>CM057450.1:47750000-50158750 GCA_016271365.2 Neoceratodus forsteri | reverse complement strand
ACGCGTGTTCGCTCTGGGAAATCATTGTTCGGGACAGATTAAGAAAATCACAGTGACACAGTTCATGAGCAGAGGCCCCAAAATGCCTGTGTTGACAATCTGCTGTGTGTAAAAAAAAAAAATCCCCAAACAAATAACGTTACGGGTGTGCGCTGTGCACTTTCTACGCACGCTCGTGACTTCACCAGTTTTTTTACTATTTTCACTGCAGATTTTCAACATTGCCATTTGTTACACCTTCCCATGAAGAGTACAGCTGTCATTTTTCACATCCTGTTCGAAATGTGTTTTTGCACCTGTGGTGCCAAATGCCGTAGTCGCTCTGCAAAATCAACTTTCAGCTAATGAACTGATATTGCCGCTGTTCATAACATGAGGGTCACAAAAAAGCCATGTTGAAAATTTGGAGTGAAAATACCAACAAATGCCTGAGGCAATGGGGTTTGCAACCATAATGCCCAACCCTGTAGATACTGACAGGCATCAGGGGTGTGACTTGGGATTGTCGCCTGTAACCCTCATACCATTCCATCCCCATCCACACCCTGCAGCCAGTTGAGAGGCATGGAGGTGTGCCTTGGACTCTTCGGCCCCAAAGTTCACCCCATTCTCCTAAACAGCACCCACCTCACTGTATTTCCTGATGGAATGTGTGAGTATAAGGGCCAAAGACCCCAAGGCACATCGTGACACTTCTCGGTGTCTGCAGAGTAGGGTGTGGTGAAATGGTGTGGCCATTAAGCCTGACGACACAAAGGCATACCCCAATGCCTGTCACTCTCTGCAGGGTGGTAGTGGGGTTGGCTTCAGTTCAATACATCACTGCCATTGCTATTATGCAGCTCTCTAACTCCTACACTACCAATGCCAATGCCAGCAAGCAAACATTCGGCATTGACAAATGCTTGTTCACTTTATTAACATCCATACAGTCCTCACTGGACATTCTAGCAAAATCTTCTAATATCTTGCCTCTAAGCAGTGGCAATAGGTGAGTTGCCCAAGAACCCCTGCCCAGTTCAAACTGCCCACAGATGCTCTAGAAAGATCTTAAAAGACAAATCACGATCACCCCTATCCTGATTTCTGCGAAACATTTTAGAATTAATTTTGGCTTTGTGGGTCAAACCCCTCATGCCGTTAGTCACAATTTGTGGTGTTCTCCTCTGGCACAGAATCTCCATCTCTGTCACATGCTCACATTCCATCTGGGTTTCATGCTGGTGCTGCCTTTCTTGCTCCTTTCACTCCTCTTGCTTTCATTGGATCTCATGCTAGCACTGCTTTTCTTGCTCCTCAGCCTTTGCTCGAACCAGGACATGCTCCAGCTTCAACCTCTGTTCCTGCATAGCTGCTTTAGTTCTCATCTCTGGCTCACTTTCATGCTCCCCTAGCTTCTTTTTTGAGGATGTCTATCAGTTCTTCCCATGTTTGGCCTTCCTTATAGCCCAATTCTTTCCTTAAGCACAGCTCCTGCAGGCATACTAGTGTGCACGTCTCATATGGCCCAGACATAACAGACATAGGACTTGATTTTCAAATGTGAAACTATGACACAAGGTGCCTGCACCAAACGGGTATGACACAAGTGGCACATTGCATTATAGTTTGCAGCAATCTTGATTTTTAAACACTGGCTGTGGTGAAATTGGGATGCTGTGCTCCCAATCCACCCTGCACCACCCTTGTGGCAAAAGCACTCCTGCACCAGGTCACAAGGTGACTTGCACTATGGTAGGGCTGCACCATCCCCTTTTTTGGGAATTTTCAAGCTCTGCCATGGACACACCAAGAGACTCATGATAGACCAGCCAGGAGGTGGTCTAAGTGCCCTGCACCACTGCTTGGTAGGTGGACAAGGAGTGATGGGGCCAGGAAGGTGAAGAATGGGGGCTGCAGGGGCACTGAGGGTGCAATGGGGCATGAGGGGTATGGTGGCAAGTATATTGAGCAGAGGAGACACCTGGCAGAGGTGCCATAAGGCTTATAAACAGTGGAGGGGACTTAGTAGGGGATTTGGCATCACAAGCCTAGTAAGACATGGCCCCAGATGGAAGCAGCCCTGGCACCTGCCCCATAGAACCCACAGTCCTGTGGGGCAGGTGCCAGGGCTACTTCTACCTTTGGCCATGTCATAATCTGCTTGCGATACCACCCCTCACCCAGTCCCCTTGGCTGCGTTATAGGCCCTATGGCACCTCTGCCAGGTACCTCCTTTGCTCCATATACTTGCTGCCGTGCCCCCTCATGCCTTATAGCACCCTCAATGCCTCTGCAGTCTCCATTATCCACCTTCCATGTAGGGTTCTTCCTCCCACCTCTGCAGGTCATGTACTGTTGCTCGGGGTTAGGTTGACAGATCCCTGCATCAAATATAGCAGGTGCACCCAATATTTGGCACAGCCCTGTGGCAACTCCTGGGTCTTTGGTGCAGGAACCGCTAATGTTACAAAATTTGCTGTAGCATCCCTGAGGCACCCGGAGTTCTCTGCAGTGCTAGTTCACCACAAATTGCAGTGATCTAAGTGCTCTTTAAAAATTGAGCCCATTATGTCTTCTATCTATATATATGTTATACAGTACCTTTTGTTTATGCTGTTCTGGACTTACAACCTTTCTACTGACAAAACTGTTTCAGATCCCACCTGCTGCCTCCAGTTTGTGACTAGCTGATCTCTCCCAGACTCAGCCTGTGACTCTGTGACAAGCCTTTTCAACCTGTCAGTAGCTGCCACCATTCAGCATAGACACTCTCTTGGGGTATCACTAGGTCTGAATCCCTCCAGAGCCACTTCTCACACAGTACAGTGCTCCTTGCCTAAGGACAAATGACTCACCTCTCTCCATCACAGCTGAGAACATCTTACTTAGGAAACAAAATATGGTAACTGTAACCTTCTCTTCAGAGGCAGAAAACAGTTTTTGTCAGTTATAAAGAAGTACGCTCTACCTCAAAGAACTCAGTCACAGAAACATGAAGTGTATAATAATAATATTTTAATACTTCAAGTTATTTACACAGATAATACAGGATACTGCACAAAGATTATGAGGAACAGTTAGTCTATAGAAATAAAAAAAAATGCACACAGCAGAAAGAAAACACACAGAAAAATCTTATTTCATTTCCTAATTTGTCCCAAAGTTGAATGGCATACCCAGACATGACACTTTGGTTAATCAAACTCAGGTTAACAAGATTTACCATAAAACAGTCTCCTCCCACCCATGGCACTCTTGTCCTATGACATCACTCCCAGGTCAATTCTTTGTGACTTGAGAGCTGGGTCTACTTTGGAAACCAGACTGATCTGGGCTTTGGGCTTTGTATACAAATACATCTGCTTTTTGTCCCAAGTCCTGTCCAGCCCTGAAAGGATTTCTGGTTTGCTAACAGCTTCCTGACATGAAAAGACACTTCCCCATTTGAAGCTCTCCCATTAATTGTCCAGAGGTCCTACCATGATACAGGACGGCAGAGATAGTAATTTCCCTCCGAGCCAGTTGGTCTGTCCCTAATAAAAATCATAACTTTTCCCAGAAATAGCAACTTTGTCCCTTCAGCTGCTAAACTCTAACTGATACCCATGCAGAAAGAACTGAATAAAAAAATACAGTAACAAGTATACATAGCAAATTGTTACAGTGACCTTATCAGTTCTCAGCTGTTTGATTCCAGAGTTGGCACTAACTCGCAAATCAACAAGAGCACTTTACCCAGTTTTAATGTATGATTTGAAATGAATCCTTATATTAAACCCCTTCCACTGTCTACCCTCATTCTTGCACCAACACTCATCTGAAACAGTGGCTCAGCAACACGTTAAAAACTTCCTCAAGGTGGTATACCAGAGCAGATTATGTCTCCATAGGACATTCAACAACTCAGTATTGATACTGAGTTGTTTATCATTTTTCCACATCAGTTTCAGTGTGAGCCCTTCTGTTCCTGCTCCACACTAAGGCATCAAGATGAGGGGCTGGTAGTGGAAGGTGGGGTAGCTCACCACATTGCACCCGCATGGTATAATACAGGCTAAGCAGAACTCAGCTAATGTATTAAACCGTTATGTCGGCTCTAGTATAACAGAATGCAGTATGCAATTTTGTCTCTGTGGGGAATCACACAGATATATGACTTTGGGAAAAGCTGCAAAAACCATCACAGACACTAAAAGGAGCTCAACCCTGCACTCCCCACAGGATTAGTAAAACCTTCATCCTTTCTAACAGGTCCCCCTTTCCTGCAGCATGTCTTTGATGCTGCCACCATGGCTCCCTCTCTGAGATGGTTCATTAGCTTCAGCTCCCTTCTGCTTAATTTATTTGGAAAATTAGACACTTATAGCACATTTTCAGCTAGAGGAGGTATGGTGGGGGACAGTATAGACTTGTTTGAGAGCACACTGCTTGATTTCACCAGTGGATATCTACTAATTACCCGCTCTCTAGTGACACTAATTAGAGAGACTGATTCAGTAGGATGAGGGAGGGAAGGGAGAGAGGGAACACAGTTGCAAAGCCATCTGGTTGGGGCTTTTGTTGTAGAAAAAGGCACAAATATCTGTTCAGCTGGGATTTCGATAAGAATTACCACAGGCAGCAAAGTAATGTGCCAAATCAAACTATTCACACATAATGAAAAAATTACCCATTTCGTGTGGATATTCAATCTGCTTATTTTCCACAAAAAAATCCTATTGTTTTTCCACTGCCCAAATTTATTGTTTGCTGTCTATTTTGGACTCATTGTATTGTGTTGTTGCCGGTATTAGTGCTGCTGAGAAAACACATAAATATAAATCTGTAGTTAAAGCCTTTTGACAGGGAGTAGGTTATAACATTTAATAGCACCTGGCTTGCCAGTTAAGACATCTACTGGCATTTTATTCTACAACTGGTATGACATTTCTCTAGCAGGCATGCTGCAACTCCAGTTGATATGTGAAAGAGCCCCCTCCCCCACAGCATGCAAGCCTTTTTAATGTTTTGGTTTATTTGATATGCTACAGTGATCATGCCTTTTTATAATTCTGCACATTGGCCCTGGGGAAAAATCTAGTAAGACCTGAGCATTTAAAAATATTTCTCCATGGTTCTGTGGGGGCAGCCTCCATCTCATGTCCCACCCTTTACCAAGCACTGTTTAGGTGCATGCTCAAAAACTTAAATATAACAAAATTGCAACCCAGATGGCTTTGCAACTGTTCTCCTTCTTCCCCTTCCATCCTTCATGCTACTGAATCTTTCCCTATAATCACTATGATTAAAAGAGGGTAATTAGTATATAACCACTGGTGAAATCAAGCATGGCTATCAGAGCAGTGTTTAAGGAAAAACTGGAGAAAAGCAAGGAAATTATTAGGAGGGTGAAAATGAGCGCATGTACGGATAGTGCAGGGAGTCAAAAAAATAATAAAACATTCTTCTGGTACATTAGGAAACACGCATTTACTAGTGCAGAATGTTGGCTTGCAGTGTAACAGGCTTTAAAGAGTTGCTGATGTTGCTGGTACAACTCAGAAAAACACAATACCTAGACACAGTTCAGCTTATATTTCGCCCTTTTTTGTAACTGTCACCCATATGTGTTTATTACTAAGGACATTTGCACAGAAACAGGATCTCTGTCTTATTTACTTTGTCTGCTTGTCTACTTTTGCAGTCACAATACTATTAATGAGATTTGTATCTGTTGCTGTGGAGATAATTTATAAGGTCAAAAACAGGGCATTATGATGTCACATGCAGACCAGCAGCCAAAGCTAATAAAGCCCAAGGGACAGTAATCTTTCTTCTCTCAGGAATAAAGAAAAAGGAGAAAAAATTGCAAGAACATCGAAACAAAGAGACATAGACTTTGACAGCAGATAAGGACTGCTTGGCCCACCTAGACTGCTCATTTCCCTACCTGTTTGATAAGCTGCAGATCCTAGTTAGCCAATAGCCTACTTCTTCCTACCCCCCACTAGAATTGCCTTATGTCTGTCCCATGCATTCTTAAATTCACCCACTGATTCTGACCCCACGACCTCCTCAGAAAGGCCATTCAATGCATCCACCACCCTCTCAGTGAAAAATTACTTCCTCACATTGCCCCTGAGTCATCTCCTCTCTATCTTCAAATTGTCCCCCCTTGTTCTTGCACTTCTCTTTTTCTGAGAGATGCTACCCTCTTGGACTTTGTTGATTCCCTTGCGTGAGCATTACATCCGATGATCCCAAGTCACAGCCCTGATGCCTGTCAGTCCTTACCGGGTGGGGTGCTACAGTTGGAAACCCTAACACCGTAGGCGTGTAGTGGTAGTTTCACTCCACATTTTCAACATGGGCTGCTTGTCAGGCCACCTCATGAAATGCGGCACAATCATTTTGTTAGCTGAAACATGGTTTTGCACTGTGGCTGTGCCATTTAGTGACAGAGGGATGAAAATACAGTTTTGGGCAGGATGTGGAGAATGACAACTGTATTGTTCATGAGGAGGCATAAAAAATGGCAACACTGAAAATCTGGAGTGGCAATATGAAATATTGGTGAAGCAATGAACATGCATGCAAATTGCGCAACAGACATCCGCAACCCAATTATTTGTGGGTGTTTTTTAGGCACATTTTCAACATAGGTATTTTGGGACTTCCCCTCATGAACAGCGATGCTGTGATTTTGTTAATGTGTCCCAAAAGGTGATTTCCCACAGCGAGCACTCCATTGTGCACCACAGTTGTGGAAAGGCTGTGAAAAATGGCAGCTGTGCTGTTGATAAGTAGGTGTGCACAAATGCCAGTGGTGAAAATCTGGCATGAAAATATTGCAAATTTATGAAGTTACAAGGCTTCGTGGAAACTACACAATGCACGCTTGCAGCACAGTCATTTTATGGACTTTTGGCACCAAATTTTCAACACCGGCATTTTAGGACCTCTGCTCATGAACAGTGCCATCATCATTTCCTCAAACTGTCCCGAAAACTGATTTCGCACAGCAACTGTGCAATTCTGCGCCAGATGAGCGAAAACACATTTCAGCCAGGATATGTAAAATGACAGCTGTACTGTTCATAAAGAGGTGTGGAAAGATGCCAATTTTGAACAACTGGAGTGAAAATATTACAAATGCACGAAGTCACGAGCGTGCTTGCAAACTGTGCAATGCATGCTCATAAAACACTAATTTTATGGACTTTCAGCCCCAAATTTTCAGCATAGGCATTTTAGGACCTCTGCTAATGAACAGTGTCACTGTCATTTTCATAATATGTCTCAAACATGGACTTTCCACAGCGACCGCGCTATTCTGCACTGGAACTGCGAAAACATATTTTGGTCAGAATATGAAAAATGACAGCTGTACTGTTCATAAGGAGGTGCAGAACAATGGCAATGTTGAAAATCTGGAGTGAAAATATTATAAATTTGCAAACTTACGAGCATGCATGCAAACTGCGCAATGCACGCTCGTAACACAGTCATGTTATGGAGTATCGTCATCAAATTTTCAGCATAGGCATTTTAGGACCTCTGCTCATGAACAGTGTAACTGTCATTTTTGTAATTTGTCCTGAACACTGATTTCCCACATCGACCGTGCTATTCTGCGCTGGAAGTGAGAAAGCACATTTTGGGCTGGATGTAAAAAATGACAGCTGTACAGTTCACAAGAAGGTGTGGAAAAATTTCAATGCTGAACATGTGGCATGAAAATATTGCAAATTTGCTAAGTTATGCGCGTGCGTAGCAACTGCGCAACGCACGCTCATAAAACAGTAATTTTTTGGATTTTTCCCACCAAACTTGGAACATAGGCTTTTTGAGAGCCCCCCTCATGAACACTGGCACTGTCATTTTGTTCCTCACTCCCAAAAGGTGATTTATCGCAGTGACTGCAAAATCACCTTTCAGGACGGAATAACGCCATGACGGTGCAAGAATTCATGAGGAGGGGTCCCAAAAACCCATGTTGAAAATTTGGTGCCAAAATTCCAAAGAATGCCTGAGATATGCATCAAAGTTGAAAAAACCCTATTTATTCCATTATACAGCTTACCGACATTTCCTCAGTTCGCGGTTGGCTTTGAAGAGTGCAGACGTGTTCCCGGTCCACCGAAGATCATCGCGCCAGACTCCTCTGGTAAGTATGGGGTGAGGGGGGTGTGGAGAGGCAGGGTGCGCAGAGAGTAGGTGCGGGTTGTGGGAGGAGGGTAGGGAGACTACGAGGGACCGTTTTTGTGTTACAGGGTTAAAAAAAAAACATTGCGGGACTTTTTTTTTTCTCAGGGGGATTTGGCATGCTGGGGTGGGCTCCCAGCGTGCCACCTAACTGTTTGGTGGGGCACACAACAAAAGGGGGGGTTAATTTATGCCAATGGAGAGTGGGCACCCCCATCGGCACATAAGGAAAGCTGGGGGACAAGAGCCTAGGGCGATTGGGCACCCTCCTCGTCATATAACAAATGGGAGGGGAGTGCTTTATGCCGATGGGAGTGGGCTTCCCTGTCGGCACATACATTGGGGCTAATGGTAAGCCAGCAGGGATTAAGACCCCTTGAAGTCAGTAGCGGTGGGTTACAATGTTTACAATGTGGCCGAGTACGTTCAGAGGTCCGCTGCATCTGGACGAGGTTTGCTCAGATTGCAGCGGACCTTTCCTTAGATGTGCTGGCCACATTATTTGTGCATGGTGTGGCGCCGGCATGCAGGCTGATTGGGGAATGAGGGACGCACCTACTGATGCATTCCCTACATTTGCCCAACATTGACCGCGCCTCTAAATCTGCACTACCACAAGATGTTGGCTGTGCAAGCGCGCCAACGTAAAAAAGTACTGCAGAAATATTTGACTGATAAGCTGAACTGTGTCTTACATTTTTACAGATTATCAAACTGGTGTCAGGGGCTGTTTAAAGGGAACACAAACGATACTGTATGTAATCTGAGTCAACAACTGCTGGTGCTTTCTGTTTATTATTAACACGCTGCTAATATATTTGAAGCTATTATATTTACTTTCTGTATGCTGTTTACCCCCAGCTCTGTTTAGTGCATTTACACATGCACACACACACACACACGCACGACGCACGCACGCACACACACACACACAGTGTGAGGCTTGATGTTTATCTTCAGAGTCTGACAATGTCTGCTGGCTGGCTAGTGGGCTCCATCCTTTGATCTACAAGTAGTTTATGCCCATTAGCCAATTGAATACTGTCATCGTCAGCCTTCTCAGAATTGGCTTTTGAGAGTCAAGCCGCCTGCATTTCTACATCCATTGGCTTATACAGTACACACCTACACAGCTCCCTGCACTACAGTGACAATATGTTCACTTTGCACAAGTGCACAAGCAAGCGTCCAAACAACAAGCAAAGGACAGCACAGAACTTACAAAGAAAGATGGCAAATTTGAACAGAAGGATATGGTGAAAACATAAATATTAAGTGAGTAGTTTAGTTCTGTGTTTATTTTGGAAGCTACAGAACCAATCCCAGACTGCAATATAGGATTCAAGGGTATTGTCAAAGAAACAATTAGAAATAGGATACACTTAGTATCCAAAAAGAGAGTACTGAAGGGTCTGCAGAACCTGAATGTAACCATGTCTCTGCAGCAAGCAGTGGGTTCAGCATAGCCTTCACTACCCTGAACAAGCAGAAAACTTAAATAAGGGAGTAGTCTGTACCAGTGTAGGCCGAACAGTACAATACAGGAAGGATACAGAAAATGTGAGTCATTTACTAGATATTCAAATCAGTGATACATTCTTGTTATTTTTGAAGAGGTACATCCCTCAGGAAAGCCTTTCAACCCACAAGGATCTGTCAGTCTTATTTTATCATTTCATTTATTAATTGCCATAATAGTCAGTTATAATAGTAAAATGAAATTGCAAAAAGAATAGTACCTAACTGGTTTCTCTCACAATGTTTGCTTTAAGTTCCAAATGGTTGTTGAGAACCTACATTATATATTGTATATATACATGTATACATCTACAGTAGTTTTTAATGCTAAAAGTAGGCACCCAAGAAGAGGGAGTTGACGTATCTGCAAAATTGGCCTACTGTATCTGTGGGTTTTACAGTGGTAAACCATTTTTGCAACCATGTAACCAGATTTTGTGCCAGTTCTGGCCACAGAGACATATTCCTCAGGAAAGCCTTTCAACCCACAAGGATCTGTCAATCTTATTTTATCATTTCATTTATTAATTGTCTTAATAGTCAGTTAAAATAGCAAAATGAAATTGCAAAAAGAATAGTACCTGACTGGTTTCTCTCACAACGGTTGCTCTAAGTTCCAAAGCTCACCGCCTCCGTAAGCTAGCCTGGTATAAGATCCTAAGGTCACTCCTGCTCCTCCTCCTCCTTATGGCTGGCAATATCCACCCTAACCCAGGCCCCCCTGCGACCACTGCTCCCAACCACACCCCATCAAGTGGGCTTTGCATTGCAACCATCAACATCTGTAGCTTTCTAAAGAAATGGGACTCCTACCAGGGTTGGGTCCACCAATACCAGCCCGATGTCATTACCTTAGGTGAAACCTGGCTCTCCCACCATACTCCCGACTCAGTGGTAGCCCTCGCCAGGTGTGACATTTATCAAACTGACGGAAAGGCAAGCGTGGGGGCGGCTGCACCACTTACATTAAAGAATCCTTACAGGGAGAGCTACCCCCACCCAGCTGGACTCCAGAACACAGGCCCTCACACTCAAACTTACCCTAGGATGATCACACACACCCCCCTCCTCATCGCAGCAGTATACATCCCCCCATCAGGGGCCAGAAAGCGACATTCCACTCTATACTGTCCTACCTGTCCACCCTCCCACCTCGGTATGAAAAAATGGTCCTTGGTGACTTTAATATTAACTGGTTGGCTAAGACTGCCGCCACATACATTGATGCTGCCACGGCCCACAATCTAACTCAAATAGTCCCCACCCCCACACGACTGAACCACCACACTGGACCTCCTTCCTTCTGGACTTGGTCTTCACCAACTGCCCACACAAAATCACCAGCACCACTGTGCTCCCCAACACGCTCAGTGACCACTCCCCAGTTCGCTGCTCCTGGTCCTGCAAAACCCTGAAGACCCCTCCCAAAGTAGTCCTCCAGTGCAAAATTGGCCCTGGTAAACTTACCCAGCTAAAGTCCCACCACAGAGGAGTGGACTGGTCCCTCTTAACGTCTATGTTGGACCCTTGATCTCTTCATCCTCACCTTCAATAATATCTGTGGTATATTTGTACCCCTTACTAAAAGAATGGTCAAGGGCAACCCTGCTCCTTGGGTTATCGACCACCTCCTGGTGCTCATGCGCGGCTGGGACTCACTATGGCACCTCTCCAATGAGACGGGATGCCCACCCAATAGGCAAAGGTATAGAGAGGCCCAGAACAAATGCACATGGGCCGTATGACAAGCTAAAACTGAATATTATAAATCTTCCCTAAACTCAGCCTAGGTCTCAGGAAATCTATGGCAAAGACCCAACCCCACGAATCAGATCACAGTCATAGAAACATAGAAACATAGACTTTGATGGCAGATAAGGACCACTTGGCCCACCCAGTCTGCCCATTTCCCTACCTACTGGATAAGCTGCAGATTCTAGTTAACCAACAGCCTACTTCCTGCAACCCCCCACTATAATTGCTTTGTGTCTGTCCCATGCATGTTTGAATTCCCCCACTGTTTTAGACCCAACGACCTCCTCAGGAAGGCTGTTCCATGTATCCACCACTCTCTCCATGAAAAAATGTCCTCACATTACCCCTGAGCCTCCCCCCTCTATCTTTAAAATGTGCCCCCTTGTTCTTACACATCTCTTTTCCTGAAAGATGCTACCCTCCTGGACTTTGTTGATTCCCTTGAGGTACTTGAACATTTCTATCATGTCCCCCCTGTCCCTCCTTTCATCAAGAGTATACATATTAAGCTCTCTCAGTCTCTCTTCATATAGTTTCTGCTGAAGACTCTGCACCATTTTAGTTGCCCTCCTCTGGACTGCTTCCATCCTGTCTATGTCCTTGCGTAAATGAGGTCTCCAAAACTGCACACAGTACTCCAGATGAGGTCTCACCAACTGTCTGTATAGAGGGATAACCACTTCCCCTTTTAAGTTCTCTTGCGCGCATGCGCAAGGAACGTCTTGGGAGAATGGCACACTTTGGAGGTGTGCCCCTCCTCTACAATCCCCTGCTCCATTGAGCAGGTGTGGCAGTCCTGCACCAATCAGACGCGGTGCTGTGTATGACAGTGGTGGTCTTCTCTTCAAAAGAAACCACCGCTGTGTCCACTGCACTACATCCGCCGCCCCAAATCTTTGCTGCCATGCTGGGGCCCACCCAGCATGGCAAGCATCCCGTGTCGTTCCGACAGGGTTTAATCCCGTCAATCACCTTCCTCCCCAGCCATCCTTCTGCGCTGGGAGCCACCCCACGTGAGTGACGTCCTCATACGTCTGCTGGCGGGGTGCTCAATTCGGCCGGCTCCACTGCTCCCCCAGCCATCCTTCTGCCACGCCTGGGAGCCCACCTCAGCGTGGCAAACGCCCCACGTCGACTTCTTTTTAAAAAACTGTAAATTAAAAGCGGTCCCACGGCCTTCTCCCAGCCCCTCCACAACCCGCACCCACCCATTGTGCACCTGCTTCCCCACACCTCACCCCATACTTACCTCCGGGCCGCGGCGATGATCTTTGGTGGACGGGAACATGTCTGCACTCTTCAAAGCCGACCTCGAACTGAAATGCCGGTAAGCTGTATAATGGGCTAGATAGGGGTTTTCAACTTTATTGCTTATCTCAGGCATTTTGGAATTTTGCAAATTTTCAACATGGGGTTTTGGGACCCTTCTTGAATGATGTCACTGTCGCCAAGCGTTATTCGGGACCCGAAGAATTGATTTACGCGGTCACTGCACAATCGTCCCCTTCAGGCCTGAATAACACCATGACAATGACATCGATCCATGAAAAACCATGATGATGGTACAAACAATCAAAACTTCATTTTATGACGTCGTTGCGCGGTTCCTCACACGAACTCAGTGAGTTTAACAATTTCAATATTTTCACTCCAGATTTTCAATATTGCCATTTTACCACACCTTCTTATGAGTAGTACAGCTGTCATTTTCACATCCTGCCCAAACGTGTTTCGCCCATGTAGCACACAATGGCGCGGTTGGTGTCTTGAAATCAATGTATGGGACACATTAAGAAAATCACAGTGACACTGTTCATGAGCAGGGTCTTAAAATGGCTATGTTGAAAATTTGGTGAAAAAATTCCAAAATTAGCTGTTTTAATGGTGCATTACAGTTCCTATGCACGCCAGAAGTTCGAATTTTCAATATTTTCACTCCAGATTTTCAACATTGCCATTTTACCACACCTCCTTATGAGCAGTACAGCTGTCATTTTTCACATCCTGCCCAAAACGTGTGTCCGCCCATGTAGCGCACTATGGCGTAGTCGGTGTGCGAAATTAATGTATGGGACACATTAAGAAAATCACAGTGACACAGTTCATGAGCAGACATCTTAAAATGGCTATGTTGAAAATTTGGTAAAATTCTAAAAATGACTGTTTTATGGTGTCGTTCTTTTGGTTCATACGCTCATAGGTTTAATTTCAATATTTCCACTCCAGATTTTCAACATTGCCATTTTACCACACCTTCTTATGAGTAGTACAGCTGTCATTTTTCTACATTGTGCCCAAAACATGTTTCCTGCTCATGTAGCACACAATGGAGAGTTGGTGTCTAAATCAATGTATGGGACACATTAAGAAAATCACAGTGACACTGTTCATGAGCAGAGGTCCTAAAATGGCTATGTTGAAAATTTAGTGAAAAAATTCCTAAAATGACTGTTTTATGAGCGTGCGCTATGCAGCGGTTCCCACGACGTCGTAAGTTTCGATTTTCAATATTTGCACTCCAATGACTTCCAAATACCTAAACAGCACATAGAAGCAAGCAACATTTGGCATTGACAAATGCTTGTATCTTTGTCACTGATTTTTAAGCCATGTCCAGTGCCAAATACCACTGCAAATACCTGCAAGCGAACGTTCAGCATTGACAAATGCTTGTTCTACTTGATGCCCTTTCTATGCATCCCAGTATCCCCCTGGCTCTCCTTACCGGCTTTTCACATTGCTTACCCGCCTTTAGGTCATCTGATATGACTACCCCCAGGTCCCTTTCCAGTTTTGTTGTTGTTAGTACGTCCCCTGCTATTGTGCACTCTTCTCCTGGGTTTGTGTTTCCCAGGTGCATTACTTTGCACTTCTTTGCATTGAATCTAAGTTGCCATATGTCTGACCATTCCTCCAACCTTGCCAAGTCCCTTCTCATCTTTTCTACCCCCTCTTGTGTATCAACTCTGTTACAGATCTTTGTGTCATCTGCAAAGAGGCATACCTTTCCCTCCAGACCCTCTGCAATGTCACCTATAAAGACGTTAAAGAGGACTGGACACAGTACTGAGCCCTGAGATACTCCACTAGTAACCCCCCTTTCTTTGGAATGTGTTCCATTCACTATTACCTTCTGTGTCCTGTTGTGCAGCCAGTTTGCTACCCCAGGCTACCACCCTGGGACCCACTCCCAGGCTGGCTAACTTGATTATTAATCTTTTGTGCGGGACAGTGTCAAATGCCTTGCTAAAATCTAGGTAGGCCACAGTCGATGGATGCCTAAACTCTGACCCCTCTCGCATAGCCAGTGTCTTTAACTGTGCCTTTACTAACCTCAGCCATATCATCCCCCCAAACTTTTTGACCCCCCAGCCTGCTCCCTCCCTCACCCCCTAATGCCCCCCTTTTTACCTATGCTGCATCACCCCCAAAGCTACCGAGCCATACCTAAAAAAAAGCCCTTAGCAACTCTTGTTATAGCAGCGACTCCCTAGACATGAAACTGCTCTGGCTCACGCTACAGGTGGTTCTCAACCCCCTCACCCACATTCTCAACCGCTCCATCTGCCAAGGGAAATTCCCTACATGTTGGAACTCTGCCTCCATTACCCTATCTTGAAGTGCAGGGATTGCTCCTCCACCGACAACTACTGCCCCATCTCTACCCCCCCCCATTGAAGGCACTGGAGCGCATTGTCTCTGATCAACTGACTGACCATCTAAAAAAAGTATGACCTTCTTTGTAAGCAGTAGCATGGCTTCTGCAAAGGGCATAGTACCACCACAGCCCTCTTGAAGTTCACCACACACATCCACACCTCCTTAGACAGAGGTCAAGTGACTGGCACCATCTTTATAGACCTCTCCAAGGCGTTCGATACCGTAAACCACTCCCTCTTACTGTCCACTCTCTCCAGCATTGGCTTCTGCCAGGATGCTCTGGGCTGGTTCATTGACTACTTGTCAGACTGGTCCCAACAGGTCAAAATTGGGGCCGTTCTGTCCAACAGGCTCCCAGTCCACTCTGGAGTGCTGCAGGGGTCCATCCTTGGTCCCCTGCTCTTCAGCCTCTATCTTAACGCCCTCCCCTCTTCCTGCTCAGGCAACATACTGCTCTGTGCAGATAATGCTGTCCTGTACTCATCTAATTCCGACCCCATCCAACTCCACCTATCCCTCCCTCCAATCCTTCTTCAGTGAAGCAGAAAAATGGTTCTCCACACAGTACCTTACACTTAATTACAAGAAGACTATGCTAATGTTTTTCTTGCACCCACAGAACCCCCACAAGGAGCTATGCCCCCATGTTCTCACAAACACCCAGTCCCCTCTGGAGCAAGTGGACTCCTTCAGATATCTGGGAATCAGCCTTGACTGAGCCCTTAACGTCCAACAACATATCCATCACCTGTCCACTGCCCTCAATGTTAGGCTTGGCATTCTCTATTGCTTCAGGCACTGCCTTACTCTTGAGGCCCTCAAACTAGCTGGCTCATCCTCGGTTCTCTCCCTCTTGGATTATGGTATACTTATATACAGCGCGGCCACCACCTCGGCCCTCAGCAGGCTTTGTGTCTCCCTTAACAAAGCCTGCTGCCTCACCCATATCAGCTCACTCTACAGCTCGACTAACTGGCTTAACCTTGACAACAGAATCAAGTTTCACACTTGCCTCATGGCCAAAAAAAATCACTATTGGCCTCTCTCCCCCAGGTCTCACCTCTATAACCTACCCGACCACAGTGAAAAAGTCCATCCGTAGTTCTGGCAAACAGCTTCTAACAGTTCTCCATTGTCATATCTCCCAATTTCAAAGATCCTTCAGCTACAAGGCCCCAACTTAGATGAATGATTTGCCATGCACTCTTGCAAACGAATTCAGAATTGGCCCCTTCAAAACCTACCTCAGGGATTATCTCCCATCCTCCAGCCCCTGTGACTGCCATTAATCCCCCCCCCTTCACCAAACTCCCTCAACACCAGCCTGCAGCCAGCTCCCCCCCCAACCCTGGACTGCCAATATGAATGTTACTTGTAGCCATTATAAGTAGTCAATATTGCTGTCCAGCTTGAACCATGTTTAGCACCGTATGCAATGACTGTTAGTCTTTATTGTATTCTTCTTTGTAACAATTCTCTGTATTGTTGTTGTTATGTACCTCCCTGTGACGTGGAACCTTTGTAAATTAGTCCTTGACTCAAAGGAACTTTCCGAATTCTCAAATGAAAATATTCTGTGCCTGATTTTTTTTCTATTGTTCCATCCAATTTGGGCAGCAAAATAACGTATGTAACTTTGGTAAAATTGACGCAATAAACAGGAGTCAACTTACATGTGAGGTTGACTTGTAGATAGTGCATATATTGGTACAGTAAATAAAAATATGTGCCCCATTTTAACACAAGACCCAGTAGCAGAGGGGTGCTGTGGAGCCCGAACAAAATAGCCACTAGAGACTAAAGCTTTGCATCTTTACAAGAAGCTTAAACTTTTATATTTGCTTTTTTGAGCACCCTGCTAATCATAAAAACACATTTAGTAATCAGAAGACCTGCTCACTAAATATGGGCAATCCAAGCTCTGCAGGAGGTAGCTAAGAGCAAGAGTGTTCCCAGACCACCAGCCACAAGGTCTGCACAGGGCCATGCTATACCTGAGCTCACAAATGCTGGGGAAGAAATGCTAGAGAGTCCTGGCAAGAAAATCACTCAACTTATTTAATTGGTGGAAGGATTAGCCAACAAGTTTGACTCCTAGACCAACAGAATCATAACCCTTGAAACTGATGTGACTTTTGTAAAGACAGAATCTATAGAGTCCTGTAAGTACTCCGAAGTGGCCTTGGGTGCTACTGCCAATTTAATCAAAGAAAGTATCAAAGACTTTGGAAAATCAAGCATGTGCAGCCAATTTAAGGATTGTAGGCATGCCAGAGAGGAGCAAAGCTGACTACCTGGGGTTATGCGTACTGGAATGGCTTGAACAACAACTGGGACAACCCCTCATAGATCACCACATTACAGTAAAAAAAGCATACAGAGTGGCTATGAGGGGGCAATAGCAGAATCCTGAGGCTCCCAGGGCCATTGTTCTGATGAGGGATTTTGTTTAGGTGCTGGCTCCCCAAAAAAAGACTTTATTACATGAGGGCCAAGAGATCTGACTGTACCCTGAGCTGAGTTATGTGACTCAGCAGAAGAAAAAATGATTCAATGGTTTACATGTTATGTTTCAAGAGGCCAAGCTTTCACATGGAATGCTCTTCACTGCTCATCTTCGACTAGTTCACCAAGGAAAGTTTATATTTTTTCCTTATCTACCTGAAGCTTTAAAATGGCCGTGTTTCATTTAGATGCCGCAGGGATCAGCAATCTTAGTCCGACGAGGAAGGAGAAGATGAGGGCACTATCTGATTTGTTTGCAGGGAATGATCATCCAGGTTTGCCTAAAGTTTTGTTTCTTATACGAATTTGAACATTCGACCATTTCTGACTGCCATTTGCTCTTCATATTCTTTATGTGAGCCAAGTTGTAGGTTATCATATTCTGTTTTACACAGGCTGTGGTAGAACATTTCTATTTTTTATACCTACACAGTTTCCTAGCTTCTAATCATTCAGGTTGTCATCAGTTGGAAGATCTGGGGTGATATTGTTGAGCTCTGAATTCTACATATATGTTAATTTTTAATGTCCTAAGTGTATGACTTCCTAATAGCCTGATTAAGCACCTATAGTGCAGAGATAAAGTCATTTCCCATTATATACCTTTAGGGTACTAACTATAGAACTATGCATGAATCATCATTTCCTCCTGAAGGAAGAAGAGACTGGTTTCACTTTACCCATTATGGGTTTTCTTCTTATTTTTATATATCCATGCAGGGATCCATGACTCCGGTGCAACAACCCTGACTGTAATGTCCACTACAGCGCCAGGAACCCGATCGACAACCCGACTGCAGCACAACTTCGACTGACCAGCAACATCCTGACCTTCAATCTATGGGGGATGTGCCCCCTACCCCAACTAAATATATCCAAGTCCACATCGCACAGTCAGTGGAGTTAGATATTTACCCCCATCACCGTACTAGTGTCTGCAACAAACCCCTATCACTGCCGACTTAGCATGATGGGGGTTTAGCTGTGGAAGGGGTTTGCTGTTTGGGTGTCGTGGTAGTGGTGGCATACCTTCATGCAGCTCATGGTCTCATTAGCACAGCATTTATATTGTTAACAACTAATTATTGGCTATTATAGCTCTTAAGGGTTACTATCCAAAGATGTATCATATCGATGAAGTATGTTTATTTTAATCTGTATGTATAAAGAGGGGTGGCGCCCTCATTGGAAATGGTGTTTATAATCCTCATGTACTTCATCTGTATTTACTTTTGTATGTTTTATTGTTAAGCCAATAAACACAAAGTTAAAAAAAACAAGATCCAGTAGCCTGCGGTTTCACAGGCTGGCTAGTTATTTATTCTGTCAGTGACATATGCTTTAAATAACACCTTGCTTAGCCATTCCTAAAGGGAAAAACGTATTGTTTTAAATTAAGTTAAAGTAATAAATACACAATAATCTAAACAAATTGATATTTAAATCATATATTGGTTTGGCTTTCACTACTCATGTTGTTTTTTTTTCTTTTATTTCATTATGTGGCATTGTGGTGCTTTTTATGTTGGCTTGCCGCAGGCGCAAGCCAACATATAGGGAGAGTGCAGATTTGGGAGGCGCGGCCGCTGTTGAAGCGAATGCAGGGCACGCATCAGTAGAGTGCGTCCCTCATTCCCCAATCAACCTGCATGCTGGCGCCACACCATGCATACATAATGGTGCGAGCACATCTAAGCAAAGGTCCGCTGAACCGAGCAAAGCTCGCTGGCGCGCAGCAGACCCTTTGCTTGCGTGCTGCCGCCATTATCAGCATGGTCGGGCGGCTTACAGCTGTCGACATTGGGGGCCAATCCCCTGTCGGTAACCCCCTGCTGTTTACTGTGCCAGCGGGGACCACTCCCGTCGGCACTACCCCAATCTGGAATGCCGAAGGGTGCCCAATCCCCCTCGGCTGGTGCCCTGCTGTGTTTGTAGGCCCGATGGGGAGCCCACTCCGTCAGCATCGCCTCTCCCTCAATTGTTGAATGCCGGGGGGGTGCCCAATCCCCTTGGCTCGCACGCCCCACGCTGTCTTTGTTTGCCGTGGGGTGCCCAATCCCGTCGGCATTATTTCCCCTGTTGTGAGCTGAGACGGTGCCCAATCCCTGTTGGCTACTGACACCCCCCAAAAAACAGTTGGGTGGCATGCTGGGAGCCCACCCCAGCGTGTCAAATGCCCTGCAACAGGAAAACTGTCCCGATGGTTTCTTTGTTTTTTCCCTGTAAAACTAAAAACTGTCCTTGAAGTCTCGATGCCCCCTCCCCACCGCACCCACCCACTGTGCACCCTGCCACCCTCACCTCCATACTTACCTCCGGAGTCCGGGCGACGATCTTCAATGGACCGGGAATACGCCTGCACTCTTCAAAGCCGACCGTGAACTGAGGAAATGCCGGTAAACTGTACTGTATAATGGAGTGAATAGGTTTTTTCAACTTTGCTGCATATCTCAGGCATTTCTTGGACTTTTGCACTAAATTTTCAACATGGGGTTTTGGGGCCCCTCCTCCTTGAATTCTGTCACTGTCTTGGCGTTAATGAGCCTCGAAGGTGATTTCGCAGTCACTGCAGAGGAAATCACCTTTGAACCCGTCTTTCAAAATGACAGTGGCAGTATTCATGAGGTGCCCTCTTAAAAGCCTAAGTTCCAAATTTGGTGGAAAATCCAACAAATGCCTGTTTGGCGACGTTGAGCAGTTGCTACGCAGGCTCGTACCTCGCGCATTCACAATATTTTACTGCGAATTTTCAGCATTGTCATTTTTGTACACCTCCTTGTGAACAGTACAGCTGTCATTTTCCACATCCTGCCGAAATGTGTTTCCGCACTTCCGGCTCACAATAGCACAGTCGCTGTGGGAAATCAGTGTTTGGGCCAGATTATGAAAATGACAGTGACACAGTTCATGAGCAGAGGACCTAAAATGCCTATGTTGAAAATTTGATGATGATACTCTATAAAATAACTGTGTTATGAGCATGCGTTGGCAGATCCCATGCACACTCGTACCGTTGTGCATTTGTGATATTTTCAGTCTGGATTTTCACCATTGCCATTTTTCCACACCTCTTGATGAACAGTACAGCCATCATTTCACATATCCTGCCCAAAATGTGTTTTCGCACTTCCGGCGCAGAATAGCATGGTCGCTGTGCAAAATCACTTCTTGGGACACTTTGAGGAAATAACAGTGACACTGTACATGAGCAGAGGCGCTAAAATGCCTATGTTGAAAATTTGGTGCCGAACGCCCATAAAATGGCAGTGTTGCAAGCGTGCATTGCATATTTCCCACGCACCCTAGTAGCTTCTAGAATTTGGTATATTTACATGCCACATTTTCGACACTGGCATTTTTTTACACCTCCTTATGAACTGTACAGCTGTCATTTTTCACATCCTGCCCGACATGTTTTCCTGCACTGCACTACCAAACACCCAAAAGGACACCCTAATGCTTGTCACTCTCTGCAGGGTGGGGGTGGGTTGGCATCAGTTCAATACTTCACTGCCATTCCTATGATGCATCTGTCTAACTCCTGCACTACCAATGCCAATCCCAGCAAGCCAACATTCGGCATTGACAAATGCTTGTTATATATTCTGTTTTGTCTTTATTGCTTGGATTTCACTCTTACAACCATTATACTTCAATTGCATCTTGTCCTGTATCTCTTTATTTATTGTCCTGTAACTTTTGTGTTTATTGTACAAGTTAATTTATTGTACTATATTATCTAATGTCCTCTTGCCCTATTTGTGCTGTTCGCAATTGCCCATTATCCCCTGCAACCTTTTTAGTACTCAGACATTCCTCACAAATGGGTTATCCTCCATCCATCCTATTAGCTAATGCATGATTGTAAATTTTAGACTGTCAAAGGCCAAGCCCCCCCCCCCCCCGGATGACAGGGTCCAGTTTCCTTCGTGTATCTCTAAAGGCTGGTCACAATCCCTGATCACTCCTAAACCTTCAGGTACAGTATCTGTAGCAGCTAATTAATTCCTTTTTACCCCTTTTCTATTCTATTATAGCTCAACATTGATGTCTGCAAGAGGGCTAATCTCAGGGCACCTGTTAACATCTTTCCTGTATGATTTATACCTTCAAGCATGGTAAAACAAAAAGCCAGAGGTTCAGTGGCACACTAGTTGCCTCCAGCATATTTTCTATGGCTCAAGACAAGCTGGGCCCTCCAGCAGCATCCAAGCTTTCATACCCTGGGCTGGTTGGGACCCTCCTGCAGCGTCCCCACCTAGCAGCTCCCTGAGGAAATGGACCCTCTTGTAGCATCCACTCCACATTCAGGCAGCAGACACAATAAACCTCAGGTCCTTCGCAGCTCCTGGGCTTGTTGGGACCCTCCTGCAGCAGCTCCACCTAGCAGCTTCCAGAGGAGCTGGAGCCTCCTGTAGCATCCACTCCACATTCAAGCAGAAGACACAATGAACCTTGTCTGATTCCTCTCCAGCAGCTTTCATCACTGCTGTGGCAACAGCGCACATTCATTAACTATTTGTTTACTGTACAACAGGAAATCTGATGCCCACAAGACCTGTCTTTCATAGTGGTATTAATTGCTCCATTCCGACACCATGTAATGATTAGACCACATCCACAAAGGATTGGTTTTGTTTATTGCAGCAACATCAGAACAAAACACTCACACTATCTGCACAGGCTTTTGTAACTGTCCAAGTATGTGCATACAGCTCACTAAAACATCCTGGCTCATATTTCATTCTTAAAACAACAGTACTACATTTAATTACACTTACAATTGCCTCTGCTGGAGCAAGTCTCCATGCCTCTGCTGGGATGTCTAGTAGTCCATTCCCTTTTCAGCAGCAGGTGCAGGGCTTCAGTTAACTCCATTTTTGGGAGTATTTGTCTTCCAAAATAAGGCAAAAACTTCCAAAATAAAGCGAATGGAAGTCAGTGACTTACAAATATAAAAAACAAAATTGGGTGATTTCTAAAATTGAAAGCACTAATATTTATAGTAACACCCGTAACTTGATCCTTCCTAGAATTCTGGCTTCCAAATTGTGGGATTTGGGAAGTATTTTGACTTCCCAAAATATTGGAATGACTTCCAAATTTTGACTCATGGAAGTATTAGACTTCCACTGAAAATAAATTAACTGAACCCCTGAGCAAGAGTCCATGTGACAGTGGGATTTTAATGTTGCTTGTGGGGCTAGAGTGGTGTTTACTGCCCAGAAATCTGATTCCCATGCTTTTTAATGGCTCTTGAGGTGGCCTCACCATGTTGAGGATATCATCCCCTGATACAGCCAGCCTCCTCCACAGTCTCCTAGAGACAGTTGTATGCTCCCTGCGAGTGCCAAGATCTTGCTGCCACCATGTTTAGGGGTTGGATCTCGTGAGGATGACCCTGATTTTTTTTTCTTCATGCAGAAGGGCATCACAGGGATGCAACTATGTGCTAATACACAAGAACTTGCAGTGCACATCACCAGCCCCAATGGCATCTCCACTTCCTACCCCAGTAATCGGGGGGTGACCAGAGCTAGAAGGTCTTCACAGTCTCCCAGGATGCTAAGTCACATAAGACGTTGGCCATGTTGCTCTCTGGTGTTTGTGATGCAGGCAATCTTGTGGGTAATGGTGCCATCATAATATAGTGTCTCACAGACTGCCACACTTTTGTGCTCCTGGTAATCTCATGGGAAGGGGCAGTGAACATGCTTGGTACATCCAGCAGACCTAGATCTATGTCCAACAACCTGCACTTGCATACTGTGTGACTGACAAATCACTTAACCTCCCTGTGCCCCTGAGGTGCAGCTGGGAACAAGCTTCCCATCAGTGTCCCTATCTGCAACATCCAAATGTTTTAGGGGATGAGGTGAAACCAGCATGCTATGCTGGGGACTGGCAGCTCTGTGTGTATAGCTGAACACTGCATTCCACGGAGATAATGACACAGAGCCATCTGGGCCCCCCCCCAAGCAGCCCAGGAGGACTGTTGCACGGCAGGTTAACACTACCTCCTATGCATTAGACACTCTCTGGTTGAGCGTGAACAACTTGCACATGTGTGCCCTTTCAGCCCCATCCATAGTGGCTGCAGAAGAGCACGAGAACACTGTCCGAGTTTACAGGATAATGGCACTATTACAGGAGTGAAACACACTTTTGTCCAGTACCCCTCCTCAGGCCAGTATGGATGTAAAACAGTGTGCTTGACCACCTCCAGGATGACCAGGAAGGTGGCCACACCATGGTGGTGGCCTCCTTTAGTAAGGATAAAAAAAAGTCATCCTGTTAATAGTGGTTGTCCCCTTCAGATAGTTGCCTTCGCTACACTCAAAGTGGCAGCTGCTTCTTGGTGGCTGCCAGCTGAGGTGAAGGGATTTAGACCCCACGCTTAAAGGAAATGGCCTCCAAGCTGCCTACTGTGCCTTGCCTGCTCCCCTTACATACAGATCCATGAGATGAGCCACCATTTAGAAAACAGGTTGGCCGATATACTGTACGTACAGAACTAACCTGCTAAAGTTCTTCAAGTATCTTACAAGGGCTAATCCTCAGATCTCACCCATTCAGTCTTCAGAATGGCAGAAGCAAGCAATTTATGGGTTTACTGACAAACTCAGTTTTCTGGCACATAGGTCATAATTCAGGTGACTTTGCCAGCAGACATCTCCTGCTCACGGCTAGGATCAAGGACTCCACTATATACAGCATACCCGGTGGGTGGCTCTGCTTTCCAGACTGCCTGGTTTTGCCTCGAGTACAGAGGTAAGGTACAGCATGTGCAACATATTTGGTCTATTCTGTACCTTAAAAAAAAAACAAGGAAGACCCTGCATTCCAGCCCTGATAGCTGCAATGCTGGGTGCTTAAAGTGCTAGTATAGAAGATGAGCAAATTTTTAACTGGGTTTGGCACTCCCTGCTGACTTTTCTTGGGGGGAAGGTATGTCTCTATGCTGCAGAACCAACAGGGGAACCCAGCGGCATCTCATAAAGGGGCAGACACCATAAGGATGCCTTCACTACTCTCATTGGGTATCCAAAAACATAGTCTGGCTATTCCATCATCCATCAGAATCACAGTATGGGGTTACCAACATTTATTTATTTATTGAAATCTAGTATTAAACACCTTTGGTCTAGGAGATCATTTACAAAGGTTCCACGTCAGTGGGAGGGTAGAGAATACTTACAAAGGTTGTACAAGTAATAATACAAAAAAAAAACCTGGCAAATTTCAACACATTGGGTTAGAGTACACAGCAGGCAAATCTAGTAGAGCAAACTTGAGCAAGGTAGCTACTGTGGGAGGAGGAGAACAGATGCAGGCAAACAAAACAGGAGGAAACAGGCAGATAGGAGTTTATAGGGGAAAGGAATTAAGAGGGTACGGGTGAGGACACGAGTGAGATGGAGAGAAGGGGAGGCAGTCATCGACATTGCCAAAGTGAGAGGGTGGGAGGCAGGTGGGGAGTGAGGCAGCTGGAGGCCTTGTCAGTGCACGGAGTCACTATGAGGAGAGGACAGAGACAGTTTGCAGGAGGGGGACTAGGAGTTGCAGTCACAGGTGCTGGTTTATGATAGTTGCTGATGTAGAAGTCTTTTGAAAGGGCCCAGAGTGGGTATATTGGATACATCCCGTTTGAGTTCATTAAACCAGAGGGTTGCTCTGTATGCAAAGGAGCATTGGCCCTGTGTCGTTCAAAGATGAGGAACATGGAAGAAGTGGGTGCCAGAGGTTTGTGTATTTTGGGAGCTGGTATGTTGCAGAAGTAGATTTTGTGTGTCAGAGGGAAGGAGACCAAGAAGAGCTTTGTTTGCAAGCAAACATGTTTGATAGCAGATTCTCCCACTAAGCTGGAGCCAACCTGTTTGGGCATAGAGGTCACAGGTATGGGTGAGACATGCGGCCCCAGTGAGCAGCCTGCATGCCTTGCTCAGGGCAACGGATATATTGCAGAGTGGCAAGCTGAACCATAGATTACCAAGCCATAGTCTACAACAAAAAGGATAGATCTGTTGATGGCAAGTCTGAGGGCGTCAGCAGTAAGGCAATACTTGTGCCTGTGGAGGAGACCAGTCTTGGTGTTGACAGCCCTAAACACATTGTTGATATGTTGATCAAAGTTTAGGCAACTGTTGAGGGTGACCCCAAGATATTTGAAATGCTGGGTTTGTTTGTGCTGAGCTCCTGAGCTGGTGCTGATGCTGAGTGCATGGGATTTATGCTTGTTCCAAGAGCTGCAGAACATCATGACTTTGTTTTTCTTGCTGTTCGGAATAAGTTTGTGGTTGTGGAACCATTCCTTGACTGTTGCAAAGCTGCTTTGTAGTTTGCCCTCAAGTTCCACTGGGTTGTGGCTGTTGGAGAAAATAACCGCATCGTCTGCGTAAAGGAGTATCTGTTGTTTGCAATTGTGTGGCAGATTGTTGAGAAAGATACTGAAGAGAAGCAGACCTAATATGGAGCCCTGAGGGACACCAGATCTTACAGGCAGATAGTCAGAGAGGACATTGTTGATTTTTACCCTTTGAGAGCATTGTTCCAGATAGCTTTTGAACCAGTGGGTTGATTCTGCAGAGAGGCCAATGGAGGCTAATTGCTTTAGGAGGAGAGAGTGATGGACAGTATCAAAGGCCTTAGAGAGGTCGATAAAGACTGCCCCAGCTAGGGATCCTTGATCCACAGACTGATGTACGAAACCAGCGAGTTCAAGTAGTGCCGTGGAAGTGCTGTGGCCTTTGTGGAAGCCATGCTGTTCTGGGCATTGAATGGAGTATTCTTCAAGGTATTCAACTAGTTGATCAGCTACTATTCGCTCAAGTGCTTTGGAGAGCAGGGGGAGAATTGATATGGGCATGTAGTTAGACAGCGATGCCTGATCCCCATTCTTGTGAACTGGAGTCACAATGGCTGATTTCCACACCAGTGGAAATTGCAAAAGATGGATTGACAGGTTAATCATCTTTGTTATGGGAAGAAATACTTCTTCAACAGTGAGAGCAACAAGTTTGAGGTCCAGTATGTCGACACTATGTTGAGATTTCCCAAGCACTTTGCTAAGGTATTTTCTGACAAGCAAGGGGGCTACCTTCTTGAAGTAAAAAGGAGGAGTAGGCTGGTGGTGAGAGCCAGTAGTAGTAGTATTTAAGTGTGGCAAGTCCTCAAAAAAGTCTGGAGGGGAGTATTCCAGATAGGTCAAAGAAAACTTTGTTGAAAGCATTGGCTAAGATTCGAGGGTCATGGGTAGTGGTTCCTTGAATGTTGATCAGGTTAGGTGACACTTTTACATCTTTTCCAGTGACTTTCTTTATATTATTCCAGAAATTGCTCCTGTTGCCCCAGGAGGCAGTAAGCATCTCCTTGTGCTGGTTGGATTTGGCAAGGCATATTTCATGTTTGCAGGCATTTCTGGTAACTTGCTTCAGTCTCAGACCAATACAAGCTATGGAATTTAAGCCAAGCAAACTCATGCCATATGGTGCATACCCTACCAGCACACCACCAGGTTAACAGGGGATTACAAGGTTATACAAGGGCAAATCACTTGGTGTTCAGTTAATATCTTCTGATATCTTCCCTGCAGCTGGCAATGTACATGCACCAATGCCATTATGAAACTGGAATATATTGCAATGGATTGAAAAATATGTATTAATGTATGTCAATTCACCTAGAAATACATCATCCCAATTTAAAATATTGTATAATATATTATGAAATATATTTTTAAATATACTGACATAATATATTTCTAATCCATAGTTTGCAAAAATATATGTCACTATATTGAGAAATACATTGACTCAATGAAATATAATACACAGCGCATTTCAGCATATATCAAAACCATGTGTTCTGCCTCATGTACTGCTTGAAAGCATGTCAATCTACTTAGTAATACATTGTCTGGAATATATTAGTATATTTCAAAATATAAACTGTTTTATTTGTATATGTATATTTTTATATATGGTACATATATTTTTATACATCTTACATATATTTTTTATATGCTACATGTGTTTTTGTAAATGCTTAGTTTTGCCCCACGTGTACATTTGCATAACTAATTTGCACATTTCAAAAACATAGTTTTCAGTCAACATCATGATAATTTCTAGTTTTACAATACTTTTGAATTTACAACATTAGCTTACAGATTGGAAAGAAAGGTACACGTTGTAAAGCAAGTACATATAGGATCTCACCCCAAACTAAAAGTGAAACAAAATGGGGTGGTATAAATACCAATCTGAGCCTTTTAAGAAGCATGAACTTGTGAGGTAAGTCATATGCACAAGTATAAAAATATAAAATGTACGTTAAAGTTGCACTGTAAAATAATAATTCATTGTAAATATCTCCAAGATTAATAACAAGTTGAACTCTAGTTGTACAGACAGAGGTACATGTAAATCATAAATAATTTCCTTTATTTTTGTCTGGGTAAGTTAATAGTTATAATTAATATCTATTACACATGTATGTTATATATATATATTTGTAAATATAGGAAAACATTTGAAATGTACAAAAATACATTTATACATATATTGGCAATATACCAATAACACATATTTATTATCCTTATTTCAAGATATTTGGAATTTAATCAATAAAGTTTGCAATATACATAATATTCTAAAGTGACAATAACATATATATTTACAGTACATTACAATATATTTGCAAATTTTAAAATATATATTGAAATATATTGATTTTCCAATACATTACGTTATATCATAAAACAAATAGATTGGAATATATTTCACTATATGTAAGTATATTGTTAATAATATATTTTAAAATATATTTCATTTTCATAAGGGTGTCCGTAAGGAAGTGGCCTGATCTTTAATCAAGCAGAAGTGCAGAAACTCTGCTGGGCTCTAAAAAAGGCCACTCCGTAGGTCAGCACGACTGGGAGCAAATGCCTAGGTACTCATTTTATGAGACAAGCCAGTACCTCACTGAGCACACAGCACCCACTTGTGACACCTGTGAGGCTCTATCTTCACACCCACAATTGCAGAGCCTTTCATTTAGCAATCAGGGCACCAGGAGGTATTATGGGGACCTGCATTCAAGCTCTGTAGACATCTTCTGAGTATAGTGAGGGATGAAGGGGGAAAAAAAACCAAAACAGGTAATCCAGTAACTGTAAGCACTGGGGTTCAACCAAACATCTACAGCAGACTCCCAGGATGGGAGGTTACAGGTTCAGACAAACTGTTGACTCAGCACCAGAACCACAAAGTCTCAGTGCTGGTGATAGCTTCTGACTGGACATGGAGATCATGGTATTTTTGGCTGAGGGAAATGTTCATCGATGTACCTTGGTGTCTTCCTCACTGCCCAGATCTCCACAGCCAAGAATAAACCCCAAAGTCCTCAGCCAGAATTGCATGGATGCTGAAAGGTGAAGCTTGTTGAATGGGGTGGTACCTCCCCAGAGTGGTTGACTGGTTTTCAACAATCCAGCAGATGATCGATATGTAAAAACTTATCAGGGACATTGGCAGATTCTCTGTAAGTGGTATGCCAAAAGGCATGTTCTCTTCAGTTGCGGGCCTTTCCCCTCTTCTCGATTTTCTCCATGATGGGGCAGACAGGACCTCACATAACCCCCTTGAGAGTACAGGTTTTCCAAGATCTCTGCAGTTCGAGCCTTAATCCCCAGGATGGGGTAGATCAGTTCGCACCTACAGTAGGGGTCATCTGGCTGCTATGCCTTCCAGCTCTAGCCTC
The DNA here is from genome assembly GCA_016271365.2 of Neoceratodus forsteri. NCBI lineage: Eukaryota > Metazoa > Chordata > Ceratodontiformes > Ceratodontidae > Neoceratodus > Neoceratodus forsteri. The sequence goes on along the minus strand of CM057450.1, from coordinate 50,129,386 downwards.
ACCTGCCCCTAGGCAATTTATTCTGATCTTGAATAGTCTTCACAAGCCTCCTTTCCTTCCACATACTACATGACCCTCAGAATGGTCTTTTCAGATGATTATTTGCTTAGCCAGATGGGTGAGTGTGTGGCACGAGCTATCTTGCTGAGAACAGTTCCTCGTTTTACATAATGATGAGCTGTCTCAGAACAGCCCGTTCATTCACTCCAAAGGGAATATCACCATTCCACATGGAACAGGAAATTCACCTACCCACCATGCTCATGGACCAGGGTGGCCCTGGTTTGGCCCTTCATCTGTTGGTCATGAGGTATCTGATAAGTGACTTTCCGCTTGTGTCCGAAAGTTTTCCTTAGGTCAGATAGGCTGTTCATTTCTTTTTTCAGGAAAGAATGCAGCTTAGGCAGCCTCTAAAGGATGGATAGCTGGTGAATGAGGGCAGCTATTGTGGCAGCCTACCAAAGGTTTGGCCTGGACCCATTAGGGCAGATAGGCATATTCAACCAGGCCAAGGGTAGCCCCTTCAGCAGTGAAAGTGTATGCCTAAGTAGGTGACATCTGCACTGTGGGGGCCTGGTCTTCTGTCTATACATTTGCCCGGCTTTATAGAGTGGACGTAGCCTCAGCAGACAGACTATATTTGTAGATTCCTGGTAACATACAGTTCATCTTTCCTCCCAGGGTTTTCCTGCTATTTGTCCTGCTAAAGTCCCGTTTGTAAGGAATGTCAGAGTACTAAAAAGGTTGTAGGGGATAATAGTATTTACTCACCTGGTAAAGATGAGTATCCCTGCAACCTATTCTAGTGCTCAGAGACCCTCCTGTTTATGGATGATCTGGGAACCTGGGCAGCCAGAACCACTTGGGGATTTTCTCCTGTACCTTTCAGTAGAGTGAGTGCTGCCATTCCAGTATGTTATATCACCTGTTCATATTATTGAACATTTTGTTCTAATTAATCACCACGGTAAGAATTATTACTGATGGGAGTTTGTATGGCTACTGCCTGTTGTAAGGCAAATGTTTTCTTTTATTGAACATTTTGATCTGACTAATCACCATGGTAAGCATTGTTAATGATGGAAGACTTTATATGGCTACTACTGGTTGTAAGGCAAATGTTTTCTTTTCTATCACCTTCCGGCAGATGACCTTTGCAATGTAGTTATTGTTTTTTGCTGGTCATTTTTTGGTGTTTTTCTGCTCGTCTTTTTTTTGTTCTCTCATTTTTCCTGCTAGGGAAGTATCTCACTATACACTGTTATCCTGGCTGGGGCTTGGGCTCTGGCAGTCCAAAATTTACGATCATGAATCAACCAGTAGGACAGAGGGAGGATGACCCATTTGTCAGGAATGTTTGAGCACTAGAAAGGTTGCAGTGATAATCACCTTTACCAGGTGAGTAAACCATTATGCACCACCTTGATGGTCTGGACCATGCCTGAAAATGGTTCCTGGGTCAAGTCCACCCACCACGTTAACAAATAAACATCATAAAAATAAAACAGAACTCTGAGAGAATAACTAGCTTGTAATATGTCATGCTTGTGGGTATTGTGACAACACAGTTTACATAATTTGTTATATAGGTTCTCAAAAAACACTGGGAAATTAAAGTTAGTGGGAGCACTCAGGCATTGATCTTTTTGAAATTTCATATTGCTAATTTAAGTGAATATTATTGTAAGTAATCTGCAAATAAGACTAACAGAACCTTATAGATTGTATAAACATACTGTCCCTTATTTTATATGTAACCCCCCTGTAGGGGGCTTACCTTTGAGTCCCTCAAAAAGGTTCATTTCCCTGGGATTTTGATTCCACCCCCTATTCTTTTTTTTCTGGTTTCCTGGCTTGCCCCTGTGTCCTGGTCCTCTCCTTCTGGCCCCTGTGTGTTTTTAAGGGAAGAGAGGGACTGGAGGAGCAAGTTTGTGGAGCCGCCGGTTTGGAAATTGCACTATGGTGCCAGCGAGCTCTGCTGCCTTTCAGTGTGCCTGTCCGGTGGTCCCGGTCCTGTTGGGCAATGAGAGAGGGACTGGAGACATGAGCAAGACTGGAGAGGTGGCAGGGAAGTGGCCGAAGCAGTTCTAAAAAGTGTCAATTGCACTTTAGCATTCGGGAGCCACCTCATTATTATTCATTAAGTGGCATCCCTTTGAAGTAGTGGGTCCTGTCTAGCGCTGGGGCAAAAATGAAGAGATAGAGCTAAGACAGGGTTAAAAGGAAAATGATTAAATAAATAAAGCATTGATGTGAAAAAGAAAGGCTGCTAGTATGTAAGAAAGTGTATAAAGAAAAGTTTATACTGACTGCAGCCAGGAAACAGAGTGGGGACACAGTTTAAACTGCAATGGGATTATGTGTGGCTGTCTAGGGGCAATATTAAATGGTAGCAGCAACTGGCAGAGGGACTGGCAGAGGGCAGGTTAAAATGGTTAAATGGTGCAGTCACTACACAGGGCACAGAGGTGACTACCAAATTGTGAGAAAATGTTTAAATAAAAGCTTATGGTTTGGCTGCAGAGACACTTTGATTTTGGGACACTACATAAACTGTGGACACTGTTTACATCCATCCACTATGTTGGGCAGTCATGTGACACCGAACAGCCAACCACTGAGCCGGGATTCTTGCCAGGGACTCTGGGACTGTTTGAAAGGACTTTTGGGGGAAAATCCTGGGGAAAGTTTAGGCTCCTTTTTCTGCACCAATGAGACATCGAGGGGGCCTCATACATATTAATTTTTTCCTAAGGACAGTGGCTCCAGGAAATGGCTCCCAAAAGCCAAGGACAGTTGGAGATTGAGTCAGTTCAGTGGGAGCTCCTCCAGAGGGAGGCGGGCTCTTGCCCCTGGTGAGAATGGTAGCTGCAGGATGGGCCTGCCTGGGGGCTGCCAGCAATTTGTCCCCCAGAGCAGGGAATGCCTGCCCCATCAGGAAAAGGGAAAGGAAAAACTGGAGAGACAAGATGTTAAAGAAGCAGCTTGGCAGAGAGAAAAGGAAAGCTGCAGGATGCTGATCATTCTGTGCTGTTCTAAAATTGCACCACAGGGGTGAGGTAAAGGAGAAGAGAGAAGAGGTTGTGTCCTGAACCTGGGAAAAGGGCAAAGGTTGTGTCTTATCTTGCAAAAAGATAAAGGTTGCTTTCTGAGTCTGGAAAAAGAATGAAGGTTGTGTCCTGAGCCGGGTAAAAGGCCAAAGGTTGCGACTAAGCCTAGGAAAAGATGGAATGCAGAGGAATGATGAGGAACAAGAGAATAAATGTGCTGAAAGAAGAAAAGGAAGAGTGAGCCTCTTCGTTTGGAAAATTGCTAAGTACCTGTATGGTGAAAAAAGGGACTTTGAGTGCAGGAGATATACATGAGCCAGAGCAAGAATGTGGCTGTGTTAAAGTTGAGAGACTGTGAAAGCAGAAGGATGGACAAGTGTCTTCCTGGGTCGAGTGCTTGTTATCTGCTCCTGAGATACAGCAAGGAAAAGAGAGAAACAGATTGCTGTGGCTACACACTGTGGCAGGAAAGAGAAAGACAGAGAAGCTGAAGAAAATGTGCTGAATGTTTCTGCTGACACCTAGGGCCAGGTGGGGAACTCACTAACCACCATCAAGTGGGGTCTGCCACTGCTGGGGATCATGGGTCTTGTACCTGAGTGGTAGGGTGCTCTGATTGGAGGGAACCGGGCTGTGGGGCCACTCCCCGGTTTGGGTCCTCTGTAGTTGGCAGGCCTTATGCACGTGCCCTGCAACAGGCCTGTAATGGGCTACTGGGGACAAGCTGCAAGATCTGCAAGCAAGAGAAAGAGAGAGCAAGCATCAGCCTCTGTGCCCCCTTGTTCAAGCATTGAGCAAGGTTCTGCCTGTGTTGCCATCCAACCCCAGGACTTCAGTGAACTGTGCCATCCAAGGTCTGATTCTGCAGAACCGTGAGAAAATCACAGGAATTGCCCTGCACCTGGGGACTATACATAGTTAAAATATGCATACTAGGTCTGAGGTAGCGCCAATGGGAAAACATATACAAAGTTAAGCTGTTTAAGCACATCAACGCTGGCTACCAGCTGCACCTCAGGCCTGCAACTTTAAATCTGGGTACCCAAGTACTGGACTTTGGGGTTGAATGGACTGGGACCTGTGGGCCTGGGTTTGAGCACAACTGCAGCAGTTAGCTAGTTTAGATAGATCTGGTAGCTGCAAATGATTGCAATATGGGATTGAATCAAAGGGAAATGTGATTTTGGGAAATGCAATCTTTAAAGTGCTTGAACTCTATTCCATTTACCCCATACTAAACCCTCCCCCTGTAAATAAACCATGGAGTTATTGTTTTGCAGCAGAAAATGGATCCACAGCCTAATTTTAGTGAGCAGGTTATTGACTGAAATGGGAATGGTAAATGATGTAACAGAATGTAGGAGGTTTGAATCCTAGTAAGTCCATGTTGGGGTAACTGTTGGGGAAGTGGGTTGGCACGACATCCCAGGGAGTTGTACTGCAAGCAATCAGACCCACTAATATGTACTCTGGGTGAAGGCACCACCATTTTATTTGATCTTTTTGGGAAAGAACCCTTTGTAGGTCAGCTACGGGAACCAAGGCCCCTTATTCTTGGTCCGGCCAGCAAGGCGGGGATAGTGGCCCTCTCCAGGACAGCACGGGAGAGGGGCTACATATATTTAAAGTAACAGATATACCTAAACATTATTACTGAAATATATTTGTGCATGGGGTAGCACCTGTATATTAGTGCTGAGTAAGCAATTTAATGTTAGCCCCATATTTTTGCACCTTAATAGCACAGTTGTCATTTGACTGATTTGGCTGCAAATTTGCTTGCACAGAGTTGATGTCAGGCTCTCTGGATCTTGTAAATTTTGTAGCGACTGGTTCAGCAGGAGGCAACGTTTTAGATGGTTGAAAATACACAAATTCACCAAAATTAAGACTTTTTTGCTCATCAAATAATAAAAAATAGTTGAGATTTGAACTCTGAACTTTTAGACTTGGTAGTGTTAGATCCAAAGGACACAACTTTGCTAATCACTTTTTACCTAACCATTACTGTTTTTAAACTATTAGCAAAAATGTGTTCCCTTTTCTTTGGCATGATCAGTAGCAAAAATGAACATTCTGTAGCATACCAAATTTCTACAAAAGCCTTTTTTTATGCTTTCATGGGAAAAATAGCTTTTGTGAGGTAACAAAATGGCCTTCATTGGAGAGAGCATTCACAAAACCTTAAAAAAAAGTTGAGAACTGAAAACAACTCAAACTGGAGAGTTGCCTGTGGTTTAAATGGTCAACATGTTATTTTTGAAGGAAGAAGAAAAAAATTACTCACCTTAGTAATTATGTTTCTTCTAATGGAGTCTTGCTGTATTCTGACTATTGCAGTTAGCCCCAGCACTCAAACTGCAATGGAGAGTAGATGGTTAATTTTGTATGCAGAGCATAGAACGTTGAGCTTGAGCTCGGTTCAAACCTCTGTCAGCTGCACTTTGAAGCGCAACTGTCAGATTCTTACGAGCTAATACTAACTAACTACTATGTGGAAATTGTAACATTTTTACTAGCCAAATGGCAACCAAATATTTTGGATCCCCAAAAGACTCAAGTCAAGAAATCCAAAATCAAAAACCAGGTAGCAAACAACTTAAGACTGTTAAATTAATAATATAACCCACTCCCCCTCTCTAAAAGGAGGGAGTACCCAAATGCACCCCTGGGGTGCAACACTGCATCTGCCAGCCCACTTCCCAACAACAGGTTCTGAGAGGGGAGGTAGGGAGGGAGATCATAATACAGCAAGACTCCATTAGAAGAAACATAATTACTAAGGTGGGTAATTGTTTCTTCAAACAACATGAAGTCTTGCTGTATTCTGACTATTGCAGACTACCAAGCAGTACCTCCATGGAGGAGGGAATCGAACCTACCTTGGGAATAGGTTCTGCAGTACTGCTGTACCAAACCAAGCATCACTCCTAGCCTGGATGTCCAGGAAGTAATGCTTGGTAAATGTATGGACCATTTTCCAGGTGGCTGCTTTACATATCTCTAGCAAAGGAATATCCCTGGCCGCAGCCAGGGAAGCATCTGTACCTCTAGTCGAATGAGCCCTCAGGCCTGAGGGAGGTATTTTGCCTAGCTTCTCATAGCAGAATTGAATACAAGAGACAATTCACCTGGCAATAGTTCTCTTAGTAGCAGGTTTGCCCTTACGCACTTCCCCATAAGTGAGAAACAACTGAAGGGAGTCAAACCTGTGAGCCTTAGTACACTCAATGTAGTTACTAAAGGCACTTTTAACATCCAAACTGTGTAAACTTCTTTCTCCTAAAGAAGAATGATCAGTGAAGAACACAGAGAGAGACATGGATTGGTTCAGATGAAAATCTGAAACCACTTTAGGTAAAACCTCCTATTAGTTCTAAGGACCACCTTATCTCTATGGAATGAGATAAAATCAGGCTCCACTGACAGAGCTTCCAATTCACTGACACACCTGGCAGAGGTAATAGCTACCAGGAACACAGTTTTCCAAGTCAAGTATTTAAGCTGTGCTGAAAAAAAGGCTCAAAAGGGGTTGCATAAGCTGAGCAATGCAAACATTAAGATCCCAAGCAGGGGGAGGATCCCTAAAGGGGGGATTGGTATGAAGCAATCTCTTGAAACATTTACAGAATACAGGGTGAGATGACAGTGGGGAAGGCTTTCCCACTGACAGAAAAGCAGAAACAGCTGAGAGTAGCTGGTCTGAGGTCTAGGCCACTAAGATGAACCATATAATCCAGAACTGTAAACAGTTCAGCAGTGTCTGGGGATATATGCTTCTTGGAACACCAAATGCTGAATCTTTTCCATTTGGAGTTGTAAGTTTTTCTGGTGGCAGGCTTTCGAGAGACTTTGAGAATATTCAGAACCCCTTGGGACAGATGCAAATCTGCATACTCTAACTCTTCAAGAGCCATGCCTTGAGATTGAGTGACCAAAGATAGGGGTACCAAATCCTCCTCTGAGAGAAGGTTAACAGGTTGTAATTCCTGGGAAGAGACAGGGGAAGATGGACTGCTAGGGACAGCAACAGGGGGTACCAAGGCTGCCTGGCCCAGTCTGGAACAATCAGAATCACTTTGCAAGGTTGTGACCTTACCTTGACCAGAACCTTGAACAGTAGAGGAAAGGGAGGGAAGGCATATAAAAATTTCCCTTCCCAGTTCGCAATCAGAGCATCCAGAGGGAATGAGCCCAATACTGGGGGTCTGCAACAAAACAGAGGAAGTTGGTGATTGTCTGGGGCTGCAAAGAGATCTATCTCTGGAGTGCCCCACCTTGAAAAAATCACTTTCAACACCACAGGGTCCAGGGACCATTTGTGATGGCCCTGGGAGATCCTGCTCAATGCATCTGCTAGCACATTGTCCTTCCCTGGAAGGTGGACTGCTATCAGAGAGGTCTGCAGAGAATAAGCTGGGGACCACAATTTCATGGCTTCCATGCACAAGGCCATGGACTGAGTGCCTCCCTGCTTGTTGATGTACCACATGGTGGTGGTGTTGTCTGTCCTGATCTGTACCACCTTGTTCTGCACTGACTGAGAGAAAGCTTGCAGGACCAGAAAGACTGCTCTGAGTTCCAAGAGATTGATATGAAGAAGGGATTCCTGAGGGGACCACAGTCCCTGGGCTGTGAGAGCCCCCAGATGGGCTCCCCACCCCAATAAAGAAGCATCCATGGTTAGGACCACAGAGTGAGACTGAGTGATGAATGGGAGTCCTTGCCTGAGGTTGCCCTGATCCTGCCACCATTGGAGAGCCTGGATCTGAGTCTGGGTCACTGGAACTAGTTTGGTTAGAGAATCTTTCTTCTGAGACCAAAAGGCCCTCAGGTGAAACTGAATGTCCCTCATCTGAAATCTGGCCCCTTGGACCACTGCTGTAGAAGCTGCCATGTGGTACAGAAGTTGAAGGAAGTGCCTTGCTGGCCAAGAGACCAGAAGGTGGAATGAAGAAGCCAGCTGTATAATAGCCCTTGCCCTTTCCAGGGGAAGAAAAGCTCTTGCTTTGACTGTATCCAACTCTGCCCCTATGAAGGTGAGGAGCTGTACAAGCTCAAGAACTGATTTGGAAAAATTGAGAAGGGATCCTAGGGAAGTGAGCACTTGCTGAGTCACTTGAAGGTCTGACTTGGCTTGGTCTGGGGACTGACCCACAATGAGTCAGTCGTCCAGGTATGGAAATATGGAAATATTTTTCCTCCTTAAAAAGGCCACTATTACTGCTAGGCATTTTGTGAATACCCTTGGAGCTGATGTCAGGCCGAAGGGCATAGCTTTGAACTGATAATGGCCTGAAAGCAAGTTGAACCTGAGGTACTTCCTGTGGGAGCACCTGATGGGAATGTGAAAATAGGCATCTTTTAAGTCCAGGGAGGCTAGCCAGTCCCCTGGCCTTAGAGAGGGAAGGATTATTCCCAGAGACACCATTTTGAATTTTGGTTTTAAAAGATGTTTGTTCAGGTATCTTAAGTCTAGGATAGGTCGCCACTCCCCTTTCTTTTTTGAGGTAAGGAAGTACTTGGAGTACAGACCTTTGCCCCTGTGCAATGTAGGAACTCTCTCTACAGCCTTTAGAACCAGTAGAGATGAAACCTCTGCCTCTAGGGCAATGGTTTCGGAGATGCTTGCAGGTAGAAAAGATCTGGCCCTCAGCTTTGGAAATTTCTTGAAGCTGAGAACCAGCCTCTGGCTTACCACCTCCAGGACCCACTTGTCTGAGGTAACAGACATCCAGTCCTGGATGAAGTAAGCTAGCCTGCCTCCTACAGGAATGGGGGACTTGACCCGGGCTGACACATCAGGGAGTCTGCTTGGCAGGAGCCTTAGGTTGAGGGATGGATGCAGCCCTGCTCATCCCCCTTCTGCCTCTCCCTCTGAAGAACCCCCTCTGAGGAAAGGGAGAAGAGGCCTGTGCTTGGTAGAAAGGCCTATGAAAAGGCCTGCCCCTGCCCCTAGCCTGCTGCCTTTGAGGAGTTGCCTGCCTTTCCTTGGCCTGTGCACTCCTACAGGTGGTCCTATACTCATCCATCTTTTTCATGTAATTCTCTGTCTGCTCCCAAACAGAGAATTACCTACAGGGAAATTCATGGCCTTAGCCTGGGTGTCCTGTGAGAGACTAGTACATCTGAGCCAAGCCATTCTCCGAAGAGCCACAGATGTAGCCATGGCTCTAGAGAACACATCATTGGAGTTCACAGCAGCATGGAACTGTACCTTAGATGCCTCAATCCCATCAGCAGCCACCCCCTCCAGCTCTGAGGCTAGCTGGGGGGAGGTCTGCTTAGCCAGTGCCAGTACAGTGTCCCACCTGGACTTCTCATACCTGGCTGCATAGGCCATATAATTAGCCTGCCTAAGTCCCAAGGCAGATGCCATGAACTGTTTCTTTGCCAAGGCATCCAGCTTCCTAGAATCTTTATCTGGGGTGTGTGAAGCCAAGTGTATATTAGCCTTATCACAGGCTGCAGCCTGCACAACCCCAACATGGCTGCATTGTTGATACAAGTACTCTGTACCAGAACCTGATAAGGTGTACCTTTTGTCCATCCTTCTGTCAACAGGAGGTACAGAATTTGGAGTTTTTAAAATCTTTTTTTATCTGTTTCCCAAAAGACATATGAAGGGGAATAGACAGTCTTGTGGACTCTGGGATGTCCACCATCTCCACATAATCAGGTTCCTCTTGTTCCTCTACAGCTTCTTCCACAGGGAGCTTGATGGTTTCTGCCAATTTCCTGTAAAACATGTAGTGGGAAGGGGACTCAGAAAACCTAGGAGGGGAAACACCAGAAGGCCTGTCTGAGGAGATGTTTGGGTTCAATGGGCTCAACCAGACCTCCCACACCATCGTCATCATCATCATCATAATCTTCAACCCCCTCCAAATCCAGTTCATAGAACTCTTCAGGGGCATAATCTTGAACCGGAGGAACTGACCAAACTAAATGCCTGCCAGAAGGCGCCGGATCAGACTGAACTGGACAAAGCAATTCTACAATCCTTATCGCATTGGCAATCTCTTCAGCGGTCAGAAAATGGGTCTCTGGAACTGAACCAGATGATTTTTCTTTTCTTTTTCTTTTTGTAGGAACTGATCCCTCAGGATCGGCTCTCCTCTTGCCCGAAGAAGTATCGCCCTGGTCAGAGGGCACTCCCTCAGATTCGGTCGGAACCAAACCAGGGTGGCCATCTGGGTCAGCGGACTTCATGTCCTCCTTATCCCTGAGCCTACCTAATCTTTTTTCCAAGGTAGACTTAGGGAAATTTTTACAGATTTGGCAGTCTGAATCGCGGTGGTCAAACCCCAGACAATAAACACAGGTGGTGTGGGGATCAGCCTTAGCAAAGACCTCCCCCCACACACTGCAGTGTTGAAACCCAGTGGGCCCAGTTTTTTCTTTTGGGTTTCTCAGACATAGCCATCCTAATCACAAACTTACCCTTTTTATGGCAAACAACCAGGCAAGACACCCTTATCGGTTTCTAACCGTGTCACGTGTATTGGAAAAAACCACAAGAAAATGCAGTTTTTTTAAAACCTATAAGGACCGGTAACCACACTCTAAGTTTAAAAAGAAAGACAGAATATATAAATCACTAAACAGTCTGTTCAGCCGAACCAGTCGAAAAATCAATTTTACAATTTCCACAAGTTTACTATGTCTAGTTCACTACCTAGTACTTACTGTACCACAGACAGAGATCTGAACTGAAACTCGTGAAAAATAATCGGTAAAACCGAGGACTTTAACCGACTTATGAACCGTTAGCAAAGGAGAAATCTCTGGAGCGCTGTTCAGTTAGGTGGAGTAAAGAATCTGACAGTTGTGCTTCAAAGTGCAGCAGACAGAGGTTTGAACCGAGCTCGAGCTCAATGTTCTATGCTCTGCATAGAAAATTGACCATCTACTCTCTGGGGCAGTTTGAGTGCTGGGGCTAACTGCAATAGTCAGAATACAGCAAGACTTCATGTTGCTTGAATCCCTGGTGCTTCTTGTCACTACACATTCTCTTTTTTTATCCAAGAAATACTTTTTAAGAAACATGAACGATTTATTTATTTATTTAAAATTTGTTAACTGGGAAAGGCACACTGAGCTGAGGCTCATTTCCAGGTGCGACCTGGTTTAATGAGTATGGTTTTGTCACTCACATTAATACTTTCATCATTTATTTTTGTTTTTCTGACAGTTTGCAATGCCAGTAAATTATTGCACAGCAACAATTAAAATATGAATTAGATTTAATAGATATAATGTATGTGTTTGACAATTTAAGATATATAGGTGATTCTTTTTGATGTGTTTTGTCAAAAAAGGACCCTTATTTTAACTAAAAATGCAAATTGTATGAGTCTTGAGTGACAAAACCAAAAACAGATTTATGGTTTCATGAGTATTTTTGAAAGAAGTTCATAGGATTATTAGATCATAGAATTTCAGATATAAGAAGGCTGTTGGCCTGGGGGCAGAGCCAGCAATCGAGCCAGCACCAACTTCTTTCTTGAGCTCCTGAAAGCGGACCCTCATAAATTAAAGAAAACAGCTTTTATTTGGACTAGAAACTGTACAAAACTGGGACAGACTGACAGAACTCTGTATTCTGAGCAGTTTGATATCAAATTTTGTCGGAATGAGTCATCCAAAATCAGATCCACAACAGGACTTCTTCCAACTGCACAACAAAACTAATAAACAGGGTGAACCTCCTGATGCCAATACATTGCCTGCAGGGCCATCATCTGCTTCTTTGGAGTCACTGCAAACATCAGTAATGCCCTAACTAAAACAGTACAGAAGATGGACCAGAGGCTAGACAATTTCACACAAAGGATGATCATGGCTGAAAACCAAATTGAAATACTTGGCGAAACAGTACAAGAGACTTCATCAACAACCCAGCAAGGCTCTTGCAGCAGCTGCCACCAGTGTCAAAGAGCAGATGTCCCTCAAAAGTAGAACTGACCAGCTAGAAAATATTGTTCACTCTTCCAATATACATATACTGGGTCTACCCAAAGAGTTGAAGGGCATGGTCTAGTTCAATTTCTAGCTAACTGGATTTCAGAGGCTATGGGATGCAACACCTTTACGGTGATACAGGCATACAGAATCACACTGAGAAGGGCAAGGGCCACTCAAGAAACTCCTCGGACTCTCCTAATGGTGGTTGCAACATCACTGGATAGAGACTTAGTGCTGGGAGTAGTCAAGAAAAAGGGCATCATCAAACACCAGTACAAATGGATTCTTTTTCCCCAGACTTATCATTTGCCACTAGAATGTGCCACAAGGCATTTGATAGGGTGAAACGCAAACTGCGTGAGTTGGAAATCCCATACTCTTTAGCATACCCAGCTCATCTACATTTCACTTTGGGACGAAGATAGTACCAATTTAGCAACCCCAAAGAAGCAGTCATCTGTGCGGAAAAATTTGTAACCAAACAGTCCCCATCAGAAGATAAACTCTCCAAGCAGGGGGGAGGACTGAATTTACGGTAATGTACTTTGTCGCTACCACATCTTAAAGTACCCCTTTATATCCTCAGCCTGAACTTAATCTCTCTGCTATCCTATGGTGATTTAAACTAGATAAGTCTTTCTCTGTTACTCTCTGGGGTAAATGTTGATGTAGGAAGTGCATGGACTTTGAATTATTAGAGACTTTAAGCTCGTAGCTGCAGGCAGCTGTAGGTTACGCTGTTCTCTAAATGCTGTTATTATTGTTTACTACAAAGTTTTAAAAGTACTGACTTTAAAGTTCAGTGTGTAAGTTTATTACTAGTTAAATTATTACTAAATGTACTTTGCATATGTTTGCTGCATGAGGTATGTTAAAATGGTGATTGCTCCTCCTCCTCCTCGAGTATTGCCCCATGTGGACTTGTCGGTTAGTGTGGAGGAGATCATTAAAGTAACAATACTCACTAAAAATGGTGATGATTTAATGTGAATAGGGTAATTTGCCTGCAGGTGGACATATCTTGGCATTGCCAGGAATCCTACTCTGTTATTTATCAAGGAGAATCCTCTGTTGGTGAAATCTAACTAAATCATGACCTTAGCAGATTCCCTTTATAAAGCACAGTGTCTTAATATAGCTGCCTCATGTATGCAGCAAGTGGTACATGGTATGCAGTCCCTAGGTCATCAAGGCCTAGGAGAACTTAAGCAAGATTATTCAATTTACTAAAATTGAATCTATTTCAAAAGGACCTGTAGTTTAAGATCAGTTGATAATTAACAATTGTTCACAAATTATTTTCTTATAGCATAACAATGGTCACTGTTCGCAAGCATGGCTACAATATAGTATTTGATTGTTGACTATTTAACATTTTACGTTTATGCCCTCCTGTTCAGTACTAGTAGATTGGATACTCTAAAAACCTGCTTAATTGGTGCTGTATAATGGATATATTTTTGTTGAACCTGCTCAGCAATGATGCATGCTATTTATTTCATAAACTGCTATAATTAAAGGTTTTTTTTTAAAGAAGGCTGTTGGGCCATCATGAATGTCTGCTGCTTACCAGTGCATGGGATTCCCTTTTGTTTTAGGTAATCATCTAAGTTTGTCTTAAATGTTTCTAGTGTCATGCTCTCTAGCACTTTAAATGGTATATGGTTCCATTATAGAAACAACTCTTTGGCTGAACCCATGTCTTCTTTTTACAGTTTTAAATCATTCTCCTCTTAGTTGGTAACTGTGTGCTCTAGATATAAAACAGCTTGCTTTCAATTTCATCTGCAAGCAGTTTCTCCAGTCTCATGTTGAATCACTTTGTTACATATTAATGAGATCCAGTTTTAGTCATCTCTGTATGTGAGTGTAATAAGACTGAGATCTTGTAATCTTTGTTGGTACGTTAAGTCTCTTTTGTCCTTATTAAACTATGTCTCCTATTTTCACACAAACCAAACTTTGCCAGTTTCTTTCCTGTGCCCAGCACATCCTGTCTTCTCAACTGGTGCTGCCAATTTAGAATATTCTGGCCAGAACTGGTTTAACTACCCATAACTCTACAAACAAGATTGTGGAGGTCAAAACACACCTCAAGGTAACCCCTTGTTTTCCAGATAAATCCAAATAGCTTTCTTCATTCACTCCAATGGTATAATTATACACATATGCAAACCAAGAGCTCTCAGTATCACATAAAGATTCACTTATACTTTTAACCACAGAGAAGCAAGGGGAGAAAGAAAGAATAGGAAAAGCAAGTGAAGGAAGGGAGATAGAAGGGGGAAATTGTGGGACCATTGGCGTGGCCAGTTCCTTGGTGCCACAAGGAAAATTTGATCAAACAAGAGAGACAAGTGACAGAATAGGAGAGGAGAGGAGAAAAATAGATCCTTACTTTTAACTCTCTCTGCATAACAAATGAGAAAGGGTCTTTCCCAACCTTATCACATGCAGGGCATTAGATTTTAGTTCAGGGCAATTGTCAGTGAACAAAACAGCCAATAATCCTAGTTTTATTTTTTTTGTTTTTAGTTTAACATCAATCTGAACAAAGTTTGAGTTTGAGTCTAATGCATCGTACACTTCTGTTGCTGGGAATGCTTTTATTACTCCTTTTACCAGTGCATGACCAGTACCAGAGGCTGGGAGATCAGAAGGCCGTGGGCTCTTGCCCCACATCAGACATTTGGGTTAATATCCCAGTACTGACACTGCACTGCAGCATGATGGGGGTGCTGCACTACTGAGGTGCCATCTTTCAGATGAGACATTAAACTGAGGTCCCATCTGCCTGTTCTGGTGGCAGTTCATGTGGATGTTAAAGAGCCCATGGCACTTCTCGAAAAGAGTAGGGGAATTTTTTGTTAGCTATAACTCTACAAAACCATGTAGACACAAAAGAATATGTTAATACTTTTTTCAAAACATATAATCAGGTTCCATCAACCCATCATTATCATATGTGTTATTGTTAACAGATTAAATGTTATTGCAATTCTTTCATAGCATTCCTATCTCTGTTACTTTTATGATAAAGTTGATCTCCAGGCAAACTCTATTACCTTTTGTATAAAATGAACTGTATCTTTACTGTTAAAACATGCCTTTATTATTCTATATACTTCAAGTTTTACTAAGCACTTTATTCTCTTTCCTAGTTATTATTTAAAAAAATTCAACACTTTCTCCCTCCATTTCCCTTACAGTCAATTAGGCACTCTAATTAATAACTTTTTCCCAACCCTTCCACCATCTTTTCATAATTTCTGGAGGCATTGACTTTTCCTCTTTCTGCCACACATTTCTTATTTCTCTATACATCCATTCTATAATTCCTTCTATAGATGTTCTCTTGTTCTGTAACACGTACTGGCATCTATTCTGCTAAAGAGTCCACTTAATAATGACTAAATTTACTCTCAGGGTTCCTTTATGAAAATGTGACCATTGTGTTCCATATTGCTCAAATTTCAGCTTTTCATAAGTAATTTGTTTAAAGGGAGGAATGCACCATTGAGTAGCTAACCTAGTCCACAATTGTGTTATATAAGGGCATTCAAAATACATATGAGACATGGTTTCTACTACATGTTCACATCCCTGTTTAGCACACATTCTATTTTTAAGTTCTTTATGATGTTGATTTCCTTTTACATTTAATCGACTGTGGCAACATACCCATAAAGTGTCCCATACTTTTGGTGGAACCCTAGTTTCTGTTAACTGAGCTGTGACCTCATCAGCAATTATTCCTTCTGGTAGGGCCAAACATGTTGGGCCCATGATCTTCATGCCCTAGACTTTCCTGAACATATTTTTCCTATTTGTCTGTCTTACATCACAAAGAGTTAACTTCCACCCTTTAATTTTCTTAAAGATTTCTAGGACATAATAGGCTATCCCCTGGGGAATACCCTTGAATGTTCCCCATTGCAGCGATGCCCACTTGTCCCAGAACCATATGCATCTTTCATTGAGTAGAAAGACCCAAGGCATTTGTGTTCCCAAGATAATAGGTAGGAAATTTGAGTATACGAAATTCATAGACACAAATAATACTGGGTCCACCATGTTAATCACCCCCTTGTTTCACTGGCCAGTAAGTGGCTACTCATTTTATTGGGTTAAGCCTACCTCCCCATATTAGATGAAATGCTATATTATATATTTTGACTTCCAATTTTACTAGCAGGGGAAACATGTAACTCACCAGAAGGAACAATTGCAATATAAATGTTTTAAACATATATATTCTTTTCGTCTTTGTCATTGGAAAAGATTTCCAGTGGTCTATTTTCTCTTCTGCTTTGGCTATCTGATTTTCCCAGTTCAATGTTGCAGGATCTTGTATTCCAAACTGTAAACCTAATATTGTAATTGGCACCCCAGTAATTGAGATGCCTGCAACCATTGTGTTTACCTCATTTATCCCATGTATCCTAACCCCTTTACTTTTTTGTTTATTAATTGTAGATCCAGATATAGCTGAAAATTCTTATACAACTTCAAAGGTTTTTTCCCCAGATGTTTCATCTGCCACCATCAGGGTAGCATCGTCGTCGTATGCCATTACTATAGGAAATTCTATCTGATTTGGTCCCATAATGTGTCTGATGGAGTGTCCTGCATTTAATTTTTGTAATAAGGGGTCTCTAGTGAACACATAAAGTATGGGACTTAAGGGGCATCCCTGTCTAACCCATTGGTTTATCCATATGTGCCCTCCCACTCTACCATTGACTACTGGTCTAGTACATGCGTTACTGTATAAAATTTTAACCCAATCAATAAACATGTTAAGGATACCATAAGCTTGTAAGACATGGAAGAGATAATTATGGAGAACTCCATCAAATGCTTTGGATTGATGGAGTGATATAAGATATCCTGTAGTCTCTGGATCCTCAAAAACTTCCTTATATATTTGAAGTTATCCAGCATTGCTGTCTATGGAATATCACAAGTCTGTGCTGGAAATATTATATATTTAGCTATTCTGGCCAATCTATTGCTCAGAATTTTACATAATACTTTCCAATCCACGTTCAACAAATTGATCGGTCTCCAATTTTCCACAGCTGACCTATCTCCCTTTGTGTAAAGAAAAATCAAAAGGCTATCTGCCAAAGAAGCTGGAACTGTTGCACTTCCATACAGGATGTCATTAAATACATGTGTTAGTTTATCTGAGAGTATATCTATTATTTTTTTGTAGAATTCTCCTGTCAATCCATCTGGACCTGGTGAAATACAATTTTTTAGTGACTTTATTGCTGTTTGTACTTCTAGTTTTGTGATTGGATATACCAGTTGAAACTTGTCATCATCCTGTAAGTCTGGGAGTTGTAACCCCTGTAAAAATGTATGCAGAAAAACCTGGGCACATGCTGATTGTCCAAACATATTTTTATCATGGTTTGCTACCATTTGATCAAATTCTTTAGAGCCTTTTGACAGTGCTCCAGTCTGAGATTTAAATTCTGAAATGTATTTTGACTCAATTCTTTGGTTACAACTATTGTACGGGTTTGTATGTTGAACCTTTCCCTGCGTACCAAACTTCTGTTCTATGAACAAACTTTTTACTCTACTGTACTGAAATTTATTAATTTCTGTCTTGGTCTCTTGTATTTGGACAGAAAGGTCAAGCCCGGTTTCTATACTTTGTGAAAATAGTTTTTGAAGTTTATTCCTTAATTTTAAATAATTTAAATATTGTTTTGTTGTTTCTTATTTGGCCTTTTGGTTACATATTTTTCTGATATCACTTTTAGTATCCTGCCACCATATTGCTGAATTCTCATATAAATCAAATATAGATAGCTGGGCTTCAATTTCACTTATTATTGCCTCCCAGGTGTCCTGGTCCTCTAACAAAGAGGAACTAAGTTTCCAAACTGTACTAGATTGGGGTTTGTTAATAGGTTCCCCATATTTTACAAAAATAAGTTTATGGTCCAACGTCTCAACTGTTACAACCTTAAAATCAGTTACAGGGAGCCAATTTGACACAAAAAAGAAGTCAGTCTGTGTTGAAAGTCTCCCTTTTATGAATGTATGCTCGGCAATAGGATTCCTTACTCCTGCACAGTCCTGTAACTGGCCATTTTTATACATTCTATTTAAAAAATGTGTGTCTGTGTATAACTTCTGTGTAATCCCTGTTTTATCTGCTAAGGATGAAATGCAATTAAAGTCACCACCTAAAATAACTGATTTTGTGGTATATAAATATGGTTGCACAAGTTTAATTAATTCTATTCTTTTATATTTTGTTTGGTGAGTTTAGATGTTTATTAAACAACATTCCTGATCATAATATTTGATATCCAAGATTAGTGATCTCCTTGGAAACAGATCTATTAATCTAGAAACTGAAATATTTGTTGTATTAAACAAAATTCCCAGTCCTGTGCAGGTTTCCTCTCCCAACGACTAGAATGAAGGACCACCAATCCATTCTTTTTTTGCCATCTGCACTTCTGTAATTGAATGCAGACTTGTATCTTGCAAGAAGTAGACACTAAGGTGTAGATCATGTATTATTGAGAACAATGTTTTCCGTTGTTTGCTATTTTTTATACTATTGGCATTAAGAGATCCACAGGTGAAAGGAAGAGCCATAATCATCTAATATTTGTAATTACTCCACTGCTAATTTACACCTATTTTCTGGGATGCTTTTTCACCTTTTTTATCTTTTTACTGGACTTTGTTTCTGAAGGTGTGGACTCGGTGTTGGTTAACATATCTGGCTGAGAAGATGCAATTGATGATTCATCCGAATCTTCTTCTTCTTCCTCCCATTGTTTTCTTTTAGTTAATGCATAAAAATTGTTCTTTATGGGTATGTCCATTGATTGTGGATACAGGGGCTGTGTTCCACACTTATATGAACAGCTGCACATCCATCTTCTTGATTTTTTTTGTTTCCAATTATCTATAAGTGGGGGGGGGCTTATTTCTATATTCACTCACTGATGTAGATGGATTTTCTCGGGGATTACCATTATCTTGTTTTGATATAGGCTGTTCATTTTGGTCCTTTTGGTTCCCAACATCTGGATGTGAGTCATTATTTTTCCACCAAAGTATCTCTTTCAGCATCTATTTCCGCTATTGGTTCTGCTTGCCAAGATGTAGATTCAGTATGTAGGGGAGACCTCGCTGTTTGCTCCATGTTCTCTTGTTGAGAAGTCCTTTTCTGGTTGTCTGACTAAGGAGTGTTCCTCCTCCCTGTTGGTTTTAGTTTATCTCTGGTGCATGTTGGCTCTGGTCTTTCTTCTGTATGTTCAGGCTCTGGATTATTATGAGATGCCCATGGACAGTGAGCAAATGTATGTGTGACCTCTTCACACAGATTGCAGCTGGTTGTCATAGAGCAATTAATAGAATCATGGCCTATATTCTCACAGAGAGCACATTTCAACTGATCACACACACTAGTTAAATAAGAATATGAACAACATCGGAAGCAGGACTTAGGCTGTGCTGAGTAAAAAATGAAACCACGATCATGTCCCAAATAGAAACAACTGGGAAGATGCTTCATGTTTCCATTAATTTGTGGTAGTCTTGCCCTGATATGCCACCCCCCAGTCCATATTTCTTCTGTATCCATAATTGGATCAGGTAGTCCCCATAAAGTGCATCTAGATCTTAGCCAATAGAGAATATCAGCAATGGCCACCCCCTCATTTTTAAATAGAACTGTGACTGTTCGAAAGGCTGGTTTAGTAAGTGGTATTGCTAAAAAAGCTGACCAGTCTGGTGTTCATTTTAACTCCTGATATCTCTGCTAGAAAAGTTCCAATCCAGCTGGCATTTTAAAACTTACAACAAACAGAGAATCACCAGATGTGTGGATAAGTGCATAAATCTCCTGGGCTGAAAAGCCCATGCTATCTTTTAAGAGTTTTTTACCCACATGTATTCTGCCAGGGAAGGTATCTAGGCCTCCTTTATACTTTATTCTCACTGCATTTAATCTCTTTCCTGGCTCTGGCAGGGTATGAAACAGGCCTGCATATGTTTTTCATCGTTGGGGGGGTCCCCTAAACATTGATTCTCAATGGCCTGATTATTAGAATCAAAAGTGCTTCCAACGAAAGGTTCCTGGGCAGTCTGGCCTGTTCAGGGAGGACTATTTAGAACCTGTCTTGCACTCCCATGTACAGGGGAGATGGGGTTTGCTTTCCTGTTGTACTGGAGTGATATCCACTCTATCTGGATGTTTAGCCTAGAGCTCTTTGACTCTGTGCATTAATTGGAATTGGGGCATTTGAGATTATTTCAACGAAGATGGAATAGCTAGAGGGTCATCCTCTTCAACCAGTTCCCTGTCTGGAGAAACCCATGGCTGTTTACATGAGTGGTGGACCCATCCTGCTTTTGTTAAGGTTTCTTCTACTGTTAAGCCAGACATTAAAATGTTTTTATCGTAATTTGGCAAGTTTGTGGGGGTAGCTACTGTGTTTCACTTAAATAACAAGACATCCGCTCCCCCTACCTGAGTTGTACCATCATTCTGGTTTAAGCACCTTGTAATATTCTCTTGCCCCAGTTCCTTCTGTGCAGTAACATCTTCAACTTCCATATCATTTTGTTGCTGGAATACATTATGTAATAAAATAGGCATACTTTCCTTATCATTGGAGACCTCCCGTGTTTCATTCATAAAGCTCTGAGGCCCATTCAGCATTTCTGTTTTTGTAGCTCCCTTCTTCTGTACTGTACTCAGGTCCTTTTGACATTCACCAGAAACTACCTGTATTTCTTTAAAGCCTCCTGTTGCTCCATGAAACGGTATATTTGCGACTCCTGCTTTTTGCACCTTGCTGGTGGTAGAATTTCCACACAGCTTGGAACATCTTCACCAACCACTGCTAAATGGCATTCTTCTTCCTCTAACAACACTTTCAGGTAGGCCCGTTGGTCTCTGTATTGTCCGACTTTTAAGCTTACCTCTCCAGTTTGCAGACCCGTAGCATTACATGCTTCAACTTCATGTATAATAAATCCAGCATTTCCAATGCTTTGTACAGGGGCTTCCTCCTCTGAACGGGTGAGGAGGGAAGCAGGCTCTTCCACCCAAGACGCCATCATCGCACTCAGTAGCAAAACTGGAAGACCGCCAACTCCCACTACTGCAAGAGTAGGGGAAAATTTTATTTAGAGAAACTAAACAATATACAATCAAAAGTACATCCTACAATAATGGCAACCACAACAACATACACAGTCCAACAGTTCTTAATACAAACAAAAGAAAAGGAAAATTCATCCTATTTTATCCTTCATAAAGGGGATATTATGCCATCTTATTACCCAGGCTTTATGAAACATGTGTTGTTTTTCAAAGATACATTGTTTATATAGTTCTTGTTCAATAATACATATAACAGTATTAGGATCTTGGTACATCTGTTGCAAAACAAACTTGCATCGTGATTGCCATAATATAAATTTTATAAATGAAAAAATAAGCTGACCCAGTCCACCATCCAACCCCATCCTCCCCAAGCTGAAACCCCCAACCACCTCTTCATAAGTTACTTCCTTCCAACTTAAATTGGCCCATTTTTGTGCCTTCTGTGACCACATATCTTGTGCAAAGGGACACTGAATAAGAAAGTGCAGCATAGTTTCTTCTTGTGCAATACAGCTAAATCTAGGACTCATACATTCTTCTTGTCATTTATGTTTAGCATTCCCCTTTACATACAGCCTTCCATGAGAACACAGCCACATGATATCCCATACCCTTGGTGGAATGTATGGGTCTTTTAAAGACTCTATCACTCAAGAATAGTGGATTGGAGAAATGTCTTTGAATTCAATAGACGAGATACACACCTGTGTCTGTATTGTATCATACACTAATTTACTCAATTGTATTTGTATAATATGTGACGCTAACTTCCATTTTTTAAGTTTCCCCAGAGCCAGTAGAAAAAAGACACAATCGCTTTTACCTGAGCTTTCAGTATCCCTTGGTTATCCCACTCTTGATAAATGGGCTCAATCCATTTTCTTGCATATAAAGTCCATATAGTCATTCTAGGCCTAGAAAAATCCAGCAAATTTGTATGAAAAAACACACTATAATAAAAAGCCACATGATTTAACAAATTCAACCCCCCCTTTTCTACTGGTAAATATAAAACCTTTCTTCTAATAGGATTTAACCAATTTCCCCAAACAACCTGAAACACTAAACTCAAAAGAGATGCTTCCAAGGCCAGTGGTATGGGGTATATGGCAGTGATAAATAAAAAAATCGGGAGCAAAAAGATTTTTACTACTGCAACTTTTTTCTTTTTTGATTGCTGCCAAGTCCTCCAGAGAGCAACCTTGGAAGAAGCTACCTCCAGTTTTGCTGTCCAGTTTAACAGTCTGTTGTCCCCTCTCCCAAACCAAACCCCTAAAATTTTCAAAGGATTCATAGACACTTTTATCCCTTGCAATACTCCCATCTGAGGGGTAATGCCACTCAGGGGATAAATAACACGTTCCCCCTTATTTACTCTAGCACCCGTCACCATTGAATACCATTCTGCTAACTCTAAGACTGTAACCCCTGACTCCTAATCTGCAACCATTACACATCCGTCATCTGCATACGCTGCTACTCAAACCTCCAAAGCCTCCCTCCATGGGCTTAATACCTCTTATGTACTCTTCTTGTTGAAAAAGCCTTAACAGAGGGTCTAAACAAAAAACATAAAGCAGGGGGATTAATGGGCACCCCTGTCATACCCCACGTGTAATATCAATATATGTCCCTAACCTCCCATTCACAAGTGGAATTGCCCGTGCCTTCCCATAAAGCAATTCCATTCATGCTACAAAAACTGGTGGAATGCCATAACTTTTCAACACATAGGAAATAAATTGATGAGGTACTCTGTTGAAGGCCTTTTCCTAGTCCAAATACGTAATATAGCCACTAAGGGCACCCTCCATCCCTTGTTCAACCAGTTCCCTCACCAGTAATAGATTATGCTGAATTGAGCGCTTTGGCACTGAACAGGTCTGGGCCATAGAGATTAAACAGGAGCTGTACTAGCTAACCTGTTATTAAGTATTCTCATTAAAATTTTATAATCCACATTCAATAGGCTCAACAACCTCCAATTATTTAAATCAGACTTATCCCCATGCTTATATATGAGAATTTGCACTGCAATACAGAAATGAAAATCCACCTCCAAACATCCCAACACCCAATTAAAAACCACAACCAAAATTTCCCTTAACAGTTCATCAAAAGTTTTATAAAATTCTGAAGGAAGCCCATCAATCCCAGGTGCAGTGGTCCCTTTCAATTTGCTAATTGCAAACCCAACCTCTTCTTTAGTAATAGGATCTGTAAGGGTAGCTACATATGTATCTGGAATGGTTGGAATGTTAAGATTAGAAATAAACTCTTGTCACTACATGCTCCTCAATATAGGGGGCAATATACATTTCGGTTAAATACTTAGTTACAGTATCCAAAATTTCTGGACCATTTGAATCCTGAATTCCATCCCCATTTTTAACTGACACCATGAACCTATCTGAGGCTCATTGTGTACAACTTTTAAAAGCATCCCCAAAATCCTGTTTTGCCAGGAGAGCAGATCCAATGCTCATTTAGCATGGAGGTTGCTTGAGAGTATTGTAGTCCCTCCATTTCTTTTTTTAAATTGTAAACTTGGGCTGTTAGGTTTATGTGCTGTATATTAATCTCCAAAGATACTTTTTGTACTTATTAATTCTAAAGCATGTAGAAAAACGCTGAAATAAAGATTTCAATTCCCTTTTTGTGACCTCCCACCATAGGCTAACATTCTCCTCCAAACCTGCCACAGACATTCTTGCTTTTAAAAGTTCTTTTGTGCGTCTTAACAAAATATCCTCCTTTAATAATGATGTATTAAACTTCCAATAACTCATCCAATATTGGGGACCTGTTACTCCTCCTAACACAAACATTAGAATTACATGATCAGACATCTCTAAAGGAATTATATCTGCCTTACGTATATTAAGAATGTTTTGAGTAAATAGGAAGTCTATCCTGGTGGAGAGAGCCCCCCTATAGTATGTGTGACCCCCCTTCAAATGTAAGGTCCTAAAGAAGTCTTGCAAATTACACTGAACTATTATAGAATTGAGACAATTTGAATCACTGAATAACTTCTTTGTGGTGGGCCCCCTATCCTGCCTAGACACCACACAGTTAAAATCCCCTCCCCAAAGAATGTGCTTTTTTAAAAACAAGGAATGTTTTATCTCATTAAAGAGGTTTACCCTGTCTTTTTTTTTTCAGTGGAGCATATATGGTTATTAGTCTCCAAACAACATCTCTATACTAAAAATCCAGTAATAATGCTCTCCCTGGTTTAACATCTACCAATCTAGAAATTTTAAACCCATCACCCCTAAACAAAACTCCAACCCCATCACACACCTCCGTCCCAAAAGAAAAAAAAAGAGGGACCCCAACACCACAATTTCTGAGCAGCTCTGACCAAGGAAGTTGTATTAAGCCTGGTGTCCTGCAATAAACAGATATCACATCCTAATTCCTTCAAAACAGTAAAGGCAATCAACCTTCATCTTGCATTCCTAATGCTATTAACATTGACTGTAGCAAGACGAATATTTAAACTAGGCCCTTGATAAGATGAAAGAAACTGTTATTTTAGGGTGTTTTTTTAACCTTGTACTCCTCCTAGTCCTTACACCTAACTTTTTCCTTCTCTCCTCGTTGACACTTATACCTTGAGGGTCTCCCTCTGATTCTGAATAAAGAGGTGCTAAAGAAGATGCTTCAGTGTCCCCACCGTGCTCTAATTCTTGTGAGTTCCTGGTCAATATCTTGTATTTGTTTACTAGAGGAATTTCCTCTCCAGGCACATAGGCCTTAGCAACTTTGGATCTGGGCCTAGACTGCCTAATGCCTCTTTTCTTGGCAAGGCTCTTATCAACTGGGGGGGGCATTGCTACATGTTCCTGCTCTCCCTTAGGAAGAGCTGGGGGTTCGCCTGCTATAGTATCAGCCTCATGTGAAACAATAGTCTCCTCAGGAACTATGCTAGCTTCTTCTGTCTTAGCCACAATGATTACAACAAGGGGTGAGAGAGGTGGAGGGGGTGGGGTAGTAGCTGTAGCTTGGGCAAAATGGGGCCTATCTACAAAAGTTTTCCGTGTTGCCATATATTTCTTTTGGGCTTCTCTAATTATGGTATCCTGGCTTGTACGATCTGTATGGTTGTACATGGCAAAAGGACAAGTTCTGTATGTATGTCAAACTTCTACACATAGATTACACTTCAACTCCTCTTGACATTCTATACTATTATTTCCAAAGGAAAGACATACTGTAAATTACACTTTAGCCTGTCACAGGCAGAGTTTAGATGCGTATAGGCCCCACAGTTAAAACAGACCTTTGGCTGATCAAGATAAAAACAATGCCCCCTTTCTGTCCCCAAAAACAAACTGTTTGGCAAATGCACTGGGCCCAAACTATTATTTTGTAAAACACACTTTGTATTTCCACCCCCCGTTCCATATATGCTCTTCATCAAATATTGGCTGTGGGAGATCTATTACATCACACTTCTGTTGCATCCAGTGAGTGATATCATGTACAGATACAGATCCATTTCTAAACAATACAGTTACATATTTGATCATGGGTTTAGTCAAAGAGATAATCCTAAAAGGCAACCATACTTCTGTATATTTCAAAGATTCATATTTGGACCAAAATTGATCCAAACCTTGGGGAGTATTAAAACTGATGTCATAGAGATTTGTACCTGAAACATGTATTAGTGCATGAATTTCATTAGAAAAAACCCCAATGACACTTTCAATAAGTTCCTGCCCACATATAAGCAGTCCAGTGCAATCTCTAACCTGCCTAAATATTTTAAATGGACTGCATTACATCTCTGCAATGGGGGGGGAGGGGACCCAGCAAAAGGATCCTTTTTCCTAAAATTCTCCCATTTAGCTCTAGATTGTTCTGTAAACTCCGTGTGTTGCTGTGGAGGACCCTGATCCACCTCCGTTCTGTCTCCCCACCCTGCAGGCCTAGTAACAGAGTCTTCATTTTCAGATGACGAGGTGGACGCTGAAGAGTTAGGTGATTCAGTTGCTATAGCTTCTTGCAATACCTCATTAGGACCTTTTTTTTGCAATACATTGTCAATGTCCCCCATCGGATTACTGATTCTCCTAGCAGTAATATCCTGAGATGTAGTTTGTCCTGGTATCGGGCTGCGAGCAGGATGGGGGATCCAGATGCCTGCTTCTCCCCACTTCCACCCTGCGTTCAACAACAAGCATTCCAGGGAAGTAGGGGACCTCCCTGGTTGTTTAAACTGTGTTAAATAGCTTTCTCTCCCTTTTCCAAGCCCAAGACCTGTTTTTTCAGTTTGTTCACAAAGTCATACAGGAAAATATTCAATACTTACAGAGCTTTCTTCCGCTCTCATGTCAGGGAGTGTTTCTGGCACCTTTGAGAGCAGAGCTGCTTCTGTCACTCTCTCCCCCACAAGCTCTGACTCAGGCGTAAGGAATTCTTTTGATGAGAGATGGAAGTGGTAAAAGGGTATCTGGCCAGAATTCAATCTACTATGGACACTAACCAGAGGTTGGAGCTCATAAAGCTGGAGATAGTGGAGGCAACCAAAACCTGCTGCAAGGCCAGAGCAAGAAGGCTAGGGTTAAGAAACCGAGCTGGTTGAGCAAGGAGGTCATGGAAAAGGTAAGGAGGAAAATAGTTGCCTTTAGGAAGTACAAGAAAACAGGGAGAGGGGAGGACCGGGAGGAGTACTTGACGGAATCGAAGGAGGTGACAAGGGCAGTAAGGGGAGCCAAGGCATCTATGGACTCAGGCTGGCACAAGGCATTAAGAAGGGGGAAAAGGACTTCTTTAGGTACATAAGGGAGAAAAGGAGCTGTAAGGACCACATAGTAAGGATTAGGAAGGAGGGAGGTTGGGTGGAAGCAGGGTGTGATAAGGCAGAAGCACTAAATATGATACTTCTGCTCAGTATTCTCAAAGAAGGGGTGACACCCAAGGAAAATGGCAGAAACAGGGGGTAGAGTGTGACAGATGGGAAATCATGGAGGCAGAGTTTGGGAGGGTTTGAAGGCACTGAGGGTGGATAAGGTGCCAGGCAAGATGGCATCCACCCCAGGGTACTGAAGGAGCTGGCAGAGGTCCTTGTGGGACCTTTGGCAGACCTATTTAATGCCTCACTACATTCGGATGTATACCTCAGGACTGGAGGATGGCTCATGTGGTACCCCTCCACAAGAGTGGCCCCAAGGATGAACGGAAACTACAGACCAGTGAGCCTCACATCCATCGTGGGTAAGCTAATGGAGACTATCCTGAAGGAAAGCCGGGTGGCCCTCCTAGAGGCCAAAGGACTACAGGACAGCAGACAGCATGGCTTCATATGGGACAGATCCTGCCAAACCAACCTGGTGGAGTTCTATGACTGGGTAACTAGGCAACTGGACAGGGGCCATGCAGTGGATGTCCAGTATCTGGACTTCAGTAAAGCATTCGACTCGGTGCCGCATGGAAGGCTGGGAAGTAAGTTAGTAGGCACAGGAGCAGGTGCAAAGCTGGTGAGATATGTAGGGAACTGGCTTCAGGGAAGGCAACAGAGGGTGGTGGTGGTGGTGGGTGGGGAGCTCTCACACCCAAGGGTAGTGATGAGCAGTGTTCCACAGGGCTCAGTGTTGGGACCAGTGTTGTTTGGGATATTCATTGCAGACATATCATTGGACATCAAGAGCAAGATCAGTCTGTTTGCTGATGATACCAAGGTAGGAGCAGTGGTGGATTACCTAGGGGGATGGCAGGGTTTGCAGGATGATCTGGCAAAGCTTGAAACCTGGTCAGACACCTGGCAACTGGGGTTTAATGCCATAAAGTGCAAAGTGCTGCATTTTGGGATGAAGAACCCAAGGAGGAGTTACCAGCTGGGGGGAGTGCAGTTAGCCCAGCAGACAGAGGAGGAGAAGGATCTGGGGGTGCTCATTACAGGGTCAATGAGCAACTCGGCACAATGTAGGAAGGCAGTTGCAAAGGCCAACAAAATGCTGGGTTGTATTGCAAGGGGTATATCCTTGAGAAGGGAGGCGGTGATTCTGCCACTGGATAGGTCATTAGTTAGACCGCACCTGGAGTACTGCGTGCAGTACTGGCACCGTATCCGAAGAGGGACATTAAGTTACTGGAGGTGGTGCAGCGCAGGGTGACAAAGATGATCAAGGGGCTGGGGGACTTATCATACGGGAGGAGGCTGAGGGAGTTCAACATGTACTCACTGGAGGAGAGGAGGGACAGTGGGGACATGATTGAAACCTTTAAGTACATGAAAGGAATAAACAAGACAGGTACAGAGGAGCTGTTCAAAGTAAGGGAGGGGAGGGACACCAGGGGCCATGATATGAGACTGGAGGGAGGAAGGTTCAGGAGGGAGATGAAGAGACACTTTTTTACAGAGAGGGTGGTGGCTAGGTGGAATGCGTTACTAGCAGAAGTGGTATGCAGTAGAACAGTGGACTGCTTCAAAAGGAGATGGGACAGGACAAGGGGGAGGGTCAATGAAGGGGAAGGGTGGAAGGAAGGGGCAGCTGCAGAATAAGGGGTACTAGCTGCACATTCGAGCAGACTTGATAGACCTCTAGGCCTTTATCTGATGGCAAATTTCGTATGCTCGTATGTTCATATCACAGGGCTCTTTTGTAGAACTCACAGCTGTAGACATACAACCTTTTTGCTCTTCAGCTAGCTCCTTCATACTAGCGCTGCCTCCCTTGCAATGTTCGGATCAAAATTTTCCATCATTTCAATAGGCATTTGTACCCCTTCAGAAACAGCTTCTTTATTCTGGTACAATCCCTCATATCTCAAAGCTTTATTTTGCTGTAATATACGTGCCAGCCAGACTTTGTCTGAAGATAATAAGCCTGAAGGTGTACTCGCATTTTCATTAACTATTTCAGTCACCAACTCCTCAAAATCCATAAAATTCTCAGTCTCCTGTGCTGGACCTGTGAGTTGGGAGACTTGCACACTCACAGGTACTCTAGCAGAATGAACTTGCAAGGCTTCCTCCTCCATGGGACCAGCACCCCCACTGTCAGAGCAGGGGAATTTCCCTGGTGCCCTGGCCAAATTTCCCCCCATTCACTAAAATACCACCAACAGCTTAATCTTGTTCAAAGTTAGTTGGCATTCATCTGTATCCTCCTCCCACGGGTCGTGCCTGAAAATAGGCAGAATTTGTCCAGTGCACTTACTCAGTTACCAAAAACTAACTAAACTAAACTAAGCTCTTTTTAATACTGCTGTTATTTATGAATGAATGCAATAACTTATAGTTTGCTTATAATTTGCTACTCAAAAACTTATAACTCACAGTTTTAGTACCCTAAAGCTAATTAGTCATTATAAGACTGAAACGAGTTGGAATTGCTACATTTTAAATCCTTTTGTTTTAGCACCTACCAGTCATTTCTCCTGACTATCCCTTTACTGGTTCTTAATCAGCTGCTACTGCTGTCTCAATGGGAGTCAGTCGGAGGTGTTTTAATTAATACTCCAGGGCAGAAAAAGGGTACTCTCAGTCTATCTCAAAGCTATCCCTCAGACCAAGACCTGCTGTTGCGGCATTCCAGGTGCAGCCTTGACTGGATGGGTGATTTCCAGCACAGTGCTGTCCTGGTGGGAAGCAGAAAGCTGAACATCTGCCAGAATCTCTTCAGAGATGCAGGAGGGCTTTTGCTTGCTGGCCTTTGGATATATATCTACCCCACTTCCATTAGGACAGTTGGTGGATCTTCTGGCTGAGAACACCTTCTCCCCCTTGATTGGAACATTGTTTTATCTGTTTTCTGACATTTTTCTGTAACTCTGCTAATGAAGAAGGTGCCCTATAAGCCTTTGTTTCCTGCCTGAGTTGACTGGCAGCTACCATGTCGGGAGTGGCTCTTACTCTTTGGCTTACTTTTTTTTTGTGGCTCCTCCCTCCGGGGACTGGTCCAGATTCCCTGCTCACTCGCTGCCCCCACTAACCCTGGGCTTACCTCCTTGGGTGGGGTTGCTGGGTGGGCACCCCTTCCCCCAGGAACCTTGGTCACTAGCCCTGGCTTGCTCCCCAGGATGGGGCTACAGAAGCAAGACGCCCCCAGCAGAGATGGGGAGCCATTACTAGCGGGCCAGCATTTTCTTGGAATTTTTCCACCAGGGATGGGGAAGTGCAGTGGTGTCAGCCTCCACCCCACCCCCCTTGACATGTGGTGCCAGCTGCGGTGGTATCCCTAGCCTCTGTCAGAGGTCCACATTGCACTAGACACTCTTCCCCCTTCCCCCCAGAGAAGGAGAGCAGTACCTGGGATGCTCAATCCTTCTCCCCATGGCCAGCCTTCTGACTCCTGAGTTTGTCACCAAACCCGGGATGTCGGTGCCGCAAGTTGACTCCTTGCCACTGCGCCAGTGGGCTAGCATACTTTTTGGCTTACTTTTGAAGGAGGAGTGCCTGTCTAGGACAGAAAAGCATACAGTGGTGTTTTAGCAGTTCTGGCCTGCACAAGTAATCCTGTTCCTGGTTAACCCTCAAATTTCGACACGTGCCTGATAGTGGTAGTGTTCCCACTCTGTAGCAGAAGTGACCTTGCATGAAAAACATCCCCCAGAGTACACAGCTGCCAGGATAATTATACTAAGCATTTTACCATCTTTATCTGATCTGCAAGTTCTGGCAGTGGACCATCCTCATGCAGCCTGGAAGCAGTTGTGGAAGCATCCTTTCCTTTTTCTCTGTGGTCTGGATCCACTGTGTTGGGCACTCAGTGGCAGTGAGTTAAGCAATAATGCATGACAGTGTGTGCTGTGCTGGGATAACATCACACCTGGGGTGGTTGGGTATGAGGTCGCAGGCCGAGTGCATCATATGACCCCAGAAGTGACATTATCCCAGCACGACACACACCCTGGAGTGCATTATTGCTATTATAGAATGGCTCAATGAAGAAAAAAAAGACTAAACAGTTTTAAAATACATTTTGTGCTTCTTTTTTAATTATTTTTCTGTGTGTAGGTATACTACTAGAAAAGATAGCACCCACTTTGGTCAGTAGGTGGCAGTCTGTGTTTTTTGTGTAACTGTGAGGTTGCTCTCTGTGGCCCTGAATCCCTCCTGTCTCTGTCTGTCTGGCAGTTCTTGTGGGTCATTCTCCAGCTGTAGTGTCTGGTATTTACTGCTTGTCTCCTGTTATCTGTCTTATGTGTTTTTATTGTCCTGTGTATCAGCTGACAGTTGGTGTCTCTCACTTCCCCCACACTCCATATCCTGCTTGCCGTCTCTGTTGGCTGCCTTTTCCCAGTGTGCAAGTACTGGCAGTGTTAACTGTTTCTCTTGGCACAGACAGTTTGTGTGAATAATTTGTACCAGGAGAAAGATCATTTTTGTTTTATTGTTGCTGATCGGTGCTGTGTGAAAGTCATGATGACTTACCTGGGATCAGAGGATGTGAGGAGGTTGCAGTACAATGAGGTGGAGAGGTGCGTTTTACCTCTGGGGTGCTAGAAAAGGAGTTGTTAAAAAAAGGATGGTTTCTGTTCACAAAGGGCTTTCATACAAACCACGACTGTATGCAGCTTTTGAGAGAAACTGCCAGCTGATCGTGTGCTGTGGTAAAAAGCATTGTAATGTAAAACTGCCATTTTTGTGAAAACTTGTGGTTTAGGTGTGGGTGGTTTGGATACATGCAGGAGGTTGCAAACTGTGATTTGATGGTGTGAGCTGCTGAAGGCAGGGGAGAATCTTTATGGTGCTCAAGGTAGGGTACAATCGTGCTGGTGTTTGAAAGGGTCTGGGTGGTAGCATCAAATGGGCAGCCGGCAGTGACTTTTTTTGTCATTCGGTCACATGTGTGTTGAGACTAGATCTGTGATGCTGTACTGAGATAACATTACAGGTCCAGCCCCAGATAGACCAATCAGAGTCCAGGATTTTTTCATGCCATTGTATAATAGCCCATACCTTGCAAACTAAGAACTTTGCTGTATGCTTGGGGCTTCACTGTTAGAGAGTGTTTCCCCATCCTTTGGCAGATGGTGCTTAAATTAAAACAACCTGCCAAACTTTCCCTATGGGTCTGTTACTGTTCCTCATATAGTCTGTAAATGGTTTTAGCTTTGTTGTAACTGTTGTTCTTGTTACTTCAGTGATTTTTAGGTTGACTCTCTACCTAGTGGCAGCTGCTAGAGAGTTTGACCTTTAAAATGAACATTAATGCTGTGCTTCACTTTATGGCAAGCCGTTAGGGACATAATTCATAATCTCTGGCTGTATAGTAAAACACATGCACTACATGGTGAAATACATACATCATATAGTGAAGTATATACATTACATAGTGAAATACATACACAATGTAGTGAACCACATACAGTATCTATCTCTAATACATATACTGTATACTGAAATACATATATTATATAGTGAAACACATGTGCTATATAGTGAAATGCTTACATTGTATAGTGAAATACATACACTATCTACTGAAATCCACATACTGAGTACTGAAAATCCACATACACTATATACTGAAACAAATGTACCATGTACTGAAACACATACACTACCTATTGAGATACATACATTACAGACTGAAACATCCACATAAACTATCTACTGAAACAAATACTCTATTGATTGTAACACATACACTATATATTGAAAAAAACCTTCATACATTATATACTGAAACAAATACACTATATATTAAAATACATATACTACCTATTTGTAACCCCCCTGTTACCCGGGGTTACTAGAATCCCAGTAAGACCTAGTGGTAGGCAGGGAAGGCAGCTTGTGAAACTCCAGTTAAATGGATTTCACACTGTCTCACTCTGTTCTCAGTATCAGCTGAGACTGAGGGATAACATCATTTTAGAACTGTTGCAGCTGCATAAGCCACACTGGAATGTTGCAGTTGGAGGTTAGAGTAGAACATTGGGGAATTTGAAGTGAGTTCAGTAGAGTCTGTTGCAGTCTGTAGTAGAGATGCTCTGCTGTAAGCAGGCCCTCAGAGCTCTAAGCTCCGTCAAAGAGCCATTTTTGTTTTGGTATAGGTGTGTGTTCTCACCTGAAGAGGAACACAAGAAGAACACATTGAAGTGGTAGAGACTGCTTTCAGTGGTTCAGGGCCCCATCCCTGCAGGGATGGGGGGAAGGAATCAGCCTGCTTCCAGGGGCAACCCCGCTGGTCCGGCTGGGAAAAAAGAAGCTGTCTGATTTAAGTTCATGCTGAGGCACCAGAAGTTCTGGACGAGATTTCCTTTGAGGAGAAAATGCCTGTAGGGCATCTGCAACCAAGGGGTGAGTTCGCTCTGCTAAAGGGCCATGTGTTTTCACCTGAAGCAAAATGAAACTAAAGAGACTGTTACTGTGGGGTCAGGAAAAGACAGCCAAGTATAGTTTGGAAGATGTGGGGATTGGACTGCTTAAATCTGTGGGGGGTCTACAGTAATGGACACAGCCACTTATTAAGTATGTTCAAGTTCAGCACAAATGGGATGTAAAGACAGTCTATTGAATATGAATACATTTAAAAAGATTCTACACAGCAAAGAGTTTTAATGGATGAGGTGTTACAGTCCAGAGAAATGGCCGGGTATGAATTATGGGAGCGAGAGGTGGGAGACCCCCCCCATCAGTAGTAACCAAATTCACCTCTACGGGTTTGCTCTGGGACACCTGTTGCTTTCTCTCAGGTACTTGGCTAGTGCCTGAGAAATGTACCCAGACGTAGGATTGATGAGGAAGATTCTCTGATGGAGCAGAAGTGCTCATAGGTGGTTTAGGGAGCCACCAGTAATATTCCATGCTATATGGAAAGTGTCCAAAGGGCTGGCAAGGGAGCTGAGCCAGGGAAAACCCAGAGCAGAGTACAAGTTTGGGCTATGTTCCCAGTATGTTTCAGAGCCTGAGGGCTAAAGTGAATGAGGATGTGTTCTGATCTCCATAAATCTGCATTACCAGGAGTGTAGCCCAGTGGGGGGCCATCTATGCTTTGTTTATTCTGTTGGATGTGAATAAAAGCCACACTTCAGAATCCCACTTCTGGTATTGGACATTACAGTTATTGTTTCCTTTGTCCGGAGTTACTTGGGTGCCCCTGTGCAGAGTAGCCAAACCTAGCCAATGTGCCGAGTGACATATTCCTTCCCGAACCCAGCCCACCAGGTAGAGCTGTCAAGATGGAAACCGCATACCTGGGTGGGGGTTACATATTGAAATGCATACACTACACACTGAAAAAAAGCACATACACGATATACTGAAACAAATACACTATATATTGAAACATCTACACTTTATATTGAAATACACACACTATCTAGTGAAATAAATACACTATGCACTGAAAAATCTGCATACACCATATACTGAAACAAATGCACTACATGGTGAAACACATACACTATGTATTGAAACACATACACTGTAGACTGAAAAATTCACATACACTATCAATATCTTTATTTATCCAGGTGGACACCATTGAGCAAGCTCATTTACAAGGTGGACCTGCGGTCATACAAACAATAATACAGTTAGTCAAGTTACAATCATATAAAGCAGTAAAGATGCTAGCTATTACAGTAATAATACACATATACAGATAATAGACATCATACATAGTTCAGAGAACAGTCATAAGTATAGTGCTTGTGCTGGATCCATGCCCAAAACTGTGCAATTGTGAGAGGATTAGTTAAGGAATTGATAGGCACTCTGGATAAAAAGAGGCCAGTAGTGAATAATGACGGGGAGTGCAGGTAAATGAGGTGGGTTGGGAATGGGGGCTGAAGGTCAGAGTAGAGTGAAGGAGGAGACGAACAAAGAACCATTAGAGGGGCAAGAATAACAGTCGACTGGACCCCTATGCAGCATCGGAGGAGGGGTAAAAGATGCAGGGTTGCTGTGCGCGATCGGTTGTGGTATGGAAGGTTGGCAGTGACAGCCGTAGGAGGGTTGGTGGACATATGCATAACTAGAGGCCGGAGCACAAGAGGGAGTAGAATTACAGTGAGGGTGCCGCCATGTGGGGGAGGGTGGTTAGCTAGCATCGAGCAAAGCAGTTACAGGTTTCCGTTATGCCATCATGGTAAAGTGTTTTGAACAAGCGAATACTAACTGGAGACCTCAGTTTTAGGATTTTCTGGGTTTTGTTCCAGAGTGATGGGAGTGAGAAGCCAAAGGTGGCTCTCCCGAAGCATGTGAGAGCCTTAGGTATATATAGCGAGAACAGGGAGCAGCTTCTGAGGGTATAGTTTCTGGCCACAATCGGAGTCAGACAGTCAGCTATGTATTGAGGGAGTTTGCCACTGATGGCTCTGAGTGTCCAGAGTGCTGCATTCATGTTGCGCCTATATTGAAGGGAGGTCCAGCCCATGGCGGCATAGAGTGAGCAGTGATGGGTAGATAGGGGAAGGTCGGTGATGAAGCATATAGCTCTGTGGTAAAGTGTATCCAGTTTTCCAAGGTATGAGGCAGCGCAGCTACTATATATGTAGTCCGCATAGTCAAGTAAGGACAGGAACATAGCTTGGACTAGCCGTTTCTTTGTGTCTGCAGTTAGGAATCATCTTATCCTGTAGAAAAGGTCAAGTCTTTGCCTTAGTTTTTTCAACAGGTCCTCCAGGTAGTCTGCGAAGGAAAGTTTGCATTCCATCCAAACCCCAAGGTATTTTAATTTCAGAACGTACTCTAAGCTCTCTCCCAGTATCGTGGTAATTGTGTGTGGGGCGATTGCAATTGGGTGAGCCAGATGGATGGCAGGGGAAAATAACATGGCTTTTGTTTTCTTGGCATTTAATAAAAATTTTTTATTGATTACTTGGAGTTGCAGCAGGTTGAAGTCTTTTTGTAGATCAGTGCAAGCTTCTTCAGGTGTTTGGCGACTCAGATAAAGCAATGTATCATCCGCGAATAGATGAATACTTGCCTCCTTGATTCCCACATCTATATTGTTGATGTATATGGCGAAGAGGAGAGATCCCAAGATAGATCCCTTGGGGACACCTCTTTGTAAGAGTTTTGGGGCAGAAAGTTCGCCATTTGCTTTTACCTGCTGGAATCTGTCTGTCAAATATTCACGGAACCAGTTTAGAGAGGTAGAATCCAGCCCTATCAATTTCAGAAAGTAGAGGAGCAGGCTGTGGTCAACGAGGTCAAATGCTTTGCTTAGGTCAAGAAACACAGCACAGACATACTTTTTGAGCTCCAGCTCTTGTTGGTAATCATTGGTTACCTTGGCTAGTGCCGAGACCGTGCTACGGTTGGCTCTGAAGCCAGATTGTAGGGGGTTCAGTAGTTTTTCACTGTCAATGAAGGATCTCAGTTGGCCATTCACTATTTATTCCAGGAGTTTCAAGAGTGTGGGGAGGAGAGGGATTGGCCTGTAATTATTAAGGTCACAGGGGTCTCCAGATTTGAATAACGGAATAACGTGTGCAATTTTCCATATTTGGGGGAGGGTACCTTGTACTAGGGACAGGTTAAATAGATGGGTGATAGGCTCAGCCAGTTCATGACATGCTATCTTTAGGAAGTATGGTTCGAGTGTATCTGCGCTGGCGCTTTTCTTAGTATCCAGTTGGAGAAGCAGGTCTTCCACTTCCTTGAGGGAAACAGGTGAGAAAGAGAAGGGCTGGCTTGTGGAACCAGAATTTTGGGAAGGGGGGTCATGCCAAGCTGGGTGCTCAAGTTGCATGCAGGCGAGTTGTCGAAGGCTAGGGCTGCTGTGGTGAAGTGTGTGTTGAATGCCTGCAGTATCTCTTTTTTTGTCATTGATTTCTGCATTGTCAGAGATGATTTTTGTGGGAAGTGTAATTTGTGATGTGTACCCCGACAGTTCTTTTAGTGTGGCCCAGAATTTGGAGGGGTGATTGGATGCAGTATCTAATTTTGCTTGGTAGAATCTAGCTTTAGTTTCCCTAATCATTTTGGTGCAGTGGTTCCTAGCTGTTCTAAAGAGGCACCAGTCTTCATCTTTTTGGGATTTGTGGGCCATTTTCCAAAGCTTATCCCTGGACAGTAGTACAGCCTTGAGATCGTGAGTGAACCAGCGGCATTTCCTAGCTTTTATGCATATTTTTGTCAGGGGCGCATGAAGGTTCAGGGCACAAGTTATAATTTCATGTAGAATGGAGTATGCTGTTTCCACTGATTTTGCTAGGTAAAAACTCTGCCACAAAGGCGAGGTTTTTAGGTCAAATAAGTATGCCCTTGGGTCAAAAGACCTGGTTGACCTTTTGGTGGAGTATTTGGCAGTGGCTGGCACTTCATGGGCTGCTCATACCCCAGCTACTAGGTGATGGTGGCTAATATCAGTGTCAAAAGATCCAACGTGGGAGAAGGAGTGAGGCTTATGTACCAGCAGGACATCCAGAAGTGGCTTTTGGCTGGGTTTTTCTTGTTGATATGGGTGGGCTCTTCGTTGAGTAGGGTGAAACCATGGGAATTGCAGAAGAATTTGAGGGGGTGTCCTGCTTCTGACAGCCAGTCATAATTAAGATCCCCAAGGATAATTGTTTCCAAGAGGCTGGTGTCCAAGATGGTTGTAAGGTAGGACAGGAGCTGTGGGCCAGCGGATGGTGGTCTATAACATCCAATGACTTGGATTGCCATCGACGAGGATAGATAAATTTTGATACTCAGGCACTCAAATCCCACTGC
This sequence comes from Neoceratodus forsteri, assembly GCA_016271365.2. Taxonomy (NCBI): domain Eukaryota; kingdom Metazoa; phylum Chordata; order Ceratodontiformes; family Ceratodontidae; genus Neoceratodus; species Neoceratodus forsteri. The sequence goes on along the minus strand of CM057450.1, from coordinate 50,091,585 downwards.
CAATGAGCTCGAATTACGGGTTGATGCCACAAATTTGTCTTTGAAGTAGATGGCAACCCCACCATCTCTGGATTGTCTATCACATCTAAAAATCTGGTAGTTGGGTATATTGATCTCGCTGTCTGGCGTAGAGGGTCATAGCCAGGATTCTGAGATCACAAGCACATCTGGCATCATATGAACAGTCCATGCCTGGGTTAGGGTGATTTTTTTCAGAAGGCTACCCATGTTGATGGGCATGAAACTAATTTCTTTGAGAGTTTTTGACTCTGAAGGGGAGGAAAGCTTATTCATAGGACCAGGATTGAGCTCAACATTGCCAGAGCAAAATAGGAGGATATATACAAATAAACAATATACTGAAATGGACTATGTTCTGAAACTACCCATCCTCCTGCCCTTCCCCCTTGAATGGCCTGCAGCTGAACTGCTTGTCTGCTGCATTCAGTTAGCTGCTGGCTTGATGAGAGGATATTTTTGAAACTGCAGAGCAGGTAAGCAAAACAGGGCTATCTCTTATTCTACTTCTTTATGGGTTTTACATCTTGTTTTGCTTGCACACATTTAATCAAATTTCAGAACATTGTGATGTGACAAGAAACTTTTTGAACTAATTTAAAATGCTCTAGTTTATTCTTTTAAATAAGTGCTGCCTTCATTTACTGTTAGACACTTTTGTATAGGAAGCTAATGCTTAGGATATTCCTAACATACTGCTCTCATACCATATAAACACAGGGAACTGCATGCATTTTTCTAAGTTAAAATGTGATTAGATTTTGTGTATAATACATTGTGTTGGTCTACAACTTATCTGAGTTGAATGCTTGGGAAGTGTACTGCAGGAGCTGTGAATGTGTAAGTCAAATGCTTTCGTAGTTTGTACTCTACTGAGTTTGTTTTGATTTAGTTTTTGTTTTTATTTGAATGTTTTGTTTAATAAAGGGTCTTGGTTAAGAAAAATATATATATTGCAGCAATTGCAGGGCCCAATTCTCGTCAGGAGCTCAGCTGGCATAAGCATAATTTGCACTTTCTGTTCTGAATAACTTCACTGTGATGCCTCACTGGTCGCTCTCACAGCTCCTAACCTCCCCACTACATATCTGCAGAGCATTGCAAGGTGAACAGAGCTTTGCCAGGCACTTGGTCTCCACTAATAAACCTGCCCTGGTCTAGCCTCATAGTGCATAATTACGCTGTTTATATGGTATGACTGTGTTATTGAGTCTGAGATTCCTAAACTGTGTTTTATTTCTTTCTTTTTCAAATGAGATGTTTATCTTCTAGGTCACCCACTGACCCCCTTGTGCACTGGCCTGTCCATCCACATCACCCAAAATCACCAGGACTTACCTGCTCTGAGAGCTCCCATGGCCCCCCTGTGGTGGGGACAGGAGGGAGAGGGCCATTCACAAGGAGCCATATATTCAGGAGCAGAGCTTGATTAGTAGGGCAAAGCATGTGGCAGGTTAGTAGATTATTTTGCCATTGGAGGTTTTCTACCTTTGGTTTATCCCCTGGGCCGTCAAGCATGCAATGATGCCAATCCAATTAAAGGCAAGTACTGCTTTGTGCCTGCCTGAGCCCTGCCAGCGTTCCTCACCTAGGTGGCTGTTAAAGGTGGGTGGTCAGACTCCCCCTCCCTGAGAGGACAGCAGTCCAAGAGATGCTCAGTCATCTCTCCTGTCAGTTAATGTCTGTTTGACCCAGGTCCTCTCCTGAAACTGGGCCACTGGCATGGGAAGCAGTACAGTTGCCACTAAGCCTAAACTAAACCACTAAACCAGACTGTATTTTTATAAGTAAATAAAAACAGCACTCGGATGAAAGAAGAAATTGTATTTTAGGTACAGTTGTTATAAATATTTAAGACACATCACAATGTTTTGAAACTGATTAAAGGTTTTCCAAGGAAAATAATATAAAATAATACATAAAGATGTAGAATAAGATAATCCATTTTTGTTTACTTTCTGCATCTTAAGAGGCATTGGCAGGTGATTTTTAGTCAATTAGGGTCCCATTTTCAGAAGGTTAGCAGAATGATAAACATCAAAGCACTGTGCCATGTGTGAGAACTGCATGGTTGAACAGGCACCACATATTTAGCAGCCCCAGATACTAACCTGATCATGTGCATGTGCATATGTACTACTAAAGCCCTGCAAATGAGGGATCCCTTCCTGCGTACGGAGCACAGTGCTATATAAAAGGTTTTGAAAGTACTAAACAACTGAAATTGCAATATTGTTTACTGCTTCCAAAAATCCTGCCCTCATTTGAGCACACAGTGGTGCATATTGCCATCCTACCTCTGGTCACCATTATGATGCTCCCAAGTAGTATACCAAAATGATCCTTGGCATGTAAAGGTTCTACACCCCTGATCGCAGTTTAAATGGCTCCAGTTATTATAGTAAAATGATCCTTGGTGTCTAGTGCCCCCCACCCAGGCATACTAAGCTGGGAGCTCATTTCTAGATGCATCCTGGGAGAAGGGGAACTTGTACAATTGGGCCTTAGGTCTGTCCACAAGAAAAGAAAAGGAGAGAGATTTATAAATAGAACAGTGGCGAGTCCAAGAAGGATAGTTGAGAGTGTAATGGCAGAATTGTTGAAGAGTCCAGTCTGGCAAGGGTAGAAACTGAGGCTATGCTGTAGACCACATCACCATAGTCAGAGATTTGGAGGATCATTCTCTGGATAATAGCACAGTATGCTGGAGGTGGGATACAGTCACAGTTCCTGTAAAGTGCACCAAATTGGGGTGCAGCTTTTTGACTATAGCATCCACTTGTTCAGAAAAGTTTAGGTGCTGGTCTAGCCAGATACCAAGATAACTAAAGTTGGTAACATCCTCCACAGGGGATCCATCAGGGTATGGAAAGTAGGAAGGGAAGGGAGCCTAGACAGTCTGTGCCTTATGCCAAAGGACATGGATACAGTCTTCTTGGCATTGAAGAAAAGCTGATTTGTGTGTGGTCAGGGCTGAACTTGATCAAAGTCCAACTGGAGTCTGTGGGCCTGCTGTGAAGAGGACTATGTCATCCGTGTACATGTGAATGGTTGCAGACAAGCATATGGAGGGGAGACCATTAAGGAAAATGGAGAAAAGTAGTGGGCCTAACACAGATCCTTGTGGGATCCAAGTGGATACAGGCAGGGAGGAGAGGGTCACCAATTTTGACTGCTTGGGACCTACCCCTGTGGTAGGAGTGGAACAGTTGATGGCTAAGTCAGAGAGGCCTGCAGCCTGGAGTTTGGCTAATAATTGGGGTGGTAGACAGGGTTGAATGCTTTGGCTAGATCGATGAAGATAGCAGAGGCTGTGATCTATACCATTATGAATGGATTTAGTGAGCCTGAGCAGGGAGATGGTGGTGGAGTGATTTTTGCAGAAGCCAGACTTGTATTGGGAGAAGAAGGAAGAAGAGTCCAGAAAGGGATAGAGTTCTGACAAGATAATTTGTTTCTGTATTTTGGAGGGAGGAGAGAAATGAGTCGGTAGCTGTTAGTACCAGATGGGTCACCACTTTTTGGAGGAGGAGTAGCAGTGGCAGTCTTCCAGTCAGCAGGGATGGAGGAACACCAGAAAGAGAAGTTAGGGAGGTCAGCCAATGGGGAGGAGATTGCAGAAGCAAAGAGATGGAGGAGTTTGCTATCCAGGCCATCTGGGCTCTTACCCTTGGAAGGATTAAGGGTAGGAAATGTGTTGGTGATAAAGGATGGAGTTACTGGACAGAAAAAAACAATAGGGGGAAGGCAGGAGATGACAATCATGCAGGCTGGCAGAGGTGATAGGGAGGTGAGGAAGGGTAGAGGGAAGAGAGGAGAGGAGAGGAGAGGAGAAAGGAGGTGCAGGTGATGAAAAGGAATTACATCTCTATGGTGATGAAGGAGAGGTTAGAGATAGGGGTGTCACAGACTTTGAGGACAGGCAAATGAGTAGGAGGGGAGAAGAGACTGTGACAGCCTTCCACAATTTAGACAGGTAACCAATGTTGGTACTGAAGTTAGCTGTAAAATACTCAACTTTGCAAGCGTATTGCTGTGGTACAGGTACTGAGGAGGTGATCATACTTCTGGAGGCCATGGGGGATGGGTTACCTTTATTTTCTGACCTGGCCAAATCATGCACTTGCAAGTAAGCTATGAGCTCAGCCATGATCTAGGGAAGGTGGGGTACCTTTTCTTATGTCCTGCTGTGGGGTGGAGGGGCATGGCAGTCCCATATTTTGAGGAATTTTGTTTTGAAATATGTTAGCATGGAGTCAGTGGAGCAGACCAATGAGATAGGGAACCAATCAGAGTAGCTTAGGTCACAGCGCAAGGGGGTGAGGTCCAGGGATTTGAAGGAAAATATAAGCAGTGTTTTGGTGGGGGTGAGGGGGCTTTAGTTGAATGAGAGGCAGCAGAAGGTTGTGATTATGGTGTCAAATCAGAAGAGAGGGAAGTCAAGAGTGAAATGCCACAGGGATCCATCCTGACTCTTGTATGCTTATTAACAACGTTTGAGAATGAATCTGGGTTTGTTTCTCTTTGAAGATGACACCAAGCTCATGGGAGAGTAGTGACGGGGGAAGTAGGAAACTGCAGAGTGACATGTAAAGATAAGAGAGGTGGCCTAAGGTTTGGCAGTTGAAATTCAATGCCAAAAAGTGCAAGGTTATTCACTTAGGGGACAAGAACCCCAGGACAGAGTACCAGATAGGAGGGGTAGAGCTGACCACTACAGCTGAGGAAAGGGACCTAGAATTCATCATTAGTGACTCCCTTAAACAATCAAGCTAGTACAATGAGGCATCTAGTAAGGCAAATAGGATACTAGGATGTGCCAGAAGAGGTTCTGATAGTAGAAGAAAAGAGGTTTACTGCCTCTTTATTGATCATTGTTGAGGCTGCACCTGGTATACTGTTCAGAATTCTGAAGACCTCACCTCAGGAAAGATAAGGACAAAAGGTTATCAGAATGATTCAGAGCTGGCAGGACAGATCATATCAGGATCTGCTCAAGGCAGTGAACATGTCTTCGCTGGAGACCAGACAAGAGAGGAATGATATGATAGAGACCTTCAAGTTCCTGTAAGGAATAAACAAGGTGAATGGAGAAGAACTACTTAGCATGAGTAACAGTTCAAGGGCATGGGGCACAAGTAGAAACTGATGGGAGGGAGGTTCAAGAGTGTTATTGGAAAGTTTTATTTTCCAGAAATGGTGGTGGAAATGTGGAATAGTCTGCCAACTAAGATGGCAGGCACCAAAACCAAAAATGGTTTCAAGCATGGCTGTGAAAAAATGAAGCGTATAATGGTTACTCAGGCTGATAGTAGTAGGGAGGGGAACAAGGGAGTGGATAGTGAAGGCTAGTACCCTGTATGGGCAGTAGGTTCTGAGGTTTAATAGGGGAAATAGGGGCAGACAGGATGTACCATTTTGTTTCTGCCATCGTCTATGTTTCTGTGTTTCTATTTTTCCATGATCCCTGACATCTAGTAGCCCCACCTGCCAGTCACAAATCTGAGACCCCTCCCAAAGCCATCCAGCCAGGTCCCTCCACTCCTTCTCCACTGGCCCCCCATTTACCCAAGATTGCAGCCACTTTCTTGTGACTGTGATTGGTACAGCATCTTAGCTCATTACCTTGGTTGATCACTGTCTGAGTGAAAAGGAGTGAGTGCGCACCTACTGTAGAACATCTGTTTCTATAGTAGGTGTGTGCTTCTTCATGTCACTCACAAAGTGGCCAGGTGAGGTGGCGAGCAAAGGGGCTGGACCTGTCACTGTTGCAGTGGGAGGGACTGGCAGCTGGAGTAATTTATGAACCACCATGGAGAGAGGGGTGGAAGGACCTTAATGGGTGGAATTGGGAGGGGCTCTCACTTGCAATTAGGCTGATCTATATGCCAGGGATCCTCTTACTATACTAATCAGGCGCATCTGAATGGTGATTGGGGGTGGGGAAATTCTAGATGCCAGGGATCATTTTATTATATCAGAAGCATCTGAATTGTGATGAGGAGGTGGGGGCTGGCACTGCTCTATATAATTCCTCCATGCAGTCATGCACAGAGGCACTGTGTGGAAATGTTAGTTAACCCATATGGGCCGGCATATGTCCCACTAGCACCTTTCCTTCCCTATGGACTTAGCATGCTGAGAGTTGAAAATGACTCATGGCGTAAAGGTGCTATCCTATTTGGGACATGCTTTCTCCATTTGTTCCTCTGAATCCCTGACTTACTGAAGGCTGTGATCGTGCCTAGTCATGCCATAGTGGGCTATCCAATAGAAACCAGTGATGACTGTACACTGTGGTTCAATATTACGATGGGTGCAGAGGCAAGCCACAAAAAGACGATGGTCCTGGACTTTAGTAGGTTGGATTTTAAAGAAATTAGAGACTTCTTCAGAAGCAGCCTAGCAGGGGAGGATTGTCAGAGAGGGATAGAGGAACAGTGGAGAAATTAAGTAAAGGCATAGGGAAGGCAACCAGCATCTGCATGAAGGAAGTGAGCAAAAGCAGGAGAAAACAAGCATTTGTCAATGCTGAATGTTGTACTGCTGGCAATAGCATTGGTAGTGCAGGAGTTAGAGAGATGCATAATAGGAATGGCAGTGAAGTACGGAAGTGATGCCAACCCCACACCACCCTGCAGAGACTGACAGACATTGAGGTGTGCCTTTGGATCGTCGACCATAACGCTCATACCATTTTATCTCATCCTACTCTGCAGACTCCAAGTGTCACGTTGTGCCTTGGGGCCATCAGGCCTTATGCTCACTCCATTTCATAACAAAATACATTGAGATGGGTGCAGTATAGGAGAATGGGGTGAACTTTGGGGCCGAAAAGTCCAAGGCACACCTTGATGCCTGTCACTGGCTGCAGGGTGGGAGTGGGGTGGAATGTTGTGACCATTACAGCTGACAATCCAAAGTCAAGCCCTTGATACCGGTCAGTCTATACAGGGTGGGATATTTTGGTTAGAAACCTTAATGCCCCAGGCATTTGTTGGTATTTGCACTCTAAATTTTCAACATGGGCTTTTTGTGACCCCACCTCATGAAGGCATTTGGGACCTCTGCTCATGAACAGTAGCACTGTGATTTTGTTAATATGTCCTGAACGTTGATTTCCCATAGCAACTGTGGCATTCTGTGCCAGATGTGAGGAAACACATTTTGGATAGGATGTGAAAAATGACAGCTCTACTGTTCATAAGGATGTGTGAAGAAATGGCAATACTGGAAAAATCTGGAGCGAAAATATTTAAAGTTCTCAAAGTTACGAGTGTGCATGGAAACTGCACAATGCACGCTCATAACACAGTCATTTTGTGGACTTTGTTCTCCAAATTTTCAACATAGACATTTTAGGAACCCATCTTATGAACAGTGACACTGTCATTACATTAATCTGTCCCAAAAGGTAATTCTGCACCGTGACCATGAAATCACCTTCCGGGATCAAATAATGAAATGACAGTGACTGAGTTCATGAGGTGGGGTCCCAAGAACCTCATGTGGAAAATTTGGAGCCAAAAGTCACAAGAGTGGATGAGATGTCCACTTAAGTTGACCCCCACACCACTGATGCCATTATACAGCTTACCAGCATTTCTTCAGTTCGTGGTCGGTTTTGAAGAGTGCAGACATGTTCCTGCTCCACCAAAGATCACAGCGCTGGACTCTGGAGGTAAGTATGGGGTGGGGGGTTTGGGGTGTGGGGTGTGCAGAAGGTGGGTGCAGGTTGGGGGAGGGGACCCAATGGCAAAGGACCATTTTCTTTGTTTCAGGTTATAATAAAAATAAAAGAAAGAACACCGAGGACCATTTTCTTTTTTTTTACAGGTGTAAGGAAAATGTTGGGCAACTGGGGTGGGTTCCCAGTGTGTCCCATGAGTGTGTGAGATGATGTTAGCCACACTGCAGTGGGCAGGGGCAAATGCTGACGCAATCAGCTTTTGAACACAGAGGCACACTGGGGTGGGCTCCCAGTGGCCACACAATCTTGGGGGGTTAGCTATACCAACAGGGGGATTGGGCACCTCAAAGTCGGCTTGCTGAGGATTATGAGAGGCAGATGGCAACAGCCTCAACTATGTTCATTGAAATGTTACACCAGGCAAGGCACACCCTGCAATGATAGGGAGCACCCTCATTGCAGCGGCAAAATTGTTTCAAGTTGGTGGCACGCATTTACAGTGCTGTCATAGACAGAATGCTGTTTCATTTGTGCCACAGAGCCCAGCCTGAAAAAGCAGTGGTGCCTTTGGCCACAACACAACCACACATCCAAAATCTGCCACCACTATACGTTGTCTGTGCTGTGTGCACAAGACAACATAAAAAGGACCATTATGGTACTGTAGGGAAGTTGCCATGAAGGTGTCCAAAGGACATCCCCCAACCAGTCTGGTTAAGCAATTCCCTCACTGTTTTAGAGGAGTGGGCTAGCCCCACAATGGCACCCACAGCTGAGACCAAGGAGGAGGGGCAGATCCTCAGTGATGCAGCACCAGAAAAGGGGGAAAGAAAATCCCAGAGGAGGAGGAAGCTTCTCTTGGTGGGGGACTCAGTTGCCGAAGGAGTGAAGTTAAGGGAACCCAGCAGGAAGGACAGGGAGGTAAAGTGCATTTCAGAAGGCACTGCATGGTGGGATGAGAAGTGGATCAATAGGATCACAAGGGTAATGGCAAGGAGGGAGGAACTGGATGTTATCATCCACCTGGGGATGAATGACTTGGCAGGAGACAAAGTGGAAGCAGTTAGAATCCAAAAGGATTTTAGGAAGTTGGGGGAGTCTGAAGCAAGTAGAAGGCTTCAATGAGGCAGTGTAGCACAGTGGTTTAAGACTCTGAGCTGCAAACCTGGAGTCCTTGGTTTGAATCCCACAGCCCCCATTTGCATACTGTGTGACCCTGAGCAAGTCACTTAACTTCCTTGTGCTCCCAGGTCACACCTGTAAACAAGCTTTAGCTTAGCGTGTCTCTCCTGGTAAAAAAAAACAAAACACTCCATCTTCTTCTCGGAGGTGCCACCTGTCCATGGCATGGGAAAGGCTAGGGCATTCCACATCCAGTAATTCAACTCCTGGTTAAAGCAATGGCATGGAATGGTGGGTTATGGCTTCATGGGGGACTGGGGCCCCACCTGGATGAACGCAAGCCTGTATAAAGATAATGGCCTGCATCCATCAGGGAATGTGACCTGAGTAAGAAGTGTGAATGCTTCAGTGACAAGCATTTAAAATCGCTGGGGGGGGAGTCAGGAAGGTCAGGTGACTTAGTATCACCCTCCCCAGGCACATGCAGGAAAATTAGTTGAAGTCTGGGACACTGAGAGCAGAAGCAGAGTGGGAAGCAGTGAATTCTAGGCCACATAAGAAAGACAACTGGGGAGGGGGGATAAAGCAGAGATGGGAAGGGGGAAGGAAGCAGGAGAGCAGCAGCAAAGAGAAGGAGGGGGATAGGATGAAAAACTTGGAAGGCATGGTAACAAATGCCCGCAGCCTGGGAAATAAAATCCTAGACCTGGAGGCATTGATAGTAGAGGCAGACCTGAACATAGTAGCAATATCTGAGACATGGTATACTGTAAATCATGGGACATTAATGTACCAGATTATGCTCTGTTCAGGAGGGATGGAGGGTAAAAAAGGAGGGAGCGTGGCCCTGTACGTCAGAGAGACTATAAAGGAGACAGAGGTACAGGGTAGACAGGGGGAGGCTGAGACACTGTGGGTCATCCTTGAACCTGGCAAAGGCTCAGCAATATGAACAGGGGAGATCTTCAGGCCTTCGGCACAGGGGGAAGAAGTGGACAGGGAGCTTACGGATGGAATACACAATATGGTAACAAAAGGTGAAGTCCTGCTGCTGGGGGATTTCAGTATGCCAGATGTGGATTGGTCCACCCATGCAGCTGCTTCAGCCAGAGGCAGAAGCATCCTATATTCCCTACAGGGGGCAGGTCTAAGGCAGCTTGTGCTTGATCCAGATAAAAGGCCATTCTTGACCTGATACTGACCAATGGGGACAAAATTCAGATATCTGTGTGGAGGGACAACTGGGATTCAGCAACCACCACATAGTGTAGTTTAGCATGGAACCCAGGACCCAGTCCAGTCACACGACGGCAAACATTTTGGATTTCAAGAAGGTAGACTTCACTGACATGGGGAGATACATCTGAATAGCCTTCTTTAGAAGCTTGTAAAAGGGTAGCATTCAGGAGGTATGATGAAACACAGAAGAATGAGAATAGAGAGGTGTATCAGGTAAAACAGAGGGAAGCAGGTAAGGTAGTGAAAGGATCAACGGCTCATACAGAAGAAAGCATTGCCAAAGGGTATCAAAAGAAGACCAGACTTTCTTCAGGTACATAAGCAAGGAGAAAAAGGTAAGGGGAGGGATTCTGAGGATAAGGAGGATGACAAAGGGAGACTGCACAGAGGGGATTAGTAAAAAGTATACATCCTGAACAGGTACTTCTACTGTTTTCACAGAGGAGAGAGACATTGACAGTTCACCAAGCAGCAGCATAAACACTGTAGGGGGAAGTGGACACAAGTCCATTTTCAAAGAAAAGAGTATTATTGCAGGGACTTCAAATTTTAGGGTGGACAAGGTCATAGGACTGGATGGATACATCCAAGGGTATTAAGAGAGCTAGGCAGGGAGATGTTTGCTGTTCTAATCATGGCCTTATTCAGCAACTCACTGGAAATAGGAGTGGTTCCAGAGGACTAGAGGAGAGCAGACGTAGTTCCATTTTGTAAGAGCATCAGCAGGGAGCAGGCTAGCAAATATAGCCTGGTCTGTCTTACCTGAGTCATGGGGAAATTAATGGAATCCATACTAAAAGAGAGACTGTTAAGAATATCTTGAATCCAGTGGGCTGCAAGACCACAGGCAGCACAGATTCACAGGGGAAAGGTCATGCCAAATGAATCTGGTAGATTTCTTTGACTGGATGACCAGGGAAATAGATAAGGGGAGAGCAGTGGACATGATTGAGCTGGAGTTTAGCTAGGCCTTCAGCACTGTGCCACACAGGAGGCTGATAAAGAAACTGAATGGCCTGGGGTGGGATCCAAAATGGTTAATTGGGTCAGTGTGCCTATGCAACTGGTTTTGTGCTTGTGTAACATAGATAATCTTTGGCTGTTCACCTCTCTATCCATGGGATATACTACCCTGTATGGGTGTGAAGGGTAGGAACCCTAGAGGAGGGTTCCATCCCTTGAGGTGTCGCAGGAGTGATTCCCTTGGCTAATGCTACCTTAAGAAGAAGCCCATGGGAAAGAAAGGCATGCTGCTGGAGAAGGAGGGGTGGATGGAGGGGCAAGGAAAAAAACTTGTGTGTGGAGTGAGGAGAGCAGCCCTTAAATGGGCTGAATGAGAATGTGTCCGGTTGCACTGCCCCCTTAAACTACAGACTGTAGCCTTCCAATTAGTACAGTAGCTAGTAAATGGATAAGAAACAGAGGGTGGTGGTTAGCGGCACTCATTCTAATGATGGGAGAGTGATCAGTGGGGTACCACAAGGCTCAGTACTGGGACCAATCCTTCTGAACGTAGGGACACTGCAGAAGAACTGAAGGGAAGGTATGCCTTTTTGCAGATGATATCAACACTTGCAATAGGGTAGACACCGAGGAGTTATGAAGAGAACGATCAGGGATCTTGTGAATTTTGAGGAGTGGTAAAAAGCATGACAGTTGGATTTAATGGCAAAAAGTGCAAAATCATGCACCTAGGGCATAGAAACCAAGAGCTGAGTATAGGATGGGGGTTATTGACAGTCAATAAACAGGAAAGGGATCTTGCGGTTTTTATGTTTGAGGACCTCAAGGTGGCACTGTTGCAAAGCAGAGTAGGGCTAGTGGGATGCTGGGGTGTGCAGGAAGGGTATCTCCATCAGGAGGGTGGAGGTGGTGTTGCCAGACCCCACCTGGAGTGCAATGTAATTTTGGAGAACAAACCTCAGAAAAAACATAGACAGGTTGGAGGAAGTCCACAGGAAGGCAACTAAAATAGTGCAGGATTTACATGAGAAACCCTAAGAGGAAAGACAGAGGGATCTCAGCATGTACACCCTAGAAGAGAGGAAAGAGAAAAGTGACATGATACAGGCCTACAGGTATCTTACAGGAGTGAACAGGGTCCAGGGAGTCACTTTCAAATGTGAAAGAGCACCAGGACCAGGAGGAATGCAATGCAGCTGGGGGGGGGCAAGAGAGAGATGTGAGAAAATATTGGTAGATGCCTGGAACAGATTACCAGCTGACGTGGAGGAGGCTAAAACATTAGGGGGCTTCAAGCATGTGTGGGCGTAGACATAGCGGTATATTAGAGAAGAGGTAGGAGGGTCAATGGAGATCAGACAGCATGTGAGGAGGAAGATGAGGCAGGAAACATCTAGGCAGACTAGGTAGGCTAGTGGTCCTTTTCTGATGACAAGTTCAGTGTTTCTATGTTTATGATTGCACACCTACTATAGAAACAGCTTTTACTACAGTAGGCATCTGATTGTGAACTGTCATTCAGTTGGTGGCTGCTTTGGATGAGTGGAGGGTCTGTGCTGGTCGCCGTACACCATAGATTGGGGGCAAGTGGGGGCAGTTGTAGTGGTACTAGGTGGGCTAGTTGGGGGGGTAGATATTATACTTATGGGGCAGGGGAATCACCCAAAACCAAGGATCTGGTATGGAAGAATTACAGCTCTTGCCAGACTACTAATTGGGACACGTGGGGAACCCTGACCTGGATATCAGGCAAAGGTACCGAGGAATAACTGATCTTATCAAGTGTCTGATTGGGGCCCAGTTGATCAGTGGTGGGGGGTCTGCTGTCTGCTGGACACATAGGACAGATGTTTTATTATGCAGGCATGCAATTTGGGGAGCGGGGCACTGGACACCAAGACAGTTATGCCATGTACCAGTGGAGGGACCAGGGCTAGTGGTAGCCTGACATGACCATGTGTTGGGAGTGTAGGAATGCACAGTCCATAACACCTGGTTTGGGGAACCAGTAACTAATGTTGCACTAATGGATAGCTACACCTCCCCAACCCTCCCAGCATGCCGATGTGCCTATGCGCAAGGTGCTGTCAGCTGCTTTACACGGGTGCATAAGGATGGATAAGGGCCACTTACAAATGGGCTAGTGACTTGGTAACTAAGCAATCATATGACCCTGTGCAGTACTATCCTGCTTTAGAGGTGTAAATTGGGATTAACAAATTGATAACCTGTCTAACACTCACAAAAAAGCTTGAATATTCTGCCTTAGGGCTTTTTAAAACCATTGTAACTCTGTTAAATGAACAAGGAAACACCCCGGAGTTGTGGTTGGTGACGGTGCAGCTTGGCCTCATACCCACTGCCAGACCCCTCCCAGCTGGGTCCCAATCCTCTGTGTGCCTCCTCTGCCTGGATGATACTGGATGTCTTGGGTGCCAGAAGAAGTGGCAGTCCCGCCCTATGGATATGCCAGGGAGGTCTCTTACCAGGCAGAGGTAGGCATTAGCAGAGCCTCAGGAGGGGACCCAGAGTGGGGGCAGGTTGGGTGGGAGAGTACTGGGGATGATGCCTGAGAGAGGACACATCTCTGGTGATCAGAGGAAAAAGAGTTGGTAAAAAAAGAAAAAAAACATTTCCCAAACAGCATTTCCCCTTTTGATTTGAACCCAAATCACCTTTTGATAATGCAGCCACAAAACTACCTGACTATCTAACTGCTGCAGGTATTATCAAACCCAAACCCACTGGTATCAGTTCAAAAAAGACACCCTGAATTTTGTCCCCGAATACCTAAATGCCAAGAGGCAGGCCTGAGGTGCAGCTGGTTGACTGGCGTTGGCACACCCCACTGAACCAAACAACCCCCCAATATGTTTCCCTTCATGTCTTTAAATCTTGAACTGGCTTTCAGCGCCAGTGGACTTGAACACAGATAACTATATATATATATATATATATATTAAATATTCCCCAGGTGCAGGGCAATTCCTGCCCTCACTCACAGCTTTGCTGTATTAGTCCTAGGATGGCACACATGACTGAAGTCCTGGGGAGGATGGATCAGAAGACACAGAATCAGGACTGATGCTTAACACTTGAAGGTGTGGAAGCTGCAGCTTGGATCTTCAGTGCGACCCAAGGTCTTGCAGCCCTGTCCCTCCCCCCGGCCCACAGAGGCCCACTGCAGGGCATCACACAAGACCCACCAGCCACAAGGGACCCAGACATGGGAGCGTGCCCACGGTCTGGCTCCCCCACACGTCAGAGCACCCCAGCACCCGGGCACAAACCCACAATCCCTTACCAATAGCAGCCCCACTTGATAGGGGTCGGCAAGCTCCCCACCTAGCATGTTTAGGATTGATTCTTCAGATCATTTCCATTCTTTCCTCAGTTACCTGCTACTCTGTGTAGTCAAGCAGTATCAGCTACCTTCTCGAATATCAGGCTCTGGGGGCACTGTGCAGAGTCTGAGATTCCAGGGATTTAACACAACAGTCTCCCATCTTGCTGCATCTCAGGAGCAGACAGCAGGCACCCACCCAGGCAGCACCCGCTCATCCCCCTGCCCCCACAGTCTTTCATCTCCAACACAGTGGCCACTCTTGTGCTCTGGCTCACACACAAGTTTTTTCCAAAAATACATCAAGAAAGTCCCATTTCTCACCATGCAGGTGCTAGTCAACTCCAGACAGAAGAGGCTCTCTTGTCAGCTTCTTAAAACCTGGGTTCAAATCCAGTTTTCATGTCCATTTTCTACAATCCATTTTTTCTGCCAAAAAACAGTCCTTTAATCTTGTCTCTCCCTTTTCCTGTTGATGTCTTGTCATTGCCAGGGTCAGACAGAACCTTTTACACTTTTTCTTCTCTCATCAAAAATCTTTGATCATCCGTGTCTCACCGATGTGGCGCAGATAAAACTGAAGAGGCTTTCTCCCCATCCTCTTGACACAAATCCATTTTCTTAATCTTTTTTCTCAATCCATTTAACCTGTACTCTGAACAATTTCATTGCTGTGGTGCAACTTCTCTGGCAGCAACAAAATACTGCAGATCTCCGTCTCTGCAGAGCTGCCCACAAAATCCTCTCTTTTCTCTCTAGATGAGGAAAGGCACAACCAGCTCTGGGGGACAGATGGCTGGCAGCCCCCCTCACAGCCCCACAACCCCACCTTCTCCCTAGGGGCTGGAGACCCCCTTCCTGTGGAAGGGCTCCCACCAAACTGAACTTTGAAACCAAAGTTCTTCCCCCTTGGGAGCTTTCTGGCAGCTCCCCATTGGCAGGAGCAACTGTCAACCAAAATTAACATGTACAAGATTCCTGCAATACCTCACTGGTTGCTGAAAGAGGTGCACAGACTGTCCCCAGTATTTTCCCCCCCAAGAGTCTTCACTGAAGTTCTACTCTTTAGTAGCCTCTTCCCTCTGATGGCCCAACAAACAATTAAGCATTTTTAGTTATTTTCCAGCCAGTCGCTAACACTGAAACTTGTTTTCCCCAGCACCAGACAGGCTGAGAAATATGTATAGTACAACAGCAGCAGGAATGAGGAATAAATGTTCCAACTCTACCTGGACTAGGTCAGTGGGGGACTACCAGACTACCAAAGAATAATTTTTTTATTGTGTCCAGAACTGACAGTGTGTGTATGTGTGTGTGGGGGGTTGCTGCAGGCAGCGTTTGTGCAGTTAAAACACAATTCCCAGAATCATTAACTAGCACTAACCATGCAGTGTGTTAGCACTTCAAGAAAGCATTTAATACACCTGTACACCTTATATGCATTATAGTAACCCCCAGTTGTATGAGCACCTGGTTGCAATTAGTAATAATGTGCAAAAAAAAAAAAATACATAGTGCCACATTAACAGGTTAGCACTGCACAGAAGAATGCTTTTTAAAATAGTACCAGCTATGCTTATCACAATGCAGTGCTAATTCTGTTACAGCGGTATGTGGGCCCCCATTTTCAGATTAGTGTTGTGCACTCCTAAGTGCTGCACCTGAGATAGCGCACAACCACAGAAGGTGGTGGTAAATGGCACTCCCTCCAGTGAGGAGAGAGAGTGACTAGTAGGGTGCCGGAGGGCTCAGTAATGGGACACGTCCTCTTCAGTGTCTTTATAAGTGGCATAACAGAAGAACTGGAAGGGAAGATGTGCCTTTTTGCAGATGACACCACAGTCTGTAATAGCATTGATAGGTGCAGATGAAGAGAATGAGTGATGACCTTAGAAAACTTAAAGAGTGCTATGGGACATGACAGCTCGGGTTCAAAGGCAAAAAGTGCAAAATCAAGCATCTAGGGACTAGAAGCCTAGAGGCTGAGTATAAAATGTAGGGGAAGGTACTTATGGTCACTAAGGAAACCTTTTATACAGCACTGTGCTCTGTATGCAGGAGAGGATTACTCATTTGCATGGCTGTAGTAGTATATATGCACATGCACATGATCAGGTTAGCATCAGGTGATGCTGAATATGACACTGATCCAACCATGCTGTTCCCACAGTGTAAAGTTTAGCTCTGCACACTAACCTTCTGAAAATGGGGCCCTAATTGACTAAAAATCCTGGCCGATGCCTCTTAAGATGCAGAAGGTAAACATAAAAGGGTTATCTTATCTATCTGTTTATGAATGGTTTTATCATATTTTGCTTGCAAAACCTTTATCCAATTTCAGAACATTGTGATGTGACTTTAAAATGTTTACAACAGACTAGTTAAAATACAGTTGTTTTTTCTTCTTTTACCTATATGCTGTCTTTATTTACTTATAAAAACACAGTCTGGTGGGATGGCCTAGCAGCTTGGTGGTGATTGCACTGCCTCCCATGCCAGTGGCCCAGTTTTGGGGGTGGACCTGGGTTGCACAGGGGTTAGCTGGGGGGAGATATGATTGAGCATCTCAGGAAATGCTCTCCTCTCAACGAGGGGAAGTCTGACCACCCCGCTCTTCAACATCCACCTAGCTGAGGAGGGCTGGCAGAGCAGTGGACTTGCAAAAGTGGGAGGGCTCAGGCAGGCACAAACAAGTATGTGTCTTTGTATGCAATTGCATCATTGCATGTTTGGCTGCCCAGGGGATGAAACCAAAGGTAGAAAACCCCCAATGGCAGAATGATCCAACAACCTGATGCAGATTCTGCACTGCTAACCAGGCTCTGCTCCTGTCTTAATATGTGTCTCCTTGTCAGTGGCCCTGGCCTTCCCCTTCCTGGCCCCAACACAGGGGATGTATATGTGTGTGTATGGGGGGGGGGGGATCTCAGAGCAAGTATGTCCTGTGGATGGTAAGTGATTGGGCTGGAGATGTCAGTGGGCAAAGGGATAGCAGGGTGACTAAGGAGATAAAAATCTCTATGGGAAAAAAAAGAAATAAAACACAGTCTGAGAAGCTCAAACCCCAAAACAGACTATGCATGCCTCCAGTGAGGCATCACAGTAAAGTTATTTAGTAAAACAATGCAAATTATATGCATATGCCAGCTAAACTCCTGATGAGAACTGAATACTGAGGGATTGCAACAAAAATTGTTCCTTAACCAAGAAACGTTTATTAAACAAAACATTAAAATAAAAACTTAATCAAAACATAGTCCATAGAGTACGAACTAGCAACATTTTTGGCTTACACTTCCACAGCTCCTGAAGTGCTTCCCAAGCATTCAGTTCAGATAAGTTGCTGGACTTACACAGTAATTAATTACACATAAAACCAATCAACAATTTAACTTGGAAAAATGCGTGCAGCCTCCTATGTATACAGGCATGTTAGGAATATACTGTATTAGCTTCCTATACAAATGTGTTGTCTAACAGTAAATGAAGGCAGCACTTATTTAAAAGACTAAACTAGAGCATTTTAAATTAGTTCTAAAGGTTTCTTGTCACATCACAATGTTCTGAAATTTGATTAAAGGTGTGCAAGCAAAACAAGATGTAAAATCCCATAAAGAAGTAAAATAAAAGATAGCCCTGTTTTGTTTACCTGCTCTGCAGTTTCAAAAACATCCTCTCATCAAGCCAGCAGCTAACTGAATGCAGCAGAGAAGCAGTTCAGCTGCAGGCCATTCAAGGTGGAGGGGCAGAACATAGTCCATTTCAGTATATAGTTTATTTGTTTCAGTATATAGTGTATGTGAATTTTTCAGTCGACAGTGTATGTGTTTCAATACATAGTGTATGTGTTTCACCATGTAGTGTATTTGTTTCAGTATATAGTATATGCAGATTTTTCAGTGCATAGTGTATTTCTTTCACTAGATAGTGTATGTATTTCAATATAAAGTGTAGATGTTTCAATATATAGTGTATTTGTTTCAGTATATAGTGTATGTGCTTTTTTCAGTGTGTAGTGTATGCATTTCAATAGATAGTGTATGTATTTCAATATATAGTGTATTTGTTTCAGTATATAATGTATGAAGATGTTTTTCAATATATAGTGTATGTGTTACAATGTATAGAGTATTTGTTTCAGTAGATAGTTTATGTGGATGTTTCAGTCAGTAGTGTATGTATCTCAATAGGTAGTGTATATGTTTCAGTACATAGTACATTTGTTTCAGTATATAGTGTATGTGGATTTTCAGTACTCAGTATGTGGATTTCAGTAGATAGTGTATGTATTTCGCTATACAATGTAAGCATTTCACTATATAGCATATGTGTTTCACTATATAATATATGTATTTCAGTATACAGTGTATGTATTTCACTATATGATGTATATATTTCAGTAGATACTGTATGTGGTTCACTATATTGTGTATGTATTTCACTATATAATGTATATATTTCACTATATGATGTATGTATTTCACCATATAGTGTATGTGTTTTACTATACAGCCAGAGATTATGAATTATGTCCCTAACAGCTTGCCATATCGCTTTCTCTGTTTTTCCTGCTCAGACTTCAGACCTTTTTTAGCTGATTTTAAGTTTATCTAATTAGTCTATTTTATGTTTTGTATGCTTGGGGTCTGCTCTGTTTTGTGTCAGAGTGTGTCTGTGGTGTGTTTGCTGGGTTTGGGTGGTTTTATTGATTAATTTTAAAGGATATAATGGGCTTTTGATTGGGGTTCCAGTGGGTTTTAAAAAAAAATTTAGATACATTGTTTTTCCTTTTGGAGATTGAAGTAGGCTGTTACATGGTGGTATATTTTTGTTCTTAGAAGATTGCTATACTGTTACTAGATTCAACATGTGTAAGAGTATAAATAAGTGTATACTCTACAGACTTCCTATGGCAGTGCTGTCCTTTTGTTGGATCCCCATTAACTCTTCCTGTGGAGGTTCTCAGCCTCTGCAGAGAGTTGGAATCTTCAAGAGGTGGTGCAAAACCTATAGTGTAGGGACCAGGTATAATGTTCGTAGTCGTTCAATTGATGTGGTTGGGTTTAGGAGGCACCCAAGGAGAATACAGAACCATGAATGGGGCCACCATGCCTGGCTCCCCTCACTAGGGTCTTGCAAAATGTCACCAAGTGGGAAGTAGCAGGTCCAGCTAGCTCTGCTCCTTCTTTTTGGGCCGCTCTTTGTAATGCTTGGTCACTAAGGAATAAAATAGCAGTAATGTATGATTACATTGCCAATTCCTTGACTGACCTTGTATGCATTACAAAGACCTGGTTGGAGGACGACTTCAGCCCTGTGCTGGAGGAGTCTATCCCACCAGCATGTTTGGTGCTGCATTGCCTGAGGCAGGATAGCCGAGGTGGGATCAGGATGGCCATTTGTTTTAAATCCACATTGGAACTCATGGCATACCCCACGGGAACTTTCAGGTCCTTTGAGTGCGTTACTGCTAGATGTGCCCTGGGTGTTAGCTGCACGGTCATTGTTGTATAACATCCACTGGGGTGTGGCAATGACTTCATGCAGGAGTCGGCTGATTTCATTGTCGACCTAGTATTAAATGCCTCTAGACTTTTGGTACTGGGGATTTCATTGCATGGGTCAATGTTGAAACCTCACTCCTTGGTCAAAAGCTCCTCCAGTTGATGAATTTTCTGGGGCTAATACAGGTAGTTTCCTCTAGCACACATCAGCGGTGTCACACCTTGGACCTGATCTTCTCGTTGGGACTTGACTTATATGAAGTCAAGAATGACCCGGTCTTCTGATTGGATCATCTTGCCATGTCATTCCTCTATGGGATCCCCTGTCTTTCTACCCCCTCTTGTGGAGATGTTCCCATACTGTCCACAACATAATCTGGAGTCTCGCAAACTCCTGAAGACATTGAATGTCTTGGGTGTGATGCCCCCTTGTGCACATGGTTCTGAGAATGCCGTGGAACTCTATAATGGTACTCCGATGTCTCCCTTGGATTCCTTAGCACCTTACTATGTATATCCCTTAACCTCCCACTGTAGCTCAGCCTGGTACTGTGATGAGCTAACCAGTTGAAGGGAAAGAGAATGGAATGTTCCTGGTGCAAGACTTGGCCTATGGAGGACAAACTGGCATTGAGAACTCATTGTGGTGAGTATCTACGAGCAATCACCCTCAAAAATGCAGAATTCCTGTCATAGACATCTTCACAGCTCAGCTCTTTCACACCATGGACAGATTGTTAAATCCTTCCTGTCTATGATCTGTTCAAGTTTTTTCTGCTGAAAAATGCTGAGTTCAGAGATTTCATCACTGACAAGGTGTCATCCATTAGATCAGATAGCTGATTAGGTGGTCTTTTATGGGCCAGTGATAATTAGGGCTGTGGAGGCACTGTTTATCTGCCTGCCTGCGTTAAGTTACAGCCAGTTTCAAAGGACAAGGTTCTCAAGGTTATGCCTGGTTTGCAACCCACCTATTGTTTGCTGGATCCAAGAGCTAGCTGGCTTCTTTTAGAGTGTTGGGAGATGCTCGGACCAATTATTTCCCAGATCACTGGGAGTGCCTCAAGGGACGCTGTTTTTCCATTTTCCCTTAAACAGCCAGTGGTGAGGCCCCTTCTTAAAAAAATATCTTTGGACCCTGATGTGTTGGGGAAATACAGACCTGTCTCTAATTTTCCCTTTCTGGGGAAGATTATAGAGAAGGTGGTGGTTGACCAATTTGTTGAATACCTTGAGCAATTTAAAATCTATAAACCTCTCCAGTCAGGTTTTTTGGGTGTGTCACAGCACTTAGACTACTCTCAACAGAGTTAGAAATTATCTCCTCATGGTGAGGGATTGGGGGCTCTGTACCATCTTGATCCTATTGGATCTCTTGGCAGCATTTGACACTATTGACCATGGGCTGCTTCTGGATCACCTGAGGAATTATGTGGGACTCACTGGCACTGTATTGGGCTAGTTTGAGTCCTACTTATATGGGAGAACTCAGTAGGTGACCTTGGGAAATTTTTTTTCCAGGGCCTTGATGCTCCCTTGCAGTGTTCCTCAAGGCTCCATCCTCGCTCCTGTGTTATTTTCAGTGTATATATTGCTATTGGGTGAGATCATGAAATAGTATGACATTGAGATTCACTGGTGTGCAGATGACACTCAGATCTACCTGTCCGGTACTCCTGGTGATTCTGATGCAGTCTCACTGTTGGAGAAATGTTTGTCTGAAATTAATATCTGGATGTCCTCAAACTGGCTATGTCTTAACCCAGGTAAGACAGAGGTCATGACTGCTGGGCCCAGTAGTCAGGGCCCAGCTATAAGGAGTGGATTGTCCTTGTGTCCTTTTTCTGAGCAGACAACTGTTCAGGGTTATAGATGCCATTAAAAATCTTTGGGTCATCCTGGACAGCAAGCTGACTCTTGATCAACAGGTGTTGGCAGTTGTCCAGGCTGACTTTTGCTACCTTCTTAACATCTCCAGGATCAAATAGTATCTAGCCCATGCAGCCCTATCAACAATAGTGCATGCCTTTGTCACCTCTAGGCTCAACTATTGTAATGCTCTATGTCTAGGGTTATCTGGAGGTTTGTTGCGATGCTTGCAGCTTGGCTTGTTGTGGGCTCCTCTTATGGGGTCACATCACTCTGGTGCTGCGTGCACTGCACTGGTTGCCTATGCAGTGACACATAACCTTAAAGATATGATTGATAACTTTCAAGGCTCTACACAGTTTGGGGCCAGATTACTTAAAAGACCTCCTAGTTTCGTACCATCCAACTTGACCACTCTGCTGTTCTGACATGGGTTTGCTTTCCATCTCTTTGTCTAGACTCTGACAGTTTGGGGACAAAGCATTCTGTGTGGTAGCACCATTCTATGAAATGCTCTACCAGACTATCTTAGATCTGCCCGCTTGCTTGAGGTCTTCAAATCTAATCAGAAAACTTTTCTATTTACTCAGGCCTTCCCTGAATTTGTATTTCTTTTATTGTGATGTCATATGTTATTTTCCTAACTATTGAGTTTGTAGTTGTTTTATTGTGCAGTGCCCTGAGCCCTCAGGAAGGGGCACTATAGAAATAAAGTTGCTTTGCCATGCCTTTCCTGCCTAATTGAAATCACTATCTAACAGAATGACCAACACTGAGAACCATCTCTGTGAAGTTGAACAGGCTGAGAACTCTGACCACACTATTCTCCGGGAACAAGCTGCCCAGATCAGCTACCTAATGTCAAGGGTAGAAGATCTGGAGAACAGAGCCTGACATAACAATATTTGATTTGCTGACTTTCCAGAAGGAGTGGAGGGGTCAAATGTCACAAAGTTTCCACAAAAGGCCATCCCAGAGATCTTAAATGAGCTGGACTGTCCACCCATAGAGACTGAATGGGCGCATCACTCCTTGGCCCTGAGGCCACCAGAAGGTGCCAGGCCCTGACTGATGCTAGCCAAAATGCTAAGGTGCCCAGTTAAAGAAAATATTCTCAGGTAGGCCAGATATGCGGACAACTTTATTGGCATCATCACCCTATAAGCTTAGATCAGGATTTCTCAGTTTAGCTTTCTCAGCAAAAGTGGGCTTTCACCTCAGTCTGAAAACAACTGGCTGGTCTGGGGATAAAATTTATGATGCAGTATCCTACTTGTCTTTGCATAATGATTAATGGTGTCCCCAATGACTGGCTTACCCGCGAAGCAGCTGAGACTGTAGTAGTCACACTAAGACAAAGACATCATGGACAGAATCAGAATCATGAACAGAGATTACACCTGAAAATGAGCCTCAGCTCAGTGTGCCTTTCCCGGTTACCAAATATTTAATTAAAATTAAAAATAACCCAGGAACTGCTGTGCAACTCAGAGGCATTGCCAACCCTGATGGATACTTTGGCTCCCCCCAGCCATTTTCCTCTCACCCCCAACTGCTCAGGACTCTAAACTCTTACCTTAGCCCTTGGATGAATAGATGGGTGCATGGTGATGGAGCAGCAAGAGAAGTCACAGAAAGCATTTGAAACCACCTCCCTCACCACCAAGGCAGCGGTCTCATAGTCACAGCTGAAGTTCTGAATCCCCCAGACTCAGATGGTAGCACGGGCATTCTGACTACACCACATAAATTCAGTGCTCTCCAAGACATGGCATAGGAGATCCCAGAGACTACTGCAACCTGCACTACTAAAACTCAGATGACTACCCCTCAGAAAGTTTAACATAAATCCTGGGCTTACATTGCTGCCACCATGCCACTGCCACCAGGACTTGCTTCAGGACTGGAGGAATCAGCTTTATCCCCTGTGAAGTCAACCCTTCTCCAGCAGGGTCATGATTAAAATGCTGCTGTATACAGCAGGGTCTTTCCATAGTGAGTATTTGGACATTATAGCCCTATTTTCCCCATCTGACTATTGTTAGAGGCTGATCTTGTAGACTGCACATTTCTATATTAACAACTTTTTCCACCTACCTGAGACAGTAAGAATGCAAGTTTCAGGGGCTCCATTGGGAGTTACAGTAGTAAGCGGCTATGCTCCATGTTTTGACTTTACAGTAATGGCTCTCCTGTGACCTGAATACCGAATGTTGTGGATATGTGAACGTGACTTTTCTGGTGGAAAACCTTGCAATTATATATATATATATATATATATATATATAATGGTAGCATGGTAGTGCTACCATAGTTAGGGTTGAGGAGCCATTTCTATGTTAAACCCAAAATTGTGCACCTTAATAACTTTGCAACTGTTTGACATATTTACCTGAAATTTGGAATACATAATCAAAAACCATAGGCCTTGGGATCTGCCAAGTTTTGTACCAGTCGGATATAGGGCTGTGGAGTTATTAAGCGTGATCTGCGCATGCGTTTATGCTTTTTCTGGAATTCTGCTGTTGAGCCTACAGGTCACACGGTTTACGTGATGTGCCCGAAATCTTCAGGGAACGTGCGGCCGGGGTCCCTGATGTGCCTTTCGAAGATTTCATGAAAAAATATTAAACTGTTCAAAAGTTATGGTAGTCCTAACTTCTGTTTTTTTCCCATAGGATAACATTACGGCGTTCGCTGCGCCTTTGAGGGCCCATATCTCGAAAATGGTGCGAGATACAGAGTTTTTGTCAAAAAATGATAGCCCTCCTGGGGGCTACATATAAAACTAGCTAGGAAAGTGGTAATACATATGACTTTTAAATTTTCTTTCTATGTCGTAAAGTTACTGAGATATAAGCAATTTACTATTACAACTACTGATTTTTGTGTTCCGAGAGTCATTATTTTGCATACATTCTTTTTACTCACTGTCTTTCTCTACACAGCTTTTGGGGAAAACCAACCTGTGCACTTACATTACTCTTACCATTACCGTTTCTGCTTGCGGCTCTGTACCCGTTTCACTTACCTTTCACGTTTACGCCACCATGTGCGTTACCCTTTGCATTTTCATTTGCGCTTGTGTTTCTGTCATTTTTTGCCATTTGTGTCTACAGTACTGTTTCTCTTTCTGTTTCACTTTGCGTCACCATGCCCATTGACATTTCCGTTTGCAGGCACCATGTTACTATGTTTATTTATTTAGCTTTTGTTTACCGGGTAAGTACACTAGACAAGTAGTATGCCTATTTTCAGGAACGACCCGGGAGAGCACAAAACATACAGTATACATACATGACAACAAATCATGTGGCAGACCGTTCCCATCTACGCCACCGTGTGCGTTACCCTTTCTGTTCTCATTCACGCTTGCGTTACCATGTGCGCCACTGTTAGTGCTTCTGTTTGCATTGCTATTCCTCGGGCCCCGCGCTTCAGCCGTTGCATTACATTCACTATTTCTCGTTATCATTCTCAAAAAGAAGGGAAATTAGAGGCAAAAAACTCCGTTTAATGCATTAGTTAGGGTTGTTCCACAGTGACAAAAGTGAGGAAATTTGGTGTTAGGGTTGAAAACCCCCTTTGCACCCCCCAACCGGCATTGGGGTGCACATTGGGATCACGATCCTAACTCTCACCCCATTCTCCTATACTTCTGCTGCTTTACACATGTCATGGGGTGAGAGTTAGACCGAAGATCTCAATGTGCACCCCAATGCTGGTTGGGGGGTGGGGGGGGTCCAAGGGGGTTTTCAACCCTAACACCGAATTTCCCACTTTTGTCGCTGTGAACAACCCTAACTAATGCATTAAATAGAGTTTTTTGCCTTTAATATATATATATATATATATATATATATATATATATAGATGAGAGTCCAGAGCAAAGGATATATCCTTTGCTCTGGACTTTCATATGGTTTATATCTTCCTCCCTATATGTTTTTATGTTTATGGGAGGGGACTGCTGTGAGATGTTTTATGTAAACCTCTCTCTTTCTCTCTATGGGTATTCCATATTACAAGCTAAGGCGATGGGCAGGGGATTATACTTTACAGGTGGCTACCATGCATTTGCGTTATAGTTTCAGTCTGCACAGGGCTGTGAAAGGGAAAGCTGCATGGATTGTATTTGAAAATGAAATTTGCTATCCTCTTTTTGGGCAACACAGGCTCGACTGGGCTTAAGCCCCCATACCTGTTCCTGACTCTCCGTAACTTGAGAATACTCTCCCACCTCATACCGCTAATGGGAGGATGGGGCAGACTTTTTTCCGGAGTGGGAACTGTTTTAATTCCCTTACTTTTTTGCAGTTAATCTTTTTATTGAGCCATAGAGATATACGTCAAACTTATGAACAGCATATTAGGTCACAAACTAGAGAAATGTATATGTAAACAACCAGGATGTTCAACAGTCACATTCTAACTGTGGTATACATGCAAAGAAGCTAATTATACATGTTATATAAATGTCGGTATCCATTCCAGAGAGTATTAAGTAACTGTCTTACATTTAAGTCTTAACAAAGGTACACAAACATCTAAGAAAAAGTTCCCATTGGAGACAATATCATAAGTAGATGTTAGGTATTCCCATTTCAAAATACCGTTGATTGGTTGGAAAGGGCAGCAAAACACAAGAGAGTCCTTCATGGGGGCTTTAGCAGATCATTACTTTGCATTCTACCTTGGGGCCTAGTCTTATTCTATACATAGAAACATAGAAACACAGAAGTTGCCGACAGATAAGGACCACTAGTTCCATCCAGTCTTCCTTATACCCTATCTGTATCAGCGGCCACTGACCCTACTTGGTCATCGGCTTTAGCGTTTCCTACCCACCTCTAGGGTTTCCTTATGCCTATCCCATGCACACTTGAATCCTTCCACTGTCCTCGCTCCTACCACATTCTGGGGTAGGCTATTCCATGCATCCACCTCCCTTTCTGTGAAGAAGCACTTCCTCACAGACGTGAGGTACAAACCTTAGAAATGGGGACCAACTGTCAAGAAAATTCTTGCTAGTACGGGCAGCAAAGTGAAACATTCTAGTGAAGGTGGCAAAATTTTCCATGGCTAAAAGCCACTCTCTAAAGGTTGGGATCTCAGTAGAGTGCCATCTTCTCAGGATAAGTGTCTTGACCTCAGTCGCGGCTTGCAGCAACCATATCTTCTGTGAGGAGTGCAGAGGGAGGTTATCTGGCATTATACCTAGAATTAACATAGTTAGGGAGGCAGGGATTTGGCATGTGAGCACTTCTGAACAGCAGGTGATTATTATATCCCATAAAGAGCAGATGCAACCACATTGCCACAGAATAGGTAATAAATCTGCCCCCACCGAGCCACACCTCCAGCAGTTATCCTGCTGCATAAGCCCCATGGTCTTGAGCTGCACTGGGGTGTGGTACCATAGATGCTGTATTTCATTTTAGATCAGAAGGCTGCGGGGTCACCACAGGCCCTTGGTGCAGAGTTTCAGCATGTGTTCCACTCCATGTCAGAGACAGACACACACAGCATTCTTTGCCACTTTAATTTGGCTGAGAGTGAGGGATCTGGGGCACTCTCCCTCATTGTCTTGTAACTTTGACCTGATAGGCCTCTGGTGGATTTCACCCACTTTGTTATTGGGAGTTTCTTACTGGAGTTATTCTGTATACTTTTGCACATTGGGCATGTACACCTAGATATGACCATCCCGGATAGGGATACCTTAGCTGGAGGTATTTCCAAAAGTCACTGTTTGGCAGGTTATACCTGGATTGCAGGGAGGAAAATGAGTCCAGTATCTGTCCATCTTTTGTTAAAACATATTTTAGGCTGTATATCTGATTTGCCATCTAATTATCCCATATAAAAGGGTTGTGGTCTATGTACCAGCAGGAGTATTCCAAAAAGAGGTATGAATCCCAGGACTTAGACAAGATTTAGTTAGTTGTCCAAATTTCTGCCAGGCAGAGTGTGCTGCTTTAACTGTGAGCCAAGTATGAAACATTTTAGGCAGGGGAACACTGAGATAAGCTGTTAGGTTAGTGCCCCACTGGTCTCAATATCCATCCAAGTGGGTTTTGTTGGACCTTGCTCCTGAAACAACTGGCATGTTCTGGCAGTTAAGAAAGCACAGGCATAGTGCTGAAATTGAGACAGGCACCACCCTCCTTTGTTTCAAATACTCTTAATTTGGCCCTACTATATCTGGGGATAGTGTTCCCCTACAAGAATCTTCCTATTATAGAATCTAACTTCTGGAACCATTTCCCAGGTATCTCTACTGGGAGGTAGGACAGAAGGTAAAAAACCTTTGGGGTGATCATCATTTTAATTGCTGCTATCTTTCCTGGCATTGTGAGGTTTAGGCAAGACCACCTGTCCATCTCCTTTTGCAGGTAAGTAATCAAAGGGGTAAAATATCTGGCTTTTAAATCATGACCATCATGGGTTATTCTTACCCGCAGATACTTAACTTCCCCCTTGGCCCAGGATAGTCCTCTATGGGATACAAGAGCAGGAGTAGTATGGGCATTTAGAGGGAGTACTTGCATGTTGCTAACATTTATATGAAACCCAGAAATTCCTGCACAAGTCTCTAATAATGTAAGAATGTGGGGGATACTTGACTTCATATCATTAGTTAGTATGAGGCAATCATCAGCATATAGCTTTGTATGGTTATGTTTTCCTCCCACCTGTATCCTGGGTATACCTGGATGTTCCCTTATTGCACACTTCAGAGGCTCAATTGCTAGCACAAACAACAGGGGTGAGAGCAAGCAGCCCTGCCTAGTACTCCTGAATAGCTCAAATGGTTCTGACATGATATTGTTAGCAATAAGTCTGGCAGAGGGGCTGTTATGTGAAGTTATAACATAGCCTTTAAATGTTT
Source organism: Neoceratodus forsteri (assembly GCA_016271365.2). Taxonomy (NCBI): domain Eukaryota; kingdom Metazoa; phylum Chordata; order Ceratodontiformes; family Ceratodontidae; genus Neoceratodus; species Neoceratodus forsteri. The sequence continues at coordinate 50,062,945 of CM057450.1, read as the reverse complement.
CTCCAAGGGAGGGGCGTGGTTTGGACACCAAAAGACATGGCTGCCTAATATTTCGGCTCGAGCCCCAGCTTAGCCATTTCGTGGGCAACAAATCGGCATCCAAGGCTAACTCATTTCAAAACAGCCCCAGCACATCTCCGAAGCCACAAGGGTCGGTCTGGTGAGGTAATTTTTGCGTTCGGGATACGGTGTGGGGTCTAGAGACGACGGTCCTGTACGCAACTTGATCAGGCTTCAGGTAGGCTGTGCACCCTCTACACTCGGGGATTGCACCATGGCGCAATACAGTTCAGCGCCTGGCTCACTCTCTCCACCTTCGCAAACACTCAGACACTGCTCCTGGATGTGGAGGAAAAGCAAGCTGTGATGAGCCTAACCTGCACACCTCTCCCAGCTGACTTTGCCATTACAACCTATACAAGGCTTGCCCACCACTGCTTCAGAACCCCCTGTGCATCCACCAGATGTTCACTCCTCCTTACAGCACATAATGTCCTTGCTGGAAACTTTGCTCTCAGGATCGATTCTTTATCCACTACCCTCGCTGGTACAGTAGCCAAGGTGCATGTCTTAAATGACAAAGTCAGTGTGGTGGAGCAGAAGACTGAAAGTCTGAAATCAAGTCAAGCTGAAATCCTATAACGTCTTCAAGGCCACGAGAGCAAGTTAGTTACTCTGTGGCAGAGGGCTGAGGACCAAGAAAACCGCAGCAGGTGGAATAACATAAGAATTTTGGGTATTCCTGAGGGATCGGAAGGGGTGAATATGGAGCGCTTTTTAAATGAGGAAATCCTGAAGATGCTGGGGGATAGGTGGCATGGCCCACTAGATGTTGGAAGGGCGCATCGGGTTCCTGGGGGCCCCCGACTGAAGAATTCTGTGCCATGACCTATAGTTGCCTACCTTCTCAGATATTCCATGAAAGAGTGAGTATTGTGAGCAGCTAGGGAATTGGAGGAGGTGATATGGCGGGATGTAAAAGTGTCTTTCTACCGAGATTTTTTTGGCAGAGGTGGCAGCTCAGAGGAATGCCTTTGCTCCTATTAAAAAGTTACTGGCCCAGCATGGATTCAAATATGGATTTCGACAGCTCACATACCTGGCTGTGGAGGGGAAGAAATAGTAGCAGAATCTCCCCGAGAGGTTGAAATCTGGATCTCCAAGAATTGGCCACGCTTGTCCATAAAAACTCCATCTCCCAGGAAGCTTTGGTGCCCTGACAAGGATAGTAGGAACCCAGCAAATAGCAGCAGCATCCAGAGGGACCAAAATAGAGGGTAAGACCTCCATCATATGACTGGCGAGTATTTTGGCCACAATCTTAAAGGGCATGGGCATGGGACAGGGAACAGGGAGAGTGAGGGTGGGGGAGGTGGGAGGTGGCAGTGGGATGACAAAGGGGAGGGGGTGGGGACAGCTGCAAACTAGGGGTGCTAGCTACACACTTGAGCAGATTTAGATAGACTGGGTGGTCTGTTTCTGCTGGCATATTCATATGTTCGTATGTTCTAGGGATTTCCATTTTAACTGCCTGTGGCATAGGATAGAAACTCCTCCCTTAGCCATCCCTGATGTACTGTGAGTTTCCCACCCACCCACTTTCTAGCCAACTTTTGAGTCTCAGGTTGAGTAAGTTTGGTCTTCTGCAAGAAGGTGACCTGTGTTTTAAGCTGTTTGAGTCTAGAAATAATTTTTTTCCTCTTGATGGGGGAGTTCATGCCCTTCACATTCCATGAGGTGGGTATTAGTGCATTCAGCTTATCCATACTCAAAATCTGAGTTGTTAGCCTGCCCCAATGGCCAGTGCTTATTATAGGAAGCTCTGTGCAGTTTCTAGCAAAGATGGAGAAGTACTAGAAAATGTAATAAACCTTACAGTTACTATTACTTCTTTCTTTTTATACAAAAATAATATGTAACTGTAACTGATTGCATTTATTTGAAAGCAACTAGTAACTAACCTATTACTTTCAAATAAATGCAATCTGTTATAGTTACTTAATACTTTTGTATTGTTTTTGTATAAAAATAAAGAAGTAACTGTAACTGTAAGGTGTATTACTTTTTCTAGTACTCCTCCACCCTTGCTAGTGACTGCACAGAGCTTCCTGGAACAAGTTTCCCAAAGTAATAGAAAAAGTAATTTACCCAACACTCTACCTATCCCAGTAACATTTGTCCCTGCTTTGTTTTTTATCATCTAGTATCTTGTACAGAGCAGGGTTAGATGGGAGTTGTAAACAAATTATCTCTGCAGCTCTATTATTTTGCCTTAAACTTGAAGATAAACCATACTTAAGGGGAACTTCAGAGTACATACCAATTAGTCCTTCAATAACAGGACAAAATGCAGGGCCCCTAAGCTATTCCAACTTTTTTGTAAAATTTGGGTTGAAACCATTTATGTACTTTTTGTCTTGATGGGGAGACTTTTCAGTGAAGCCTGGCTACCTCCCTCCTTGTGCCAAATGGCTTGGTAAGCTCCCAGAGGGAAGTTGTATATCTAACATTTCCCTTCGCTTAGTACTATAATTTATGATGGAACCATAAAACATTCATCAGAAATACATAAATCAATATTCAAGACATGGGGACCCAAGTGTTACCTTTTCCATCTGAAGGCTAGGTGTCACTTATACCTGGAAGGAGGCACCATAGTACACAACCTGTGCCTTCTTTGTTAATGCATCTGCCAGGGCTTACCTCTCACTGAAAGTCGCTTTGTATAAAATCCATTTTCCTTGTCCCCTTTACATGTCTCAAGAGAGTGGGGAGCACTCGTTTGAGATTGGCTGGCTAACCAAAACCTAGGAGCATACTCTGCCCCAGTTTACCACTCCCAAAGATAACATCTAGTGTGTGGGAGGCATATATACAACTGTTGCCCATAGTCTCCTCAATTTCCTCCACATCCCCTACTGGCTTGGCCTTGGCATGCGCAGCATATTTAGAACTGGAGAAATCTCCGTTCCATCCTTGGTGCTCTGAAACAACTCTATACGCCAGCATCCTCGGCGTTCAGGTTTAATAAGTATACAAATACCCGACCTATAGCCCCTGTAAAGGAAAAGGTTAGGGCAACCTAGAACCATATAATGTGAACTGTAAACTATGAGAACACAGTGAGAGGAAAATCTCACCCCACTATTACTTTGCACAATTTCAGACCCATGAAAAAGAGAGCAATTTGACAGTGCAGTGAAATCTAGCTTAGACAGTAAGTGAGCTGTGCCAGCAAAGTATCTGTAGCATAACACTTGTGTTGTACATTTTGATTGACTGTATAATGTTCTTTTGTACTGTATCCTGCACTTATATCTGCACCTGTATTTACATATGCCTTTTGCTGTTATGTCCCTACATGGTATCTGTTCCTGTTTGTTTGTGTGAACTTTTTCTTTTGCACTGTAAGCCCCAGGAACACCTCAAAAATGAGATCTGCTCAATGGTGCCCACCTGGTTAAATAAAGATTATGATTGATTGATTGATATAAATTCCAGGGCCCTGAAGTGTTATATCCTCGGGTATGTTGCTTATTGCAGTGTGAGCAATCCATAGCAGTGCTGGTGACCTAGGGTACAACCACTTTTTGGTTGAAGTAATAAGGTGTCGAAACCCTCAACAGGTCGGAATCACTCTGCTGATAAAAAGTCAGAGACTCGTATACTTATCTTGCATCACCCCATTATGTTCAATTTAGTGGACGACGAAATCAGGCAAAAGTCATTGGTTAAGTGTGGCGGCCACTAATGCAAGCTGACATGTACCACACTTACGTAAGCTCCCCCTCATGGGGAGGGCTTGCCATCCTTACTTAGTTTGGGACCTCCCCTCTTTGGTAGCCCCCCTTTTCTGAGGTAGGTATCAGCAATTCCAGCTTATGGCCACCAGGGGGCAGTGTTTCACCAATATTTAAGCCCTACTATCTGCCGTGGCAAGAAAGATGGGGGTCGGCATTATTGAGGTGGTCAAGGAGGCTGGGGGGCACCCTGCCTGCAGTCTATAGACATCATCTGGCAGCATTAGTGAGATGTGTGGAGGTCTCCGAGGAATAGCTGATAGGAGTTTGGCAGTCGTGGGGCCTGGGTGAAGGATCTATCATCTGCTGGACAGAGAGGAAGGCTGTAGATAGGAGGACAGATGAAGAAGCATGTGAAACCCTCCATGACACAGAGATCCAGGTACCCAATCCATGTATGGAGTATCATGGTAGTGGGGCTGTTGCAGTGGTGGCAGGACTGCAGCAGGGTCCACCTGAGCAGGCAGCTCTGTTGGGCTTTCCTGGGTGGCATGCTGCAGGGAAGGTAAGGCCTAAAAGGGGAGCTGCATCCTGGGATTCGTTTCTGTGCTTGCTGTGCTCGTCTCTGGAGCAGGGTCATCAGATCCTTTAAAAATGCATTGCTCTGGGGAACTGGTATTTGGAAGGAGGGAGTCAATGCTTCAGGCTCTGGTTCAGTTCTGGGTGGCTCAGAGGAAAAGAAAGACTTGGCACCATATTGGCTCAGTGTATGAGTGGGTAACAGGCTAGAGAGCAGCTGTGGAGGCTTTAGGCTGCATTTGCCCCAGTTCCAAATTTTGGCTTCCCTGGCATGCCGGGAGTAAGGCACTCTCCCATTAGGAGGATAAAAACGCACGTATGGAAGGAAAAACACATTTAAGGGGTAGACAAAATCTCTGCTGGAGGAAAAGTTTAGTGTTGAGCCAGACCAGTCTATTTTCTATGCCTTAAAGAAAATATTGGTTGCTATGGCCATTTTCCTTGTGCTCTCTGAATGCTCTCTGTGCTCATTTCCCAGTCTCTCAGTTCCAAGGAGCTGTTCCTGTTTAATTTAAAACTTTTGGACATAATCATTTCCCATACAAAATAAAGAGTTTTATGGTTCTTGTGATTCTGCCTGTGTTGTGGGGTCTATGCAATGAATTAACCTATCTGCCCAACCTCTGTTCTTGCTTTTGAGTAAAGTAACAGTCCTCCTCTCTGGATCGGGATCAGCGGGATGCCGCTGGCTGTGAGATCTACCTCTTTTGGGAAGGAGAAGGCTGGTTTAATGAAGACATCTGCAGTTAAGGCCTTCTTTCTACCCCTAGTATGCTGACAGTGTCAGGAAGGTTTCAGGTCTGTGCCTCCCCGCTGTAATATCAGGACCACTAGACAGACGTGGAGGACCAGGGCTGGGCTACAGATGATGTGTCTCACCCAGGATTTCTTTTGCATTTTATTCAGAAAGACAACAATTTTGGCACTGCTGATTGTCGAGGAGATGGAGCTGGGAAGGGGTCCAACTACAGCAGTGAGGCTGCACTGTTGATGGTGCAGTTTGGTACACCCACAGTGGCATGGTGGCAAGCTTCTTGAGGATGTGTCACTCTCTGGCGGCTCCTGCAGCCAAGGCTGGGTCAGGTAAGGCAGAAGGACTGTTGTGATTGGTCTACTCCATCATGAATGCTGGAAGGGAGCAGAGTTGGAGACACCATTTTGCTAAGTGTGGAGAAAGAAGAGTGATGCGTGTGTAAAGGTGTTAAGCAAAATGAAAACATTAAAGTCAAATAAAATGGCAGAAGGGTTTTCATCCAAGGAGGGGCCCCTTGCTACTTTACTGACCACCCTGCTGACATGGCTTTGAAATTCTGCAGGGAGGGGAAAGGCTGTGGAAAGATGTGTCTGGAGTGGCTACCATGTAGAGGGGCAGTGAAGTTGCCATTTTGTTCTATTTATTCCAGAGCTACGGTTGGAGGACTGTTTGAAGGTATGCTATTTGGTTATCTCTGGGAACTACCCCATCTGTGCATCCATATTCATGGCCTCACTACTGTCCCAGGATAGCCTGGATCTGGGAGCAAGGGCAAAGTTGGAACTGCCTGCGGTGAAGCCAAAGCAGAGTCGCATCATGTAAAAATACAGGTTGTGGAGGAGCCCTCTGAGGGCAATGAGGGGGAGCACAGTCATCTGCCCAGCACCACCCCACTGGCCGTCCACTGTCCCCATGGCAGAGGGAGAGGCAGGTGTGTACAGATGTCAGCTGGGGTCCCTGCAGGGCCCAGGGGGTCCCTGCCTGGTGACAGTGAATCCAATAATATGGTTAAAGCCAAGGCTCCTCCACCATATACCCCACAGCCTGTTGTGAAGGAAGAACATGAAGACGAGATGGCTTGCAATGAGATTGCTCTGGTGCCCTGGGGAGGACAGTTAAAAAGATACTAGTTTGCTGACCACTAAATCCAAAGAACTATTCAATGGCCTTACCATCAGCCTGCCATCACACTGCTCGATAACATTTCACATTTGACGGTGCAGAGTAAAACCCTATGAGAAAGTATGGATGGCCTACTGAGGAGGGACCCTTCAGACATCATATATAGGACCCAGGTGTGGCTGAAGCCAGAGGCTGCTCAGTGGACTAGTGTGAGAGGACTGCCAGAGTGGTCACGGGCTGAGAGGTGGGTTAAGAGGTGAATCCATAGAGAGTACCCCTCTGCAGAATATTCCTACATATCAGAAAGGCTCTGGGATGTGATAGAAGAAAAGAGAGGGGATTGGGTTTTAGGATTACGCTCCAAAAGTTACAGAAGCAGCTGGGAGCCCCAGAAAAAGCTGATAAGTTGCTAATCCAGAAGGTCCATTCTATGTGCTTCTCCACACCCTGGGCTAGGTTGACCCTCTTTAAGCACTTTGCCCTGGTGCAGGATTTAGCAGGCTGCCATGTAAAGTATTATATCATCTCCAAGGACTCATTTGGGGAGGAAACAATGAAGCCAGATCCTGATTGTTACTTTCCCCACAGTAGTAGGCCCGCTATTACAAAAGGGAAGAATGACTGTGCACCTTTCCGGTGACTGCCAGGACTGGCCGGTTTGTTTTCAGAGTTGAGAATAAAACAAAAACCAAAAAGAAGACAGTTTAAAGGAATAAACTGACAGAGATTTAAATGTACTGTGCCCAGGGGAAGGATAATTCTGGTATGAAGGCCTAGGACTGAAAGTAAAATTTTTCGTTGCCCTCCCCGTGACTCTCAAGTGTCTTGTTAAAAAAAAAAAAAGTGAAGGACTTTTATTTATGTACTTTCCAGTTTGTTATTTTTGTTGCTCCTGTTGGAGTAATTAAGAATTTTTTGCAATTCATACAAGCACTACCTCTGTATTAGTGGTGAGTGAATGGGTATGAGATTGGTGTGTAACTGTGTGACAGTAATTATTAAGCTCAAAAGGTAACATTTTACAGATTTGATCTGCATGTTAAATCGTTTATGGTTAATAAGGTAGAGTGACAGACTGGGTAATATAAGAAACAGCTTACCTTTTAAAACTCTTTTATATATTAAATGACAGAATGAGACCATTAAATAATTAGAATGATATAACCAAGTTTGCTCCACTGGGCAGCAGGTAGGGAATTAAGTGGGTGTGGTTGGACATGCCTGAGAGAGCTTTGGGATGGGTGGGGAATGCACTTATCCACCTTGTCCGTAGAGGCCTCAAGGAGGCATCTTTCTGCCCTAGTTCCAGGAGGAAATGTTTTTTAAGGGAGGGGAGAGTGTAAGCCCCCCTCACGAGGTGAACTTACCATCCTTGCTTAGGATTGGACCTCCCCTCTCTGGTAGGGCCCCTTTTCTGAGGTAGGTGTCAGTGATTCCAGCTTACTACCACCAGGGGGGCAGTGTTTCACCACTATTTAAGTACTAGTATCCCCAAGGGTGAGAGAGATGGGGGAAGTGGTAGTGAGGAGGGAAAGGTGGCCAGGGGACACCCTCCCTCCCTCCAGCCCACAGAAGTTGGCTGGCAGCATCGGTACGAAGCAGTGAGGTCTCTGAGGGAGGGCTGATAGGGGTTTGGCTGTCAAGGGGCCTGGGTAAAGTATCCATCATCTGCTGGATAGAGAGGAAGGTTGTAGGTAGGAGGACAGAGGAAGAAGGGTGGGAACCCTTTCATGGTGCAGAGGTCCCAGTACCCAATCCATTTATGGAGTATCCTGACAGTGGGGCTGTTGCAGTGATGGCAGGACAGCAGCAGGGTCTGCCGGAGGTGGCAGCTCCAGTGGGCTTTCCTGGGTGGCACACTGCCAGGAAGGTAAGGCCTAAAAGGGGAGCTGCATCCTTGGATTCGCTTTGGGACCTGCCGTGCCTATGTCTGGGGCAGGACCATCAGACCCATTAAAGGGACGTAACTCTGTGGAACTGGTATTTGGAAGGAGGGATCTGTCGTTTCAGGCTCTGGTTCAGTTCTGGGTGGCTCAGAGGAAAAGTAAGACTTGGCACTGTATTGGCTTGGTGTATGGGTGGGTAACAGGCTAGGGAGCAGCCACGTAGGCTTTAGGCTGCATTCATACCGGGTTCCAAATTTTGACTTGGCTGGCATGGCGGGAGTAAGGCACACCCCCGTTAGTAGGATAAAAAGGCATGTTTGGAAGAAAAAAAAACATTTAAGGGGTATACAAAATCTCTACCGGAAGAAATGTTTAGTGTGGAGCCAGAGTGGTCTATTTTTCTGGACCTTAAACAAAAATATTGGTTGCGATGGCCATTTTCCTTGTGCCCTCTGAATGCTGTCTGGTCTGATTTCCCAGTCTCTCAGTTCCATCGAGCTGCTCCTGTTTAATTTGAAACTTTTGGGTGCAATCATTTCCCATCCAAAATAAAGAGTTTTATGGTTCTTGTAATTCTGCCTGTGTTGTGGGGTCTGTGCAATGAATTAACCTATCTACCCAACCTCTGATCTTGCTTTTGAGTAAAGTACCAGTCCTCCTCTCTGGATCGGAATCAGCGGAATGCCGTTGGCTGTGAGATCTACCTCTTTTTGGGAAAGAGAAGGCCCATTTAATGAAGATATATGCAGGTAAGGCCTTCTTTCTACCTCTAATATGCTGTGAGTTCCAGGAAGGTTTCAGGTCTGTGCAACCCCCTTGCTGTAACATCAGGACCCCTAGACAGAAGTGGAAGACCAGGGGTGGGCTACAGATGTGGGGGTTCATCCAGGATTTCTTTTGCATTTTTTTCTGAAATGGAACAATTTTGGCACCGCTGATTGTGGAGGAGATGGAGCTGGAAAGGGGTCCAACCAGAGCAGTGAGGCCTGCATTGTTGATGGCGCAGATTGGTAAGCCACAGTGGTGTGGTGGCAAGCTTCTTGGGGACGTATCACTCTCTGGCACCTCCTGCAGCTAAGGCTGGGTTAGGTGAGGCAGAAGGACTGTTGTAATTGGTCCACCCCATGAGGAATGCTGGAAGGGAGCAGAGCTGGAGGCACCATTTTGCTAAGTATGGAGAAAGAAGAGTGACACATGTGTAGAGGTGTTAAGTAAAATGAAAACATTAAAGTCAAAGAAAATGGTAGAAGGATTTTCATCCAAGGAAGGGCCACATACTACTGTACCGATCTCCCTGCTGACATGTCTTTGGAATTCTGTGGGGAGGGGAGGGGAAGGCTGTGGAAAGATGTGTCAGGAGCGGCTACCATGTAGACGGGGCAGTAAAGTTGCCATTTTGTTCTGTTTATTCCAGTGCTACAGCTGGGGGACTGTTTGAAGGTATGCCATTTGGTTATCCCTGGAACTACCCCATCAGTGCATTGGTGGGCACTGCCTCCCTACTGTCCCAGGGGAGCCTGGATCTGGGAGCTGAGGCAAAGCTGGAACTGCCTGCAGAGGAGCCAAACTAGGAGTCACCTACTATAAAAATAGAGGTTGTGGAGGAGCCCTCTGAAGGTAACAAGGTTGAGCAGAGCCATCTGTACAGCTCCACTCCGCTGGCCATCGACTATCCCTATGACAGAGGGAGAGGCAGGGGTCTGCAGATGTCAGCAGGGGTTCCCCAGGGCCCAGGGGGTTGCCTGTGGGATCCCTGCCTTGCGACAGTGGATCCAATGACACAGTTAAAGCCGAAGCTCCTCCACCATATACCCCACTACCTGTTGTGAAGGAAGAACCTGAAGATGAGATGGCTTGGAAAGAGACTGCTCTGGTGCCCCTTGGAGGACAATTAAAAAGATACCAGTTTGCTGACCATGAAATCCAAAGAACTATTCCACGGCCTTACCATCGGCCTGCCATCACACTGCCCGATAACATACCGCACCTGGTGGTGCAGAATAAAACCCTATAAGAAACAATGGATGGCTTACTGAGGAGAGACCCTTTAAGCATCATGAATTGGACCCAGTTGTGGCTGAAGCCAGAGGCTGCTCAGCGCACTAGTGTGAGAGAACTGCTAGAGTGGTCACAGCCAAGAGGTGAGCGACGAGGCGCATCCACATGGAGTACCCCACTGCAGAGTATCCCTACATACCAGAAAGACTCTGGGATGTGACAGAAGAAAAGAGAGGAGACTGGGTTTTTAGGGCTACACTCCAAAAGTTACAGCAGTGGCTGGGAGCCCCAGCAAAAGTTGATCAAGCACGTATCCAGAAGGCCCATTCTATGTTCTTTTCCACACCCTGGGCTGGGTTGACCCTCTTAAAGCACTTTGCCCTGGTGCAGGAATTAGCAGGCTTCCATGTAAAGTATTATGTCTTCTCCAAGGACTCATTCGAGGAGGAAACAATGCAGCCAGATCCTGATTACTACTTTCCCTGCAGTGGTAAACCCATTTATTTAAAGTTAAGAATGACTGTGCACCTTTCCTGTGATTGCCAGGACTGTCTGGTTTGTTTCCAATGTTGTGAATAAAACAAAAACCAAAAAGAAGACAGTTCAAAGGAATACGTTGAATGATATTTAAATGTACTGTGGCCTGGGGAGAGGTAATATCTGGTTTGAGGACCTAAGACTGGGAGTCAAATTTTTCCCTGCCTCCCCGTGACTGTAAATTGTCTTGTTTTAAAAAAAAAAACAGAGAAAGACTTTTATTTATGTACTTTCCAGTTCATTATTATTGTTGCTCCCGCTGGAGTAATTAAGAAGAATTTTTCTGCAATTTATACAAGCGCTACCTCCATATGAGTGGTGAGTGAATGGGTGTGAGATTGGTGAGTGAATGTGTGACAGTAATTGGTAAGCTCAAAAGGTAAAATTTCACAGATTTGAACTGCATGCTAAATTGTTCCATTTATGGTTAATAAGGTACAGCGATAGCATGGCTAAAATAAGAAATAACTTACCTTTTAAAAGTCTTTTAAATTTTATATTAAATGAGAAAATGAGACCTTTCAATAGTTAGAGTGATATGACCAAGCTTGTTCCACTGGGCGGCTTGTAGGAAATGAGGAGGGTGGGGTTGGACATGCCTGAGAGAGCCACGGGCTAGTCAGGGAATGTGCATACCCACCTTGTCCATAGAGGCCTCTAGGAGGCATCTGTCTGCCCCATTTCTGGGAGGAAATGGTTTTTAAGGGAGGGGAGAGTGTAAGCATCCCCTCGCAAGGTGGACTTACCATCCTTGTTTAGTTTTGGCAACCCCCCCCCTCGGTAGAGCCTCTTTTCTGAGGTAGATGTCAGTGATTCCAGTTTACTTCCACCAGGGGGCAGTGTTTCATAACTATTTATGCCCTAGTATCCCCTGGGGCGAGGGAGATGGGGGGATGGCGATATTGAGAAGGTCAAGCTGGCCGGGGGGGCACCCTCACTCCAGGTCACAGAAGTTGGCTGGCAGCTTCAGTGTGACACAGGGATGTCTCCGAAGGAGGGCTGATAGGAGTTTTGCAGCCATGTAGCCCGGGTGAAAGATCTATCATCTGCTGGATGGAGAGGAAGGCTGGAGGTAGGAAGACAGAGGAAGAAGGGTGGGAACTCCTCCATGGTGCAGAGGTCCTGGTACCCAGTTCATTTATGGAGTATCCTAGTAGTGGGGCTGTTGCAGTGGCGGCAGGACTGCAGCAAGGTCTGCTGGTGGTGGCAGCTCCAGTGGGCTTTCCCTGGTGGCACAATGCCAGGAAGGTAAGGCCTTAAAGGGGAGCTGCATCTTCAGATTCATTTTTACGTCCTGCAGCGCCTGTGTCTGGGGCAAGGCTATCAGACCAATTAAAAGTACATAGCTCTGGGGAACTGGCATTTGGAAGGAGGGAGCCATCGCTTCCAGCTCTGGTTCAGTTCTGGGTGGCTCGGAGGAAAAGAAAGACTTGGCACTGTTTTGACTCAGTGTATGAGTAGGTAACAGGCTATGGAGCAACTGCAGAGTCTTTAGGTTGCATTCACCCCAGTTTCCAAATTTTGGCTAGGTTGGCATGGCCAAAGTAAGGCACTCCCTCATTAGGAGGAAAAAAAGGCATGCTTGGAAGGAAAAACACATTTAAGGGGTAGACAAAATCTCTACCAGAGAGAACATTTAGTGTGAAGCCAGAGTGGTTTATTTTCTAGACCTTAAAGAAAATATTGGTTGCTATAGTCGTTTTCCTTGTGCTTTCTGAATGCTGTCTGTGCTGATTTCCCAGTCTCCCAGTCCCAAGGAGCTGCTCCTGTTTAATTTAAAACTTTTGGATGCAATCATTTCCCGTCCAAAATAAAGAGTTTTCCCTTATGATCCTCATAATGCCAGCATTATGGCACCGAGCAATCATAGCACCAAATGCAGGATTTGCTGCCTCCGCCCCGAGGTCTGCCCCCCTGGAATAGGAATCCTTGAGTAGGGGGTTGTGTGGGGCACAGCCCCCCACAAAAAAGACAATCAGTGACATTGCTGATTGGCGTACTAATTGCCCGGCGCCGGAACACTGGTGCATTCCGATGATGGAATAAAGAGTTTTATGGTTCTTGTGATTCTGCCTGTGTTGTGAGGTGTATGCAATGAATTAACCGATCTGCACAACCTCTATTCTTGCTTTAGAGTAATGTACCTGTCCTCTTCCCTGGATCGGGATCAGCATGATGCCGTTGACTGTGAGATCTGCCTCTTTTGGAAAAGGGAAGGCCTGTTTTGTGAAGACATTTGCTGGTAAGGCCTTCTTTCTACCTCTTGTTTGCAGAGTATGCCAGGAAGGTTGCCCCCCCCCACCTCACTGTAACATCGGGACCCCTAGACAGAAGTAGAGGACCTGGGGTGGCCTACATTTAATCACCCAGCTTATTAGTATCATACCAGCAGACATCTGATTAAGATTACGTCTCAACTAGGCGATTTAACCATGGACCGACATCAGTTGTCACATTGAGAAAAGGGTCTTACCCAACACCTTTAGCTGGACTTGGATTGTCGAACTGTCCTGTGGCTCCTGCTCAGTGGTTTCAGCAATGCACTCCACCCATTCTTGGCAGAGAGGTGCCCAATCTGCAATAGCATCCAGTTCAACAGATCCTTTGGGGGTAACATATTCTTCAGCTTTAGACAAGTTTCATTCTGAGGGTGCTAAGTCTCTCAGTATCACAAAGCTATTCATTATCTTGACCGAGGTGTCCCCTGGGGAGTTACTGCTAGCATCTGACATCTGGTGCTAGCGCTGTCTACTCCTCGATCTGGCCTTTGTGTGGGATGACTTTCTGGCTGGAGTGTGTTTGTTCTTCCATCTGCCTCTTTGTATGGTTTTCCACGGGTCTCCCTGATTGTCAACCTGAACAGCCACTCCTTCGAGTAGATCTGCATCAGCCTGAGTTATTTCCATGCCATGTGGGTCAGTACCACGTGCCAGATGTGGCGGCTGACATGACACTTGTCTTTCCCCTGGAATCTCTTATAAAAATTGTTCAACCTCTCCCAGCATGTTGAATAATAGAAATTCCCTGTTATAGTGCACCCTTAGCAGGCAGGGTACCTTAAGGAGGCAGGAATACTTAACTCATACAATTGGCATTTAACCTCCACATAAGCCTTCCTCCTCTTAGATAGTTCCAGTGAATAGTCTTGGTACCTTTGCACCGGGTGGCCCTCCCAAGTCTTTTCTTTGTGTAGCCACCCAGAGGTATAATTCCTTGCTAGGGTAGCGAAGAAATTTACACAGGATGGGGCAGGGGCATTCACATGGCGTGGGCTTGGGGGCCAGGGGTCAGTGTTCTCTCTCCAGCTCTGGCGGGGGTTAATTATTTAATTGTAGGATCCTAGGAAAGGCTATTTTCAGGAACTGCAGTACATCTTACCTCTCCACTTCCTCCCGGATGCCCAGTATTCTAATATTTTTTCATCAGGCATGGTTTTCTATATCATCGATTTTGAATAATAAATATTGAATATGTCCGTGGTGTTCACGGAGCTGACCTTGGCATTTAAATAGCATAGTCTCCTGTCGCTTCACCACTGCCTCTGTCCTGGAGACCCTCATGGATAGTAAACTTAAGTCTGCATTAGTTGCAGAGGTAGTTTTAATTCTACTGTGTCTTACAACACTCTGCTTAACATCTCTGATTTTCTCCAGCTCTTTAGCAGGTGCTGAAGCACATCAGCCTACCATCGTTGTTCCAGTTCTCACCTTCCAGTTGTGATCCAATTCCAGCCCTTCTGGTCAGAATGGGAATTCACCAGATGTGCGATGCCTTGGCCTTGCCAGGAGATGCTCTCATGTTTACACCAGACTCATTTCACTCGATGTCACTCAATGAATACCAGGCCAATTTTCAGGAAAATTACGTCCTTATGAAGCCCATGTAATACCACTTCTCGCTGTGGTGACAAATGACTCCAGATGTTAGAGATGCTTACGGATGGTCACAAATGGGTTCCCATGATCTTGCTTATCAAATTAGACTGTCTCTATCTTGGTTGGCATGCTCTGCCCCCCTCCCCCCCAGTTCTCTAACTTGATAAGTTCGATTTCATGGTCCCTGCTAGAAAAACTGGAAGGGAAGTTTTTTCAATCAACTCATTTTCCCATTTCATACCCTGTGGTACCCTTTGCAGTTCTGATTGTTTCCCCTGGACCCTTGACCTAACCTCAAGATTTCAGGTGCCCCCATCAGGTCCTAGGCCTCTTGTTTACTGTGAATTACCATGCTCTATAAGGCAGACCTAGCTACTTCCTGTGAGGGTCAGAATTATCCCCCTAGGGCTCAGGTTTTGCTTTGGCTTGCTTGGGGATGACTTTTATCTGAATTTAGAAACCCTAATAGACTGTTCCTCCTTAGTAGGGAAAGTACATCACAGGGCAGCCCTGGCTGTAGCTAATACGATGATGGACTTATCCCTATCTGATCTCTGGCACCTTCTCCACCCCACTGAGAGGGAGTACACATATATCTACCCTACCCAAGGCTCTGCCACCAGATTGGATTTCTGGTTGGGATCCACATCTGTCATGCATGCCACCATCCCTTCCAAATAGATCAGATAATTTTATTAGATCCTGCCCCTGTGTCTTTATCATTGATATGGGGGCCAGAATAACCAGAATCGACCACAAGGAGGCTGGTCCCCTTGCTCCTCAGGGCATACTCACTGGAGTGTTAAGCCTGGAACCTCCCATGGTTACATGCTTAGAAAAGCACACTTTCCAAGCTCCTAGGTATAACCTCCAGGTGCACTTGCTCCCAAACGGGAATTGAGACAGTAAAAAAACAGAAACTCTCCCCACTCTTTCTGCAGTGGGGCCAGCACCAAAAGTGTTATTGAAATTATATTAACTTAGATTGACATCCAAGCACAAGGTGCAGTATGTACAGTTTTATCAGTCAACAGATAGTCTCAGCTTGTAGTAACCGAAAAGGTCAACACAGAGAAGTAATATGTCATTAAAATTTTATAGAAATACTTTAACTTAGACAACAGTCTCATATTAATAATTCAGGTAAGTAAAGCCACAATGAATCAGGTATATTTCTTCAAAACTTAAAAAAAAAAAAAAAACTGTGTCAGACTGAGCTGACAGCCATAGCAATGCATCAAACAGTTCACACAGCAACTCTTTGCAAAACAGGCTCTTTTTTTGTAATAAAAGTCTCAGAAGCTAGTCATAGATCTCAATAAAGTGCCAGTAAAGCCATGAAGAATCAAACATATTTCTCCACAGAATTTGAAAGTATATCAAACCAAGCTTACAGTCATACTTAGACAGCAGTAAGTTCAAGCAGCAATTCTTTGCATAAAAGGATTTTTCCTGTTATTAAAGTCTCAGAAGCCAGTCGTGCATCACAGTAAAGTGCATAAACACTGCAAGTTAAATTGCAGAATGACATGACAGGTAGGATTTTATAGCAGGAAAATGTGCAAAGCAGAGCATTAAACATGTAATATGTGTGACAGGATGAATAAAGTCCTGTCCCATTTGTTATGCCAAAAGAGTTAATGGCAAAGATATGTTCTATCCTGTCATTTTTCTGTCTCTTGTCTGTCTGGTTGTCCAACCAAATGTTCTGGTGAGACCTAGGATCTGATCATGCTGATGGTTTTGCAGTTCTCTGCCTCTTGCTATCTCTTTACCTTTATTTGCTGTTTCTGTCTTTTCTTCCCCCTTGCATATCTGCAGTTATAAAAATGTATGTGAATCTTTATATGAAACTGGGATCCCTTGGTTTGAAATGTATAAAGTTATACTGTTGATATGATTGCAAAAAGCTATTTGGAATTTAGTGGATTAACCTGATATGCTGTTTGAGCTCCTCTCCGGCTTGTTTGCAAACTCTTTTATACAGCTGTCAGCAGAAGGCCAGTTTGGGACACTGTCCTATTTTGCAAGCCTGCTCTGCAAAGACACCGACAAGAACTCTGACAGATTTTGTGAGAAACAGGATGTCTCCTTAACAAGCTCAAGATGAAGAAGTTAATAATGAGGCAAAGACTTGTTATAAAAAGAGAAGCAATCTTTGCTGCAAAGAGACTTACTGGAAACTGGAAAGAAATCCTTAAATGGAGGACTTATGTTTTCTCTGTTTGTACTGCCTTTGCATTTCGCTATCCTGAACAATTAAAAAGAAAAATATTCTTTTGTTATTTATAATAATAAAATGCTGCTCACTAATTTTATAACTGCTCCTAGTTTTCCTATGCTTCCTGACCTATGACTCGGTGACAGTATGATAAAGTGCTGTGTTGTTGTGCAGAGCTGTAATCAAGCACAAGTGCAAATGGCAAGCTCAAGGTTGCACATTTTAGCACATTATTCAGCTTTGCTGGGTGTATAGGGATCAAGTCATATGAAACAGCAGACCTAATATTTGAGCTGTAGTGGTGCACCAGTCAATATGCTGATTTTGGCCCAGGAAAGTAATGTTACCATCTCTAACTTCAAAGATGAAAAGCTTCAACTGAAGTGAGGTCAAAGGTCAGATCTAAAAAAAATCACTTATTATGTGAAAGACCTAAGTAAAATTAATTTTTTGTAATAAATTTGCACAGGCAAATACCACTTTGCTGGCAAGAGTAGCAAGCTATTAGAGGTCTGGTAGAAAGGTAGCAATATACACAGTTCATGGACTTGCAAAGGGAGCTGAAACACTTGGAAGTGCTAAACGGTTTTTAGGACGTAGAAAGCTCTGATGTAAAAGGCAGCATTAGGAATAAATATGCAGCAGCAGGAGCTGTGATACTTGTAAATGCTGAGCAGTATGCAAAATAAATGCTGCAAACCAAATAGCAAGCACTAAGGCATGTTTGGGGAGGGATATACTTCCATTCATTGGGATATACCCAACCACTCGGTAAACTTACTGCACAGTAGTCTGTTTAAAAAAGCTAAACATAGAAACATAGAATTTGATGACAGATAAGGACCACATGTCCACCCAGTCTGCCAATTTTTTCCCTTCCTACAGTGTCACCACAGACCCTACTTGATCTCCATCTCTCTCCTACCATTAAATTCCACTAATATTTCCCTATACCTATTCCATAAATTCTTGAACCCCACCACTGTTTTCACTCCCACCACTTTCACTGCAAGAATGTTCCAAGTAATCATTACTCTTTCTTTGAAGAAGTACTTCTTCACACCTCTCCTGACATTAACATCTACAGCATCAGTGCATATCCCCTTGTTCTGGAGCATATTTCCTTCTGAAAAATACTCCCCTCCTGTTCCTTATTTACTCCCAAGAGGTATTTAAAGGTCTCTATCATACCCCTCTCCCTACTCTCTTCTAGGGTGTACATATTGAGGTATTTTATGCTTTCCTTGTAGGGCTTCTTGTGCAGGCCATGCACCACTTTAGTTACCCTTCTCTGGATCACTTCCACTCTGGCTATGCCCTTCTGGAGATGTGGCCTTCAAAACTGGACACAGTACTCTAGGTGTGGTCTCACCAGTGATCTATACAGAGGCAACACCACTTCCTTTCTTCTGCTAATGTTACCCCTCCTTATGCACCCCAGCACTGCACTGGCCTTTACTACTACCTCATCACACTACCTGGCCACCTCAGGTAATCAAATATGATTACCCCAGTTCTCTTTCCTGTTTGGTGGTCATCACTACCTCTTCTCCCTTTCTGTACTCTACCTCTGGGTTTCTGTGCCTAAGTGCTTGATTTCACATTTTTTTCAAATTGAAACCCAGCTGACATACCATTAACCACTCCTTGAGCTTTCTTAGGCCTCTGCACATTCTTTCCATTCCCCTTGAAGGGTTCACCCTATTGCAGATTTTGGTGTCATCTGTAAAGAGGCAGACCTTCCCTTCCAGATCATCTGCAATGTCTGTTATAAAGACATTAAAGAGGACCAGTTCCAATACTGAACTCTGATGCACCTCCTGGCCACTCTTCCTTCTCCTGGTGAACTCTGTTTACCACCACCTTCTGCTACCTATCCCTTAACTAATTTCTTGCCTAGTTTATTACCTTTGAACTCACCCCTAAGTTGCCTAGCTTCCTTATGGGTCTCCTGTTTGGAATGGTGTCAAAAGCAATGTCCACTGCTTCACCATGATGTGGTTCCCTGGTCACTCAGTCAAAGAAATCTTTCAAATTTGTTTCACACGATCTCCCTTCCCCCCATGAATCCATGCTACTTGGGGTCTTGTAATTCATTGGATTCAAGAAACTCCACAATGTCTTCCTTCAGTAGTGTCTCAGTTAACACCCAACTGGTGTCAGACTGACTGGTCTATCATTGCCAGCCTCTTCCCTACTACCACTTTTGTGAGGTGTGACTACATTTGCTTGCCTCCAGTCCTCCAGAATCACTCATTTTTCCAGTGAACTGTTAAATAAGACTGTCAGAGGTGCAACTAGTAACTCCGAGCTCTCTCTCTCTTTTTTTTAAATACATTTTATTGGTTATTAATCATGCCAATAATACAATGTAAAAAGGAAGTTGGTACAGTTCATATAACATATTACATAACCAGTAGGACCAGGGTTCACAAATAACTTAATATTGCAATAAATACATACAATAAGTGCAAATTGCACATTTATAATTATCCACATTCCCCTATATAATAAACAGCTAAAGCCTGAATTCCTGAAAAGGGGAAAATAAAGTCCTCTAATTTGCAAAGTTATTTAATGACCAATGATCGACCTTCACATTTTGCAACTTCCACACAGGTTCAAAGTTTATAAAATATTTATAATTGTACAGTGCTGCCAAAAAAAAAATGCTTCCATTCGTTTTTGGGGAAAGGGGTCAAATACAAATCACATTTCCAATATTTCAATACTAATCTCTTTACTGACATTACATTTGCCATAAGAATCAATGTATCTCCTGACACTGCTCATTTAACACTGTACATCTCCAAAACTACATAACGAGGATCTTCCCAGTGTGGAAAGTTAAAGCCAGCATGGATTAGAATTTTAAAGGCCACTGACCACCAATTCTGATTTAATTTACAACCTCAAAACATATGTAGCATGTCTGCCTTTATAGATTGACAGTGCCAACATAAATTATTTGCATTCAGATGCATTTTGGAAAGTCTGTATGATGAGTAGTAAGCCCTATTCAAAATGTTATATTGTATCACATGATCTCTAGTAAGGCTGTATAACGCTACAGCCCTACTGACCACCAACTATTGCTGTTGCATAGTATTTTGTTGTAACTCTTCATCCCACTTTTCAAAAGTACTTTTATAGCTGCCCAAATATGTATTATTTAGATTTGACATTAGCCAAATAAATATTTTAAATGATTTTCCTTCTAAGGACTTGTGTAGGACTTTTTCTAGAGCCTTATTATTAGGGACCATTTCCCATCTTTTGTAGTCTTTTGCAAACAGGCTAGTAAGCTGATTAAAGAAAAGAAACTGTTTTCCTTCCAGCTGAAACTTCCTTTTAAAAGAAGGACAAAGTATTTTATGTCCTTTATCATACAGATCTGACTGTCTAGTCACTTTTTCCCCGTAACTTATTTCAGAGCTTTTCCCCTGTAATTTGAAATTTTGATTATTCCAAATTTTGTTTTTGAGGGAAAACTGCACATCCCATTTGGTCTTATTTGTGTATTTGGAAAAGCCCCAGGCAATGTTTTTTAGTATATTGCTTTTGGCCTTTTGAAATGACCTCTCTTTAAACAGCAACTGGGTTAAATCTATAATGGCTGACAAATATACTGTGAGTAGGTGGTTTATAAATCTTATGTTAGGTTCCAAATCCTCCTCATAAGCCTATCTAATAACCATTTTCATAATGTAAGACAAATAGTGATTTCCCAAATATGGACACACCATACCACCACTGTCTGTAGGAAGACATAATTTGGACTATGAAATCCTAGGTGGTTTATTATTCCAAATAAACAAGGTAATGGGACCTGATGGCATACATCCCAGGGTACTAAAGGAGCTAAGGGTGGAACTAGCAGAACCATTATCAGAACTGTTTAGTGAGTCTCTGAGTACAAGGAGAGGTCCCAAAAGACTGGAGAAGGGCTCATGTGATCCCGCTCCACAAGAGTGGTAGCAGGGAGGAGGCAGGGCATTAAAGACCAGTCAGTCTTACCTCAGTAGTGGACAACATTATGGAGACTCTCCTTAAGGAAATGATTGTGCAACACCTAGAATCTATAGGAGCACAAGATCCAAGACAGCATGGGTTTACAAAAGGAAGGTCCTGTCAAACTAATCTTATAGATTTCTTTGACTGGGTAACCAGAGTTTTGGACCAAGGGGGAGCAGTTGATGTTGCCTACCTTGACTTCAGCAAAGCTTTCGATACTGTTCTACATAGAAGATTGATTAATAAGCTGGGTAGGCTCGGGTTGGGTCAGACGTTGGTCAACTGGGTGGCAAACTGGTTGACAGACAGAAAACAGAGAGTGGCGGTAAATGGTATACAGTCAGAAGAGATGCAAGTCACAAGTGGGGTACCTCAGGGATCAGTCCTGGGGCCAGTCCTCTTCAATATATTCATCAGTGACATTGCTGATGGACTGGAGGGTAAGGTTTGTCTGTTTGCAGATGACACCAAGATCTGCAACAGAATAGATGTTCCAGATGGGGTGGGCAGAATGAGAAGAGATCTGGATAAACTAGCAAAATGGTTGGAAGAGTGGCAACTGGGGTTTAACACAAACAAGTGCAAGATCATGCACATAGGGAAGAGAAACCCTGAAGCCACCCATAGGCTGGGAGGGGAGTTGCTGGCAGTCACAAGAGAAGAAAGAGACTTGGGCGTCATCATCACCGATGACCTGAAATCATCAAGCAGACCTCTAAAGCAGTAGGTGGGGCTAGAGGGATGTTGGAGTGTATTAGTAGGGTATCATAAGTTGGAAGAGGGAGCTAATAATCCCTCTTTACAAGACACTGGTTAGGTCCCATCTGGAGTACTGCGTGCAGTACTGGAGGCCACATCTTCACAAGCAAATTACCCAAATTGAGGCAGTTCAGAGAAGGGCAACCAAAATGGTGCAGGGACTGTATCAGAAAACATATGAGGACAGATTAACTGAGCTGTATACACTACAGCAAAGGAGGGAGAGAGGTGATATGATTGAAACATCCAAACACCTTAAGGGCATACACAAGGTGAAAGAGTCTAACATGTTTTAATATAAGAAAAATAGCAGGACAAGAGGACACAGCATGAGATTAGAGGGAGTCCGATTAAGGGGTAATGTGAGGAAGTTCTTTTTCACAGAAAGGGTGGTGGATGCATGGAACTGCTTACCCCAGGAAGTGGTGGCTATGAATACAGTGCAGGGCTTCAAACAGGCATGGGATAGGCATAAGGGAGCAATACAGATGAGTATGAATAGATAGGCCATTGACAGAGCAAAGGTCTATGGCACATTCATAAGGTAGAAAAAGAAATGGGCAGACTGGATGGGCCTTGCCATCTTTATCTGCTGTCAACCTCTATGTTTCTGTATTTGTTTATTTATTTGTTTAAATCAGTTATCCGGGATAGGGACCATCACAGTCTGAAGTTTATAAGAAAGAAAGAGGACCACCATCATTTTAACATTTTTAACTTTCCCCCATAAAGACATCGGACTCTTACCCCAGAGCTGCAATCTGTCATAAAGTGTATCTGATAAAGACTTAAAGTTTAGATTAAAGAAAAGTTCTAATTTATTACGAATAAATATTCCCAAATACTTAATGCCATCTTTACCGATGCTGGCCTTTAAAACACTTTGAATTTTTACATAATCTGATGTGTGAAAAAGTACTATATCAGTCTTATTTTCAATAATTGTATAGCCGGCCACCTTGGAGAACCTACCAATAACTCCTATTACTTCTTGGATACTTTCCACTGGATTTTGTAGTATTAAAAGAACATCATCAGCAAGTGCATTAAGTTTAACTTCTTCACCACCTACCTCTAGCCCTTTGATCTTATTATTCTCTCTTATTTCATTTAATAGGGGCTCCAAACCTCATATAAACAGCCCTGTTGGACGCCCCTTTGTAACACTATAGTATCTAAAAATTCTGCATTAATTTTATTCTTCGCTAAAGGTTTATTGCAAAGGGACTTCAGTACTTGAATGAATTCATATGGATAGCCATATGAACCTAAAATGTAAAACAGATATTCCCATTCCAACATGTTGAAAGCCTTGTCGGCAGCCAATGCCATCAAGGCTGCTGACTTCCCTCTAGCCTCCAGGTTTCCAACAAAAATTGCACTTTGAGCAGGCCAGATTGGATTGTCATACTGGGTACAAAACCTGATTGGTTATGATGTATTATTCCCAATAAATTAAATAATATTCTATTGTATAATATTTTTGCTAGAATTTTAAACTCTATATTTAGGATTTCGATTGGCCTATAGTATTCTACTTTTTAGTATCCTTCCCTTGTTTGCATATAACCATGATGTAAGCTTGTGAATGGCTGTCAGGAATTTTATGCAATTTTAATATTTGATTAAACAACATGTAGTGATATGGAACAATATGAGATTCAAAGGGCAAATAAAATTCCAGAGTGATCCCATCTAAACCAGGTGCTTTTGATTTTGCCATCTGATGCATAGTATCTAAAATTTCCTGAACAGAGATGGGGTTAGAAAAATTCTGTAGCTCAGAAAGGGGCAATTTACTTTCTACAAAGGATCCATAATATTCTAGGTCTTCCTGAAAGGGAGAACATTCGGAAGTATATAGGGAAGAATAAAGGCTGGCAAATTCAGCCAAGATTAGTTTTTGGTCAGTAAGCATCTGGCCATCAGAATTTTGAATTGAAAAATTTTTTTTTTCTTAATCATGTAGTCTGTTAGATAGTACTTTACTTACTATCTCATTGTTTGTTTTCCAATTTCATGCGCTCCTTGCCTAACGTTTTTTTGTATCAAAATATTTGGTAGATTCTATAAGTTTTTTAAGATCTAGATGTTCTGTTGTTTAGATGAGTCACCTTTTTTCACTGCTCATTCTAAAAAGCGAAGTTTGTTTTCCACCTCCACCTTTAATTTGACTTACGTACTTACTTACTTACTACTTCCCAGCAGATACGGGCCACACAGTCTATCAAGTCTGCTTGAGTGTGCAACTAACACCTCATTTTGCAGCTGCTCATCCCCCCTTCACAATCCCACACAGATGAATGCTGAGTGAGACTGAACCAGATTAAGCTGTTTGTGGTATTTCCAGTGAATGGGAAGCTTGGCCAGGACATCAGGGAAATTCCCCTACTCTGCCTGCAGGGGTACTGTCACTTCCTGTGGATGGGATGGAGGGACCCAGTTCACAGCAGGACACAGGAGGAGGAGGAGGAAGTGATGATGATGTGGCAAGGGAGCAGGTTGTGCTGCAAGGAGAAGGCCTGATTTCAAAGCCTACATTTTTTTTTGCATGTGTGGGAGGTGGACAGGGAGCAGGTCGGTGTGGAGGAAGAACTTATGGATGTGGAAGCTACTGCAGAGAATCAAAAAATGATTTTGGAAACTGGAAAGAGTGCTACAGAAATACTGAAAACAGGTACAATGGAATTTCATAATGATGAACTTAGAAATATGGTAAACATACCTTATTTGCCAAGTGATAGTGAATCATTGCTAAGTGAAACGGAATAAGAAATTAATGCAGAAAATGTACCTGATATTATTTCAGTGGAGGAATAGGTTTTAAGGCAGCAATTTGAATTGGAAGAACACTCTTATTTCTGTAAAAAAGCACAGCTGGAAACTAAAATAAGAGCCCTAAGATCTGATAGTCAAGGGTCATCTGCCAAACACGCTCAGCTGGCTACTGATGATGCAGTAGCATCAAAGGGGAAACCAAAAAGCTGGGCCACTATCGTAGAGCAGGCAGAGCTTGCAGGAGACTTCATACCTAAGTCAACAGTGCTTTTGGAGAACAATTCGTCACAAATCGCATCCAGAATGGCACAAACAGGAACAGATATACTTGGCCTAAGACAGTCTGAGAAACAACCAGCTGAATCGGCAAACAACAACTTTGGTCAGTTAAAAATGCTCTGGAGAATGCAGGTTGCCAATAGGACTCCACAACAGGTCAATGGGTTTCAGAAGGCTCACCGATTAAAATACTTGCAGAACCAGCTGCAGACATAAATAATAATAATAATAAATAATAATGTAAATGCTGAACCTATTGATCTAGAACTGCCACCAGAATTGACTTTAACGCAAAATTTGAAGTTGCACTTTTCAGGAAATGTGTTATATAAGCAAGCTCAAGGGGGACACCCCTTGACTGAAAATGCACCAGAAAGGCCATTGAATATAATTAACAAGGAAACCTCAAAAACATTTGTTTCACTTTTTAAAACACCAATTTTTCTGTCCAAAAGGCACAATGCAGTGCGTTTGACTTATATAGGAGGAATGTCAGAACAACCAAACAGACTTTTTGTTGCAAGAGTACTTCTAAAAGACTCAATGAAATTCTTTTCGACGGAAATTTATGCATTGATTCATATATATAGGAAGAGACAGTATTTGATGTTAGTTTTCAAACAGCAAATGGTCTGGAAAGGGTTTGTGTAAAATATAATGCGTTGGAAAAGTCTTCTCTATGGTCCCCCTTTATTGCAACCCCCTTAACCAGGCCAGCGCACAAAGTAATTACTGTACTATTCAGAAACGAGGGTTAGTGTTCATGATGTATTGTTTTGGCTGAAACAGTGATGTATGGTAATTATGATCCAGAGGAAATGTTTTTAATTTTTTGAACTTACGTAGTTTTTTTTATTTAAAAATTGTGCAGTACATCTCTACAAAGACTTTACATTACAGAAAATCATATTACATTCAATTGGATATAGCTTTTACTTAAAGTCTCTCTATTTCCATGTTTTATGTTTGCAGGAAGGATTTCTGCCGTCTGGTGGAAAGTGTATTTTCCAAGAAAGTCCTATTATCCTAAGATGACCGTCTCTTTAATTCCCACTGTTCCTGCATAGGTGAAATAGAACTATACCATACCATCCTGTTATCGTATATAGGCTGCACATCACACTTTCCAATATAAATAAATATCAACTAAAAAATAAAAATTTAACTGTGCAACTTATTCTGTGTGGAAGCAAAATCAAGTGACATATAATTTGTGTTTCCATTAAAAAATTCAATTGAACAATCGATCAAACATCTAGCTTATAGGGAGTTAATACTCTGAATAACTTAGTTGTATTACAATCAATTAACATCAATTACCACTGTGGAGGGGATGGGGGGAGGGAGCAGCCATGACCTGCCACCATCCTTTTACCACGGAAGTATGTATTGATCCAGCTCTGATAAACCCATGCTTTCTTCTATGTAATCAAAATAGGGCAACCATCTGGAATTGAACCTTTCAGTAATTCACCTCAGATGTGCTATAACACCCTCAGTTTTTTTAATACGATTTACATTAGTTACCTTTGGAACAATGTAAGGGAGTGTGTGCTAAGCCAGTGCTGTGTGATGGTTTTTAGAGCAGCTGCTATTAAGATATTAAATAAATATCTTTGGGCACCTGACCTTACCTCTCATGGGGGAAGCCCCAGCACCACATTCATCCCATCCAGACTCCCCTCAAGATGAAAAATTTCTATAATGGCTTGGGTTACTTCTTTCCAATAATTATTCATTTGAGGGCAACTCCAAAAGATATGACTGGCTGTCCCCCTCACCCCACAGCCCCTCCAACACCTAGCTGTGGGGGGTGATGCATAATGCATTGAGATTACTGGGGTAATAAAGAATCTGCAGGCCTCCACTTTCCAGCAATACTCCCTCCATATTGGGAAGCTGGATGTTTTACTGAACCCTGACCAAATCATACCCCATTCCTTGTCTGACAGCCTAATGTCCAGCTCCTCCTGCCACTTACAGTCTATGTTTTGGAAATGTAGGGTGCCCAATCCCTCTTGTAGTGTCTTGTAAATGTACAAAATGAACCCCCTCAAGTCTCTTGTATGATCTTTCTGATATGTCCTGACCAGAGGTGGTGCTATGGAACTAGACAGAGCAGCCACACCTACCCTCATCTCAATGTAATGCCTAAATTGTAAATATTTATGAAAGTCTTTCCAGGGGAGGTTAAATTCCCGTTGTAGGTCCATAAAGTTTTTAAGAACTTCCCCCTGCATGAACTGATTAAGATGGGTTAGTCCCCGACTTTTCCAATTTAAAAAATCATGGTCTCTAGTATTTAAGGGGAAATGAGGGGGGTGAATTAAAGGTATATAAGGCCACACTGGTGTGGGAATCTCCCACCTCAGTCTCGTTTACAACCAGACTTCCATTGTGTGTCTGGACCATTGGTTTTTGATTTTATTTATGTCTGTTTTAAGGGCTCTCCATGGCAGGTACTTGATGGGTATCTCTGGGTGTGCATCTTTCTCCATTGTATACCAGCTACCTTTGCAGCCTGGTAAGATCATATTAAGTACTGGCAGAGTTTGAGCCATCAGAAAGTAATTATAAAAATCTGGTCCACCAATCCACCCCTCTCCTGAGTTTCCAATGACAACTCCCATCTTTTCCTAGGGCGTCACCATGACCAGATAAACCTACTTAGTCTCCATCTAAGTTCCCTCCAGTCCTCTCACCTGAATGGGGTTCGCAGATTCATGAGCATAAACAACTATCTAGGTAGTATGTTCATCTTGACTGTCTCAACTCTATTAGAGAGAGTCAAAGGCAATACTGTATCTTGCCAGTGGTTTATATCTGTGAAAACTTGTTTTTTAAGTGTCCCATAATTAAGCAGGTAGAGTTTCGACAGTTTGCTGGGTATCTGTATGCCCAGGTACCTTATTTTGTCCTTAGCCCAGGAAAAAGGTATACCTGGGTTGGATTATTGCATTCTTTTTCCCCTAATAGCTAACATTTCAGACTTTCCCTCATTCACCTTAAAGCCTGATATTCTCCCAACCCTATTCAGGAGCTCTAAGAGTGGAGGGAGGGAGGCCTCAGGATTATTTAAGCAAATGAAGGTGTCATCTGCGTACATGGAGACCTTATTCATCACCCCGTTTACTTCAATACCCTCAATGCTATTATTTTGCCTAATGGCCTGGGCAAGGGGTTCAATACTTAGTGCAGATAAAAGTGGGGACAAAGGGCAGCCCTGCTTCATTCCTCATCCAACCCGTAAGATGTCTGACACAGTCTTGTTCACTCTCACTCTAGCTGAGGGATTTTGGTAGGCTAATAAGATCCACTTTAAGAAATTTCCCCCATCCCCATATATGTTGAGGCTTCTTTCAAGTATGCCTAATTAATGCGATCAAAATATTTTTCTGCATCTAAGAAAAGGGCTAAGTGGGATGTATTTGTTTTAACTGGGGCCGTCATAATGTTTAATAACCTTCTTATATTATTTCTAGAGATGTCAGCGGGGTATGAATCCCACTTGGTCCGGATGGATCAGGAGTTCAATGTAGTGGTGCAGTCTATTGGCCATTAGTTAATAGTTTAAAATCCTGGTTCAATAATGATATTGGCCTGTATGACTCACATAAATCTTCCGGCTTTCCCAATTTGGGGAAAACTGAAATCAGGGCTTCTGACCGAGATTGTGGGAATTTCTTTTCTTCTGTAACTGAGTTCATGATCAGTTTTGGCTTGGGAACTAGAATTTTTCTAAAGGTTTTATAAAATTCAGCTGGGTACCCATCGGGGCCAGGGGATTTACCTGCTGGTAACTGAGCTATTACAAAGTACAATTCTTGTTCCATGATGGGGATGGAGAGAGCCTGCTGGGCTTCTACTGGGAGTTTTGGCAGGGCCAAAGTCTGGAGGAATTTTCCCGTCTCATGTATCACCTCCTGCAGTTGTTTGTCTTCACTTTATAAATTCTCATAATACTGCCTAAATTGTGCAGCAATGTCCTGTGGTTGTCTCCATACCATGTTAGGGTGTTTCCCAGTTCTGATACTTTGCACATACCTATTTGCTTGAGCCTTCCTAAGCCACATGGCTAGCAGTTTGGCTGCTCTGGGTCCCCCCTTATAGTATTTCTATTTGGAGAACCGTAGGGTCCCCTCTGCTTTTTTATTATCCATGGCCTGTAGTTCTGCCCAGGTCTTAGTCAGCTGACCTACCAATTTTGAATTTGTTGGATCAGATTTGTGTTTCCCTTCCCATTCCCCTATTTTCTCTACTAGAGCTTGCTGTTTTTTATTGATGCTTCTCTTTTTAGCTGAGGCGAAACTAATTATTTGACCCCTTACCACCACTTTCATCGTGTCCCACCATATTAAAGGCGAAGTATCCATGATAGGGGAGTCAGACTCAAGACCCTTCA
The DNA here is from genome assembly GCA_016271365.2 of Neoceratodus forsteri. Taxonomy (NCBI): domain Eukaryota; kingdom Metazoa; phylum Chordata; order Ceratodontiformes; family Ceratodontidae; genus Neoceratodus; species Neoceratodus forsteri. The sequence continues at coordinate 50,034,001 of CM057450.1, read as the reverse complement.
CCATTTAGGCTATACATTGCTGGAAGGTTTTATTATTTAATAGTGAGACATTTAACCTCCATACCATATTCCACTTATGCTGCCCCAGGATAATTGAACAAGCACTGGTGCGTGATCCGACAATGTTATGGGGTGTATGGTCATGGAGGTGCACAAATGTAGATCAGATTCACACATAAACACCATGTCAATTCGTGAGTAAGATCTCTGTGCTGCTGAGTAATATGTGTAATCCCTCTCCGACCCATGCAATGACCTCCATATGTCTACTAATCTCCCTTCCTCCAACAATATCTTGAGTTTTCTGGTTGCCATTTTATTAGTGGATGTCTGACCAGATGAATGATCCTTAGTTGGGCATAGGAAAGCATTAAAATATCCCCCAACATTAACTGCCCCTCATCAAGTTCTGCTATTTTATGGAATATCTCATTAAAAAATTTATCTGTATCAACTTTTGGGGCATAGACATTTATTAGATGCACCAATTGATCCTGACTTCTGCCTGACACTCTAATAAATCTGCCTGACAAAGCTCCCTCCATCTCTTGTATCTGAAATGGGCAATTTCTCCTAAAAAGGACCACCACCCCAGCTTTTTTAGCTGACTCATGTGAAGCTGCTTCTACCCGACCAACACAAATTCGCCTGACCTTCCCATGTTCCAAAGGGCTTAAATGTGTCTCTTGTAGCAAAGTTATGTCACATTTTAAATGTTTTAACTCTGTTAGCAATCTGGTGCATTTAATTAGTGAGTTGATGCCCTTAAAATTATAGGATATAATGTTCAATTGCATCATTTTGTTTTTTCTCTTTGGACCACTGTACCCCTGATATCATGCCTGCTTACTTTCCTCTTCCCCTTCCTCCTTTCTTGCATATAATGGATTTGTATAACATTCCACCATAACAGAATAATATAAAACAAACAAAACACAAACAGTTTAACAATTCAGCCATTAACATTTGACTGTAAACCATTAACAGCTTGTTCCCTATTAACTGGGGAACTATTCAGATCAGATCACTTCTTGTAACCTTATTCAGACTCCCAAGGAACTACTAGCCTGTTGTGGCTAGTGATTAGTCTTGACAATCTCACAGTTGTTTTTTGGAGGTTGTAGTTGTTCTCGCCTATGATGCATGTACTTCACCACTAGTGTATGATGTCACTATACTTTACCGCATCCCCAAAGCATCCCTTCCCCCAGCCCCCTACTTTTTGAAACCATATCTCCACTCCCCTTTTGCGCCCTGGAGATACAGATAATAATTCCTTCTTTTCCCCCAGCATTCCCATGACCCATGCCTAGACTTTCTTCTTTATGAATTTTTTTGGCCCCCTTACCCTCATTTTGCATCTTTCCCCATGCTATGTTTAAACTTCCTTCCATCTCTCAACCCTCCCTACAATCACTTGGCTCCAGCTTTATGTTGCTTTTATTAATTCCCTCCCCATCCCCCGCCCATTCCAGGCGATTTTACACTCACTCAATCATTTTGTGGTTATTATTTAACAGTCATTCTTCGAAATAGCCATGAGCTGCCTGTAAAGTTTGCCCACTGTGGGGTCTTGAGGATTCCTTTCTAACAAACAAGCCCAACTTACCCCAGTCTTTCTTTATGGTATTCTTTGGCACCCTTACCTACATTTAACATCTCCCCCCCACTATATGAAGCACTAGAAAACACTTAAGTCCCTTTTCATCCCTCAACCATCTGCACAGCAGCTCAGATCCCACCTTGTGCAGCTTATGTTAGATCCTTTCCCCCCTCCATCCCACCAACCTGCTCCCAGCAATCCCACAATTATATTCATTTTTACAGTTATTATTAATCACTTCTTTAAAATAGCTTATTTCCATGCGCTGCCCTTAAGGTCCGATGTGAGACCTCGGGGGTTCCCTTTTAACAGGCTGGCTCTCTGTTCCCACCAACTTGCCCCAATCCCTTTTTATCCATTACTGCCCCATGGGCAGGCATGGGGGGGGAGAGAAAAATGGAACAAGAACAGTACTAGTACCAGTGACAGTGAATTCAGTTTATCTCCTCTGTGATTTGGTTGGTGAGAAGTCCGTTTGGTTGTTCTGGTTCCATCGATCAGCACACATCAGCAGTTTTCCAATGTCTACCACTGCATCATGTGGATGGGCACCCGGTAGGCCCCATTTCTTGCTGGCTCCGCTCGTGTTCATGGACCACATCTCCCTTAGGAGCTTTTTCTCCAAAATTTCTACTTCTAAATCTGGCACTGGAATGTTCAGTTCTTTCAGAAGTGGCATTGCTTCAACCAGAAAGGGAGAGGATCGCGTTCCTGATTCCAGGTGAATTTTTAATCAGGCTGGGTAGAGGATCTGAGCTCAAATCTAACAGCTTAATCTGGTTCAAGATCAATTGGCATTCATTTGTATCCCCCTCCCCCGGGTCGTGCCTGAAAATAGACAGGATTTGTCTAGTGCACTTACCCGGTCAAAGAAAATTAATAAATAAATACAAAAATATATTTTTTTACTTTTATTTCCCTCACAATACCTCTGCCCTTTGCCTCTCCACCTGCAACACATTTGAAAGTCCCGATCAAAGAAAATAGGTGCATCATGATATTTTAAGTCTCTGTGGTGCCAAGCTTCCTTTAGTAACCATTCCTTACTTTGGTAGTATACCATTCGAATAATTAGGGAATGTGGTCTCACTGCTGGGTCTGAGGGTTTTGCAATTAACGATTGATGAGCCCTATCTATCTCCAAATTTAGATCTGATGGGACCGACAGGACCGATCGAAGTAAATGTACAAAATCAGCTATTGTGGCATACTCCTCCTCCTGACCCTCCGGGACACCGTGTATCCGAAAATTGTTTTGTCAGGACCTATTTTCTTGGTCCTCCATTCTTTGCTGATTATCCCAATCCCTTCGCAAAAGGTAGAGTAGCAGTCATTCACCTGTGTCTTGGGCTTGTGTGAGCTCTACAACCTGTGCCACATTTTCTGAAACTTTCTGATCCAAGGTACGAACATCCTTTTTAAGGTCTGTCAGTGATGTATCTATTTTGGTGACCATTTTTAATATTTGCTGGAGGGTTTCTGCTGTGTTTTCATCTGGGTTCAAAATCTCTTCATCTGGTTCAGCTGAGGATTCAGAGGCCTGGCATCTACGCGATAGCAGTGCGGTTAGTCCCTCCAAGGCCTTGCCCAACACCAACCATTTCATTTTACTTGAGGATGCATTTGTTTTCAGATTCTTCAGTTTCAACGATTTCCCTGCCATTTCAGGTTGATGAAGGAACCATCAATTTGTCCGCTAAACTGTGGAAAATTGAGGAATACTTTACATTATTCTGGGGCTGTGGTGGAGTTCCTCGGGTCAGTGTGCAGTCATGCTCATGACGTCACCGGAAGTCCCCAGAGGCAATTTTAGATGCAGAAAACATTTGGATGCAAGGCTGGAAAGTTAAAATTATGTTACAAACATCAGATACAGGGGTTAACCACTTGCCAAATTCCTTTTATTTAGGGAGAGACAGAGGAATCTTATTCTATGTCGGGCAGCCAAAGATGCACTACAAATGTGGCTCCTTGGAACACCTGAGTAGTGTTTGTGACAGGTTAAGATGCACAGTATGTGGGGAGCTGGGACATGTAGGGACTGATTGCCTGAATGAAAATCAATGTAACCTGTGCAGGGAGTATGGACACACTTTTCAGAACTGCAAAAAAGCATCACATAACATCCCTGACCAAGTAGATGGGGAGGAGCAAAGATTGATGGTGGCTATGGCACAAAAAATTAATCTGGGAAAACACACTTGCAGTCTTCATCAGAAAGACAAAACCCAGATGCCCTGGTCAAGGAAGTTTCCCCCCTCTCCCACACCCCTCCCATCCCCGCCCTAGTTCCTGAAGTAATTGAGGTACAGACTGTGGAGCAGCATGGAAAAGGTATTAAGGAAAGTGTGCCTAGTCAGGAAAGGGATCTTGGGGTTATCATCTCTGATGACCTCAAGGTAGGGAAACAGGGTGACAAGGCAGCAGGTAAAGCAAATAGGATGCTGGGATGCATAGGCAGGGGCATCACCAGCAGGAAAAGGGAGGTCATAATTCCACTATACAAGACACTAGTGAGGCCCCATCTGGAGTACAGTGTACAGTTCTGGAGAGCTTACCTACGTAAGGACATAGACAGGGTAGAGAAGTTTCAGAGGAGGGCAACAAAGATGGTGCATGGATTGCATCCACAAGTCCTATGAAGACAGCTTGAAGGAACTGAACATGTACTCCCTGGAGGAGAGGAAGGAGAGAGGGGATATGATAGAGACATACAAGTATCTTACAGGGAGGAACAGGGTGCAGGAATACACTACTTTTAAGCGAAAAAGATGTTCTAGGACTAGAGGGCATGGGATGAAGTTGGAGGGAGGACAATTCAGAGGAAATGTGAGGAAGAATTTCTTCACAGAACGTGTGGTGGACAAGTGGAATACCCTGCCAGAGGAAGTGGTGGGGGCTGAAACAATTACGGATTTAAGAATGCATGGGATAGGCATAAAGGAATTCTGGAGGTCAGGGGTAGAGGCAACAGACTTCTAGAAAAACATAAACTGAACTTACAAGCTCAAATGGGCAGACTGGGTGGGCCATAGGCCCTTATCTGCCAACACTGTCTATGTATCTAGTCCCCCCAGGCAGGAAGTGATAGTTCAGGAAGCTGGGCCTTCAGATAAAGGCATGCCTCCCCCCTCCCAGGGAGCAACATCAGAGGGAGAACTACTAGACAATTAAAGAAAGAAAGTATGGAGAAAAAGCAAATAGTACAAGCCACGGTTCATATATCAAACATGTTTGATGTATTGCAAACAGATCAAACAGAAGATGATTCAGGCCTTTCCTCCATAGACTCTTCAGTGCCTGAAGGCACTATGGACACTGAAGTGCAAGAAAAATTGAGGGGACCACAACAATGGAAAGCGAGAGTAAAATTGAAAAACATGGATAAGTACAGCAGGAAGGCCAGTGCTAAATAACCATTCCACTGTTAAAACCCTTTTCCTTTTATACTGTTAATGTAAACAGTATAAAAAGATTAGATAAGAGGAAATAGTTTTTTTCCTTTCTCACTGGTTTACATTTGGGGTAATATTTATCCAAGATACTAGATTACACTCCTTAGGTGAGGTAAGGTAAGAGAAGCTACAAAATCCTGGTACTTAGGTTCCTCTTATTGGTCTTTAGGGCAAGAAACTTGCTCAGGTTTAGGAATGCTGTTTAAATATCCAGAAGTATAAATCTCGAAATTATATGACATAATATCAGGCAGAATTTTGATTATTGATGTACTATTACAAAACGTCCCTTACAGGCTGATAAATATTTATGCATCACAATCAAAAGCTTTAAGATGCGAATTCTTTAACTTAGTTCAACCTTATTTACAAACAGTAATATTTGCAGGTTACTTCAACTATCCATTGAAAGCACAAACGACCAAACAATATTGTGATTCGAACCTTCTTGTACAAATCATTTACAGAAATAAACTTAAGGATGCAGCAGGACAACAAAGCAACACAGAAACACCTTCATTTCAGAAAGGAATCTGGGGTCTAGAATAGATTATATCTTTGTGACCAATTCAATAATGATAAATTATGCTGCAGTGTTGGCCACATAATTTTCAGACCATAAAGTAGTTTTAATAACCATAGGAGCAAAAGAGAGATGGCAGAAAGGGCCAGGATCATGGAGGTTAAATACATCAGTACTATCTGACTTAGATTTACAGCAGACCTTCAAAGATTTTATACAGGCAAGAAAGTCAGTAGTTATCCTTTTGAGGACCCCATTTTATGGTGGGAAGACACTAAAAATGACTTACAAAAATTATGTAAGCATATCTGTAGACATAGAAACAGAACAGTGTATTTCACATATCTACAATACAGGAAAATTCTGCAGCAATTACTAACTATTTCTTATGAAAAGGGACACAATTTAACATCACAGATTGCAGCAATAAAAGGGAAGATGAAAGATTTTCATAATAAAAAAGCAACTAATTTACAATACCAATGCAAGTTTGGTACTAAAGAGAAAATGGAAATAATTTATCCATATGAATATCGGCAATCACAAGCACAAGCAAAAAATATTCAGAAGATTAAAAATGAACAGGGAAAGGAACATACGGAGCCACATAAAATTCTAGAAATAGTGTCAGAATACACCAGGACACTATATGCTCAGCTTCTTAACAAACAAGTAGAGGAGGGAAACTTTCTGAATAATTCAGAAATACCTTTATTAGAGAAGGTAGAAAAACAGGATTTAGTAAAGCCTATACAAGTGGAGGAATTACAGCAAGCAATATCCACATTAGCAGGGGATAAATCTCTGGGTCTGGATGGTTTGCCCAATGAGGTATATAAAATCATGGGTCCAAGTTGGATGGAAGAATTAGTACTTGTCTTCAATACGATATTAAAAACTAAGCATAATCCTATGTCCATGAACATGGGAAATTTAACCAATATTTTTAAAAAAGGGGATAGATTGGACTTAAACAATTGGACACCAATCTCACTGTTAAATTGTGACTTTAAAAGTTTAACGAAAATATTAGCTAACAGACTTGCTAGGGTAGCTACAAAATTAATATCAAAAGCCCAATCACATGCAATACCAGGACGTACAGTACAGAATCATATAATCTTACTCAGAGAACTTGTGGAGCAAGGAAAGATGGGAAATGCAGAGGGTTATTTAATCTCACTGGATCAACATAAAGCATTTGATCAAATAAACCACAATTTTTTATGGAAAGTATTGGGTTGTTACAGGATACCTACTGATTTGATTAACTGGTTGGAATGTTTGTATAAAACTGCAACAATACAGACTTTAGTCTGTGGATGGAAGGGCCCAATGATTCCAATTAAAAGGGGCATCAGACAAGGATGCCCACTTAGTCCAATATTATATGTTTTTTTTATAGATATCCTGTTAAGGAAAATCAGTAACTTAGCAGGAATACACAAAGTGTCCTTAGGCACACACATATTTCCATACAGAGCCTTAGCATACGCAGATGACATAACAATTATAGTTTAAAATGCAGTCTCACTTTTAAAAGAAGTGGAGATTAGTGACTCTTTTGGCAGGGTATCAGGAGCATCTTTGAATTATGCTAAATGTATAGGTCAATGTTTAGATTACACACAGAAACTGAAAAGGCGTATTGGCAGAATAGAAATAACACTGGAACCCATTAAAATTCTGGAGATATTCTTTGGGGATATAGAGATTGACCTAGTAAACTCAGAAGAAAAAATTAATGTGGGCAAACAGAAAGTAGCAAAATGGAACACCTGGAAATTGGGCAAAAAGAAAAGGCTAAACCTAATAAAAACATATTTAGTGCTAGTGTTTCTTATTAGTTATATTTTTTCACCTCCTAAAACATTAGAGACATTGATTCTTAATATATTCTTTCAAGCTTTTTGGGGGAGTAGATTGAACCCTGTAAAGAGGAATCTATGTTATTTGCCTTTCAGATTGGGGGTTTAAATATGCCTAACCCTATACTTTTTTTTAATAGTTTTTTCCTTTATTCTGATATAAGACCATTGTTGAGGGAAATGAATATGGCATGGGAGACCCTTTCTATCGTCCAAGTCTAAATCTTGGTTACAAGCATGGGAGCTGCAAACATTTAAAATTTTTAGAAAATCAGTAGAAACACCGGAGTACATTAGATGTACTTTTCTTAGAATTAAACAATGGAGGATCACACAAAGATAGGTGTTGGATTGTACTAGGAAGCAATTGTATTTCCTTCTACTTGAAACAACCTGTACGGTGGAACCAGTATTGGAAAATGTCCAGTACTACACAGGGAAAACTAAACTACATTATTGAACAATAAACATATTCCAGAATATGGGACATGCACTGATTGGCTTGCCAAAAGAAGATAAACATGAAATCCAACCAGCAACATAAACCGAGCAAGAAAGAATCTGCTCTAGATAAAAATGCATCCAAATAGAGGAAACCATAGACCATTTATTATTTTCCTGTTCTTTTATTAAGGGAGTTTGATCTTTTTTAGATGTACAGTGGGGAACAAAGGTTTTTAGTACATTAACTTATGAGAACATTATGTATGGGATATTTAATAGTGATTGGAAAACTTGGCATAAAGGTACCCTACAGGTATTAATGGCTATATTAAAATGGCATATATGGTTAATGAGGTGCAACTTTGTTTTACAACAGAAAGAAGGTAGCCATGTGGAATTATTGAATAAAATCACACAAGAGTTATTGATCTTATATCAGAAAAAGGGGAAAACTTTGCCTAAGAGACGATTATTAGAATTATGGAAAGGTCTTCTGTGGATCATGAATAGTGATACACCTATTACCTAAATTAAAAAAAGAGAGAACAAAATCTTTTTTCTTTCCTCTCTGTATAACTATGTAAATAGACTAAGTACACAAAGGTAAGGAGAAGGGTATTGGTGAAGGGTATATAGGGTAATGGCAGATCTGTTTGTATACTATGTACAGTAACAATCTGGGTTGTCATGTATTATGGAAATGTTGTGTGTATGTGCAAATTGTGTTTCTTTCTTTATGTTTTTGTTTTAATAAAAATTCCCCTACTCTTTTCATAAGAAGGGATGGGGGTCCTTATTTTTTTAGTTTTGAGGTTATATACAAACTTTTTGTTGGGAGCAGGATGTTAAATATTCATTTAAGTTGATCTTTTCTATGATTTCAGGTGGGAGCAAGCTGTTTTGATTAATTTTTATTTTAATGTATGATGTAATACATATTTTTGTTTCCTGTTTTTATGATTTCGTGTGATGTAACACTGTTTGGTTGTATCTTAATTTTATGTTCTGTCAATAAAAAATGTTCCTACTCTTTTCGATACATGCCATGGGATCTTTAACATCCACCTGAACTGCCACCAATCCAGGCAGATGGGACCTTGGTTTAATGTCTCATCCAAAATATGGAACCTCAGAAGTGCATCACCCCCCTCATGCTGCATTACAGTGTCAGTATTGGGATATTAACCTGAGTGCCAGGTGTGGGAACTGAACCCAAAGCCCTCTGATCTCCTGGCCTTAGAGGTGAGTGTGCTACCTACTGAGCCACTGACACTAATCTTTGTGTATTCAACCAAGGAGCTTCTGAAATAATTACCCCTCTCAGCATGGCCTTAAAAGCGTCCCAACAATCTATAATGTTTGGAGCAGAAACACTATTATCCATCATAAAGTTCTCTATGGCCTTGCCTGTCTTACTGCAGAATCATTTATTTACACAATAAACCATGAGGGGGTGTGGGTTATGTGGCAATTTACCAAAGCTGGTGTGGTTTGGCCATGAGGCCACAGGCTGAGTGGCTAAATCTTCACCAGCCATGGAAAATCCCCCTACAATCCACATCCCAAGTGGTTTATTTCGATTATACCTTGGCTGCCTTTATTTTTGGAAAAAAAAAAACAGAAAAAAGGAAGTAGTTTTTTGCTGTTATCCCTTGGCTGCCTTTATTTAATAATATATTTTTTTCTTTTTAAATTGTTTTTGTTTCCTTTATTATTGCACAAGATAAAATAGTTCTGGGTTTGTGTGTTGCCAGCAGTAATGGAGTGCTATCACTCGATGTGTGTTTCTGGGGTGTGATGGGGCAGAGACAGATGCTGGAAACGTGTGAACTGCGACGTCCATCTAGAATTTTTTTCCATCCACGTAGAACATCTCTTTTTTAATGGTAGAAATGTATTCTAAAGAGTGAATGGATGTGGATGACCACAGAGTTTGCTTTTCTCAGAGCGGAAGTTCTTGATGCTGTGCTCAGCTTGCGGTGTTGCCTGGCAGAACAAGGAGGAGTAATGGCAGGTAATTTTTGTCAATGTTACCACTTCATTTCGTTTTTCTTGAAAAGGCAGTTATCACTGGAAGTGATCATTTTAGGAGCATGGCAATGCATGGTGGGTATGTGGTCAGAGATGGTCGTTTAGTGGGGATTTAAGATGGCAGTTTTGCAATGCCAACTACGGGGATCAGATGGATTTGGGAGATGCGGCTGACTGGCACCTCTGCCGTGGGTATATCATAGGATTTACCATGGCAGAAATGTGCCAGCTAGCAAATCACAGTGTAGGATTTCACTTTAATGTTTATTTCCATAGTATAATACTCAATAATTTGTTGTTGAAACACCATAGCCCCCTTCCCCTACCATATCTAGAAGCCTCAAGGGCATAAAAGATGACAGGACTATGATCTGAAATAAGCCTGGTTTCTATTGTTGCATTCCATTCCAGACAGTCTGTCAACAAATCTCTAGAGACTAGAGATGACCGAAATTGGAAAATTTTTCCTAGTGAAATATTTTGTGTAATTTATGCATTACACAAACTTTTTCGTCTAGGCAAAAAGTAATTTTGCCTCTGATTGTGCTTTTGTGTAATGCGAAATTTCACCCAATTTCACTGATTTCGCTTCACATAAGGTGAAATTTTACCAGACTACACTGAATTTTGCCAATGTTTTTCAATTTCACCAGTGAAATTGCAATGCATTGTGGGTAAATCGATGAAATATCATGTGAAGGTTGTTTTCTGAACAGTATATTGTCTGTTGAGTCAGAGAGAAGTTCAGTGTGGTACATCACAGCCAATAAAGCCTTCACAAACCTCTTTATTTGTGATTTTTGAGAGTTAATTGCTCCCCAAATCTCAACCTAGTTCCAAGTGCTGCTAGTCAGCCTTTTTTTGTTTTGGTATCTTTGGATAATACTAAGTTAAACTTAGGTAGTGTTTTCAGTTTTCTCTGTGTCTGTGAGGGAGTTGAGTGGGGGAGGGTTGACCATGTGGTGTGTGAGTGTGTGTATGTGTATGTGAAAGAAGAGCAGGCTAGTTCATAATATTTGACAGATTTCTCACAAGTTGTGAGTGAGTTTCTGTAATTTCTTTTAAGTCTTAATATTTGTGTTAGTGTGCTACTTTTTTGTTATATTTTTCTTATATATTGACCCTTTTTTGGGTAACTTTATCTGAACAGTTACTCATTCTGAGTAGTTCTGTTCCTGTTTCCCTTTGCTTAATCACATTTATGCTTTATTTTTTTATTGGAAGTATTCGTGTACATTGATCACTTGACTTGCCCATATCCAGGTACACTGCATTGTTGAATTGCTCACAGAAATTAAAATTGTGATCTAGCCTCAGCATTGCAGCACTTCTGTTTTTCTATTTAATTTGCTTACCATATTAACCCTTTCCTCCCTGTTACACCAGTGGTGTTTATTACCTGACCCTACTATATATGGGAGCATGTTAGGCAGTGGCACCACCATGGTTAGGCCAGAAAACCATTTGAAATGGTGCAGAAAGCAGCATATTTGGGTCCTGGTAGTGGATGTGAACCATGTAACTGCATGTCTGACACCTGATTTCTGTCTGAATGTACTGTAACATTTTCTGGGAAATATTTCTGTACTTCTGGGCCATGTTAGGTAGTGACAACACCATGATTAGGCCTTAAACCATTGATAAACAGTGGCGCAAACAACATGTTTTGGTCCAGGTGGAAGACATGCAATATATGACAGCATATCTGACACCTGATTGAGGTCTGAATTTACTGTAACATTTTTTGGGAAACATTTCTGGACTTGAGTAGCATGTTAGGCAGAGGCACCACCATGGTTAGGCCTGCAAACTATTTAAAATGGTGCAGAAAACAGCAGATTTGGATCCTGATGGTGGATGTGAACCATGTAACTGCATGTCTGACACCTTATTTATATCTGAATTTACTGTAACATTTTCTGGGAAGCATTTTGGGAATTCTGGCCTTCTGGGGCATGTTATCAGTGCCTGCACCAGATGTGTTACATCTTCGTAATGTTGCACACAACAATATGTGATGCAACATCACATAACATTGTGAAACAGTTTCTTAATATGCACAATACTTGACATTTGTGGCTAGGAGGAGAAAACATGTTAAAGAGCAGGTGACGCCTTCAACATAACTTTAACAAAACATAACATTGACAAACAATTCAGTTGCATTCACCATATATGGAGTTTGCAAAGGAAAGACTAGCACCAGTTGAAGGCTGTGAGCCATTAGGACCCTGTGCACAGAGGCTTGGATATTCAAAAGAGTTGAGCATGGCTCAACAGGGATGCACCATGCACAACCCACCAATGTGCCCTGGCATGATATTCAAAGGAGCAGGTTGCAATGTGCAACCCTTGATGCACCAGGGCACATCAGTAATGTATGTAGCACAAGTGTGGGGGGGCATGCCCATACATATGTTGCACATCCTGATATTCAGCTCGGAATGTGTGGCGCATATGCCAGCACAACTCCACCTTGTGCTGCTCAGGGGGGTGCAAAGATGTGCCTGGTAAAACCAGGAACAAGTCCTGGCCACCCACTGGTGAGCCACCATATTGCAGGGTGCAATACGGCAGCTGCCAGCCATGGGTGGCCACTCACCCATCCAGAACACTGACTACAAGCCCCCTGCCCTGGGAGCATTGCACCCCCCCACCCCATTGCCCAATCGCGGGCATCAGTACAGTTGACTTCCCTGGTGGTCCAGTGGATTCCACCCCTTTGCCCAGTCATGGGCATATGAATTAAAAAGGTCCCTGGTGGATCCATGGATCCCCTCCTTCGCCTGATCATGGGCATATGAATGAAAAAGGTCCTTGGTGGAACTGTGGATCCCCCTTTGCCCAATCACAGGCATAAGTAAACAAAAGACCTGGTGGTCCAGTACAATGTCCCCCATCACTTGATTGCAGGTGGAACCATCACGAGATACCCCGGTGGTCCAGTGGTACCCCCTCCCCACCCACCAGCTGAGGTCCCCTGCCACCCAGCACCCCTCATCATCAGTGGGCAGCAGCACCCCGCCCGCATGCCACCCAGCCTCCCACCGAATGACAGCATACCATACAGTCTGTACGCCTATTGGTCCACTGTGTGGACCAATGGATGTGCAGACCATACTGTACTACACAGACCTGATATGTGAATGTACGCATTCATTCACATTTCGGGCCTGTGTAGTACAGTTTGGTTTGCACATAGGTGTACAGACTACTGTACGCTGTAATTCAGTGGACAGCCCGGTAGCATGTGGGTGGGGTGCTGCCACCCACCGATGATGGGGGGGTGCTGAGTGGTGGGGGTCCTCAGCAGGTGGGTGGGGAGGGGCTACCACTGGACTACCAGGGTATCTTGTGATGGTTCCACCCATGATCGGGCAAAGGGGGACATTCCACTGGACCACCAGGGCTTTTGTTTACTTATGCCCATGATCGGGTGAAGTGGGGGGATCCACAGGTCCACCAGGGACCTTTTTCAGTCATATGCCCATGATCGGCAGAAGGGGGGAATCCACTGGACCACCAGGGCTTACATATTACTGACACCCACAATTGAGCACTGGAGGGCATTCCCCTGGACTGGCAGGGATACTGTTTACTAATGCCTGCAATCGGGCGACCGGGAGCGGAGACTGCCAAGGGTCAGCAGGGCATCAGTCCCCGATGGCTGCAGCCTGGCAGGACGCCAGGCACAAGTCACCGGGGATTGGTGCACTGCATGCAAATGGGGCCATAAGGACATGCAAATGGCCCCATTTGCACCTTTCATGCATAATAGCCTCATTTGCATGCCTATTGCTGAATATCGTGATTGATGCGCCCAGCACAACTGCACTTGCACTGGCACATCCCCCTGCTCCAGTTCTGCCACATGCACTGGTGCAGTGCCACTGTGCTGTGCTGTGCACAGTGCATGCGCCCTCAGTGCCATATTCAACGGTGCTGAGCCATGGCGCAGCACAATTGAATATTGCCTGCTTCATGCCCTGGCTCAGCTCAGTTGCGCTGCACCCAGGCTGGCGCCCCTGACTGCCACAGTCTGAATATCCAGGCCCGAGTCTGTATTTTTTGTATTCAGATACCTTGTGTGAGTTACTTTAACTCAAAGTAAGAAGTAATCACCACAAGCACATATCCATAAAATGCTCTTTCTTTATTACAGTTTGGCATGCAAACAATATTAAAGATGCTCCCATATAACTAAGATAAAAAATGCCTGCTCCCTCAAGGCACCGTACTTCATGATACATATAAGGAATGATGGTGCTTTGGGGGAGCGGGCATTTTTAACTTGGTTATACGGAAGCACTTTTTACATTGTTTACTTGCCACACTAGAGAATCAAATGAAGATCGAGCACCTTATGGACATGTGCTGTGGTGAGTACATCTATCTAACTTTGAGTTGAAGCAACTCACACAAGGTATTTGAATTCCACAAAATACACCTAGTCTGTGCACAAGGCCCAGATGGCCAACAGCCTTCGGCAGGAGCCGATATTTCATTTGCAAACTCAATATATAGGGAATGCAACTGCATTACACTTCTTCATGTTGTTAAAAGGAATTTTGTAGGTGTAACCAGCTCTAAGAAGTAACACACACCACAAATAATAAGGGAATAAGGTGTTTATTAGGGGAGAGGTACACGGACATGGTACAGAATAAGCATAACAAATGACAGGCAGGATCAGGTGGACAAGGGTAACACAATAATGAGAGGGGAGAACTAATAGAGAGACAACAAGAAAAGGGATTGAATTCTATAGGGAGCATAAGACAGTAACAAACACAACAGCAATGGTCAATAAAAGTATTTTACATACAAAATAAAGAAATGAGGACTTAAGGAATAGATGTAGATTAAAGAGGACAGAATACTTTTTTATAGGAGAACATACAAACAACAGAATGGAAGATAGAAAAATAATTAATTTGTGCTGCCGCATTAAGTGCCAGTGGGGCAGCCATGGAGTTCAGACAGGATGCCAATTATTTTGTCAACATCACACTGCAGTTTAGAAATCTTCCCCTGGGCATCACTGAATTCCTGTCTGAAATCATTTAACTCCTGTTGGAGATGCTGGACTTCAGACAGAACAGCTGATAAGTCTGCATGTGTCACTGGCACTGCTGGCAGGGCAGGTGCTGCCTGTGCTACTGGCTTTGGATGTGGGATCCCTAGAGGGGTCTTGATGTTACTGACTGCTGCTGTTTTCTGGTATGGCAAGGATGTTTAACTGGTCCAGCCATGCATCCCTCCTGCTCACACCCTTCAGTGCTTATACCAGCACTGCTCCTCACAGCTGCACTTGATGATGCCGCCACCTCCCATAATTTGAGGTCCCATTGGAGTGGGCGGTGGTGGACCATGTAGCTACGCTGGCCAGTTGTCCCGAAGTGGGATCCACACTTTCCTAGATGCACTTCCTGCCTGCATAGATCGCAGGTGACCACTGGGTTACCAACCGATATTAAGTAGAAAAAATCCCAGACAGGAGAACTTTGGGGATGATGGGGCCATGGGGTGGGGAGGGGGGTCTGCAGATAATGCCCCAGGCACTGACTCCTCCAGCTGCTCGGGGGCATGGTCTCCTGCTGCCTGGGTGGAGGAACAGTATTCTCCTCATGCTGGGGAGGAGGCACTGTCTCCAACTGCTGCTGCTGCGGTGGAGAGGCCACGGTCTCCTCCTGCTGCTGGGGAGGGGGCACAGTTTGCTGCTGGGTGCTGGTGCTGGAGCCAAAAGCCTCCTGCTGTGGGATTTCATTTGTGAAGGTTAGCTGAAATGTGTGTACAGGTGCCCCACTGTCTTCACCCTTCTCCATTATGTTCACAATCCACAAACATCAATTCAAACAAAAAAAAAGGAAGAAACAGAGATAGAGACTCAGAGAGAGCTGGGGGAATCATACACACACAATTACACTCACACAAACACACACATATACACACACACACTCACCCTCACCAGTAACTAAAATATGAACTACGACAAAGACAAACAAGAAAATGTTATAAAAAATAGCACAAATTAAGCAATTTTAGGTTTAAAAGTATACTCTGCAGTTACAGGGAGTATAAATACTTCCTGCTTCCTTGAGATATATAACACAGGAAATGAACCACTGACTTCCTACCTGTTTAGACTCAACTATGTGACCACCAGCAGAGAGAAAAGACCAATTTTGCCTCAGATGCGCAGGCGAAATTGGTGGTGAAATTTCACCAAAAGGCCATAATTACGCAAAATATTTTGCAGTGCAAAACTGGCGATTTCATGATAATTTTGCCAGTGAAATAAAATTGTGCTGCATCTCTACTAGAGACAAAGACATAATCTAGTCTTGAATGCGTATTATGTCTTGATGAAAAATATGTATAGTGTTTGGATCCACAGTTTAAAATTCTTCACCAATCCACCAAATTATTAGAGTCCAAAAAGGTTTGTAATAATCTAGACTTATACCTATCCCAATTACTGCTTTTAGAAGATTTATCTAATGAACTGTCTAAGATGCAGTTGAAATCACCAGCCAAAATGTAATGTCTCCTCCCCCAGGTAAACGGTTTATTTAATTCAGCAGGAAAGTTGTTGAATCCTTTAAATAGAGCATACACTGAACCAAAATCAATACTCTGTTGATCCAAATCTGTATTAACCACTACTATTCTACCATTTTTGTCCATTACCACATCTATAATCTCACCTTTAAAGTGTTTATCAAATAATATAGCTACTACAGCACTTTTTTATTCTCTCCCATTGAAGAGTTTTCCCTGGCCACCTTTTTTTTACTTTTTCCATCTCTGTCTCATAGAGAAATATTTCTTGTAACACAGTGACACAGGATTGGATCTTTTTTACCCTGGATAAAATTCTTGATCTTTTTATAGGGAAATTTATTCCGCTTACATTCCAGGAGCACCCTTTAATCGAAATCATTATTGTACGTCATTTTTATATTTTTGTGCCCTGTCCATTTTTTCAACCCAACCTCCCTATGAATTTTAACTCTTACTCTTTCATCCCCCCCCCCCACCGGATGCCATGAACTAATTTGGCATTGTTCTCCTCTTACTTGGGACAATTTGCTGAAAGCCCGCTAGTCTTCACCCCCCCTCCCCCGAATTCAGCATACCACATCCAAGTTACAATTTTGTCCAGCCGTGCTATGTTTAACCTGTACAGCCCACTCACGTTAAATTAATCCCTTAAACATCCTCATAATATGCAAATATAGTGGGAAGTCACATTTTAGGTCAGAAATTGCTTCAGATACAGAGGCATAATACAATGTTTGATCGTTCAACAACACCTTAAGTTTAGATGGAAAAATCACAAATGCCTTTATGCCCTCTTTCTATAATCTTTGCTGAACACCACCAAATTGTTTCCTTTGATCCCAAAGGGCTTTAGAAAAACATTTTTAAAGTTTATAGTCTGTTCCCTGTATGTAAATGTACCCTTAGCATAGTAAGTTTTCATTAAGGCATCTTTCCCTACAGTAGTCAGCAATTTAACTATCGCAGGTTTAGACCTCTGCTGTGAATCCTCTTTTCTTTTTTTACTACCCCCCAACCAATGTGCCCTGTCTATGGTAGATATTTCTTTTGCTGAACTCAGTAAAACATAGAAAAGATCAGACAGTATATTAACAGCTGTGTGTTCAGTCTCTCATGCTGGTAGAAGGCCAAAGATTCATACATTGTTCCTTCTATCTCCGTTTTCTTGATCGTTCAACTTACACTTGAACAACTACTGTTGTTTTCCTGAATCTTTTCCTTGAGCCACCAAGGGGGGTCATTTTATCCTCTATATTGGACTGTCTTTTTTCCATTTCAGTTATCTGATTCAGGCCCAAATTCTCATTTGTGTCCAGTTTTTGTATATTATCTGAAAGTGTTTTAAGAGAATCTGGTGGATGTTGAAGTCTATCCGTGGTGACCTGCAAGATGTTAACATGTTCTATTAATTTATGGGCTCATTTTTTTTGGGGGTCATCCTGATTCCTTTTCTCTTGACCCAAGTCTTGATTTGTCCCTTTTTTATTCATAGGAGCTGTATCAGTCCCAGCTGTTTCTCCCAAAGATTGTTGTTCTTCTTCTTCTAAAAGAAGGAGGGGGTCACTATGTGAGTCAGGGCCCAAGTCCTCATCTTTATTTTCTAATTGATCTTCATTATCCTGAGTGGCAACAGCTGGTTTAGATGCCAATGATGCCCCTTTTGCTTTTCTGTCTTTTTGTTTGTCAGGGTCTGAATTAGCGTTAGGAGGCATTTTGATTGATTTTTGACCCTCTAATCTGCAGCAGTTCTTAAACCGTCATTTTGCTTGTATCAGTTTTTTATTTTTATTCTCTGGTGTGTTTTCTGCCTCAGCCCTGGAGGGAGGAGTGCTTCTGAGGTGATTTCTTATGTTTGATGTTTTAAATAGCTTGGAAAGTCTCTTTTTCCTTACATCTGGGTTTTCCATATCCTCCCACACATGAATAGGCTGAACTATTAGCAAGCATAAAAGGCAGGACAGGAATTCAAAACATCACCGTTGTTCTTGTTGAACTAAGTGCTTCAGAACTTCAGGACTCTTTCCTCTGAAAAAGGACTAGTGTCTGCCTCCCTCTCTCCAATGCTCCTGTTGGCCTCTACCCTTCTCCTTTTTTTATGTATACTGAATAAAGGTATTTCTGAAGGATATCTGCCTTTTCCTCATCCTCCTCTGCATAGTCTCCACTTTCCCTTCTTAACATTACAATCTCTCCCCAGTTTTCTTCTTTTCACTCACATACTTAAAAATGTCTTGTCCCTTTTCATTACCCTCTTGGCTGTTCTCTACTCAGTTTGTACTTTCGTGCTCTTTATGCTTCCCTGCCTCTCTCTGCTTTTCCTGATATACCTCTATTTCCTCCAACCTCAGCCGTCTCCTTATACCTTCTGAATGCTACCCTTTTATCTTTTATCTTTTCAGCCATTTCTTTTGAGAAACACAGTGGTCTCTTTTTCCTCTTGCTTTTGTTCACTTGCTTTGTGCAGAGGTTTGTTGCATTCACCATGTCCTCTTTTAGCTTCACCCACTCTTTCTCCATCCCACCCTTGTCAACTTCCCTATTAGGTAATCCCCAAACCGTTTCACCCATCTTTTTAAAATCTGCACTCCTGAAGTTCAGGACCCTTGCCATTGTGTGGCTTAATTCCTCTATTGGCCTTATGTTCTACCACACTGTACAATGATCACTGATCCCCAGATGGCACCCCACCTTGACATCTGCAACACTGCTCCTGTTAGTGAGCACCAACTCCAGTACTGCCCCATCATGAGTGAGCTTCCTGACTAGCTGCCTGAGGAATTCCCCTTGCAGGGAGTCCAGGATGCCCTGCTTCTAGCTGAAGCTGCAGCTGGGAGGTTCTAATCTACATCCAGCAGGTTGAAGTCCCCCACCAGCAGCACTTTCCCCTTTTCTGTCATTTTGCCAACAGCTTCCACCAGTACCTTATCTAAATCCTCCCCCTATGTTGGAGGTCTGTAGATCATGCCTGTGTGAACAGTGGCTAAGTTTACTATCTCAAGGGTAACACACAGTACCTGCATTCCCCCTGGATTCCCTGTATTGCTGTCACTTTTATGTCTTACCTTACATATAGCACCACCCCTCTTCCCTTTCTTCCCACCCTGTCTTTCCTGAACTGAGCATAGCCTGGTATGGCCATGTCCCAGACGTGGTTTTTAGCACACCACAACTTGATAATGGCGACAATATCCAGGTCTGCGTCTGCCATGATGGCCTGTAGATCTGGAATTTTATTTCCTAGACTTCTTGTATTGGCATACATGGCTTTCCATATTTTGCTACCACTCTGCCTGCTAACCCCCATTTCCTTTTTGCTTTCCCTCCTTCCCCTTTTATTGCTTGCATTTCCATCCCATTTCATTTCTATCACTCTACTTTTCTTTTAATTATTTTGCACCCTGGGGGGATTTGTCTCCTCTTAATTCCTCCCTACTCTTGAGTTCAGTCTGTGTATGTGTGTGTGTGGGGCAGTTTATGCCTCACTAATTCTATCTTCCATCCCCCTCGATTAGATTAAATGTTCATCAAGTAACATTTAAATCATCCACTGAGGGCTGCGGTTCCCCTCCCAGATGGATGCAGGCCATCACCCCTGAACAGGTCCTTATCCCTCCAGGTAGGTCCCTAGTCCCCAATGAAACCAATCCCTTCCTCTCTGAACAATTTATTCAACCATAAGATGAACCCCCTAGTGCAGAGATCCCTATCCTCCCCCATCATAGATAGACAGCACCTCAGTGAAAGCCACTGAGAGCACTACATGTCTAAGACCTCTCCCTAGCTATCTAAACCCCCCTGCACTGTCCCAGCCCCATCCCTATGACTATCCAGGCCATTAGTCTCCAGATGGACAATGACATCCAGCTCACCCTCCTGCCCTGCTGCTGTAACAATCCCTAAGATCCACTTTCTATCCTTCTGGGCAGTGGTGCATCATTGGCACCTCACCACCCTCCCTTCCAGTTCCCAAATCTACACCTTTCACAATCAAATCCCATGATAGAAGTTGCCTCCTCCTATGCTGGGGTCCTCTACCTCCCTACTTTGGGTCTCCACAATGGAGGACCCCCATATCCTCCCTGGCAACTACAATGGGTGCCTCCTCCCAGCATTCATATCTTGCTGAAACCATGAAGGAATTAGGTAGTGGTACCACCTGAGGAATGTGCCCCTGACCCACCATCTCCACCCTTACTGTTTGCCCTCCACCTTGCCTGTAGTGAGTGTTACAGTGGGAGTGACCAGAAACCTTACCTTGGTCAACAGGCAAAGTCCCCTGCTTCCTTGCTTCCTCCAGTGGATACCTGCCAACACCTAGGATTCCAGTTACCAATGCCACTCCGCTGTTCCTCTCACTCGCTGGGGCATGAACGTGACTGGGACATGTTAGGAAGGAGTTATTGTATAGTGTTCATGTAAGAAGACTAGGGAAGTCTAAATGCAGACAACTGCTTCATATCTGCCTAGGTCACATCCCCCAATTCATAGCTATCCTGACCCAGCTAACTGCATGGGCTTCCTTCCCCCAACTCAGATTAGCACACTTATAACTACTGTGTTTTTGCTTTCACCTGACTGAAGGTCCCAGTTTATCTTGCAGACCCCACAATTAAAACATCTGTCTACTTGCCCCCTATTTAGAAATGTTATAGCTACCTTAGCCTGCTGCCTCCTTGCTCTGATAACAAGATTGCTCTGAGAACAAAGTTAACTACAAAGAAATATAAAAGCAGAAAACTGCTTCACTTCTGCCTAATTCACACCTCCAAATTCACAGCTATCCTGTAAGGATCTGTTTGAGGCTATTGGCTAAATTGTTAGCTCTTTTGTATGCGATATGTAGTGGGTTTGGGCAAAAACTTACTGTACTGGATATGACCAGATGATGTTCCAGTTCCTAACCACAGCACTTCTTCTGGCCCCTGATTGGTGGCCATAAGTAGTGACCAGGCTTAGAGGTTGTGCTTCATTTCTGGTTTTACTATGTACTGGCTATAGACTAGCATAATTGGTGCTGTCAATCTGGGCATCTGCTTGATCAAGAATGTTAGGTCTATATACCCTTTCCTGGAACCTGTCCCTCATGATCTGTTTCTGTTTTTGCTAGTCCTTTTCCTCATTACAATTTCTTTTTACACTGAGGTACTGGGATTTTGGACAGTTTTTAATCATGTGCAATGGGTGGCAGCCGGTGGCATTCAAAGGGTTGATCCTGTTGGTTTCTTTGTAGTACTGGTTAGTATTAACAGTTAACTGTCCTCCTTGCTGACAGTAAGATCAAGGAAATTCACCTCCTTCGGACAAGCATGAGTTGTAAACCTTAGGTTGGGATTTGTGCTCTCCAAGAACCCAGCAACCTCATCCAGAGCACCCCTGCTGCCCCTCCATATCAATAGTATGTTATCTATAAAGCACCTCCAGAGGTACACCCTATGGTAATGAGGATTGGCTGGGGAGCTGTGGACGGTTTCCTGTTCCAAATAGCCAAGGTATAGGTTCGCATAATTGGGGGCAAAAGTTGTGCCCATAGTGTTACCCTTAGTCTGCAGGTAGAACTTATCTTGAAACAGAAAGATATTGTGGTTCAGGACCGGATGGGCAAATTTGTAAAGGAACTCCAGGAAAGATAGAATAGATGTGATGCACCTTATAAAGAAAAGATAATATTATACCCATGGCTTACATGATTGTGACTTATTCAATTCTCTCTCTCTCTCTCCCCACTCCTCTCTCTCTCCCCCTCCCTCCCTCTCTCTCTTTCTTTTTTTTCAGGTTCCAGCATCTCAGAGTTAAAATGGTTTGCAAAAAAGGAGAAAGTGGTTACCAGCCATGGGGGTTGGGGGAGGTGGGGGGCAGCATACAACTAGCTATGGATTTTTACTTGAGATTGCATGGGTACCATTTAAAAAAATGAGATTCTTAAAAAGCTCTGATAATTAATTTTCTACCTACTCACTGTGAGTATTACAACACATCTGTTTAATGTACTGCACTGCACCTTTAAATTACCTTGCACCTTAATGTATTTGCACTTTAAATATGGGCCTCCCCTTTTCACCCAGGACCCTTTAGGAAACCTCATTGGTGAAACTGGCCAGGTTCTTGGCAGGTTACACTGACCACCACTGCTTAGGTAATACCTTCACTTTTTGTAGGTAAAAGGTTTTTAGTGTTAGTTTCTTGAATAAAGTGGTGCCAGTATTTTCTTGCACAACATTACATCTCTGTACCCGACATGTGCTGTCTGTGTGGTGTGGCTCTTTGTTTGCTTGCTTGTGCTTCCATACTCCATTGATGCATATGTGCATCTGGATATGGAATGGTCCCTGTGCTTTTGTTCCTCCAGAAAGCAATTTATCTGCTTCATTTTAATTTGCTTTGTGGGAACCGCTTCAAATTAAAACATATATTAACTGTGGCTCCTTGTGGTTGATTGTGAATGGTCAAAAATGTGATTTGAGGTTTTTTAGCCATATTTCATTAAAATGTTGCTTTGGTGTCAAATATTCTATGTCTGTTGATCAAGAGGAGATACACCATTGCTGCCTATTTCTTGATGATGGGAGTTTCATTATGGATTTGGCACCATGGTGAAGTTGGGAAGTAATTTTGGGATGTGCGTATCCAATGAATTTTTGGGGCGCTTTTATGTGTTACTCTTTTACTACAATTGAGACCTTTCTTTTGATATATATGTTGTCCTCTAACTCC
Source organism: Neoceratodus forsteri (assembly GCA_016271365.2). Lineage (NCBI taxonomy): Eukaryota > Metazoa > Chordata > Ceratodontiformes > Ceratodontidae > Neoceratodus > Neoceratodus forsteri. The sequence goes on along the minus strand of CM057450.1, from coordinate 50,010,802 downwards.
AAAAACTGACAAAGTTACAGCTTCTTGCCTGTTATCCTAAGGCAATTTTCATTTTTTAATTTTACGTTTCTTTATACGGCCTTTGAATTGTTTGGAGGGTATTATGTATTTGTGTCATAGTACTCATTCAGACCCTTCTTTTGATACACAGATTGTCCATTAACTCAAACTATTGATGGAGTTATGGCTTATTAGAATTGAAATGTACAAAAACACACTGAAGTCCAAATTCTACTTTTGCTTGAACCAATCCTCTTTCATGAGACAGTGATGTTCTTTCATGTGACTCTAATCTTTTATGTAGCCCTATTCTTCTTTCGTGAGGCCATACAAAAGAAGAAAATCATCTTACAAAAGAACATTTTTTAAATGTATTAAAAACACATTTCTGGGTCCATTTTCTAAAACCTAATGGCAGAATCCAACCAGTGGGGTTCCATTCTGATAGATATATGTACTGGTATCTCTGCAGGATATCATTTTTATGGGTTTAAAAAACATTTTTTGAAAAATGGAAACAAGATGGCTGCCATATGAAAGAAGAATATTTTTGTCAAGAAACAGGATTACCCCAACCCCTACCCCCATGAAAAAGAATCCTCTTTTGCATGGCCAAATTTTTCTTTTGTTGAAACAGTTATACAGAAAAAACATACCATGCTCAGAACTCAAATGTCAAATCCTTATAACTTTGGAACATATGTATTTTTTTACCAAGCCAATGAAAATCACCGTTCTGAGGCAAGGCCTTTCTACCCTGAAAATTTCAGACCTAAACCTTTTGAGCGCTAGGCGATGACAAAGCAATGGCCAAAACTCCTGATTTTTTCACATTTTTCACTATCTAGATCTCAGAATTCACACACCCGACCAGATCAAAACTTGGCACATCAAGAAAACTTGCACCCCCCAGAGACTGTGCATGCTAAACTTCTTACAAATCTGTTTGAAAGGGGGCAGAGCTATTAAAGTACAAAGTTAGGGGTTTCACATTAAACAGCCTACTCAACCCTAACTATAATGATCTATACCACCATTTTATATTATAGTTGTGCAGTAACACAACTATAGTTAGGATTTATTAGGGTTTTCATTGTTGAACCCCAGCTTTGCACTTTAATAACTTCAAAACTTTTCAACAGATTTGCATGAATGTTTGGATGCATGGTCACAAGGGGTGGATCTCTTGAAGTGCCAACTTTTGTTCCAGTCGGATGTGCAGATTCTGAGCTGTGCATAGTGAAAAAAATATAAAAACATAAAAAAAATCACTGTTTTTTGTTGTTTTTATGTCATCACCTTGTGCCGAGATGGTTTGGAATTTTGCTCTAAATATTTTACAGTAGAAAGGGGTTTGCGCACAGAGTAACCTTTCACTGATTTGGTGAAAAAATATTAATACTGTCTAAAGTTATTAAATTTTAAAATTTGGGATTCTGAACATGCTCATTCAGACTAAAGAAATAGCTATACAATTTATTAGTCATAAATGCCTGGAGTCACTTCATAGCTCATGAATAATAATGAGCTGATTTTCATGCTTGTTTTTTTTTTAAATTGAGGGAACTAGGAAAAATCAGATGAAAATTACAAGCTATCCCTCCTTGAGAAGCCTGGACTGTTCAAAATCATTGTTTACAGCAATTTCTTTTGGTTTCAGCTGTTCACATTGCAAGAAGAACAGTTTTTTATGTACTCCATGTTTTCAAAAATGTCAGTGTAAGCCTAGCTCATGAATAATTATGACCTTATTTGTATATCCTTTCTTTAAAGTTGAAGGGATTAGAAAAACTGGCTAGATATTTCTGTACCCAGTACAGAAATAGGGGAATATTTCTCATAGTAAAGAAATCATGTCAGCTATACACTGTGGGTGGGATATTCAGACTGCGTCAAAAAGATGCACAATAGCGGGAGCAGGGGCAAGTGCAGTGCACCACTGTGCAACATGCACGGTATTTAAACCAAGCGCAGGCCAAGGTGCGCCTGTGCAACACAGCTGAATATTGCACCACATGCACCATGGCACAACCAGGGATGTGCAGTGGAGCAGGACCAATGAACAGTAGCACATTCAGTGATTCACAGGGACAAGGACAGGAAGCAGGGGTGCACTAGCCATGGAAGCCATGGGCAGAGAAGCATGCAGCAAGCCAGACAGACCTACCCCTCCAGGCCCCCCATGAACTGCACAACCAGAGGTGAGCTGGATGGACCACCAGCCCATGAATCCCAGCACTGAATCATCAGCAAAGGCACAGTGCCCCGTGCACACTCCCCCGGCAAGCAGTGATCACAATACAAGGAGGGCCGGACCCTCCAGTGCCACCACACCCCACCAATGCTGATCACCCCCTGTACAGCGATCCCAAGACACCCAGACCAGAAGCATCACCTAACAGTGTCTGGCACCAAATGCATGCCACCACCACCACCACCACCATGACAATGCAACCCTGTGCCCCTTGGCGCCATGCATGACAGCCCCACTGTGATCCCCTTGTAGCAGGTGACACCAGCCACTGATGCAACAACAGCATACACAATGCCCCCACTGTGGCACAGCAGAGAGGTCAGCCCTGCGTCAGTACCCGAGGGACCCCACATGTGACAAGACCCACCCTGGATGCCAACACCAGCAGGACAGCACCCTGCACACCCACCCATGCACACACCCTGTGCCAGCACTGGCCCCACCAGACAGCACAGCCACCCACTGTGGTACATGGAAGCATGTGCCACACAGGATGCAACACAGGGCATGGACAAATCCCCCACCCTGTCCCAAGGGTACCCCATCACAGGGCTACATATTGTAGGGCAACAGATGCCGCTGGTGTGTGTCCCATGATGCCGTGTACCCACGGTCTGAACCCCACCGTGGCACTGGTGAGCTAGCCATCTGGTGCATGCACCATGAATCTGTCCTCCACCAGCATGCAGCTGGAGCACATGTGAGAGACAGCAAACCACAGACACCACCACAGGCACCAGCAACAGCATGGAGGGGGGACAACAACAGCACAGCCCACAGTGTCACCCAAGGCAGATGTGCAATATACCTGGAGACAGGATGCCAGCTGCCATGGTGCCATGCCCAGAGGGTGGCTGGCATGGACAGCCACCAATGTCATGCCAGCAGACAAGCATGCATTTGGGGGTCGGTATGACCATGCATACCACAGACATGCAAGGGGCTCAGCATCACAGGCCAGGTACAGACTGACAGGGGTGGGTGGGACACAGCGCATGCACCTGGCACCACTGCACACAGGCATCCAGTGCACAGGGCACAACACACATACCACAGACAGGAACCATGGCCCCAACCCACACCAGTAGAGGGGCCCTGCCAGACACACACACGACCAGGCCTGCACCACCCCTGATGCCATGCACATCACTTCAGCAAGGCACCATATGCCCGCTGCAAATCAGAGACTACCACAGTTGTCTTATGAAACATGTATATAACTAAAATGGAAACAATATAAAGAACAACTAATACAGAACTATGTACAAAGTGGGGAGTACAGGACTACAACTCAGGTGGGGATGGGCATGGAGCAAGGGGGAACATCAAGGAGTGGGACAAAGGGGTGTGAAGGACAGCACAGGGGGGAATGAACAGCACGTGCACTGCAGGTCCTACTGGCAGCCCCTTTCTTCCCTGTGGTCTCTGTGGCACCACTTGTACCTCTGCCGGTCGCTGAGCTTCATTCTCTGGAGCAGCTCCGGAATTGCAGGGGCCACCTGAAGGAGCTCTTGGATGTGACTCTCCAGAGTTGTTCAGCATTGTCCACCTAGGACAAAGGAGTAGAGTCAGTACGTGTGACTGGCCAGACTCCCGCAGCCCACCCAATGTTCATGGCATACAGCTGTGGGCCTCGCCCCTGTGATGGCATGCGACCACCCACAGTGGGCACACGCGCAAGACTCACCTACCCAGGCACCCATAGCCATGTGAAATGCTGCACACCCCCACCGCCCATGCACTGCACAGCACCAACGTGGCCGTACAGTGTCATGGCTATGCAGTGTGATCGCAGTGTCACAGTCAGGAGCCCAGTGCATGCACAGCCCACCTGCGACACCCAACCACACATGCAGTGCCACAGGACAGTGCGGAGTGCACCGTGTGGCATGCATGGCAGTGGGGCCATGTGCGGGGAGCCATGCCCCACCACTGCCCCTGCAACCTACCATGCACAGAAAAAAGGGTAAACATGGCACTCACCTGCATCCTGGTCAGCAGGGTGCTTCTGACTCACAGCACCACCACCACCGTACCCCAGCTGCAAGGCCATGCCACCCACTCCAGCCTGCCATCCTTGTTCATGGGCCAAATGGGCCCTACGGCAATCCTCCTGGCCTAGGGTGCAAACATGGAGAGGGAAACATCAGTACAGGTCAGTAACATAGCCCCCTCTTGCTGTGTGTGTGCCCACACAGCCCAGCCATGACGTGGTGGTGCAGGGTGTACACGAGGCAGCCCCACCACTGGCAATACAGAAAGGCCCCCCCTGCGGCATGGCCTGATGGCCACCATGATACCTGAATATATACTACCAGTGATGTGATGGAGCACCTACCTGGCCATGCCTGCAGTCACCCTAGGTGGTCAGGGTCCCACTGCTGGAGGTTACCATATCAGTGGTGACACTGCTCTGCCAATCTGCTGCACCCTGTGGCCTCCTCCAGGCCCTCTGCAACCTCCTGCCATACTGCAGTTCATGGCCTCAGAAGGGGTACCTGCCCAAAGAGGGCACCAGCATGTGGCTCTACCAAGGCCACCAGGTTCGCCAACTCAACTGCCATCCAGATGGGCACTCTGGTGCGCGGCATGGTGCAGTATCAATCAGCAACAAAATGGTGCCCTGTAGTGCACGTGCCCCACATGCAGAGGCAATGCGGTACTGCACTGCCAGTTGCTATCGTGCTGTCACCGGACTGTGCAATAGGGGTGAAGCCATGCATACACATGGCGCTTAGGGGAAAAAGGTCAACCACAGGGTCAAGGGTCTGTCCGTGCACGGAGCGCCGCAGCACTATTGGGATGCCCTGCGTGTAGCGTAGTAGGGTGCATGTGTGTGACACCCTGCAGTGGCCTACTGTGCTGTGGCACCATGGTGCCCACAGCGCACCATGGCACGAGCGCCCCTTGGTCATACAGCGCACTTGCACCACAGGCACAGTGGTGGCCGTGCCCTGTACTGCCTCCCATGCACAGCACATCTGCAGTGCCACTAGCATCAGCATCAGCACCCCGGGCATGCATGGTGTGGTGCCCATTGCTCACATCACAGTGATGCGCCTTAGCCTGAGCACACTCAATAACATTGCACAAGGTGCAACAGCACAATATTCAGCCAGGATATGCAAATCAGCTCATAAGCCATTCCACGGTGCATCCACTGCATTAGCATCCAATTACAGATGCACCTGCTCTCCTTTGCATGCGTTGTGCTATAAATATGTGACCTGAGGCTGCATAGGCCATGGATTGGTATTGCAGTCCTTTGAGGTAGGTTGCATGCTGTTGGGATGTGGGGACAGTGGTGTGGGAGGGCTGTATGGGACTGCACAGTCCAAGGTAACACCTGTCTATTCCTCAGAAATGAGCATGACCGAGCGAGAGGAAGAGGAGGAGCAGGGAATGGTGAGAAGGAGGAGGCCCAACTTCACCAGGGCTGAATCTGATGCCCTGTTCGAGGCATACCTTGACAGGGAACCACTGCTTAGTGGACAGTGGGGAATGCCACAGGCCCGTGCTGCCATGTTGGGTGAGGTGGCACATGCCGTAAACCAGCAAGGCAGTCACCAGCGGTCCATGCAGGAGTGAAAAAAATAAGGTTGGCACTGGCAGGATGTTTATTAAGGACAAGGTTGCTGCCATCAGGGTGGCACGTGTTGCCACCAGTGGGGGCCAGCAGGACGTACCCCACCTGACATCACGGGAGGAGTGGGTGGCCAGCAGCAAGCGGTGTAGTGCCATTGAGGGCATTTCTAGTGGTGGCTTCCAGATGGGTGGCAGCCCATCACTACATGGTAGGTCCGGCACTGTCAGTGTGTGGGTGGTGGAGGGCATGCCACAGGGCCAGGCGGAGCCACTAACAGTACTGTGTTCCTTTTCAGCTCCTGAGCATCTACATAGGGCAGCGGTGGTGGGTGTGTCCACCGAAGGGGTGGCCCTGGACATAGAGGAACGCCCATCCACCTCAATAGGTCTCTGAGGGACCATCCAACTGCATACCTGCAAGTCTGTCCGGACTGATGCCGGTGGTGCGGGTGCAGACCTGGCCCTGCTTGTGTCCCAGCATGACACTGCCCTCGGTGTCCAGTCTGCTGGGACATAGATCGGGGCCAGATCCAGCACCAATGATGATGGGACACACATTCTAGACAGTGATGCATGTGGGACACAGAATGGTCCCACAGAAGGCAACCGACTGGGCGGTTCTGCGGGTGATGCTGTCGTGATTGCCTATGTGACATCCCATTCCCAGTCTGTGTCTGCGTGCTCCAGTGGGGCAGCACTGGTATGCGTCCTGGGTGGTGGGGCTGTTGCGGCTGCTTCGGCATCACCGGCTGTTCACCTGTGGCTGTTCTGCCTCTTGCCACTGCCCTCTGTCCACTGTGGCACACTCAGGCCCTCTTGCACACACTGGTACGGGCACACCCACTCCTACTCTCACTCAGGCACACCTCCAGTGGGCCCTGTCCAACACCTGGCCACACCTGCCCCCTGCTTCCTGTCTTGCCTCCCTGCCACTCTGTCTCTGCGCTCCCACCTATGGCTCCTCTGGCTCCTCAGTGGTGCAGTCTTCCTCCCCTCTCTTGCTCCCTTTAATTTTGGCTCATTTCCACTGTTGCGCTACTTCAGCTTGCTCTGCTTCTGTGCACGTCGCATGCTGATGAATATCGCACTGTGCATGTTATTCTTGGTTCTGCCCCTGGCAGTTGCTCATGCATTCATTACTGTTGCACTATGGCACATTGCTTATTGTGCTGTGCTGCTGCTCCCGCTGAATATCACACCATGGCGCATTTCCGCACTTGCGCTGGCACATCCCTGTTGCGCATGGCGTATCCGCTCTGAATATCCCACCCTGTATGCACAATGCATCATTTTGAGAATAAACATCTGAGCTCTTTTATTGTAGCCACTACACAAATAGGAGACTGCTCCCCCCAGTAAAGAAAACAGAAGGCAAATTTATTTGTACATACAATTCCTTGCTATGCACATTTACATATTAGGTGCTATACTGCAGTCACCACTACTGAAATAGGCTGCACATCTGAGTAAGAAAAAAATTAAGTAAAGTTTATAATCTACCAAGAATTCCTTATTGCTGTTTGTAAATCAGCATATTAGCTGTTATTCTGCTATAAGCATTAACAAAAAAAGAGTTAGCTGATTAAACAAAAATGGACTATTTTATGTCCAAATGCAGTTACAATAATAAATTATAATGTTTTTGAAAGCAGTTTTATGATTTTTTTATTTAACTGTACAGGTTTAACAACTTTTCTACATGTTATAATTCATAATGGAACACGTGTAATTCAACAACTGCCGTACAGATGGCAGTAACGAGTGTCACATTTTGCACTTTAATATCTTTGCAACCGTTCAAGAGATTTGCACAAAATTTTGCATGTGCAGTCTTGTGGGATAAATCTTTTGATATGCAACATTTTGTTCAAGTCAGATGCGCAGATTCTGAGATGCAGATAGCAAAAAACATAACAATTTGCTGTTTTTTATGTTATCGCCTTGCGCCATGTTTGGATTTTATTCTGAAATTTTCAGAGTAGAAAGGGCTTAACCCACAGATGTGCTTTCAAGTAGTTTTAATCAGTGCCAAAGTTATTATTAAGAGTTTAGAAACATAGAATTTGATGGCAGATAAGGACCGATTGGCCCACCTTGTCTGCCCATTTTCCCTACCTGTTTCATATACTGCAGATCCTAAATGATCTTCATCTCAAGCTCTCTTTCCTATTGCTAGAGTTCCTTTATGTCTGTCCCATGCATTTTTGAATTCCCCTACTGTTTTGGCCCCTACAATCAATGCTGTGAGGCTGTTCTATGGACCCACTACCCTTTCCATGAAAAAATACTTTCTCATGTTACCCCTAAGTCTACCCCCTCTCTTTTCATATCATGGCCCCTTGTTCTTGAGCATCTTTTTTTTGAAAGATGCTTCCCTTTTGCATCTTATTTACACCCTTGAGGTATTTGAATGTCTCTATCATATTCGCCCATCCTCTCCTCCAGGAAATACATGTTGAGATCCTCCTGTCTCCCCTCATATGACTTTTGGTGCAGCCCTTGCAGCATTTTTCTCACCCAACTCTGAACTGTTTCTACTCTGTCTATGTCCTTCCAGAAATACGACCTCCAGAGCTGGACACAGTACTCTAGATGAGGTCTCACCAATGTTCTATACATTGGCATCACCACCTCCTTCATTCTGTTGGAGATACCTCTCCCTGTGCACCCCAGCATTCCACTCTCTCTCTCCTCACAGCCTTCTCATATTGTTTGGTAACCTTTAGATCATCAGATACGATCACTCCCAGGTCCCTTTCCTGTTTGGTGGCCATCAGTACCTCGGATCCATGACAGTCAGTCGACAAATTATTTGTCGACTGACGTTACAGTGACTCCCTTATGTTGACTACATTTGCAGTCGGCATGAAGGGAGTCACAGGACAGATTGTTTTCTTCAGGGGGGGTTTGCCCCTCAACCCCCCCATGTGGGGTGCTCTGCCCCACACACCCTCCGCTACTAAAATAACTAACTCTGAGTTGGAGTTGTTTTGGGGATGGAGTGCAATACCCCCAGAAAGCAGTGGTGGGGTCCCGCGCCGACACTACAGCGACTTGGCACTGTTGTCACTGTAGTGTCGATCACTCTTGAATTGTCAATGTAGTGTTAGCATATCTAGTACCTCCCTCTTCATGTGCTTCTCCCCTGCATTTCTGTGCCCCAGGTGCATGATCTTGCATTCCTTTGCATTGAATCTTAGCTGTGATGCCCTTGACCACTCCTCAAGCTTGCTTAGGTCCCTTCTAATTTTCTGCACTTCTCCTGGAGTGTCAATCCTGTTGCAGATCTTTGTGTCATCTGCAAAGGGAGACACCTTCCCTTCTGACCCCTCTGCAATGTCCTGTATAAAGACATTAAAGAGGACTGGTCCAAGCACTGATCCCTGCAGGACCCTGCTGGTCACCCCCCTCTTCAGATTAAACTCCGTTCTCCACCACACCCTCTGTGTCCTATTGCTCAGCCAATTTTTGACCCAGTTTACCACTGTGGGACCCACTTTCAGGCTGCCCAGCTTGTTTACTAGCCTCCTATGTGGGATGGTGTTGAAGGCCTTGCTGAAATCCAGGCAGGCCGCATCCACGGCCCCTCCCTGATCCACCTTCCTAGCCACCCAGTCAAAGAAATCTATTAGATTTGTTTAACAAGATCTTCCTTCTGTGAATCCTTGCTGCCTCAGATCCTGTGCTCCTTTGCATTTGAGATGTATCACAAACCTTTCTATTAGTAGTGATTCCATTAGTTTCCCCTCCACCGAGGTCAGGCTGACTGGCCTGTAATTGCCAGCCTCCTCCCTACTCCCACTTTTCTGGAGAGGGACTACATTTGCCCTCCTCCAGTCCTTTGGTACCATTCCTGTTTCCAGTGAACTGTTGAACAGGGCTGTCAGTGGTGCTGCCAGTACCTCCCTGAGTTCTTTTAATGCTCTAGGATGTATTAAGTCCACCACCACTACCTTGTACACTTTCAGATTACCAAGTTCCTTTTAGATTCGTCTGCCTCCCTCCCAGTGGCGCTTCCGTTGCCCAACTCTGGTCTCTCCACTTCCCCTTCTTCTGTCAATACTGAACAAAAATACTCGTTCAGGATTTCTACTTTTTCTTGATCCACTTTGCACACTTCTATCCTTTCCTTTTATTCTCACAATCCCACCCTTAGTCTTTTTTCTTTCACTAATATACCTGAAAAAGTTGTTGCCCCGTTTTGTTATAGACTGGGCTTTTTTTTCTTCTGTTTGTGCCTTTGTGCTCCTGACTGCTTTCCCCACCTCCCTCTGCTTTTCCAGATACAGTTTCCTGTTTTCTTCCCTCTGTGTTTCTTTGTACCTCCTAAATGCCACCCTTTTCACCCTTACCTTCTCGGCCACTTCCTTTGAGAATCATAGGGTTGTTTTATTTCTCTTTGTTTTCCTTACTTGCATAATGCAATGGCTTGTTGCATCCACTATGTCTCCCTTAAGAGCCTACCATTGTTCCTCCAGCCCCCCTCTTTTCTCCTTCCCTGCCTATAATTTCCTAAGACTTTCCTCCGTCTTTTCTAAGTTGGCCCACCTGAAATCCAGAACCCTTGCCTTCATGCTGTTTGACTCTTCTGCTGTTCCCATGTTGAAACATACCATACTGTGATCGCTTGATCCCAGATGGCTCCCCATGTTTACATCTGTAATTCTGTCCCCATTGTTAAGTACTAGGTCCAAAGTCACTCCCTCTCTCTCAGGTGGGCTCTGTAACTAGCTGTCTTAAGTACACCCTCTGCAGGGCTCCCAGAATGTCTCTGTTCCTGGCTGAGGCTGCACCCTGGTTGCTCATTCCACATCTGGCAGATTGAAGTCTCTTACCATCAGGATCTTCCCTTTAGTTATTATTCTGTGGATGGCTTCTGCAAGTACCCTGTCCAGCTCTTCCCCTTGTGCGGGAGGTCTGTATATCACACCTGTGTGAATGGCAGTGCCATTTCCAGTCTCCATGGTGATCCACAGCACCTTCACCTCTTGTTGAATTCCTTTTACCTCAGAATTCCTTTCCTGATGTACTGTAGGTAGCCACTCCTCCCTTTTTGCCTACCTTGTCCTTCCTGAATAGAGTGTAACCCAGTACTATCATATCCCAGTCATGGTTCCCTATGAACCCTGTCTTGGTAACAATGACAATGTCCAGGTCTGCCTCAGCCATCAGGGCCACTAGGTCTGGGATTCTGTTTCCCAGACTGTGGGTATTTGTGCACTGGCCTTCCAATTTTTACTGCCTCCTCTCCTAACAACTCCCCATCAATTCCCATGTCTTTCCTGCATATCCCTCTTGTCCTTACTCCTAGTCTGCCTTTTCCCTGTATTGTTACCTGTTTTGGTTTTAGTTATCTTTGGTGATTTCTCAAACTTAGGGTCCTGTTTGTCATCTGTATCATTTTGTGGGGGTGGGGCTGTTTAATTTACCCAGCTTATTTCTGCCACCCCCCCCCCCGGCTAGTTTAAATGTTTGCTGTTGAAAAATGTAAACCCCCTCACTGAGGATCCTGGTTCACCCCCTGGATAGATGCAGGTCATTGCCCTGTACAGGCCTGCATCCCTCCAGGTGGGACCCCAGTACCCAGTGAAGTCAAAGCCCTCCTCTCTGCATATGTCCTTAAGCAATTCATTGAATCTTTTGGTGCAGAGTACCCTGTCCTCCCTCTTGCCTTCGATGGGTAACACCTCTGAAAAGGTTACATAGTGTGCCACCTGTCTAAGTCCCCTCCCCAACTCATTGAACTACTCCTGCTCTACCCTTGCCTCACCACTTGCCAGGTCATTCATCCCCAGGTAGATGATGATGTCTAGTTCACCCTCCTGTCCTGCTGCCCCAGCAAACCTTAGAATGCACTGTCTATCCCTCCAAGCTGTGGCACTGGGTAGGCACTTGACCTCCCTCACTCCCTCCCCTCCTGGCCCCAAGTCTACCCCTCGATGACAGAGTTCCCCAGCAGAAGTTGCTCCCTCCTCCTCTGGGGTTCTGTGCCCCCCAGCTCTCCCTGGTGGAGGACTCCCACATCCTCCATAGTTACCACTGTGAGTGCCTCTTTGGGGCAGTCTTGCCCCACTAGACCAGTATAGGAGTTATGGAGTGGAATCATAGGAAGGATGTGTCTCTTCTCCACCACCCTCACCTCTCCTGAGCCCACCATCATTCAGCCATTCCTCTTCCTTGGCAACCTTTGAGGCAGCGGGGTGGGCTTGGTGGTCCCTGGGTGGGGCATGAGGTCCCCCAAATTCTGGCCAACTTGGTCTGGAGATGAGTAACCTCTGCCCTCATCCCAGAGAAGTGTCTGCAGATGAGACATCACTGCAGCCTCCAGAAAGTTTCACTGAAGACTGCCACCCCACAGCCACTGCAATGTACCAGTCCCATCATGCCTATAAGTGTTCTTTCTGCTTTAGGGTATTTTCTCTCTCTCTCTCTCTCATCCACTTTCTCTCCTCCCTTCTCTACTTTCCTATTTATCTGCTTTCAGTCACCCTCTAGAGCCTATAAAAGTAGAGTTAGCCCTTGGTAGATGGGAGGACCAGCAGTACCATTTATGTCTTTGTCTGCACTTGTTTTGTCCCTTCTGCCTATTATGTTCCTTTGCTGCTGCTAACCAAACAACCTGTAGTAATTAATATTTAGAAGGCACTAAGCCTCCCTCAACTCCACCCTCCAATTCAACACCTGATTCACAGGGCTTCCTGAATCTACTCACCCCAAGATTAAGTTCCTGACCTAGTTTCCCACACACCCAAGTTTCCAGGTAACCCAGTCACTGCCTACCGAGTTTCAAAGTGCCCCAACCACTGCTTACAGATCTTTTCTCCCCACTTACCCTGCTACTTTGGAAAGGAAGAGAAGTATAAATAAATATTAATATAACTTTAAGGTAAAGCTAGGTGCTTTCAGTCCAATCTTTCAGCAAACTCTGGTCTTCTACCTCAGGATGGCAAATAAGTTGACCTTTTTAAGTCTTCCTTTGTAAATTGCACAACACACCACCTGTCATGCATTATTGCTTAAATGAAACTCATGTAATTCAGTGACTGCCATACAGATGACAGAAGTGATTATTTCTAGCTTGATAAGTGTATAATTTATAACAGAACTTTTGTGTAATTTAGCAACTACCCTACAGATGGCAGGAGGGATCAGTTCTAGTGGGTAAATAGAAACATAGAAACATAGAAACATAGACTTTGACGGCAGATAAGGACTGCTAGGCCCATCTAGTCTGCCCATTTCCCTACCTACAGGATAGGCCGCAGATTCTAGTTAACCAACAGCCTATTTCTTCCTACCCCCCACAAGAATTGCCTTATGTCTGTCCCATGCATTCTTGAATTCTCCCACAGTTTTAGACCCCACAACCTCCTCAGGAAGGCTGTTCCATCCATCCACTACCCTCTCTGTGAAATAATACTCCCCACATTGCCCCTGAACCGCCTCCTTCTATCTTCAAATTGTGTCCCTTTGTTCTTGCAAGTCTTTTTTTCTGAAAGATGCTACCCTCTTGGACTTTGTTGATTCCACTGAGGTACTTAAAAGTTTCTATCATGACCCCTCTCCTTCTTTCCTCAAGGGTATACATATTAAGCTCCTTTAGTCTCTCCTCATCTGACTTCTCTTGCAGACCCTGCACCATTTTAGTTGCCCTCCTCTGGACTACCTCTATCCTGTCTATGTCCTTGCGAGATGGGGTCTCCAGAACTGGACACAGTACTCAGATGGGGTCTCACCAACTGTCTGTACAGAGGATAACAACTTCCTGTTTTCTGCTGCTGATGCCTCTCCTATACATCCCAGTATACCCCAGCCCTCCCTACTGCCTTCTCACATTGCTTGCTAACCTTAAGGTCATCTGATATGATTACCTCCAGGTCCCTTTCCTTTTTCTGTTGTTACTACCTCCCACCCATTGTGTATTCTTCCCTGGGTTCTTGTTTCCCAGGTGCATTATTTTGCACTTCTTTGCATTGAATCCTAGCTGCCATACTTCTGACCATTCCTCCAACTCTTGCAGTCCCTTTTCATCCTTTCCACGCCTCCTTGTGTATCAGCCCTGTTGCAGATCTTTGTGTCATCTGCAAAAGGCATACTTTTCCTTCCAGGCCCTCTGCAATGTCAGTGATGAAGACATTAAAAAGGACTGGACCCAATACTGAACCCTGCGGTGCCCACTAGTAACCCCTCTTTCTTCAGAGTGGACTCCATTACAATTACCTTCTGTGTCCTGTTGTGCAGCCAATGTTTTATCCAGGCTACCACCCTGGGACCCACTCCCAGGCTGGTTAATTTGACTATTAATCTTTGTGTGGGACTGTGTCAAATGCCTTGCTAAAGTCTAGGTAGGCCATGTCCACAGCCCCTCCCTGGTCTACTACTTGGTCACCCAGTCAAAGAAATCTATTAGATTCTGTTTGACATGAGCTTCCGCTGTGAACCAATGCTGCCTTGGGTCCTGTGCTCCACTGGCCTCTAGGTACTCAACTATTCTTTCCTTCAGAAGTGACTCCATCACTTTCCCTACCACAGAGGTCAGACTGACAGGTCTGTAGTTTCGTGCCTCTGTCTTGGTCCCACTTTTGTGAAGGGGAATCACATCCGCCTTCCTCCAGTCCTCGGGTACCACACCATCCTCCCATGATTTATTAAAAAGAGTAGCCAGTGGTTTCACTAGTTCCTCCTTAATTCTTTTAGAATTCTGGGGTGAATTCCATCAGGACCCATTGCTTTGTCCACCTTCAGTTTTAGGAGTTCTTGCAGAACCCTTTCTTCTGTGAAAGGACTGGGATCGACCCCCCTATCAAGAGTGCTTCTGTTAATTGAATTAGGCACTTCCCCCTCCTCTTTTGTGAATACTGAGCAGAAATATTCATTCAGTATCCCTGCTTTTTCACTGTCCCCCTCTGCCCACCCACTGTTCATTCTATTCAGCCTCACTATGCCTCCCTTTGTCTTTCTACACTCGCTGATGTACCTATAAAAGGGTTTATCCCCCTTCTTAACTGAGTTGGCTATCTTTTCCTCAGTTTGGGCCTTTGCTATTCTGACTTCCCTCCCTGCTTCCTTCTGCCTTAACTGGTACAGCTCTCTGTCCTGCTCCTTCTGTGTTTCCTTATACTTCCGGAATGCTATCTTTTTCTTCCTGACTTTCACAGCCACCTCTTTTGAGGTGAAATGTATCATTTATAATGGAATTCGTGTAATTTATCAACTGCCCTACAGATGGCAGGAGGGATCAGTTCTAGCCAGGTTAAATGTATAATTTATAATGGCACTTATGTGTAATTCAGCAACTGCCCTATAGATGGCAGTAGTCAGAGTTAAAGTTTGCACTTTGATATTTTTGAAACTATTCAATGGATTTGCACAAAATTTTGCATTCGAGGTCTTGCTGGGTAGATCTCTTATGTGCCAAGTTTTGGTCCAGTTAGATATGTGGATTCCAGAATGTGGATAGCAAAAAAAAAAAAAAAAAACATTAAAACTACCACCGCTTTTTGCTTTTTTTTTTTTTTTGTCATCATCTTCTGCCCAGATGGTTTGGAATTTTGGCCTGAAATTTTGAGAGTAGAAAGAGCTTTACCCACAGATATGCTTTTCACTAGTTTGTTGAAAAATAATAATTTGTTCTAAAGTTATTATTAGGCATGCGTAAATCTCACAACAACCACCCCCTATCATTCATTACTGCTTAAATGACACTCATGTTTAATTCAGTACCTGCCATACAGATGGCAGGAGGGATCGGTTCTAGCCAGGTAAGTGTATAATTTATAATGGGACTCATCTGTAATTTAGCGACTGCACTACAGCTGGCAGGAGGGATCAGTTCTAGCCAGGTAAACGTACAGATTCTGAGATGCGGATAGCAAAAAAACATAAAAAAAATCAGTGTTGCTGTTTTTTTCATCACCTTGGGCATAGATGGTTTGGAATTTTGGTCTAAAATGTTCAGGGTAGAATGAGCTCTTCCCACAGATGTGCCTTTCACTGGTTTGGTGAAAAATATTAATGCATTCCAAAGTTACTATGGCATGAGTGTAAATCTCACAACAGCACACTCCCTGTTGTGCATTATTGCTTAAACAGAACTCGTGGAATTCAGTGACTGCCTACAGATAGCAGCAGGGATCAGTTCTAGCTAGGTAAGCTTATAATTTATAATGGAACTCATGTGTAATTTATTGACTGCCCTACAGATGGCAGGAGGGATTCGTTCTAACCAGGTAAGTGTATCATTTATAATGTAACTCATGTTTAATGTAGCAACTGCCATACATAATAATAATAATAATAATGATTTTTATTTATAAGGTGCCTTTCTAATTTCAAGGCACCAAACAATTTAAAACAGTCAAAATCACCATTATAAAATTCCATGAAACTTAATACAGTTAAAATCAAATCCAATAAACAGATCAGCTCTCTAAGTAGGCCTTTTGCCAGAGAAACGTTTTCAATCCAATCTTAAAATCCACCACAGAAGTGCACTCTCATAACCACCGGGGTAGAGAATTCCAAAGAGTGGGAGCAGCATATGAAAAAGCTCTAGCACCAGAAGATTTCAAATTCACTGTTGGAATCTCTAGCAACCCCTCATCGGCCAAGCGGAGCGATCATGATACAGATGGCAGGAGAGATCATTTCTAGTTGGGTAAATGTATAATTTATAATTGAACCCTTGTGTAATTTAGCAGCTGCTCTACAGATGACAGGATGGATCAGTTCTAGCCAAGGTAAGTGTATAATTTATAATGGAACTGATGTGTAATTCAGTGACTGTCCTACAGATAGCAGCAGTGAGTGATAATTTTGCACTTTAATATCTTTGTAACTGTTCAATGGATTTGCATGAAAGTGTGCAAGCACAGTCTCATGAGATAGTTCTCTTGATGTGCCAAGTTTTGTTTCTGTTGGATGTGTAGATTCTAAGATGCGGATAGCAAAAAAAAAAACATAACAATGTGCTGTTTTTTTGCTCTTTGTTGGCTTACACAAAGATGGTTTAGAAGTTTGATCTGACATTTTTCAGGATAGAATGGACTTAGCCCACAGATCCATTCCAAAGTTATAACATTTTAAAATTTCAGGTTCTGAGCATGCTCAGTAAGCACTTCAAAATAGCTGTATAAAGGGGTGTGGCTTGGATGCCTAGAGTCACCTCATAGCTCATGAATAACCATGAGCTTAATTGCATACCCATTTTTTAAAACTGAGGGAATTAGAAAAATCAGGTGGAAACTACATGCTAGCCCTCTTTGGGAAGTGTAATATGTTTTGAAGCATGGGCTATAGCCTACAAATCAGTACAGTATGTTAAACATTAGGGCTATAGAAGAAAAGTAGCCATTTTTATGTTGCATGCATGCATGTGCAAGAAACATAGTGCCATCATCCGAGTTTTCGGAGGTGTGGCACCCATCTTCCAATTCAGTCAATGTGTTTGCAGGCACGGCCCCAGTTCCCCAATCACTGCTGCAGCTGTCTATGACAGCAGTTGAAAATGCAGTGGTCGTACAGTTGAAAGGGAGAGCTCCGCTTCAGTGAGAAGAGCTCCCCCCTCCATACACACACACACACACACACACACAAGCACGCATGCGTACTGCGTGCTCATGAGCCTTCCCCTTCCCCCCATGCACACTCTGTATGGCTGATGGGGGTGCCCAATCCCCCATCGGCTCCACGCCCCCCAAAAACTTCCAGGTGCCACACTGGGAGCCCACCCCAGCATGGCAAAATTTGTTATGGCTAATGGGGGTGCCCAATCCCCCATCAGCTCCATGCCCACCCAAAGCATCCAGGTGCCACGCTGGGAGTCCACCCCAGCGTGACAAAATGTGTTATGGCCAACGGCGGTGCCCAATCCCCCGTCGGCTCCAGCCCCCCAAGCAGCCTTCCAGCTGCCACACTGGGAGCCCACCCAAGCGTGGCAAATGTCCCTCTTCGTCTTATTAAAAAAAAACCTGTAAATACAAAAACTGTCCCTCAGCACTTCTCCCTGCCCTCCTTCCACAACCCGCACCCACCCACTGTGCACCCTGCCTCCCCACACACCCCTCACCCCATACTTACCTCCGGACCTCGGCGTAAAGATCTTCGGTGGACCAGGAACAGGTCTGCACTCTTCAAAGCCGACCACAAACTGAGGAAATGCCTGTAAGCTGTATAATGGGATAGATAAGGTTTTTTCAACTTTGCTGCATATCTCAGGCATTTTTGGAATTTTGGCACCAAATTTTCAACATGGGGTTTTGGGACCCCTCCTCATGAATTCTGTCACTGTCATGGCATTAGTCGGGCCAAAGGTGATTTCACGGTCACTGCACAAAATCACCTTTTGGGACCGATTAATGAAATGACAGTGCCAGTGTTCATAAGGTGGGCTCTCAAAAAGCCTATGTTGCAAATTTGGTGAAAAAATTCCTAAAAATGACTGTTTTACGAGTGTGCATTGCGCAGTTCCTACGCACACTCATAAGTTCGCAAATTTTTAATATTTGCACTCCAGATTTTCAACATTGCCATTTTACCACACCTCCTTATGAGCAGTACAGCTGTCATTTTTCACGTCACCCAAAATGTGTTTGTATGCATGTAGCGCACAATGGCGCAGTCAGTGTGTGCAATCAATGTTTGGGACAGATTAAGAAAATTACAGTGACACTTTTCATGAGCAGAGGTCTCAAAATGGCTATGTTGAAAACTGGGTGAAAAAATTCCCAAAAATGACTGTTTTATGAACATTTGTTGCGCTGATCCTATGCACGCTCGTAAGTTCGCCAATTTTTCAATATTTTCACTCCAGATTTTCAACATTGCCATTTTACCACACCTCCTTATAAGCAGTACAGCTGTCATTTTTCACATCTTGCCCAAAACATGTTTCCGCCCATGTAGTGCACAGTGGCGCAGTCGGCGTGTGAAATCATTGTATGGGACATATTAAGAAAATCACAGTGACACTATTCATGAGCAGAGGTCTTAAAATGGCTAGTTTGAAAATGTGGTGAAAAAATTCCTAAAAATTACTGTTTTACGAGCATGCGTTGCGCAGTTCCTACGCACGCTCGTAAGTTCACAAATTATTAATATTTGCACTCCAGATTTTCAACATTGCCATTTTACCACACCTCCTTATGAGCAGTATAGCTGTCATTTTTCACATGTTGCGCAAAATGTGTTTCCGTGCATGTAGCGCACAATGGCGCATTCGGCGTGCACAGTCAATGTTTGGGACAGATTAAGAAAATCACAGTGACACTGTTCATGAGCAGAGGTCTTAAAATGACGATGTTGAAAATTTGGTGAAAAAATTCCTAAAAATGACTGTTTTCCGAGCATGCATTGCGCAGTTCCTACGCATGCTCGTAAGTTCACTAATTTTTAATATTTTCACTCCAAATTTTTAGCATTGCCATTTTACTACACCTCCTTAAGAGCAGTGCAGCTGTCATTTTTCACATCTTGCCCAAAACATGTTTCTGCCCATGTAGCGCACAATGGCGCAGTCGGTGTGCGAAATCATCGTATGGGACACATTAAGAAAATCACAGTGACACTGTTCATGAGCAGAGGTCTTAAAATGGCTAGTTTGAAAATTTGGTGAAAAAATTCCTAAAAATGACTGTTTTACGAGCGTGCATTGTGCAGTTCCTACGCACACTCGTAAGTTTGCAAATTTTTAATATTTGCACTCCAGATTTTGAACATTGCCATTTTACCACACCTCCTTATGAGCAGTACAGCTGTCATTTTTCACATGTCATCCAAAATGTGTTTCCGTGCATGTAGCGCACAATGGCGCATTCGGTGTGCGCAGTCAATGTTTGGGACAGATTAAGAAAATCACAGTGACACTGTTCATGAACAGAGGTCTTAAAATGGCTATGTTGAAAATTTGGTGAAAAAATTCCCTTCAGACATTCTGCAATATTACTAATGAAGACATAGAACAGGACTGGCCCCAGGACTGATCCCTGCAGCACCCCACTGGTGACCCCCTCTCCCTAGACTGCACACCATTTACCACCACTCTCTGCCTCCTGTCTGTTAGCCAGTTTCTAACCCAGTTTACCACCCTTTCCCCCATGCCCAGTCTACCCAGCTAGTTTATCAGCCTCCTATATGGGATGGTGTCAAAGGCTTTGCTGAAATCAAGGTAAGCGTTGTCCACTGCCCCACCCTGATTCACTTCCTTTGTCACCCAGTCAAAGAAATCAACCAGATTTGTCTGACATAATGTCCCCACTGTGAATCCATATTGTCTATGGTCCTGGGCTCTGATGGCTTCTAGATACCCCACTATCCTTTCTTTAAGCAATGTCTCCATGATCTTCCCCACTACAGAGGTGAGGCTGAATGGCCTATTGTTCCCTGCCTCCTCCCTGCTGCTGGACTTGTGTAGAGAGACCACATGTGCCCTCCTCCAATTCACTCATGTTGAATGACTCAGTGAACATGGCTGCCAGAGGTACTGCTATCTCCCTTCGCAGTTCTCTTAATATCCTTGGGCATATGCCATCTGGTTCCATCGCTTTGTCCACCTTGAATTTAGTGAGCTCCTGTAGGACTCTTTTGCCTTTGAATGGACTATTGTCCACCTCTTCACCCCCTTGGCAACTGCTGTACTGCTGTGCACTGGCCCCTCCCACTCTTCTGTGAATACTGAACGGAAAGACACAGTGGATGTCTTGGGAGGAGGATACGGAACTATCACTTCCAAATTCCTAAACAGCACATACATACAAGCAAGCAACATTCGGCATTGACAAATGCTTGTTTATCTTACATTAAAATGGACATTAGTGTATTGATTTTGTGTTCATGTGAATTGAAAAAATTTCAGACAATTCAGTGGTTTAGAAATATACAGAGTTTAAAAACAGACTTTTGGCAATACAGAGAAACAGGAAAGTATCATTGGCTGTTTTAGTTTGGATCTGTTTTGACTTAGGCTAAGAGAACATTGACACAGTGATATCAAAGGAAGCAATGTAGTTTAGTAGTGAAGGCTCTGGGCTATGATCCTGGAGACCTCGGTTTGAATCCCACAGCTCTTAATGAACATGGTCAAAAGCTGTTTTTTTTTTTTTGTATAGTAACTCATGCGTTCATAAGAAATAATTATAGAAAAACACTTGTGTGTTTATATAGGCTAATTACATAAAAAGTAGTATCACCACCACTTGTGATGTCATAAGGTCAAACTACACTCGAGAAAGATAGCACCAATATTTCTGCCTTGGTAATCACATATCCCATATATTATAGGGGCACGGGCGTGGTTGCACTCCTCTATTAGGATTCAGTCTTCACTTCTATGTTAAACTGACAACTGTGGACTTTAATAATTTCACAACCATTCAGCTGATACACATGAAATTTTGCATGCTCCATTAGGGATTGCAAACTGAAAAAAAGGAACTGCAGAAAAGGATTCTTTTTTGCAATCTGCAAAAAAAGATTTTTTTTTAGATAGCTGTTTCTTTGTCACTGTACAGTTACCAGATGGTTTAGGATTTTGGTTTGAAATTTTTAGGGTATAATGGTCTTGTCCCACAGATGTGTCTTTTGCTGGTTTGGTGAAAATATATTACTTTGCTCTGGATTTCTGCAGGGTTAAATTTTCATTCATTTCCCATAGGATAACATTGAAATGTAATGTACAGAGTCACTTCTTTGTCACTCCACTGTGAAGAAATGGTTTGAAATTTTGTTTTGAAATTTTCAGGGTAGAAAGAGCTTGCCACAACCATATGCATTCAGTTCGTTTCATGAAAATATATTACTTTGCTGCTGAGTTGTACGGGTTTCAAATTTTTCTGTGTTTTCTATAGGAGAAAACTGTAACATCAACAGTGATGGAAGCGCAGGTGTTATTCATATATGGCAGTGCAGGGCTCAGATGACATGGAAATACACAGAGGATTATGGAGTCATGGGAGTGTAGGGCCCAAAGGGCTCTGTGCTCCCACAGGGAAATAAGAATACAATTACAATCTCTCAAAAATTATGGATGGCTGGGAGCACAGGGCCTGGAGGTCCTGTGTCCCTACGAGCAAATAAACCTACAATTATACTTTCTCAAAAAGGAAGGAAATTCTCTGCAAAACAACTTCATTAATGCACCATTAGGTTTCTAGTCAGTGGACTACAGGACCCAAGGCAGCATGGTTTCACCAGGGGGAGGTCATGTCAGACCAACCTCGTTGAATTTTTTGACTGGGTGACTAGGGAGGTGGATCAGGGGAGGGCAGTGGACATGGCCTATCTGGACTTCAGCAAGGCCTTTGACACTGTGCCACATAGAAGACTATTACACAAACTGGGGAATATGGGTGTGGGCAGGACAGTAGTGGTGGGTAGGTAACTGGCTGGGTGGCAGGACACAGAGGGTGGTGGTAAATGGCTGTCACTCCACAGAGGGAAGAGTGACCAGTGGGGTACCACAGGGATCAGTGCTGGGACTGGTCCTATTCAACATCTTCATCAGTGACATTGTGCAGAATCTAGAAGGCAGAATTTCACTGTTCACTGATGACACAAAGCTCTGTAACACAGTAGACACACCAGAGGGTGTAGACAGAATGAGAAGGGACCTGCAGAAACTTGAAGAATGGTCAGGGGTTTGGCAGTAGAAATTCAATGCAAAGAAGGGCAAAATAATGCATATGGGGCACAAAAACCCTGGCACAATATATCAGTTGGGGGGTGAGGATATAGCATGCACCAAGCAGGAAAGGGATCTTGGGGTTGTCATCTCTGATGACCTCAAGGTAGGGAAACAGTGTGACAAGGCATCAGGTAAAGCAAATAGGATGCTGGGATGTATAGGCAGGGGCATCACCAGCAGGAAAAGGGAGGTCATAATTCCGCTATACAAGACACTAGTGAGGCCCCACCTGGAGTACAGTGTACAGTTCTGGAGACCATACCTACGTAAGGACATAGACAGGTAGAGAAGGTTCAGAGGAGGCAACAAAGATGGTGCATGGATTGCATCACATGTCCTATGAAGACAGGTTGAAGGAACTGAACATGTACTCCCTGGAGGAGAGGAGGGAGAGGGATATGATAGAGACATACAAGTATCTTACAGGGAGGAACAGGGTGCAGGAAAACACTATTTTTAAGTGAAAAGATGTTCCAGGACTAGAGGGCATGGGATGAAGTTGGAGGAGGACGATTCAGAGGAAACATGAGAAGAATTTCTTCACAGAACGGGTGGTGGACAAGTGGAACACCCTGCCAGAGGAAGTGGTGGGGGCTGAAACAATCACAGGATTTAAGAATGCATGGGATAGACATAAAGGAATTCTGGAGGTCAGGGGTAAGGGGAAACAGACTTCTAGGAAAACAAACTGAACTTACAAGCTCAAATGGGCAGACTGGGTGGGCCATAGGCCCTTACCTGCCGACACTGTCTATGTATCTATGTATCTATGTATCTAGTGACAAAAGTTTGGAAATGCGGTCTTAGGGTATCCAACCCTAACACCCCACCCCCACCCTGGGTTTCCAACCCTAAAATCCAACACCCACCCTAACACAAACACTTCACCCCCACCCAGCAGGCAAGAACAGGTGTGGGATGTGCCATGGGGTTGTCAACCCTAATACTCACCCAGACCTCATGCACTGTACCGATGTCAGCTTACTTACACATGGAATGGGGTGAGCTTTAGGGTTGACAAGCCCATGCCCCACTCCATGCCTTTTCCTGTCTGCAGGGTGGGGGTGGGTTCTTTGTGTTAAGGTGGGGTTGGGGTGTTAGCAGGGGTGTGTGCAGAAGCCATTAACAAAGGGGGCCCAAAATCCTAACAGTGCCAGGGAGGCCTGGGGTATGCTACCCTAGGACATTTTGGAAAAAATAAAACACCGCAAAAGGTGTATTTTCCTGTATTTTAGAGTTAGGCAAGCTACATTACAACCAAAATCATGAACAGGTGTGCACAATTGGAACAGAGCCTGTTGCTTTGCATAGAGTAGTAGCTAGCCCTCATAAATTCAAAGAGAATAAAGTTCAAGGTAGCAGAGCACTCACCAGTATTCCACAATAAGAAATACAAGAGTCAGTAAATATGTTCAAAAAATCCTCCACTTTTATTGCAGATAATTAACAGATGCACGTGGCATGGGTTCAGTGACTCACCAAAATCCCAGCGCTTCGACAAAAGCCTTTCTGAGTGGGTAAGTTTTACTATGGTAAAATAATCTCTTTTATGCAGTTTCCTGAACCAACATACTGTCTGTCACCTGATATTTTAAATACATATAGACATGTTAATTCATGATTTTGATTTAAGTGGCTGTAGTGGGATTCGAACAATGATAGACAAAATGCAACACAATGGAACATAAGATATAAAAAAAACAAATGAATATACAAACATGTATATGTATCAGGTGGAATTGCACTAGGGAAGATGAGTTTGAAAAACAATCTCAGGAAACATAGAAACATAGAATTTGACGGCAGATAAGGACCACTTGGCCCACCCAGTCTGCCCATTTCCCTACCTAATGGATAAGCTGCAGATCCTAGTTAACCAGCAGCCTACTTCTTCCTACCCCCACCCCCTAGAATTGCCTTATGACTGTCCCATGCATGCTTGAATTCCACCACTGTTTTTGACTCCACAACCTCCTCCGGAAGGCCGTTCCATGCATCCACAACCCTCTCTGTGAAAAAATACTTCCTTAAATTACCTCTGAGCCGCCCCCCTCTATCTTCAAATTGTGCCCTCTTGTTCTTGCACACCTCTTTCTTTGAAAGATGCTACCCTCTTGGACTTTGTTGACTCCCTTGAGGCACTTGAAAGTTTCTATCATGTCCCCCCTCTCCCTCCTTTCCTCGAGGCTGTTCATATTAAGCTCCTTAAGTCTCTCTTCATATGTCTTCCAGTGCAGACCCTGCACCATTTTAGTTGCTCTGGACAGCTTCCATCCTGTCTATGTCTTTGTGGAGATTGGGCCTCCAGAACTGCACGCAGTACTCCAGATGGGGTTTCACCAGCTGTCTGTACAGAGGAATAATAACTTCCTGTTTTCTACTGGTGATGCCTCTCCCTATGCATCCCAGTATCCCCCCAGCCCTCCTTGCTGCCCTCTCACATTGCTTGCCCACCTTTAGGTCATCTTATATGACTACCCCCAGGTCCCTTTCCATTTTTGTTGTTGTTAGTATCTCACCCCCCATTGTGTACTCTTCCCCTGGGTTTTTGTTTCCCAGGTGCATTACCTTGCACTTCTTAGCATTGAATCTAAGCTGCCATACATTTGACCATTCCTCTAACCTTGCCAAGTCCCTTCTCATCCTTTCCACCCCACCTTGTGCATCAACTCTGTTGCAGATCTTTGTGTCATCTGCAAAGAGACATACTTTTCCTTCCAGTCCCTCTGCAATGTCACTTATAAAGACATTGAAGAGGACCGGTCCTAATACTGAACCCTGCGGTACCCCACTAGTGACCCCCCTTTCTTCAGAGTGGACTCCATTTACTATTACTCTCTGTGTCCTGTTCTGCAGCCAATTCTTTACCCAGGCTGACATCTTGGGACCCACTTCCAGGCTGGCTAACTTGTATATTAATCTTTTGTGTGGGACTGTGTCAAATGCCTTGCTAAAGTCTAGGTAGGCCATGTCCACAGCCCTCCTGATCTACTATTTTGGTCACCCAGTCAAAGAAATCTATCAGATTTGTCTGGCATGACCTTCCGCTGTGAATCCATGCTGCCTTGGGTCCTGTGCCCTCTAGCCTCTAGATACTCTACAATTCTTTCCTTCGAAGTGATTCCATCATTTCCCTACCACTGAGGTTAAACTAACAGGTCTGTAGTTTCCTGCTTCTGCCTTGCTCCCACTTTTGTGAAGGGAATCACATCTGCCCTCCTCCAGTCCTCAGGTACCACCCCATCCTCTCATGATTTGTTAAAGAGGGTAGTCAGTGGTGTCACTAGTTCTACACTTAGTTCTTTTAGAATTCTGGGATGAATCCCATCAGGCCCCATTGCTTTGTCCACCTTCAGTTTTAAGAGTTCTTTCAGAACCCTTTCTTCTGTAAATGGGCTGGTATTAACTTCTGTATCCAGAGTGTTGCTACTGCTTGTTTAGGTACCCCCATTTCCTTTGTAAATACTGAGCAAAAATATTTGTTTAGTATCTCTGCCTTTTCACAGTCACCCTCTGCCCACCCTCCCTCCCTTTATTAAGCCTCACTATCCCTCCTTCGTCTTCCTTCACTCCCTGATGTACCTATAAAGGTTTCATCCCTTCTTAACTGAGTTGGCTATCTTTTCCTCAGTTTGGGCCTTTGCTGTTCTGACTGCCTTCCCAGCTTCCTTTTGCTTCAACTGATACAGTTCTCTGTCCTGCTCCTTCTGTGATTCCTTGTACTTCCTGAATGCTTTCTTTTTCTCTTGAACCTTCACTGCCACTTCCTTTGAGAACCATAGTGGCTTCTTAAATCTTTTCGTTTTGTTTATTTGCTTCACACAAAGGCTTGTTACCTCTGTGATGGCAGTTTTTATTATTCCCTATTGTTCTTCCACCCCTCCTTCTTGCCCATTTGCTAGTGCATTCCTTAGGCACTCACCCATTTTGGCAAAGTCAGCCCTCCTAAAGTCCAGTACTTTTGCCTTTGTATGGCTTGACTCTATTGCTGTGTTTATTGTGAACCATACTGTTCGATGGTCGCTAGTTCCCAGATGGCTACCCACTGCTACATCTGTGATCCTCTTTTCATCTCCATTTGAGAGAACCGGGTCTAAGATTGCTCCCTCTCGAGTGTGCTCCAATACTAGTTGTCTAAGGCATACCCCCTGTAGGGCATCTAGAATAACCCTACTCTTTGAAGTGGCTGCTGCAACTGCATTCCAGTTAACATCTGGCATATTCAGATCACCCATCAGCAATATCTCCCTTTTTCTGCCATTCTAAGTATACTTTCTATCATTTCCTTGTCCATTTCCTCCCCCTGAGAAGGGGTCTGTATACAACCCCTGTGCGGATTGTGGTGCCATTGCCGGTCTCCAAATTCACCCACAGTGCTTCTTCTCCTCCCTGTTTTCCCTTTTGTTCTGTTGCTTTGATTCCTTCCCTTATGTAAAGAGCTACTCCTCCTTCTCCTCTTTTACCCTCCCTGTCCCTCCTGTAGATAGTGTATCCTGGTATGTTTACATCCCAGTCATGGTTTTGTGTGTACCACGTTTCTGTGACTGCCACAATATCCAGATGTTCCTCCTCCATCAAGGCCACTAATTCAGGAAGCTCGTTACTCAGACTACGGGCATTGGTACTCATTGCTCTCCATTTTTTGATGGCTTTACCTTCTGTTGCAGCACCCCCCACTGACCTTTCTACCTCGGTTTTTTCTCATTTAGTACCCTATTTTGTAGGGAGAGGCTGGGATTTTCCTGCTGCTTATCAGTGCCTCGCCCCTTGACTAGTTTAAAAGCTTACCAATGAAGCATTTAAACCGATTGTTCAAAAGGCTTGTTCCCTTCCTGGACAGATGCAGACCATCCTGCCAGTATAGGCTGGTGTCCCTCCAGGTGGAACCCCAGTTCCCAATGAAGCCAAACCCCTGTGCTCCACACCATTTTTTCAACCATTCATTAAACTGCATGGTGCAAAGTACCCTCGCCTCACTCATGCCATTGACAGGCAGCACCTCTGAGAAGGATACTGTGTGTGCCACTTGTCTTAGGCCCCTCCCCAATTCTACAAAGTCCTTCTGCACTGCTCTAATTTCATGATGAGCCAAGTCATTTGTCCCTAGGTGGACAATGACGTGCAGCTCAGACTCCCGTGCAACTGTACAATAGATTCATACAAAGGGGCTATGATAGGCTGACATTTGACAATGCTCTCAAAATAACTGAAAACATGGAAAGGGACTGTTTGTTAGAAACAAAAAATCAGGAACAAGTTAATAACAGATCTGACTGTTTTATCACAAAATACAATTGGGCAGCAGGGGGCATGGTGAACATCATTAGAAAACACTGGCCCATACTTCTTAATGATTCTGTCTTATCAAGCGAATTAACAGGGAGCCAAAGAATTACATTTTCAACAGCAGATAATCTTACAGACAGGCTAGTTCATAGCCACTATGTTGAAACCGAACCTGAAGCAACCTATAGACAATGGTTATCCCCACCCCCAAAGGGATGTTTCAGTGTGGGAAATGCAACATATGAATTCTGCTGCCAGAGTAAGAAATTCCAGTTTGAAGGTTATCAAAACACTGTTGAGATCTGAAGCTTTTGGCATAACCTCGGTAGTTTTGTGAAATAGTGCCACAATTTCATCTGTGGAGAGTGGGGGTGGGGTGAGGTGGTCGGGTTTGGTGTCAGTGGGGAAAGGTGTTAGGGTTGGAAACCCTAACACCTCATTTCCTTACATTTGTTACTTCAACCCTAACCGATGCATTAACAAAGTTTTTTTGCAATGAATTTCCTTACTTTTTGAGAAAGTGTAATGTTGTCCTTATAGGTTTGTGATAGTGCAGTGCCCTCTGGGCACTGTGCTTCCATCAGTTTATACTGTGTTGTGGTTACATCTCCCTCTGTAATGGTATCCATTTGTGGGAGCGGAGGGCCCATAGCTGTAGAGACAATGCATTGAACTCTCATGTCCCTGTGGGAGTGCATGGCCCTCTTGGCCCTGCACTCCCACTACTGCATAATGAAGGGCCCAGTAGACTCATAACTGCTTAATAGTATCCATATGTGGGAGCGCTGGGCTCTCTGGGCCCTGCACTCCCATTTACCAATAAGTATAGAGGTGGGGTACATGCCTACAGACATTCCAAGTAACCCTTGTGATGCAAATGGAGCAATATCTCAGTACCCATAGGAAAAAAAATCCACTGCAGTTGTAATCATGCTCTGGCAAACTGCAAGTCAGCTTAGTAAAAAATCTGTATCTCAAACCATTTTCAAGATATAGGCACTGAAAGGTATTGCGTCTGCCACAATGCTATTCGAAGGGAAACTTCCAAATTTCAAAATGTTATAACTATGGAAGCAATGTAAATGTTATCACCAAACCAGAAAAAGTCACATCTTTGGGGCAAGCACTGTCTACCCTGAAAATTGTAGCCCAAAATATCAAATGGTTTCTTAGAAGTGATCTTTTAAAATCCCGTTTAGTGGGTGACAAAATTCCTTTCCTTCATGATCCCTTTTCGGCGACTCAGAATACCATTTGTGAGCAAATCCCTTTTTTTGAGGTAGAGTCATGTGATCCTCCACTCAAGGAAAGGGATTTTGACAGCTCATTAAAAGGGATTGGCTCGAGAAAAGGGATTTTGACAGCTTGCGAAAAGACATTGGAAGCGAGTCACGAAAAGGGATTTTTAAACTTTAAAAGTACCATTTTTGAAGAAAACTAACTAAACCAAAGGCATAGATTTATAAAGGATGTCCCCCTGAGCAAAACCCATACATGGATGTCTTCAAAAGACATCCCTGGGGCAAGTTATAACAGTTTGTTTGTGCCAAAAAATGAAAAACAAGATGTTGGCTCATGAAAATGGATTTTATTTCTCATGAACATGGATTTAAAAATCCCTTTTTGCAATCCCTTTTTGTGTGCCCAAAACCCTCTTCACCACTGTGCAGCTATCCAAAAAACTGAACTGAGCATGCTCAAAACCCGAAATTTCAAAACTGAATAACTTTGTAGCGGATTAATATTTTTTCACCAAACCAATGTTGACTTGTTCTGTGTGGCAAGCTCTTTCTACCCTGAAAATTTCAGAGTAAAATTCCAAATGGTGTGAAGGGGAGGAAGCAGCAAGTGAGACATTTAGGCTGGGATATTCAAAGCAGTTGCGCATGGCGCAACTGAGTTGCACTGGTGTAAGTACGGAAATGCACCAAGGAGAACATTTTCAGCAGCAGCCATTGCACAGCACAAGTCCCAATGTGCCAGTGAGCAACCCTGCAGAATGCATGAGCAAGAGTAGGGGGTGTGCCCATGAACATGCAGTGCAGTGCGATATTAAACCGCTGAACCATTGCACAAGTGTGGAGCAAGTCCCAGATGCGCTGAGCAGACTTGAGCCTATAAATACAGGGTGCAAGTACACAGACAGCACTTGTGTCAGGGTGAGGGAGAGAGGGAGAGAGTGGAATGGGAAGGTGGAGGGACAAAACCTTCAAGAGCAAGGGAGACAGAGCCTGAGAGGGACAGGGTGACCTGTTCAGGCAGCCACAGGGGTGTGGGACAGATGTGGCAGTGGAGAGTGAGTCAGGGGCCAAGGGAGTGAGAAGGAGAGGCAGGCAAGGTGCCACACACCGCACCAGGGTGGCATACAGCCCACAGCAGCCGACTGCCCAGGGGGAGACAGGACAGCAGGGGCCATGGCCAGTGCACCCTTTCTAATGGAGGCCATAATGAGGGGTGTGAGGAGGCAGGAGGAACAGCGATGTGGCTGTGGAAGAGCCAGTCGGCAGTATGCACAGAACAGGTGGTACCGTGCTAGCACCACCTTCGAGAACTACACTGATATGGAGATTGTGGGCTGGTATCACCTGAACTGGGCTATTCTGAGGCAGCTCTGTGAGCTGTGCAGTGAGGAGATGCAGGCACCCACCAGACGGAGCCATGCTATATCAGTGGTGATGAAGGTAACAGCTGTCATATGCCTGCTCACCACAGGCACCTTCCAGTGAACAACAGGGGATACCATAGGCATAACCCAGTTGGCCACGTCATGCCTCCTCACACACTTCCTCAACATCCTGCTGCCACATGCTTCGGAATACATCCATTTCTCCAGCACACAGGCAGAGAGTACAACAACCATGCAGGACTTCCACAGGGTAGCACAAATGCCTGGCATGCTTGGAGCCATTGACTGTACCCATGTGGGCATCCGCATGCCACCTGGCACTGTAGGTTTGGCATACATTAACAGGAAGGGGTACCCCAGCGTCAATGGCCAGGTGGTGTGCTATGCCAAGGGGTGCATCACCAATGTCTGTGCCACAAACCCTG
This sequence comes from Neoceratodus forsteri, assembly GCA_016271365.2. Classification (NCBI taxonomy): domain Eukaryota; kingdom Metazoa; phylum Chordata; order Ceratodontiformes; family Ceratodontidae; genus Neoceratodus; species Neoceratodus forsteri. The sequence continues at coordinate 49,979,948 of CM057450.1, read as the reverse complement.
GGAGTGCACATGATGCATTCATCTGGCACAGCACTGCACTGTGCCACAGGCTCGAGCATGGGGATAGCCCCACAGGCCACCTAGTGGGTGAGTATGGGATGGGAAAGGGGGACGGGCAGAGCATGGGAAGGTGGACAGCAGGGTAGGTGCACTGGCAAGGGCACCAGGGATGGGCAAGGGGCACAGCAACAGAGGACACAGGGCTAACCATGTCATTCTCCACACAGGTAACAGTGGATATCCACTCAGGCCCTGGCTGCTCATGCCCTACCAGTGCCTATCATCCCCAGCAGAGGAACAGTACAATGAGGCACACACCAGCACGCGGAACATCATTAAGTATGTATTTGGGATGCTGTAGGCACATTTCCATTGCCTAGACAGATCTGGCGGTGACCTACAGAACAGCCCCTCAAAAGCCTGTGGCCTATTCCTAGCCTGTTGCATACTGCACAACATGGCCATTGACCGTGGGATAGCTGTTGAGGCTGAGGAGGGGGACAGTAGTAGGGACGATGAGGGCAGTGGGCCAGAGGGTAGTGGACAGCCCCCCCTGGGCAGAGGGACCCCCGCCTCCAGCGGATGGCACACCAGCAAAGGGACACCATTGCATGGGAGCACTATGGTGCAGGCAGGTAGGTTGCACCACACCCACGCACAGGCTACACACACAGGTACAGCACACAGGCAAGGGCATGCATGGCAATGGGCATGCACACACAGAGGCATGGAGCAGGGGTGGGGTGACAGTACCATACAGCCACACACAACAACAAACAGCAGGGAACAGCAAAACACACACACAGACACACACACACACACACACACATATACACACACTCTTGCCCAGGCTCTGGCATATGGTGGGGATCAGATGCGGTGCACAGGTGCACAGGCGCAACCGGCACAGAACTGCTGTCATCATACCCATGCCACATGGACCAACGGCCGGGCAGGCTCTGACACAGGCAATATGAGGTGCAACACACAGGTGTCACACCTGTGGTATGCACACACACACACACACACACACACTCTGCCCATGTGCACACAGGGCAGCGGCAACTGACTGCAACCAGGGCAGCATGCACATCAGGACCGCCACACAGAACCATGGCCACCGTGGCCACGTGGGCAGCCATGCCAGGGTCAAATGGCTGCTATAGGCTGCACATCAGCCACAGGGGGGTGTCAGAAACAGCCTCCAAGGGGTTGAACCATGGGACTGTGACTGGGTAGGTGCAGGGGTGTGCAGGCACCCAAACAGGCCCGACCCAGGTGTGCCTGGGATGCCAACAGCAGAGCCCAGTGTGGACAGGGAGGGTGTCACTCGATGCCGGGTTTGTGGGGTGGACTGTTCAGTACATGGTGTGTTAGGTGGCCAGCCATGCCCTGTGGCAGCCAGCAGTGCAAGGCCATCCCTGATCGCATTGGCAATGCGATCTTGGGATTCGGTTGTGTCCTCCTGCAAGCACTGAATAGCCTCCAGGAGATGTGCAGTGCCTCTCTCATGCTGCTCGGCTGCCTGGTGCACCTCTGCATGCAGTGCACGCACTCCAGCTACCAGCAGCATCTGCTGCTTCACAGAGGCCCACAGCAATTGGGTGTGCTCTGACAATGGGTCAGTGCCCAGGGGAACCTGGGTGGGGTGCCATCCCACCGGTGGTGTATGACCGCCCTGTGTAGCCCCCCACTCAGGTGGATGCTGCACAGTGAGGTCCACATGGGGTTGATCCCTATCAGGCACCCCAGTGGTGGACACCGCTTCCATCTGCCCTCTGTCCCCTGCTGCCTGCCGCAGCTGCCCCTCCGGCCCCTGTACGCTGCACAGAGCCTGCACAGCTGCACCACCACCACATGGCACTGCTATGGCAGTGAACATGACAGCACCTGCAGTGGAGGTGGCCAGCTGTCCCACCACTGGCAGGCCACTGGGCATGCTGCCTGTGGTGGTACATGCTATGGGTGTCTCCCCATGACACCTCCCATGCTGTCCAGGATCAAGGTCATGTTATCATCGGCATTGGATCCCACCCATCTGTGTCTCCATGCAGAGGATGCCATGGCTGGCATCCTGCTGAAACACAGCCAGGGCCTCATCCGACCCCATGCCCAGGACACCTGGCTGGACAGCAGTGGTGTTCTGCAGCCGATCATGCCCCAGCATGCCCATGGAGGTGGATGGCTGGTCCTCCAGGGCTGGGCCCACCTCCACAGCTGCTGCTGGCACCCTGTACACTGCATGCAGGTGTGCCGGTGTTGAAAGAGAAAACAGATGTGTCAGTGATGCATGTCCCCTGGCCCATCCACCCATTGCTTGCTGTGTGTGCTCATCATATGTACCATGCTGTGATGGGCTTTCACCTGTCTGGAACCCTCCACCAAGCACACCCTTGACAGTGCTGTGGTGCATGGTGACCTCCACCAGCTCCTCCTGCGCTGTGAGCTGTGGCACAGCAGCAGGCCCCCCCCTCCGGTGGATGTCTGGGCTGCATGAATGGCCTCCACCTTCTCCTTGATGCAGCGTTTATTGGTGCCCACCTTCTTCTGGCACTCCTGCACTGACCACTGGTGGCTGTCCTGCTGGTTCACACTCCCCACCACCTCCTCCCAGGCTGCAGCCCTGGCCTGTGGTATGCCTGTGGCACCACTCAGCAGTGGCTCCCTATCGAGGTAGGCCTCAAACAGGGCATCTGCCTCTGCCTAGGTAAAGTTAGGTCTGCGCTTGTGAGCAGGCCCATGCTCCTCACTCCCTTCACGCTCCAACATTGTGCTACCTGTGGACATAGACATGTGTGTCACTGTCAGCTGCAGCCTACCCCATCCACCCGCTGTGCTGGCTGTGCTCAGCAGCAAGCACAACTTACCTCAGATGGTTGCAGTACTGGTCCATGGCCTGTGCTTTTCTGAGGTGCTTTTATAGCACAATGCATGCAAATGAGCATTGGTGCAACGGTAATGACATGCTAATTTCACCAGTGCGCCACGCATTGGCTGATGAGCTCATTTGCATGTGGTGGCTGAATATCGCATGCTTGCTCTGTGCATAATGGAATTGCTCCGGAGCAAGTCGCAGTGCAATGTCCACGCATGAGTGGTGCACAGGACCACAGTGCACATGTGTCAGGTGGTGTGTGCTACCGCCTTTAGTGCACTGTGTGCCGGTGTGCAATAGAGGCCATGGCACACTGTGCACCATGGCCTCTATTGTGCACTGGTGCACAATGTGCTAGGTGAACCCTGACCCCTACTGTGACCCTGTGACCCCTTGGGACTACACCGCTATGTGCCTGTCAGGCCACACCCATTCTGCGCATCTCCACCAATTTGCGATTGGTGGACACAGCGCATGCCTCCACGAGGCATGCATCCCATGCACATTGTCCACACATGTGCCTTTGGCTACCATTTTGTCTCCACTTAGTGCAGTGGTTATGGTAGCGCAGCAGGGAGTTCGTCAGTCCCATCATTGGTCCAACATAGAATTGATAAATCTCATTGCCTGTGTGCAGCCACATGCACCAGGGCTCTTGGGCAGGTGCCCCTGCTCCAGCCCAGGACAGAGGTCTGGCAGGCTATTGCTGCCAGGCTGGTGCATGACACTAGGGTGGCCAGGACAGCTGAACAATGTCACCATCTGTACGGAGACCTGTTGAGGCAGGACCCAGAGTGCTTGAGGTAGCTGCAGGTGCACGTCTGCAGGGGGGCCATGCCATGGCCAGGTAAGTCATCCCATTCTGCATGTGTGCTCTAATGCTGTAGTGTGGTGCTGGCTTGGCTGCCTGGCATGCCCTGCAGAGGGGTACACTGTCAGCATGCCCATTGTGGAGTGGCATTGCTGGCCACAGGTTGTGCTGTGCTACAGCTTTGTGGGACATGTCGGGCAGGGGCACATGCTGTGCACAGGGGTGGGGTTGATGGGCACCTGCTGTGGATGCTCTCTGATGTGTACTGTCTTTGTTCCATTCCCAGGGCCTGAAGATCAATGCTGAGCATGTGTGGCAGGAGTGCCAGGCTGGGTACTGCAGGCCACAGTGGGACCCAGCAGTGGTGGAGGAGAAGCAGTGGAGGAACTGGCGCAAGCGGCACAACAGTGGGCAGGTAGGCAGTGTTGCATTCCTCTGCACATCACCAGTTGTTCAGTAGGGTTGTGGGTGCTGCCATGGCCATCTGTGCCATGTGCCATGGCAGCTGTGTGCTGCACACTGTGTGTGGAGTATGGGACGACCATCACACATGTGTACCAGCTGTTGGTGCAGTGGGTGTGTGCCCAGCTACCACTGGTGTTGCTGTGGTGCTGCAGGTGCCCTGTGCCTTCTGACTGTTGCTGCAAAGTCAGGTGGCCATTGGGCAGCAGTGTCCAATGCTTTGCACTGTCACGGCATGCTGGGTTACTGGCAGGTGTTGGCCCACCCCCTGTGAGTGGCTGGGGCGCCACTCCAGGTGTGTGTGTTCTCACTGCCCATTGCACACAGTAGGTGGGCATGGTGTCATGGGACCTTGCACTGATCACCTGTCCTTTCCTTTGTCATAGGCATCCAGAGGTGTTCATGGCTACCCCTGTATTGCAGGCTGATGAGGCAGATAATCCTGATAACCTCGATGACGCTGGAGGTGGCCCAGCAGGTGCACAGGATCCTGCTGACAGACTGGAGGACGAGGAGGTGTCAGGCAGTGGCAGGCCATGGCAACCCATAGATCGACCCCAGCAACTCCCTTATACCCCTGCCATCCTTTCCCCATCTGTTCCTCTTCCCACTGTACAGTCCCTGTTCTCTATATCCTTCCCCTGCTTTTCTACCCTTTCCAACCCCTTCTACTTGTAAATAGTTCTTTCAATACAGTTATTTTGCTTACCTGCCTGTGTCGGTCTTTGCTTTGCAGCTGGCATGAGAAGCCATGCTGAAGTGGTGTGGTGTGTGTCTGGGTGGTGTGCTTGTGTCAGTGTGCGGGTCATGCATCGTGGTGTCCTGCCCTGTGGTCAGTGGCTGTGCCTTGGGATAGCCATGGGGCTGCTGTCCAGGATGTGTTGCATGTGTGTGTTTGGCAACATGGTCCTGGGTGTGGCTTGCTGGGGTCTTGGTGGGGGCACAGCATGCAGTGGGGGGAGGACTCTACTGGTGGCCCTCCATTGGCCATTGGTGCCACCTGTTGCATGCTTTCTGTGCCACAGTTGTGTTCCGGGGTGGGGGTGCCTTGGTGCCTGTGTGCCTTGCTGGTGGTGGCCACCTCTGGCCTGCCACTGTGCATCCCTGGCACTGTTCCTGGGTGTCTTCCTCTGCCATGCCCCATGCCTTTACACTGCTGCTGTGCTCCCACCATTGCCTGGGGCTAGTCTATGTGCACCATGGCGTATGTCCGGTTGCACCATGGCACATCTCTGGTTGTGCTATGGCACAGGTCTGGTTGCACCTTGGCACAAGTCTGGTGGCATCATGATATTTAGCCATGTTGCACTGGTGCATTTCACCATGTGCAACCTTTGAATATCGCACTCATTGCCCCATGTTGCATTGGATTTGCGCTGCACCAGACAAGCGCAAGCATTTGCTGCATTTCTGAATATCTGGCCCTTAGTGTTTTGGTGACCACTAGTGGTCAAACAGTATAACCTGCAGGTGAGAAACTGAACTGATTTGGGGTTTAACATTAAACTGCCTATTCAACCCTGACTATAAGGGTGTGACCGCACCCTTATAATATATATGTATATATATATATGTAAAAAGGTGATTTACACATTTTGGGACACATTATCAAAAACTTACAACTTCATGAGATGGCTGCTTCTTGATGGGGTATGGCAAATTTCATGCATATCACCTGAACATTTTCAAAGTTATTGTAGCACAAACTATTAAGTTTAACAAAAGCGAAGAAAGAATTTGACTACAAATGGTAATATACACATTTTGGAACTGCGTATATCTAGACATGCACCACCAATCAAACTGAAACTTGGAATATCAAGAGACCAATAGCCTATGAGGGAATATGCCAAATTTCATGTAAATTGCAAGAACAGCTGCAAAGTTATTAATGCACAAATGAAACAATCAAAGCAAGAATTTGACAACACATGAGGATGTACACATGTTGGGACTGCATATCTCCAGCTGTGCACTCCCAATCAAACTAAAACTTGGAATATCAAGAGATCACTAGTCTGTGAGGGCACTTGCCAAATCTCATGTAAACTGCAAGAACAGTTACAATGTTATTTGTAACATGGCAAAAGAACAGAACAGCAAAATACTAGCAATGACTGGAGGAAAAGCATCACATGTGATAGTTTGGAGACGGCATTCATTTTACAATAATGCCATTCCCAAACTGAAGTACTAGAGTAGTCCACACAAGTAAAAGTAAAAGTGTCCTTTCTACCCACCCAGCCACCAAAATGCCCGTGTGTATTATCACAAAGTATGACAAGTGCCATGACGAGCGAGTGTGACAGATGGAAGAAGTGACTATGAGACACTCCAGAAAGCAAGCGGGATAAAAGATTACCTTCAGAAATAGAAAGACGAAGTAGCAGGCAAGCATTGAGCAGCGATGGGACCAAGTAAAAGAAAAATTGTAGACTACGGGAGAGCAAGACACAGTGGAAGTCAGCAGTATGCAAATCAGCAGCAAGAGGACATGTTGGAATGCTGAAATTGGAGCATCGACCTCCTAGACAGGTTATGACTATAATAGCCATGAACAAATTCAAAACAGTAATAAAATTATGCAGAAGTGTACTAAATGTATACAAATACATGCTGTTGTGATGACAACATTGCAATATAAAAAGATGTCAGTGGTAAAATGAAAGTATTCAGAAAAGTGCAATAAACATATTATCTCCATACAAAAACTGTATAAGTCCATTTTCCACAGAACAGAAACAGAAACAAAGTTGACATTTACCTGAAACATGTCATGTTACAAGTGCATTAAGCCACTCCGAAGGCTAATGGAGAATTAATTCATGGTTGGGTGGTTGTAGGCACTCAGCCTTTGGTCTCATGCCACAACCCCCCCACAACCATGCACTAATTCCCCATTAGATGCCACCTTCTTTGTGGCTTAATGCTTACTAGTGCACAACGTGAAACAATCAAAGCAAGAATTTGACAAAATATGGGGTTGTACACATTTTTGGATTGCATATCTCCAAATGTGCAATTGCAATCACAATCAACCTGAAACTTGGAATATCAAGAGACCATTAGTCTGTGAGGGCACATGCCAGATTTCATGTAAATTGAAAAAACAGCTGCAAAGTTATTCATGCACAAAGTGAAAAAAATCCCTGTTCGTGAGCTTTTAAAATCCCTATTCATGAGCCAAATCCCTGTTTGTGAACTTTCAGAATCCCTTTTTGTGAGCCCTAAATCCCTTTTCGTACTGTGCATCTATCCCAAAGACTGAACTGAACATGCTCAGAACCCAAAAATTTTTAAATTGAGTAACTTTGGAATAGATTAACATTTTTTCACCAAACTAATGCTGGATTGTTCCTTAGGATAACTTGTTTCTACCCTGAAACTTTCCAGCCAAAATTCCAAACCATGTGCATGCAGCACACTGTTGAAATATTACCTTGATATTTCCTAAAAAAAGCAAAAAAAATGCATTTTTGATGTTTTGCTGTGCATAACCAGCACATCCGATAAAAACACAACTTGGCAAAACAAGAAATCTACCACTTGACACTATGTATTCCAAATTTCATGCAAATCCATTGAACGGTTGTGAAGTTATTAAAGTGCAAAATTTGGGATATAACATTAAACTGCCTACTCATATACATATATACGTATGTATATGTATATGTAAATATGTATGTATTTCCCTACATATATATTATAGTGGTGTGGTGGCGCCACCATAGCTATGGTTGAGAAGCAGTTTCTATGTTAAACGTGAAATTTTGCACTGTAATAACTTTGCAACCATTCAATAGATTTGCACAAAAGGTTGCATGTGCAGTGTCCTGGGGTAGATCTCCTGAGCTGCCAAGTATCACTCCAGTTGGATTTGCAGATTCAGTGATCTGGATAGTAAAAAAAAACTGAAAATGTGCCACTTTTTGCAGTTTTTTCCTCATCGTGCTGAGCACAGCTGGCATTGGATTTTGTTCTGAGATTTGTATGGTAGAAAGGGCTTGGGTGACAGAACATTCCAGCATTTATTTGGTGTAAAAATGTAAACCAATCCAAAGTTATAGCATTTTTAATGTCCCATTATTTTCAATGGGATTTTTATTTTTCAGGATAACTACACGATATGAACAAGAATCATCTTGCCAGGGGCCAATCCTTGTTAGTCAAAAAAAATTCCTTGTTCACCAGCCACCATGTTTTTTCATTTTGCCCTGAACAAAACTGTCATAACGCTGCCCAAGGATGTCTGTTTGCCACATTTAATTATTGTTTTAGGTCAAGGAGAGTTGATGAGCTGTTCTTTGTGCTCTCTGATGTTTCTATGTCCCTATGAAGTTATTATTAGCAGTTTTACAATCCTTGTTCACCACTTGCTAAATACCTTGTTCACCATCCTTGTTCGTCACTGGCAAACAAAGAAATTGGCTGTCGATCAAAGATTCCCAGTCTGGCCATATGGTCATGACATTTTCACTACCAGATCGGGAATTCTTGTTTGCCAGCCAATTTCCTCATTCGCCAGTGATGGACATGGATGGCGAACAAGGATATCAGCTGGCTAACAAGGATTCTGGTCTGGCTGTCAGGTCGTGAAAATTTCATGAACAGAATGTTAGACCGGGAATCTTTGTTCACCAGCCAATTTCCTTGTTCTCCAGGCAAAAAAATGAATGGCAAACAAGGAAACTGGCTGGTGAATAAGGATCCTTGGCTTGGCCATCTGGTCATGAAAATTTCAGATGAGATGGCCAGACCAGGAATCCTTGTTCACCAGACGATTTCCTTGTTCGCCAGCGATGGAAAAGTCTGGCAGATAAGGGACAGACTGGCAAATAAGGACTGTTTTTTGGCCATCTCAGCTGCAGGATAAAAAAAGTGTTTCAGGACCATCTGGTCCACAAAAATGTTACAAACTTTTTCTGTTCACCTCACAAGCCCTGGTGTCTAGTGGCACCCCCTACACTCAATCCCCTATATTTTTGTTTGTGATTCATTTGTTATTTAAACATTATTTTTTATATTAATTTTTACAGTGGCATTCTGCCACATTCTGTCTTTTTTTCCCCTGGTGTCTAGTGGTACCCTCCCCCCACACACCATCTTTCCAATTTTTGTAAAAAAAATCATTGGTGGTCTGTGGCATCCCTCCACCTTCCCAGGATGGGTTGTTGCTGTAAAATAAGGAAAACTGTCCCTTGTTGTCTTTTTTCTTTGTGTTACCTCTATGAAAAAAATGGTCCATTGCAAATCGCTCCCACATATCCCACCAGACCATCCACTGTGCACACACCTCCCCACACCCCTCCGATGCCCCCACAGACTACTACTTACCTATGGAGGTCTCAGGTTAGAGATCTGCTCCACCAATTGAAGACACTTCTTGCTGCTGGAACCAGTGCCTGCAATATGAACTTAGGTAAATGCGAATCAATGTATTTCAATGGGGGGCAACATTTGGCCATAACTTAGCTGTGTATGTTTTGTGCTTTTGACCCCAAATTTTCAACATGACTATTTGGGTGCCCCACCTCATTAACAATATGACTGTCATTAGGCAACTCCTGCCAGAAAGGTGATTTCATGATGGGTGGGTGGAATTACCTTTCCAGTGGGATTTGCATAACAACAGTGATACTGTTCATGAGGTGGGGTCATAAGAAGGGTATGTTGACATTTTGGGGTTAAAATGTAAAATAAAATGGCTGTGTTATGAGCATTCATTGCTATCTCACCATGCACACTCATAACTTTGGAAATGTTCTATATTTTCACCCTAAATTTTCAGCATAGCCTTATTATTATGCCACCTCATGTGTCTGACACCTGTCATTTTTCAAATCCTGACCAAAATGTATTTTCACACTAGTGGTGCAGAATGGTGTGGCATTTGCTCAGAATTATGGTTTGTTGGGATTTTGAAAATGTTCTGTGCTGAGTACATGCAGTGAGGTCATAAGATGACTATGTTGAAAATTTGGGGTAAAAATGAATAAACATGACAGTGTTATGACTATTTATAAATGGAGGGATGGGACCCTGTGCTGACATCATGACATAAGGATACTGCTATATTATCTCGATGGAGGGATGGGAGTGAAGGACCCTGCGCTCCCACCATAACATATGGATACTGTTACACTATCTCAATGGAGAGACAGCATCGCAAGGTCCAAAGGACCCTGCTCTCCCATCATAACATAAGGAAACTGTTACACTATCTTGATGGAGGGATGGGAGTGCAGGGACCAAAGGACCCTGCTCTCCCACAATAAAATAAGGATACTACTATACTATCTCAAAAAGTAAGGAAATACATTGCAAAAAACTTTGTTAATGCATCAGTTAGGGTCAAAGCAACAAAAGTAGGTAAATGTGGCATTAGGGTTTTCAACCCTAACACCCCATTCCCCACCCTGCACAGACCCACAGGTTGGGGGGAGGGTTTGTCTTGGGTGCCGTGGACACTAACGCTCACCCCATTCTCCTATGCTGTAGCAATGTCACCTAATTTTGTAATGGAATGGGTGAGCATTAAGGATTCATTGCACCCAAGGCAGACCCTCAACCACCCCGCCCATGAGTCAGTGCAGGGTGGGGAATGGGGTTTTAGGGTTGGAAACCCTAATGCTACAAATCCCTCTTTTTGTCACTTTGACTCTCACTGATGTATTAATAAAGTTTTTTGCAATTTACATCTATATATATATCTTATAGAGGTGCAGTGGCACCTCTATAGTTAGGGTTGAGTGTGCAGTTTAATGTTAAACCCCAAATTTTGCACCTTAATAAGTTTGCAACCGTTCAATGGATTTGCATGAAATTTGGCATACGCTGTCCCATGGGGTAGATCTCATGACATGCTAAGTCTTGTTTTGATCAGATGTGCAGATTTTGCACAGCGCATAAAGAACCAAGTGTGTTTTTTGCCTTTTTTTTCCAATTTTTCCTGAATTTTCCTCATCACCCTGCAGCCACACCGTTTTGAATTTTAGCCTGAAATTTTCAGGGTAGAAAGAGTTTACCCTAAGGAACAAGCCAGAATTTATCATTTATTGGTGAACAAATATTATTCTGATCCAAGGGTTTTCAATTTTGAAAATTTGGGTTCTGAGCATGCTCAGTTCAGTCTTTTGGTTAGATGCACAGCTGTGAACAAGGATTTCAGCTCACGAATGTGAATTTTGACAGCTCGCAAATGGGGATTCATTAAATCTCCATTCATGAGAAAAAAATTCCCCGTTCCTGAGCAGCCATCTTTTTTTCACCTGTAGTCCAAAACAAAATGTTGTTTCTTGCTCCACAGATGCATTTTGTGTAAACAAATGCATGGGTTTTCTTCAGGGCAATGCCATCAACAAAACTATGTGTTTGGTTTCCATCAGATAATTAAAAAACTGCCATTTTTATATTTGAAAATTCCCATTCATGACTAGCTTCCATTCCCCATTCATGAGGTGTCCAAATCCCCATTTGTGAGTCTAACCCCAGTTTGTGAGCTTTAAAATCCCAGTTTGTGAGATAAGGACCAGATGGCTCTATCTCATGAATGGGGATCGGCTTGTGAATGAGGATTCTGACAGCTCACGAACGGGGATTTGGCTCATGGATGGGGATCATAAAAAAAAAAACTTGTTCATGAGCTGTAAAAATCTCCATATGTGAGCTGATCCCCATTTATGAGCTAGCAAAATCCCCATTGGTGAGAAGAAGACCAGATGGCCCTATTCCATGAATGAGGATCAGCTCATGAACAGGGATTTTGTCAGCTCATGGACAGGGATTCCACTCATGAACAGGGATTTTCACAGCTCACGAACAAGGATTTGTAAAACTTTGCCAGTTCACTGCTAAGAAATGGTAAGGACTTGTGGCTTGACATTTGTAGGGTGCAGAGGGGGTGTACCATAGATGAGATGTATGCTGGTGTAAAAAATTGCATTGGTTACAAAGTTATGACATTCAGAAGATGAGACATTTCCCATAGGATAACATTGTGACTCATTATGCATTGTGGTGCCCATATCATGAAAACAAAGCAAGATATGGATTTTCACTACCTGCAGCTTAGATCACTGAGGTGAGTTAATCTGCAGAAACAAGTTTGGAAATCATAGACTACACCAGCAATGGAATTTATTTCCTACTTGCTACAGTTCCCGAGATATTGGCAAATTATTGTCACAAGGGTTCCAAAGGGTGCCTTTTCAGTGCATTTTGGTGGCTGTATCTTAGAAATGATGCAAGATACAGATTCAGTCAATGTATGTTCCGTGCAGTACTCACTGTCATGATTACAACACCTGAATTTTATTTTCTAGCTGCTATGGTTCTCGAGATATTGGCAAATTAATGTTACAAGGTTCCTTGCCCTATAGGGCTGCTGCATGGGTCTCTAGCTATGTGTAAGTGGGAACGCAGGGCCCAGAGGGCCCCACGCTCCCACAGATGCATATCGTTATGTAGAAATGGGCAGCCTGGTGGGAGCGTAGGGCCCACCAACACATGCTATTTACTAGTTATATTACACTTTTTAAAAAGGTAATGAAATTCATTGCAAAAAAACATTGTTTAATGCATCAGTTAGGGTTTAAGTGACAAAAGTGGGAAAATTAGATGTTAGGGTTGAGCGGCTTGAGCCCCTAACCCCCACCACCCTACCCCTCATCCTCCACTGACCGATAGATGCCGGGTGAGAGTTGGGTCTCACGACCCCATGGCACACCCCAGCCTCCGCCGGTCTGTGGAGGAAAGGGTGGTGGGCTGGTGGGGGAGTTAGGGTTCAAACCTAAAGTCTCATTTCCCCACTTTTGTCATTTTAACCCTTACTGATGCATTAAATGAAGTTTTTTCAATGAATATCTACATATATATATATATTTTTTTTTTAAAAAAATGGGTAGGAAAAATTATGTCTGCTGATTGGTTGAAATACATCACATGACCTTGTGTATATCAATGCACAACCACACACCTGCACTTTCACCCCCTCCAAAACAATTTTGCCATTTTATAAGATAGATAACTCATTCTAGGGTGTGCAGTCGCACTCTGATATACGCATGCCTTGGGTGGTTGATGCACGAGGCCGCTGCACCCCTTAGAGTGGGTTATCTATTACATATGTGGTGTGCATCAACCACCCAAGGCGTGCGTATATCAGAGTGTGACCACACACCCTAGAGTGGGTTATCTATCTTATAAAATGGCAAAATTGTTTTGGAGGCGGGTAAAAGTGCAGGTGTGCAGTCACACTCTGATATACACACGGTCACTTGATGATGTTTGTCCAATGCCATTGATTCTTTTTTTCTTGCCATTTTATAAATATACATATATATATATATATATATATATATATATATATACATGCATACACATCATAGGGGTGCGGTTGCACCCCTATAGTTGGGGTTATGAAGGCACTTTAATGTTAAAATTGAAATTATGCACATTATTTACTTTGGGCCTGTTACTTGGTTACTTGGTTAAATGGACAAATAGGGGCTGTAGCCCATCGGGATGGAACATGTAATTGATATGACTCTGTATTTCCCCTTTGTTTCTATTATTTCATCAGCCACTTATCTAGTTTGTTTTTAAAAGTATTTATTTGTGTACAGTCTATAATATCTTGTGGTAGAGAATTCCATACTCTGGGAGATTGAATAGTAAAAAAGGATTGTCTTTTATTAGATCATGATCTTTCAATTATAAGCTGTTTATTGTGGCATCTAGCCACAATTTTTCTAGAGGTAAATGATATTCCATACTGAACCATTAAGGTTGGATTTTGAATTATTTTAAAGAGTTGAAGAAGTTCGCCTCTTAGTCTTCTTGATTTAAGTGAATATAATCCTGTATGTCTCAGCCTTTCTTCATAGTCTAAGGGAGCAAGATGAGGGACAAATTTTGTTGCCCTACATTGGATATGCGCTATTCTCTTTATATCAGAGATTAAATATGGGCTCCAGAGGGGTGAACCATAGTCTGCTTAAAGTCTAACATGAGACCTATACAAGGTCATAATACATTCTTCAGATTTAGAAATTAAGGTAGAATTTATTCTATGGAGAAGAACATTGGTTTGATTTGCTATTTTGTTACAGTGTTCCGAAAATGATAATTTGTTATTAACTAATATTCCCAAATTTTTTTCTATGCTGGAATCTTTGATTCTAATGTTATTTAACAAGTAAGTCTGTTCAAGATTATTTCTACCCAAGTGCAATACTGCACATTTGGATACGTTGAAAAACATATTATTTGTTACTGCCCAGTGTTCAATGGTGGCCAAATCTGTTTTTAACTGTTTTTTGTTTATCATATTATCAACACAGCCCCCCAGTTTAGTATCATCTGCAAATTTAACAATAGAAGTTTTTGATAAAATTATCATATCACTAATAAAGATGTTGAAGAGTGTTGGTCCCAGAATGGAGCCCTGGGGGACGCCACTAGGTATATTAACTATATCTGAAAATTTGTTATTTACCCTTACTCTCTGTGTTCAACAGATTTGCATGAAATCTGGTATGTGCGCTGGGGCATGGTAGATCTCTTGATCTGTCTAATTGCCTTTTGGTCGGACTTATGTTTTTTGTACAGTGAATAGCTGAAAATTGCATTTTTTGCCAGTTTTGAGGGCAATTTTTCAGATTTTGTCTGTGGAACTGCCTGACCCCCATGTGGCATGCTGGTCTGAACCTTGGCACTTAGAACAAGCTTGGGTCAAGGAACATGCCACTTTTTGTTTGGTGAAAAAATATTAATCCATTCAAAAGTTATTACACTTTTTGTCTCCCTTTATAAGTCTATGGAAAAATTCATATGGTGGTTTTGCAAAAGAAGAAAAGAGTTTTGGCCTCTGGTCACTCCTCACGATCAAAGAATTTGCAGGCTTGTGATCAAAGATTCTTTGATCACAAGAAACTTATCGTTCGTGATGGCCACCATCTTGTTTTCAGTTTGGGGTTGGAAAAAAACAAATATCTCAGCCCAGGGGTGACTTCTGAAGTAAAACTTGAATGAGTTTTGCTCAGAGGGCTTCCCTTTATTGAGCCATGCCTGTGGTTTAATGTCGTTGTGTCAAAAAATTAAGTTTTAAACTTTTAAATTCATTGATCATGGCTCGCTAATGATCTTTGATCATGAGCCTGCAAATTCTTTGATCATGAGATTCTTTGATCGCAATCTTCGTTCGTGAGGGAGGGACGAGATGGCCAGATTTTTGGGTTGGAAAAAAACAAATCTCTCAGACCAGGGGAGACTTGTGAAGTAAAACTAGGATGGATTTTTCTCAGGGGGCTTCTCTCCATCGAGCCATGCCTGTGGTTTAATGTAGTTGTGTCAAAAAATGGAGTTTTAATGTTTTAAAATTCTTTGATCGCAAGCCTGCAAATTCTTTGTTCATGAGATTTCTTTGATCATGAGCTTTGCTCGCGAGGGCGAGACGAGATGGCCAGATTTTTGCTGGATGAGCTGTCTCTGGGAGGGACAAGATAGCACAGATTTCATGACCAGATGTCCCCTCATCATCAAAGATGATCTTTGATCATGAGGTCCCGGCCGATTCTTGCGATCAAAGAATTTTTAAAGGTACAAAAAGGTTGAAATTAAATATCTTGGAAATGGTTTGGTCTTTTAACTTGAAATTTGGAGGTTGTTGAGAGGATGTCCTGTAGATGTGAATTGTGGTGTTTAGGTGTTGGAAAATTAATTTGCTGAGGAGATATTGCATGATGCAGTTTACATTTTGCGGATAGTGTTCTACATTGTGGTAGTGGCTTGACATTTATATGGTAGCTAGCCTTACTGCCATGGAGGTAATTTTCAGTAGTTAGGTGTGTAAAATGTAAACAGGTGCAGAATTATGCCTCTCTGATGAATGAAAATCTAAAACTTTAAAATTAAATATCTTGGAAACGGTTTGGTCTTTTAACTTGAAATTTGGAGGTTGTTGAGAGGATGTCCTGTATATGTGAATAATGGTGTTTAGGTGATGGAAAATTAATTTTGCTGAAGAGATATTGCATGATGCAGTTTACATTTTGCGGATAGTGTTCTGCATTGTGGTAGTGGCTTGGCATTTATAGAGTAGCTAGCCTTACTGCCACAGAGGTAATTTTCAGTGGTTAGGTGTGTAAAATGTAAACAGGTGTGGAATTATGCCACTCCGATGAATGAAAATGTGGTTCATTTCAAGTTGGTGGGAACATGGGGCCCAAAGGGCCCCATGCTCCCACCAATACTTGCTCCCACCAATACATATGATATATAGTACTTGTACTGTTATGTTAGACAGAAATTTGCAAGTTGGTGGGCCTTTTGTGAAACAGGATCCTATATTGTGGAACTCAATGTCCCTTGTAGTATAATGATCCCTCCTCTCTTCTGATACCACATTACTGCCCTTATAAAAACATAAATTTCCCTGGTAGTCTAGTGGTCCCTCCCCCATCCACTGATGTCCAATCCCACCCCATTAATGAAAAAAAAAAAGAAAATTAACTGGTAGTCTTGTGGTCCCTCCCCCATCCCCAATGTCTGGTCACTGTTTGCTTATTAAAAAACGTTTCCTAGTAGCCTAGTGGTCCCTCCCCCAATGTACAATCCTGGTCCCCAAATAATAATAAAAATTACCTGATAGTCAAGTGGTTCCTCCCCTCTACCCGACCCCTCTGCCCTAAAAAGTAATTTTTCTTGGTGGTCTAGTGGCCCCCTACTCTATTAGGCAGCCACACACCACCCCACTCCCCAGCATCCTGATAGGCAGTCTGTGACAACCACAGCCCTCCTCTCACCTCCATGGATGGCAGCTCCTGAGAGTTCCCTTGTACTTGGTAGAAAAGCCACAGACTGTTATTTAAATTCAAATGCTTTAATGCTGTTTCCAAAAAGTACAGATTTCTGTGGATGGACTCAATGCACCCACTACAAGCTCCGGCACTTCAGGTGACTAAACCTTTCATCAGGGGGTGTGGCCATATGGGAGACATATGGTACTTTTGTAGCATTACTCATGACTATTAAGTGGGTATCCAGTGAGGATAGCAACTGAATATGGGTGACCATCAAAACAGTGACTCATATCCAGCACTTTCCCCATGGGCTACCCTGCAAGGATAGTGTCTCTGTGACAGCAAGCGTAGGGGAGGGTGACTGGAAGGGGGGATAGTGGGGGAAGGGGAGGGACAGGGAGGGGGTTTTATGGGACTGGAGTGCCTGCTGCTGCTGAGCTAGCCATGTGGTGTGGTGGTGTGGGTGGCTAGGTTTGGCTCAGTAGGTACTGGGTTCTGGGCTGGGACCAGGAGAGCAGAAATTTTGCTACTGCCTGTGGCTGTGGTACTTAATTTTTTTTATCTGGACTGTGCCATCTCCTCAACATGCACCCCCCTCAGAGTTGAAAATCCTAAATTAGTGGAGTGTAGGGGGCAAAGCCCCCCCCCCCAGCAAAAACGCTTTTTGTGTTTTTGGATGTCGGGTCACCAGGAAATGTGTACCGCCAATTTGCTTTTCGGCAATATACACTCACCATAATAGCGATTGCTGTTTTGCGATCACTTATATGACATGGAACCTATTAAGTGACTAAGGTCAATTAATTAAATGAACATACATACACTTTAAGTAACAAAAATAGTAAATCTTTGTCTTAGCTCTCTTATATATGAATACATAGTCCTGGTAATTACTTTTCTTAATTTAGAGTAATTCTAATCCATTTGAGAACAGGAGCTATTACACAAAAAAAGGGAAAAAATAACATTTTGAATGGGGAATGAGATTACAGTAGCAAAGATGATTATTGCAAAATGCATGTAATACAATGCTTCTGTTACCAATAGTTGGCATGGTGGAGAGTCCCCATAACTTAAGGATGAGAGATTGCATACTTTTGCCAAGGCTTCTGCTTAGAAATCAGCTTCACCAAAATTATAAAATGAGCACAAGAAGAGGACCCCTAAACAGAAGGAGCAGAACAAACAGTGAAAAAACACATTCATTTTTAGAAATTTATATATGTGCAATTCATTTCTTATATAAATACATCTTGTCTATACAAATTGAAATTTTCCAAATAAACTCAGCTTTGAAAAGTATGAATGATCCAGCTGAAAACATGATGTTTCTCTACTTCTTGCACTAATCTGCACTGATACTCATTTACTGTAAGTCAAACATCAAATCTGAGAACATTCATTGTTTTTAAGGGCAACTGCCACGAGGCATGCATACTTACCAATGGGCTGCATGTATCACACAGTGGGAGACAGAGTTAAAAATTCCATGTCAATGCATTAACACCATAATTTTAGAAGGACATTAAACTGCTGGAGGGGTACAAATGAGGGTGACAAAAATGTCATAGGGGATGGAGGGCAAAGCCTATGAAGACAGGCTAGGTGAGCTGAATATGTACACCCTGGAAGAGAAGAGTGATAGGGGAGCTAGGATAGAAACATTCAAGTATTTGAAGGGAATAAACAAAGCCAGTGCTAACTGGTTGTTCAAGCTGAGGAAAGGTAGGGACACAAGGGGGCACAGGTTAAGATTAGAGGGTGGAAGATTTCGGAGAGAGACAAGGAGACATTACTTCACGGAGAGGGTAGTGTTGAAGTTGAATGCCATACCAGAGGGGATGATATCATGTAAGATGGTTGGAAGTTTTAAAAGGGCATGGGACAGGGAATGAGGGAAGGTCTGGGTGAATAGTGTTGAGAGCTGGGGGAACAGTGCTGAGAACATCCTGAAGATGGAGGAGGGGGTTGGGGCAGCTGCAATCAAGGGGTGCTAGCTGCACACTCAAGTAAACTTTGATAGACCATGAGGTCTGTTCCTGCTGGCAGTTTCTTATGTTCATATGTTGATATTACCAGTGTCTAAATTATTAAAGACTAGCATATTTAAGACATTGAACATCAGCTCTAAAACAGCATATTTAAGGATGAATTTAAAAATTATTTTTCTATTTTTTTCAGATATGGTTTTATGTCTCAACTGTCACTTAATGCTTGGAGTTTCACACTATTTAGTGTGAAGATCCAAAATCCTTCTCTTGTTAACAATTTATTCATTCTATCACCCCCTTTGAGCATGGCGGCAATATGCTCAATCCCCATGAATTTCATGTGTTTGGGTTCACGATTGTGATGATGCAAAAAGTGGAACCCCACAGGGGTATCCTCCCTACCATTTACAATGGACCTAACATGTTCTTACATTCTTTTTTTTCAGTGACCTGGTAATGCACCCAATATATAACAAGTTACAGGGGCACCACAATGTGTACATAACGAAGGGTATGTTGCATATAATGCATTCTTTAATGTTTACAGTGTTATTGAGTTCCAGTGGGTCTACGACTAGCTTCTGCTGTAAAGCAAATTTGCATGTTATGTATCTATGCCATTTAAAGAAGAAATTTGTCCTGGTTGTTAGCCAGTTTTGTGCACCAGCCCGTGTCTTGTCTTTGCTCAGTCTACTGTGTACTAACCTGTTTGTAAGATTCGGTGCCCTGCTGAATGTTACCCTGGGTTTTATGCTAACAACCCTAATTACTACTCTGTCACTACTCAGTATACCCCAATTTTTATGAATAGTGTTGCTTATTTTTCCTGATATGTCATTAAACTCTGTAATGAAGGAATCTGGCTCACCTTCAATGTTTTCCTTCTTTCTTGGGGGGTTTAGCAGTGACTGTCTGTTTGTTTGTAGCACTCTATGTTTGGTACTACTGAGTAATGCGCTGTCATAGAAACATAGAAATTGTCAGCAGATAAGGACCGCTAGGCTCATCCAGTCTGCCTGTAGGCCCTATACATTGTGTGTGGCCACTGATCCTATGTGATTAATGGTTTTTCATCACTCCCTCCCCTCTCAAGCTTCCCTTGTGCCTGTTCCAGGCATGCTTAAACCCGTCCACTGTGCTTGCCCCCACTACCTCCCGTGGCAGACTATTCCAAGCATTGACTAACCTTTCTGTGTAGAAAAACTTCCTCACATTACCTCTTCATCTACCCCCTTCCAATTTCATATTGTGCCCCCTTGTTCTAGTACTTTTTCTGTATTGGAAAAGGTCCCCCACCTGCATCTTGTTTATTCCCTTGAGGTACTTGAAAGTTTCAGTCATGTCCCCCTGCTATCTCCTCTCCTCCAGTGAGTACATATTGAGATCCCTTACTCTATCCTCATATGTTTTGTGGTGCAAGCCCTGCACCATCTTTGGTGCCCTTCTCTGGATAGTCTCCACCTTATCTATGTCCTTGCACAGGTGTGGCCTCCAGAACTGCAAACAGTACTCCAGGTGAGACCTTACCAATGTTTTATACAATGGCATCACCACCTCCCACCTCCTGCTAGTGATACCCCTGCCTATGTACCCTAGCATGTCACTGGCCCTCCCTGCCACCTTTGTGCACTGCTTTGATACCTTAAGGTCATCAGAGAAGATAACCCCTGGGTCCCTTTCCTCTTTGGTGACAGTCAGCTCCTCCCCCCAACCTGTAGCTCTCCCCAGGGTTCCCTCTACCTAGGTGCATTATTTTGCACTTCTTTTCATTAAACCTCAGTTGCCACATCTCTGACCATCATTCAAGCTTCTTCAGGTCCCTCTTCATTTTCTGCACCCCTTCTGGAGTATCCACCATGTTGCTGATCTTGGTGTCATTTGCAAACAGGCAGATCTTTCCTTCCAGCCCCTCTGCAATGTCACTAATGAAGACATTGAACAAGACTGGTCCTAGTGTTGATTCCTGTGGTATCCCACTGGTCACCCCGTCTCCCAAGATTGTATCACATTTACCACCACCCTCTACCTCCTGTCTGTTAACCAGTTCCTAACCCAATTCACCACCTTGTCTCCCATGCCCAGACTACCCATCTTGTTAATCAGCCTTCTGTGTGGAATGGTGTCAAAGGCTTTACTGAAATCTAGGTAGGCAACATCTACTGCCCCTCCCCCCGATTTACTTCCCTAGTCACCCAATCAAAAAATCTATTAGATTCATTTTACATGACCTTCCTGATGTGAATCCATGTTGCCTCTGATCCTGAGCACTGCTAGATTTCATATGTGCTACTATCATTTCTTTCAGCAGTGACTTCATGATCTTTTCCACCACTGAGGTGAGGCTGACTAGTCTGTAGTTCCCCGCCTCCTCCCTACTGCCACTTTTGTGCAGTAGGACTACATGTACCCTCCTCCAGTCCTCTGGAATGACACCATTTTGAGTGACTCTGTGAACAGGGTCACCAGAGGTACTGCTAGTTCCCTTCGCAGCTCCTTTAATATCCTTGGGTGGATGCCATCTGGCCTCATAGTCATATCCACCTTCAGCTTTGTGAGTTCTTCCACTCTGACTGGACTGGTTCCACTTCTCCCCCCACCCCCATTGTCACTGCAACCCAACTGTGGTCCTTGACCTTCCCCCTCCTCAGTGAATACTGAGCAGAAGTATTTGCTCAGTATTTCTGCCTTGTCTAGATCCCCCTCCTTACACTCTCCCTTCTCTCCTTTGAACCTCACAATCCACCCCCACATTTTTTCTTCTTTCACTGATGTACCTATAAAATGCATTATTCCCTTTGTTTACAGACCATGCTAAGCCCTCTTCTGTCTGTGCCTTCATCCTCCTAAAAGCCCTCCCTGCTTCCCTTAAACATTCAAGGTACACCTCCCCGTCCTCCTCCCTTTGGCTCCCCTTATATTTCCTGAAACTCAACCTTTTAACCCTGACTCTGTCCCCCCACCTCTTTGGAGAACCATAGTGGTTTCCTTCTTTTTTTCCCTTTGGCCACTATCCTAACGCATTGCTTTTTTATCTCCATTATGGCTCCTTTCAGTTTCTCCCATTGTTCTTCCACCCCCTCTATTACCTCTCCCTTCCCCAGGACTGCTTATATACATCTACCCATTTCAGTGAAATCCACCCTCCTGAAATCTAATACCCTTGCCCTTGTGTGTCTTAATTGAGTCCATGTCTCCATGCTGAACCACACCATGTGGTGGTCACTGGATCCCAGCAACCCTTCCACCTGTATTTCTTTGACTTTGTTCCCATTGGTCCATACCAGGTTCAGAATTGGCTTGTCCCTGGTTGGCTCATGCACCAGCTGCCTGAATCCAAACCCCTGCAGGGATTCCAGGAGAGCTGTGCTTCTGGTTGAGGCAGCCACCTGGGTGGCCCAATCCATGTCCGGCATATTGAAATCCCCGGGTTGCAGGATTTTGCCTTTAGCTGCCATGTCATGTATTTTCTCCACTAGTTCCCTGACTACTTTCTCCCTCTGTGCTGGAGGTCTGTAAATCACCCCTATGCATATTGCTATTCCGTTCCCTGGCTCCAAGGTGACCCACATTACCTCGGCCTCCCCCTGTCTCCCCATAACTTCTGAAGCCTTTATACCATCTCTGATGTACAGGGCCACTCCCCTACCCTTCTTACCCTTCCTGTCCCTCCTGAACAGTGTACAGCCTGGTACATTGACTTCCCAGCCATGATTAGCAGAGTACCACGTCTCTGTTATTGCTGCTATATCAAGCTCTGCATCCACCAACAAGGCCTCCAGGTCTGGAACCTTATTTCCTAGGCTACAGGCATTCGTTAGCATGATCTTTCATGTTTTACAGTCTTCCCTCCCTCCCTCTGTTCTTGTTCTCCCTCTCCAACATCTTCCCCAACCCCAGTTTCCTTTCCTATGTTCTCTTGCCCCCCCGTATCACTCGTTATACATTCTTCACCTACCTGCTTTAGCTGTTCCTGTAGTCTACTTATGTTCCTGCATGTTTCCATGAGGGGGATGTTCCCAAGGCTCCAGACCCTCCTGGCTCTCCCCCTTTGGCCAGTTTAAATGCTCACAACTGAAGCATTTAAACTTCTCACAAAGGATCAAGGTCCCCTTCCCAGGCAGATGCAAGCCGTCTTCCTTATATAAACGCGCATCTGCCCAGGTCAGGCCTCAGTCCCCTATAAAGCCAAATCCTCCCTTCCACACCAATACTTCAACCAGAAGTTGAAGGTATGGATCTGAAGTGCCCTAGCTTCCCCTCTGCACTGGACAGGTAGCACCTCTGAGAATGAGACAGAGCATACTATCTGTTTCAGATTTCTCCCAGCTTCCAGAAATCCTCCTGGACTCTGGCTAACTCCATCCTTCTCCTGGCCAGGTCATTGGTCCCCAGGTGGACAATGACATCCAGCTGCACCCTCCTAGCTATTGCTGTAGTGATCCTATGGATCTGCTTACTATCCCTCCACACAGCACTTCCTGGGAGGCACTTGACCTCCCTCTCTCCCATACTAGGTGCCCCTAACTCCTCTCCCCAGACAAGAGTCAGTATATCTCTTTTCAAATTCTTCAGCTTGGACCAACAAGTCCTCCTCTCTTTTTCAGTTTCTCCTGAGTCTCAGAATCTGACTATATGGCACCAAGAAGGTTATTCTTCGGCACTGGCTGGACCAAGGCATATCCCTTTATATTAAATGGCATAGGGAGATACTATTTGCCTTGCAGGCTGAGCATCTTGTTGGTAGTATGGCTGGCCAACTATCTAGATATTCCCATATCTGGGAGCCATTGCAGGTTTTATTAATAGTATGATTGGTGCTGTTTGGCATAGGCATCTAATATGATTCTATCTTTGGATGGACTGACCTGGTTGCCCCTGGTGGTGTTGGGTAGGGAGGAGGGATGGGTGGGGGTGGGGTTGGGGAGGATGGGAGGAGGGTTGACTTGTCATGTTATCTTGACAATTGTATTGTTTCTGATAAAATTGTCATTTTTTCCTTTTTTCATGTCAGTGTACCTAGGATATGATATTTGACTTGTGTAATGCCTGTTCTTATATTTGTTAATTAAGTTTATTAAATATGAAAAAAAGAGCCTAACTATATGGGATGCAGACTTTTAGTTTAAGAGGTGGGTACTGTCAGCTCTCAGTAATGTATTTGTTGCTGTACCTTTTCTGTAGCACTTGGTGTTTATAGGTATGTATGCCTGGTATACTTTGTAGCTCTAAATCTAAAAATGTCAGTTTCTCTTGACTATAAGAGTAGGTGAACTGTAAATTTAAGTTATTGTTCAGCCATCCCATGAACTCAGGTATCAGTTGCTCTTCCCCCTACCAAATGCACAAACAATCATTGATATATGTATACCATTTTGCCACATTCTGAAAATAAGGGTTCTGCACAAGAGGATTATTAACAAACAGAAGTTCCCACCAATCCATGAACAAATTCACATAGCTTGGGGCCATGCTGGCTCCCATTGCTGTGCCACTGAGTTGCAAGAAGTGTTAGTCACCAAATTCAAAAGCATTATGCTTGACTTCCGGTTCCGCCCCCATGAGAGATGGCCGCCTAGCTCTGAGTTGCGCTCTAACTTCTGACTGGATACCCTCCATTAAATGCTTGAAAGAGGAGCAACAGAATAAATTTCATATCAGATTGGCAGCTGAGGGTATCGTAGTTCTAAATTTGGAGTCATTAGGAACCGATCGTTTCGGATGGAGAGTGATGTGGAGAGATCCGAGTCGGAGGCCTCAGGCATGGAAACAACACAAGATCCCAAATATTCAGCCTCACGTAAAGCTGCTCAGAAGCACTCCCAACTCCCAGCTAAATCTAAAGCCAAAAAAGCAAAGTTAGATTTAATTTACCAGGAACTACTGTCTTTTAGAGCAGAGGTCAAACAGCTTTATGGGGAACTCAGGAAGGATGCGATGCAGCTGGAACAGCGGGCCGATGACACAGAATGGCAGCTCCTAGCTACTGAAAATAGGGTAGATAATTTAGAACTGCAAATTCAAGCCACTACTGCAACACCAAGAACTGTTAGAAGCCTGCCAGGAGGACATGGAGAACAGGGTTTGCCGGGGGAGAATATCTGCATTTATTGTATCCTGGAGGGCTCAGAAGGTACAAACATCAAAGACTTTGTAGAGACCCTCCTCCACACAGCACTTGAGCTCCCTGATAACCTAAATTTAAATTTGGAATGGGTGCACTGGGCCTTGTCTCCGAAACCAACTGATCCCTTGGTCCCACCACCCTTGACAATTGCTCGCTTCAGTAGCTTTGCAACTGAAGAGCAAATTCTTTTGTTAGCCTGGCCCAAGCAGAAGATTTGCTATGGCCAAAAACACTTCTATTTATACCACGCCTACACCCTGAAAACTATGAGGCTCTGTAGTACGTACATACTCCCAGTGATTAAAGCAGCATGGCATAAATTTTCCACACCATACCCAGCTTGGTTGATCACCCATCTTCCTAGTGGGAAAAATTAATTTGCCACAGCACAGGAGGCTAAAATAGAACCTACAAAGATGGGCCTACATTTTTTCTGATCGTTCCAAGGGCACTGCAGACTCCACCTCTAGACCTCCAAGATGGCAGACAATCTCGAGTAGAGCGACAGATGGTAAACCAGCTACAGACAAGCTGGACCCAAAGAAGATACTGACTGCATTTAGATGAAGGGAGAATAACTTGATGATTAAGTCAACCTGAGAAAATCTTAAACTTCACCTGAAGGTCAGTTGGGGGGGAGAGGGTAGTCCTGGGGTGTCCCCTTTTACTGCCCTTACTCTAGGCCCATCTGGTACAGCTTAAAATATATTTTTAACATCATCATAGCTGGATGGGCCACTTGCCAAGGTGGTGTGGGTGTTGAGTTCTGGATCCCCTCTCCCTCCTCTGGGCCTTTAATCCAGGACTTTCATTCTAAATTTCTGTTATTTGCTAAATGTGCTATGGTATGATGGTTAGTTGAACTGATCTTGTTTACCATAGATCCACATAGCTCCTCAATTAATGAGCATATATCACCAGTTCACAAGTGATAGCCTATGTTCAGAGAGTAGAGACTCTGGCTAGATGGACATTTATTTATTTAGTTTTTGTTAACCGGGTAGGTGCACTAGCCACAAAATGACTATTTTCAGGCACGACCCGGGAGAGTACAACAAATGGAGAACAGTTGAACAACAGCAACATGGGTATAATAATACAAATAGAGGAACAGTACAGCAGTGCTACAAAAATACAATGGGTAGAAACAACAAAAAATAATGGCAAGCATTATACAGATAATGGCAGTAAGATATATAATAATGCAGAAACCATGAACCCGACCTGCGAGTGAAAAGGGTTAATAAGATAATAAGGTTATATAGAGAGAAATGTGAGGAATGTTCAAACATAACAAGAAAGACTGACAGAAGGAAGGTCAGGGGTGGTAATTGGCAAAACAACAGTGGATGGTCGGCAACAAGGTTCGAGAAGGAAGAGAGCTAGTAGTCAAGAAGTTATTTACAAAGAGAAGGAAAAATATGGGGAGGGGAAGAGGAGACAGTCTTGGAGCTGGATTACAGCTGGGGTGACATTACTGGTAAGTCTCAGGAGCTTCAGGTTGGGTCAAAGCATGTACAAGCATCAGCTAAGGATAGATAACGATGATATTCACTTTTAAATCCAAAGTAAGACTGAGACAGCTGGAGGTTGAGTGGAAGAGCATTCCATAGCCTGGGAGCAGAGAATTGAAAGGCCCCTGTGCCTTTGGTCGTCCGACATCTCAGAACATAAAGCAAGGATTTGTCAGCTGATCGCAAGCCATGGGATGATGGTTGAGGGACCAGCAACGCTGCCAGCTGGGATGGGTTTTTTTCCCGGATGATCGAGTCCATTAGTGATCCAAGGTAGTATTGTCTACTGGCAGAGGGTGAGAGCCAATTCAGATCCTTATAAAGAAGGCAGTGATGTTTGAGTCGAGGTGACAAAGTGGCAAATTGGCATATATTGCTATAAGTTACGTCCCATTTTAGTAGGGAGGTTTTATGGGCAGAGGTAAGAATAGAGGCACCATAAGTAAGGGTTGGGAGCAGAATACCTCGGGCAATTGCTAACTTGGCCAAGGGTGTAAGCATGTAGCTCATTTTGTAAGCTGCTCCTAGTTTTGAGTTTACAGCTTTGCACAAGGACTGAATGTGAAGATTAAAAGCCAGGGACTGGTCCAGCAGGATCCCAAGGTACTTGAAGCAAGTAACATTTTCAAGTGGAAATCCTCCTGGGTGAAGAACCTCCAGCAAACTAGAACAGGTCTTAATCTTCGGTGCAGAACCTAGGAGCATGGCTTTCATTTTCTTTTCATTTAGTACAAGCTTACGGTCTAGTAGCCAGTCTAAGACCTTATTGAAGTCTGAAGTAAGTGATGTGTTTATACAGGCAATACTAGAAGAACTAGTGTAGATGATCAGGTCATCAGCATAGAGAATAGCTGAGCAGGATTCCAGGACCTCAGCTGCATTGTTGATAAAAATGAGAACAGAAGGGGCCCAAGGATAGAGCCCTGGGGGACCCCAAGGTTGATAGTAGATGTGTTGGACAGGAAGGAGTTAAATTTGACAGCTTGTGACCTGTTTGACAGGTAGCTACAGAACCAGTCCACAACAGGGGTAGAGAAATGGAATTTATGGAGAGTGGAGAGAAGCAGGGGATGGTCTACAAAGTCGAAAGCCTTAGTGAGGTCAATGAAGATGGCACCTGTGAGTTTCCCAGAGTCCATGTTGGACAGAATATCAGTAGTTAGTTGAAGAAGAGCTGTGGTGGTGCTATGACCTTTTCTGAAACCATGCTGGGTGTCTGAGAGGAGATTGTAGCGTGTAAGGTAGTCAGTGGTCTGTGATGCAACTATTTTCTCTAGGATCTTGTTAAGGACAGAGAGAATTGCTATAGGTCTGTAATTGGCCATGTCCTTTGGATCACCTTTTTTAAAGATGGGCGTTACTCTTGCAGATTTCCATAGGTCCAGCATAGTGCTATGGATAAGGTATAAAGTGTAGATTCTGGCTATTGGAGAGGCAATGAATGAAGCAGCCAGCTTAAGAAGATGAGGTTCCAGTGAGTCAGAACCAGAGCTGGTATTGGAAGATATGGATCTCAGTAATTTCTGAACTTCCGCTCTTGATACAGCCTTGAAATAAAATGGTGGCGCTGGAGGAGCATCACACGATAGGGCAGTATAGTTGTCTGATGGTAGTGTGGCAGGTAGATTGGAGTGCAATCCACTAGGTTGTAAAGCCAAGGTATAGTATGACAGATCTGAGAAAAGATTGTTAAAACTGTTTGAGATGGTCCTAGGGTCATTGCAATGTGCCCCATTTATGATCATTTTATCAGGAGTGACTGACTGCGAGGTACTGAGAAATGTTTTGACATAGGCCCAGAATTCCTGAGGTCGCAGGCTGAGCTTTGTAGAAGGTCCTTGCAGTATTTGCTTTTAGCAGCTCTAACTTGTCTCTTACATCTGTTCCTTAGTTCACGATAGACAATAAGATCTGACTGTAGGCCAGTTTGTTTGTAGCAAATCCAAAGCTTGTCTCTCTGGTGCAGATTAGCAAGGAGGTCTTTATGCAGCCACCTCATCTGTTTTCCTCTGACCCTCCTAGTAGTCTTGGGGGCATATTTATATTGAATGGTAAGAAATTACTTTATGAATATCTGTAGAGCAACCTCCACATCCTTTGTTTGATAGATACCTGCCCAGTCGATATTGGAGACATCATAGAGAAATGCATCCTGGTCAATATGAGCTAAATTTGTAAACGTGATTAGTCTTGATGGAGGAGATGGAGGCACAACCATAGATAGGATACAAAAGGTGGGTGAGTGGTCTGTTAGTGCATCTGCAAGGATTCCTGCTTTTGACACATGTTCCATACAGTTACCCATCACCCAGTCTAGGAGTGTACCTGTTTGATGGGATGACGTGGCTCTAGTTGCTTCAGAGATCAACTGGTGAAAATTATAACTAAGCTTGAGTGATTGCAAGGATATTTGAGCTGACCCTAACCAATTGAGGTTAAGATCACCTAGGATGACAGCCTCATTATGATTTACAGTCTGGGAGGTGATGTCAAGGAGTTCTTGAAGACCTACTATTCCCCCAGCAGGGGGATTATAGGCACAGATAATATGAAAATACAAAATCACACATGCCCTCACAATGCAAAGCATCATGGGCTGCATATGCAAATCACCACAGAATGTTATGCTGATCCAACTTTAAGCAAAATTGCATGGTGCCGAAAGGCCTCTCACACAGTTTGCAAAGGGTGTTAACAGAAGACATAGACACGTGTTTCGTCCTACTAGGACTCATCAGTATGCCTCGTCTGCTTGACACCCCAGTGGACTGGACCAGCTACCCTAAGACAGTGTGTCTTGGATATGTTGTGGTGAACCCATTAAAATAAAAAACTATTTAAAAGACAAAAAACCTCTGTGTGCAAACATTGAGGCAAGGGTTACCCCAAAGGGCATTTGGCTAGGAAGCCAGGTTTCAAGAAAATACAAAATCACACATGCCCTCACAATGCAAAGCATCATGGGCTGCATATGCAAATCACCACAGAATGTTATGCTGGTCCAACTTTAAGCAAAATTACATGGTGCGGAAAGGCCTCTCACACAGTTTGCAAAGGGTGCTAACAGAAGACATAGACACGTGTTTCGTCCTACCAGGACTCATCAGTATGCCTCGTCTGCTTGACACCCCCAGTGGACTGGACCAGCTGCCCTAAGACAGCGTGTCTTGGATATGTTGTGGTGAACCCATTAAAATAAAAAACTATTTAAAAGACAAAAATCCTCTGTCTGCAAACACTGAGGCAAGGGTTACCCCAAAGGGCATTTGACTGGGAAGCCAAGTTTCAAGAAAATACAAAATCACACATGCCCTCACAATGCAAAGCATCATGGGCTGCATATGCAAATCACCACAGAATGTTATGCTGGTCCAACTTTAAGCAAAATTGCATGGTGCCGAAAGGCCTCTCACACAGTTTGCAAAGGGTGTTAACAGAAGACATAGACACGTGTTTCGTCCTACTAGGACTCATCAGTATGCCTCGTCTGCTTGACACCCCAGTGGACTGGACCAGCTACCCTAACTGGTAGGACGAAACATGTAGAGGGTAATAGATGCTGCCTCTAACAAGGAGGATAGGGTTAGGTTGCAGATCAGGCTTTGTCTCTGCAATCAAGTTAGAGAAAATATAGTTGCGGTAAGCCTCTGAGGAGTCTTTTGCCATTTGGTTACATGGGAGAGCCCATGTGGCAGTGTCCAGGCTGAGTAAAAGGACAAATGACAAGAGTGCCCATAGCAGACTATACTTCGCCATAGTGTTACTATTTGACTTGAGTAGGAAGGCTAGTGGTATACTGAGACAGAGGATTAGCTCTTAGGGATAAAGAGACAGTGTGTGTAAAATTAAGACTGCCAAGGGTGACCATGTTCCACCGTTTTAACCTTTGGCCAAAATTAGAGATAGAGCAAAAGCAACGAAGTGTTTCCTGCTAGCATAGCAATTATTTAGAAGAAGTGGATCAGAGAAGCAGAAAGTAAAGCCCCACAAAGGTTAATTAGGAAAGCAGACCAGCTGGAGGCTCTACTTGTGGTAAAGATTACAGTGAGGAAATGAAGACCTATTCAAGATATGTTAGACGGCACCCCTAGTGGCAGAATTTTATAAGGAACCAATGGGAGACTAGACAGATAACAGTAGTGTTCGGCAAAAGTCAATACAAAGCAGAGGGCACCGTAGCCCAGAGACTGATAATCCAACAGAGAAAAGGCAGGGCCAAACATTGGCTGAGCAGAGAGCAGCAGTCCAATTAGAGGAGGGTGGCAGCAGGTGGCCACCTATCAAACCCGCACAGTGCTAACCTGGACACTTAACCAGATTTGAAGGTGTCCTGTTCATCAGGAGGATGGAGGTACGGGCAGCTGGCAAGATTAGCCGCGCCTCTCACTAGGAGCACGATCAGGCACAGTGGATCTATTTTAAGATATAAAATGTAAGTTAAGATAGGATGTTATTAGCTAGGGCAGGGGGTACCAAGCCGACTTGAAAATTACTCGCGGTAGCAAAAGAGGAAGCCCAGGTATGGAACTGCACAGTAGATAGCAGAGCAGGCACTAAGCAAAGCTGATAGGCAAGCAGATGATGAAAATAGGAAGATGTCTTTAAAGGGAAGACAGGACAAGTGTTAGGCCTAATAGCTGCACTCTGTATTTTTAAGCGAGTTGCAATATTAGTGAGAGGGGGGGATGAACATTGCTAGAGGTGGTGCCGAGGGGAGGAGAGTATGTAACAAAGGCTGGAGGTGAGGGATGGGAGGGTGGGCATAAAAATTCAAGGAGACAGAAGGACAGAAAGTGAAAGAGAAATTGAATTATTTGCAGGGCAAAGCTTACAACTGAGACCCAAATGGAATCTGGTCTAAACAGAAAAAACTGTATCACTTTAAACTTAGTTTCTGATCCAGGGTAGCATACCACTGGACCTTAAAACAAAGAGAGCTGTAATATTTTACAATCTACAAACCTGCAGCCTAAATGAACTTGCACTTCAAACTACCCTTGGAGTGCAAAATTGCTGTAAACAGGCTTAGGTTTGCGTTTAAGTTAGGATTTAAAAGACAATTTGGAGAGACTTAGCAAGTACCACAATCAGAATATAACATTAGCTTAAGGTCCAGAGGAAACAGCAGGCAGAGTCAATGGTTCTGGACAGTCCAGTTTCTGCAGCGTACCTTTGGTCTGGTGATCGGCGGGCAGTACAGCGAGGAAGGCAGCCGGAGGACAGAAGGGGTCCGCCCGGCTGCTTGAAGCAGCAGAGGCACCCGTGTCAAGGGTGAAGCTTCGGTCTGGTGATCAGCGGGCAGTACAGCAAGGAAGGCAGCTGGCGGACAGAAGGGGTCCACCCGGCTGTTTGGAGCAGCAGAGGCACCCATGTCAAGGGTGAAGGTTCGGTCTGGTGATCGGCAGGCAGTACAGCGAGGAAGGCAGCCGGCAGACAGAAGGGGTCCGCCCGGCATATTAGTGGATGTCAAGGCGTTTCTATCTCCTTACCTATATATTTTGTGTTTGTTCCTTACTTACTGTTTTGTTGGAGTGTTAAAGTGCTCCCAGAAGACCCCAGCCTGTAGAGTTCTGGGCATTACCTTCTCTCCTTTTGGATCCGGTATTACACCGAGAAACCATTCAGGAGATATTGGAGGGGAGTTTATCTCCCCCAACCTTGGAAGTCTCATTTAAATATAGTATTAACTATACCACATGGTTCTGTTTACTAGTTCCTCTGGATTGGTTTTAGGAGGGTTAAGTTGCAGCCCTGTTGGGCTAAAATGTTACAGTGGTTACCAAGTTTGTTGTTATGCCTAGTTTTAATTAGAGGTACTATGTTTAACAATTCTGTTCAATTAGCAGATGTAAACAGTCCAAAGAGAAAGTATTCTGTTTGTATTATTGCAACCTATACAGATTTAGTTTGGTATAGAGTGAATGGACTAGATGGGAGGTACTGAGGGCTATTTATCTTTTGCAGAGAACAGAGGTGGGCTTCTGCACCCTTACATGGACTAGGCATTATATTTTTGCTTTATAATGATGGGTAATGCAACTTTTACAGTTCTCTCCATTAATATCAATGGCATTAATAGTCCAGTGAAGCGTTCCAGACTCCTCCAATATATCAAGAGACATGCCCCAGATATTACATATATTCAGGAGACACACTTGTCCCCTTCAGAGCACATGATGCTGGCAGCAGGGGATATAGGGTGTATGCAGCCTCAAGTAATACAGGACGGAAAAGAGGGGTGGCAATATTGGTGCCTTTCTCCCTTCTGTTTGAGGTGGGTACTGAATATGCTGACCCGGCTGGGTGTTTTATACTTGTGCTGGACATATTATATGGACAAGACATCACCCTGGCTAATGTTTATCTCCCTCTCACTTCTCTCCCACTTAGGGTTTGGTACCTCCTCAATCGGCTAATAGATATCCACAGGGGATGCTGATTATGGGTGGGGATTTTAATACTAAGTTAAATCCTATTTTAGACACTTCCCACCTGCACAACCACAGACGTTCCCCAGCCCAGAGACTGTTACATTCCCAGACTGAAGCGATAGGGCTTTTGGATGTCTGGAGACACTTCTATCCTAGTAAGAGGGGATATACATACGATTCTCCAAGATTTAAGACCTCATCCAGAATAGATTACTTTTTTATTACAGTGGAGCAGATGGATAAGTTGAGAGATCTTTCTTTAAATGCTCGATTCTTATTGGACCATACCCCACTCCTACTTAAATTAGATCTAGGACAGCCATGTAGACAGGGGTTATGGAGATTTAATTTGTCCTTCCTTCAGGATCAGGCCTTTAAGGAGTGGATGAAACAGAATCCCTCAGATAATACAAGAGAATTCCACCCCAGGCATCTCAGCTGTGTTGATCTGGGATACCTTGAAGGCAGAAATTCGAGGGGAACTTACAGCTTTTGCTTCTCAAAGTTGAAGCAGAGGGAAGCAAGATATAAACAGCTGCAGATGCATTTGCAGTTCCTGCAACAGGAAAGGGGATGGTGGAGCAGGTCCAGGGACCAGGAAATTAGACATAATAAAGGGGACCTTCAGGCTTTGCTAGATTACTAAATACAGGCTAAACTTCAACAATTAAAAAAGTTTTATTATGAGGGTGGCCCTAAAGGAGCAAGGAATTTAGCGAAGAGACTTAGGGGTTTTAGACAGGCTGCCACTATTACAAAGCTGAAAGATCCTGTTTCCAGAAAGTTACAAGACACTAACCTGGAAATCCTGTCAATTTTCCAAGAGTATTATAGGGAGCTATATGCTAACCCTTCCCCCCTTCGGACCAGCATATTCGAAAATTTCTTATTTCTATTCCATTCCCTCAGTTAACCCGAACTCATCAAGAGCAGCTTATGGCTCCCATTACAGAGCTTGAGATCCGGGAGGTGGTGAGACAGGCAAAATCAATTAAATCACCAGGTTTCCCCCAGGAATGGTATACAACTCTTCTCTCACCTTTAATGAAATTAATGAGTCGTGTATTCCTGGAAGTACAACAGGGAGACCCCCCCCCAACCACATGGTCTTATGCAGTTATTTCTACCATCCTCAAACTGGGCAGGATGCCAGACTTCCGGAGTCATACCGACCCATATCTATATTAAATTGTGACTATAAATTATATATGTCTGTCTGGGCCAAGAGGTTGGAGGATATTTTGCCAGGTATAATACATCAGGATCAATCTGGTTTTCTCAAGAATAGACAATCTTCTGACAATACAATTAGAATTACCCATTTACTAAACTATATTTCGAGATCCTCTTTACTGATGGTTGCAGCCATCCTTGATGCTTATAAAGCATTCAACTGGGTTCTCTAGGGATTTCTTTGGCAAGTTTTAGCTG
The DNA here is from genome assembly GCA_016271365.2 of Neoceratodus forsteri. Classification (NCBI taxonomy): domain Eukaryota; kingdom Metazoa; phylum Chordata; order Ceratodontiformes; family Ceratodontidae; genus Neoceratodus; species Neoceratodus forsteri. The sequence goes on along the minus strand of CM057450.1, from coordinate 49,945,509 downwards.
CATTTGGCTTCCAGTTGGACTTTGCTAAGTCACTTAGTAAGCTTTATACCCATCCTCAAGCCTATATTAGAGTGAATGCCTCCTTATCTACTTCCATCAAGCTTGAAAGGGGTATGAGGCAGGACTGTCCCCTGTCGCCCTTGCTATTTGCTCTTTATATAGAGCCTTTGGTTATGGTGATACGGGTCAATAGGGAGATTCATGGGGTGGAGCTGGGGGGAGACACCTATTGCACATCACTTTACACAGATGATGTCTTGTTGACATTAACTAACCCGGAGACTTCACTGATTAAGATATGGCAGATCCTGGAGGAGTTTGCCGCAATCTATGGATAAAAGGTCAACTCCTCGAAGACGGAGATCATGGCTCTTAACTTTACTCACTCTACCCAACTAAAGCAAAAAATGCCATTTAAATGGTGAGCCACAAAATTAAAATACTTGGGGGTTTATCTTCCCCTACAGATTTCCAATTTGAATCTAGTGAACTATGAGCACTGACCCTGTCATTAGAAGTTGAAATTCACAAATGGTCCCAGCTGAAGCTCACTTTTTATTCTAGAATTGCTACTATTCAATCTAATATCTTACCAAGACTTCTATACTTATTTCAGACTATTCCACTTATCCCTCCTCAGATGTATTTTACGTCCTGGAATCGGTTACTATCCAGGTTTGTGTTGGAAGGTCTTAAACCCTGAATTCACTGGTCCCTGCTTCAGTTGTTGAAGGATAAGGGAGGTTTGAACATCCCAAATCTAGAACACTATGCAACTGCGGTTGGAATCACTAGGATTCTGACTTGGTTAAACCTGCATCTCCATCCACTCTGGAAGAATATAGAATGTCTTATTAATGACCTGTATGACCCTCAGAGGGTACTTTTTGATCCACTTTCTAACCTGTCCAATTTATCTGATTTTTATATAGGTGCACAACAAACCCTGTACTTGTGCTATAGAATATGAGCCAGGCTCTCTATGGAACCATTGTTTTACTATTTCATGTTATGAACAACTGAGTCAGATTTTTTATCAGCTCAAATAGACTTACCATTTTAGAACTGGCACAGAAAGGGGCTCTCTTTTATTTACCAATTCCTTGATTCTAATGAGGTGGTCCCTTTTGCCCACCTGCAGTGAGACTATGGTCTATCTAATAGAGAATATTATAGATACTTGCAAGTTCACAATTTTCTTCAGAGTAAAGACCCTGCTAAATGTTGTTCACCAAGCCCCCCTCCCCAATTACTGACATTGGTGACTAATGCAATGCAGGGGTTCATACAGCCTCACACGATAGGTGCACTATATAGAGGGCTCCAGGAATTTGACTTGGTTACCTCAGAAACAGTTTTAAAGACCTGGAAGAGAGAGGTTCCAAGGGAGGTGACATATGGCCATTGGATTAAATATATCCACAACTCACTGGGGGTATCTTTGTCCCCCTGCTGGAGGGAGTTTGCATGGAAGTCCCGCATGTGGTACTTCAATACCCCAGCCAAGGTGGCCAGAATTTTCCCTACCATGGGAGCAGATTGTTGGAGGCAATGTTGGGAACTATATGCTGATCAAGTACATATGTTTTGGGGATGCTATAAACACCATTCTTTTTGGTAGCAGATTGAGCAGGTGTTAAAAGAATTATTCGATCCTGACCTTACATTCAGCCCAGAGCTGGCATTACTGTGGGTCCCCCTGGAGAATTTTAAAGTACGGAAAGGCTCCCTTATATTTACATTTCTTTTAATAGCCAGGAAGGCTATAACTAAACTATGGAAACAGCTCTGTCCTCCTACAGTGGAAGCTTGGCATGGCACGATTTTGAAGAAGAAGAAGAAGAATCAGCATTTATATAGCACTTTTCATACACAGTGTATCCCAAAGCACTTTACAAGCAATGCTAGACTGGTAGTGAAGTGACTGAATGTGTAGTGGCAGCCATATTGCACATCAACACCCCCACACAGCCTGGATAATTGCATGAACTGGTTTATGGGAAGGGGAATGTTGGCCAGGATATCGAGAATGTTCCCTACTCTTTGTGAAGAGTGCCCTGGGTTATTTTACTTCCACCTGGACACCCACCAGGACAACACCAGAGTGGGCAGAAGGGACTTCTATTTAATGTCTCATCCAAAGGACGGCACACCCCAGCAGTACAGCACCCCCCTAATACTGCACTCAGATGCCAGCGTTTTAGGTGCAAATTCAATCCCGGTGTGGGATGAGAACCCATACCTTCTGGTCCAGAGGTGAATGTGCTACCAACTGAGCCACGCTGACATTTTGGAATATTATCTCGTAGAAAGAATGGTAGCCAGAGCCATGGGACAGGGCAGACAATTTGAAAGTAAGTGAAGGGCTTGGGTACTCTTTAATTGAGCTAGAGACCCCACATTTGTCCCATGATGGAGAAGTTGTATATTCAAAACTGGTGGGGAATGATTGGTTATGTACTGGGACAATGGAAATTAATACAGGTGACACATTTTACTAGAAGGTTGTGGTTTCCAGCTGAGGGGTTGAAAGGATTTTACTATCTACTGAATTATATTGATGTAGTACATGGTTGGATATGTACCATTAGATCTGTACCACTATCTGGATTAAGGATGTATGTTTTTAAAAGATGGATCTGTAGATTTGTAACCCAGACTGTATATGGATTGTATAGTACCTCTATGAAAAGAAAAATAAAATAAAAAAAAAAAGCATTATGCTTGAGGACAAACTCCAGGCCTTCCAATTATATTGAAATGTTTTCAGAGAGTGTCAGAGTCTCCAGAAAAAACCTACATGCATTTAAACCCTTGCCATGTGGTATCGAGGTGTACAATGATGCCACATCGATGCCAATCCAAACCATATCATCCTGCCAAATTGTGCCTATAAAAAATTTAGTAAGACCAAAAATGATTCTGATTGCTCTAAATTTAAGCTACTGGCAAAAAAAAAAAAAAAAAAGAACGGCAAGACAAAAATTGGAAATAGATCTAGCTACAAATATCAAAGATAATTAAAACAAGTTTCATAATTATATTGGCTCTCTCAAACAAAATCATACTGGAATCAGACCCCTAAAGTCAAATTATAAAATTATTGTTCATGAAATAGAAATGGCAACAGAATTTAATCGTTATTTTACAAGCATATTTAGTCCCAAAGACACAATTAATTTCAGTGTACAATCACCAGTTGATTTCATTTCTTTTTTTTCTGAACAAGATACTATTGAGGCCATTAATTTAATTAAATGTCACATGTCTCCAGGACCAGACTGTATTCATCCCAAGTTCTTACAAGAACTGTCAAATGAGTTAACTGGACCACCTATTTAATGTATCTGTGAACAGTGGTACTACATTACAAGCATGGCGGGTAGCCAATGTAACACCAAATTATAAGGGTGGCAACAAACAGCTGATATCTAATTATAGGCCAATTAGCCTAACATCATTAGTTAGTAAAATTATTGAACGACTGATTTATGCTATAATCTCAAACCATATTGCAAGTACTGGTTGTACAGACATGTTACAGCATGGATTTACCCCGGTAGGTCGTGTTTATCCAATCTCATTAGTTTTTTCAAACCGTCAGCAGTGCATTAGATAATGACATTCCAGTCGACATTGTCTTTCTGGACTTGGAAAAGGTATTCGATACTGTATCCCATGAGATATTGATTAAACAACTTTTCAATATAAAACTAGATGTTAGTATAATTAAATGGATTTCATCGTAGCTATCAAATAGACAACAAAGGGTAGTTATTCTTGAACACGAGTCTGAGTGGAATCCAGTTACTAGTGGAGTACCACAGGGGTCTGTACTGGGCCCTCTCCTCTTTAGCATAGTAGTCTCCAGTATGCAAATGGCAAAGGAAGTTTGGATCAACAAGCACGCTGTCGATTGTAAAATAGGTTGTCTTGTTAATTATATTTCATCTGCTAATATCTTGCAAGAAAACTTAAACAGATTAACTTCCTGGGTAGTTATTAATAAGATGAAGTTCAGTGTGATAAAATGCAAAGTAATGCACATGGGGAATAATAACCAAAGATTTAATTATACAATACAGAATATGAATGCAATGAAAACAACAGAAGAAAAAAACATGGGCGTTATAATATCCAACAATTTAAAATTTAATTCTCACACTAACACTACACAAAACTGTAAAAAAAATGCCATATGATTCTAGGTAACATATCAAAAGTAGGAAACAATCTGTTATTCAGCTATTGCATTCTTGTCTCGTTCATCCACACTTAGATTATTGCGCCTCATTTTGTGCTCCAACATCAACTGGCTATCTAAGTATGGTAGAACGGGTACAACATAGAGTAACAAAAAGAATAGACAACATGTCTGATATGGACTATGGATCCAGACTTAAAACACTTCAGTTATATTCTTTGGAATATAGAATATTAAGAGGGGATCTGATTTATACTTTCAATGCCTACCAAAATGAATATATGTTGAATACAATTGGACTAGAAAAGAATCTTGCATACAATCAAACAAGATCGCATAACCTTAAACTCAGAACTTCTTTAGGTAAAACAAATAAATATTCTAAGTTCTTCACTCAGAGGATCACTCCAATCTGGAACTCATTACCTGTAAATATTGTCAATAGCAATAACATTGAACAGTTCAAGACAAGACTTGACTCTTACATGGGTGACCGGAAATTTTCCTTCCACCACTAAATTGTGGTGGCAAGTTCACTTATGGGCACTCGCCTTTTGAACTTGTAAACATCTATGAATCTATGAATCTATGCCATCCAGTTTGTTAAGAGTGTCTGTGGTATCTTTTAAGTATTCAGGTAATTTGACCACACCATGTTGCAAGAAGAACTCTAGGAACTGACCTAGATTTTCACATATAGCTCCATTCACTGACATGATGAGTGTGCCGGGGGGGGGGGGTCACTGATGTTTTTATGCACTTTTAGCAGTGCATAAAACCCAGCTGTTACAGGGTGCTCTTTCCATATAAATGTAAATTCTTCCTGTAGAATATCACCTTCTAAGACTGCTTGAGTCAAAATCTTATATAAATCCCTGTTAAAACTAGATGTGAGATTTGCATGTAACACTTTATAGTTATTAACATCATTCAGTAAATAGATAACCATTTTTATGTTGGCACGCTTGTGCAGCCAACATCATGGGATGCACTGTCAAGCTTTGGAGGTGGGGTCGCTGTTGGGCAAATGCAGGGCATGCACTGGTAGGTGCGTCCCTCATTCCCCAATCAGCCTGCATACCGGCGCCACACCATGCATACATAATGTGGTGAGCACATCTAAGAAAAGGTCCGCTGCAATCTGAGCAAAGCTAGTCATACACAGTGGACCCTTCCTATATCTTCGCCGACATTATGGGCATGGTCGGCCAGTGACGGCCGCTCAACTACTGCACAACTTCGGGGTTCCTAATCCTCCTGTCGGTTAACCCCCACTTTTGTGTGCTGACGGGGAGCCCACCCCCATCAGCATAACCCCCCAATTGTTGAATGCCGAGGGAGTGCCCAGTCCCCCTCAGTTCACCCCCACACTTTCTTTGTATGCCAACGGGGTGCCCAATCCCATCGGCATTACTTCCTCATCCCCGCCATGTTGTGTGCCGACAAGGTTGCCCAATCCCCATCTGCTATAGACCCCCAAACAGTTAGATGGCACGCTGGGATCCCACCCCAACATGCAAATCCTGCAAAACAAAAACTGTCCCGCAAAGTTGTTTTTTTTCCGGTAAAATGAAAACAGTCCCTCGTAGTCTTGATGCCCACCTCCCCACCCGCACCCACCCTCTGTGCACCCTGCCTCCCCTCACCCCTCCTCACCCTCATACTTACCTGTGAAGTCCGGCGCGACGATCTTCGGTGGACCGGGAATACGTCTGCACTCTTCAAAGCCAACCGCAAACTGAAGAAATGCCGGTAAGCTGTATAATGGAATGAATAGAGGTTTTTCAACTTTAATGCATATCTCAGGCATTTTTGTGAATTTGGGCCCCAAATTTTCAACATGGGGTTTTTGGGACCTCTTCTCGTGAATTCTTGCACTGTCATGGCGTTATTCGGTCCCAAAGGTGATTTTGCAGTCACTCGTGGAATCACTTTTGGGACCGGAAATGAGGTGCCACTGTTCATGAGAGGGCTCTCAAAAGCCTATGTTGCAAGTTTGGTGGAAAAAATCCTAAAAATTACTGTTTTACGAGTGTGCATAGCAACTGTGCAATGCACGCTCATAAGTTAGCACATTCACACTATTTTCAAGCCAGATTCTCAACATTGCCATTTTACCACACCTTCTTGTGAACCATATAGCTGTCATTTTTCACATCCTGGCCGAAATGTGTTTTCGCACTACCGGCACAGAATAGCACGGTCACTGTGTGAAATCACTGTTTGGGACACATTACAAAAATGACAGTGACACTGTTCATGAGCAGGGGTCCTAAAATGCCTGTGTTGAAAATTTGGTGACAATACTCCATAAAATGACTGTGTTACGAGTGTGCGTTGCACAGTTTGCATGCACCCTCGTAAGTTTGCAAACTTATAATATTTTCACACCACATTTTTAACAGTGCCATTGTTCTACACCTCCTAATGAACATTACAGCTGTCATTTTTTACATCCTGAACAAAATCTGTTTTCGCAGTTCCAGCGCACGGTTGAGTGGTTGCTGTGGAAAGTTCATTAGCAGATGTTCTAAAATGCCTATGTTGAAAATTTAGGGGCAAAAGTCAATAAAATGAGTGTTTTACGAGCGCATGTTGCGGAGTTTGCATGCATGCTCGTGACTTTGTGAATATGTAATACTTTCACTCCAGCTGTTCATCATTGGTATTTTTCCATACCTCCTTATGAACAGTACAGCTGGCTGAAATGTGTTTTTGCACGGCCGGTGCAGAATTGCATGGTCACTGTGCGAAATCACTTTTTGGGACACTTTGAGGAAATGACGGTGACACTATTCATCAGCAGAGGTCCTAAAATACCTATGTTGAAAATTTGGTGGCGAAAGTCCAGACAATGACTGTGTTGCAAGCGTGCATTGCGCAGTTTCCATGCACCCTTGTAACATTGTCAATCTGCAATATTTTCATGCCACATTTTCACCACTGGCATTTGTGCACACCTCATTATCAACAGTCCAGCTGCCATTTTCCACAGCCTGCCCGAAACGTGTTTCCGCAGCTCTGCCGCACAGTGGCATACTTGCTGTGCAAAATCACCTTTTTGGACACATTAACAAACTCACAGCGGTATGCCTCTCCACCTCCGCCACTGCCAATGCCAGCGCGACAACATTCGGCATTGACAAATGCTTTTTATATATTGTGTTCTACTCATAACAACAATATTGCCACCCTTGTCAGCTGGTTTTACTACTAGATTTTTGTTACTAACAATTTTCTCTAATGCAGCCCTTTCCTTTCTTGTCAGGATCTGTTTCTTGTTTTTACCTATTTGATTAATCAAAGTATTGATTTCTTTCATTACTGTTTTTTCATCGGCTAAAACATTTGGGTTTAAAGTCATGGAGTTAAATGTTGCTATATCTCTGAATCTTTATTTTCTCTGTTGTAATATGTCTGGTGTTTGTTCCTTTTCTGTTCCAATATCTATGGCAGTTGTTTGGAGCAGTCCCTGTGTGTGTCTTGGTTCAGCAGCTTCATCAATGACTGTAATGTGGTTTCAGTAAATCCATCAATTCCATCATAGTTCTCTGCTGGTACATCTCTCACTGGTGCTGATTCTAAAAGGGGATGACATGATGCAAAGGACTTACAGCAGAGGAGTGTGATGCAAGTAGTGACTTGTGTCACACTGAGAATCTGGTAGGCAGCCTGCAGATAGGTTGCGACAAATCCCTCTTGCGCCAGGGTTGTGTCCAACAACCCAGTGCACCAGGTCGCATGGGGGCTTGCACCATGGAGTGGCTGCCACATCCACTTAAATGGGGTTTTGGAAGCCCCACCATTGACACAGCAGGAGGCAGCACATAGACCAGCCAGGAGGTGGTCCAAGATGTTATGCCAGGGGGATGTGGGAGGTTACTGGTCAGTGGGTGCAGTATGGGCAGAGGAGGAGCCATGGGAGGTGTCAAAGCACAGTTGTCCCTTAGGATGGCACCTGTACGGGTTGATGCAAAACCATCTCCCAGGTACAGTAGCCCCACCACCCCATGGTCCTGTAGCAGCAGTTGTGGTATAGGGGACCCCCCACAATCCTCGATCTCTCCCAAGAATAATGGCAGACCTGCCCTTGTTAGAATGCTTCCCCCATTCCCGATCCCCAGGGAGAAATCTCATACTAACAGTCCCACTCATATGCCCTGGTGGTCTAGTGCCTCCCCACCCTCCTCACCCTGACAGGCAGTGTTGCAGCACCCTGTTCCCCCCCTCCTCCATACCTAACCCACTGTCATGACTGCCACTTCCCTCCACACACCACCACGGCCAGCTGCGGAATGCAGTGTGTGCGTATTGCATAGTGTGATACAGTAGGCATATACACCATTTTGTGGCTGGTTGTGGTGGCATGTGGAGGGATGTGCCAGTTGTGGCAGTGGGTCTGGGATGGAAAGGGGGAGCAGGGTGCTGCAACACTGCCTGTTGGGGGGAGGGTGGGGGCCACTAGACCACCAAGTAATGCTTGGGCAGTTCAGTGTGGGCACATGGGTGTGTGTGTGGGGGGAGTTAGTGCAAGCTGGACAAGGGCTACTGCTAAGTGGGGGAAGCCCAAATGCACCACATAGATATTGGGAACTGTGGAGGTTGGCACTAGCCTTCCACAGGAGGCAGTCTGCATTGGGGGCACACGGGTGTCCTGGCAGTACCGGGACAGTGCGCTACATGAGCACCATGCATCAGCTGCCCAGTTTGTGGCTGGCTAACATGCTTCCTGCCCTTGGGTTACCTGGACAAGCCCCTGCAACCTGGTCCCTGGCTATGTCCTGGACCTGCAACAATGCTGCCCTTTGCACCACTCCTTTTGGCATAGGGCCACAGTATGCAGCTATTCCATTTAGCTTGCTACAAGTGGCAAACTTTCTAAAAAAGCATCTTCTGCATTTGCTGCAACTGCATTGGGTGCAGACCCCTTTTCTGTCACAAGTTGCGCCTTAAGCAGGCAGCTTCCAGAATTGGCCCCTCTGTCCATTTCATAACATCCATAAAGTAATCTGGATCTTCAATAGTGCCCCCTGATAGCAATGATAGTGTTCCTACTTCAAAGTCCATGGTGTCAGTTTGTTTAGTATTTCTCTCTGTGACAAATAACTTTAATTGCATCTTTCTGAAAAACTTCCAAGGTTAATCTGAAACGAGTGGGGATATAGGAAAGTTCCTTGGAAAGTGACTTTGTCTTGTTTTCAGTCAATTCAGCATCTGATATATTAGTTACTTGTAACCTGTTTTCTTCCCTGACCTCATGGTTTGTTGATTGCTTGCTCTCCAACCTCTGTTTTCTTGTCCTTTTTCTTGTCTTGCTTTTTGAAGTTTTTGTCTTATGTCTAAAAAAACTGCTTATTGTTTGAGACATCATTGGCTTGAATAATATGTGTTTGATAGGCTTCCTGTCTCGACCTGTGGGATGCTTGCTCTCTCTCTCTTTATTTTGTGATGGAAAACACACCCTACTGTTGCTGTGACTGCTGCTGCACCCTCTGTTTTGTGGTCTGGATTTAACCCTCTTCAGTATATTTCCTTTAATGATGTCCTCGTTGTCTCTGTTTTCTTTGTTTCTTTGCTATAATCACTTTTTCATATTTATTAATGTTTTTCTGTATAGAACAGTTACAGTTGTATTCTGACCTCTCTCTCTCTCTCTCTCTCTCTCTCTCTCTTCTGTCAGACACTCCCCCGATGCTTCTTCCAAATCTTTGTTAATTTGCTGAAGTTTAAGTCCCTCGGCTTTGATGATTAATTCAATGAATGTCTTAAAGCACAGCTGAGCGGCTGCTAGCCACTCATCCTTAAAAGGGAATCCTTCAAAATTGCTGGATGGAAAGATATTAACATGGATGCCCCATGGTGCTTGTTCTTTAATTAGATACTCCTCTAAAGTTATAATAGTGTAAGTAACATTGTCCTTACATAAAGGTTTTTCTAGTTTAGAGAAAATGGATTTTATATCACCTGCTGGCTGGGTCTTGATCTCAGTTAGCAATTGTTTTGCTCTCCATCTTCTCTCTTCCAGGTTCCCCAGCATCTCCCAGTTGAAACTAACATAGAAACATAGACGTTGATGGCAGATAAGAACCGCAAGGCCCATCCAGTCTGCCATTTCTTTTTCTACCTTATGAATGTGCCATCGGCCTTTGCTCTGTCAATGACCTGTCTATTCATACTCATCAGTATTGCTCCCCTATGCTTATCCCATCCCTGTTTGAAGCCCTGCACTGTATTCATATCCACCAATTCCTGAGGTAGGCTGTTCCATGCATCCACCACCCTTTCTGTGAAAAAGAATTTCCTCAAATTACCCCTTAATCGGCCTCTCTCTAATCTCATGCTGTGTCTTCTTGTCCTGCTATTTTTCTTATATTGAAACATGTTAGACTCTTTCACCTTGTTAATGCCCTTAAGGTGTTTGAATGTGTTGATCATATCACCTGTCTCCCTCTCTTGCTCTAGGGTATACATATTGAGCTCCGTTAATCTGTCCTCATATGTTTTCTGATGCAGTCCCTGCACCATTTTAGTTGCCCTTCTCTGGGCTGCCTCAATTTGGTTAATGTCCTTGTGAAGGTGTGGCCTCCAGTATTGCACACAGTACTCTAGATGGGGCCTAACCAGTGTCTTGTAAAGAGGGATTATTACTTCCCTCTTCCCACTTGTGATACCTCTACTAATACACCCCAACATCCCCCTAACCTTACCTACTGCTTTAGTGATCTGCTTGGATGATTTCAGGTCATCGGTGACGATGATGCCCAAGTCTCTTTCTTCCCTTGTGACTGCCAGCAACTCCCCTCCCAGCTTACAGGTGGTTTCAGGGTTTCTCTTCCCTATGTGCATGATCTTGCACTTCTTTGCATTAAACCCTAGTTGCTAGTCTTCTGACCATTTTGCTAGTTTATCCAGATCTCTTCTCATTCTGCCCACCCCATCTGGATCATCTACTCTGCTGCAGATCTTGGTGTCATCTGCAAACAGACAAGCCTTGCTCTCCAGTCCATCTGCAATGTCACTGATGAAGATATTGAAGAGGACTGGCCCCAGGACTGATCACTGAGGTACCCCATTTATGACTTGCATCTCTTCTGACTGTAAACAGTTTACCACCACTGTCTGTTTTCTGCCCATCAACCAGTTTGCCACCCAGTTGACCAACTTCTGACCCACCCTGAGCCTACCCAACTTATTAATCAATCTTCTACTGTATGTGGAACAGTATCGAAAGCTTTGCTGAAGTCAAGGTAGGTGACATCAACTGCTCACCCTTGGTCCACCACTCTGGTTACCCAGTCAAAAAAATCTATGAGATTAGTTTGACAGGGCCTTCCTTTTGTAAACCCATGCTGTCTTGGATCATGTGCTGCTATGGATTCCAGGTGTTGCACTATCCTTTCCTTAAGGAGTGCCTCCATAATCTTGCCCACTACTGAGGTAAGACTGACTGTTCTGTAGTTCTCTGCCTCCTCCCTGCTACCACTTTTGTGGAACGGGATCTCATGAGCCCTTCTCCAGTCTTCTGGGACCTCTCCTGTGCTCAGAGACTCACTAAACAGTTCTGTTAATGGTGCTAGTTCCACCCTTAGCTCGTTTAGTACCCTGGCATGTATGCCATCAGGTCTCATTGCCTTGTCCACCCTGAGCTTATCAAGCTCTTGTAGGACCCTTTCTTTTGTGAAGGGACTAGTGCACACCTCCATCCCCCGTTTCCATGATGCTGAGCTGTGGGCCCTGCCCTACCTTCTCTTCAATAAATACTGAGCAGAAGTATCTATTTAGGATAGATACTTTTACAAGGTTCTCCTCCTCACATGCCCCTTTATCTCCTTTGATTTTAGCAATACCCCCTCTGGACTTTCTCCTTTCACTAATGTATCTATAGAAAGTCTTGTCACCTTCTTTTACTGTTTGTGCTAGTGTTTCCTCAGTTTGGGCCTTTGCCTGCCTTACTGCCTTCCCCCTGCTTCCCTTAGGGAAGTTTGGTATGCCTCCCTGTCTTCGTCCCTCTGTGTTCCCTTATATTTCCTGAAGGCAAGCCTTTTGGCTCTGACCTTTTCTGCTACTGTTTTTGAGAACCAAAGTGGTTTCCTTCTTCTTTTGCACTTCCTTTTCTCTCTAGCACAATGAAATGTTGCTTCAAGTATTGCATCTTTAATGCTTGCCCACTTTGCCTGTACCCCCTCACCTGTATTTCTGTTTGCCAGGGCTAGCTTAACTCTGTTGGCCATCTTATCAGCTTCTCTGAAGTCCCATATTTTTGCCTTGGAATGGGATGATTTAGTTCTAGTGGCCAAATTGAACCATACCATGTGATGGTCACTGGCCCCCAGGTGACCGTCTACCTGGAGATCTGTGATTCTTTCCCCTATTAGTCAGTACTAGATCTAGGATAGCCCTGTCTCTTGTGGGTTGTTGTACCAGTTGTTTGAGGCCCTCCTCCTGCAGTGAATCCACGATGTGTCTAGTTCTGGCAGATATTCCTGCTGGTATTGACCAATCTGCATTTGGCATGTTGAAGTCTCCCATTATCAGAACCTCCCCTTTTGCTGTCATGTTTTGTATATTTTCTAACAGTAATGTGCCTATGTCCTCCCCCTGGTCTGAGGGGCTATAGACAACTCCACTTCATAAGGCTGATCCATTTCCTGTTTCCAGGGTGACCCACAGTTCTTCTGACTGCTTATGTGTATTCTGAATTTCTGTAGCTTTGATATGTTCATTGACATACAGGGCCACTCCATCCCCCCTTTTTGCACCCCGTTCTCTTCTGAACAGTACAGGTACTGAAGTCTCCCAAGTGTGGTTACTGGTAAACCACATCTCGCTAATTGCTACTATGTCCAGTTTAGCCTCTGTCATTATTGCCTGCAGGTCTGAGGTCTTGTTTCCCATACTATGAGCATTTGTGTACATGATTTTCTATTGGCCAGATTTTGGTGTGTTAGTTGTTGGGTGAGATCTGGCGTTTCCCATGTGTGTCATATGGGGAGCTGGACCTTTTCCTTACCTGGTGATGCAAATGAACTGCTAACATGCTGAGCTCCTGTTTGACCACTAGCTGAGGGGGGAGAGGTGTTTTCCCATTTGATGTATGGGCTGCAGCACCCCATTCCCATTTGCTAGTTTAAATATTCTGCAAGCACATCAAACTTCTGCCCCAATGCACTGACTCCCTCCTTAGTCAGATGCAGCCCATCAAATTTAAAGAACTTTCACTCACAAAACTGTTGTCAGTTCCCTACAAATTGGTGTCCTTTCTCCTGGCACCAGCCCTTAAGCCACATATTTAGCTCCACTATCTCCCCTTCTCTGACCTTCCATCCATCTGCCCCCTCTCCCAGACTGGCAGGATCTCAGAGAAGGAGATGCCAGATGAAATGGATGATAGTTTGTCACCCAGCCTGGTCAGGTGTTCCTTGGTCTCCACAACTGACCGACTGGTGAGATCATTAGTCCCTATGTGTATCAGGATGTCAGTGTTTTCTCCTGCTTCCTGAATAATTTTAGCAATGAGGTCAGTGTATCTCCACGCTGATGTACCTGGGAGACATCTGACCATTACCCCTGGCTGGAGATAGGTATCAACTCCCTGAATCATGGAGTCTCCTATGATCAGAAGTTTTTTGGATTTCCTTTTTGCTTTTTTTGTTTTGGTTCCTGTTTTGTATGAGTTTTGTTGTGCTAGCTCCTGTGCTGCAGTGTCCTGCTCTGCATGTCCTCTGCCCCTTTATTTGATTTCAGAGACAGAGGTAAATACCTGTTTGTAGTTTTAATATGGTTTTTGAAGGTAATATGCTGGACAGCACTGAGTGATGTGGCACCCGATTTGCCCCTCCTAACCACCTACCAACCTCCCGGGCCAACTACCCTCTGCAGTCGAGGTGCTTCTGTTGGATGTTGGGGAAATGGCGGGTGGTTCTTATAATATATTTCCTCTTGAATATGCAATTTGAGGTGCTCAATCTCTGTCCATGCTGCCTGGAGCTGACCCCTTAGATCTCCAATGACCCAGCATGTAGAACAGTGTCCTAAATCCTGTAAAACTGTCCTTCTGAAAAGTGTTCTGCAGTACCTGCAGGTAATGATATCCATTCTAGATAAGTTGCTTGGTTTATAATCTGGTCAGAGTGATTAGAAGGAAAAAATGAAAGCAAAAGTTTGATTTTGTGTTTTGTTTGTTTTTGTATAACTTGTTATAACAAGTTAAATTACTAGTGCACCTGTAAATGAGGTCACTGTGTAGATACCCCACTGATCCGCCCCTTCCTGTTTTGCCACAGGAAATGTCACGACTATGCTACCTTATAAAAGGACAGTAGTGTGGGGTGGTTGGGGATGGGGGTGGGTGGCTGGGCCCTTCCCTGCAGAAAAAGAAGAACAATGGATGAAAGAAACAAGGAGGTAAGAGCAGAAACAATCAGCCAGCAACAAATGCAGTAGCCCTGAAAGCTTATCGTAATGATAGATAAAACTGTAAAACCTGTAAAACACCACCTGTAAAACATTTACAGAAGATATACCCTGTAAGAAACACTTTGCTACAGGGAAAAGTTAAACATTAACAGAAGATATACCTTGCAAAAGACAATTTGAATCAGAAGATTACAGCAGTAATCTGTTAGCACACACCTGTAGGCACACCCTGTAATAATGCAGCAGAAGGTATACCCAGTGAAGCTAGGTGCCTTGACCAGCAAACCTAGTCTTCCACCTCTAAGATATCAACTAACCTGACCTTTTAACTCTTCTTTCTGTCATAAGTTACTAACAGTTTGTCAGCTCCACCCCCAGATACACACCTAATCCCCCTGGAAGAGCTGTGGGAGGAAAACAATTAGCTCCTTCAATGTGAGAAGGAGACTGCAACACCTCTGAGACAAAAAAAAAAAACCTTTCAGCAAAAAAAAATAAATAGTGCCAAACAGTAATTTTGCTTATCCTAATGATAAAAAGTCACAAAAATGTAAGCACCACCTGTAATAATTTCACAGACAATATACCCTGTAAGAAACACTTTGCTACAGAGAAAAATAAAGCAGTAACAGAAGATATACCTTGCAAAAGACAATTTGAATCAGAAGATTACAGCAGTAATCTGTTAGCACACACCTGTATTCACACCCTGTAATAATGCAGCAGAAGGTATACCCAGTAGCAACAATTTGAATTAGAGAAAACTAAAGTAACAAACAGTAACAATCCCTGTGAGTAAAAAAATTAAAATAACAGCACACAGTAAATCTGCCTAGCCAAAAGAAGCCTTAATCCTTTCCCTTGCCCTGGTAAGGTTCTTTGCTCTGTCCTTTCAAGCAATCTAGAAGGAAAGAGATCAGGTGAAGCTAGGTGTCTTGGCCAGCAAACCTAGTCTATTGTTGTCCTCTGAGGCAGTAGCTCCATCATGACTTTGCATGCTGGAAATTGTGAAGCTGTAGCTCTGGTTCGCTTCTAAAGCCTTTGTAAATCCAAAGAATAAATTCCAATGGGCACAATGATGTTTCAGTGGGCATAAACTTATTTAACTTGTACCTTCTGTAAGTTCTGAATCCAAGCTGTATCGTTCATTGTAATGTACCTTTGCTTTCTCCTATTGTACTTTGTTTTGCAATCTATGACATGAAACTTTTGTAAAAGAGCTTGTGCTCAAAGGTGTTTTCTGAATCACTAAATAAATAAAATAAATAAATAAATAAAATAAAAATCAGTCCTCAAATTTCCAGTCTGCCACTAGCATTTTAAAAAACATCTTGGTTCAGTGATCAAGAATACCACATGTAGTAGATCCAAACAGTATCGACTGCGAACACACATGGTGGTGTGGTGCAGGGAAAAGGGCTGACAAGCCCAAAGAAAAAGTACAACAGCACTCAGTAGAAAAGCCACAGACAGTTATATAAATTCAAATGCTTTAATGCTCTTTTCAAAAAGCACAGATTTCTGTGGATGGACTCAGTGCACCCATGACAAGCCCTGGCACTTTGGGAGACTAAACCTTTCATCAGGGGGCATGGCCATGTGAGAGACATGGTACTTTTGTAGTATCACGCACGAATACGAAGTGACCAAGGTAAATTAATTAAATGGACATACATACATACACTTTAAGTAACAAAAACTAGTACATCTTCGTGTTAGCTCTCTTATACATGAATTACATAGTCCTAGTAATTACTTTTCTTATTTTAGAGTAATTCTAATCCTTTTGAGAATAGGAGCTATTACTCAAAAAACACTTTTAATGGGGAATGAGATTACAGTAGTAAAGACGATTATTGCAAAATGTATGTCATACTATGCTTCTGTCAATCTCTCTCATGCTCAAACTATGAGGACTCTCCACCATGCCAAGTATTGGTAACAGAAGCATAGTATGACATACATTTTGCAATAATAGTCTTTGCTATAACAGAGTCTGTGACTTTTCCACTGAGTGCAAGACAACTTACAGGAACTGTTGTATTTTTTGTTTATGCTTGCTTGCCCTTTTCCCCGCACCATGCCACAGTACATGTTCATGGTCGATACCGTTTGGATCCTCCATGGATGGTCACTGACTGCACTATGAATGAGCTCTGCCACAGAATATGATATGAATGAATGCCTACTGTCATATCACATTCTGTGGCACAGCTTATTCATAGTGCAGTCTGCGGCCATTCATGGAGGTGAGAGGAGGGCAGTGATGGTCGCAGACTGCAAATTGGGATGCGGGGGAGGCGGGGTGGTGGGTCATCACCTACAGGGTGGGAGAGTTGAGGGCCACTAGATCACCAGGAAAAATGAACTTTCAGTGGAAGGGGACCAGGGGGAGGGGAAGGACCACTACACTACCAGGTAATTTTTATATTTATATAGGGACCAGGATTGGACACTGGGGAGGGGAGGGACCATTAGACTACACGAATATTTTTTTTATAAGCAAACGGTGACCGAACATTGTGGAGGGACCACTAGACTACCAGTTTTTTTTTCATTAACAGGAGAGTGATCAGACATCATGAGGAGGGGGGTGGGACCAGTAAAGTAACAAGAACAGTGATCAGTTAGTGGGGGCTGCCAATAGACACCAAGGAAACACAGAAAGGCAATTGGTAGGTGGGGGTGCCACTAGACACCAGGGAAACATAGAAGGGAAATAGATCATTGGGGGGCCTTCTTGACACCAAGGAATATACACATTTATTTATTCATTATGGAGAGTGGCAGACAACATGTTTTGCGATGAATAAAAAAAACTGTCATTTTTCTTTTTAAATGTTTTTTATTTAATTTCATTTTGAGTAAATGAAAAACCACTGTGAGTAACATTAATACTCTTAAAAACCACAAAAGTATGGAGCTTGAAACTATGTCTGTACAATTTGACATAAGCATTAGTGCAATGTCAACAGCAGCTGTACTGCCAGTATGAATAAAGAAAAGCACTTGCAAACAAAACATGAAGTACACTTTTTGTATCATCATGCTGTTCTCTACATTCAGTCACCAGTTCCATTTAACTGCTTTTTCACAGCAACTTGCTGGTTACCTGTTTGACTGGTACAGCAGCTACACACAGATAAAACCGGATGGCAGTACTGCTACATCCATTTCATGACTTGTTCAAGTTCTGTCCCAATGTCCACTGGACCCCCTTACAAGTGCAGATTGTTGCTGCTGTAATCAAACTAAAATCGCACCCCACCCCAATGCCCATCCCACAGCTCTAGTGCAGGTACTGTACATATGAAACACACAGAAACGTAGTTGGAAGACACCTTTTGGAAGCAAGCAAATATAGTACTAAGAGAATAAGACTGAAACAAAGTACAGAATTCAAAGGCGCATTGAACAGCTGCAAATCCCCCCCCCCCAACAAGTCTGTATCATAGGATAATGATAATTGTTTCAAATTTTGATTTTTGCATTGTATTCATTTGATTTGATGATAAAATTAGAAAATCAATTGTGGTACACATTGATAAATAATAAGGACAGCCAAAAATAGGAGCTGGAAACTGATTGTACATGTACTTTGCACACCACTGACACTCCAGCTGTAATGGCAATATAATAACTGGGTAGCATTTTCTCCCATAGGGAAACCTGGTTACAATTCGCAGTTATAACCTGCAGATTATAATGGCGAATGTGCACTGGGTTTCTCTTGCTCCTCACTTGCGCAAGCCGCCTGCTGTTCCTGTCCTCAGTTCCACCACCAGAGACTTCACTGCCACTCGCACTCATCAGTAAGTAAACAAAAAACAAAGAAAAATAAAAGCTGCCCTCATGTTGTTCATTGTTCAGTTGCTTGTGAGGTTATGCTCTACATTTGAATATATATATATATTTGGGGTTATGTCTAAAACTCAAATTTTACACACACCCTCGGTGTTGGATGCTTAAAATAAACCCCTCGAGCTTCGCTCTCAGGGTTTATGTAGCATCCAACACCTCGTGGTAATAAATAATAGATGCTACAACCCCAAATATATATATATATTCAAATGTAGAGCATAACCTCACAAGCAACTGAACAATGAACAACATGAGGTCAGTAGGGCAGCTTAGAAGTTTTCAGTGTTCAGTATGATGAAGCTGCATACACTGTTCACTCGCTTTGGTCCCTGGTTCCACTGAACCTTGTTAACACTAAATGATGCAATTGCATTGTTTTATCATTTTTTTGGTTCATACCCAGCAGTGGCACAGAGGTTGTGATGCCAGTTATATGTATTGTGTGTGTGTGCGCGTGTATGTGTGTGTGTGCCACATTGTCAGCAGTAGTACACAGTAGGTGCAAATTGCCAGGGAGTAGCTGGTTTGCGTCCTCAGTCCCATATTGCCCTTCTGCTCTCGATCAGCATTGCCCACCCTTCAGTCACCAAAATCTAGCAGATAGAGAGAAAGAGAGAGAGTAAGGGAGAAAGGAGAGATGACTCAAGAGGTCAGTGTGGCAACTTTGAAGATTCCAATTGTCAACATTATGAAACTATGCACACTTTCAGGAGATGGGGACCAGGGAGAGGGGAGGGACCACTTGACTACTATGTCATTTTCATATTAATATGGGGACTGGGATCAGACATTGGGAAGGGGCCACTTGAATATAAGGATATTTTTTTATACACAGATGGAACCTGGACATCAGGGAGGGGGAGGGACCACTAGACTACCAGTTTTTTTTCAGTAAAGTTACAGAAACAGTGATTGGTGGGGTGGGGTGGGGCTCAACTAAACAGCAGGGAAACACAGTAGTGTAATTGGTGGGTAGGGGGTGCCTCTAAACACCAGAAAATGGATGGCTGACAGCACACACTGCAGCTGGCAGCTTGAGTTCAGCAGCGGCTGCAGAACTGAAGAAATTCCAGCTGTTCTCATACAGAATGCAGGGAAGTGCTCATCTCGCAAAGCTGGGCACCCAGGATTTCAGATGCCCAGAAAACACATTTCTTAGCACATTTAGCTAGGTTCTGATATTTTTTTATTGAAATTTATTCATTTTTATCTGTTTTCTTTCTTTTCTTTCTCTCACTAACTGACAAAACAAAATGGCGTACCAATGGAAAAGCATTTCCCACCTGCAACACAGCATGACCCATGTGTACAAAGTCATTAGGCCCCCGTGACACAGGATGACCCATTTGCAAAAAGGGATTAGCTCCTGTGACACAGAATCCATTTTCATGCTGACTTCTATTTTTTTCCCTTCGAAAATAGTGGGAAATTCAGAATGTAATAACTTTTGAAGGGATTAATATTTTTTCACAAAACCTTCAAAAGGGACTTCCGTGAGGCATAAGCTTTCCAATCTGAAAATGTTAAATCACAGCCTAAAACAGTTTCTTAGATACAGGTGGACAAAGAAACAACAAAAAACATTGAAATATAAGGATATTTGAGATTTTGTATTTCAGAAACCACAAAAGTTATTCAAACAAAATTTGCCACATCAACAGACCTTCCCCATGAGTTTATGCATGCAACATTTCATGCAAATCCATTGAATGTTTGCAACGTTATTGAAGTGCAAATATTTGGCATTAACATAGAAGTGAGCACTGAACCCTAACTATAGTGGTGATATATATATATATATATATATATATATATGTATACATATAAGCACGGTTGTGCCCCGATAGTTAAGGTTGAGTAGCCTGTTTAATGTTAAACCTCAAATTTTGCACTTTAATAACTTTTCAACTGATCAATGAATTTGCCCCAAATTTGGTATGTGCTGTTCTGTGGTGTAAATCTCTTGATGTGGCACATTTAGTTCCAGTTGGATATGTGGATTCTGAGATCCAGATAGTGAAAAAAGTAAAACGTCACAATTTTTTGCAGTTTTTTCCTCATTGCCTTGCACCCAGATGGCATGGAATTTTGTTTTGATTTTTATAATAAAAATAACTTGGGTAACAGAACTGCCACTGTTAGTTTGATGCAAAAATATTAAACTGTTGCAAAGTTTTAAGCTGAAAAGTCCCCATTATATCCTATGGGAAGTTCATTTTTTCAAGATAGATGTAAAAAGATCGAGATGGGGTACCACTAGACTACCAGGGAAATGGTGATCAGGAATCTGTTTTAATTATATTACTGTGATCAGGGCTGGGGATGGGGACCACTAGACTACCAGGGAAATAGGGATTGGGGATGTATTGTATTAACTTAACATGGATCGGGACTGGGGTGGACTGGTCTGGCACACTCCACAGGGGCACATGCATGCAGGTGAGCCCATAATGAGCATGTAAATAGCCCTATTATGCCATGCATCCCCAATGGGTTCATCTGCATATTTGGAATGAAAATCGCTGATTGGGCCTGTGACACAAACCATTGTGTGCCACTCTGTACCCCTATGGGTGGTTGTTAGCAGCACACCCTGGTCACACTGTGCCAGATATTGTGACCCCCTGCTGTGCACCACATGACCAGGGTTCAATATTGAAACAGATTACATGGTCAGTTTGGATTGCGCATTCTGTTTGAATATGGTGCCAGAGCTGGCTGGCCCATTTTATGTGTGTGGCACACCGTTTTGTGCACACAGTCGGCTGGCTCTGAATATGGGACCTTTATTCCCTAAAGTAGGAGCAATGTACATTTTCCCTAGTACATCAATGTGTCCATGGTTTGAGGGTCTTATTTGTCAGTCTGTAAAAAGTTTATCAGTCAATACTCCGGAGCTCTCTGGTTAGTAATTGTAGCTTAGCCTCCTTTATTTGCAAAACTGGTCTTATTTGATCTGGGATTATCTAGTACAGATCATCATATGGCCACTTTTGGGGGACATCCCACAGGATTGCAATGGACCCTTCCCCTTAACCACAACTTCTGTTGATTATTACATTCTTGTGAGACAAACTTGATGGTTAATGTAAGGGAAGAAAATGTTCTAGACATAAATAAGAAGATACAATCAGAAAAATAAATATTTTTTTTAAACAAAAGTTAAACACCTATAATTTAGAAAGTGGGTTACACTGAGCAATATGTTTAAACTAAGTCCTTACTTAGAGCGTTATTTTTATTACATCGACAGTAGTTTTGAAGTATCTCTGAGGGACATTTGAAACATCAAACAAAGGTCCAGAAGATAACTTTTTCTTTCTGTTCTTAATTCTAGCCTTCGTGGAGCATGTAAGCTGTCACACTGCTAATAGTAAGACAAATAAGGGTATTAATTTATTTTTATTTATTTATTTCTAGGATTAAAATACCTTTGAACCAGGGGTTCTTTTACAAAGGTTCCGTGTCAACATAACAATACAGTGGCAACACAGAACAAGGTAGTGATATTGAAAATATAAAAATAATACATATACTGTAAGGCCAAACATTACAGGCAGGAATTGATGTACAAACGGGTCACAAACTATAATAAAGTGGATTCAAAGAACTTTAAGAATTCAGCAATCAATATATAGCAGAAGAAACCAGACCCTACATTAAGCAAATTAGATAGTAGGTCAAACAGACAGTAAGGCCACATTGTCAGTCAAGTGCACAGGATGCATAGACTTAGGGGAGAGGAGGAGCCAGGAGACGAGGATATGGAAAAAAGAATGACTCGTCAGGTTAGTGAGGAAAGGGAAGGGGAGGGACAGGGATCACAGTATCATGCAAGGTTAGTCTTTCTTTAAGGTGGGAAAAGAAAGTAAGGATAAGGGACAAAACTTAGGTTGAACAATCCCAGCAGCTGGGTACAGAGAGGTGTTGGTGTAATTTAAGTTTAAAGGAGCCAAGGGCAGTAGCTGCAAGAACCTCAGGAGGGAGGCAGTTGACCCAAGAGGGTGTTCTGAACTGAAAAGATCACTGCCCCTGCACCATCTGGCAGAAAGGGACAAGGTAGTTCATTAAGGATGTGCTATGCGAATTGCGAGTGTTTGGGGATGTTCACGAGGAAAGGCACAGTGGTGGTGGTGGTGGTGGTGGTGGGTGGTGGTCCAAAGGAATTTTATTGCAAAAAGACATGTTTGGTAGGTGACCCCGCATTTGAGGTTCAACCAGTTAGTTTGTGCATAAAGGTCACAGGTGTGAGTCTGCCTGTGGGCGCCAGATACAAGTCAGCATGCTTTGTTCAGAGTCACCTAGATTCTGTTCAGTACAGTATCGGAGGCTGCTCCGTGGACAACCAGGCCATAATCACTGATGGATATAATTGAGCTAGTGACAGCTAGTTTGAGCGCTTTGCCACCATTAAGGGTATGCTTATATTATCTCAAAAAGTAAGAACATTAATTGCAAAAAACTTCATTAATGCACTAGTTATGGTTAAAGTGACAAAAGTAGGGAAATGTGGTTTCTGACCCTAACACCTCACTCCCAGGCTGCACAGCAGGTATGGGGTGTGCCTTGCAGTTCTCAGACCTAACACTCATCCTATTCTCATTCACTGTACACATCTCAGCTTATTTACTGATGAAATGGAGTAAGTGTTATGCTTGAGAATCCCAAGCTGTGCTGCCTGGAAGGCGGCGGGGTGTTAGGATTGGAAACCCTAATGCCATGTTTCCCTACTTTTGTCACTTTAACCCTAACTAGTATTTTAACAAAGTTTTTTGCAATTAGTATATATATATAGGTAGATACACTTTGCAAAAAACTGTTAATGCAACAGTTAGGGTTCAGATGAAACCAACAAAAGTAGGGACGTGCGATATTAGGGTTTCAAACCCTAACAACCCTGCCCAAAATCTAAAGTGAGTGATGGATGGTGTCTTCCTCGCCATTGTCAACCCTAATGCTCATTCCATTGCAGTAACAAAAAAGGTGTGATGTGGTGGAGACAGGTGTGTATGTTTCTGGCATGGGATAATAATGTTGCAAGACATTATGCCTTAACAATATACCAAGCTGCCAATACAGCGTGATATATTGCAAACGGCATAATTCTTTTTTGGGGGGTGGCTCTTCCCCTGCACCCCTGAACCCCTACAACTAAAAAAACAAAACTCGGGGTGGGGGGTCACACTTAACGTTACATAAAGTGTGAGAAAAAAAACATTTCCATGCATCTGGGACAGGGAATCGAAACCCAATCCCATTGCACTGCTTGCCTCCCTTGCCTCATCTGATCAAGCCATGGCAGCTGCTCAGTGGACCTCTCTCCCAGCAGGATTCTTATTCTGCACTGGGAAGAGTGAGAGGGTGCACTACCATGCATAGTTCCTTTCATGGTTTTGCACCCCCCCTCTCTCTCTTACCAACTGTGCTGTTCCTACCTCACGGTCAATGTTGTGTGCTGTAGAGCATACAACATTTTGACCCGGCAGGTATGTTTCAGAGTCTACAGAATGGGATGAGCCTTAGGGTTGAGAATGGCAAGGAAGACTCCGCCCATCACTCACTTTAGAGGTTGGGCAGGGATGTTAAAGTTTGAAATCCAAACATTACATAGCCCTACTTTTGTTGATTTAATCTGAACCTTAACTGTTGCAGTAACACAGTTTTTTTGTAAATAATATCCTTACTTTCTGGAGATAGTATAATCATATCCTCATACACCTGTGGCCTTGTGCTCCCATCCCTCCATAGATGTGTACATGTGTGTTGCTGTGGAAGTGCAGGGTGTGGCAAAACAGCATCCAGATTGTCAGCATAGCCTTCTTAGTACTCCAGCTCAGGAACCCGGTACTGAAAACGTTCAAATTCCCAGGCAAAACATTATTCTTTGCCACCGCAATGTCATTCCATGCCACGGGTGCAAAAACACAGTTTGGCCAGGATTTGAAAAATGACGGCTGGCATGATCATGAGGTGGTGTAAAAAAGAGCTATGTTGAAAATTTGGTGTTAAGATATTTTAAATTACCAAAGTTATGAGAGAGCATAGTAAAAGTTCAGCGTACAGTATGTACATAACTTTATTATAGTTACATATTTTAACCCCAGATTTTCAACATAGCCTTCTTGTGAACCCACTTCATGAACAAGGGTGGTGAAAATTTCGAAATCATGCCCAAGAGGTGATTTTGCCAAGTGAATGCAAAATTGCCTTTTGGGTCAGACTTGTGTGGTATCAAAAAGGCCATGTTGAAAATGTGGGCTCCCAATATGCACACATTGCAAAATGCATCAAAGCTGGAAACCCCACTGAAATATATTGAACAGCACTAACCTTAGTTTCTCATATTGCCGTTGGCAATTCCAGAAGCAAGATGTGTCTTCAATTGGAGAGTTGATCTTTGCCCTCAAATCTGTTCAGGTGAGTGAGGGTATGTTGGGGTGTGGGGGAGTGTGGGGTGTGGAGTGGGAGGTCGGGGTGGGGGGAGTCAAATTGGCAAGGGGCTCTTTTCTTTTTTACAGGTTTAAAAAAAGTAATTGAAGGATGTTTTTCTATTATTAACAGCTTAGTCAACTACTGGGATGGTGACTGGAGGGTGGGGGGGTGCCACTAAACACCAGGGAAACATTACACATTACAGAGACGGTGATGGGAGGAGTGAGGTTACCACTGGACACCAGGGAAAGATTTAAACAATACAGGAATGGCAATTGGAGGGTGGGGAGGTACCACTAAATACCAGGGACATATTACAAATTATGGTGATGGCAATTGGAGGGGTGGGAGTGCCTGTAGACACCAGGGAATATTTAAATAATACATGGGATAGTAATTAGAGTTTGTCGGAGGGGGGTGCCACTAAACACTGCAGAAACATTACAAAATACAGGGATGGCAATCAGAGGGTGGGTTTGCTACTAGACAACAAGGAAACATTAAAAATTATAGGGATAGGAATCAGAGGTGTGGGGGTGCCACTAGACACCAGAGAAAGATTTGAACAATACAGGTATGGTGATCGGAGAGTGTGGGGTGCCACTAGACACCAGCGAAACATTACAAAATATGGGAACAGTGATTAGAGGGGCTGGGGTTGGGGTGCCACTAGACACCAGGGAAAGATTGAAACAATACAGAGACAGCAATCACGAAGTGGGGGGAGCAACTAGAGAGCAGGAAAACATTAACAATTATGAGGATGGCAATCAGAGGGTAGGGGTGCCACTAGACACCAGGGAAATATTGAAAAATAAGGGGATGGCAATTGAAGGATGTGGGGGGGTGCCAGTGGACAGCAGGGGAAACATCACAAAAAATATGATTTTGCATAGTAAGGGGTCATTTTTCGTATAGCCAAATTCTTTTTTGTATGGCCATACAAAACAAGCATTTGTCAATGCTAAATGTTGTCTTGCTGGCATTGGTAGTGCAGGAGTTAGAGATGCATAATAGGAATGGCAGTGAAGCATTGAACTGACGCCAACCCCACCCCCACCCTGCAGAGACCGAGAGGCATTGGGGTGTGCCTTTGGGTCGTCAACTATAACGCTGATGCCATTTTACCTCACCCTACCCTGTAGACACTGACAAGTGTCGGGGTGTGCTTTGGGGTTTTTGGGCCTTATACTTACCCATTCCATAAGGAAATATGCTTAGGTGGGTGCAGTATAGAGAATGCCCCTAGTGACTACAATCCCATTTTCATTGTACATAAGGTTCATCTCCCCAAACCTCCCCCTAAAATCATATAGCTCCAGTCCTAGAAATTCTTAGACCTTACTCCAATCAGCTTTGCACCCACTTTCACCAACTGGGCCCCCCTCCACTGTCATTTCTGTTGATCAAGCACTTGACTATTTTAAGTATAAATTCATTGCCACCTGGAATTCCTTTGCTCCTTTCAGACAGACCAGAGTCCACGGGCTTCACCTCCCCTGGATCACCCCTGAACTACTGGCCTGCTTCTGGAAGCATGATCAGACCTGGAGAAAACACAAATCTACTAAACATCCAAATGACTACGCCAAGTACAGAACGCTACGCAATTCATGTACTAAAGCTACTAGACTGGCCAAGTCTGATTATTTCAACTCCTCATTCCCTTTTTTTTTTTTTTTTTACTTGATTTCTTTTATCTCCTTCCCTACTCTCGGAGCCCACTCCTTCCTTCCTCTCATCCCTCCATTCCACCTCCAGTGGGATCTGCCCCTAGAGTGCCTCCTTCTCTCTTCCTGCACAGTGGGGTCTGTCCCTCTTCTTGGTGGTCCGGATGGTACCCAAGAGGCTATCATCTAGGGCTGCTGAGAGGGTTTTTCCATTTTCTCCCCTGATTTTTCCCCTGCCCTCTGAGACGTCGTGCGCTAGGATGTACATTCCGAGTGGCGGTGTGCTGACGCACACCAAGCCCTCATGCGCCTCCAACATCCCCCCTCCCCAGCTCCGGTGAACAGAGCCGCCTCCATCCCCTCATTGTCGGTGCTTCCACTGGCTGCAAGGGTGATGCAGAATGCGGAAGCGTTCTTGGTTCCTACCCCTGAGGGAGGAAAGCATCCATTGGGATGCTCGATCCTCCCTCCCCCTGCCACCCCCCGGCCACCCGAGTCCATTCCCGAACCTGGGTCGCTGGTGTAGCGCGAGGTGTGGTGTCCAGCACCTCAACTCCTCATTCCCGACTAAAACTAAGTCTCCATCTAAATTCTGGAGGGTAGTTCATGCCCTATTCTCTTCCCCCTCTCCCCCTCCAGTTCTGAAAATAAATAACTCCCTAGTTTCCCACCCTGGATCCATGGCCAATGAATTTACTGCCTACTACACTTCGTGTGCCACTTCTCTTCTAAATTCCCTCTCCCCATTGTCACCTACTAACTTTATCCCTTCACCTCAGCCAGTGCCTACCCCTTCCCCATTTTCCTTTTTTACTATCTCCCCTGATGAAGCTCTTAATGCTCTTTTATCCCTCAACCCCTTTAAAGGCTCCTCATCAGATGAGCTTGATCCTAAACTTCTTTACTTTTCTGCTCCTGCAGTTACTTATCCTATCTCCCTAATCCTTAACCTGTCCTTTATTTCTGCCCGAGTACCCTCATCCTGGAAACATGCTGTAGTCCTTCCTCTCCCCAAGGGTGGTGACACATCCACTCCTGGCAACTATTGCCCCATTTCCCTCCTTTCTACCCTTGCCAAACTTCAAGAACATTTAGTTCTCTCTCAACTATCACCCTTCCTTTCTGATTCCTCCTTCTTCACCCCGTTCCAATCTGGTTTTTGGAAGAACCACTCAACAATCACCTCCCTCCTCAGGCTTACTGACTTCACCCTTTCAGGGATGTACAATGGCCTGATCACCTTGTCCATCTTTGTTGACCTAGCCAAAGCTTTCAACACTGTTTCCCATCCTCTGCTTCTTGATTCACTTTTCTCAGCTGGCCTTGCTCCATCAGCCACCAACTGGTTTAAATAGGGAGGCAGTATAGCGCAGTGGTTTAAGGCTCTGGACTGCAAATCTGGTGACATCCAGCAGACCAGACCTGGGTTTGAATCCCACAGTTTCCACTTGCATACTGTGTGACCCTGAGCAAGTCACTTTACTTCTCTGTGCTCCCAGGTCGCTTCTGTAAAAAAGCTTTCAGCTTAGTGTGCTACTCCTGGTTAAACAACTAAATAAAAAACAATCTTACCTCATTGGCAGGACCCAGTCAGTGAGAATCCTTGATTCCATCTCCCCTCCACTTCCCATCAACACTGGTGTCCCTCAGGGCTGAGAGCTTGGTCCCCTACTCTTCTCCATTTTCCTTAATGATCTTCCCACAGCCTGCTCATCCTCTTCTATCCACATGTATGCTGATGATACTGTTTTGTACAATTCAGGCAAAAACCCTGCTGCTGTGCGAATCAGCTTACAGCATGACTTCAACCAAGTTCAGCTCTGGTTTGCTTCTTACCAGCATTTCCTAAACGGCAAAAAGACAGTCTCAATGATCTTCGGCACCAGGCAGAGACTCTATAGGCACCTGGCCCTAACCCCCTTTCACACCCTTGATGGGACCATCTTGGAAGACACCTTCTGATTTAGGGTAACCCGTGAAATGGGCACATGAGGAAGGGCGCCGTCCATTATGGCAACTCCTTCCTGGCGCAAACCACTCACAGCGATGGAAAGGTAGGGCAACCGGATGAGGGGGTGGGCAAACTAGGCGACAGGATGTCACTATACGTATGCATGTGAGGGTGGGGTGGGAGCAAGCATGGTGAGCATGGGCTGAGAGGGGATGGAGAGGCTGTAGGGGGTGGTGCTGCGGTTGCTGGTCGAGTTGTGTCATGGCGTCAGGGATTGGCTAGTGGCTGGGGTGGCTGAGGTACTGGATTCTGGTCTGGGCACCAGTGCGATTTTTTTATTCCGCCCAGACCTTTTTAATCACCCCGACGCTACACCCCCCTGGAGTTGAGAATCCATAAGTGGGGGGTATGGGGGGTGAAGCCCCCCTACAGAAAGCAGTAAAAATCTGTCCTGGAGCCATTGTTCTGGTGCGCCAGGGTTGTCAGAGTGCCGAAAATGTGTTCGGTACTGTGACTGAGCAATAACGGTGATCTCCTTTAGGTGTACGCTGTTATCACATAGACCCCCTCATTTAGACATCTGGAAGTTTGGCTGGACCAGCACCTCAACTTCTCTGTGCATATCGATGATATCCTGAAGAAACTGCACCCCAAGCTTGGTGCTTTGTACAGGAATCATAGTTGCATCCCGCTGACTGCGAGGCAAGAAATTGTCCAGAAGATGATACTCCCCATCTTTGACTACTGTGACATACTCTATGGTGTTGCTCCCTAATCTTCCCTGACTAAGTTGGACACTCTCTTTAACTCCTTCTGCCACTTTGCTATCGACTCCCCTTCCCACTCACACCACTGTGAACTCTATCGCTCTCTAACCTTCCTTCCACTATCTCACAGATGCATCTCTCACTGTGCCAAACTAGCCTCCAAATTCTGGTTCAGGGGCTCCCCTCCTATCTCTCATCCTCTCTCTCCACTCCACCTCCCCCCACCCACTCTCTTAGATCAAATGATGCCCGCACATTGACAGTCTTTCACCACTCCACCCTCATTGGTCAGACTGGTTTAGCTCATCGTTTCCTTAAAATCTGGAATACCCTCCTCCCTGAAATACAACACTCCTCCTCCAGCTACTCCCTTACCTCTGCCCTACACAATTACCTTTCCCTCAGCTGTTTCTGCTTTAACCCACCTTAACACCTGCCCCCAGTTTCTGCCTTCCTACCATGACCCCCCTCCCCAGCAGGGTTCTCAACATCCTGAAGGGGGAACTCAGGAAATGGCTACTCCTTCTCCACTTATTCAGCTCTTGCTTCTCCCCCCTCACTTCTACACCTGCCCTTCTGGGTCACCAGTGTGCATAACCTAACCCTATCCTTTTTACTCCAACAACACTTGCGTACTACCTCAAGTCTGCTCCTGGTACACTCATGCACTATAAATGGTTCTATTGCAATATTTACTGTTTTGTACATTCATATGTTCTTTTGTATGATTTTGGACATGTATTGTAATTTACCCAATGTTCCACTACTGTTTATTGTACAGTTCCAACTGTTGTACAATCTTACAATGTTGTATTGTTTGTGCTACCCACATACTATTGAAACTGAGCATCCTTCACAACCCTATGTAACCCTTCCCCCTAGGTCACACTGTAAGACAAGCAACTTGTTATTCAGTGTGCCCTCCTGATGAAACATTACAATAAATAAAATAAATAAATAAGAATGGCGTGAACTTTGGGGCCAAACACTCCAAGGCACACCTCAGTGCCTGTCACTGGCTGTAGGGTGGGGCAGAATGGCGGGAGCAATACAGCTGATAATCCCAAGTCACACCCCTGATGCCTGTCAGTCTCTACAGGGTGAGATGGGGTGTTACAGTGGAAAACCCTAATGCCGTAGGCGTGTGTTGGTATTTTCACTCCAAATTCTCAATATGGGCTTTTTGTGACCCCACTTCATGACGAGCAGTACTATCAGTTTGTTAGCTGAAAGGTGATTTTGTACAGCGACTGTGCCATTTGGTGTCACAAGTACAGAAACACATTTTGGGCAGGTTGTGAAAAATGACAACTATATTGTTCATGAGGAGGTGTAAAAAAAATGGCAACACTGAAAATCTGGAGTGGAAATATGAAAAATTGGTGAAGTCATGAGTATGCATAGAAACGCAATGCAGGTTCATAACCCAATTATTATGGGGCTATTTTTAACCATATTTTCAACATAGGCATTTTGGGATCTCCCCTCATGAACAGTGGCACTGAGAGATTTTGTCAATCTGTCCGAAAGGTTGATTTCCCACAGCGACCATACCATTGTATGCCACAGGTGCGAAAGTACATTTTGGCCATGATGTGAAAAATGACAGCTGTACTGTTGACAAGGAGGTGTGAAAAAATGCCAGTGTTGAAAATCTGGCATGAAAATATTGCAAATTTTCGAAGTTACAAGGGTGCGTGGAAACTGCGCAACGCACGCTTATAACACATCATTTTATGGACTGTCATCACCAAATTTTCAACATAGGCATTTTAGGACCACTGCTCATGAACAGTGTCACTGTCATTTTCTCAAACTGTCCTGAAAACTGATTTCGCACAGTGACTGTGCTATTCTGTGCCAGACGTGCGAAAACATATTCCAGCCAAGATATGTAAAATGACAGCTGTACTGTTCATAAAGAGATGTGGTGAAATGTGAATTTTCAAAATCTGGAGTGAAAATATTACAAATTCACAAAGTTACGAGTGTACATGGAAACTGCGCAACACATGCTCGTAAAACAGCCATTTTTTTTTTTCACCAAATTTGCAACTTAGGCTTTTTGAGAGCCTCCCTCATGAACAGTGGCACTTTCATTTTGTTAATCAGTCCCAAAAGGTGATTCCATACAGTGACCTTGAAATCACCTTTCAGGACCAAATAACACCATGACAGTGACTGAATTCATGAGGAGGGTTCCCAATAACCCTATGTTGAACATTTGGTGCCAAAACTCCCAAAAATGTCCGAGATATGTACCAAAGTTGAAAAAACCCTATTTATGCCATTATACAGCTTACTGGCATTTCTTCAGTTTGTGGTCGACTTTGAAGAGTGCAGACGTGTTCCCGGTCCACCGAAGATCGTCATGCCAGAGTCTGGAGATAAGTATGGGGTGAGTGGAGGTGTGGGGAGACAGGGTGCACAGAGGGTGGGCATGGGTTGGGGAAGGGCCACCGGACTTGACAAGGGACCATTTTCTGGTTTGCAGATTTAAAAAAATAAAATAAAACATCACGGGATGATTTTTTGGCAGGCGGCGGCAGTCACTGCCGCTATGTTTATTGGACTGCTTCACCACCAAGGGCACATCGGTAGCGGGTTCTGGTGCTGCTGCATGATGAGCTTGGCTCTCATTGCAGCAGTCCTTTTCTCAGATGTGCTCATCTCATTTCTTGTTGCTGGTGTGATGCCTGCATGCTATCTTATTGGGGAATGAGGGATGCACCTACTGATGAATGCCCTGCATTCACCCACAGTAACCACACCTCCAAATCTGCTACTACTGCAACATGTTGGCTGAAAAGCGCACGCATTTGCTAGAAAAAGCAGAAGTAAATCATGAAGAAGGATGCAAAAGGAAAAAACACATTTGGGGTCATTTAACAACAGTAAAGTGCAAAATGTACCTAACAGGGTCACGATCAGCAAGATACATGTGTTGGTCTCTGTGCAGTATGTCATTTTTGTAGGTTTTGAACAGCGCCATATGCCTCAAACCCAGTCGAGAAGATTCAGAGGAGGGCAACAAAGATGGTACGGGGATTGCATCACAAGT
This sequence comes from Neoceratodus forsteri, assembly GCA_016271365.2. Taxonomy (NCBI): domain Eukaryota; kingdom Metazoa; phylum Chordata; order Ceratodontiformes; family Ceratodontidae; genus Neoceratodus; species Neoceratodus forsteri. The sequence goes on along the minus strand of CM057450.1, from coordinate 49,913,147 downwards.
CCTATGAGGACAGGTTGAAGGACTTGAATATGTACTCCCTGGAGGAGAGGAAGGAGAGAAGGGATATGAAAGAGACACACAAGTACTTTAAGGGGAGCAACAGGCTGCAGGAACACACTATTTTCCAGTGAAAAAGATGTTCCTTGACTAGAGAGCATGGGATGAAGTTGGAGGGAGGGTGATTCAGAGGAACCACGAGGAAGAAATTCTTCACAGAACGGGTGGTGGACAAATGGAACATCCTGCCAGAGGAAGTGGTGGAGGCTGAAACAATCACAGGATTTAAGAATGCGTGGGATAGACATCAGGGAATTCTGGAGGTCAGGGTAAGGAGCAACAGACTTCTAGGAAAACATAAAATTAACTTACAAGCTCAAATGGGCAGACTGGGTGGGCCATAGGACCTTACCTGCTGACAGCATCTATGTATCTATATATCTATGTAACTCAAGTCACAGCACTGGATCACAAAGCACTACCCTACCCATTGGGGTGAAAGCTGGCACTAAACACACAAGGTTTCTTAATCATTTTTTGTTTAATTTTGAAACTCAATTTTAAAGATAGTTTTTTTTATGACTCTCCATTATTAACATTATGTGTAGCATTTATAGAACCCTGGCTGAAGCATCATTTTGTACCACAAGTATGAAAAAACATTTTGGCCATGATTAGAAAAATGACACTTATCACATTTTTGAGCTGGTGTGAAAAAATAGCTATGTGGGAAGTTTGGAGTCAAAATATTGAAAATACGGGAAATTATACAGTATGTGATATGTGAGCATTGAACTGCTTTGGTGCTCAGACATAACTTGGTCATTTTACCATATTTTTTCACCAAATTTTCAAGCTAGCCTGCTCATGACACCACCTCCTGAACAAAGTGTGTGAAAATGTTCAAATCTTAGTCAAAACATGGTTTTGTAGAGTGACTGCAAAATCAGCTTTTGGCCCAGGTTTGAAAAATTTCACCTGCATTGTTCATGTTGTGGGGTTCCCAAAAGGCCATGTTGAAAGTTCAGTGGAGAAATATTGAAAAACAACAAAGTTATGAGTGAATATAAAAATGTTTCAATGTTCACTCACAGCTTGGTCATTTTATTGTGTTTCCCCAACAAATTTTCAACATAGTCTTCTTATGACCCAAACTCATGAACCTGGTAGAGGAAAGTCTCAAATCCCGCTCAAAAGGTGTTTTCACAGAGCAACCACAAGATCATCTTTTGGGTGGATTTAAAACCTTTCAACTGCTTATTCATCTGAAAGTCAGTAGGTGGAGTCTGATTGTCTTCTCCCCCTCTTATTCAGATATTCTGAAATTGCATCTAGTGCTCCCTCATGCGGGACATTGGTACATAAATATAATAATTCAATATCAAATGCTGTTAACATGACATCTTTATCCATTTTAAACTGTTGCACACATTTAGCGCATGCTTAGTGTCTTTTACATACAATGGTAGATTCCCCACCATTGGCTTGAGAAGTTAGTCCAGGTATTGGGAAAAGGGTTCAGTTAATGAACCAATCCCGCTGATTATGGGTCGACCTGGTGGCTTCTCCTGATTCTTGTGCACCTTTGGCAAGATGTAGAAGGTCGTTTTTACAGGACTTTTATTAACCAAAAATTCACATTTTGTCTGTGATGTATCCCTTTTCAAAGGCTTCATTCATTGTTTCATCAAGGGCATATTTATGATCTAAAGGAAGGTCCTGTTGAAGTCTAGTGTAAAACAGTGTGATTAAGTTGTTGCATAATTTCTTCAATGTAATCTTTCTTATTTTGTAGTACTACACATCCCCTTATCTGCTTCATTTGTGATAATAGGATTGTCCTCTTGTAGTTGTTTTTAAATCAGAACATTCTTTGTTAGGGATGTTTTGAAACTTCAGGGGTGAGGGGGGTCACAAAAAAATTACGCAAAGTCACGTTCCACCATCTCTTTAAAGACCGTAACTGCTGCACAATACAGTGGACATAAAGTTAATGCTGGTTGAAAGGGGAGATCATCTCTTGTTCTGGCTGACTGTTGTTTTTGTTAAAAAAGCCTTTAAGGTCAGTTTCCTGTATGTAAGATTTAAGTCTATCATGGTTTGTACCTTATTCAGTGGGTGGTGGGGGCAAATGTCTAATCTTTGGACAACAAATCTATCTCTTCATTTGTCAGTTCATGCTTTGATAAATTAATGATTATTTTATTGTCATTGTTCCTTACCTCCCCCAACCCCTGTACCCTCTCCATTGAATAAAATGGTCTGCCTTGGTTGTGATATGTTGTTTGGTGGTAGTAATACAATCCTTCTCCTCCTCCTCCTGGTTCTCTTGCCCCATCTCTTGTTCATTGTCTTTTGTCATAGTGGAATTGTGGATTTCTCCTGGGTTGGGGCTGGGCTGCATAAGTGGCATAGGGGAGGTACCATTTCTATGGGTTCCTGGTGTACAAAAGGCCCCCTTTCCTCACTTCTTGTGGCATCTTTTGATTTCAATTTACTTTAATCTGTGTTAATGGAGTTTGCCCTTTAAGGGGCAGACCACGTTGTCCTGGTGCACCCCTTCCCTCCTTTAGGGAATGATTGTGCTCAGAAGGGAAGGGGGAAGGAAGGGAAGGGGCTAAGGGACAGAACAATGGACAGGTAACATGAAGGGGTGGGGAGAAGGGAGGTTCATAAGGGACAGCACAAGGGAGCCTCAGCATTGTTTAGCCATGAGGCAGCAATTTAAAAAAAAAAAGGATTTTTGGATTTCCCATCAGAACAAGTTTCATGGCTGCTTCTGTTTTTAATATAGAAGAAGAGTACTAAACATGAATGATGCTTCTGAGTGAATGCTGTTGTTGGGTATGGTAGGATAAGTGATTTAAGGATGCGTTGCCGTGTTATAGGGCTCCATGTAAGGGGCTTGAGTAAAATGTGAAATTTTGATGTTGTTAGTTAGAAGCAGGGTTTTTGAACTTTTACTGTGTGGTCTTCTCTGGCCTTCAAATCACAAGGCGAGTGGTTTTAAATGGGGGAGGTTTGTTGAAAAGCTTGTCGGGCCAAGGGAAGGGCTTTTCAGTTTAAAAGCTGGGTTAAAAAGAACCTGATTGGTTAGGAGGCTTGGTTTGACTAAGGACTCCATGGGGGCCTTGAAATTAATGGTGGACTGGAACTGGTGCCAGGCTCAGTTGTAGTATTAACATAGCACTGGAAGGACAGTGCAGAGGTGAAAAGACAGTGATGAAGTCAAAAAAAAAAGAGAGGTTTGTTTTAAAGCATGGTAAACTGCTGCATATTCTAGGAGGGGGTACGTTTGTGTGCAGCTGTGTTGTATTTATTTCTGAGCATGAGGTACAGTCGGCAGGGGGGGAAAGTAGGTTGGTAACAGTAGGAGCTTGAGGTTATTGGCACAGGCAGCAATAGTGGTGTCGAAGAGCGAGGCATATAGCAGTGGTATTGGTCGTATTAGGAAAAGTAAAGAGGTGACTTTAACGGTGGGTTGCGAGCGCTCTGTGGTGAAAATAAAGGGCAGGACACTGAAGTACAGAGGTTTGTACAGTTGGTTTTGGGCAGTGGTGATGACTCGGAGCAGGGAGCAGAGAAAACGTGTTAAGGGGCCTGGCGGGACGGCCCAGAAGCAAAGGGGAGTGGTAAAAGGAGAAACCAGGAGGTAATGGCTGGGGATAAGCAGTGGGGGATCATAGAAAGCAGGGTGCCCTGGGGCATGCAGCTGGTGGCCTGATGGGGCTTGGATCACCGTGAGAGAAGGCATGCGTAGGAGGCCTGAGCAGTGGGACCTAGCATGAATATTGAGCAAGGGCGGATGCGGGCGGCCACGTGGGCATGATGTCACACGCCGCACGTAGGCCGTGATGGAAAGGGAGTGAGCTACGAGAGAGGAGGGGGGCCTAGAGGTCAGTGAGGAGAGGAAGGCATGGTAGGGGAAGACCGGAAGATTTCAGAAAGAGGGGGCCTGCAAGGAGTAGGCCGTGAGGCATACGGAATGACATCACACACCATAGGACCACACAGTCCGGGACGCAGGTTGCTTGGGGAAAACGGCAGGCAGGTGAGGACTCCCAACCAAAAGGGGAAACCTGGACAACATGCACTGGGCGGAAGGTACAACAAAGGGGCAGGACCAGAGCTGCAGGGAAGAAAGGACGGAAACAGACATGGCGGGCGACAGCCATAAGGGCAGGCTGTGGGGCAGGGCCCACAAAGCGGAGATTGGGATCAGCTTTGGAGCCAAAAGAGCACAGGCTGAGGGAGACAAGGCTGAAAGACAGGCCAGGAAGGGCATCATGAGGAGGTGGACAGGGATTTTGGAACCACGTGCTGGCCGGTAGCCAGCCGAGGCCTGTGGGACCTGGGACCTCATGGGAGACATCCCACATGGTAAAAGGGTCACAGAGAATGTGGGCCTGTGTTAGGAGATAGCGACCTGCCAGGCGGGATGGGGGTCCTTCACGGGGGGCCCTGGTCTGTGTTGACATGATGGGTGGTGCGACGTATAGGAGAAAGATGTACAGGGAGGTACAGATATACAAATAACCCTGTTTTTTCATTTTTCTATAGTTGTCTTCACAGAGCAAAAGATAAGATGGACATGGCACCCAAGAAGAGCAGGCCATCGAAGGAGGATGCCTACAAGGCTATAATTGACCTGGCAGAAAAAGCAAACAAAATGTGGGAACTGGTGGAGGGGGAGGAACCGAGAAGGCCCAGGGAGAAGTGAAAAGTGGATACGGAAAAAGGTGGCAAGGAGAAGAGGCCAGCTGAAGGGCTACACAGTCCCTCTGGGGTAGTACCGGTGATAGCGGGGCCCGCCAAGGCAGTCGATCCAGTATCCACGTGGCTGGTGGACCTGGTGATGCCAGTACCCACCCCGGATCAAAGGGGAACCTCCCCGGTGGAACCCAGACATGAAACCCCGAATAGGAGGTCTAGCCTGCAGACCCCAGTAGCTTGCCCTCTGCCTCCACCTCAATCACAGGAAGAAGCAAGGGGACCTTTGGAGGACTTCAGACAGCTCGGACAGGAAAGGGTTACAGGTAACACATCCAGCACAGTGGGTGATAGTATAAAAGAATATATAGGGAAAATTGTGATGGCACTGGGGACAGGAGGGCTGGGGCAGATGGAATCTGCTTTGGCGGAAATGAGGACAGGAAAAGAGGTACCAGGAGATACTGTAGAGGGAGTGGAAAGAGAGGTTAAAGGTACAAGAGAGGTAGGTGCACCTGGGATGAGAATAGGCGAACATGTGCCATTGGCCTCGAAGGAAAAAATATGGAAAGAGGAATATGTGGATATATTTGCTTTGGTGAGCCGGGAGGCAGTGGCCAAATATGAAGAAACTGAGAGCATAGGTGAGAGTGAGATGGCAGTGGCCATAGTGCTCTTAGGAAAGAAAGAGGACGACAAGTTCATGAAAGGGAAGACTTGGGATGGGTGGTTTCTAGGTTTTGCCACTTTTTCAGCCATCGTTCTGGAAAAGAGGCCGGAGCTAGGAATCCCACTCATTACCTATTCATTGATAATAAGGAGAGCAAAAGCAAAAGGCGGGGTAGGATGAATATACTACAATGAATGTTTTCGACAGAGGATGGCAACATTTGGGGATGTAAGATGGGACACCAAGCAAATAGATTTATGGATGGATTATGTAACAGATCAGTCCACACCTGAGGGTGGGTGGGGCAAAAAGGTGTTTATGCCACAGAGATGCTGCTGGGCTTATAATAAGGCTTTCTGCTTGTGGTCCCAGTGTCATTTCGACATGCCTGTTCAAAATGCGGAGGGGTACACCTGGCAAGCAAGTGCAGAACAATATGGACACAGGGTGCACAAGGACATGGGGGGCAAGGTTCAGGCCAACAGCTTTTTCGAGATGGCCAGGGGTTTAAAGGGCAGACATGGAACAAGGGAGGGAGGGGCAGGGGGAAACGGGAATAGAGGGGGCCAGAACCACTGAAGCAAGGAAGGTCAGACAGGAAGAAAGGAAGGGGTCAGGAGGGGGAACAGGTGGCACAACAAGGAACAATTTGATATGGCCAGAACCCCCATCAACCTAGCAGCATGGACAGTTTGCCTGGACAGATATCAGGATAGGAGCATATGGGATATGATTTTAAGTGGTTTTAACACAGGGTTTTCATTGCTGTCTAGGGGACCCAGACAAGCAAGGGAGGCAAGTAACCTGGGGTCTGTAAAAGGGAAAGAGGACATGCTAAGACAGAAGATTGAGAAAAAAAAAGCAGCAGTCAGGGTGGAAGGCCCATTTAACACCCCCATTGGAAAACATGCGGATATCGCCTTTGGGCTTGGTACCCAAGAAACAAGAAGGGGAATACAGGGTGATCCACCACCTGTCCTACCCAGAAGGGGAGTCAGTGAATGACTTTATCAGTGACGAACATAGGGTGCCATATGCGACACTAGAGGACGCAGTCCAGATAATCTGGGCCACAGGAGATGCATGGATGGCAAAAATGGACATTGAGTCTGCCTTCAGACTGCTTCCAGTCAGGAGGGAAGACTTGGATCTATTGGATTTTAAAAGTGAGGGACAGTATTATTTCAACAAAGCAATGCCAATCGGGTGTTCCACAGCATGTGCCACATTTGAGGTGTTCAGCACATGTTTGCAGTGAATATACCAAGAAAAGATGGGTTATAGATCAGTCATCTATTACCTGGATGATTTTCTCCTCATTGGGAAGGGTAAAAGGGAGACACAGAGGATGCTGGGTAAGTTTCAGGAATTGTGTCGAGAGCTAGGAGTCCCATTGGCACCAGATAAAACAGAGGGGCCCAGCAAGGTTATGGAATTCCTTGGGATCGAGATAGATGCTGCAAGTGAAGTGTTTAGGTTACCGGACAAAAAAGTAAGGAGGTTGAAGGAACTAATCTGGGTACATGCTAGCAGGAGACAGGTACAACTAAAACTGGTTCAGCAGGTACTGGGGCACCTGAACTTCACATGCAGGGCCATAGGACCAGGAAGGGCATTCACAAGGAGGTTAACCAGAGCTACAGCAGGGGTCACCAGACCACATCACTGGTTTGATCTGACATGAGGTGTCAGGGAGGATTTTAGTATATGGGAAAAATTCCTGAAGGAGTATAATGGTTGTTCGTTCTGGCAGGAGGAGTGGCTGTACAACACAAACCTTGACCTCTACACAGATGCAGCTGGAGGGCTAGGCATGGAGGGGGGTACCTAAGGGGCAGGTGGTTTGCAGAACCATGGCCGGTCAGTTGGGTGAAGGATGGGAAAGTGAGAGATATAACACTACTGGAGATCATGCCCATATGGGCATGTACCTTGGTTTGGAGGGAGGAATTATGGGATCAGAAGGTGACTTTTTGGTGTGACAATAGAGCAGTGGTGGATGCACTAAACAACAAAGGAGTCAGGTCGGATACCATCATACAGGTAGTACGGCAGTTAGTTTTAAGGGCTCTGCAGCTGAACATGTCTTTCAGAGCAAAACACATAGAGGGAGTACACAATACCCTGGCTGACAGCCTTTTCCGTCTGCAGCTGGACCATTTCCAGAGGCTGGCACCAGCACCGGAAGAACAAAAAATGCCCATACCAATGAACATCTGGGACGTTGGCAAGAAGGAGCAGAACTGCTGTTTTGCAGCTCATGGGTGCCTCGGACTCTGAGGGCCTACTATGGGACCTGGAGAGTTTTTCAAACATTCAGGGCAGAACACCAGATGGAGGTAAGTGGGCCGCTCTCCGAGGAACAGTTGGGAATGTTCACCATGGAACAATGGAAAAAAGGGACTGCTCACGCCACAATGGGGGTTTATCTTGCAGGAATCAGTATAATCTGCAGCCTAAAAGGGTGGAATGACCCAACAAAATCACTGCTCATAAGGAGGATGATGCAGGGATGGGGCAGGTTGAAATGAGGGCCAGGGGATAATAGGAGGCCAATAGGTGATTAGTGGCTAATAAAACTAAAAGAGGTGCTCCCGGCAATATGCAGGTCAAAGGGGGAGGCCTAGCTATTTCACACAATTTATGTCATAATGTTTGCGGGGGCTATGAGAGTGAGTGAAGTAGTAGGCCATGGAAAAGATGACAAGGAGGGAGGTGTGGAATCGGAGGATGTGAATTGGGGGATAAGAGAGATACAGATCAAGCTAAGGAGGTCAAAGGTGGAACAAAAAGGGCAGGTTGCATGGTAACACTAAAAGGGCGGTCGGAGATTGCGATATGCCCAGTGCAGGCTCTGTGGGTTTTCGCCACAGAGCAGGTGACCAGGACGGGGAAGTTATTTGTACATGGTGATGGAAACAGGGTCACCGGCTATCAAATCACAGCAGTGCTGAAAAAGGGCATGCATTTTCTGGGGGAGGACCCAGCTAATTACTCATCCCATTCCCTATGAATTGGGGCTGCCTCACAGTGGGCAGCAAGGGGTGAACCTGTGAGGGACATTTTGTAAAAAGGGCACTGGCAGTCAGCCAGTTACAAAAGATACATCAGAACACTGAATTAAAAAAAAAAAAGAGAGAGGGAAGGAGAAGCAGGGTTTTTCAAAAAAAAAGGGGGGGGAAAGAAGAAGGAATTATGGTGCTCCCATGAGGGAGCACAGGTACAAGGAAAGAAGAAGGTGGGGGGGGATACTACAGTGAGGGCACTAAGAGTATGTGTGAATTAATTAGTTTTCTTTGCACCCCATAGGTAGAGGGAGGAGCACAGAAGTCTGGATCTGTGGCCATTCCTATATTTACTGGGCTGGTAAGAGAGCAGAGAAAAAAGCTGGGGGAAAACAACTGTACCAGGATGCAAGACAATATAGGTTGGTATGGCACGGCCTACGAGGGATGATATGGGCACAGCTCCTACCCACTTTGAAGGAACTCAAGTGACATTGGCCCAGTCCAGACCTAATCATTATACACCTAGGGGGCAACGACCTGGCAGGCAGACCATGGGTACACACATACTTACAGATAAAGAGGGACCTAGTGGCAATAAGACAGTGGTGGCCTCAAGTATGCCTTGCTTGGTCAGATATGATACCATGAAGGGTATGGAGACAGGAACACAGCCACAGGGTGGTGGAGAGGGCCAGGAGAAAGATGAATAGAAGGATGGGGACATTGTTAAGGCAGAAGGGGGGACAGGTGATACAGCAGGGGGTAGAAGAATGGGTGGAGGAATTTTACAGGTCAGACGGGGTACACTTGTTGGATCTAGCAATTGACATGTTCAATGCAGAAACAATGGGGTTCATAGAGGACCGGAGAAAACAGACAAAAACTGGTATATATAAAAAAAAAAAAAAAGAAAGTATCATCCCTGAGGTAAGGGAGAGTGATACCCTAAGTTGGGGGGAAGCCAGTCGTCCAATGCAAGCTGGTGACTGGCTAGTGGGGAAAACAGGGGGGGAGGATGGGAGGGGAAGAAAAGGAATAACACAAGAGGAGGAAGAAGATGAAGGAGAAAGCGGTCTCGGTTTTCACCGTTACCTAACAGAAAAGGAGAAGAAGAAGAAGAAGGCACCCAGGTTTTCGCCTGGGGGCTGGATAATCAGAGAATGATATATGGATGGAAATAAACTAAATTTATGGAAATATGATAATAAAGAAATGAAAAATGGAATATGGATTTATGAATATAAATACATTAATTGTCAATCTGAGCACAACAACAAACAATGGTCTCTGTCTTTTGTGAGGGAAAAGGGGGGAATCCGGGACAAAAGCAAAAGATACGTGTCTAGTTCTTTTCAAAATTCCTTTTTGTTGTTCTTTTTTCCAGCTGTATATATCTGTCCTCTCTCCCAATCATTCTTGTCTTGGATGAATTTACCCTGTTTGACTTTCTTAAGTTCCTGGTCCAATCTTATGATTAAGTCTTGTAAACATTTGCTGTGCACATCAAAATTCATAAAATCTTTGAATTTTAAAATTCTTGCTCTTGTTTCTTTAATTTCACTCTAAACGCAGTTTCTCATTCTTTGCTATGCTGTATAATCAATTTCATTAATTTGAAATTTGCCTCTGTGAGGATTTTCTCCTATTCCTGCATGAATTGGGCATTGTCATATCCAAGAGTTGGTTTCTTTAAGATCCTTAATCCTCTGGGTATGCTTCCTACATGAATAAAGGCTTCAAAATGTGCAACTCTACAGCAATTTTGTTGTAACTGATGGGAAATATTCTCCAAACCTTTAAAGGCATCTTTAAATGATAAAGCTTCTAGCCTAAATATTGCACCTTCATTTGCTTCTTGTAAAATAGGTTTGCAATGCCAGCTGAGTTTAACAGTTTGTTGACATAGTCCAACAGATTGCTTGTTTCATCCGTGAATGCTAGGTTTGAGGTATCTTCCATAGACATATTCCAGGTTGGAGCAGTACTGGTGACCCTAAATGGTTTTTACGCAGCTCTAGTCAGTTCAGACACACCACAACCCATGCATGCTACTGAAATCTAATACCAAATACCAAGAAGTGCACACTGGGGTGGTGGTGCTCTCAGTTAAAACTGTAACATGCAAACCAAAAGTAACTGGGCACTCACCAACCAAATTCATTGGACACCACAGCATAAAGTTTTAAATTTCAACTTTATTTCCCATCATGGGATACATACTATTAATTCTACTCACTCTTTTTCTTGGTTCATAGTATATTGTACCAGCCTATACATATGACTTCTTGATGGTTTGCAATCTTAAAGCTGTGGAACGTAACAGCCTAAATTTTTGGATTCTATAATGTTGATCTTTTTGGGACCTCCCCCTTTCTTATTATCGGTTACCTATCTGCTGGGACTGTCTGAACAAACTTGTTCCTGGAGTTAGGACTTGGAGTTTCTTTGGCTCTTTGTTTTGTGCAGAGTTTAGTTATTTAACTGTGTTATATTGGGGATGTTTAGTTTGTTTTGTTGTCGACTTCTTGTAATATGGGGATCCTCCCTGACTTAATTATTTATTATTGTTTTGGGACTCAGTGTTTTACCTTATATTATCTTTTTCTTTTTGTACTGCCCTCAAATCTTAGATCTTGTGGAGGATTTATATTATCTTAATAATATATATACTGTATTATAGTTCTGATGTATTGTGGAGGTCAGTGTCCATCCATTACCTTTATTGTACTGTACTGGATAGTTTGTGTTAGTGATAGTTTGGTTGGGACACTATATGCAGCAGGTAAGGGGGGATTTTGCAATGGTTGTTTCTTAAATAGCTCTGTGGGTAGACTGGCCCCATGAGGCAGCTACTCCCCAGGGGGCTTATTTTGCCGATAGTTTCTCATCTAGGTACAGATTCTATTGTAGTGGACAGTACATTTTTTCCTGACAAGGGTGCTCTGTTCTTTTGGGTTCCATTTTATGTCTACCTCTGGCTGCCCTTCTGCTTCAGCTTTTTGTCTCTTTTTATTTATTTATTTATTTAGTTTTTGTTGTCCGGGTAAGTGCACTAGACAAATCCTGCCTATTTTCAGGCATGACCCGGGGAAGGGGGATACAGATGAATGCCAATTGACCTTGAACCAGATTAAGCCATTGGTGGTATTTTTAGTGAATGAGGGAAATTTGGCAAGGACACCGGGGAAATTCCCTTACTCTTTTCGATAAGTGCCATGGGATCTTTAACATCCACCTGAACTACCACCAATTCAGGCAGATGGGACCTCGGTTTAACGTCTCATCCGAAAGACGGCACCTCAGAAGTGCAGCACTCCTCTCATGCTGCATTACAGTGTCAGTACTGGGATATTAACACAAGTGCCAGATGTGGGAATTGAACCCACAGCCCTCTGATCTCCTGGCCTCAGAGGTGAGTGTGCTACCTACTGAGCCACTGACACTACAGTTAATTAACAGTGGAGTCTTGGGCAGTGCCATGTTGGCTTCTAGGAATCTGTCATGAACCGTAAGTGTGGGGTGGGGAGTTGTGGTCACTTGGACTGGGGACAGTGTGGTGTTTGAGGAATTTGAGATTGGGAGATTTCTGCTTATTTCCGGCATTTATAGGCAGCTCTTTCTTGGATTGGGGTGGGTTTTGTGGGGGGTTGTTTCTGGTTATATTGGGGAAAGTTTCGTCTGGATCCTTTTGGAGCGTGACTGTTATAAGGTTTCTCACCTTGCTTTACCTGTGACTTTTTGTGAGCATTTGGAGATGTTTATTTAGATGGGTGGTGACTATAAAATGATTACTCGTAATGTTAATGGAGCCTGTGATAATAAAAAGCACAATATGATTCTGAAACACCTTAAGAATGTGCATGCTGACATAGGGTGCATTCAGGAAACTCATCTGCCCAGGGAACAGATTTCCCTTTTAAGGGGGGTATGATTGAGTCAAGTGTATGGAGCCGGCAATAGTGATAGGAAAGGGGGTGCGGCAATCTTATTTGCATGCCATGTAGCCTTCCAGCTCATACAGGAATTGTGAGACCCAGCAGGGCAATATTGAGTTTTACACGGTTAATTGGATATTCATGAAATGGTACTTGATACTGTTTATGGCCCAAATGCTGATTCCCTCTCATTTGTTTTGGATCTTACTGCACTCCTTGTCCCCCCCATCTTCCTCTCATTATAGTTGGAGATTGGAATTTTCTGCTCCAATTAGATCTGGAGAAATCTGGTTCTCATAGGTGAGGCTTAACACCTGGTCAGAGAGGGATAAGAGATTTTATGGACTCTTTGGGGCTGACAGATCCTTGGCACCATTTGCACTCACAGGACTGCCAATATATCTTCTGTACTATCCATCATCATGTATTTTCTAGAAGTGATTTTTTTTTATTAATCAAATGAGTATTCTGGGACTGCTTTCCTGGCAAATACAGGTTCTGATAATTTTGGACCATCCCCTGGTTTCTCTCAGGCACCGTATTGTACCATGCTTCTAGAGCAGTGATGGGCAAGATGGTATTATATGTGGGCCACAAGTGCAGCCCTCCAGTTATCTGAAGGGCCACATTGTTAATTGAGAACCATATTCAAAAATATATGATGCTGCAGACACTATATAGTAATGCAAAAATCTTTATTAACTGCAACAAATTAATTCTTAAAAATAGTGTTAAATAGTTAAAAAATAGTTACAAATATTACTAATAAATAACATAAATATATTATGATTTATTACTCAGATTTTTATGTTGTGATGTTATCAACTACTTTTCTAAAGTTTGGTGATAGTTGCGTGCAGGCACATCTCAGCTCTGCTGATAGATTACTGTCAGTGAGTCTATTTCTGTTATTACTTTTAATATATCACATAATGGAGAATGTCTGTTCACATGTGTATGTGGACCTGAACATGGACATCAGCTTGGCAGCACAGGCTCGAAGAACAGGTCCGCCAATATTTCTCCACTTCTGATGTACGCCTTCTTTCTTAAATTTTGTTATTGCGCTTTCTTCAAAAGCTTTCAATTCAAGTAATTCATCTTCGAAATCTTTTTTGTTACTTTCCAGTCTCTGGCACACAGTGCCGCTGCAACTAAAATCAAATCCAAAGGGATTTGTTATCAGTACCATAAATGGTTTCAACTCATCAAGAGATGAAAATCGCTGTTCAAAACGCAGCAACAATCGAAGCACCATGTCAGCATGTCCCGATGGATCTTATTGCACTATACAAAAATCTGATGATTTGTTCAGTGCTTACTGCAAATGGATGAAATGTGTCAAGTCCTTCAACTGTAGCTGTGATGACATTAGTTGTAATTGTATCATATATTTTTTGATACTAGTCAGCATGTTTGGTAGCAGATTGTTTTTTCCTTGTAGTGCCATGTTCAGCCCATTCAGATGTGTTGTTATGTCTGTTAGAAATGCCAAATCTAATATCCACTGCTCATTATCAAGTTCTGGCTGTGTATGAGAGCATTGCAATAGAAAATGATGAACAGTTGGAAGTAACACCATAAATCTCTCAAGTACTTTTCCATGACTAAGCCACCTAACTTCACTGTGTAGCAACAGATCACCATACTCAGCATCAACTTGCTCCAAAAGCTCACAGAACAAACGGTGATGCAATGGTCATGCTCAGATGTAATTTACAATATGAACAACTTTGTCCATCACAGATTTCAGATGGTCATCCTTATCCAACTTTGCACCAAGAGATTCCTGGTGGATAATACAGTGAACACCAAATATGTTCTTGTTCTGAGACTTTAGTAAAGCAATAAAACCCCTGTGTATGCCAACCATAGATGGACATCCATCTGTTGTCACAGACAGCATTTTCTGCAGTGGCAAGGCATGGGACACAGCGAAATTCATGAATGCTTCGTAAAAGTCTGTACCCTGAGTATGCCCATGTAGTCCAATGAGTTCTAGAAATTCCTTTTGTACATTTAGTTCAGGGTCCACACATCGCACCCATAAGCAGAGCTGTGCAACATCACGATTATCTGTTGATTCATCAACAGCAACACTGAATGCTAGAGAATTTGATATTAGCTGCTGAACTTGTGAATTCAAATCGTCAGCTATTTCATTGACTCGGTGACAAACAGTGCGTCTGCTCAGCTTCAGACTTTTAATACGGCGAACAATGTCTTCCTTGTTTATAAAATCATCAAATAATATCCATGAAGATTCTATGAAGCAATCTTTCATTAGTTCTCCATCACAAAATGGTTTTGAATGCTTTACTAAAGGCCACGCGATGTGAAAGCTTGCCTTTATTATCAGATCGCCCTCATTCATTGCTACTTGTAACACTCGCTGTTGTTTAGCAAGCCCAGTTTTTAGCATACACACCTGTCGAGAATGCAAAACTGATCCAAGAGGAAATCTGTGTGAATAAGATGGATGGCACTTTTCAAAATGTCTCTGCACATTAAATCTTTTCGGGACAGATAGAGAATCTTTACAGATAAGACACGTAGGCTTGCCATGATGGTCAGTAACAAAAAACTCACACTCCCTTGCATCCTGCACTATCCACCCTTCTTCTCACAGTTTTCTTTTTTTACTCCAGCCAGAACGTGAAGCGATTGACGAGCTGGGTTCAGATAATCTTGGTGAACGGCTCAGTGTGCTGTGGTTATTTAGAAATTGCTCCATTTCTAGTAAACTTTCAATGCTGCTTCTTCCCGAGTTGGTGGCAGTTGTCAGTGGAGGTATCTGTTAATTTACAGGCATAGCACAGTTTATATTACAGGGAGCTGGGTAGGGGGGTACTCAGTTGGCACCAATATAATAATTAAGAAGTAGTGAACTACAAAACCTACTCATACGTAATTATCTAACCTAAAAATGAGCTGCAATGAGCTAGTAGTTGTCAGTAATTAAGTCTGTTTGCCCATCACTGAATTACCAAGTAGTCACAAACAGGTAATTAAAGGTAAGTACCTGTAATCAACATTTTGTTTTGTACTTAGATTTGACAGCACGTCATCGGCAAATAACTCAGATTCATTTCAACACAGTAATGCAACGGAACTGGGCAAATAAATCAAGTTTAATTACAACGCTCGCACTAAATGGGCAATGAAAGCAGCGACAATGAAAAGTTACATTTAAAAATAAAATTGCATTTCTCGAGTAGGTAGCTGACAGATGCAGAGGGCAGCAATAATTACAATAAGGGCCGCATGTGGCCCACGGGCCGCAGTTTGCCCATCACTGTTCTAGAGCGATAAGGTGTGGAGGTTGAATATGCATTTATTAAAGGATCCTAACAGCCTGAGTAAGATTAAAGAATTTATTATTCAGTTCTTTGTTCCTAATATGAACTCGGTTACCCCAGGCAATATCTTCTGAGGCTCTGCTATTTGCTATTTGAGGTGAATGTATTCTATTGGCAACCAAATGTAAAAAAGTCCAGATGGTGATGAAGGATCAGCTGTTAACTGAAATCCAGCAGATTGAGCACTGCTAAACTTGAATATTACCTTAGAGGTTTCATCCTGGTGGAATACGTTGCATGCCAAATAAGCAGGTTTGTTGGCTGAGCGTGCTGAAATGGCAATTTTCCAGAGCAAATCAAGGTATCTGGATTCCAGAGAGAAGGCTGAAAAATTGTTAGTTCTTCAGCTCCGGTAACGTGAAGCTTCGGGAATAGTGGTGGGTCTCTAACCTAGTTATGGTTCGGGGGTCCTTATGAACCTTTGGGATATTGTCTCTGTCTTTCAGGAATAATATAGTTCTTTATATGAAGATGACCGGTGTGATCCCTCCCTACCAGAGAAAATCTCAAAGTATTTGGATGGCCTACAACTCCCAACTCTTACCACACTACAGCTGGAGTTGCTTAAAGGTCCTGTTACATCGGTTGAAGTAGAACAAGCTGTACCGCAGTTGCCATCAGGTAAAGAGCCTGGGCCAAATGGCTTCACATCTAATTTCTATAAAGCATGTTTGGCAGAACTCATCCCTTTTTGACTGACCTTTTTAATTTTCTCTTTCCTGAGGGTCTGACAGATCTATTGCTAGCAGAGGCATGGATTACCCTGATCCCTAATCCTGACAAGAATCCTTACATGGCTGCAAACTACCAGCCTATCTCCCTGATCAACATGGACCCTCAACATCTTGCAAAAATCTTGTCTACCAGATTGATACAGGTTTGGGATTGGTTGACTGGTAGGGAGGAGGAGATCGGTTTTATGAAAGGCAGGGTGTCCAGTGATAATCTTCGCAAGCTTTGCCACCTGATTTCCATGCCTGGGGGGAGCAAAACCCCCACAGCTTTGGTCTCCCTGGACACGGAAAAAGCCTTCAATAGAGTATCATGGCCTTATCTATTTTCAACTTTATGCAAATTTGGATTCCCTGACAAATTTATTCAATGGGGCATAAGTGCTTTATTAACATCCTTCAGTGAGAATCTGGTGCAATGGTGTGCTCTTTGATACAATAGATTTGCAATGGGGAACTTGATAAGGGTGCCAGTTATCCCCTATGTTTTTTAATTTATATTTAGAGCTGCTAATTTGTAGTTTGTGTAATAACACTTCTGTCCTAGGCATCTCAGCGGGAAGGAAGTTCTAGATATAAATTATCAGCATATGTTGATGATCTGTTGTTTCATGTTGAACACCCTTGCATTTTGATTCCTGTTGCTGTCATGGAAATTGCTCACTTTTGAGCAATCTCGGCCTATAAGCTATGTAACCCTGGTGCTGTTATACCAAGGGCTACTACCCCCTGCCTTGTCAGTTGAAACAAGGTTGAGGGGCCTGGGTTCCTATAATTAGCTTTAAAACTAGTTATTCCCAAGATAACATGTTGTGCAGTGCCTACAGCCAGAGTATACCTTGAAGTGGGCTAACTTTCACCTGGTACAACCCTCATGGAAGCTGTACTCACCCATATTACTGTAAAGCCACCCCGAGCATGACCCAATAACATTTTTCCCCATTAAAGACATTTTTAGAATTATCGACTCTCTATAACAATATGCTCACCAGACAGGATTATGTGAAAACAAACATTTTTTTTACATGGGGGAGGGTTAGGATGGGATAAAATGGAGTAAAGGTTAAGCTATTTACAATTAATTGGATTGACTGGCTTTAATTTTGAGTTGTTATAACATCACAATAATCAATTGTGCATTTTCCCTCAGGCAATTATCACAGAGTCACTGACCAAGCTCTGAGACAGTTATGTCCCTAGCTATCTATCTAGCTGCATTGAAAAACATGCACATATTTACAATTTGGCCACACACAATACCAGATCCCCAAGCTGTGTAAGACCTCATAATCTCACACATTAACCTGGGTATCCAGTAACTAAAGTTCTTAAGGCACAGGCCTGGTGGTCGGTGCAGCTGTACATGGCCAGCTAGTTGGGGCCCTTAAAAGAAAACAGGTCAAACTTGCATTTCACTGTTAAACACACATTAGTTGTAAACTACAAACTTGGAAAACTCTGTTTACAAGTCTTTTCCTTGGATACAGGGCATTGATCCTGCATTACTTACAGTTGGTAGTCCTCATTGGTCTGTACAAGGCATGATTAAGTGCTTTCAGCAGGTGAGCTCTGACTCCCAAGGTCAAGATGCAGGCAAAGCTAACAAGCCAGGTAACCCCTTTCTGACTGCTGAGTTCTTAAAGCTTTTATGATGGAAAACTGCATTTTAACCTCTGGATGCAGTGCCCCCTTTTTCTGGGCTGAAATCACTTTCTGGCAAGACCAGGCTGGGTCCCAGGCTGGCACTCCTCAACCCCTTGTCTGGGCTATACCCCTCAGGAGAAATGCATATGGCAGTGCCCTAGGTGGCACACTACCAGGCTGTGTACCAGGCCTAATCTATGATATGTTGTGTTGCATTCAGCACATTAATTTAATCAGCACTTTTATTGGCATTAGAAGTTCCATTATGTAGTCAGGGTTCCTTTTCCATGTGCCCTATGAGGCAGACATCAACCTTTGCTAGTTGGGTTAGAACTTTATGACCATGGCACACTCCCAGAAATTTTAGGGACTAGTATAGTGCACAACCAGAGCCCAGGCAATGGCTCCCAAAGTGGATCACAAGACACAGTCCTTCAAGCATGGGTGATTTCCCCTAAGGCTACTGCTGACCCAATTTTTCATAGTCCATTCCAGACAAATTCTTTTTCACATTACTGTACTTTGACTTGGTAGTTCAAAACAGTTACTGCAGCTTCTCTCAAGCATGTCTCACAAAGTGTCAGTCCCTTGAGTCTTTGCTGGAGTTCACAGCTCCCACTGGACATCACAACCATTAAACAAGTCCCTCTTGGCAGTGCTGGCATGATCAACTCCAACGGACAAATACTTGCAATGTCAGGAGGAGCCCTGACCTCTGAGTACTCTCCCGTCAGTCCTGTAGGCATGTATCATTTCAGTCGCATTAGTAAATTCTACTTGCTATGGAGAGAGTTAGTGTGAATAGGATCTTTGTAAGTTTTGCTGTTGTTTTTTTTTTTTATTTAGCTTAAAGTGGAATTTAGCTGAAAGGTTTCTGTGGCTGAAGTGATTGAACAGGATATGCCAAGACTTGCCAACCCGCAAAGCCTTTAAATTCTGACAGACCCATCAAACTGCAGGAGAGAAGGATTAGTTAATTCTACTGGCTGTGGAAAGAGTTAGTGTGGATGGTATTTTTGTAAGTTTGCTTTTTTAAACTGCAGGAGAGAAGGGTTAGCTAATTCTACTTGCTGTAGAGAGAGTTAATGTGGAGAGGATTTTTATAAGTTTTGCTATTGTTTAATTTTTTTTTTAATTTAGATTAAAGTGGAATTTAACTTAAATACTGAAATGCCACTGGGGGTTGAGTTTGAAGGCTGTGAGGGAGGAGCTTGGGGAGCTGCAAACTGACCTGAGCCCTCAGGGCAGGGCCGGAGGGAGGAAACAAGGAACAGCCATATGAGATAATTCTTAAAGATATATGTAAAGATATATATAACTTTTGAGTAGGACTGTGGTGTACAGTTAGTACTGTAGTTGGCTGTTTTCGGCTGCATGCAAGGGCATTTGGAATTATGATTGCAGTTAGAGGCTGGGATAGGATTAGTTAATTCTACTTGCTGTGGAGAGAGTCAGTGTGGAGAGGCTTTTTGTAAGTTTTGCTATTTTTTTTATTTGGCTTAAAGGTTTCTGTGGCTGTGTTTTTTGAATTTAGCTTAAAGGTTTCTGTGGCTGCATTTTTTTAATTAAGCTCAATGGGGAGGGGGCACAATGGCCCCACTTAAATCTGGGGGAGGGGCCTAAAGAGGACCTAAACATCTAATTTCTGGACTGTATGTGTTTGTGAAACGTGGGAATGCTATTGGAGGGTTTCTAATTGTGCTTGTAAACAACTGCAATCAGTACAGAGGGACTGTATTTCACTGTTCTGTATAGGCAGTGTGAACCATGGGTAGGATTGTGGGGTGCAATGGTGTGGGGCAGCAGTGTGAATGAACATTCTTTGGAGGCTGGGAGGGTGCCCAATATGCCACTGGCTAAGGAGGCTTGAGGAAGAGGCTCAGTGGCTTGGCAGGGAGCTGGGGAGGTTGAGGGGTGAGGGGAGGGTTGTGTTGGTAGAAAGGCTGACATCTGAGAGTATTGGGGGCACCACAGAGAAGGAACAGTGGGTCAAGGGAGGGGTCAGAGGGAGGGGGCAAACTAGACAGGAAGCCGGCTGAAGAAGGGTAGACTCCAGTAGGACCTAGCAAAAAAGGACCAGCAGTAGGCCAGAGGGAGGAGAAAACACATAGTAATGCAAAGAGGGTAGGGAACATGTTTGCTGTACTAGCAACACAAGGAAGAGAACACAGAAGGAGATTGCACAAGGGATAGTACTCATGAAGAGGAGGGAGTGAGGGACATTACTAGTGGGGAGACTGAGCACGGCGTGGCAGGGGCAGGGATAATACTCAGAGAGGTGAGGATGGAGAGGGAGGTTGGCAGTCAAACTGGAAGAAGGGGAGGGGTGTCAACTGAGCGAGGCAGAGGGGAAGACACTGGGGCAAATGGTAAAAACACCACCTTGAGTGGCCTAGGGAATGAGAATCTGGGTGGGGGGGTGGCGACGGGCACAAGGAAAGAGCAGGGGGTGTACTAGTGTTGAGGGAATCCATACTCAAGGGGATCATATGGGGCAGCAAAGGAGAGAGGCACAGTTGGATATGGGTGGAGTCCATACCAGGATTAAAGGCAGACAAATCAGGAAAGGCAATTCTAAGGTGTGCAAGGAGGGGTAGGAGGAAACCGCAAATTGTGGCACATGTGGGGACAAATGACCTAGCAGGAGAAATGGTGGAGGTAACAAGGGAGAGGTTTGAGGAAGTGGGAAAATTGCGTGAGGAGACTGGGGAGTCTGTGGCCTTCCCAGAGGTGCTCCCAGTACCCTCTGCAAGCACAGCGAGAGAGGAGAGGATTGGGGAGTTGAATGCATGGTTGATAGAATGGTGTTGAACTAAGGGGTACAGAGTTGTGGGCGGCTGGGGCAGTACCTGGGATAATAACAATCTGTTTGCAAGGGATAGGCTGCACCTGAGCAGGGAAGGGAAGGAGGTATTAAAGCAAAGACTGGGGAGGTATATTGTGACAAAGGTGGATTTAGACTAGATGGGGGTGGCAAGTGGACAGCAGGTAGGCAGGAATCCAATAGAGTGGAGTCACAGCCTACCCCCCAAGCTAGCAGGGAAAGACTCGGGGTGGCCTAAAAGGGAGGGAGTAGAAGGGAGGAGATGGAGGATGATGAAGGGAAGGGGGCAGGATGGAGGGTGGTCTCGCTGAATGTGAGAAGCTTAGGCAACAAATCAGCAGAACTACAGGTACTCTTGGCAGTGTGGAGGGTGGATATTGCAGCTGTCATGGAAATGTGGGCAACCGAGCACCGGGACTGGGACCTGGCAATCCCATGGTACAAATTACAGAAGAAGGATGGTAAGGATGGGAGAGGGGTAGGGTGGCAGTCTGCATGAGGGACGGGATCAAATGCACAAGGGACGAGGTGGAGGAAAGGAGAACAGATGCAATCTGGCTGCAGCTCCTAGACTCAAGGGGTAGGAAACTGAGGTTTGGGGTGGTATATAGGATGTCATCTCAGTCTGAGAAGCTTGACAGGGAATTAGCAGGACAAATCAGAAAGATATGTAGAAAAGGGAAGGTGGTCATTGTGGGCGATTTCAACTTGCCGGGGGTTGACTGGAGCATTCCGGTCACCTTCAGTGCTAGGGAACAAGTGCTCCTGGACATGATCCAGGATCGTCTCCTGACACAGTTGGTTAGTGTACCTACTAGGCTAATGAACACTTTAGATCTGGTATTGTCGAATGGGGAGGCAGTAAGGGAAATAAGGGTGGAGGACCCACTAGCCGGCAGCGATCACCAAATGTTGTGGTTTAATATCATGATGTGTGGGATGCCAGAGAAATCAGTAACCCGGGTGGTAAACTTCAGGGTAGTGGACTTTGGGAGGATGCAGGAAGTACTGAAAGGGAAACTGGAGGACATAAGGCAGGAGATGGACACAGAGCAGAAATGGGATAATATTAAACCGGGGGGATTACAGCGGTAATGGAAGCCTACACCAAGACACAGAGTAAGAAGAGCAGATCAAGGATACTGTACCATGCTGGTTGAACAGTGAGGTAGTGGAGGTGGTGAGGGCAAAATGAGAGGTGCACCAGAGGTATAGGAGAATGGGGAAGGAAGGGGACAGGGAGGAGTATGCAAGATGGTCCAGGAAGGTGACCAGAAAAGTGAGAGAAGCCAAGGCCCAGAGGGAGCTGAGATTAGAGCAGTGAATTAATGGGGGGAGAAAGACTTTTTCAGATACATCAGGGAGAAAAGGAAGTGCAAGGATACAATAGTGAGGATAAAAAAGGGTGGCAAGTGAATGGAAAAGGGTGAGGAATTGGTAGAAACACTGAATGAACACTTTTGCTCAGTGTTCACGGAAGAAAAGGGGGAACCGCTACCATCATGGGCTGGGAGGGTGGGGATAGGGAAAGGAGGTGACAGATGGAAGAATTGAGGGAAGTAGAGTCCTAGAGGGACTGAGGGCACTGAGGGTAGACAAGGCACCAGGGTCAGATGGTATCCACTCCAGGGTGCTGAGGAAGATGGCGGAGGTGTTGACAGAGCTGCTGGCAGATCTGTAAAGCACCTCACTGGAGTTGTGATGTTTGCCACTGGATGGGAGGATGGCACATGTAGTGCCGTTACACAAGAGTGGACCAAGGGATGAACCAGATAATTATCATCTGGTAAGTTTCACCTCCATAGTGTGCAAACTCATGGAAACGATACTAAAGGAAAGACTGGTGTCTTACCTGGAGGACAATGGCCTCCAAGATGTGAGGCAGCATGGGTTCATCTTGGAGAAGTCTTGTTAAACCAACCTGATGCAATATTATGACTGGGTGACAGGTGAGCTGGATAAGGGTCATGCAGTAGATGTTCATTACTTGGACTTCAGCAATACCTTTGATTCGGTGCCTCATGGGCATCTTGGGGGGGAAGCTAACTTGTGTAGGGGTAGGGGCAAAAATAATGAACTAGAAAACAAGTTGTCTGAGTGGGAGGCTGCAACAGGTGGTCGTGGGAGGGGAGCTCTCAGCTCTGAAGCCGGTGACAAGCAGGGTGCCACAGGGCTCTGTGCTGGGACCAGTTTTATTTGGGCTCTTCATATCAGACATTGTGCATGGGGTGGTGAGCAAGGTAAGTCTGTTTGCAGAGTTCACCAAAATGGGAGCAGTGATGGATGGAGAAGAGGGATGGAAGCAGCTGCAGGGGGACCTAAGCAAGCTAGAGTGGTGGTCAGAGGTGGCAGCTGGGATTCAGTGCAAAGAAGTGCAAGGTTATGCACTTCAGGGCGAAGAACCCAAGGACAGAATACTGACTGGGGGGGGTTAAGCTGCAGATCACTGATGAGGAGAAGGACCTAGGGGTAATGGTAACAGGGACCATGAACAACACTGCCCAGTGCAGGAGAGTGGCTGCAAAAGTGAACAGAATGCTGGGGTGCATAGCAAGGGGTTTTTCATCCAGGCGAAGAGAGGTGATCTTGCCCCTCTACAGGTTGCTGGTAAAGCCGCACTTGGAGTATTGTGTGCAGTTTTGGAGTCCATACCTAAAGCATGATATTAGGCTACTGGAGGAGGTGGAGAGGAGGGCAACAAAGATGATATGTGGAATGGAGGGGGAGACACTATGAGAGCAGGCTGGGAGACCTGAATATGTACACCCTGGAGGATAGAAGGGACAGGGGGGACATGATAGAGACATTCAAGTATCTGACGGAAATCAGTAAGGATGGGACATAGGGGGTCTTTAAGCTAAGGAGGGGGAGGAACACCAGGGGAATGGGCTAAGAATAGAGGGGGGAAAGATTTAGGAGGGAAATGAGGAGACACTATTTCATGGAGAGGGTGGTAACAAATTGGAATGCACTATCAAAATGGGTGGTATCATGTAAATCTGTGAACAGCTTTAAAAGGGTGTGGGACAAGGAACATGGGAGAGTGAGGGTGGGGAAAGTGGGAGCGGCAGTGGGATGACAAAAGGGAGGGGGGCTGGGGCAGCTGCAAACTAGGGGTGATAGCTGCACACTTGAGCAGACTTAGATAGACCAGGTGGTCTGTTTCTGCTGGCACATTTGTATGTTTTTATATATTTAAACTGGAGCCTTCTCTGGTCTCTAAGTAGATGCCCACCCTTTCCGTGCTTTAGTTAAAACATAGGGTTCAGACAGACAGTCAAAATCAGTACGCTTTAGGCTTTGCTACTCCTCAAAGATTTCTCACACTTGCACTTGTCAGAAGTAGTTTACTCACTCAGATCACTTACAGAAATTGCTTTCTTTTCTCTGAGGTCTCAGGCTTTCTTCAGCATTCTCACTGCTGAGGTAAAACATGCATGTAACTCTCTCACAGCTGAAGGTTCAGGTTCATCCACAATTTTCCAAAAATGTGGAAAGGTGCTGGCCAGCCCTGGAGGACAATCTCTGGCAACCCTGAGGCTAGCGACTTATGTTTCCTGCAGCCACTTTGTCTCTGTAGCAGAAGAAAGCCCTCTCTCTTGTGTTGGGGATTGCACTGGATCACTAGGCCCATTTTAGAGCAAAGGGCCTGGGCTCTCACCCCTTTGGGGGGCTGCCACTGGAACACACACACTCAGCCTGGCAAAACACAGCCTTTTATGGAGCTCCTCTGAGGCTCCCCATTGGCTGAACTACTTGCTGCTTCCACAACAATTGGCTGATCCTGCTTGTCAGTCCAGAAAATTCATTAGCCTCACTCAGTGCACAGTAGGCTCCCTGTTTTGGCACCTGAAATTAGATCCCTGTAACTTCCTCATAAGCTTTTTGCAATGTTCCAAGAATCCTCTGGACAAAGTCCCACAAATCTTGGCTAAAATCCTAGCTTTCTGATTGGCTGCTGCTGCACTAAAATGGCAGCTAAACTCACATTCCCTTTGCAGATGTAACACAGTCCCAAATATAAATTTCTGGTGCAGCCAGAATATTGACTTTATTTGTCTACTTGCCCCACAGTCCAATAACTGCTTTTGTGCCCTGTTAAGTGCTGCCCAGATTTAACGTTTTATTTCAGTCCTGAGCCTGTTGCTGCTGCCGATATTTAGAACCACCCTTTGCAGCAGGGAGGCATTTATCTGTGTCCCAATGTTAGAAGTCCATCAATTTTAATTCAATTATGTTCCCCTCTACACATAGCCCCTTTTGTGTCCATGGCAGCTACTGCATTTATCTTACATGTGTTTACAATTTTTTTCCTGCAGCAGTCACTGAAACTTACAGCTCCCCTGTCTTGAAATGGACCTGCTCATGAATATTAATGCCCCATTCATTATTATTCATGACACGGAGCCTGCAACCTTTAGCATGTGGTGCTCTTTATTCATTTAATTCAGTGGCTCCCTCCAGTCCAACCTGAGTCAGCGGCCTCTGGCCTGCACTTCAAGGAGACTGGGACTACTGGAGGAGCCACCTATGGACTGCCGTTGTGATCTGAATCAAAAGTGCACCTCTTTGCACTTACATGAGACCATCAGCAAGCCTAAAATGCTGGTGGCTCTCCATTCTGCTCGCGTGAGTCTCTGGGTGAGCCAAAATGGCACGGGGCAACTTCAGAGAAACCTGGGGCACATGCTGGAATCAGGCTGTGTCGGTGAGAACAGGGAAAAAATAAGGGGACCTGGCAGGCATTGATAGGTGCTCCATGGAACAGGAGCAAGGCAGAAGACAGACAACCAAGATAAGCCCCAATTTTTATTTGGGGGGTTACATCTAAATTTAAGTTAAACTAAAGTACTGGCCATTAATTCCTTAGTTTTCAAGCAAGATATTTTAAATATGGGTCTCGTATTGGAGTCGCGATTACTGAAACATCTAGGTATACATATTTCTAGATCCTTAACTGACCTTTGTAAACATAATCTTGACCCTCTGGTTAGTATCATCACATTGGGCCTTCAGCATTGGACAGTTCTACCATTATCCCTATTGGATCAAGTCCATGTTATTAAGATGAATTTGGTGCTGTGTTTACTCTATCCCCTGAGTATATTAAATATTTTTCTTTCTATTCAATTGTTTATTTGGCTCCAGAGTCTGTTTAATGATTTTCTCTGGTGGGGTCAGAGTGTTCGCCATTCTTATTTTAAATTAACAACCCCACAATATATGGAAGATTTCTGCCTTCCCAATTTATATTTTTATTAAAGTGCCCTTCATTACAGCAAATATCTTTTATGGGGATAGGGGTTCGATAACTCTCCCGACCAAGGCAATGTTCTATCATGGCTTAATATTAAGTGGGATCTGTGTGGTTGTCTTGGTTTCCAACTTAAGACCCTTCTGTGTCTCAAACCCTTGAGGTTGCCTTCTCCTCCTCCTCCTCCTCCTCTTAGATCCACCCCTGTTTATTGGTCTCTCAGAGCCCATTTTAATTTAGACTTTTATTTAGGACTAGATTTGTACAAAGATACCGCCAAGCTTTTTATGGGCAACCTTAATTTTCATATAAATTATCACACTATCCAGTCCACCTTTTGGCCACAGTTCCTGTTTCCTTCTGTATCATCCCTCCTGGATGGTGATAACATCTTTCCCTTTGCCTCATTAAAATTACAATTTGATTTGCTGGGCTCCATTATATTCAAATACTTCCAACTGACCCACACTATGACTGCTTATTTGAGTCCTGTTCCCTGGTCCAAGGTAATGGGGATAAAGTTGGATCAGCTAGTCAATATTACCACATAGCCACATTCCACTGCTGGTCTTTACCAGACATTGCAGACCAAGGACTCCGAGATTCCTTCAGGCATCTGTTTTGATTGGCAGCATGTCTTTGACCTTCAGTGGGATATTCCTGTCTGGCAGACTGTGTGGAGAAGTTTATATCAGCATACCAAGCAGGATAGGTATCAGCTGATGCAATATAAGGTGCTACAAAATTTATATTTTATACCTCAGAAGCTGGGTTAACCTGCATCCCCGGTATGCTCCAGGTGTAGCCTCAAGGAGGGCACCCTGAAGCATATACTGTGAGACTGCATTAAAGGGACCCAATTTTGGACAGAGATACAAAATCCTTTATGTCTCCTCCTAGGACTAGAGGGATATTTTACTCTGGAAGTTTGCCTTTGAGGTTTTTTCCCATCACAACTCTCTGGTCCTCAGAGGGGTTACATGGCATTATTTTCCATTACAGCTAAAGAAGTTGTGCTCCTTCATTTTGCTTGACTCTGAAATACCATCCTGGAAGGAATGGCATAATGAAATCTTGCAGGCTCTAGCTATAGAATAACACATTGTCTCCCTCCAAAACCATCTTTTAGCTTTTAGTTCTCGATGGGAGCCACTGTGTTCTCTTTTACAAACATAGTAGTTAGTATCTGGGTCTCCTTATTGTGAATGAATCAAATAGTGAATTTTAATAAACTTTTTTAGATTATTTTTAATCTTATTTTGGTCATTGGGATGGTTTGCTGTTTACTGGTCACACCTTTGGGTGTGGGAGGGAGTTTGCTCTGTGTTGTGGAACCCTTTGTTTGTTTATTATAATTATAACTTGTTTTATCCTTGTTTATCCCTGGTGTTGTTTGTTGTTATGCATCATTGTGTGTGTTGGAAATACTTCAATAAAGTATATTTAATACAAAAAAATTGGAGTCAAAATATTGAAAATTACCGAGGTTAAAAGTGGGCAGTGAAAACCTTTAGTGTACACTCATAATTATTTATATAAATATTTTTACCTCTAAATTTCAACATTGCCTTCTTATCACCCCACCTCTTTGCTGTAGATGCACTTAATTAATCCCACTGTGGGGTCCTCCTGTCAGGCCTCCCTGACTTGACAATGTCTTCTGGACAGCCTATCCTCTCCCCTCCCACCCCACTCACCATCCCAACCTCCACCCTCTCCAGGTATTATCTAGTTATGTCCAGGGCTGTACCCCCAATGTAACCCTTGGGTACCTTGTATATGACTGTAACCTATTATAAGTAACATTATTATATAACATATGTGTACTCTATGTTTAATGTTCTGCACATGTACTGTTCTCACTGTTGTAACCACACTATGTAAATCTGTCTACCTCCACCACGATGAGGTGCCTTTGTAAATGAGTCCATGACTCAAAGGTTGTAAATCCGACTTTTCTAATAAATAAAATAAATAAATTAACAATGGTGGAGTAAATTTTAAATTCTGCCCAAAAGGTGATTTCTCATATGGACCTCAAAATCACCTTCCAGGATGAATCTGAATCATTTCTCCACCTTGTTCATGAAGTGGGGCCCCTAAAAAGACCATGTTGAAAATGTGGTGTAAACTTATTAAGAAATGATAATGTTTTGAATAAAGGTTAAAACCCCACTGAATTACATTAAACTGGACTTACCTTATTTTTTCATATTGCAGTAGCCAGTTCCAGCAATAAGACGTGTCTTTGATCAGAGAGTGGATCTGCATCATTAGATATTTTATTTATTTATTTAGTTTTTGTTGACTGGGTGTGTGTACTAGACAAATTCTGCCTATATTCAGGCATGACCCGGGAAGGGGGATGCAGATGAATGTCAACTGACCTTGAACCAGATTAAGCTGTTGATGGTATTTCAGGTGACTGAGGGACTGAGGGTGTGTGAGTGGGTGTGTGGTGGTTGGCACTCCGGTCCATTTTTAAAATTTAGTAAATTTCACAGAAGAACATGGGATGGCTGGCTAAGCTGGGACGGAAGGGAATAAATAAAAGAAAAAGATGATTGATAGTTAGCTAGATAGCTTGATAGCTAGATACAGTAGCCAGCTAGGTCAATAGCTAGATAGCATGAGAGAGAAAGACAGATCAGGGTATCGGTGGCTCACTGCACCAACTGACGCTAATAACATGTCTCCAGCTGCAGCTTCACAATTTTCACTCACAGACAATTCTATCATGAAATCTCACAAAAGATCAAGCGTTCATTCATATAACCTCATGAAAGAACTGTGAAAAAAACCCTAAACCCCAACATTTTATTTCATAAGCCATGCATTCCTTTTTCATGACTCATGAAAGAAGAAGTTTGGCTCATGAAGAAACTATGACAAAAACTTAAATCCCACCCTCTTCTTTCATGAACTGACAGTCTTCTTTTATGACTCATGAAAAAGGAAGTTTGGTTCACAAAAGAGCTATGAAAAAAACCCTATTCTTTTGTGAGCTGAGAATCTTCTTTTGCGAGACTCATGAAAGAAGAAGTTCATTTCAAGGAAGTAAAGGTAGATGAATCAGGACCAATTACTAAGCCTTCCACCTAAGATTTAACAGCAGTCCCAAAACCATATTTTGGGGTCTTTTTTAAAAAAATGAACTCCAAAATCAAGCTAAATGGGTCATATTTGACTAGATTCACCTGTTTGTGTTTGTTTTTTTCCAAGGCATAATTTTTATGGGGTTTCAATTTTTTGTGAAAAATAAAAAAACACGATGACTGCCATACAAAAGAAGAATTTTGTCTCATGAACAAAGAATTTTAGGTCATAAAAGAAGATTCTTATTGTTCAACAAACAAAAAAAGAGGCAACTTTCTAGGGCAAGCCCCTTCTACCCTGAAAATTTGTGAACCAAAGTCCAAACATCTAGGCTGCAGATAAGAGCAACCCCCCCCCCAGAAAAAAAAACAGCCCAAACACCAGATTTTTCCACTTTTTGTAGTATCTGGATCTCAGAATCAGGACAACTGATTATGACAAAGCTTGCCAGATCAAGAAACCTCGCTCTTCAAACTGTGCATACAAAATTTGCTGCAATTCCATTGAATTTGGGTACAGCTATTAAGGTGTAAAGTTAGGAGTTTAACATTAAACTGCCTACTAAACCCTAACTTATTTATTTATTTATTTATTAAAATGTTTCACCAGGAAGGCACACTAAACAACAAGTTACTCATCTCCGGATGCGACATGAAGGGTAGGGAAACATGGGGAGTGAGCACAGAGATATGGTACAATAACATAATATAGCATAAAATTACATAAGAATACATATAATACAAGTGAGTAGACTGTACAGAGAGTAATAAAACAGAGGAATGCTAACAGTTTTGGTCTAAGGAGCTGGATGATAAAACAACAGAAAATAATTACATTAACATAACCTTTGCAAAATAGTGCAAGAACTAAATAAGTCCTAAATGTATAGGAAATGACTGAATGGACTAACTTGTTGTTTGAACTAGGTCAAGTACTGAGGAGTACCTCAGACAGTACAATTTTCTGGGTAAACCCCAATTGTAAATAGTCTAAGTGCAAAAGAGATTTGGGCAACCGTAAAATAGGGCTGAGTAATGAGGGGGGAGGAAGTAGGAAGAAGGGGGTGGAGGCATGGAGACAAAGCAAGGTTCACCCTATCAGGTTACGAGTATCCATCCAGAGATCGAATAGGGCTAGGAAGAGGAGGGGATGTGTGCATAGAAGGGTGATGTGGGAGGAGAGAGGCAGTGAAGGGTGAGGATGAGGGGTGGATTTTGGGGGGGTGAGAGACTATCAGTTCAAACCCCTTCAAGATGCTGAGAACCCTGCCAGAGGATGAAGCAGGCATGAGAAATGTGACCTTAGAGCCAATAGTGGAGAGACGTAGGAGGGAGGTGGCATGGGGTGATAGGGAGTAGTAGAGAAAGGGGGGACAGGACAGGAAATGACATGCACAGCAATCCCTGGGGGCTGGGAACCCCATCAGGGGATGGACAGTCAAAATGGAGGAGAAGGGGAAAGGAGATGAAAGAGCTGAAAAAGATGGAAGAGGGGAGATATCTGCCAGTGTCTGACCCCTCCAAGATGCTGAGTACCCTGCCTGCACTAGGCAGAGATAGAGTGCACCAGGAAGGAAACAGGTAGTAGGCCATGAGGGGGAGTAAACACTACAGGAGGGAAGCAGATAGCAGGTGCAGTTATTGACCCCTCCCAGATGCTGAGTACCCCCTGCCTGCACAAGGCAGAGGTAGAGCACATCAGGAAGGAAACAGAGAGAAGGCAGTGAAGGGGAGAGAACAAACATGAGGGAAGCAGGTAGTAGGCAGTTAGGGGGAGAGGGAAGGTAAGGAGGAGAAAGGTTAAGGAACTCGCTGTGAAGCCATTTCGTGACCGAGCCTCTGACTCGCCTCTTGGCTAGGGGAGCATGCCTATTCTGAAGCGGGGCATATGCCGCAAGGAAGAGATCAAGGGCTGCAATGGGGTCATGTGTAGCCATGACGTGGGTCCAAGTAACTCCCAGCAGGTCCTTGAGGTAGTTCGGGATTATAAGTTTTGAGTAGTCCCTCATAATTACCACTCTGCTGGGGACCTTGGGCGGATTTGAGCCCCATATGTAGTAAACCAGTGAGTGGTCCAAGATGGAGTCAGGAAGGAGTCCCGACTTAACAATTGTGTCAAGCCTGTTGCTCAGGACCCAGTCGATGAGTGTCCTCTTGTCCCCATGATAGGAGAGCCTGGTGGGTTCTGTGATGACCTGACTGAGGGAAAGGCCGGAAAGTATTGGTTCGCACAACTTGGCGTTTGGTCCCAGCCAGTTAAGGTTAAGGTCACCAAGTATGAGGAGCTTGCTGGAGCCCACCTTCTCCCGGAGTAGCTCCAGGAGTGACAAGAGGCCCTGCAATCCTCCCTTGGGAGGGTTGTATGCGCACACTATGTACACCTTCTTGGTGTTACCAAATAGGAGAAGTCAGTGGAGAAACTCACAGGATGATGGTCTCTGGGTTTGATGCAACACTATGGAAATGTTTAGGTGTACCTTATAGTATATAAGTACACCCCCACCTCTTTTGTTGCCAACTCTGTCAAGTCTAGCCATGCCGTAGCCCAGGATGGAGCAGGCTGAGTCAGGGGTGTGAGGTTTAAGCCACATTTCAGTAATGCACAGGACATCAGGCTTGTAGTAGGCTGTCCAAGCAGTTAGTTCCACATGATTCTGGAGGAGGCTGCGGATGTTCAAGTGGGCTATCTTTAACCCCTTAGCCACCCCCCAGGAAGGGGGGGCAGTAGGAGACTGGGTGCACCAGGGGACCCTGGTTGTGGGCTGACGGGCCAGCCTGAGCGGGGGGGGCATGTCTCAGAGGGTGTGCAGCCCTGATGCAGCGCACTTCACAGGGAAAGTGGACCCAGTATAGAGTGTCAGGTAGGGTGTGGAAGGAGGGGTTAGGGAGGGGGTGAGCAGGAGTGAGACTGGTGGGGCATCTTGAGCTGGGTAGCTAGAGACCATGGGTTAAGGGCAGAGGGAGAGAAAGTCTGGAAGGTGGAGGAATCCCCTCCAGGAACAGCAGGAGTGTGCAGCTGTGAGAACTACTTATATTAGGGGAGTGACTAATGTAAGTTATACTGAAAAGCCTCTAGTAGCAGAATGGTATAGCCTGCTTATGGAGAAGTGGGCTGATAGGTTTTTCAGCGCCACGTGACCAACGCTATAAAAGTGAGTGATGACCAAGGGTGGTGGCCGGGGCAGTGGGGCAGCTGTTGAAGCTGGCGGGGCTCGTGCTCCACTCTGCAGAACCAGTGGAAATGCAGTGAGGAAAGGACTAACGCTCGGGCACATGCTGTTCCCAGGTACCGCCGTCGGAAAGTCCAGGGTGGAATACCAAACGAGTTCAGCTTCATAGAAAAAATACCAAATGAGTTCAGCTTCACAGAAAGTCAGGGTAAGACTCACAGAAAGTCAAGGTAAGGCAGTAACTCCTTCTCCAGCTCAGGGGAATGCGGTATTACCTTCAGCAGGAGGGCTCCTATCTCTTATGAAGCGGTGCGACAAGTCGTGGACAAAATACAGGGCATCACGCAACCAAAAGACCTCCAGGAGTACCGTCAGCTTAGAAACTCCTGCAAGCAGGCAATACATACTGCAAAAAGCCAATACTGCAGTTCAGTGTTGATTGCCACCGTACGTGACCCAAGACGTTTCTGGATGAACATAAAAAATCTAGTCGGTGGCTAGACCAAAGCTCAAGTTACTGACATGACAATTGGTGAGGCCAACTGCAATAACTCCCAAACCATTGCCTCCTCTTTTAACCACCTCTTCACGGTCCTGCCGGCCGCCACCCCTCCACAGTCTGCTGTCGCCTACTCACGCTTGCAGCTCCTTGCCTCCCTGTCCACCCTTCTACCTCAAGAAGATCACTGTGAGTGAGACCCAGGCTCTCCTTACAGGTCTTTCTCACCATGCGAGGGCAGGTTAGGATGGCCTGGAACCCAGGCTTCTCAGCCTGGGGGCCCCATACATTGCCAGACCACTTACCCACATATTCAATGCCTCGCTTATTTCAGGGGTCATCCCCGACATGTGGAAAGTTGCCAGGGTTGTCCATATCCTGAAAAGTGGTGACCCTAAGGACATCAACAATTATCGTCCTATCGCCATACTATCAGCTGCCTGTAAACTTCTGGAAAAAGTTATAGCGGCGCAACTTGCCCACTACCTCCAGGAATACAATGTCCTTTCCCCGTGTCAGCATGGCTTCTGTAAAAGCCACAGCACCTCGACAGCACTTGCTGAAGTCACGACCAGAATCAGGACTGCAACTGACCAGGGCAAGTTGATGGGGGCTATATTTGTGGATCTATCCAAAGCCTTCAGCCGTGTAGATCATCTCCTCCTTCTCTCCACACTCCAGTCCCTTGGCTTCTCCCCCCATTCCCTTGCCTGGTTCATCAGCTACCTTGGGGACAGGAAACAACTCACCTGCTTCAACTGTACCCTATCACCTCTCCTACCCATTTACAGTGGGGTACCACAAGGATCTGTCCTAGGAATGATCCTGTTCTCCCTGTTTGTCAATGATTTATCCTCTGTTGCCACAGATGGGCACCTTACCAAGTATGCGGATGACCTTGTCTTATTAGCCAGCGCCCCTGATGTTACCAGCATCAATGCCCAACTCAACTCGGACTTCTTTAGTATCAGAGCATGACTGGATGGGCACAAACTAGCAGTCAACCTTAAGAAAACACAGGCCATGCTCTGTGGCACTGCGACAAAAATCTCCTCCTGCATAACACTCCTCAAAATTCATGGTACCTGCAACTCTCTCCTGCCGACAATAGACTCTGCTAAGTACCTTGGAGTCACCCTCGACCCCCAACTGGACCTCTCTAGGCACATCAGAAGCATATGCAATGTTACCAATGGCAAACTTGGCCTAGCATATAGGGCTAAAGACTGCCTCACCCCAGCTGCCGGGCTGGCTCTAGCCAGGGGAATACTACTGCCCACCCTCTCCTATGGTCTCATTGCCTTTGCCTCAGTCCCTTCCTCAAGCCTAGCTAAGTGGGACACCACGTACAACAACATATGTCACTTTGCACTCATGGCCCCCCCCCGTCTCACTCACCGATGCACACTCTACTTTCGACTGGAATAGCTCCCCCTGGAAAAACACCGGATCTACACCATGGATAACTTAATTGACAACATAATTCGAATGGCCACTCCTGCCTCGCTTGCCCTCCCCCTGAAACATGCCTCCCCCATCTATCACCTTAGGTCCTGTGCATCCCAGACCCACCTGGTCCCCAAGACCCACACCCTCACAGGGGATAGGGCATTTACCTCCCATGCACTCAAGCTGTGGAACTCCCTTCCCCCACAAGTTTGTGCTTCCCCCTTCCACTCCACCTTCAAAACCTCCCTTTGGAGTTTCCCGAAATCTGCTGTGACCTGCTTGTGTGCCGCCTAACGCCCAGCCCACACAGCCCACCAACCTACCTGCTTTGGTACCCCAGCTAGGCTCTGTCCCCCTCGCCACCTTGGTGTTGCACTTTACTAGTAGGTATGTGATTTATTGTTTCTTATTCACCTAGGGGAGGTCTTATTCCACCTTATTGCCCCCGGGCCTGTATGTTGGAAATCTGTGATTGTTGATATGTAATTTCGTTGCTTTGTTCTACCGCCTTAATAATGTCTGATGTCTTATCCCACTGTTGGAGTATGCTGCTCCAGATTGTAATGTTGACTATGTATTTCTCCTATGTAATATCTTGTAATTCTCCCGGGTCACACCTGAAAATAGGCACTTGCTGTCTAGCTTGCTTACCCGGTTACCAAAAGCAAATAAATAAATAAGGAGAGAAGGAAATTTGTAAGGGAGTTGAGAGAGAATAGGGGAATGGTAGTAGAGGTAGTGGAGATATAATTAGAGTACAGGGAGGGTAATTAAGGTGGGTTATAGCAGAAGCAGTTAATGGAGAGGTAGTTGTGTAAGGCTGCACCAAGGGAGGAGGAGGAAGAGGAGGAGGAGGAGGAGGACTGGTGTATGTGAGATGGGAGAGAGTTCCAGGCTTTGGAGAAGTGATAGGAGAAAGCAGACTGTTCGATGAGTGTGGAGTGATGATGGACCGCCAGAGTATGAGTGTCTGAAGATCTGAGGGAATGGGGAGGTGCCAGTGGGGTTGATAGAGAGGTGAGGAGGTAAGGAGGTAGTTTGCCCAGACAGTATTTAGAGGTGAATTTGGCACAGTGGGAGAGGCATTGGTTATCAAGAGTGGGAAAGGACAGGGCATGATAGAGCTCACAGTGGTGGGTCAAGGGGGAGCATCAAGTGCAATAATACCCCTATTGCTAGGGTTGAGATGGGTATTTAATGTTAAACCTCTAACTTTGTACCTTAATAACTAGTGTTCAACAGAAGAGCCAACAATTTGCATTCGTGGTCAGGATGTCCAAGTCTGAAGATATAAGAAGTTTCGCGCCTGCATCTTTTGCGATTTCCAAGGTCTGGAATGCTGTTTTTTGGAAAAGTAAAACATTTTTTTTAACCATTGGTAAACATGTTTTTTTTTTTTTTGCCAACAACGCACAGCCTAGATGGTAAAGAATGTTCTTTCAGGGCAGAAGTAACCTGTGCCAAGGTAGTGCCTTTTGAAGGTTTCATGAAAAAATATTAGTCAGCCCATCGATGTGGAGGGCTGAGGTGTTGGACGCCTTACCTCGTCCCATGCCAGTGACCCAGGTTCGGGAATGTGACTGAGTCATTGGGGGTCAGACGAGGGGAGCGCAAGGAGCTGGATTGAGCTGCTGCAAGGCAGGTCTCCTCTCCCGGGGAGGGATGTGACCTTTCCACCTGGTGAAGGCTAGGTGGCAGCACCGAGCTGACAAGAGAGCCAGGCATTAGGCTGGGTGGGAGGAAGGGGCCATCACCAGAGCCACTGAACGTGGGATAATGGGGGGATGGAAAAATGGGGCACTGGGGCAGGCTCATTGAAGCCCTGAATGAGTGTATTGACAGCCTCTGTGGGAGGACAGCTGCTTGTCTGCCCTGGAGCCTCAACAGTAAAAAGCTATATATATATATATATATATATATATATATATATATATATAAAATATTAAGCAGTTCCAGAATTATAATGATTTTTTTTGGACAACCCTCTGATATGAATGGTAAAAAAAATGATTATGAAGGCTTATTTTTCAAGATTTACTTGTTGTGGGAAAAAAGTGCTGATCATGATAGCCACCATTTTTTTAATAACTAAAAGCATTCAAAATTCATTATGTATATCCAAAAAACTAACCTGAACCAATGTAAGTGGTACCCATGTAGCTAGATTCTTGTGTTCGTTTTTGAAAATACAACCAGGAATTATATTTCTGGGCACCTGAAAATCCTGGGAGCCCAGCTTAGCAAGAGGTGCCATTCACCCTTGTTCTCTGTATGAGAACAACATGACTTTCTTGGTTTGTGAAGCTGCAGATGGTGTTTTGCTGCTGGCTTTCTGTCTCTCTCTCTAACTATCTGTCTGCCTGTCTATCTGTCTGCCTGTCTATCTCTCTACACTGACAGCTCCTTAGTGAGAGAAGGGTCCCAACCACTCTGCAGTTTCCCCTTCATTTGTCCTGTTGAAAAGTTCAACTAGAAATGAAAAAAGGCCAGTGCAAGGGTCCAGGCTGGGGGAGTGAATGCCAGTTGTAACACAAAGTACACTCCATGTGCTGTGAAATACAATGATCAAAAAATAGAAATTGTGTCTGTGGATGGGGCATGGTGGAAAAGTCTAAAAACACACAGACACCAAAATGTGTGAATTCCCCCTGAATTCTGACACTGCTTTAATGCTGCATAGTTGATACATTTCCGTTACATATCATGATGAATTCACACTGGGCCCAGGATGCTTGGGATGCTGATTTCCATTAGAAATAAAACTATTCCAGGAAAAGCACTCAACAAAACAAAAAAAAAAAGCTTCTCAGGTGGCACACTGGATGTATGCTTGCTTTATAAACAAAGGGTCAGAAGTTTGATTCTAGGTGAGGGAATGTATTTGCCACCTATCAAGTATATTTCAAGCTGCTCCTGTGGTGTGAGGGGCTGAGGCATGTAGCAGCTGGGCCAGGTAGCAGTAGTGACCAGGGTTCTAATTTTGGTCTCCCTAGATTTAAGGGGGGAGAGAGGGCAGATACAGAGGGGGAGGGGGTGATGGACTGGGAAATCATGGAGGACAGAGTTCTGGATGGTTTGAGGGCACTGAGGGTGGACAAGGCACCAGTTCCAGATGGCATTCACCCCTGGGTACTAAAGAAGCTGGCAGAGGTCCTGGTGGGACCTTTGGCAGACCTATTCAATGCCTCACTACATTCAGGGGGCTGAATTCTGAAAGCTCCTGGCATTGCACAAAGGGCTTGTGCCAAAATGAATGGTGCAA
The DNA here is from genome assembly GCA_016271365.2 of Neoceratodus forsteri. Classification (NCBI taxonomy): domain Eukaryota; kingdom Metazoa; phylum Chordata; order Ceratodontiformes; family Ceratodontidae; genus Neoceratodus; species Neoceratodus forsteri. Next base: position 49,875,540 of record CM057450.1, on the reverse strand, counting down.
GGTGCCCCTTGCTACAAATGATGCCACCAGGAGTGATTCTCAAAGGCAGCCTGCATCAGCTGCAGGCTGCCTGCCCCAAACAGGGTTTGAGCCATCCCTGCACCCAGAAATAGGCTGCAACAAGGTGCTAGGGGACATGAGGCAGATGCAAGCTGCTACAGCCCCAGAGCTGCAATTCTCATACCTCTCCCAGAGGGAGACATTTTAAGTAACCTTAGACCAGCCAGGACTGGTGTAAGGAGACTTAGAAAATTCTCCCATGGGAAAGCTGGTGGTTGCAATAGTGACACAGGTCCCCCTTCCCAAATCCCCGACAAAAGGTGGTAATGAGTTCCACAGGGTCGGCCCAGAGACACTAAATGACTGATCTCTTGAGGTCTTGAGCCGGACCCTGGGAATGTCCAGGAGACCCCTTGAAGAGGAGCAGAGGGAATGAGCAGAGGTCACTGGTGTCAGGAGTTCTGACAGTTGACCAGGACCCAGTCCATAGAGGGCCTTGAGGGTGAGAAGACCCACCTTGAAAAGGACCCTCCACCTGACCAGGAGCCAGTGCAGAGCCTGCAGGACCAGAGTAATGTGACTGGACCTCGAAAGGCCCACCAGTAACTGTGTCACCACATTCTGCACTAGTTGAAATCTGTGGAGGGTCCCTCCAGTGACCCCGAAATATAGAGCATTTCAGTAGTCCAGTCTGGAAGTCACAAAGGCATGCACTAGCATCGGCAGGTCCTGGGACGGAATGAGGGGCTTAATCCGGGCAATGTTCTGCAGATGATAGAATCCACTACTGACAACAGATGACACCTGATCTTCAAAAGTCAATCTGTTATCAAGGACCACACCCAGATTTTGCACCCTCGGGGCAGCCACCAATGGAGCTGAACCAAGGAAAATCCCTGAGTCCACCCCAGGTGGCAGCCCATCACGTCCGCAACCAGGCTTGATCACCAGCACCTCTGTCTTGGCTGGGTTAAGTCTCAGTCAGCTGGAAGCCATCCAATCACTGATTTTAGCCAGACAGTTGTTAAGCACATTGACCACTCCTGGTGTTCCAGGGGCAAATGACAAGTACAGCTGGATATCATCTGCATAACAGTGAAACACCATGCTGTACTGTTAAATGATCTCACCCAGCATCAGCATGTATACTGTGAACAGCAATGGTGACAAGATTGAGCCCTGTGGTACTCCACAAGACAGGGCCATTGGGGAGGAGGAGAAATTCCCCATCACTACCTGCTGCACCCTGTTGAGAGATAGGACTCAAATCACCTGATGACAGTACTGGTGAGTCCACAAAACTCACAAAGCCAATTGAGAAGCACAATGAGGTCCACAGTGTCAAATGCTGAAGAGATATCGAGGAGAACAAGAACTGACTTGTCTCCTCTATCTCTAGCCCTGAGCAGGTCATTATGCACCCTCACTAGAGCAGTTTCTGTGCTCTGTCTAGCCTGAAAACTCAACTGAAATGGCTCATAGATGTACGAGGACACCAGGTGATCCTCGAGCAGATGTGCCACTAACTTCTCCACAACCTTTCCCAGAAAGGGCAGGTTGGAGATAGGATGGTAATTTGCCAGGATGTCAGGGTCAAGGGAAGATGTCTTAAGGAAGGGCCTCACCAGCACTCCTTTCAAAACCACAGGGAGAACTCCCTCCACCATAGAGCACCTAGCAGTCCTGGTGAACACCGAGCCAACTGCCTCGACAAATCCCATTAAGAAATGCGTCGGGGCTGGGTCCAGTTCACAAGAAGTGTGCTTCAGCTCTAAGATAACCTTAGTCGCCTCAGACACCTCCACTGGCCTAAACTCTTCCCAGATAGGGGGAGTGCATCCGAGACCTCCAGCCCAACCACTGCAAAAGGAAAATGCCTCCCTGGCTGAATCCCCAAATGGATGGCCGACACAATACTATTCTCAGCTGCAGACAGGCAGGGTGCAAAAGCCTGTCTACAGTCTGAAATAGCTGAGATGGTCAGTTTTTCCCTGCGGCAATTTTCCTGGACAGGAATTCTACCTTCTTATTTATTTATTTAATTTATTAAATTTTTGTTGACCCAGGCCCACTGAGACTAGAAGTCCCTTTTCCAGGGGTGACCGGGGGGTACAGATGGGAATCAACTGAAACTGAACCAGATTAAGCTGATGGTGGTATTTTTTTAGAGAATGGGGGAAATTTGGCCAGGGCACCAGGGGAATTCCCCTGCTCCTTTCGATAAGTGCCATGGGATCTTTAGCATCCACCTGAACTACCACCAGAACAGGCAGATGTTATGGGAAATTGCCCCCTGGTAGTTTACATAGTGGGCACGTAGGGCCAGAATATCAGCCTCCAGCCAGGTCTTCCACCAGCAATGCTCCAACCTCTGACACTTGATCATCATCACTTTGAGATCCCCATCAAACCAGGGGACCTCAAGTGAGAAGATCTGGGTCATATACGAACTGGTGTGAGAGCATCCAGAGCTTCGGAGACCACTGTGTTATAAGTGGCCACTGCCTCTCCAGAACCCATCACACATGCCGCATCAACCTGAGATAGGTCAGCTAGCACCAACAGTCCCTCAAGGCGCACACTCCTTAAAGGGTGAAACCTGACCATCTCCACAGCGGGGAGACTACTGGGGGGGGGCCCAAACATGAACTCCATGGTACAGTGGTCAGACCAAGCGATCTGATCAATCTTGAGGTTGTCAACCTCAAGACCCAGCTGGAACACCAGATCAAGTGTGTGGCCATGCTGGTGTGTTGCAGAAACAACTATTTGTGACAGGCCCAGTGACTGCATCAACTGGAGGAGGTCATTACCGAAATGTGAGGATTCAACATCAATCCAGGCATTGAAGTCCCCCAGGATTAAACACCTGGGGGACTTCAACACCTGGTCGACAATGTAGTCTGCCATCTCCTGCAGGAAATCTCCCCCCACCTCAGGAGGGTGGTAAATGAGGAGAATCCTGCAACCTGCACCTGTGCCCCCACTCACCGCAACACACTTAAAAGATTGGGTGTCACCAGCTGGGTGCACTGTGAAGCCCAGGCTGGCTCGAAAAACAATATCCACACCCCTTCCCCTGCAATCCTTCCTTGGGCAGTGCACCACGGAGTACCCAGTGGGGACAGTGGTCGCAAGAACTGGGCCAGCATTGTCACCATGCCAGGTCTCTGTTATACAAGCCAGGTCAACAGCAGAAATCAAGTCCGTTAAAATAGCGGTCTTGTTTCTTATCGACCTGGCATTGCAAAGCACCGCCTGCAAGAGATGAGAAGGTGCAGCCAGACCTCTAGCTGCCTGCCCACTCAGCCTGGTTGGAACCTGGGCACGGAGACCAAACACGTCTGGCATCTCCCTCGGCTCCGTTTACACCCAGGGTGTCTACCGGACAGGACAACCTCAATACAGCTCACCACCCCCTCCTCAACTGCCACCAGTTCCCTGCAGTTCCCGCACCTCCTAGTTATTCCGACCTCCCTGCAGCATCTCACTGCAGTGGCAGAAACAGGGAGGTCAGTAAAGGGGCGAAGGTCTCTGAGCCAAGTGGCAGTGTAGATAATTCTAGGAGGGCCACAGCACCAACACATCTTGCCTGGCTATTCTAGTCCCCAAAGAAATTCTGGAAATAAAACACACCCCACTATCACAACCCCCCCAAACCACTTCCTCAAACAAAACCCTTAAAATTAAGTTGTCCTACTAACAGAAATTCCCCTCATATACAGTATATTAGGAATACACAGCCTATAAACCACCCCAAAACAATTTCCCCCCTCACTCTACTAATACAAAACCCCGAATCATCACATGTAACCACCTCCCCCCCCAGATTTATCCCTGCCAAAATAGAAAATAAAAATCTTATACTGTGGCAGAGAGAAAATGGAGCTGTCCAAAAGAGAGGTCACTTAAACACTCTCAAAAGTGATGAATTACACACTGAAGAGCTCTCACCCCTTCAGAGAGAGCAGACTATCTCATGGCTCTACCTCTCACATAGGCCACAATAGTCAGCAGAAATTACAATGAAAATGAACAGTTTCTTGGGCACTCTCACTGCCCCACCATGTCAAATTGGTTACAAGAAAACAAAAAGAGAGTCTGACCATCCTGCAGAATCCAGATAGACACTGTCCTCCTGAGAAATGCAGTCAATAGGAGCCAGTTCCTTTAAAAAGCAGATCCTTTCCAGCCCGGTGGCACTGAGGTCTGAGGCGCTGGATGCCTTACCTCACACCACGCTGATGACCTGTGTCCAGGAATGGACAGGGAGCACTAGGGGTTGGCAGGGAGGAGAAGGATTGAGCATCCACAGGACTGCTCTCCCTCTCCGGGGAGGGGGGACTGCAGGGCTCAGCATTGCCTGCCACCTAGCAGAGGCTGGGGGATAGCATGTCAGCTCTGGAGACTGGGGGAATAGCAGCAGGCGCTTGGTGGAATGCATACGGGAGTGTGCATGCCACCGCCATAGATGCCATTGCATGCTGCAATCTCAGGGGGAGTAAAAGTGGAAAATGGGAGTCCTCTGCAGGATGATGATAGTCCTCCGCCACCATGGCCTGGGAAGGCACCTCCCCGAACACATATCCGGTCTGGTGTGCCATGAAGGGTAAATCATGGGGTTCTTGGTAGGGGACCTCATACCCGGTGTCCATGCAGGGCGGGGGACATCAGAGGGCAGCAGAGGACTCTGAGGGGGGATAAAATAGTAACCCCCCCAAAAAAAAGCAGATCCTTAATCCATCAGAGGTTCATTTCTGCCCCAGAGCAGCCATCACACAGCCAACCTAGGAGGGATCAAAACAGCCCAGGTAGGTAGAAGCAGAAAACATCCCCGACCACACACCAGGTCGGCTGCCACCCTAAGGCCCTTCAACTGTTGCTTCGAGTCCCGGACAGAGTAGGCCCTATGGCCCACTAGCCTGGAACCCTAAGATAACCCGCGGCACTACACCCCACTCTTCAAAGGGTAGAATCTCTGGGTTCCTGCACAGCCAGTAGCCCCACAGCTGGTCCACCCTGTGAATAGCACAGGAACCTTCCCCGCTACCACCCAGAAAATAACAAAACTATGAGCCCTAAATCCCAGGTACTTGCAACTAAGGGTCCATCAATAAAATGAAACCTATGAAGTTGTTCCAGACAGAGTCAATTTCATGGAAACTGCCCACCAAAACCAGAAATCCCTCTGCAGTGGTTCCCACAAACAGTAATATCCAACTCTGGCTCCTCCACTCCAATAACTCTTTGGCTCCTCCTGCTCCTCTCGTTATTCCAAAACAAACTTCACTGCTCAGTTCTCGGAGTACAACAGCTACAGGTGAGACTGACTCCCTTCTCTACTTCACTCAGACTCAACCAGAAAGAAAATCAGTTGGAGATAAGAAAAGCCGCCAGGTAACCTTAGCATATCTCAGGTCAATGCCAAGAAAAATATGAGTCCAACTCGGCAGCAAATAGCAGACAAGATGCTGTGGATATCAGGTAGGAGGATGGCAGGGGTTGTAGGATGATCTGGAAAAGCTGGAAACCTGGATGGACACCTGGCAACTGGGGTTCAATGTCAAAAAGTACGAGGTGCTGCATTTTGGGGCGAAAATCCCAAGGAGGCATTATCAGCTGGGGGGAGTGCAGCTAGCTGGGGGGGGTGCAACTTGGCCATTGTTTGGAAGTGTTGTACCAAATTTTCAACATGGCCTTTTTGGGACTCCTCCTCATGAAGAGTGCCAGTGTCATTTTATTCACTTGTCCTGAAAGGTGATTTCACAGAGCGAACATGCTATTCTGTGTCACAGGTGCGAAAATATGTTTTGGCCAGGATGTGGAAAATGACAGCTGTTCTGTTTTGAAGGAGGTGTACAAAATGGCAATGTTGAAAATGTGGAGTGAAAATATTAAAAATTGGTGAAGTTAGGAGCGTGCATAAAAACTGCTCAACAAACGCTTGTAACACAGTCATTTTTTTAAATTTTCTCACCAAATTTGCAACATGGGCTTTAAGGGACGCCAACTCATGAACAGTGGCACTGTCATTTTGTGAACTGATCCTGAAAGGTGACTCCGTGCAGCGACCATGAAATCTCCTTTCAGGATGGAGTAAGAAAATTACAGTGACAGTTTTCACGAGGTGGGGTACCAAGAACCCCATGTTGAAAATTTGGGGCCAAAATTCCAAAAAATGGCTGATTTATCAGCATAAGTTAAACACACAGTTGAATGCCATTATAGCATGCTTATCTTTGATTCTTCAGTTTGCGGTTTGGCTTTAAAGAGTGCAGACATGTCCCAGTCCAGTGAAGAAGACTGTGCCAACCTCTGGAGGTAAGTATAGGGTAAGGGGGGGTGCAGGAAGGTGGGTGCTCAGTGGAGGGTGGGGATGGGGAGGGGACTGAAGCGACAATGAGGGACCATTTATATTTTACAGAAAAAAAAACAAGTCAGGGCGGTTTTCTTTATTTACAGGAAAAACAACAACAACAAAAGTTGGGGCACACTGGGGTGGGCTCCCAGTGTGTACAGGAGTGGGGGATGGGTAAATAATGCCAACATGGGGATTTGGTACCCTGATGTCAGTGGGGGGTGGGGGCAAGAAAGAAAACATTTAGTGTGCCGCATGAGTGTAAGGGGGTGCATGTAATGCCAACACAGGGATTGGGCACCCTGATGTCAGCAGGGAAAATGAAAAATATTTGGGCAAACTGAGGTGAGCTCCCAGTGTGCCACATGAGCTGGGAGGCCACATAATGCTGACACGGGGATTAGGGGCCCCGATGTTGGTGTGGAGAGGAACAGAGGGAGTGGGGAGGAAAGCAACAGTGGGAGGCTGTGGGAGGATTTTCTTTGTTGCCTGAGCTGGTGGTGGTGACACAACTGCACATGCACAGCAGTTGCTCATGGGCAGTTGCAGTGAATGACATTTTGCTATTCACAACGTGATGGCAACAGCGGAACTGTGCATGTGCAATTCATGCAACAGAATGCAGAAGTAATAGCCAAAATAGTGCAGCTGTTACTTCATAGCGGCCGATTGTGGAGGAGGGCTTCAAGCTCTGTTGGACATTTAGAAGGATACTTACAAATGTCTAACAGAAGGTTCTACGATTGGCCATTTTTTAGAGCTATGATCTGATCCTAGTAGGGCTGTAGGATCTGCCCACAGCCCTAAAAATGGGAGCACTGTTTACTCCCAAAGGTGAAAATAACAGTTCACACACCAGAGAGCATTAGTCTATTATCTATTGGTTCATAAATAAAGAGATAATCATATGGTACCCCTACGTATCACGTACTAAATGACGCTTCATCAGGGGGGCAATCACGGACTGTGCAAGTAGCATTAGATAGTATTAATTACAATGTGTTAATTAATAGAAAAGGCCATCCAACCAGTTTACAATAAAAAAGTGTCATAAATGGTGCCATCACAATACAGTGCAGTTAATTCTGATGAATACAAACTATGACGCAAAGTGGATTAAAAACATTAATACTGTTGTCAAGGAAACATTATCAAAACATGAGAACTGAGTTGTTTGGCTATGTGCTGCTAAAGTGAGTGAACAGTTTGATTTTGAATATTGCAGTCTACATGCAGTATGTTGTCAGAGGTATTCCAAGCCCCACAAGCACTGTTTCAATTTTCAGAGCCATTAAATCATAAGTGGTGTTCAGCAAAATATTTTTAACTGGAATGGTTATAATATAAAAATGCACATGTCTTAAGTTATAATCACAGTAGTAGTTTAAGTGGCCATAGAGGGATTTGAAGATTGCAGCTTTATAAAACAAGCATTTGTCAATGCCGAATGTTCGCTTGCAGGTATTTGCATTGGTATTTGGCACTTGGACATGGCTTAAAAAAATCAGTGACAAAGAAGTACAAGCATTTGTCAATTCCGAATGTTGCTTGCTTCTATGTGCTGTTTAGGTATTTGGAAGTCATTGGAGTGCAAATATTGAAAATTTACGAACTTACGAGCATGCGAGGAACGCGAATTATCAGAAACAGTCATTTTAGGAATTTTTTCACCAAATTTTCAACATAGCCATTTTAAGACCTCTGCTCATGGACAGGGTCACTGTGATTTTCTTAATGTGTCCCATACATTGAGTTTGCACACCGACTGCGCCATTGTGTGCTACTTGGGCGGAAACACATTTTGGGCAGGATGTGAAAAATGACAGCTGTACTGCTCATAAGGAGGTGTGGTAAAATGGCAATGTTGAAAATCTGGAGGGAAATATTGAAAATTCACAAACCTACGAGCGTGTGTAGGAACTGCGCAACGCACGCTTGTAAAACAGTCATTTTTAGGAATTTTTTCACCAAATTTTCAACATAGCCATTTTAAGACCTCTGCTAATGAACAGTGTCACTGTGATTTTCTTAATGTGTCCCATACATTGATTTCACACACCGACTGCGCCATTGTGTGCTACATGGGCGGAAACACGTTTTGGGCAGGATGTGAAAATGACAGCATACTGCCTATAAGGAGGTGCAGTAAATTGGCAATGTTGAAAATCTGGAGTGAAAATATTAAAATTGCCAAACTTACGAAGCGTGCATAGGAACCGCGAACGACGCTCGTAAACAGTCATTTTAGGAATTTTCACCAAATTTTCAGCATAGCCATTTTAAGACCTCTGCTCATGAACAGTGTCACCGTGATTTTCTTAATGTGTCCCATACATTGATTTTTGCACACCAACTGCGCCATTGTGCGCTACATGGCAGAAACACATTTTGGGTGAACGGAAATGACAGCTATACTGCTCATAAGAAGGTGTGGTAAAATGGCAATGTTGAAAATCTGGAGTGAAAATATTGAAAATTCGCGAACTTATGAGCCTGCTGAGAACTGCACAACGACATCAGAACGGTCATTTTAGATTTTTCACCAATTTAAAATAGGCTTTTGAGAGCCCACTTATGAACGCTGGCACTGTCATTTCATTAATCAGGCTCAAAAGGTGATTTCATGCAGTGACTGCGAAATCACTCTTCGGCCCCAATAACGCCATGACAGTGACAGAATTCATAAGAAGGGTCCTAAAACCTATGTTGAAAATTTGGCAAATATTCCAAAAATGCCTCAAGATATGCAACAAAGTTGAAAACCCCATCTAGCCCATTATACAGCTTACCGGCATTTCATCAGTTCGCGGTCGGCTTTGAAGAGTGCAGACGTGTTCCCGGTCCAGCGATGATCATCGCGCCGAGCTCTGGAGGTAAGTATGGGGTGAGGGGGGTGTGGGGAGGCAGGGTGCGCAGTAGGTGGGTGCGGGTTGTAGGAGGGGGCAGGGAGACTGCGTGGGACTGTTTTTAATTTACAGTTTTTTTTTTTCTATAATTGACGACTATAATTGGGTGGGCTCCCAGCATGGCAGAAGGATGGCTGTGCAGGGCCATGGAGCCGACGGGGGATTGGGCACCCCCGTCGGCAGATGATGAAGGACGTTTGCCATGCTGGGGTGGTCTCCCAGCATGGCAGCAAAGATTTTGGGGGGGCGTGATGCACTGCAAGCACACAGCGATGGTTTTCTTTGAAGAGAAGACCACCGCTGTCATACACAGCACCGCAGCGATTGGTGCAGGACTGCCACGCCTGCTCAATGAAGCAGGGGATTGCACAGGGCAGGCACACCTCCAAAGTGTCCTATTCTCCCAAGACGTTCCTTGCACATGCGCGCAAGCGAACGTAAAACCGGTAATACTGAAATGACACCAACATTGTTAAGCACACACAGTGTGCAGCCTGTGAAAAGGTTAGTACTCTTTTTAATTTATGTGATCAAACAATCTGTGTTCTGGAAATGCCTATCAGCAAAAAGGAGTATGGGGCTGAGTATATGACACTGTAAACAATAGCCAAACCAATGTAACACCCTCTCTCATTTTAAAGTTTCACTAGAAAAAAATGAACATAGGTTTGTTTGGCTGTATGTTGCTACAATCCATGGACCATTTCAGTCTGAATATTGCAGTCTACATTTGTTGTCAGAAGTATTCAAAGACCCATATATAGTATTTCAGATCCAGAGCCACAAAGTAATTAATATTCAGCACAATGGGTGCCATGCACAAAGCAGGGGAGGGCTCACGCAGGCAGCATAGATGGAGCATGGAATGCACTGCATTGGAGCTGTGTAAGATACACACAGATAGCATGTGCGAACTGTGTGGAGTGCTGTTTGCCCACTGCTGGTACAGAGAAGCATCTTTGTGTGGCATGAAGCATGCAGAGGGGCAGGTATGTGCAGTGCACCACATGCCCCACTCGGATGTGCATGCACAAATGCAACCACATCGACAAGGTACATGGGACCACACGCACAACACTACACCAGGGATAGGGCAGCCATAAACCTCTGTGCACAGTGCACATGCTGAGATGTGTCTCAATAGGGGTGAAGCCAGACACAGGCAGGACATCGTGACCCTGCTACATAGTGACCTACAGACAACACAGCATGGGGGCCAGGTGGCCAGGCATGCCCACCACCATGCAATCCTGACCCGGTATGCTGGATCATGTCGGGCCTGTGGTCTGGTGGAAGGCACTCTCACCACCATATTGCCAGACTGCCCCCAAAAGCAAGGATGCCCCTCAAAGAGCACCTATACAAACCTCTACTCCTCATATTAGGGGACTGCATCTGATTGCAGAGTGGGGTGTGTAAGCACTGATGACTGCCACACAGGAAGGATACAGACATGCCCGTGACCCACTATATACAGCCTAAACCAATCCCCTAAATCTGTCAGCTGTATGGCTAACTAATACAGTACCTGTTGTAGGATGTGCTCCTGACTATGGGTCACTCTCCCTGACTACAACATGCCAATACCCTAAAAAAATGAGTCAATAGGATATGAAGCATATATACCACACAGGCCCCCCCCCCCAACTGGATGCCGTGCGGTGCCAGTCAGAATAATGGCACAGACACAGGTTATCAGTTTACCAAATGTTTACCACTGATGTGTAATTCATGAAATCAACAGCCCCATGACCTGGTTCTCAGTCCTCCTCCCCCTCTGATGAATCACCTGATGAAGCCAGAGGTGTGCTCCTGGTAGGCAGTCACATTGCCAGGACCAAGCAACAGAGTGGGCTGGTGCACCTTTTGAAATGAGAGAAATAGACAGAAAAGGTGGGGTGTGAGTGACCTGCCTGTGATGTGCCACTACCACCCATATACTACATGCACGCTAAATAATACTTACATAGGAGTGCTCTGCCACCACCCACAGCTCTCCTACCTCATCTTTGTATTAGATATCCTGGGATCTGACCCTAAGGGACAGGATCTCCAGGATCACCTAAGGCCACCTTTTCCTCTTAGTGACCATAGACATGGACTCTCCTGGGCTCAAATCCCTCTGCTCCATGTCATATAGTCCAGCTTCCTGCTAACACCTGTGGGGACACAACAGTAAGCAGACCATGAGCCAGTAGTACCATCATGCTGCAGTGCTGCCTGCACGCCACCCTCATGCAGCTTTGTACTGTACTCACCTGTCAGCTCCATAACCTCGCATACATTGCCTCCCTCCTGGAAACCTTGTTATGTGAGGGTGGCCCTCCTCCATGATTTCTGGGGTACTTCCCTAGGTGCCCCTCAGCTGCCACAGTGCTTGCTCCTGCCTCTGCCATGATGCTCACAATAATGGACATTGCCACATGGCAGACGCCCTACCATGCAACACCATACACTGGCATGCACAGGAACAGCCACCACAAAGGGATATAGAGTGAACTGGTGGTGCTAGACAATACAAGCAGGCCACCCTGCCATGCTCTATATCCGTCCACCGCAATGCACCAGGTGTGTCAATGCCTACCTGTGTGCCATGTGTCCAGGACTGCTGTTGAACACCTTCCTACTAGATGAGGAGCTGGCACAGGTACAACAACAACAAACACACCCCCAGTCAAGGGAATACTGCAACAGACTACTGATTCGGTCCCTCTGGGATGCACACTGTGTACAGCATTTCCAGCTGGACTATGCTACAATCGCACACTTGTGTGACATGGTATGGTCACACATCAGACCCTGTACTAGACAATCTAGGCCAATGACCATGGAAACAAAGGTGCTGTGTGCATTGCAATATTATTCCACAGGTTCCTTCCAGAGGATGGCAGGGATATCATAGGTGTGAGTAAATCATATGTGTCCCATGCCCTGCTAGGTCACAGATGCCCTGCTACACCATGTGCAGACACACATTACCTTTCCAACCACACCTGTACAAATTAAATCCACAAAAAGGGATTCTATGGCATGCATGGCATACTGAATGTGATAGGTGCCACAGACTGCAACCCATGTCGCGATCCTGGCCACCTCAGTGGAGGAGGAGATGTACCAGAATCGCGAGGATTTCTGCAGCATCAACTTCCAGGTCATATGCAATGCAGATGGCATCATCATGAACATATACGCAAAATACCCAGGCTCATGCCATGACACCTAGATCTTCGATCAGTCTGGCTTTGGTGCCTGCCTTGCTGAACGTGGTGGTATGGATAGCTGGTTGTATAGTCGGTACTGCAGAGGGGGCCCATGGTGTCTGCAGGTCTGTCCACACACACTAACACTATCTTTCACCTTCCTAGGCAACAGCGAATACCCACTATGTCCATAACTCTTGACACCATATCTGGAGCTCCGGTGGCAGGCAGAATAGGCATTCAACATAGCACACAAGAAGACATGGTTAGTAGTGGACCACATGATTGGCAGGCTGAAGATGCAGTCTTTGTGTCTGGATCACACTGGTGGCATGATAATGCTTGCCCCCTGGGAAGGCTGGCAGGGTGCTCACTGTCTGTGCTATGCTACCCAACATCTGTGACAGATGCCAATTGTCCATGCCATGAGATGCACCCAAGAACATGCCATCCTGTGATGATGATGACCCAGCATTTGTGGTGGGGGGGCTACACTGTCAGGTTGTGCATTGCAGCACATGGTAACATAGGGTACATTCAGCTGGTTGCTGTGTGGGTCAGGTGACACCATGATGGCATACCACTCTGAGAGCACCTGTGCCAGGTATGGCACCTGTGAGTGTATACAGTGCGTGTGGTTCTTGGGTGGCATGCTGCTGGCCCTGTCACTTTTGGGGGGTACATGTGCAGTGCATGTGTGTGGTCATGTGTGGTACAAGAGGGGGGTTCATATATGGGATGTGCGGGTTCATGTGTGGGCAGTGGTAGTTCATATGTGGGGTGTGGAGGTTCATGTGTGGGCAGGGGGAGTTCATGTGTGAGGTGTGTGGGTTCATGTGTGGTGTTTGGGGTTTCATGTGTGGTGTGTGCAGGATAATTTGTGGTGCTTGGTGGACTTATGCTGTGCACATCATGTACCATGATGTGTATATCAGATGTGGACAGTGGTATGCAGATGGTGGTGTGCCATATGCCACTCTGTTGATGGCCACAAGGCATGAGCGGTCCTTACATCATGGTGGCAGTCACACCCTCTCCCTCCTCATTCCAGATCTCGTTCCTAGGCATCTTTTTGGTGTCAGGTGTCCTGCACCTCTAGTGGCCCGTGGTGGTCTTGCTGTCACTGGTGCTGCATCTAGTCTGGTGTCCCTCCTTGCACCACATGTGCCTGCCATTTCCTGTGTGGTGCTGTCCCCTTCCCCACATGTTTGGACACCTTTTGTGGCCACAGATGCTGCATGCACAGGTAGCATGTGCCCCGTCAGCATCTCCAGGATGTCACCAATCTTGTTGAGGCCCCTGTGCATGTCCCTCACCTCCTAGGAGAGGTCACATAGTGTCTCTGTAGTGTCCTGCTGTGCTGCTAGGTTGTCATATTCCAGCTGCTGTAGGTCATGGTAGTATGCCTGCAGCATGCCTACTGATGGGTTCTTCTTGGTGTGCCATGGCAGCCATCTGGATGACCGCTCATCACCACTGTTATGGCCATGTTGTGGGGATGTTTGCTTCTTAGTGGTGTGCAGCTCATTGAATGTGCACATGAGTGATGACACCAGGGTGTCACCTTGGGGTGGCAGGGCATGGACTGTGGTGTCTGTTGCCATGTCCTTGCCTGTGTGCATTGGCAGGTCCTGGGGTGGTGAGGGGGCACAGGTGCGCTGTGGTGTGTCAGCATGAATTCATGGTCAGCTGTGTCTGCTGCTCTTGCCTTGGTGTCCACAGCCCTCACAGTGTTGATGTGATGTGCCTCACTGTCCTCCACCAGCATCCTGGCCTGCTCCAGCTGTCGACCTGTGGGTGACAGGGTAGGTGGTTACTACTGTCAGTGCTACATCCCTGTGGTACACAGTCCCAGTATGGTGCACTGTTCGTGCTACCTACCACCCATGGGTGCCTGCTCCCTTGGTGGCTCCACTGGTGCGGTGTTCCCTAATGGTCCTGTGGTCCATTGAGATGTGTCTGCGGGTTGCAAAAGAAGGTGGTTACTGTTGGCACTGTGGTGTCTGTGTCCCCCTATCCTGTGTATAGTGCCACACATACCTGCTAGGGTGTCAATGCCCATGTACTCATTGTGGAGGACCACATCGGATATTACCTCTGCCAGTATGCTCTCAATGGGTGTTATGCCTGGGTTATATACCACCAACTGACCCACATGTAACCATAACCTTATGCACTTACAAGTATTAGTGCCTTACCACAGTCTCATAATGTTTTATCTTGTTTTATTACTTATGTTAGTGTTCTTTATTATATTTGCTATGCTTACATTTGTCTGTAATGCATTTACTGTACCTATATGATATGTTTCTACTGTATATTCTGCCATACTCATGATCACTCATATTCTGTAGTTTTCCACTACTGTGACACGTTGCATGCTTTTCTGATGACATTGCATGTGTTCTCAGACTCACTGTCTCCAGTGAGACTGATAACAGGTTGCAGACTATGAATTTCCATTGTTTAGAGATTCAGAGGTTCTTCCTTACTTTGCAACTTCATTTCCTATGTAATTGCCCAAGGAAGCCACCTTATTTACATGCCTTATCCAATGGTGTATGTTTATCATATCTGTAATGTCGCTCCTATCAGTTATATATAATTGTATGCACACCATCTCCTTGGAGAGAAAGAGACCATACTCGAGGAATGTTGGGAAATTGGCTCCCTTGTGATTGCTTTGCTTCACTTGTTATGGCGTGAGTATGTAATAAATGTGCTTAAATATGAAATAGTTAACTTTCACGTTTGCAACAATGGTGAGCCAGCCTGTGATGGTTTTGTCTGGCAAAGAATAACACTCATTTTACTTAGTGGTTTGAGTTCTGAGATGTGTCTTTTCTCAGAGGCAAGTAGCTACGAGTTTGGCAGCATAGGGACTCCATGAGTGGACTGCTACTCATTGTTTTGTGAATTTCTCCTTCAGAGAAGCTCACAGATGCCATCTGTCTGTGTGTGTTTGGGTGACGTTGTTGTAAACATGGCAGTTAACCCACAGAATTGTTTAAAGAGTCCCCTGCTTATTGACATGTCTAAAATATGCACGTGGTTGAGAGAAGACATCTCAGCTTATCTCATTGCACTAGGTGCATGGGACATGCTTAAATAAGAAACAGTTAACTATAAATGTTTTGGATCCAATTATGTTGATCTGTGTGCAGTATATTGAGCTGAGACAGTCAACTACAATGCAATCTGATAGAGGGCTGCTTTGGAGACTTTTAAGCCTGATAGGGTTAATGGCTACTGGTCAGTCTGTGGCTGAACCTTCTGATATGTTTGTTATAGACTTCCTTGAGGAATCCTCCTCACTAATGTGATTTACAGACCAAACATTTGTATGTCCTGACATTAGAGGTATTTATTTTTTTTTACATGAAAAGTATGTCTGGTAGCGTGTTGCCCTGTCCTCGTGTTTCAAGTTTGTAGTGAGTAAACTTTAATTATATCTGTTGGTTAATCCACCTTTCATTGTGTTCTGTAATGAATCTAAGTGTAAACACTTTTGTCTATACAGCTGTTCCTTACTACTCACTTTAGGAGAAGCACTACGTTTAATAGTAGTACACCATGTCTTATTATGTATTCCCTGAATGCTTACTTTACTAATTTGCAGACAGCATACTCGAGGTCAAGCTGTTCCCTACAGTTTTAATAATGACTACTTGGAGAATGTTTAAAAAAAAGTACAGCAGACACATTACTGTATTCAGTAATGAATGTTAAGGTTTAATGAGATCAGCTTCATTAGCTATAACTGATGTGTTTGATTATTAGCTGTTTTGAAATATGTAATTGGTGATGACTGGGATACAAGAGTTAAGTCCGTCTTTTACTCTGATTGAGTTACTTACTTTTGTTCACTTGAGCTAATTTTTTTTTACATTAAAAGAATCTTAGTTTGTTTGTTCCAGGTTAACCTTCGTCGGTGATGTAGTGTTGCAGAATATGTTTTTGAATGTGCCATCCTGGATTTTGAGGTGTGGAAATATCTGTAGTTGTGAAACACTGTGCCTAACTCAGCATATGCTGTCTATTCGTCACTGTTACCAGTTATCAAAGTCTTTAACTGTGTCTTCTGACACTACACTAGTTCTTTTTTGTTGGTTGTAATAAGATAAATCTGCTCATAAACTAGCCAACACCTTTGACTTGTTGCCAATGACATGTTCCGGTTTGCAGTGTTGGCACATTGTCTGCAAACTTTCTATCTTTCAGATAAGTGGTTGGTTTAATGTTGAAGTATGTGGACTGGTGTCCTTAGTATTGATTCAAGTTAATCATAGTTTGCAAATGCTTGCAAAGGTTATCTGTTTTTTTTTTCAATATGGCCTCTCCCTCTGGCGTCATATAAATTGTGATGATTCATCAGTTTTATTTTTGATGCTTCAGCTGGTGGCTAGACAGTATTATTTTATCTGTCAAGACCTCTCATTCAGTGCAGTGTTCAAGTTCACTGCAGCTAAGTCTGGGTTTGGTCCAGGAAACATTGTTTGCACAGTGTGTGACCTTTTGCAAGTTGATATTGACCTCCTTGTGTTTGTCAGCTGTACTTGTTTTTCCAGCTCACAATTGATGTACTTCCCTAATTAAATCAGTATTTCTTCTCCAAATATAACTTTAATGGGGTGTGTACATCAAAAGTACTTTTGTTAAAAATGCTATTCCAGTCCTCCTCATCTGTACGTGATGTTAGGACTGCAATTTATTTTTTCTCTCAGGGCTTACAGCCATGAAGATGCTTGCTATCTACACACCCACCCATTCCTAAGTATGCCTTCCTTTAAGGAAGATCTCATGGCTTCTTTGTCCTTGTCCTATATCACTTATCCCTATGCATCACACAGCAATTAGAATGGGGGGGGGGTTGTTCACCCCCAGCATTTCTAATAAGCCATTTACTTTATCTTTCACAGGACTGCTACACAATGTACACTGCCACAATAAGTATTATGTCTGTTTTGGGAGATTTTACCATTTATGTTGCAGACCTAATTTAACACCTTTTTAACAATTTTGTACATACAAAATACCAATATTATAACTTGTTATTTATCAGAAAGATGTGTGTGTTAATGACATGGTTCTAATGTCAAATTCAGAGAATTAGGGACGCCTAACACTCTGACATTAATAATTTATTTCATTTTCAGGAATTCATCGGAGTGTACTAGTAGCTACAATAAAAAGAGCCTACCCCCAAAGGTGATCGAATGCATACATCTTTATAATGTTAATATCAGTATTAGTGTTTTGAGACAACCAGTGCTAACCTTCCACAAAGAGAACGCTCTGAGTAAATGAGATGTTCCCTTTCATGGCTTGTGTTTTTTTTTCTCTCTCTTGCAGGGATAAGACTATCCTTCTCAAGTAACCACTGGTAATGTATAAGTGTATTATAACCAGTGGCCCAATTTCATTATAATGTTATTATTGTTTAAATCATAGTACAATACTGTATTGCCTTTGTTATTATTTTTTTTTTACAAGTTGGGTCAAACCCATCTGCATTTATTCAGCATACAACCTTCCAGGTGATGACTGATTGGCAAAGACAGTTTGCCAGTATTTTTGTGGATAAATATCCACACCTCTGTTAGGAATAAAGAGTTCTCCAACATTTATGCAAACACCTGTTACTAGTTAGTTTGATAGTATTTACTGTTGTATGGTCGGACATCTGTCCCAGCATTGGTCCTACAGTGTCCTATTATCTCTGTGCCACCTCTTTAGCAGAAAAAGGCCCTCGGGGGAGGGGAGCATGAATTGTATATATACACATCCCCAGTAACTGATCACTTGCATTAACACCTGTTTTAACAACTGGTGTGCCCGTAAGGGACAAATAATTGTTGGAACTGTTAATGACATAGTTAACTACTAACACAGCATTGCATGCCTATTTGTTTAACAAATGACAGTCTATGGATGGTGTCAGCTGTATACATACTATTTCATACAGGCTATACTCACTGATAGAAGGCTTTTACGGTTCATCAGTGATGAGTATATATAATGATGTAGCTGCTACCATTCTTAGTGTGATTCACCATGTCTATGACATTTCCCTAGATATGATCTACTGTAAGCCTAGCCTCCTTTACTATACAGCCAGCTCAAGGAGGGGATTGATCCATGCCACTTTGCAGTACACCTACAGTGGTTGCAAATAAATGAAATTACTTCTAGACCTAACTGGGCTACAGCTAGCAGATCCAGAAATGGGGAGGTAAACCCACTGTCCCTCCAGAAAGAGCACAAAAGAAGAACCAGATCCAAATAACCATTTTCCTGTAACAGGCCTTCATTTTTCCTGTATTTTACCTGTAGAGGCAGCATCAAATCCCTGTATAAATCCCTGTAGATTTTTCCATAAGCCACTACTTCCTTATTTGTGACTTTGTTGTTTATTTAAACGTAATATGTTGGCAGCCTTTTATCAGGAAAAGGGCTCTGATTTGCTGTTAGGTATTAAAATTATATGTCAAGCTGACAGTGAAATCACAGGTGAATGACCTGGCAGTCACTGAATTGCTATTCCTAAGTAGCAGTGATGTCACAGTCAGTGAGGTCACAATGCTAGTAATGTAGTTGGGACAGTATAGCTAGCTATGTCAGCTGCCACACAGAGTGCTGTTCCACACATCACACATATTAACATCAGGTAAACAATCTTCTAATTAAACAAAAAGAAAAGATAAAGTACCTCAAATATAAAAGGTAATGGATGACTGCTTTTAAAATCAAATATTAGTTTCAGGCAGTACACAAGCTCTTTAACCCACATGCCTAGTGTGGGGATAGAACCCACAGCTTTCTGATCTTCCAGTTTCAGAGGCCAGTGTGCATGCTATTTTTGCATCTTTCATTTGTTAGTTTTTACACAAATTCTCTCAGACTTTTTTCTGACCACCTGGTGGAATCTTGAGTGAATAACATAAATGTTATTATTTTCTTCAAGGCCCTGACCCTGCAACTAAATACACACTCAGTACGTCATATTATAAAATGAGAAAAAAGACTTCTGTTTCCAGTGGTTGCCTCCAACTTGTAATACAGAAAGTAATGACAGTCAGCTAATAAACTGGGATTCCACTGTCTGTTATCTGACACTGTGTCTGACTTTCATTTTCACAAAAAACAAAAGGAAATGAGTTAACCCCTAGGTTGCTGAAAGAAATAGAACAAATCTGTTAGACTGAGCTGGACAGATGATAGAAACAGCAGTTTAAAAAGTGTTTTTTTTTTGTTAACATCTTGAGAAGTTCTGAGGTACAATACAGTAGTCCTCCTCCCCCCTTCAGATGCCTTTAACATAGAGCAACAAATAGCAAAAATCAGAAGGGGAGTGCACTACTTTGCAGTTGTGGAGGAATACATACAAATGTCTAAAATGGAAGTTCTAAGAAAAGCCATTTTTAAGCTACAGATGACAGAAGGGCTGTAGGCTCCACCCACAGCCTAAAAATGTGTGTTTACTAATAGCCCATTTGTTAGTTACAAGTTAAAAATAAAATACATAATGTTCACTAACATTATAAACCAGCTCAGCCACTTTGCCTTCACAGTGTGGTTTAGAACAACCATAAACAATCTAATTGCAAGTGCCAACAACCAGCACCAGCCAGGTGCAAGGGCCTTGGCCCTCAACTAGTATTCAGCTGAGCTGGGGAAGGGGGCGCTGTGTACATTCCCATATTCTTTCACATATCCTTTTTGTCTTTTTTTCTGTTGTAAAAGACAATAGTATTTCAACAGTCATTCCTGGACTCTGACAACTAACTTCATTTTAAATGAGATCAATGTTTAAAATGTATTTTTCTGCAATATGCTTAATATGACTATTGTTTCATTGTGATTATATCATTGTCATTATGTTTTCAAGTATTGTTGCAGCTTGTCAAGTATAAGTTCAGTAAACTGCTCCACATCCGTGGATGTTTTGGGGTATTCGGCCCATCTGGGTGACATCTGTCACACCCACATGGGGTGGTACAAAGTACCAATCACTTACATGACAAATTAGCTGTTTTCACAAGCTGAAATGTCCCAACAACACCCCCATGAAGGATGATTTCTTTCTCATAGGTTATGTGCCACCATTCATACTCCCAAACAAAATGTATCAGCATTGCTGTCCCATCCAGATTCATTACAAGACGAAAACCATGTACACCTGGACACAGTAATGGTGGCACCTAACCAATCTTACAGACTAAATGGCAGACTGCTAACAATCTATGACAAATCCCTAAGGCCCACCTAGCTAATGGCACATTCCAAGGTAGGGCCTACACCAGAAGGTCACCCACTGGCATTCTGTCTATATGCCAGGCCCAAGCACAACACACAGGTTTCTACACCTGTACTGTACTCATACATCCATATTTTTTTGCTCTATTTCTATATAATACTACTACTACATAATATTGTATTTGGAGTGGCTGTGTACTGAGGCTGGATGGCTATTGCATTACATTGATTGTAAGCTGTTATGGTATAAATGAAAGCATGTTTAGATGCAGCCATGGACCACTTGGTGTCTAGGTGCGCCTCAGCTGACTGTGCACCAGGTTCATGAGGCAGGGGCATAAGTAGTTGTGGAGCACAAGAGTGCATTGGCAGATGGAGGAACAGGCCATGGGACAAAGCAGGGACACCAAAAAAGCTCAGTCTGTCAGTTAGTCAAAGACTTGCTGGTAAGCTGCAAATGTCTAAACAAATGAAGCTTTACAGCCCAAGTCGAGGCACAGAGAGAGAGAGAGTCTCCAGCCCAAGGAGCTTACAAAAAAACACACACAAAAAAAAGAAAGAGGCTTTGCATGCCAAGGTACAGGATAGATCTTCGCTCATGCACACTCCCACATGCCCTCCACCCAGTGTCCATATTACCAGCCCATGGTGTTTATAGAGTTATGCATTTGTACATCAAGAGGACTGGCTAGTGCATCAGGCTGCTTGTATGCTTCACTGGTATACACTGAAGCATGGCTGGATGTTGCCAGGGACACTCAATAGCTAATAATAGGGCCTAATTGACTCTGCTCATATTCTTGTAGCATGGACTAGCATAGTCGCGGAGTAGGGGCATGAGAGAAGAAAGAAGAGTGGGCCAAGAGGGATGAGCATGGTAACCATAGGATCTTTATTACACACAAAACCCAGGGCACCTCATATAGTAGGCATTTTGCTTTTAGTTGAGCTCTGACCCTCAAGAGCAGCATCCTCCACATTCACATAGTTCTTTGCCTCCTATGCCCATGAGAAAACAAAGTGTAGTCAAAAGTATACAGTGTCAAAATAACTATAAGTACACATTAATGGAAAAAAGCAGAAAGCTAAAAGTCAGCCTGGCAGGGGCTAAAGGACCAGCTTTTCAGTTTTCAGCTTTGTAGAGAGTCAAAAAAAATGGAATGAGAGAGAGACTACCAGCTCACTAAAGTGCCAGCTTGAAGCTCCCACTGAAGCACTACTCCAGCTGTGGCTGCAAAGGTCGAGAAAGACCTGCAGCTCTCATTCAGAGATTCAGAGAACATGGGTGACTGACTACTCTTGCTAAGTTGGGAACACAGGATTTCTGGGTGCCCAGAAATATTATTTGCAGGCATATTTAAAAAAAATGTACACCAGAATCTAACTAAATGGACCTCCTTTACCTAGGTTCAGGTGTTTAAGTATAGGGAAACCAAACACTTTTTTTCTTCACTTTTTGGCATCCTATGTCTGAAAAACTGAACATGTTGCAATCATGAACTTTTCAGGTATTGAGAACCTGTCAGCCTGACCATGCATGCCACGTTATGGGCTATTTTGGAAAACCACACCAAAGTTATTAAGGTGCAAACTTGGGGATTAACATTGAAAAGCCTACTCAACCCTAATTATAGGGATGAAGTTTATATACATATATTCTTTGCAACAAAATGTGTTAGTGCACTAGTTAAGGTTCAACTTAATCCATAAAAGTATGGACATGTGGCTTTAGGGTTTTCAACCCTACTCCCCCCCCCAAGCAAAAGGACAAGCACATACAAGCAACCATAGACAGCCATCATCAGATGATGCAAACAACATACAGCTGTTTCCATATTACACAAATGCAGTAGCACTAATGTGCTACCTTTGTGGATTTGTATCTGTGGCTACAGACCAACTTGTGGTTTTGCACCCTGAAGTATATGAATGTCTTACAGTGTGCATGAGTATCTGTGGCAACAGAAGTAGTGTTACAATAAGGGTATCATGGATTTCTATATTCAGCTACAGAAGTGTAGGCCCCCACAGGGTCCTGCACCTCTGCACCCAAAAGCCAGTCTGTATGCCTTATACCTGTGACTGAAGAAGGACAAACCCCTCAGGGGCCTGCACTTCTGCAGCCAAAAATATGTACATATCTTACAGCATGCATGAGTACTTGTAGCTACAGAAGCTATGGCTGCACAGGGTCCTGTGCATCTGCAGACTGAAGTAGTGCTACAGTTTGGGAATCATGCACTTCATTAGGCCTGCACATCTGCAGCTGGAGGTCAGTGTGCCACAGTGCTGGTGCTGTTTTTAAAGACCTTTCCAAGGCATTTGATACAGTGCACCACACACTACTCCTGGATTCCCTCACACAGACAGGCCTGTCTCCAGAGACCATTGGCTGGTTTGCCAGCTATCTGTCTGCAAGAACCCAGACAGTCAGGCTTGCTCAAACCCTGTCCTCCCCCTCCAAGTCAGGTCAGGGGTCCCACAGGGCTCTCTACTCAGCCCCCTACTTTTCTCCCTGTTCTTCAATTCCCTGCCCAAGGACTGCCATGGGAAACTACTTCTGTATGTGGATTATGCCATCCTCTACAGCTCCCGTACCAATCCCACATCCCTCCATTCTGCACTCCATAAATCATTCACAGAAGCTGAATCCTGGTTCATTCGACATAGGCTAGTCTTAAAGTACAAAAAAATAAAATCCATGGTATTTGCACACTCCCAAAACAAGAACATAGGACAACCCCTGCTCATATTGAACTCTAAATCACCCCCTTGAGCAGGCTACCCCATTCGAATACCTAGGTATCACCCTAGACTATGGGCAAACCTACCATGACCACATCTGAAAACTGAGTACCGCTGTTAATGGGCGTATTGGCCTACTTCATGGGTACACGCATTGCCTCCCACTGGAAACTCTCCACCTAGCTGTCTCAGCATCAATACTATCACTCACTACGGAATCATTATCTATGGGGCAGCCGACAACACGCACCTAAGCAAAATTAGGCTGGCCCTTAATAAGGCCTGTAGACTAGCCATTGGCTGTGCCAGACTCACACATACCTACACCCTTTACACCTCAACCATCTGGCTAGACTTTGATGGGAGGCTTAAATATCAGATCTGCCTTTTTGTTAAAAAAATAACAGCAGGGCTGCTCTCACCCCCCTACTCCAGGCACCATTGTCCACCCGCCTCACTCAGCAATCGGCGACAACCCACTTCAGGGTACCTCGCTGTAAAACCACCTTGGATCAAAGAACTTTTAGGTACCTGGCCCCTAGCTGGCTTAACTCCCTCCCAAGCTCCCTCCTCACAGAACCCAAACTTGGACAGTTCAAGTCCCAGCTAAGAGATCTAATCTCTTATGACTCAGTCTGTGACTGTCCTTGATTTCTAGCCTTACCCACTCCCCCCCCCACGACTATGGACTTAACTCTGTTCCAGCCACACCAGGGCATGCCTATATTTGACAAAAGACACCTCAGTCCAGCCTTGGCCTGTGAATAACCACCAGAGCATGGCTGGTGCCACTGCCCTGCAGTGTATGTTTCTGTTACCTGCTACCGTCTGTACTACGTACTTATGCTAGGCAACACTCTGTATCTTTGTATCACCAGCTGCTTTACTGTGCTACCTGCAACCATTTTCTAACCATTTCTGTAACTATTGTGTCTAACTGTTGCTATTGTCCCTGATGTCTCTGTTCTCAATGACGTGAAACCTTTGTAAAGGAGTCTTTGACTCAAAGGTATGGTATCCGATATCTTCAATAAATAAATAAAATAACAATGAACAGAAACATAAAAATAACAGTGCATATGCCAGAGACTGTAGTCTATTATTTACTTACGCATAAGTAAGAGGATAAGCGATCAGTACCCCTATGTATCACCTCCTAAATGAGGTTTAGCCTGGGGCAATCCTGGACTGTGAAAGTACCATGAAATAATGTTAATCACAATGTGCTAAGTAAAAGAAAAGAACATTTAACCAGTTTACCATACGAAATACGGGCATCTTTAAAACAGTGCCATCAAAATAGAGTGCAATTGATTCTGATGAATACAAACTAAACTACAAAGGTGCAAACGAGATTAAAACATCAAAACTGTTGTCAAGGAAACATTATTACCAAATTACGAGAACTGATTTGTTTGGATGTGTACTGCAAAAGTTAGTGACTAGTTTCACATTGAATACTGCTGTCTACATATGTTATCAGAGGCATTCAAAGCCCCATAAGTACTATTTCAGAACCATAAAATCGTAAGTGGAGTTCAGCAAAATATTTATAACCGGAATGTTATTAAAAAAAAAAAGCACATGTCCTAAGTTGTATTCAAAGTGGCCTGGGGGGGGGATTAAAAGATTGCAGTTCTGTGAAAAGCAGTAATATTAAAATTACACCACAGTTGATCATTTAAAGGTTTTATTACAAAGGGAGATTCAACGGATCTCAGTTTTGGGAGTACTACATCCTGGTGGGCTCAGTAACAGCTAGACTATGAGATGCTCCTTTAACTGGATGGGCTCCTTTTGTATTGTACCCTTTGTTGTTCTTGTTTCCCATTTCTATGGGTTTTGGAAGGATTGTCAAAACCCTTCTTTCCTCCCCTCCATATGCATTCCACCTCTCCCCTCAGGTGTCTTTGCTAAATCTCTGTTTGTCATTATAATCAAATTACCTATTAATTCTGTATTAGTTACTGGAAATGATTAGCCATATTATATTGGCTTTTCTTGTTTAGTCTTATCATTGTCCTTTTAAATCCCTATTAAAAATGCATGAATATAAATGTTTTTCAATTTTTGTGTTGAGACTTCAAAACAGTCTGTGATGCTCTACACTCAGTGCTAGTAAAACTCTGAAATGAAGGAAGGTGTAACATCTGTTTGGCCATTGTTGTCCGTTCTTATCTTCAGCCCCCTACTCTTTTTGTCAAGCAACACCTCCACAACACCGCCTGTCTAATCATAGAAAATAAAAAAAGAATACTATTTCACAGGTTATGGGCAGTTGGGTGTGCTTCACTACTTTGATGACATTTTTATATTCCTGTTTTTTTACAAAAACTCTTTCTTCTAATCCTGCCAGTGCCACTTATAATGAATATTGCAACTTTGATCTCAGTCACATGTAGTTCTTATATTAGTACCTTTACAGTTACTAATATTGGGCCCTATGTACAAAGGCATGTGAAATGCTCTGAAATGAGACTTAGCAGCAATGCACACATATGTACCATGCAAGATGATCGCATGCCCATATGCACAAGCAGACACACACACTGGTCAGGGTTAGGGCTGGCACCCACAGATGCATGCTGAGCCTTGCAGAGGTGGGGCAGGCGGGGTCTGGTAATGCGGCCATGCCCCATGACCCCACCATATATGGACAACCACACCACTGCACACACCCACAGAAGTGAATGCTGACATAGAGGATGAAGACAATGGCACACCCTGGGGAGGCATGACAACTGAAACAAATGTGTCCACTGGCCAGGACCCACAAGTGGAATGGCATGGCTGCATGGACACTGTGGTCCCTGACCCATCAGCAAGCACCAGATGATCCAGGTCATCCAATTTCACTAGCCCACAGGTGGCTGCCCTGGTGACAGACATCCAGGGACACTAGTCTGAACCTGTATGAGGCAGATGCAAAGAAGGTCCCCACCAAAACAAAGGCATGGCTTTTGCTGGACATACAGGCAGTAGTCAATGCCACAGGGCCAGAGGTATGCACATTGAGTGCCATAAAGCACAAGTGGCATGACCTCCAGTCCACTATTAAGTGTAAGCTGGTGGCTGCCAGTCACACACAGTCAGCCATGGGAATTGGACTGAACACAAAGGAACTCAACCTGACCCCCATGCTACAAATGTGAAAAGATCACACCTTAGGTTCTTTGTATGATATGCTGGACAAAGAAAGTAACAACAAGTAGAAGCAATAAAATATGTTTATTACATACTTGCACCACTTCACATACCAGCATTGTATTTGTATTTTTACCAGGGCCTGAAGCTGTGTTTTTTTTTTGTGGGGGGGGGATGAGTGTGGGTTTCACCAATGCTGCAAATTGTCAAGGTTGCTCAAAAAGGCTCTGCAGCTCCACTGCAATGCCCTCAAATACCCAAGCCTTCACTGAGGGGATACACAAGTGTTAATTCCTGCTGTTCTTGGGTGCTCTTCTATGGTAAGTAAAGTAAGCAAGTACATTTATTTATATGGTTCCCAATCCTGGAGTCTCTGGGTGCCTTAAAGATACAAAAGCAGGGTTAGACACACAACATAAGAACATATAAATTACACAATAAATTAAAACATGAATAAGTCATTAATAAAATCAGCATAAGTATTCAGGGTAGGCTTTCTTAAAAGGATAGGTCTTCAGGTCACTCTATGATACCTCCACCATTGGGGCCCCCCTCAAAGATTTTGGAAGTGAGTTCCAGAGTATTGGGCTGGCCACCTCGAAGGAACGGTCACCTGAGATTTTTCAGCCTGGTCCTCGAAACCTCTTGGAGGACCTCGGTGGAGGAGCGGAGGGAGTGTACTGGGATGGGTGGTGTAAGGAGGTCTGACAGGTAGCCAAGGTCTGAGCTGTATAGGACCTTATTGGTGAATAAGCCCACCTTGAAGAAGATCCTCCACCTGACAGGCAGTCAACACAGATCCCGCAGGAGCAAGGTCACATGGCAAGACCATGGCAGGCCAGCCAGCAACCTGGCCACTGCATTCTGCACCAGTTCCAGTTGGCAGAGGTTCCCTCAACTGACCCTGAAGTGTAGAGCATTACAATAGTCCAGCCTTGATGTCCCAAAGGCATGCACCAGTGAGAGATGGTCCTCAGGGAAATCAAGGGTTTGATTTGGGAGACCTTCTTTAAGTGGTTAAAACCAGTTTGGACAACAGATGACACCTGAGCATCAAGTGTTAGTCTGTCGTCAAGAATGACACCCAGATTTTTCACCCTGGAGGATGGCATCAACGGGGTAGATCTCAGGACTAGTCCTGTTACCACGCCAGAAGCACCCTCATCATGCCCACGACCAGGCTCAATCACAAGGACCTCCATCTTATTGGGGTTCAGCCTCCTCAGCCAGTCAGAGGACATCCAATACTGGATTTCAGCAAGGCACTTATTCAGCACTTCAATGGCAACATTTGTTCCTGGGGTAAATGACATAAACAGCTGGGTAGTATCTGTGTAGCAGTAAAAACCCATACTGTAACATCTAATGAGCCTCCCCAGGGGCAGCATGTAGTCCACAAACAGCATCGGCAATAGGATCAAACCTTGAAGAACTCTACATGACAAGGGCTTTGGGGAGAAGGAGAAATTCCCCATCACCACTCTTTGCCTCCTGCCCAAGAGATAGGACTCAAACCAGTGGATGACAGTTCCAGTGGGACCACAATACTCTCTAAGGTGATCCAAAAGCACAATGTGGTCCACGGTGTCAAATGCTGATAAGAGACTGAGGAAAATGGGAATTTACCATTCTCTTCTACCTCTAGCCCTAAAGAGGTAATTTTGGACCCAAACCAGTGCTGTCTCCATGCTATGCCTTGCCCTAAATCTGGATTGAAATGGCTCATAGATGTCAAAAGTCTCGAAGTGTGCCTTGAGCTGCAGACTCACCGCTTTATCAACAACTTTCTCTAAGAATGTGAGGTTGGAGACTGGTATATAATTCAACAGGTCATTTGGGTGTGCTGGAAAAAATTGCCCCAGTACTTTTATTGCCCTATCTAAATACACCTATGGCTGTGTGATCATGTGCACATTGGTAAAAACATGGGAACAGGATCAAATGTTTGTTTTATTGACTGAGAGTGTAGTGCTGATAAATAAAATCATGTTTTAAACAAAGATGTGGCTTGTGTATACTTGTTTCTGACACTGGTTTTCAAAATAAAAGTTTTAGAAGCAATGAACCTCAACATTCAGAGTTATGCGTCTGTTCACTACAATGCAGTCAGCTACTAATTTGACGTTGCCATTTGTGCATTCTATCTGTTCACTTCAGCTTGAAAGCACACAGCGCAGCATGAATTTGTATAGCTGTAAAATCATTTCTGCAGATGTTTTAGTTATGTTTTGTGTCAAAATATTTAATTTCTATGTACATTCAATTTTAAACCAGCAGCTTGATGTTTTTTTATGGTCCTGGTGCTAACAGTAGTTTCATTTAATGGACGCGATTCACGAAAGGGTAGGTTACCCACACAAAATGGGCGTAATCTGCTCATGCGGCTTCACACCGGCAGACAGGTGCATGGTGGCCAGCATTCATAATCGCCAGCCCCCGCGCTCCTCCCGTTCATACACCCTCCCACCAAGCGTGCTAGTTTGCAGGGGCGGATCAGTGTACACGGGCGAGCAGCCAATGGGTTGCCCATGCCTGGCCCACTGGTGGATCCCCGGCCTGCATGGTGTAAGAGTTCTCCAGACCTGCAGACAGGGTCCATACAGGGGCACCAAATGAGTGCCCAGGTGTCTGCCTCCAGCTCCCCCTGTGGTCCATGGGGCTGGAGTGGCATGGAGCAGGAGCTGGCAATGCTTTGCCAAGCCCAATGGCAGCATGGGGGGGACACAATGGCTACACCTCTCCCCCCCGAGTTGGCAATGCAGTCCAGAGCTGCACACTGTGCCGTTGTGTATGGGCGCTGAGCAGGATGCTCCTGTGACACATCCCAATGCTAACCCTGATGCGGAGACCTGCTGTTGGCTGGGATTCCACTGTGCTGGGCACTAATGTGCTTGTTAGTGAATGCTGTGGGGGGGGGGTGCAGAGCACTGCTGTGCAGCATTCAATTGGGGGAATGCCTACATAGTGTCCTTGCATGACACATAGGCATTCATGAATTGCAGCCAATATTATTTATTCTGTAGGTAGGCTATGTGTTTTAAACATTACATGACTGAAATAGCAAAAAAGGGTTGAATAGTGCTGTCAATATTATGTCAGTTTAGCCTAACTACATTTGTTGAGTTTGTTTTTATTTTACAGATCTTGCTGAGATTGCAATACATGCTGCATGCTCTATCAGTATCACACCCCACATCCTCTCAAATATAAAAACATCCATTCTTGCTAATATATTTTTTTTTGTTTTATTTATTTATTACTATGATGTCCAGGTATACCCACCATCTGGGCTGGCATTATTAAGGTGCATAGGTTTCATAAGTTATGAATTATGTTCCATGCTATACAATGTCCTCCTTTCACCTCTCTGTATGCCAATGACGTAGCAACATTTTTAAAGCGATGTACATTACAGTAGCAAGTCGCGGTTGCTGCTGTAATGTACCCGCTGGAGCCCAGCACTGCTTTCTCAGGGGTTTGCCCCCTCCTCAAATCAACTCTAACCTGGAGACAGTTTCCCGATGGATTTGTGCTGACAGCAGCTTACAGTCGACATAAATCTGTCACCATAGTATCGCATCGAAAAAAGTTGTCGACGCCATGTCATGGATCCACACCTCTCAGTTTGTTCACAGAAGTACAAAATATAAAACAACATTTCCTATTATCTGTCCACAGTTCTTAGTCAGATGCAGGTAGAGGAAATGCTACACTGACATTTCTGGTGGACAAAAACATATTGCCATTCACCTGCACCCTATGATTACTGACTACAAATTGCAGTCCATACAATCAGCTTTCAGCTTTCTTATCCACCTCAGCCCTCTGATTTTACCCCACAATCTGTACACATCAGTAATCAGCATGGTCCCTCCTGAGACTTCTTGACCTCACTCTGCAATACATACCACTTCAGTTTTTAGCTGTCTCATCCTAAGACCCCCCTGACTTAACC
This sequence comes from Neoceratodus forsteri, assembly GCA_016271365.2. Taxonomy (NCBI): domain Eukaryota; kingdom Metazoa; phylum Chordata; order Ceratodontiformes; family Ceratodontidae; genus Neoceratodus; species Neoceratodus forsteri. The sequence continues at coordinate 49,844,976 of CM057450.1, read as the reverse complement.
CACAATGTAGCTAGCAGAATGTGTTGATTACCCAAGAGCACCTGAGCTGCATGCATTTGCAAACAAATGAAATGACTTACAGTATAACAGATGAAAGAATAGTCCCAGAGAACCAACCCTGAGCAATAAATATGTCTGACTGTACTGGTGTCACAGCTGTCCTGCTGAGATTACGAACCATACATTGCATTCCATACAATCACAGTAATCAGCTTTCTCATCCCCACAAGAGCTTTCACTGTAATCCATACCACATTATTGTTCAGTTTGGTCTCTTTTGAGACCTCTCCACCTCACTGTGCAGTACATACTACCTCCGTTTTCAGCTGTCTCATCCAGAGACTCCCAACTTAACTCACAATGTAGCCAGCAGCACATTCTGATTTCCCAGAGCATATTAGCTTGTGCTTCTAAACTAAAACATGAATCTCCACAAGAGTGTGGAGGTAAGGCAAAAATATCTCTTCTTTTGGTACTGGTCACCAGGGCAGTGCTCAGGGAGCTGAAGTAATTGAATCTCGGATGATGTGAATGGATTTTCAGCTGGTGATTATGTAGAAATCCGCCAGGTGCTGTCAGCGATGTGCCAATCCACTTGCATCATAGACCACACCCTCTTTTATTTGGTAATGGCAGTCTGGCAGATGCTAGTCCCTGTGTGTGTAGAGACTGTAAATTCTTCATTGAGTGAAGGAGTTTTTCCTGATTCCCATAAAGGTGCCATTTTGAGGCCCCTCCTCAAGAAGTTAAGATTAGATCCAGAAAATCTCACAGACTACAGGCCTATCTCTAACCTTCCTTTTATAAGGAAGGTGGTGTCAATTCACCTGGCAGAACACCAGGAGAAATTTGAGCTCTACAGCTCTCTCCAAACAGGATTCCACTCATGCTATTGCACAGAGACTGCCTTGGTCTGGGTCATGAATGGTCTGCTCCTGGCGAGGTTTAAGGAGCACTGTCTGCTTTAGTTCTCCTTTACATGTTATCAGCATTTGACAGTGTGGATCATGGGGAGTTAGTTGAGTGCCTCAGGTATTTCTGTGAATTGGCTGATAAAAGTGTTACACTGGCATAGATTTTCCCTGGAAAATCATCACCAGACTGTGGTATTGAGTAGCTGTCAATCTGTCCCTTCACTGGTCATGTGTGATGTCCCACAGGGCTCTCTTCTCTCCCCATTGCTATTAGCAATATATATGCTTCCATTAGGAGAAGTGATCCAAAGTTATGAAACATAGAAACATAGAATATGACTGCAGATAAGGACCACTTGGCCCACTTAGTCTGTCCATTTCCCTACCTAATGGTTAAGCTGCAGATCCTAGTTAACCAACAGCCTACTTCCACCTACCCCTCACTTTAATTGCCTTATGACTGTCCCATGCATACTTGAATTCCCCCACCGTTTTTGACTCCACTACCTCCTCAGGAATGCAGGTCCATGTATCCACAACCCTCTCTGTGAAAAAATACTTTCTCACATTACCTCTGAGCCGTCCCCCCTCTATCTTTAAATTGTGCCCCCTTGTTTTTGCACATCTCTTTTTCTGAAAGATGCTACCCTCTTGGACTTTGTTGATTCCCTTGAGGTACTTGAAAGTTTCTATCATGTTCCCCTTCTCCCTTCTTTACTCGAGGGTATACAAATTAGGCTCCTTTAATCTCTATTTCATATGTCTTCTGGTGCAGACCCTGCACCATTTTAGTTGCCCTCCTATGGACTGCCTCCATCCTGTCTATGTTCTTGCTGAGATGGGGTCTCCAGAACTTCACGCAGTACTCCAGATGGGGTCTCACAAACGGTCTGTACAGATTGATAACAACTTCCTGTTTTCTACTGGTGATGCCTCTCCCTATGCATCCCAGTATCCCGCCAGCCCTCCTTACTGCCTTCTAACATTGGTTGCCCACTTTTAGGTCATCTGATATGGCTATCTCCAGGTTCCTTTCCATTTTTGCTGTTGTTAGTATCTCACCCCTGATTGTGCACTCTTCCCCTGGGTTTTTGTTTCCCAGGTGCATTACTTTGCACTTCTTTACCTTGAATCTAAGCTGTCATACATTTGACCATTCCTCCAACCTTGCCAAGTCCCTCCTCATCCTTTCCACCCCACCTTCTGTATCAACCCTGTTGCAGATCTTTGTGTCATTTGCAAAGAGACATGCCTTTCCTTCCAGTCCCTCTGCAATGTTACTTATAAAGACATTAAAGAGGACTGGTCCCAGCACTGAATCCTGCGATACCCCGCTAGTAACCCCCCTTTCTTCAGAGTGGACTCCATTTACTATTACCCTGTGCATCCTGTTGTCCAGCCAATTTCTTACCAAGGCTATCACTTTGTGACCCACTCCAAGGCTGGCTAACTTGTATATTAATCTTTTGTGTGGGACTGTGTCAAATGCCTTGCTAAAATCTAGGTAGATGATGCCCACATCCCCTCCCTGGTCTACTACTTTGGTCACCCAGTCAAAGAAATCTATTAGATTCATCTTACACTACCTTCCCACTGTGAATCCATGCTACCTTGGGTTCTGTACCTCACTGGCTTCTAGGAACTCAACAATTCTTTCCTTCAGAAGTGATTCCATCATTTTCCCTACCACTGAGGTCAAACTAACAGGTCTGTAGTTTCCTGCCTCTGTCTTGCTCCCACTTTTGTGAAGGGGAATCACATCTGCCCTTCTCCAGTCCTCAGGTACTGTACCACACCATCCTTCCATGATTTGTTAAAAAGAGTAGTCAGTGGTGTCAGTAGTTCTACCCTTAGTTCTTTTAGAATTCTTGGGTGAATCCTGTTAGGCCCCATTGCTTTGTCCACCTTCAGTTTTAAGAGTTCTTTCAGAACCCTTTCTTCTGTGAATGGACTTGTATCAGCCCCTCTATCCAGAGTGTTTCTACTCTTTGGTTTAAGCACCTCCTCCTCCTCTTCTTCTGTGAATACTGAGCAGAAGTATTCATTCAGTATCCTTGCTTTTTCACTGTCACCCTCTGCCCACCCTCCCTCTCTTCCCTTTATTAAGCCTCACTATCCCTCCCTTAGTCTTTCTTCACTTCCTAATGTACCTATAAAAGGTTTTATCCACCTTTTCAACTGAGTGGGGTATCTTTTCCTCAGTTTGGACCTTTGTTATTCTGACTGTCTTCCCCGCTTCCTTCTACTTTAACTGGTACAGTTCTCTGTCCTGTTCCTTCTGTGTTTCCTTATACTCTCTGAATGCTACCTTTTTCTCCTTAACCTTCCTCACCACCTCTTTTGAGAACCATAGTGGTGTCTTCCTTCATTTCATTTTGTTAATTTGCTTCACACAAAGGCTTATTGCCTCTGTGATGGCTGTTTTGATTTTTCCCCATTGTTCCTCCACCCCTCCTTCTTACCCATTTGCTAGTGCTTTTCTGAGGCACTCTCCCATTTTCCCAAAGTCATCCCTCCTAAAGTCCAATATTCTTGCTTTTCTATTGCTGTGTTTATCATGAACCACACTGTTTGGTGGTCGCTTGTTCCCAGATGGCTACCCACTTCTAAATCCATGATCCTTTCTCTGTCCCCATTTGATAGTACCAGGTCTAAGATTGCTCCCTCTTGAGTGGGTTCCATCACTAGCTGTCTGAGGCATGCTACCCTGTAGGGCATCAAGAATAACCCTGCTCTTGGATGTGGCTACAGAAAAGGTGCTCCAGTTAACATCTGGCATATTCAGGTTTGCCATCAACAATATCTCCCCTTTTTCTGCCATTCTATGGATGCCTTCTATCATTTCCTTGTCCATTGCCTCCCCCTGTGTGGATTGTGGTGACATTTCCTGTCTCCAGGGTGACCCACAGTGCCCCCTCTACTCCCTGTTTACCATTTAGTTAAGTTGCTTTGATCTCTTCCCTTAATAGAGAGGTACTCCTCCTCCTCTTTTACCATCCCTGTCTCTCCTGTAGCTTGTGTACCCTGGTATGTTGACATCCCAGTCATGGTTCTCTGTGTACCGTGTTTCTGTGGCTGCCACGATATCCAGGTGTCCCTCTTCCACCAAGGCCACTAGTTCAGGGAGTGTGTTACACAGACTATGAGCATTGGCACTCATCACCCTCCATTTTTTGATGGCCTTACCCCTTTTAGCCCAATCCCCACCCTTACTGCCTCTGCCTTTTTCTGCATTTACCCCTGTCCTGCTTCCTATTGACTTCTCTGCCTTGGTGTTTACCTCACTAACTATCGTATTTTGTGGGGGAAGGATGGAATTTCCCCTGATCCTTTTCAGTGCCTCCCTTCTTGGCTAGTTTAAATGCTTTCCAATGAAGCATTTAAACCTATCACCTAGGATCCTGGTTCCCCTCCCAGACAGATGCAGACCATCATGCCATTATAGGCCTGTATCCCTCCAGGAGGACCCCCAGTCCCCAGTGAAGCCAAAACCCTGAGTTCCATGCCAGTTTTCAACCATTCATTGAATCCCATGGTGCAGAATACCCTAGCATCACCCTTGTCATAGACAGGCAGCACCGCCGAGAAGGATACCATACATGTTACTTGTCTAAGGCCCCTCCCCAACTCTACAAACTCCTCTTGCACTACTGTGCTCCCATTCCCAGCCAGGTCATTTGTCCCTAGGTGGACAATGACATCCAGCTCCCTCCCTCATGTAGCTGCTCCCACAATCCTGACAATTCACCTCCTGTCCCTCCAAGCCATGGCAACAGGCAGGCACCTTACCTCCCTCTCCCCTTCCTCCCCCAGTTCTACACCCGTAACAATTGAGTCCCCCACCAGGAGTTGTTTCCTTCCCCTGTGGGGTCTCATGCCACCCTCCTGTGGGTCTTCTTTGTGGAGGTTCCCAGCATCCTTCTTGGTCTCCACTGCAGGTGCCTCCATAGAGGAACCACTCTCCACCAGAACAGCATATGAATTGTGGAGAGGTACAACTGGAAGGATGTGCCTCTGTTCCACCATCCTCTCCCTCTCTGAACCCACCTTGGTCCAACCGCTCCTCTTTCTTGGCAACCTCTGAGGTAGTGGTGGTGGCACTGGTGGTCACTGGGTGGAGAGGAGGTTTCACGAATCCTAAATAGGTCAGACTGGAGATGGGCAACCTCCTCCCCAAGACCAGAGAGGTGCCTGCAAATAGAGCAGCATCGCAGACTCCAGAATGTCTCCGAGAAGACTGCTGCCCCCCAGCTTTTGCACTGCACCACTCCCATTATGTCTTATTTTGTGTCCCCTCTCCTGTTGCTTTGTATGTTTACTCTCTCCTTGCTCTGTTTATTTTCTTATCTACCTTCCTACTGTCTATGTGCCCTTACAATTCTCATCCTTCCTGTTCTGGGACAGGAACTTCCTGCACTCTTTGGTTGTCTCCTTCTTCCTTGCTCAGAGTCAGACCTCCAGCAGCTAGGTGGAGAGGGAGAGCTACTTTTTGCCTTCAAGGATGACGAAACCTATGTGTCTCAGTGATCCTTCCCTTCCTACTGCTGAACAGGAAGTTCCTGTTGTCAGTCAAATCCAGTGCCTATAAAAGTAGAACTGGCTAAGGGTGGGAGGGTGGAGGTGGGGGAAGGAGGGCAATTAGTAAGAAAAGTTATAGCTTTTCAGTCAGCTGTTCCTTGCTCTGAAAGCAAGATTTCTGCCTGCCGAAAGCTAGCAGTAGGGAACTGTAATTGAAGACACCTGGTTTTGTACTGCCTAAGCCACACCTCAATTAACTTCTCTCCTCCCTGATACAGTCCCCTTTCCCAACACAGAAAAACACACTGACTTTCTTTTTTTTTTACCCCAAATGAGACCCCTCACTTCTAATAAAGTATCTGTTTGCTTAATCCCAACAGGCACTGACTCCTGATGAGATAGAAGTGTTCTATTATTAAGAAAAGTTCTAGCTTTTAGTCAGCTGCTCCTTGCTCTGAAAGCAGGATTCCTGTCTGCCAAAAGCTAGCAGTATGGCTTGAGGTTTTACTGCTATGCAGCTGACACTCAGCTTTACCTTTTATTTAGGCGTGGTCAGGGGGATCTAATGTGTGTGACTGAGAAGGCCATAATGGAAATCAAGTATTGTATGAGTGTGAGCTGGTTTAAACTCAATTCCAGCAAAACTGAGTTGCTTCTGGTTGGCTCAGGCTAACTTGTAGTAAAAGATAATTTTGGTTTCCCACCTGTGATGGTGAATTACTGTAGATTATGGAAAAAATAAATTTAGTATTTGCCGTATTGGTCCTTCTAAGAACAGATCCAGAAGCAAATGATTTGATGCCTTTTAAAGGACCAAAATAGATGTAACAACAAGAACAAAGTGCTCTAGCTTTCAGACTAACAAGTCCTTCATCAGAAGTGTAAATTATGAAGCTTATGGAGGAAGTTCACAATCTGGGAGTAATATTTGACAGTAAATTGGATGTGACATCTAGCATTACTGCTGTCATTAAAAGTACTTTTTATCACTTGAAAAATGTAACCAGATTGTGTCTGTTCCTTGACCATGGTGATCTGCACACACCAGTTCACACTTTCATTACCACATGAATCAACTATTGCAATGCACTCCACTGTGGTCTCTCACCTACCCAGTTACACCATCTATAGTTGTTGCAAAATTTGGCTAATGGGTTTTGAACTGGTGTATCTAAATTCCCGCTATAATGGAGTTGCACTAGCTCCCGATTAGATGGTGTTGGGAATAGTAAGTCCTTGTGCTGATGTATAAGACCTTAAATGCACTGGGCCCACTGTACTGTACATTCATGAATTATTGGCAACAGATCAGCAGGATTATTGAGATACCAGAGTTTTCCACTTGGATACCACAGGGCTTCTATTAGTCCCAGTATAAAGATTAAAATACACACTAAACTATCAGTTTTAGTTTTGAAACATTGTCTAATGTCTTCTCAAAAGATTTGTACTTGTTTTGAATAATCTTTTTTTTATTTAAATGTGAATTCGCTATCTTACATATTTGTATGGTTGTATGTATTTGTACTTGTACCTGTAAAGGTCATCATTGTAAATGAGCTTATGCTCAATGGTTAAACCTTACCTAAAAACAAACAAACAAATAAACAAACAAACAAAATCTACTGGTGAGCAAGCATTTTCTGTAGCTGCACCAAGATTCTGGAATGTTGCCCTGAAAACCATCCAATCTGCCTCCTCAGTGGAAAGTTTTAAATCTCAATTAAAGACCCAGCTGTTTAGACAGGCTTTCTCATGAGACTGATTAGCTCCATTAATTCTGTGGAATATATACATGTTTATTGTATAATTTAAATATAGACCTATTGCGGCTGTGATGTGTTATCTGTAAGTTAAATTCACTTGTATTTTAAAGTGCTCTCAGCTCTGTAAAGTGCTATATAAATAAAGTTCCTACCCTATTCTAATATATCTGGGCTTTCAAAAATATTCATCATGTATAAAACATTTTTTAGTGAGACATCTTATCTGTGAGCTTGCTGCAGTGCACTGGAATTTTTATTCATTATTGTTTAAATCTTTTAAAAATTGTACACACTTTTGCATGAGTGTAAACTGCCATTAAAATGAGATGTCACTAGTCAGCTATACTGAGTATTGAACCTTAGACCTTGGAGTCATCCATGAATGTACAAAAATATTATGATTCCAGTATTAGTCAAAAAGAGATATGGAAGGGAATAACGTGTGCCATTTTGTGATAAGCATTACACACATATATAATTTTTCTGAGATTGCGTATGACACGTTATTATACTTATAATTATCATTACCTTAGAAATACTGTAAGTACTTGAAACATGTAACAATATTACACATACATTAAATAGTTAGCTAACAGGATAAGAAGACAACTTAAATCAAATTACATTCATATAGTAGAGGCAGTAACCATCTGTGACCTACTACTAACTATTTTATCTGACCATGTGTTGATGTCATCTGGTCTTCTAGGACTAAAATCAGTGTGTATTGCATGACTAACATACTGTAGGCTTCATGTTTTAAAATTAAATTTTTTATATCACTGTATATCCGAGTTGACAACAGCACTAAACTATGATTCATGCTCTGTACTGACTAGGAGCCTCACTGTGTAATTATCTCATTTTGGGCCAGATGTTCAAAACTTAGCCACGGGGCAAAATAAGCACTGCACGGTGTGCAAAAATAGCCTGGAACCATTTGCACACTGTATTCAAAGGAATAACCCCCGGGGCTAAATCAGTTGAATATAGCATGCATACAAAGGTGTGCAAACAGGGCCTTGAGTGCAGTGCAAACATAGCCTGGCAAATATGAGGAGCTCTGAATATAGCAACCAGGTAGTGCAAACTACAACAGCAGCCCAGTGCACACAGACATAAGGCAAAGGTGAAGTACGTGGCCAATGTGTGTGCTAGCAAAGAACTGGATTCACAAAAACTGCAAGCAACAGTGCAGACCAAATACTGCAGAACTGTGCTATGGGTCTGACAGTGTTGCATGGGCAAACCCATTTGTACAGCTCTCGCACACTCACATGTTTGCCCAGGGCAAAGCTTGCTATATTCAAAAGTTCTATGCAAATGAGCCTACTTATGCAATCTGTGGGCAAACAGCCACATTAGCAAGTCATTATTTCCTGATTTGCATGTAGTTCCATGTGGATTGTCTGGTGCAATTGCAGAGTGTGCACACAGCACCACCTGTAGGCCGGATTGGAACTACAAGTTGAAAGCTACAGGCTGAGTCTCCCCACAGCACCACCTGTATGTCAGACTGGAGAAACATGTTGGTAGCTGCAGGCTATGTCTGTACACAGCAGCAGAGTCTAGTGTGGCCCATGGTACTGGGATCACAGCCATGGGTGTTGGTGCTGCATGCCATGGACATATTATAGATCCTGCTACAGTGCATAGCAGATGCTACAGTACCATAGTGGCCAGTTTAGTGATGGACACAGCAATGCCTATGGTGTGTCAGGCATCAATGACTGCTGCTCTCCACACAGTGACAGGACCAGATGGCAGGTGTGATACGTTTGCAACCCGAGTCACTGTGGTGGAGAAATTGGTGAAAGGAATACAGCTGGTGGTTGGAGAGGTGAAACAGCAAGTGGACTCAACTGCAGCTGCAACAATGCTTTTGGTAAAAGAAAACCACCATATGAGGGCCAGGCTCGAGACCCTGGAAAACCAGGCCCGATCGGTGCATGTTAGAATTCTGGGCCTACCCGAGGGGATAGAGGGAGACCACCCTCTCATGTTCCTAAGATTGGTTGGACTCAAAGCTGTTACCTGAGGGTCAGAGTTTGAACATACCTTACTAAAAGGCTTATTGGATCACTCCAAGAGGCTCCTGGGAGGAATCAGAGAACCCTAGGACCCTGCTTTTGGTCACAGATGGAGTCGGCTCCAGGGACAGAATACTCTGACTCACCAGGCAAGCAGGGCCCCTTACACAGGATGATTGAACCATCTACCTGTTCCCTGACTTGAGCTATGCGACATGTCTCAGGAGGAAGAAATTTGATGGGGGCCGAAAAGTGTTGTGGGATGCCTCTATCATCCATACGGTGGTTTTCCCAGCAAGGTTGCACATTGTGCACAGGGGCAAGGCGTGGGCCTTTTCAGATCCCATTGAAGCAGGTAAATGGGCCTCTCATTTTGTCATTGATCACGTCGGAAGACGGGAATCTGGAGACAGCGACTCCGAAGCAGAGTAATGAATAGTGGAACTGTAAAGTACTAATTAGGCTTGACCCCCCCCCCCCTTTTTTTTTCCCATGAGTTTTCCACCACAGTTTTAACATAGAAGGCATGCAGTTTTGTTTATTGGAGCATGATGTTTCTTTATGCCTGCTATAATATTGGAGGTTAAATAACCAGAGCATGATGTCTCTCTATGCTTGTTGAAATACTGGAGGATGAATTATTAGAATGTTTATAGATGGTGGGTTCTGAGCTATTAGATATGTAAAACAGTTTAAAAATGAAGAGATTTTCATACAGTTTTTTCTTCTTATTCTGCTGAGGTAACAGCCCTTAAAGTACCAGTACATGTATTAGGGTATTGCTGTCCTGGGTTAATACTCAGAGTTTTCTTTGAACTTTTAGTTTATAAAGTATGATACCAACTGCCCTCTGGTAGGGCAAGGATTCTCGGGAAATTTTGGACTTAAGCTACAAAGGAAAAGTCATACTGCTCATGGGCTTATTAATACAGCTTAAATTTTGTTAGGAACTTTTCGAAAGTGAATGTTTAGCTATCCCTCCAAGTGGTATCTCTATATCTAGAATGCATATAAAAACCTAAATATTAAGGGGAAATGCATGTTCTCCAGAAAGGCTTTTTACTAAGAATATGGTCTGTTCTAGATACGAAAAGTTATGTGTATGTATGCATATATAAAAAATAGAAAATAAAGTTTTAAAAAAAAATGCTATCCTTTGGCCTATCTATGCTACGCCACTGCCATGGGATACCCAGAGTAACATACACATGGCTGGCCGTGTGTGCCATGGTGTCCATACAGATGTGAGGTTTGTGCCTGGTGGGGGGTGACATATACTTTCAGACATGCACACCAGTGTTGGGGTATTCCTAACACTGGAACATGTGCACTGTGGGGATGGCCCCAGCCTTGTGGCAAAACCCACTACATGGTGCAGCCTGGCCACCTGTGCACCCTCCTCTCAACAACCTCCAGTTCCCAGTGCTGTATGTGTGTGCTGGTATACCCAAATGGGGGGACTGGAGATGTGTACTGTATGGGAGCACTGCCAGTTATTTAATACTTTCATATGTATTTATTGCTGTGTTGACCAGATAGCCATAGTGCACCATAGCCCATATTCAGGAACAACTCGGAGCCACATGTGATGATGCAGTATACAAAAAATACATACAACGCACACCAACACTTAAGTCACATATAGCAACACAGTTAGTTTGCTGCTGCAAGTGGAATTTTAGCTCTGTCATGTAATGTGCATTATTGATAGCTTCCAAGCAATGCTGAGGCATTGTATTCCATAGTGTGGATGTCTGTGCAAATGGTGTGGCCCAGGGTTGCTATCTGCCCTTGCAGCCTCCTCATTGGCTGCATACAGCCTTGTTCACTGTTGCTGCTGTGTCCACGACCCCTCATCCTTGGTTTGTCTGGGGTTAAGACTACCTTTTCATAGGTGGTAATTTGTGCAACACTATATGTTGTGCTAACACATGTTGCGTGGCACTATAGTTTGGAATATACTGTTGTGCCTGTATGCATGTCCCTACCCTTCACTTTCACCGCACTTACATTATCTTTTAGCGCCAGCACTAACACATTGCACTGGCACTATTTGGCCTTTTGAACATAGCAATCCTGCACAAATGTAGCACAATCGCAGTGCAATCAGTTTGTGCTCAGTGCACAGGTCTGAATATCTGGCCCTTGTTGTGTAGCATGGCTAAAGTGTGATGTCAGGCATAATGTGTCTCACACTTAACACAGGACCTAATTGAGTGCTGGACACCTCCTTATTTGCTCCCCAAAATCAAACAAACACCCCAGGCACTTATTCTTTTTTGAAATAAATATTTCAGAATTTCATTAGATGAAGAGACTGAGCAGGCTACTCTTTCCTGTCCATCTAACAGTTTGATAGTCCCTTATTCAATTGAGTCTCTGGCCTTACATAATGTCACAATTCACAGCAGTGACAGCGAGATTGAATCAGTTTATGACAATGACTGCAGTTCGGCTATGACTGAATGGTGGGTTAATTAATTTAATTTTTAAAATTAAGCTATGTTACATATGTGCTGCAACAATCATATTTTACTTGTGGCCTGTGAACATAGAAATGCAGTAGCCAGATTACTATCCTTATAGGATCCATGTTGTGCTGAGATTGCAATATGTTTTACTGTACTGTTTTACTGAATATTAAGTAAGGTTAGAAAATGGTAAGAATGGATTCTGCATTCTCATTGGCCAAAAGCATCTCCAACCTGGGCATTTATTTTTTAATAAATGCCCAGGTAAAAATAAGTACCTGTCGAAGTTCCACTTCACCAGGTACCCTCCTATACTGGTGCCCAGCCTGTTGTTTCATTGGATAAAAGCACCCGGTGAAATTTCAAATAGCCGCCATGTTTTTCTCTCGCTTAGCGAGAGCTACTGCCCCCCCCCGAAACACACACTCCTTATCTCTCTGCACTGCCAACACAGAAAAATAGCCCACAGTCTGCATAATTCCTAGTTGGGAAGAGTGATGAAATACAAACTTCACAGAGCTGCATACTTTTGCAATGGCACCACTCTCCCGACCACGTGGCTGCAGTACGGTGGTGAACCAAAACAAAAATGACGCCATCTCCCATTTCAATTTTTTGTAGGAAGCGTCTTTTAAAAACTACCCAAAATTGACTCCCTCATACCACAATCTCCCCACACTTAGTCTTAGAAACAACGAATGTACCTTGGGGCTGTTCCTCATTATCTGTTACACTCACGCACGCATGCTTAACTGGTGCATCTTCTGAGAGCTACAAAAAAAAAAAACAGTCATGCATTAAAGGAGACACACATTTCTTCCTGAAGTGGCAGTGTGTGTTCGGGAAGTTGTTCAGCAAATTAGGCAGTGTGTGTGACTGTGTGTTTTGGGGGTTCAACAGATTAGAACTGCTCTGTGGGGAGGAGCAACAGCAGCTGGAACACACATTAAACATCTGCACTATTTCTTCCATAAACACATTTGTTCTAATACTTATATTATTTTTTTGAAACTTATTTCCTGTCTTCATTTGCCACTTAATTTAAATTTACTAAGATGCCCATTTTCTAAGTGCAATAATACCCTCCAGGGTGGGTATTATTGGGAAATACTGGACCTTCCAGGGGCTATAAGGCCCTCCGCCTGTGGTGTCGGGCCTCATTATGCCCCTGGGTGGTCCGGTATTTTCCAATAATGCCCACCCTGTCTGGTATTATTGCTTACACAATTTGAAGTGTGTATGTGTGGGTGGGTGAGTGAGTGTACATGCACATGCTTGTTCTAGTGGCTATTTTAACCTGTATTGGCTACTTGTTCTCTGGTATGGCACAACAGCTGGCCATCAATGCACACTTGTATTCCTGGTATTTACAAGACTTACTGTCAGCAACTCTACCAAGATGCATCAAGCAGACTAAGAGAGTGAGAACTGTCAAGCACAAATTATTCAGCGGCTCAAAAGTGCAATGACAGAGGCAAATACCAAATTATGTCACACATGGTTTGCGTTCTCCATGCTAATCTGGGACAGCCCCAATTCAGTTTGTCTCTGAGCTGAAATTGGGAGCCTGAAAATAAAGAAAAGAAAAACATAGATTAACAACACAAAGTAAAAAAAAAAATACCCTCAGCTTTAATAACAACACAGGGCTATACACTTTTAAAATCGGTGATGCTATTTGGTGTTTGGAACATTTGTACATGATCTTTAAAACCATTCAGTTCCCCTTTCTCTGTACAAATGTCACCAAATCCTCATCTACAGCCAGCTCACCATACTGGAATACAAACAGGACTGCAAGGAAAAAGAAAGTGCTGTGGAGTACACTTAAGCATGGGGCTTAAGCCCACCTAGTGCCCCTTTAAGAGCTCTGAACAGATGTTGGTGTTTTATTGCTATTCTATTACTGTTTTACTGTATTAGGAGGGGTTGGCTAGAAACCCTTGCAATTCTCTGTGGTCAGTCAGTCTCTGTGGGTCAGCAGTCCGAGATAGAACCTTATGGTATGCTGATGTCTCTGTAGCCTGAGAATAAAATTCCAGATTTCCACAATTATTTTATGTGTCCATCTGTTATTTGCATGGTCCAGCTGGGCATCCACCAGAGTAGTGAGAGATGGGCATGACAGACCTGAAGAGAAGGTAAGGGTCCTTGTGCCAGACCAACACCAAAATGCCACACATGGTGGAGAATGTAGCCCTACTTCTGCCCAGATCCTATCTTGCTTGCCTGTGCTGACCCCTACCACTAAGTGTCTCATTGGGTACCCATCCCAGCCAGCTCCTGAAAGATCTGGACTTCACCTGCATCGAAGCCTGGGATAAAGAAAAAGAAAGAAAATAACTGCCTTATCAGCAGCCCTCCTACTGTACTGATGCTCTGAAAGCAAATAATGTGGAACACTGATGGCACAGTGAAATGAAATCCAAAGTTTGCCTTGGACAAGCAGTTTGCAAGCAACCTCCCTCCCCAGTAGAGTACACCTCATGGCAGCTACGGCCTGCATCCAATCCTTTCAGCACTGGGACTTCTCCCTGTAAGCTGCTGCAACCTAGTACTCAGCTCAGCTGCCTTTCAGTCTCCCGTACTGCTGTTCCACACCTCACCATTAGAGGACAGAAAATAAAAATGCAATAATCACATACCATGGTCCCTCTGCCATGCAGCCAGCAGCCACAGTCAATCGTGGCTCCATTATCTCCTGCAACTCAATGCCAGCGTAGCTCAACCAACTCCTGTGCCCTTCCTCCAAACTGCAATGGAGTGAGCCGCTCCCTGACTCCACTCACAGAGAACTGCATGGAGCCTCCATTCCTCCTCAGCCATGCTCAACTAAATAAAATACAGGTGCAGGAGCCCCACAGAGCAAATTGGTACACTGGGGCAATATCTAAGTACAAAGCACAGACTTAGGAGGCAAACATTAGAGAGAGAAAAATAAATAAATTAAAAATAAAGTATACAAATAAAACCAAAAAACAGCACAATAAGCACATGAGGAGCAATCCGATACATTAAAAATACCCCAGCACTTCCTCGCTTCATGGAGTTCTGACCACAGCTCCCTCACTCTCCTAGCTGCAAAGCAAAGTCACCTCTCAGTTACACAGTAAGGGAGACAACAACAAAAAAAATAATAATAAAGAAATAAAACAGTAACCAAACAGAGTCATAGGATCGAGGTCAAGCAGTACATAGCAATAAATAAATTATAACAGCAGTAAATGCAGTAATTGACATAAAACTAAAGCATGGGTGCCACACAAAAGAGGAAAAAAAACAACAACTGAGCAATCAAGCAGTACATTATATATCCCCCAGCACCTTTCCATGTACACAGGATACAGAAACCAAAGCCAGTATTGTTTCCTGTGCCACTTGGGGAACAAAAACAGCCACAGTAAACACCATTTAATCCACCTTTAAAGCAGAACAGCAGCCTTGTGGCCAGAAGCAGACATCTTTGTTTATAAAAGAAAGCCTGACAGAAAGTGACTCTTCACCCCCCCACCGGCGGCCATCTTGGTAGAGACACCATACAGGAACTGCATATCAAGCTTTGCACCCATGTTTGTGAGGGGCTCTAGTTTGTTCAAAATGACCTCACTCGATAGGAATCAATAGCAGCCACGTTTTTGAGGGGCAGCCTATTGACAACACAGATTGAGTTGGAATTGTTTATTTAAGATGTCAGTTGATGGACTTCACTTCCAAATAAGTGTACTTGTTACAAAATAATTTCTCCATGGCACTTCGTCTGCTCCATGATGTCCTGTCTCTGGCATGAAGGCAAGTTCTTCTCATAATTGCAACCTCCGCTCATTGACACAAAGCTTGCCTCCAACCACAAAGTCTGACGATGACAAAGATGTACAAGCGCAGTGTCTAGATTTCCACCTTTACCCACCTTGACAGAGTGTAGTCACCACATAGAAACCATACTTGAGGACATCCAGTCTTCCTTCTTGTCTCAAGGAGCACCAGCTATGCAAGCCATTCAAGCAGACCTTGCCTACATTACAACTGTTTCACCTCAGTCCACAGTCCATACCAGCCTACAGCCAGTACCCTTTGTCAAAAGCCCACTCCAGTGGGATGGTATTCTCTATGTCCCAGCAAATGCCTTTTGTAACTGGGGGGGCGGCAGGGATACTCTTCCTCAGATCATTTATTACGCTCGCTGATTCACAACTGAATGTATGCCAGAGGATTCCAGGGCTCCCTCTCTCCATGCAAGGGGATACTAATACAGCATTGAGTCTGTGTTCCAGGGATAGAACCCTTTTGGCCACTGCACAATGTATCAGGAAGCCACAGGTATGTATAGGCTTTGTGGGGCCCTACACTCCCTATTATGTGTCTTTCCACTGAAATGCAGAGCTTGGTTCAAACTCCCACAGACTCCTCCTGAGACCCTTCATATTGCCTCCCTTCCTTTTGCACACAGAGTCCCTAGTGGTTCTTTCCTTTGGCAGTGTTTTTGCCCTTAAGCAATCACATAGATGTAGTATTGCATAGTACAGTTTGAACAACTCTCCTCCAAGGCAACACACACAAATGGCACTGGCAGAATTATCTTAAAAGTAAGCCAAAAGCTTTGCTAATTAATTAATAAATGCAGTAAATAGCATAAGGATAATGAATTTTAGACATTGGCTACAGGATTTGGAAAATAAAATGGAAAATATGCAATAAAACCTAAACTGTGAAATTCTGTTTTTAAAGTTCTACCCCCAGTCCTTGGTTGTTGAATTTGAAGTGCAAAGTCTTAAAAAAGTAGTTGAAAATCTTGGTTCTTGGTAGTGCAGAAGAATTCTTGGAAGAAAATATATCTGCTCTCTCAACAGGGTCCCCAAATGCAAAAGGCTAAAGGCTCTGATACA
Source organism: Neoceratodus forsteri (assembly GCA_016271365.2). Taxonomy (NCBI): domain Eukaryota; kingdom Metazoa; phylum Chordata; order Ceratodontiformes; family Ceratodontidae; genus Neoceratodus; species Neoceratodus forsteri. The sequence continues at coordinate 49,828,394 of CM057450.1, read as the reverse complement.
GTCTTTGCACCCTTTTTTATAGCCTTCTCAAAGGGCAGACCCTGAGGACAGTGGCTTGCCCTGCAATTGGCTAGCATTCCATCTCAATGGCAACACAAGCAATAAACTTTTAGTTTTTTATTACAAAACAACAAATGTGCATTTCTGAATATGAGAGAAAAAAGGCTCAGAGGTCAGCTAAGTCTAAACCAGAATTCTAGAGGGAAAATCCAGTCTCCTTCTTTGGAAATGGCTGTAATTAAGCTATCCTTAGTATAGCCATTTACTTACATGGTAGCCCATTTAGCTGTAATGAGATTATCTCAGAGCAGACTTTCAGAGATAAAAGAAATTCAGACTGAATGGCACCACTGGATGCTGAGGGCCATTTTAAACACAAATGGATGTGCCTGCTTCCAGCTATGCCTAATTATTCTTGTGTCTCCTTTTAAATTATTTAATTAAACTCTAGTCCCTGACCAGCAGCTGACAAATTCTCTGCCCAGTAACAAGAGTTACAACATTATTCCTCAGGGCCCAAGTACTTCGTACCCATGATCCCTTGCAACTTGACCTGACCTTTTCATGGCTTTCCTTGGTGTATTATATACATACACAGATATGAAATATGACCAAAACAATAAGATATGGCTCTATCATACCACACCTCCCTCCTTAAGAGACTCTGGGGGGGAGATGCCCTTTTTTAGTAAGGGTTTCCACCAGTTCTGTCCCTTACTCCAATAAGCAGGATAGGCCATCTGCATTGGCATCAGCAGACCATGACCTATGTTTATTGTCCATGTTGTAGGCCTTTAATGCAATGCTTCATCCGAGGAGTCTCCCATTTGTCTTTCCCATTTGGTTTAGCCACACCAGGGTGTTGTGATCTGTCTGTACCTCAGAACACCTACCATAGAAGTAGGACTCTAGCTTCATAAGTGACCACAACAGGGCAAGGCATTCTTTTTGCACATTGGAGTACACCTGCTCCTGAGGAAGTAGCTTCCTACTTAGGTACAAAACTGGGTAATCTTTCTGCTGTTGGGATGTCTGGCTGAGGCCAGCACCAATTCCCACATCTGAGGCATCCATCTTCACCACAAATGGCCTAGTGTAGTCTGGGCTGGCCAGCACAGGGGCACTGTACAATGTGGCTTTAATTGGGTGAAGGCCCTTTTACATGCTGGGTCCCATTTTACCTTATTGGGTTGCTTTTTCTTTAACACGCTAGACAGGGGAGCTGCCAGGGTGTTGTAATTTGGTACAAATTTTCTGTAGCATCCTGCAGTCCCCAGGAAGCTTCTGACCTGCTTCTAGGTCTCTGGTGTAGGCCATGCTTCAATGGTCTTTATCTTGGCCTGGTTTGGACATAGATGTCCCCTCCCCAATACATGTCCCAAATATGATACCTCAGCCATGGCCACCTGGTACTTTATGGCCTTTGTAATGAGTCCTGTCTTCTGTATCCTGCCCAACACATCCTTCAGATGGGACAGGTGTTCCATCCAGCTGGTACTGAAGATGGCAATATCATCCTGATAAGCCACTGCATACTCTTCAGTACCCTGTAACACTTGGTTGGTCAACCTTTGGAATGTGGCAGCAGCATTCTTCATTCCAAAAGGCGTCACCTTAAATTCAAAGAAGTCAGTTGGTGTTATGAAGGCTGACCATTCCCTAGCTCTGGCAGTCAACTCTACCTGCCAGTACCCTTTCATCAAGTCAACGGTTGTTAGGTAGCTCACCCCCCAACTTGTCCAACAACTCATCTGTCTGGGGCATTGGGTGGGCATCAGGCTTCATGACTGCTATGAGTCCATGACAGTCCACACAAAAGTGGGTAGATCCATCCAGCTTGAGAATGAGGACTATGGGCAAGGCCCAGGGACTATGGGATTTCTGGATTATTCCTAATTCTGTAATTTCCTCCACCTCCCTTCTAATGTCCATTAGGATGGCCTCAGAAACCTGGTAAGCTGTCCGTTGCATGGGCGCTTGTATCCTCATGTCCACATCATGGGTCGCTAAGGATGATCGTCCAGGCCTGGCCATAGATAAAGGGGCAAAGTCCTCTAAAACCTCCCTCACTTCCTGGGTCTGTTCTGGGGTCAACTGGGGTGGCAGCTTGATTGTCTCCATGGATGACTCCTGCTTGCTTTTCTCTAACAAGTCCAGAAGGAGGTCGTCTTCATCCATCCTCTCCTCTGGACTACAAAATGCAAACACCATGTCAGCCCTATTTACATATGGCTTCATCATACTGACATGGTACATTCAATGGGTATGTCTCCTGTAAGGCAGTTCCACAATATAGTTCATGTCATTTACCTGTCAGACAACCTTGTATGGTCCCACCCACTTGGCCTGCAGCTTGTCCTTACAAACTGGACTGAGGACCATTACTTCCTGGCCTGCACTGTATGAGCAAGCTCTAGCTCTGCAATCGTACCGGACTTTTTGCTTCTGCTGGGCAGCTGACAGGTTGCTTTGGGCCATCCCCATAAGCTCCTTCAGCTTCTCCCTAAACTTAAGGACATACTCCATTATAGGAGTCCCCTGGGTGGCATGCTTTCCTTCCGAGTCTTCCCAGATCAAGTCTAGGGGTCCCCGCACCCTTCATCTATATAAGAGTTTGAAGGGGGAGAACCCTGTTGACTCTTGGAGCACCTCCTTGTATGCCACAGCAGGTGGGGGAAGGTATTTCTCCCTGTCCCTCCCATGCTGATTAGCAAATGCTTGGAACATCAATTTTAGGGTACCATTAAACCTTTCCACAAACCCATTGGCTTGTAGGTGATAAGGTGCTGTGCATCTCTGCACCACCCCACACTTCTCCCACAAATACTTCATCAGGTCTGACATGAAGTTACCCCCTTGATCAGAGATAACCTCTTTTGTAAACCTGATCCAGGAGAAAATCCCTAGAAAGCGTTTGCCACTTTGTCTACTCTAACTGAGGAGAGGGTGACCTCATCTGTGTATCGGGTGGCGTAATCGACCACCATCAGGATAAACCTTTTCTGGAGGAACTTGGGGTATTTAAGGGTCCCACAATATCCATTCCCACCCTCTGGAAAGGTACCTCCACAATGGCAAGGGAAGTAGGGCATCTTTTGTTTTAATGCCTACCTTCCCTATCTGTTGGTACTGGTGACAAAACTTGCAATATTCCCTCACCTGCTGTGTGAAGTCGGGCCAAAATAAATTTTGAGCCAATTGCTGCATGGTGTGAGCAATGCCCAGCTGTCCAGACATGGGAGTATCATGGGTGACCTTGAGGAAATGCTCATGATACCCTTGGGTAATGACAAGCTGCCTGCCCATCACCCCTCCCTCTGTCCTCATGTTCTGTGTATACAACAATGTGTTGTCACAAAATACCCTATGTCTCATGTCACCTCCCTGTGTCCCATCAGATTCTGCACAAGCGCTCAGCCTTTCCAACTAGGATCAGTCCTCTGAGCAGCTACAAAATCTTCACATTTTCCCAGAGCATGGGACATGTCCCCCTCAGTTTCAAAACTGGGGTCCATAGCTCTAGCATCAGGGTATTGAGAGTCACTGCCATCCCTAACCTTCTGACCTTTTGTTACCCTTCCCTCCTCAAAGTAACCTTCTGTAGCTGTTTGGTGAATGACTACTTGGGAAAGTCCTACCTCCCTTTCACTACTCTCCCTTTCAGGAGACACAGGCTGGGGAATCAGCCTCCTATTCTTTTCCACTAGGGCTTCTGTAGGGTTCAGGGAATTACAAGTGGCCTTAGCTGTCTGACTGTGGGTAACTGCACACACCACCCCTGCTGCAGATTATTCCTTATAATCGCATCCAGAGTGAAGTTGTCTGCCACTGCCACTGTTTGCACCCTCTCTCCTGTCTCACCCCAATCCAGCAGAACACTAGCTAGTGGCAGGGTTTTCTCCTCCCCTGTGAGTCACCTTACAGTGACAAACTGATTAGGTATAAGTTGCTCAGGCTCAACCAAATCCCCTTTTACCAGGGTAAGAGACACCCCTGTATCCATTAACCCATGGGTCTGCACCCCATTTACAGAAACTGGGTGTATGTGCCCCCTCATGTTCACAGGCATACTCTCAGGGATACATGATGCACTCACCTCCATTTGAGGGACACTTTGTCTACTCTGTGCCTTTTTAGGACACTATCTAGCAAGATGCCCTGGCTGCTTACAAAACCAACATTCATCACTCTTTTTTTCCAAGACATTCTTTCTTAGTAACTTGGGGCTTCCCCCTTTCTGGAGAGACATTGAGGGTTTTAGCTGCTCTGAAGGTGCACTTTTCTTCTTTTGCCCTGCAGCACCTGCTCCCTCATTTCATTTCAGAGCAGGCCTACTCCTGGCATAGCCATCTGAGAGCTCAGCAACTTGCTGTGCTGTTTTTGGATTCCAGTCCTCCAACCAGGTTTCCAGCTCTGATGGGCAAGCCCAAAAGAACTGTTTTAAAAGTATAACCTCCTCAATTCTCCCTACAGAGTTTGCTTCCACCCCTTCCCAGCAACATTTTAAAAACTGTCATTCCTTTTTAGCCAATTCTTTAAAACTCATGTCAGGGCTTGTTTAGAGTTTATGGAATTTAACCCTGTAGTCCTAAGGAGTTATAGTACAAGTCACATTAAACTATTTCTCCAATGAGTTGTTTTCATCATTTCTGACTGAATTGCATAAGTGTTTCTGTACCAGCACAAAGCCCTGCACAATCTGTTTCTTAAGTGTTAAAACTCAGTTTTGCATTGCATTGTGACTGGACTGCAGATGCATTCAAATTAGGTTGCAAAAACATTTTAAGAGCATTGCTCTTGAGTTGGTTAAGCATTAAAAATCAATGCAAAATGAGTTGCCAGTGCATTGCTAACTGTAGAAAACAATGCTAAACCAACTAATTGGTGAGACAGTTTAATATGACTTGTATTGTAGTTCATACTTTTAAGTAAAGCAGTTTTAAATTTCTCATAGAATTGGTTGTCCTCATTGTCCATTTGGCCTAGTGCCTCATGCCCTTTTCCAATAAGCAGCGGGGATAGCTTAAAGTGCCAGACCTCCAGCGGAATCTTGGCCTGGATACAGACCTTTTGAAACAAATTCAACAAGCATTTGTCAATGCCGAACGTTCGCTTGCAGGTATTTTCAGTGGTGTCTGGCACTTCTGGCACTAAATTCAAACCCCACTGAAATAACTGTGCCACAAACCTGTTTCTTCAGTTCATGATTCTGCTTTGAAAAGTGAAGACATGTCTGTGGTCAGTGAGCATTATGGTGCTGGACCTTCCAGTGGGTAGTAAGGGCTTGGGGGCTGAATAGATGGGTTGGGGGATAATGGTGAAACAGAGAATGATGGATGGTGTTCTTATTTTGAGGTGTAGCCCAAAAAATGTAAAGGATTCCTGGTCACAATGGGGGATGGGCACCCCAGTGTCATTGTGAAAAGAAGGTGCACCATGGCTAATGTAGCAGGCACAGTTGCTTGCTTGTCACTGTGCACTCTGACTACCCCTATGTGCAGGTTTGAAGGTGTATACAGTGAATGCCCCTACTAATCACAGTCCTGCCCTGCACCCCCATTACTGCTTCCTGTTCTGTATAGTAAATACTGTCTCACATAACCAACACCAGCATAAACTTTGAACCCCCCTGCCTCACCTGTAGGGTGCCCTGCCCTTTGTGTTTAACACCTTTTCCATTTCTGCAATAATTGGGGGGAGGCATCCTGTTCCTCTACAGTCCACTGCAATGGAATATGCAGGTATGGAGGCATGCAGGTTTAAATGCAGTATTAGACCCATCATAAAGGAGACTCAATCTTCCATTCATTTCTGTCACAGGAGACAGGAGAACAAAGTAATGTTAAAACGTTAGTAATTTAGCCTGGGCTATAAAACAGTAAATGCATTGTCAAACTTCAAAATAGTTGAAGATGTTACCCGACGTAGTAGAACTCAGGCACTCCCAGCTTTGACCCAACTAGAAAGCAGCCACTGGACAAATGTGAAATATTTAAGTCAAAGTAGGAAAAAAAACAGAAAACACTGTGGTGGCTTGGTTAATAGTCAGAGGACTGAATCCCACAGTGTGGTGCACTGCAACTAAATGGAGGCCAGGAATGAAACAGAAAGGGTGAAGTGCGCTAGAACAGCACACGCTGCATGGTTCTTTATGTCACTCACTTGTCAAGGCTTTGCTCTCCTTTACTTATTTATTTATTGAAATGTTTCTCGCTGCTCCCATTTGCAACCTGAGTTGGAAGTTTTTGGGAACAAAAGCGGAGACAGACAGAGGGACAGGAGCTACAGACAGCCAGCAGCAGTGAACAGTACTAGCCCCGTAGTGTCAGCACTGAGCTGTACCAAGCACTTTGCCCAGCCCTGAGCATGAGAGAGTAGAGCCTGGAGCGTGTTCGTCTCACCTGAATCCCGGCTGCAGAACCGGAGTGTCCCAGTGCCCTGCTGCTTCAGGTAGGGGCCCGATGGGATATGGGGAGGAATCCAGGATGGATGGATGGATGTGTTCTCGGGGAACTGGCTGGGAGAGGGAGATGGAGATGGGACAAGCAAGGAACTTTACATACAGGCAGGAATTAAAGTACAACCTCTGAGGAGGATGGGGCGAACAAAACTTTCCAAGCATGGAAGTGCCCTACGGTTATTTACCTTTAAATACCTGTTTCATTTACCTTAAAATGAATGTCTTTGCCCATAAATCCTTTAAATTAATGTAACTCTTTTAAAAAACATTTATTTAAAGAGAGTAAGCCTGTGTAAATGTATAAATGTCCCTCAGGTAAGGGCCCTGTATGTTTTATGTGTGCTTCTTTATAAATGTATACAGCATCTGGTTACTTTTTCGATGTGATAGTTGAAAAGTTAAAAAATCCTCTGATAAGGACCCTGTATCAGTGATGTAGCCAGGAATTTCAGATCTGCACACCAAGTGGACTCACTGCTACCCCTCCCCCCCTCGGGCCAGGTTCCCCTTCCCTGCACTCTCTGTGCCCTGTTCGTGCCTTCTCACCTGACACAAGCATCATTTCCTGTTTTTTATACCAGTACACCACTAGCCATACTGTCACCAACAGTTGTCAGATTAACAGACTGGCTTTTATTTACAACATAGCATTATGACAAGCCTCTGTACCACATCAAGGTAGCTAGTCACACAGAGGTTAATTCACAGACTACTAGCCATGCAACTACACCACTAGCCACACCATTGAAATACCACTTGCCATGCCAGTACACCACTAGTGACACCACCAGCAATTGTCAGACTAACAGACTGGCTTTTAGTTATAAGCCTCTACCACATCAAGTTAGCCATCCATTCACATATCACTAGCCATGCCATCACACAACTTGTCACACCACCAACAGTTGTCAAACTAACAGACTGGCTTTTAGTTACAATATTGCATTGTGACAAGCCTCTGTACCACGCCAAGGTAGCCAGTCCCACAGAGGTCCATTTACACCACTAGCCATGCCACCACACCAATAGCCATGCCATCACACCACTAGCCACAACCCCAACAATTGTCAAACTATTGGCTTTTAGTTACAGTTGGTAAAGTAGGCATTGAAAAAAAAGAAATGTGTACTGCTTTCCCTCATTTCTGCATCTAACACATCTTTCCACTAAAAAAACAGTGAACGAAATCAGAGGTAAACAGTAAGACAGTCAAGAGCTACACAGTATGGCAGGGCTAAAACCCTTCTACCAAAAAGGAGGTATGGATCTGAAGAAAAATATTGTAACAATTTTACAGTGATTACATTACACTGCTTTATCCTATCTTTGCACCCTTAAAAATAAATACTTTGTTGTTTCATCTCCATATCTCATTGTTGCTCAAAGGGTTTTAGCCTTGATATACCCTGTAGCTCTGATTTCATTCGTGTGGCAAGATGTGTGCCAGATGCAGAAACAACTAAAGAAACATTGTAAGCATCTTTTAACAATACACATTTCTTTTTAGATGCCTGCTTCACAGACGCAGGATGGCAGCTAGCCTTTGAAAATATATACAAAGCTTTAGGAGGCAGTGACACATCAGGGGTTGAAATTAAGTTTTGCAGCCACTAGCCAGCAGGGCTGATGACAGGGAAAATCCATTAGCCCCAAAGACATTTCCACTGGCCCAGGTAGAGTACTTACTGAAATATTATTTACTATCCCAAAAGAAAATCTACCAGCATTTGGCTAGTGGCCTGGTGCCAATTTTGACCCCTGTACATTGCTAGAATTTATATAGAACATAAAAAAATCTCTGGTTTTACTGTTGCTGGCTACCTTTTACTGTGGCAAGCATCATGACCCGATCCGGTCTGCATTCTGCTGCCCCCCCCCATGTACCTGAACAATTATTTAAGAAAAAAAGTGCCTGGGTGACAAACGGAATAGCAAAAAGATCTGAAGGCCTAAGAGACAGGAATACATGTGTAAGCTTGCTAGGGCAGGGCTGCTAAATAAAGTGACAAACATATTGTACAGCCTGAGGTCACAGGTTCTAGCATTGCCAGTGACACACTGTGTGATGCCTGCTAACCTCAGTAAGCTGTTATCACCAGGGAAGTAAGGGCTGTAACATAGCAAGTTGTAACTGTCTGGCTTGCTGTATAACCCAATCCCTTCTCTTTTATCAAAATTCTGGGGGTAATTTATCACGAGCGGATAATATGATAATTATGGTAAAATGTACTATTAAAATTATTACTATTTCTATTATCTAAAATACAAGTGCAGTGTGCCATGTGCAAACTGGTGAAATTAGCAGCAATAGAATACTCACAGAAACAAAAAGCAGGCCAGTAGATTAATAGGCCAATAGCTCCTTCTATATTTATCAGGGCTTTATGCAGAAGAGCCAGATACTAGATCATATTAGGCAGAGCAGTAACCATGGGCGCAGTTGAGCCTTCTAGTGTTTCCAAGTAATTTTCTTAATTTTTCATTTTAGATAAAAAACAGCAAATATCAAAATGGACAGCAGTTACTATGAGTTATCACCTAGCGATTTTAAAGTATTTTTGTCCCAAACAAAATGGGCACGCAAGAGTTCTTCCTTCCTTCCTTCCTTTTTGAAAAAGTCTCTCAAAAGTTCCTCAAAAGACTTTTAATGATTTGTCACTTCCAGCTAGTATGTCCAGTACACCTTTTGGCTTAAGTTCATTAACATCCAAAGAACATCCACAGAAATCCAAAATGATTTCTCCGGGACTTCCTCGTTAGAAGTGGAAAGAGCTGCTTTAAAGTGTTATATGCTGTATGCTGTTCGACTCTTCGAGAAGTCAACAAACCAAGGCCAAAGCCAGAGCCAAAGCTGTACTCCTCAGATACTGAAGGACTGATATGCTGATATGTTGCTGTACTGCAATGCCAGGTTATAACGGTGGTGCTGAAGGGTGGCTGATTCATCTAAATAAACAAAACAGAACTTTTAGAGGCAGCACCGAAACATGGCACAACAGTCAAAAATCAGTAGCAAGCCTCAGTAGCAGATATCGGGGCAATGCTAATACAGTGTGATGTCAAGCAGCTATAAACTAATGGACTTTCAGAATAATCAGTAAGGGTGAATAAACTACAGGTTCAGCATAAGAGCTCTTACCCTTGCCAGAGCAGTCAGTTAGAAATCAATATGCACGAGAGAGCAACTTAAGGTAGGGGGAGCACAACTGGCCATGCTGTGGTGCAAAAGATGGTGCATCTGGCTCAGAGACACCAGTACTTGCTTTATATGCAGCTAGTCATGTGATACAGCCCATCCAAACTAAACAAGTGACATGGGAAATTTAAAAAGCCCAAGACCTTTTAACAGATAAAAAACCAACAATAGTAGCAATAAAAACAATTTTCCAATAAAACAAAAACATAAATAAAACAGCATAGACTAATACATTAAAATGCAGCTATATGCAAGCATCAAAGGGAAAAAGAAGCTATTGTACACTTCTCTTTGCAATTTTTAGAAGAGACGATGGTTGGGTTGGGGAGTAGGCAGCTTCAGGAAAGATCAGTTCAAACAACCTCTTGCAATCAAATATGAGCGCCCTTGTCATGAGGCTGATGCCCTACTGTAAAACTGGGCACACTTCCAGACACATACCCCCCATGGGGCTTACTTTGCAATCTCCTGGCAATTTGGCTACTCCAGTGCCAGAACTCCAATGTGCTGTAAGAGAAAGAGAGAACTGCAGGAAGAGCGACCTGATACTAGCCACACAAGATGGACAGGAAAGGCTGCTCACTTAAGTATGGGATTATTAGAACAAAAGTTCTAGGCAAAGCTAGCATACCTTGTCTAATGAAATGGATGGCGTTGAGCAGCTCCTGCTGATTGCACTCCTCCGCAGTGTGACAGCGTACTGCGGCAAAGCTCCCAGAATGCAGATCAGACAGGACGAGTGGGGGAAGAAGCAGGAGACAAGGAAGGTCATGAGGAAAGTATCTACCATATGCTATAACCTGGGTTACAAGCTCAGCATACTCCAATTCTGCTGTACAATTTTTTTACCCTCCTCAGCTCTAACCGAGAAAGTTGTCACGAAGGGGCAATGTTTAAATTCAGACTGGTTTTTCATACGGGAAGTCAGTGCTTGTGCCCTATCCATGTTTGACACCAATGTAATAGCATCGGCTAGAGATCTATTGCTATAACCCCTCTTCTTAAACCTTTGAATTTGTCCAGCTTGTTTGGCCCAAAATTCATGCTCTTCTGTACAATTCCTCCTTGTTCTGATGATCTGGATCTTTGTGATATTATACATGGCATGTGGGGGTTGACAGCTATTAAATAGCAATAAGCTGTTACGGTCAGTTTCTTTCTGGAGCAGTGTAGTGCATAAATTCGCATCTGCGTTTCTGCATATTTTTAAATCTAGGAATGCTATTTCTTCAGGGTGAATTGTGAACTTATATTTAAGGCAGCTGCTAGTGCTCTTGAGCCATGTCACAAATTCTGAGAACTGGTCCACTGTGTGCCTCCATACAATGAGCACGTCTTCTATATGGTATCTGTGCTCAATCCCGCTGCCCATTTTCCAGCAGATGAAATTCCCGAGACCAGTATACTGAAATTTCACAATGCCGACAGTAGAAAATCCCGAACCATAATTTCCCACGTGCCCGTGGGAAAAACAGAGTAAACACAGAAAGCAGTGCTTTAGTATTTATTTGATGTGTAGTATGTGTAACAACAAAAAATCAAACGTTTTAAAGAGGGAGTTCTGTGTTTTGTTTACCAATTTTTGAGTAGACATGTAGTCTATTAAAATATGTGATAAAGTCGAAACTTGCGTGTTTCTACCTGTTTTAATCTATTTGCAACTGTATTTGTCAGATTTTGGTAGTTCACAGCTGTAGGGTTAAGTGAGTCAGTGCGCATGAGGGGATTGTTTATGGCACAGCCAGAGTAAGATGAAGGAAAACGATGGATCTTTCCAACCCTCTCAGTGATGAATGGGATAGTTCTCATCCTGTCAGTACCAATGAGTTTAAAAGCAGTAACAGTAGACTGTCTGAATATTCAGAGGAATTTTTCTTTGGATCAATACCAGCTTGATCCCTTGGTGTCTGACAGCTGTTGTTGAGCTGTCACCACAGGCAACTGACAATGCATGGTGAAGCAGCATGTCTTATTTTAGTACCACCGAACCAGTTGCTTTAATTTTGTATGGGGAAACACTCAGGTACACATTTGGTGATAGGTTTACAGAGTACCCTTTGTCTGTTTAACTTTTTCATCAGCCAATAGCGCCTTTTTTTAAGATGAGGTAGAATCAGTTTCATGCAGTTACAGTGGCCTGTGGCAGGATCATTGAAGGGGTTCTGTATTATAGTAGGTTATCTTTGTGAAAAAAAAAAGACGAGTGTAGCACTCTTGTGACTTCGAGGACATCAGAGCAAATAATAGTGGCAGAATGTATGTCCTCGAAGTCGCAAGATGGTTCCATGTCAAATCCACGCAAACAAAATTGCCGCAGTTGTTTTAAGCATGGTCATATCAGCGTCAGTAATTAGCGCGCTGTACAATTTCACCGCCGACAATCTCAGCACAGGTCGCAAGAAAACCTAAATCGATGGCTGACCCTAGGCACAAAGGGGAGCCCCCCCACCCAACGCAGCTCCCAAACATGCCACATTCTGATTTTAGAATGGTAGCTGCCCTTAGGACACCAAATGCTCCTACACACTTGGCACAGGAGAACCCCTGGTCTCACTCAGGGTTCCTCAACAAAAGAACCGATAAACCAATCCCAAAAAGATCCCAGTTGGTCCTGCAGACTCCCAAAAGTTCCCCCAAGGTGTCTCTGACTATACTCCAACACACGCCACAGAATCTGAAAATAAATAACAAAAACCCTAGGAATCCAAAGCACAGAAGCGCCTGTGCAGATTGTCTGTGAACTAGCAGGGAAAAAGATTATCCACAAATCCACCAGGGAGACTCAGAAGCACCATGTTCTTCAACTGGTCCTCTTAGAAAGATGCTAATGCGGTACCGCAGTAAAAACAAATTAACCTACATAAGCGAGCGATACAGCAACTGTATAAAACAGTCACTCCAGTCCTAATCAAGCCCATTTGAAACTAACTGGCTGGCAGTAGCAGTGCAATCATAGAGGATTCTTTTTATATACTGACAAGAAAAGGAAAAAAGGCAGCACTAACAACCAATTCCACAATAGCAGGGAGGTCACTGGGGTCAAATTAATGTTATGCTCACATGTGTCAGAAGCATTACGTTCTTCAACTAGTCCTCTTAGAAAGATGCGAGCGATACAGCAACTGTATAAAAAAGACGCTGTTGTGGTATGCGCTAAATTGTCATATACGCTTTCATTACATGCATACCACAATGCTGAAATGCTTGTGCTGAATTTGATGCGCGGTATTGATGTGATACCACTGGTGCATTATTGGAAGGTCAGCAGTTCTGTTCTGTAGGCAGATCTATTGGTTACTGTCTTACTGCGGTGCAAAAAAAAACATCGCCGGTGTGGAACACAGGCAACTGAGGTAATAAATTAGAAGGACACTCCTCTGGGGGGTTCTGCAGGCAGATCAAATGGTGTCGGGAATTTGAATAACGGGAATTACAGCATTCAGGCAATGCTGTAGTCAGGAATAAGGGTGCAGGATTTCGATCGTCGGGAAAATACTCGAGGGGAATTAGTACCTAAATCCAGTGCTCAGTGTAGCAGGCGAGATCCTACCCCACCAATGGATGTGCAAGCTGTCTATGACAGCAGTTCAGCTGCCCTGGTCTTCAAGATGAATAAATATGTGTTCCAGCTCCACTTTCCTCAGCTCAAATTGTAGCCTAATGCCTTCCAGCTCCAGCTCTGTGGTGGCCTTCCCCTGGTGCTGTGGCTCTGGGTTCCCTCTGGTTTTGCTGTCCTCCCTGAGACTAGATACTGCAATGGCCATTGGCACCCCCAAGCCCAAGGTGTGGTCCCTTTCAGTCAGACTCAGTGCCTTGGGTTGCCACCTGTTCATTGGTTGCATTGAGGACTTCCATGAGGTGCTTCTTACTGCAACCCTCATACTGAACCCATCTCTCCTGGCACAGCTGCTTCAGCTCTTCTACTGTCTAGTCACTGTACTTGGAAGTAATCTTTCTTCCCTACACTAGCATTTGCCTACCTTTTACTTACAGCAAAAAAACAACACAAAATAGGGTGGGGAACTATATCCCATAATCAGTTTTCCCTTTTCCCAAATTTCTGCCCTCTTTGTGTATGGTTGTTCAAACAGCTCACCAATTGCAGTGCTGCTCACCAAATCTGTCACACGCGCATCCCAGTGGGGTAGGATTCTCTACATCCCAGTGAATCCCTCTTGTGATAGGGGGTCAGGGGTTCAGGCATACCCTTCCTCAGTACATTTAGTATGCTCACAGTTTCACAAATGAACATGCGCCAGAGGATCCTAGGGCTTCCTCTTTCCATGCAAGGGGGTACAAATACAATCCTGAGTCTGTGTTTCTGGGATAGAAACCTCTTGGCCACTGCACAATAAACTAGGAAGTCACAAGCGTGCATAGGCTTGGGGGACCCTATACACCATATTATTTGTCTTTCCACTGAAATGCAGAGCTTGGTTCAAATCCCTACAGATTCCTCTTGAGATCCTTCATATTTCCTCCCCTCCTTTCATCACACAGTGTCCCTAGTGGTTCTTTCCATTGGAAGTGTTTTTGCCCTTAAGCAGTCACACAGGCATAGTATAGTTAGAACAACCTTCCTCCAAGGCAACACACACAAACACCACTGGCATAATTATCTTAAAAGTAAGCCAAAAGCTTTACTAATTAGTTAATAAATGCAATAAATAACATAAAGACAAATAATTTTAGACATTGGCTACAGGATATGGAAAATAAAATAGAAAATATACAATGAAACCTAAACTGTGAAATTCTGGTTTTAAAGTTTTACCTCCAGTCCTTGGTTGTTGAATTTGAAGTGCAAAGTCTTTAAAAAGGTAGTTGAAAATCTTGGTTCTTGGTAGTGCAGAAGAATTCTTGGAATAAAGTGTATCTGCTCTCTCAGCAGGATCCCCAAATGTAACTGGCTAAAGGCTCTGATACAATCTTTGCACTCTTGTTTCATGGGCTTCTCAAAGGGCAAGGTCCCAGGGACAGTGGCTTTTCCTGTGATTGGCTAGCATTCTGTCTCTATGGCTACACGACCAATCAGTTTTTACTATTTTATTACAAAACAACAAATGTGCATTTCTAAATATGAGAGAAAAAAAGGCTCTGAGATCAGCTAAGTCTAAACTAGAATTCTAGGGGAAAATCCAGCCTCCCTCCTTGGAAATGGCTGTAATTAAGCTATCCTCAGTATAGCCTTTTACTTACATGATAGTCCATTCAGTGGTAATGAGATTGTCTCAGAGCAGACTTGCAGAGACAAAAGAAATCCAGATTGAATGGCACCACTGGATGCTGAGGGCCATTTCAAACACAATTGGATGTGCCTGCTTCCAGCTATTCTTAATTATTCTTTTGTCTCCTTTTAAATTATTTAATTAAACTCTAGTCCCTGACCAGCAGCTGACAGATTGTCTGTCCAGTAACAAGAGTTACAACATTATTCCCCAGGGCCCATGTACTTTGTACCCATGATCCCTTGCAACTTGACTTGGCTTTTTCATGGCCTTCCCTGGTGTATTATATAAATAAAATGATATGAAATATGACCAAAACAATAAGGTATGGCTCTATCATGCCACACCCTTCTCAGTCTTGTCTCACAAAGTTGCTGTTGACTGGCACAAACAGTTCCTAGCCTGGATTGCTTTCATTGGTTGGACTGATTCCTTGCATATTTCCAATGCCTTGCACTTGCTTCTGAGAGGGACTGCCATTTCGTGGCTTAACTCACTTCCAGAACAAGTCAAAGGAAATACTGCTACTCTGTATATGACTTTCAGAGACCATTTTGTGAAAGCCAACCCCCCTTGGTTACTGGAACAACAGCTGTGGGAGCACACAATGCAACCTTCTGAGTCCATGGAAACCTTCATAGACAACACTGAGTCACACTGCAAACATCTACAGAGAACAGAGATGGATCAAGTCATGGCTTTTGTCCAAGGCCTGCTTCCTCAACTCCACACTTATGTCATTCAGCAGAAGCTGACAACTTGGATGGACACAATCCAATCTGTATGGCTTGCACAAGAGTGCATATAAATGTTGCAGTCCACCAGCGTACAAGCACCTCAGTCCTCACAAATGGCTGCACTCGCAACATGTGTCCAACAGCAACAAGCAATCATTGACAAGCTCATTTTGACTGTCAACAGTTTACACCTGAGCTCAATGTCTTCTTTGACTATTTCTGTCAATGCTCTACAACTACCCCAGCAGCCACCTGAACCACCTCCACCTTCACCAGAGCCTGTGACCTGCCAGTGGTGTGGATATAGAGGACACACTGCTGCAGTTTGCCTAAAGCTAAAGTACCACAACAGCAACTAAAATAACAGAAACCAAAGACACCCACTGCAGTACAATCAGCAAGATGATCAGAACTACACCTAGGATCAGGGAAATAAGTGCCGCCCAACATATTATAGGGCTTCTGTTGGGCAGGGGAACACTTCAACTGACTTCTCCTCTGACTCATGCAATTCAAGCAAACAGCATGCTACAACTACCAACTCTGGCACCCTCCCGCTTACAGGGGCAAAGTACCTGTCATCAGATCACCACTCTTAATCAACTATGTCCCTGTAACCATCAGGGAGTAGTCCATGCATGCCTTGGTCAACACTGGAGCAGAAATCTCAGTTATTAACACTAGTATTTTGAACAACAAAGTGGTTTGTCACTTATCTAACATCTCTCCATTTGACATAAGTTACATTATCACAGCAAATGCCACTAAGGTACCTATCACAGATGTGGTCCATCTCAAGCTACACTTTGGCTCACAGCAAGCTATTGTCAAATTCTACCTAGTACCTGAGCTACAACCATCAGTGATTCTTGGTATGAATTTCCTTAAATCTCATAGTGTCATCCAAGACTTTGCATCAAACTAACTGTCACTAGGCTCTTGGAGGCAACTCACAGCTACAGATGCAGGCACTGTGCCTCCTAAGACAGAGATGGTACCAAAATGCCACAGTGCAAAGCCATGATGCAGTTATCCCTAACAAGAACTATCAGATTACCTCTTGGGGACATATGTTACATCTCTGAAAGAGTCCTACAGTATTCATTTTCTTTAAACTCATATATTGCTATTACCTTGTGCTGTATTCTGTTTTATTGGACCTACTATTGCCAAGTGTAAACTGCTGCATTTTTCTTTTGCAGTATACTGATAATGGCTGCAGAAAGGCAGAACTCACAAATGCAGATTAGACTGCACATCTCACCCCCCCACACACACACATACTATCCTAATCCCATTTCATGGAAACAATATGGATAGCATGTAATGTCAGATCCATGGTCAACCCCACCAAAAGAAAAGTGATCATATCCAGCAGCATTCCAAGTGGTTGAAACATACCAATCACAAACTGCCACTTGGCATGACTGGCACTTTTGTCTCACATATTTGTTCATACAGTATTGTGATCACAGCATGAATGCATAAGCACAACAAAAAGGAAAAAAAAAAACACTACACATAAATGACAGACCAGTGGTGTTACTCAGTTTATGGGTTACACTTTAAGTGTCCATTTCAATGTAACTAATCATTAACTACATGCAGCAGGGTAACTGCACTGTAGTTGCATACTTGTTGCAACTACATTGTAGTTACAGCATAATTACATTGTAGCTACAATGCAGTTAGCTGTTTTCATGGTCACATAATACCAGTGGAATATATGAAAAACACAAATATGTACATAGGTGTTAAAAAAATAAACAGGTGGGAAAATCTATATTTCTGTTTATTTATAACAAGTTATATATTTATGCAAAACACTTAAGGGAAACTAATGAGCAAATTTTAGCAAGCAGTATGATACATGAAAGGACTGAATATCTAGTAAATGTAAAGATGCATATTCATCATCATTACCACCCACCCAAAAAATGGCTAATACTTTCAGAGATCAGTCATTGCTCTACGTTGCATGAGTATCACAGCACATACTCAAACCAATTCCATGAAATAAACTTAAAAAGCACAATATATAAAGTGACATAGGATGGGGGGGCTGGGTAGACTTTACTTCATCCCAATACTTCATATGGAAATCTTTCAGCCAATGGCATTCCTTAAGATCAGCAACAGAAAAAAGAACCAATTAAAAAAAAAAAAACATAATACAGAGATCTGCTTTAAATTACCCACCAACAAAAGAGCTGATCACAGCTGATGAACACATTAGCAGACTGTAGATTTAAGAAGGGGGTTATGCAGGGGTTACTGGAGTTGCAGGGAATACTAAAATAAAAAAAAACATATCCTAGTAGTGTATCAAGAGAGCAACAGATGCTCTACAAGAAATGTCATAAAGTAGCATTGTTCGACGATTGTGATTGCTGCCATTTTTATTCATTCATCCTGACAACATGCATGCAAGATATGGCATTTGATTTTCAATGGAATAGCCTGCAAACTGCCTTGCAGTGATACTTCTACAGTATTGTATATATTGTGTATGTTTAGACCATATGCAGTACAGTACGTTGTTTCAGGAGTATGAAGTTATAGCACTTTGAGATTCCATTCCAACAATCCCATAAAATCAACCTCGTATTAAAAGTATTTGTTATGTTTTCAAGTCTGAAATAGACGGTCTTATAGTTTATTTTCTGACTGAAAATCATACAATTAGTCTCAGTAGGGCTTAACATTAATGCTTTCTCCATGTGATACTAATATTGGAATACCCCTTACCACAAATAACTTTCACCTACAAAAGAACAGACTGTCTAGTACCAGCAGCAGCCCTGGTGCTCAGCCCTGCCACCAGAGCCCCCCCCCCCCAACTCTTCCTTTTCTGACCTTTGAATTGTGGTTTAAATTTCACCACCTGTCATTGTATATGTGGTTTGGAAACTAATAGTGAGTGCTTGATCCCACCACTTCTCAACCTTCTCACCTGGAGCACTACACATTCATGAGTAAATCCCTTGTTTGCCCTTAGATACAAAATACAAAGTATGCACATAAGGTTTGTAAAAAAAAGGATAGTACTATAACTGCATTAATAAAGGAGAATTAATACAGAAAATGGCATGCAGAGTATTTCAAGTCTAGATTTGGAGCTCTCCAGTACCACTGGATTATCAGAGCTAGTACAAATTCAATCAGTGCAAAAAAATCCTCCACCTTTCCTTACCAACAAACATGCAAGTCAGGTTAAGTGCACCCCAGAGCCACTGATGTATCAGAACTAGCAAAAACAAGAAAACAAGTTAATAACCTCTCCTTTATAGCAGGTATAGCTTTTTCGAACATAGATTTTAGCTTGTTCTGCTATCTTTCTTTATTCTATAGTACCATTTCATTTTTTTATAATGCAGGAAAAATCACTAGAAGTGTGTGTGCTCTTTATTTAAGATGTTTTTTTTTCTATGTGTGAATTTAGTGCTTATGAAAGGTGATGGATTGACAGCACTGGAACCTAAAGTCCTTCATTTATCCACATGGCAGGTACAGGAGGGGCAATCACAGTGTAAGCTTCCCTACCCCACCCTACTAATGTGCCTCAACCTTGCTATGGAGGGACCACGACACAGGGGAGAGGGTACTTCATACTCCATGCTTATTCAGTCCTTGGCCTCTCATGTGAGATGGAAAACAAGGATGATGATTAGTGCCAGTTGTGTTCGTGGTTTTGTGATGTGGATACATGTCCACAGGGAACTGGACTGAGACCACCACAATACATTTAAAGTAGACCACTGAACAACCCTCAGGTTATAATGGCTTTCAACCACTTTCAATCTGTGCTGGATTTGAACCCATGACCTAGAGGTGGAAGGCTCCTTAATGCACTACCAATCCACTGAGCCATCCTGTTCCTCTTGTGGTCTATATTTACAAGGAATTGGAAGCTCTTGATTAAGTGGAAGCATAAAGTCTTGCTTTATACCTGCAAGCAGACAAACCACAAGTTATGCTTGACACTCCTATAGTAAGTATTCATGTAACTGTTTCGGAGTATCCATCTAACTGTTTAGTTTCTGTGGAGAGGCAGTGATAATTAAAGAAAGGGGCCTGTCTCTCAAAGGGATACACCTGGCATAACTTGACTTGCACCACAAAAAATGGTGCAAGTAGCAAGTTACACCAGGAGTTGCGACATTCGGTATTCTGCAAAGCAGCCTGCGACATGTCACAGGCTGCTTGCACCAAAGTGGACTTATGCTACCAGTTACACCATAAACCCCCTGCGATATGGCACTAGGGGGTTTATGGGAGCTGTTGTGCCCTATTCTGGAAGGGCAGCAACAAAGTCCCCAATGTCACTATTCTAGAAGACCCTCGGTGGACATCTGTCAATGAAGTTACACCAGCAAATAGCTGGTGTAACTTGCATCCACCAGGGTTGTGTGCTGATGGCCCCCATCCACCAGTATGTGCCACACCCCCAGACCCATCTCTGCCCCACTAGGCAGTCCCACAGGGCTAGAGGAATCCCCACCACCACCTACTGTAAGAGCCCTGTATCACACTCATTTATCACTCACCCCTATTGTATAAATCTATTTATCAGACAAACTATATGTATAAATCGGTGTACACTACTTTATACATATAGTAAGTATGTTGTCACTAATTTATACATTATATATATATATATATATATATATATATATACACACACACACACACACACACATCAAATCAAATCAAAATTTATTTATAAAGCACTTTTCAAAAAATCAAAGCGCTGATACAAAACAAAGATAAAATATCAGCAATAATAAATAAAAACATAAGAACAATGAAATATATATTTATACACATATATTTCATCATCACTGTGCCAGCCACCACCTGCACTACTTCTCTCACAGTTCTCTCGGCTCCCACACCACTGCTACTGTTCACACACTACAGCCTTCTTTATATGATGATATATATAAGTAAAGAAAAGCATGCTACTTTGAAATGTACCACACTTCATATCCACAGGCAAATGCCACACACTATGTATCTCTTTTTAGTTTTTTTAGCCATAATTGGTTAACTGAACTCTAGCCAGTGACCCCTGCCAGTCCACCTGAAACCACTTCCATAGGCAGATGGACTCTTCCCACAGGGTCCTGTGCATCTGCTTCTGTTTATGCAGCTCCTGAATGGATCAAAAAAAGAATTATCTTCAACATCTGGAGTCCAAATAAAAAACAAAAAATATTAAGAAATGTGTACGGTACCTGCCTTTATCCCACAAGCTTGTGCTTTGCGATCCTGTGCTGGTGAGATAAGTTTGGGGGTGAGCTCACTGGGTCAGCTGGAGTTAATGAGGCTGGGGGGATGGCACTGTTATGCAACATCACCTGCCAGTCAGAGAAGAAAAGGTCCAGTTTTGTCCACATGGACTCAAGTATCACAGAGTGAAGAGAACTCTTCTCAGTTGGCATACTACCCTGGATCTCTGCATCTGTGGGTGTCACAGGGCCCTGTGCATTTGTTGATGGAGATGGATCTTTCCCCAGTTCATCTGTATCTGTGGCCACATAGAAGTTCAAGGTCCAGAGGGCCTTGTGCTTCAGCAGCTTATCAGACTGTCCCAAGAATTCTTGACATCAATCACTTTACAGAAGTTACTTCCATAGGTAGACAGAATCTTTCTTTGGTATAAGGCCCAGGGAGTCCTGAGCATCTACATCTGTTTAGGCAGGTCCCAAAGAAAGGAGATTCTTTGCAAAAACTGTGTTAATGCACCAGCTAGGGTTCAATCTAACACCACAAAAGTAGTGCAATGTTGTGTTAGGGTTTGTAAACCTATCTCCCCACCCTCCCAAGCAGCAAAAGGAAAAAACAAATAGGGTCTTGGATCTCCAGAGTCTTGGTGACTTAGTGATTGTATCTTCTTTGTGGTTGTCAACCCTAATACTTACCCCTTCCCCTACAGACCATAGCCACCTGTCTGAAGCACATGATATAGCTCCAAGCCAGTGCCTTATAGTGATACACTCTTCGAAAGTAGGGAAGTGTGTGTCACCAAATGTTGCCAACAGAATCTGTTGCAGCTTTCTTCATGCATGAGGAAAAACATCATGTCTGACTTTGTTTGCTCAGGGAAGGGGGGGGAGTTTTAGGGTTGACTACCTCAACAAAGAGCCCACCACTGATTTACCAAGACTCTGGAAGCAAAAAAACAAAATAATGCATTTTCCTTTTGATACTTTGGGGATGTCTGTGGGGATTTAGGGTTGGAAACCCTAATGCCACATTTCCCTACTCTTGTGGCATTAAGTTAAATCCTAAGTTGTGCATTAGCACAGTTTTTTTTGCAAAGAATATATATATTAGAAGAGGTGTGGTAGTGCCCCCATAGTTAAGGTTGAGTAGGGTATTTAATGTTAAACCTCTAACGTTGCACTTTTATAACTTTGCTTCCAGTTGACAGAATTGCATGACATTTTGCATGTGTGGTTTGGGGGGCAAGTGCCCCTGATTTTGTATGTTTTGACATGGGCAGATGCCCGGATTTTGATATCTGGATTGTGCAAAAAGTGGAATAATCTAGGTTTTTGGCTGGTTTTTGTGCTGTCCTACAGTTCAGGCAGTTTGGAATGTTATTCTGAAGTTATCATAGTAGAAGGGCCTTGCACTAGAAACATGCCTTTTTTAGGTTTAGTGAAAAAACGTTAATCACTTCTTAGAGTTATTAATTAGATATTAAGTAGTTATAAACCAGTTAATCAGAGTTATAAATATTTTAAATTTTGGTTATGAGCATGCTTAATAGTATCATTTACATGTCTAATGCAAAAGAAGAATTTCCACTCCAGGAAAGAAGAATCTTCTGTTGTGAGCTTAAATTCTTCTTTCATGAGAAAGAAATCTTCTCTCGTATGGTGGCCATCTTATTTTTTATTTAAAAAACAAAAAATTGAAATCCCATATAAGTGATGCCTGGAAAAAAACAAACACAGAATCTAGCTAAACATGAACTGTTCAGCTATATTCTGGTGTTTGCTTTTTGAAACAAACATCTTGACATATGGTTTTGGCAGTGTTGGGGAGTAACTAGTAATTTGTAACTAGTATCTGTAATGTGACTACTTTTCTAAGTAACTATTAATAGTAATGTATTATTTTTAAAATAAAGTATGAAGTAACTGTAATGATATTACTTTTCTCTAAAAGTAGCTAGTTATTCTAATATAAATAGAAAACAGTTGGGCATCATCTGTTACAGTTGCTGTAGTCCATCAAGGTGATCCTGTGACTTCATAACTCTCAAGAGGTTTATGACATCACAGAAATCTAGAGATTGAGCAGGTGTCTCTTGATATTCAGGTTTCAGTGTAAACAAAGGCTGCTTAGCTGACTGCCTGCTAGATTTAGTACATCTGGCTAAAAACTGCCTTCTGACAAGCATTGCATGAGAACCCAGCATTTTCACCTTGCACATTGAATGCAAGTTGCCTTCCATTTTTTGCCTTTTGTTTTTTCACTATAAAAACTTTAGGCGACATTTCACAGCTATGCGGTGCCATTTCTTTTAGCCTTGCTGATATTCGGTTTGTATAGTTGCAGTGAGTAGATATTGTGAGCTGCCAGAGCTATGGGGTGGTGTAAATCGCTGGCACAACAACGGAGTAAGGACATGCAGCCTTGCAGCATCTAGTCTGGGAATTTTTACCTAATACTGGTTTGCCCTATGAGACCTTTGCTCTAACACGGTGGCTACGACTACAAGGTAGCCTCATTTATCACACCACTGCTTTCTACATGGTTACAGTTCCACTGCTGGTGGGTGTCAGGGTTGTTTTTGCCAGTTGTCTCATTACAAAAAATGTTGTTAGGCTGGTGGGCTTTGGTGAGGTGTTGCTGTGCTGGGTGTTCTTGTACCAATTGTTACAGATCCAGTGTAAATCACTGGTCCCTCCAGTTTGAGTATTTCTTTGATCTGTAGAAAATAAAAATGAGGCATACATGTGAATTTCACCTTTCAGCCTTCTTACTAGGTCCTGTTAAATAGTCCCCACTTAAGAGACCCTATTCCAGGATGGGCTACGCCTGTGTAAGGCAAGATATGCCAAACCCCATGGCGTATCTCGCCACTTACGCCATGCGATATGCCCAACGTGATTCTAAGAGGTGCCTTGTGTCATGGCATATGCAGGCTGTGGAAATCACGGGTTATGACACCCACTACACCACAGCCTCGCATATCGCAGGTGCAATTGCAGGTTATGACAGCAACTTCACCCAATTCCAGGAGGTCGGCTGTCATAACCCGCAGTTGCAATTCCCAGAGCCACAGTGGCGTAGAGAACTTCTGACAGCTCAGAGCTGTCCTAAGTGGCATCTGATGGCTGGCACCATTGAATGCTGCCACACAGAACCCTGGCAATGGTGCCATAGGGACCCCCAATCCCCTTCAAGCACACCCCTGCCTCCAACCCCCCGATCTTTAGGGACTCCAGGGGGTCCAATTCTGGTACACTCCCCCTGGATGCCTGTGCCATGTATCCTGCCCCCCATTCCCCCTGATGTGCACCGAAGGTGGTCCAGGATGGGTGGGCTTGAGGGGCCACCATCACTGATACAAGATGCTTACATGCAGCATGAGCACACGCGTGGG
Source organism: Neoceratodus forsteri (assembly GCA_016271365.2). Lineage (NCBI taxonomy): Eukaryota > Metazoa > Chordata > Ceratodontiformes > Ceratodontidae > Neoceratodus > Neoceratodus forsteri. The sequence continues at coordinate 49,804,150 of CM057450.1, read as the reverse complement.
GCTACAGCCACATGCATGACGATTCACATGTCACAAGTGCTGGGACCCTGCTGCTTCTGAAATGTGGCATAGGGTCCTTGGTGTAGGGCTGACTGGCATAACTCACAACTGCATACAAGTTATGCCAGTCATCTTGGAATCAGCCCCAAGGGCTCCTCAGCTCATTCACTCTACTATACCTTTCCATACCTATCATCACCTTTTCATTTTCCAGATTCTATTCTTACTTTATCTATTGTCACTTTTTCTCCTACCGCCTCCCCCTATTTTCTTTCATCACATATATTTCTCTTATTTCCATTACCTGTTTTTTTCTCTTTAGATAATTCCTGAAGAAGACCTGTGGTTGAAGCATGAGTTCTAACTCTATTTTCTATTTTCAGCATGCATTTAAATATGATTATTTTGTTCTATGTCTGTAACATGTGCTGTACAAATAAAAGTCAGGAAACTCCATTTTATTAGTCAGTTTTTATTAAATATTTCATTTTGCAACATTTGATATACAAATGATACTACTTATGCACTGCTACATGGTACAGCTAAGACTCACTATAGTAATTGCTGAAATTTGTTTGAGGAGGCAACAGATTGATCAGTTGATGTACAATTTATAGATAGCTAGCTACACCCCTGCATGTCCTCAGTCGTGGCCCTCTATAGTAGCCATTGTGAACCCTGAGGGAATCGGGGCCAGCCTAGCCATTGTAGGGAAAAAGGCAAGTAGTTCATTTGCAGGCAGGTCTCAGGGCCTATTTCCACTACACTACATGCGATGAACTGCCACAGCAGGCCACTTGATTGTCTGTCTGCCTACCTAGATACCAGGTTTATCATCATCACCCAACCCATCTCAAAGAAAATCCTCATTGAAGGGGTATGTACTGGAGTGCAACAAGTGTGATGTGCTGTATGTTAATTTGATTGTAAGTGACACTGTCTGACTTCAGTTGCGGCATACTGGCTGTGGCAAAATAGTCATTGCAGACTTAGTTATAATTATAACTGTGTCTCAGTGGCAGTGGCAAATCAAGGCTCAGCTGTGGGAAAGAGTGTTTAAATTGTGTGTTGGAAGCCAGCCCAGTGATGCTGAGGACTGAGGCGCTGGATGCCACACCTTGCGCCATGCTGGCAACCCGGGTTCAAGAGTTAGCCCAGGTTGCTGGGGGTCAGCAGGAGAGGGAGCGGATTGAGCATCTGAAGGATTGTTCTCCTCTACCAGGGAGGGGAAGGGTTGTCATCCCGCTCCTTGGCTGCCTCTTAGTGGAGGCCAGAGGGCAGTGCCAGATCTGCATTTTGAACATGGCCTTTTTGAGAGCCCATCTCATGAAAAAGGGTGGAGAAAGTATTCAAATTTGCCCTGAAAGGTGATTTCATGGTCACTGCACAAATTCAACTTTCAGGTTGGAATTGAAAAATGTCATCACCCTTATTCGTGAGGTGGGGTCATAAGAAGGCTATGTTTAAAATCTGGGGTACAAATATTAGAAAACAACAAAGTTATGAGTGTACATTGACATATTTTAACACTCGCTCATAACTGTTGTAATTTTCAGTATTCTGACCCCAAATTATCAACATAGCTATTTTTTCCACACAACCTCATGAATGTAACAGCTGTTATTTTTCAAATCCTGCCCAAAATGTGTTTTCACACCTGTGGTGCAAAATCATCTTTCAGGCTGGATTTGAACATTTTAACCTACCAGGTTCATAAGGTGGGGTCATAAGAAAGCTATGTTGGAAATTTTGGGTAGAGTATTAAAAAATAAAGTTATGAGCTTCAGTTAACATTTTCTGTGCTCACTCATAACTGTTGCAATTTTCAATGTTTTGAACCCAAATTTTCAACATAGTGATTTTTTCACACCACCTCATGAACATGACAGCTGTCATCTTTCAAATCCTGGCCAAAAAGAGTTTTCACACTTGTGGCTCAAAATGATATTTCAGCTGGGATTTGAAAATTTTCACAGACCGGGTTCATGAGGTGGGATATTAGAAGACTATGTTGAAAATTATGGGGTCAAAATACTGAAAAAACAATTATGAGTGTACATTCAAATGTTTCTATATTCACTCATAACTTTGGTTATTTTTAATATTTTGACCCCAGATTTTCAACATAGCCATTTTTTCACACCACCTCATGAATGTGAAAACTGTGATTTTATTTCAAATCCCAGCTAAAGTGTACTTTCATGCCTCTGGCACAAAATTACATTTCAGCAGGGATTTGAACATTTTCATGTACCAGGTTCAAAAGACAAGGTAGTAAGAAGGCTATGTTGAAATTCTGGCATAAAACATGGTAAAACGACTAAGTTATAAGTGAACATTGAAATATTTCTATGTTCTCTCATAACTTCGCTAATTTTCAATATTTTTACTCTAAACATCAAACATAGCCATTTTTGCACACCACCTCATAAATATGGCAGGTGTCATTTTTTTAGTCATGGAAAAGATGTGTTTTCCTTGTGGTGTAAAATGCTGTTTTGACTAATATACTATAAATGCCAAATGCCATGTTTATTTTGGGAGTCATAAAACAACTAGCTTGAAAATTTGAGGCCAAAATAATAGAAAAAAACCTAATTATTAAGAAACATTGTGTGTAGTGCCAGACTTTACCCCAGGGGAGTAGTGCTTTGTGATCCCATGCTGGTGAGGAGTTTGAGGGTGAGCTCAGTGAGCCAGCTGGATGGGGCAAGGGTGGGGGGATGGTGCTGTTATGCAACATCCGTCCACCAGGGAAGGAAAGGTGCAGGTTGCACACATGGGCACAGTTAACATATAGTGAAGATATCCCTTTTCTTGGCATAGAGCCCCGAACCTCTGTACCTGTGTCTAGCAGAGGGCCCTGAGCATTGGCTGAGAGATGGACTCTTTGCCCTGTGCATCTCTATCTGTGGCCACATTTAAGCACTTAACCTAGAGGGCCCTTCATTTTGTCAGCCTATCAGATAGCTCCATGAATTCATTTTTTTTTCCTATTTTCTGTTTTTGCCCCTACTGCCCCCGTCAGCTATCAGCTCCGGTCACGGACCCCTGATGCCCCCACCTCCAGATATATAGCTGTATCCCCTGGTCATCCCTGGCTTACCCCCCAGAGAGTGGGGCCGCAGCTCCGACCCCCGATATCGGGCCGCGGGACTTTGACTAGTTGGGGGATTGGCTTCCAGAGGCTGATCAGGGCTACCTGAGGCGGAGCACCATTGAGACAGCAAGGCACGGGATTTTATCCCTCCTGTCTCTTTAAGCAGGATGGGGATGTGCAATGACGACCTGCGTCCACCCCATCCTGATGTTCTGTTGAGCGCCGACGTGGTGCAACCACCCAGCCTCCGCTAGGTGCTGCTCCAGCGCCGAGTGCTGCCCTACCTTCCCCCCAGGGAAGGAGAGCTGTCCAAGGGATGCTCAATCCTTCCCACCCTGGCCAGTCCTCCAATGACCCAGGTCCATTCCAGAACCCGGATCGCCGGCGTCGCAAGCGGAAATCCAATCGCTGCGCCGACAGACCAGATAGCTCCATGAATTCTTGACATGCATCGCTGTATGGAAGTGAAGGGCCAGCAAGGCCTTGCACTTCCATAGGTGGACTGAGTCTTCCCTAATAGCAGGGTCCAGAGGACCCTGCACATCTGCATCTGTTTACACTGATCTGTTTGGGAGCTATGTGAATGAAGATATGATTCCACTATTTTAAAAAGAAAAGAAATTGTTTACAAAAAACTGTGTTACTGTATATGAGTCCACTATTTGAAAAAGAAAAGAAATTCTTTACAAAAAACTGTGTTACTGTATCAGAATTCAACTTAATGGAATAAAAGTAGGAACATATGGCATTAAAGTTTCCAAACCTAACTCCTCACCACCCCAAAGTGGCAAAAGGACACCACACAAGCAACCACAGACAACCATCATCGATTAAGACAAACAACTGTTTCCAGATGACACAAATGCAGTAGCAATGATGTGCTACTGTACATTTGTGGATTTGTCTCTGCAGCAGCATAATTACAAGCCCCATAGGGACATGTGGTTATGCTGCCACACCTGTGTGTGTATGTTGTACTGTGTGCATCAGTGTGTGTGGTTGCATAAGAGCAAGCTCCATTGGGGCCTGCCCTTCTGTAGACAGAAGAGCCCCATAGAACCTGCTCCTGTGCAGCCAGAGGTACCGCTATGCCAGCCAGGATGTAATGCAGTAAAGCTGTAGTATATCACAAAAATGCTGCAGTATATTGCAGGGAACACTGTAATTCAATGGCAATTAAGTCTTTTTGACAGCAATATTTTGTGATGTCATTTACTGCAAGTTATTGAATTGCATCACTATTGGCTCTGCTGTACTCATGCATGCTGTGGAAGATACCTTGCTAGATAGCTTGATCCATTGGTGTCTTCTTTTCTATATGCATCTGCATAACTGAAAAACTGCTGTGCCATTGAACAAAGTCTAGATCCACTGCTGAAACCATTATACCCATATTGTGACAGTACTTCTATCTGCATAAGTGCAGACCTGACAGGGACCAGCCCTTCTGAAGACAGAAGTTGGTGTGTATATCTTACTTCTGTGGCTAAAGAGGCACAGGCCCCTCATGGGCCTGCACTTCTGCAGACAGAAGTAGTGTTGCAATTTTGGTATCACAGATTTAATAGTGCCTACATTTCAGCAGCAAGAGGCTGGTGTATACTGTATGTCCTACACCTGTGGCTACAGAAACACAGGCCTTTCAAGTGAGTATATGTCTTACAGCATGTATGAGTATCTTAGGGTACAGAAGCATTGTCCCCATAGGGGTGTGTGCATCTGCGGACAAAATATACCTAGTAATTTGGGTATCGTGGATTTATATGTGTGGCTGCAGGGGCCTGTGCTTCTGCATGCAGAAGCTGTGTGTTGTGATTTGAGTATCATGGATTTGTATCTGCAGCGACAAATGAGTGTGTATGTCTTGCAGTGTGAAAGCTTCAGACTCAAATCCATGAAGGTAGCATATCAGTGCTACTGCATTTGTGTCATCTAGAAACAGATGCATGTTGTTTGTCTTCCTTGATGATGGCTGTCTGTGGTTGCTTGTGTGGTCTGGTCCTTTTGCTGCTCTAGAGGGTGGGGAGTTAGGGCTGGAATAGCTAACACCACATTTCCCTACTTTTGTTGAATTTAGTTGAATCCTAATTGGTGCATTAACACAGCTTTTTTCAAAGAATATATATTTATGCACTAGGTGTGAACTCAGATGACTGCTGAGAAACATGTTTATGCAATCAACGATACAAATAAATCAGTGACCACTGAATTTATAAGTATAGTACTGTCATCATCACCAGTTTATTCATATAGTACTGTCCTCATTGGTTTGCTGGCCACTCCCCCCTACTTCTTGGCAGTGCATCCCTCACAGTGCTTACAGCCTGCCACACTGCTGCAGTTCACTTTACTTTCCAACACCCCATTCTCATAGCATAGCATTTGACAACTCTTTTTTCAACTTTAACTTCAAAATGAAATACATTTCTAGTGTTCAGTGCATTCCTAAGTGTCTTTCTGCTTCTCTGCTGCTCCTGTCACCATCTCTTTACTGCAGCTGAAACTACAGCACTCTGCAACCATAGTACCCAAACAGCACAATTGTTCTCTCTTTTTTTATATATTTTAGCTCTGGAAGGCAAAATTTCCCTTTTATGCCCACTGTTACTGCAGCCACTCTTCTGAAACCACTTACAAGCCTGCTTTCACTGTGTGCACTTTCAGCCTGCCACCCCTGTACTACATCACGAAAACTGATCCAGGCGAAAAGCAGAACTGGCACTGTAAAAACATTAAATCCTCTGGGCACAATATCCTAGGGGCACAACATCATGCCTTCCATAAAATGCAGTCTTCTGGATTCATGTGTCCTCTGTGTTCTCACTAACAAGTGGCACCATCTTGCCCTCAATGTTTTTCAAACATATCATTGCTCACCAATCAGCAGTCACACTTCAGTACTGACATGCCATCCAACCATTGTGTACCTAGCAGCTCTCTAGCAACCTGTGAATAAAAGAGAGCTACACTAGGGAAAACCACAAAAAGTCCATTATAATTTGCAAAAAAAAAAAAAAATTAACAAAACAACCTGCAGTATCATGAAATATGGAATGGGTGCAGTTAGATACATGAGCTTTCTATATTCATGCAGTTTGCCTCTGCCACCTAACTAGTGGGTTATGCCACTCATGAGGTTACCTGAGATTAACCTGCACTCACAGAGGATAATGACGTGGGGTCAGTTGTTTACCAGGTTATAAACACCTCAGTTGCCATGTCAACCTTTGTAAACCTTGAGAGCAAAGCTCAAGAGGTTTACGGTCATCATGGCAACTGTGAGAGGTTCTTACAACCTGGTAATCGACCCTCAGTCATTGTCTTTTATGGTGTATGGGGTCACCATGCATCCAGACAATCAATTTGGTTTTTCTTTGGGTTTTTTTTGCAGCATTTTAAGAGAAAGAAAAAGGTTGCCTGTCCCTTACCTTGTGCAAGAAGTGAAGTCTCTATAGTGATCACAAAAGACACTTTTTTATTCCTAAAATTAACTCTGCCACATTAATATAATACTTGAAAGGCATTACAAGAGGAAAAAATATTTTGAAATCATATCACCATATCCCCCACTTCCCAATAAACACAGGCCTGAAAAATCTTATGGATCAAATGTCTGAAGTTGAAATGTGAAGAAATGGGGTTGGCCAAACGCTACCATGTGATCACTCTCTTCTTTTACATCATTTACACCACTTAGGCCTTGTGATTGCCATAGTAAATGAATGAAGAAGCAGTGTATATGACTTGGTAAAGAACGTTAGGAAAAACCAACAAAAAACAAAACAAAAAACTGCCGTATGTTTGAATAGCAGCACCCACTTCTGTGAGAGGCATTCTGCCACACAGAATGTTGGAATTAGCTGGCGTTCTTTCTTGTAAACCCACTGTTCTGAAATACTTAGGCAAGTTTTATCACCAGAATGTCAGAACAGTGTGATTATAAGAAAAAATAATGATTCATAGGTAGAGATTATAGAAGCTCCCCATACATTATAAATAGATATATCATGTATCTACAGGTATCTGTCCCCCATTGCATATCCCTGAGATAGATAGATAGATACATAGATAGACAGACAGACAGATAGATATGATAGGAAATATTACTGCTTAGAACAGCCTGCTACAAGAGTTAGTAAGACAAAAATTGTGGGGGTGGGGGTTCAAACATGCATGGGACAGACATAAGAAAATACTAGTGAGAAACAAGGCTGGGGGAAGAATTGCCAAAGACCAATCATGATCTTCTTGGACAGAATAGGCAGGGAAAATATGGGCAGACTGGCCGAGCCAGGTGGTCTTTTTGTGTCACCAAATTCTGTGTTTCTATGTTTCTGTGATATAATGAAGCCCCAACTGACAAGATTATCAGAAGTATCTACTGAAATGCCAACATTCTTAAATGGTCAGCATTCTTGACTTGCACTCAGGGTGCTTATCCTCCAGTCTTAGTTTCTGCTTAAACCTGGTTCCTTTTTTCAGAAAAAAAAAATATTTTCAGTAACAGCACAGATAGCATCCACAATGGGGACACAGTCACCAGACACAAGGAGCTCCCACTAACAAAACCAATGGTAACTCCAGTAGCATCTTCAGCTACAGAAACAGATAAGGATGATCACTTTTCCAGAATTTTTACTTCACTTAAGTTTTAAGTAGATTAGGAGTTTTAGACTCATTCTTTCATCCATTTGTTCATTCATTCATTCATTCATTCATTCATTCATTCAGCTGTCCCTGAAGAACTCATAAAATTCTAAGTATAAAATGTTTTAACAGAATAAAAAGGAGCAAATGGAGCAAAGCAGAGATGGGCAGCTGGGTGGAGTAGCCATGCAGACATCTTGCTGTTCTGCTCCCACCAAATCAACACAATTAACATTACTACACTACTTCTGTCTGTAGACATGCAGAGCCCTATGGGGCTAGCATGTCTGCAGCCACAGATACACATGCACAGTGTAAGACATTCACACCCACAGCTGGCTGCAACAAATCCACACTACCCAAATTATAGCACTACTTCTGTCTGCAGAAGCACAGGTCTCTGCAGGGGCCAGAACATCTTCAGCCACAGCTACAAATGCACACTGTGAGACATGCACACCTACTTCTGCATCTGCAGGTAAAAATCCACAAAGGTAGCATATCAGTGCTGCGGCGTTTGTGTAATCTGTGAACAGTTGTATGTTGTTTGTCTTATCTGATGATGGCTGTCTGTGATTGCTTAAATGTTTTTGCCCTGGGGATGCTTTGGGAGGGGATTTAGGTTTGGGAACCCTAACACCACATTTCCTTATTTTTGTAGTGTTAAGTTGAACCCGAACTGGTGCATTAATGCAGTTTTTTTTGCAATGAATTTACTTTCTTTTTTAAAAATGCAATAAACTAAAATAGCAACAGTATATACATCCGAAGAGGATCAGCACTTCTGCAGCCAAAGACACACATTCCTAGTTCAAGAAATATACAGACACTTCTGACTGTAGATAGAAACAGTACTTCTTGTTGCAGATGTGTTGGCTCCTGCAGAGCCACTGCTTCTGCAGGCAGAGATACACACTGACATATGGCAATGCTCAAAACAGGATTGTTATTTCTAAGACATATTTCTGTGAAAGAACAGATGGCTAATTTACCTTGTTCTAATGGAGGATATACAGTATATACCCCCTTCAACTATCTATGTTGGAGCCTATGATATATCTGCACCTTGAATTATATACAATGGAAGTAACTCTATAGCATCATAATGAGAGCAAGTGGTGGGAACAGGACTCAAACCAAAGAAAGCATAATCCTGGTCTCCCCCCCCCCACACACACATTAATGAGTACGAAAATAGATCAACATGAAGATTGAACCTAAACATGTTATGTCATGCCTCGTTTTAATGTTGTTCTTGTATGATCTGCAAAGTTTACTACCTATGTTGGAGCCTGTGATGTATCTGTACCCCCAAATAAATCACAGTGGATATACCGCTATAGCATCACATCACGAGCAAGTGGTGGGAGTGGGACTCAAACCAGAGAAACTATAATCCTTCCCCCCACATATACATTAATGCACACAAAAGTAGGTCAACATAAACATACACATACTATATCCTAGCATCATTTTATGTAAATCTCATTACACCATCGCTAACCCTCTTTCCTCACTGAAGCATGTTATCTGTATCTTAACTAAACTTTACTTTTGGGCATTTACTTTACTGGTAAGGATTGTCCTGTACAGGTTGAGGGCTTTTCAGAGTTTCACATGGATGCTGAATGGACTTAAATTTTCTGCTACAACAGTGAGTGGGTACAGGTATGTTCTGAATTTAAGAAAAGGCAGTACATAAAAAATTGAGCAAAGAGAATAGAATTTACAGCTTATGGCTCATGTAGCTTTCAGTCATTCAGTCTGATAACAGTCATGTGAAATTAAACTAATTACAGGAATATGAACAGAGTTACATTGTAGTCATGCAACAGAACAGAATTTTTTGGCTCTAGGGTTGCATAGGGTTCAGCTGTTCAATTACCCGACACTCATAATGCACTAGACATGGCTATCATCCCAGGTCAAAACACTATAATTAGGTAGACAGTCATTCCACCCCACCCGGCCACTCACTACACCCAACTACCAGTAATAGCTATGTGAGTTGTTGTTTATTTTAGCACTGTACCTCAACCACCACTCATTTCACAAGACTGGTGCTTTCTTTTCTCTAAGATACTATCTACCTTAGAGAGATGTCAGCCACTGGATAGATGGAAACTGAGATCACCAGTCTGTAGAGATGTAAATAAAGATCATCAGTGTGGAAAACAGTAAGGGACTATAAATCCTGCATTTGAGGGACACTAAAAAACGAGTCAGAGCATTTGGGCAAAACAGATGCAAAAAGTTGTGTATCTTCATCTAAAAGACATTGGCACAGAAGATGTCTGGGTGGACTGTGATAGTCAAATGCAGAGTAACAGTACAGTGCTCAGTTCTCCCCTGCAGCTCTCTGCCTCAACTCATACGGAATACAGAACTGTTCCTTTAACTGCCACTCACAGCTCACACCACATGTCACTCATTTGTACTGCAGTAATTTCATTTAAAATAAATATAGAAACCTAAACCTAAACTAACCCAAAGAGGTTTGATTTTCTAAGTGTAATGTTAAACTGTGGATTGCAAAACCATCACTGCAGATGACAGACCTTTACATACTGTACATACAGACATTTGCTAGTGTTGGTCAAAGTCCGAAAACTTTGCTTTGTGGAGAAATTAGCACATTTTACCAAATTTGTGAAGTTCTCCTTAAGGCAAATTTCTACTTTGCCTTAAAGAAGAATGTCATAAATGGTGAAAATGCAAACTTCTCCTATGAACAGTGATTCTAAGGTGAAGTTTGCAAGGATGCATGAGATTAAAGGTCACATGGTGCTACAATGTATTGTATTGCCATGTGTAGTCAAGTCAAGTGAAGTCATTCTTTATTTGTAAAAAGGCTCTTTTCAAATATCAAAGCACCTGTACAACCAACAATCATAAAAACAATTTCAAGCAGTTACAATCCAAGACCAAAAGGTAATTAAAACAATTTAAGTAGCATCAGGGAACTCCAACTCAAACAAATGGGTCTTCAACTCTGACTTGAATGACTCAGTGGACAGGCACCCTCTCACCCGGCAAGATAGAGAATCCCACAGGGTTGGGGCCACAAAAGCAAAGGCTCTTGCCCTGAGTTCTTCAAACAGACCATAGGAACCTCCAGCAATCCCTCATCAGTGGAACCGAGTGGGCAGGAGGGGCAGTAGGAACAGAGGAGGTTTTGCAAATAATGTGGTCCCTGTTCATGTAAGGCCTTATAGGTCAGCAAAGTGATCTTGAAGGTGATCCTCCACCACACTGGCAGACAGAGCAGTTCACAGAGCAAAAGTGTGATATGGCTAGATCTTGACAAGCCAGTCAACAACCTGGCTGCCTTGTTCTGCACCAGCTGCAGGTGACAGACGTCCACCCTCAGAAGCCATAGGTGTAGAGCATTGCAATAGTCAAGGCAGGTAGTCACAAAGGCATGGACCAACACTGGAAGATCCTCGGGTGGAATAAGGTGCTTTATCCAGGTGATGTTCCACAGATGGTAAAATGAGGTCTTGACAATGGCTGACACCTGGGATTTAAGTGTCAGTTCACCGTCAGGTACAACGCCCAGATTCCGCACCCATTCTGAGGTCCTCAAATGGTTGCCCCCCCAGTAAAAGCCTGGATGGCTGACCAGGATGTAATCCTTCTGCCCGACAACCTGGGTCCACCACCAACACCTCAGTCTTATCTGAATTCAATCTCAACCAGCTGGCACTCATCCAGTACTGAATCTCAGCAAGGCAGTTGTCAAAGACCAAAACAGTATCACCCCATTCAGGCACAAAGGACATGTACAGCTGAGTATCATTTGCATCACAGAGAAAACTCAGCCCATACTTCCTTATAATGTCTCCAAATGGCAGCATATACACCGTGAATAACATGGGAGACAACACAGAGCCCTGTGGCACCCGACATGAAAAAGGGAGAGGGGCCGAGAAAAAGATCCCTGACACCACTCTCTGAGATTTGCCCATGAGGAATGAATGGAACTATCTGAGGATTGTACCTGACAGTCCACAGATCAACCACAGGTGCTCCAGTAATACCCCATGGTCCATGGTGTCAAATGCTGAGGAGAGATCAAGGAGAACCAAAATTGAATGGCTTTTCCGATCTCTCGCCATCAGATCATTTAGTACCCAAAAAAGGGCTGTCTCAGTACTGTGCCTCTTCCTGAAACCAGACTGGAGAGGATCATAGCCATCAGGGGTGATAAGACAGTCCTCCAGCTGCAACGCGACTACCTTCTCAGTAACTTTACACACAAAGGGAAGGTTAGAGATAGGTCTGTAGTTCACTAGACAGTCTGGGTTGAGGGAGGATTTCTTTAAAAGGGGATGTCACCACCGCCTCCTTCAAGGGGCATGGGAACACATCCTTCTCCAATGAACACCAGACAATCTCAGCCAGGACTAGTCTGATGACATCCACATACTCCACCAGGAGATGGGTAAGACCAGGATCCAAACTACAGCAAGCTGGTTGCAAGCCTAGGACAATCTTCATGATATCAGTGATCGCTGGCAAATTAAAATTCGCCCAGACAGACTGGGTGCCTGTAACCTCCCACTGACAGTCACAACACTCATCAGAATGTGCTAGCTGGATCTCTGACCTAATGGTGGCAACCTTATTTGCAAAGAATCTAGTGTACTGCTCACACTTTGATTGTGAAAACACTTTCCAATTCTGCAGACAGGTTGGATTGCCCAGCCTGTTGATAGTTTGGAAAAGCTGAGGCAGTCGATTTCTTGCTGCAGAAATCTCCCTGGACAGGAACTCTGCCTTCTTATGGGAGATTTCTGACTGATAGTCCAAATAATGGGACATCAGTCTAAGCTTGCCATTATCTAGACCTGATTTCTGCCAGCACCATTCCAACCTTTGCCCCGCTTGCCTCAACTCCTTCAAGTCCCATCAAACCAAGGGGACTAAGGATGAAAAGTGAGTGGGTGAATGCAAACAGGAGCTATGGAATCCAGGGCCCTGATACCACCCTATTATAGTAAAGTACAAGGTCCCCCAGATCCAAACATTCCATCGGTCTACCTGATAGGTCCAGCACAGCCATTAGATCCCCGGGGGGGTCACACCCCTTAAAGGGTGATACCAGACCATCTCAGAAGGGGCAGATCTACTGAGGGGGAGCCACAAAATGGAACCTTATAGTGTGATGGTTGGACCAACTGACTGGTTCCACCACCAGGTCAGAGACCTCCATTCCCAGGAGGAACACCAGATCCAAAGAGTGACCATAACTATAGGTTGCAGTGATAACTACCTGTATAAAGCCCAATGAGATCATCAGTTGGAGGAAGTCCTGACCAAAATGAGAGAGTTCATCATTGACCAAGGCATTAAAGTCTCCCAGGGCCAACCACCTGGAGGACTCCAACACCATGTCGACCACAAAGTCTGGAACATCATGCAGAAAAGCTTTCTCATCCCTAAGTGGACAGTAGATGAGAAGTATCCTGCAACCCACACCTGCACCCAAGATACACTTGAAGGATCTGGTGGCCCCCCAATGGTACATCTATAAGATCCAGTTCCATCTTAACACCGATGGCTACACTGCCACCCCTATAATCCAGTATCAGGCAGTTCATCACTGTGTACCCAGCTGGAACTGCTGATTCCAATACAGGGCCAGCATTTTCATCCAGTCAGGTCTCGGTGATGCAAGCCAGGTCAGATGTTCCAACAAGATCAGCAATTAATGCTGTCTTACTCTTTATCAACCTGGCATTGCATAACACTGCCCGAGTTGGATGGGCTCTCTAGGAAGAGCGCATCATTTGCCCATCACCAATGGAACCCTTGGGTATGGGAACCAGGCAGGGAGGACTCCTTTCCAGGACCCATTTTGCCCCAGGGTGCCTCCTTGAACCCACTACCCAAATCCACCCACTCCGCTCCACCCCCCAGGCCAATGGTCCCACCCCCTCTGACCCCCCCTGCTATCTCCAAGGCCTGACAATGCCTGTAGACCTCGGCAGACAGTGGGGGGCAATCGAAGGGGTGCAGGTCCCTCAGCCTGGAGGGGGAGTAGTGCCTGCCCACAGAAGAACATTCCCAACACATGACTACCTAAATTCCCAGCAGCAGTGTACCCTATAAAAAACAACACTTTCGACTCAGACAACACAAATTAATACAACATTCCTGCCCTCAAAAACCCAACTCAACCCCTTAAAATATCACACAAAATAAAAACTAAATACACAATGAACATAATAATTAAAATATCACAAAAATGCTCAGGTTAAATAATTCAGTTATTTCACTATTCAAAAAGAGTTGCTTAGTCTGTCATAAAAAGTCCAGATGAATGTCCCTTCTCACTCTTGCTGCATAGGACCCAAGTTCCAACAAATACTCATGTAGGCAACCATCTCTCACATGGGCCTCATAAAGCACCACAGAATAAGAAATGAATATTTACCAAAAGGCACTCTCATGGCCTTATACTCAGATTAATGTCAAATCAACCCTAGTTCCAGCTAGCTCTGATTCCAATAATAACAGTCACAGAGAAGGAAAAATATCTTCTTTAAAAGACTCTCCTCAGTTCTGCAAATCAATTGTCAGCCAGAAATTATCCCCCACTCCTTACCATGTGGGTCTTACCTGAGTCAGTTGTCTTCACAGATGCCCCAGGGACAATTCCCAGGCCACCCATGTTAGGAAACAGAATTATTGGCTGGGGTCACAGGGGAGGAACCCCCAAAATGCCCACCACCCCATAGGGAAAATAGGCCCAATTAATCCCACCCTAGCAGCCCTGAGGACACAACCCACCTACACGAGATGCTGTGTAGGCTGAATTCAGTGCAGTGTGAGGATCTGAGAGCTGGTGTTAAGTGTGCTTTGTATCTTTGTGCCTAGAAAGCTTTGGAAAGCATTTAAAACATGCAGTTTGTTTTCCCAATAAATCACTCCATGAAGTGTTTACTGTGCCTTTTGCCTCTAGATCACCAATTATTTCTGGTATTTGTTGTGATTTTTTAGTTTTGTTTTCTGTATTCCATGTATTGAAACTACTGTGGCAGGGGGGGAGCTTAGCTGCAGCAACCTCCCGCATGAAAAAGGCAGGCTAAGCAACCTTTTTAGTCTTAGCAGGCAGTTGTAGTCAGTGTTTTGAGTGAATTTTTTTCCTGATTTCTGTGGTTTGTTACTTTAGTTCTGTTGAACAGTTAGGTGTGCTTTACTGAATTATTTTTGTCATGCTAGGTTGAGTAAAACATAAATTTAGTCAGTAACAATAACAGGTTTAACAGATTCCATCAGCACCAGTTAAGAGGCAAAAATTATAGAACAAATATGAGGTGAAATTGGCTGAACCAAAGGGTTATTAATATTTGGAATAAATTACCATCGAATGTAGTCAACAGTACTTCACTTGATAGTTTTAAGAAATCTCTTGATGTCTTTATGAGAAACAAAAAATACATCCCATAATATAAATGAATGCGTCCATATGGCCAATAGGCTGCTGACTCGTATTTTCCGTGATTCTGTGAGTATCTTAATTCCATTTTAATTGATTGATAGAAGTTAGCTTTTTTGTGTACATAGTAATGTCAAGATAATTACCTGATTTTTTGCATCTTCCGTATATCGCCTTAGTTCCTGAAATCATGTTGTGTACTGTTTGTGTAAAACCAAAAAGAAAACAGCTGGTGGTGGTGTGGGTACTGCTGCTGCTGGTTCAAGAGTCCAGAAGGAACTTGAACTTCAACAGAGAGCACTTCCACTTCCACAGGCATTCCTATCACCCCAACATGTCACAGAAACTTCCCTTATACCCTCCATGAACTGCTGCCTGCATGAACAGGCTACCACCTCCACCACCACCACCACTAACTGCTTTGCTCTGCTTTTTCTCTCACTGGGCCCAGTGATTTACTATGAGATTGGTCCTCTGGCACCCAACACCATGCAGGTCCCTTGCACACCCTGGTGGACAAGTATATTCCACGGGTCACAGCTAAAAAAAGACCACACAAATGGCAAAGACCACACAAGAGAGGGCTTGGGGTATTTATGAGTACTACAAGACTAAGTCCTTATGAAATACCAACTGAAAATAAATGTATAAAAAACTTGCAAATTAAAAAAATGAACATTCTCATAGGATAACATTGCTACTTTAACAAGCCATAATTATATCAATCTTTGAAGTTAAGGTATAATCTATACATCATAAAAGGTCTTAGTGGGTACTACAAGACTAAGTCCCTAAGAATTACCAACTGAAAATAGACATATTAAAAAATGAAAAATTCCAATAGCTGTAACTCCATCGATCGTTGTAGTTGAGGGACAATCTATATATCCAAAAAAAGTTTCAGTGAGTACTACAAGACTAAGGGCAAGATGCTTGTATCCAGCCCCGTGCCATGACACTTTCTGGCAGTGCACCAAACACTTCACCTGAACTGCACCCGATTTTACAGTCTTGGGTACAGTTCTGACAGTTTTCATGATTTAGGCAGCTTGCACCAAATATCTGGAGCAAGCTCCATAAAAAAGGCCCTCAAGACTGCTGCAAGTTAAACAAGAAAAAGTTGGTCTAACTTGTGGCAGTTGCCACACCAGATAGAATATCCCATTAGATTAAGCCCTATGCACCATATCATCAGCACACCGAGGCTTGTGGTGATTGAAGACTTTTGAAAATCCTGCCTAAGTCCCTAAGAAATACCAATAGAAATACCAATAGAAAATAGAATATAAAAAAGCATAACAATTAAACAGTGAAAATTCCTGTAGGATAACATTGCAACTTTAACAAGTCATAATTCGACCCGACCACTACTCTCAACAAGTGTGGCCACCTCTCTACACTGTACCACGTTGCAGTCCATCTGGGATACCGCCTGGAACCTTGCGACTTCTACTCCCGGAAACAACAATCAAAACTATTTCTTAAAGAGCTGCGACTCTGCTCCTTAAAACTCATACTCCTCCTCCTTCTCATCTCAGGCAGCGTCCATCCCAATCCTGGCCCTAGAAGCTCAGGCCACATACAAACTCCAGGTGCCCTTATCCTTGCAACCATTAATATCTGCAGCCTACTGCCAAGGCTGGATGCACTCCAAGCCCTCATATGCCAACACAACCCTGACATCCTTGCAGTGGTGGAAACTTGGTTGACACCTAAAGTTCCTGACTCAGCAGTAACAATACAGGGCTACAATGTCACAGGCTGGACCGGATATCCAAAAGGCAGTGGTCGGGCAATCTATATCAAAGACTCCTGTCTTGACACCCCAGCAACTCCATCACTTTCTGCCTCATCCCAGATTCTGCCAATAAAAATCGTCCTAGGTCCCAATCATAAAGCCCTGACTATTGTCTCCGTATACATCCAACCCAGGGGCCCTAAACATGGATTCAACAACATCCTAAACTTTATCAACTCTCATCCTCCTGAAGCTGAACTTATTCTACTAGGGGATTTCAACATAAACTGGTTAGCATCGAGTGCCAGTGCCTATAAAGACTCCATCTCAGCTGCTAACCTCATGCAAATGGTAAACTCCCCTACTAGGATTAACTACAAGACTGGCACCAGTACCCTCTTGGATTGGGTCCTCACCACTCACCCTACAAGGATTTCTCATATGACCATTTTCTCCCAGACTCTCTCAGTGACCACTCCCCAGTCATGTGTGCATGGTCTAACAAATTCCTTAAGCCGCCTCCCAAAATTATCGCTAGCAGAGTCCTTCCTCATGGAAAACTTCCACATCTCAAACAACACCTGCTTCTACAAGACTGGCTACCCATCCATGAAGCAACAGATGTTAACTTGGCTCTTGATCACTTCATCTCAATTTTCAACAAAGGCTGTGACCTTTTTGCCCCTGCTAAAAAGCGCAAAACAAAATCTCTCTCTCTAACCCATGGGTCACCGCGGCTCTTCTCTCACAGCTGAAACTAAGGGATCACCTCTGGGCAGTTGCCAGGGCCACTGGCAAACAACTGGACATCCAAAATTACAAACAAGCACGAAATGCCTGCACAAAAGCCATACGGCTAATGAAATCCACCTATTACAAAGACGCTCTCACCAATACATGGGGAAATGGTCGTGCTTTCTGGGACAATATCAAGGATGTCACAGGGAAGCAGCCAAAAACCTCTCCAGCCATGTTAATGGTTGATGGATCCTCAACCCTCGACCCCAAAGTGATCGCAAACATCTTTAATACGGCTTTTTCAGACCTTAGTGCTGTTCTACCCCATGACTTTTTCAAAAACAGGGCCTAGTCCCCAAATACCTCAGCCCCTCAGTCTAACCATCCCCTCTTCTACTTCAGGGAGGTAAGGCTGAATGAAACTCACCGCTATATTACTGCAGTTATCTCTAAATCTAGATCTAGTAGCAACACCCTGATCTTAAGCTTTTGTCACCCTCGATGAGGTAATTCATCCATTAACAAAATCCTAAACCTTTCTCTCAGCTGTGGAAAATTCCCAGACCTATGGAAAACAGTCATCGTGACACCCATCCATAAAGTGGGGACAAGACGAATCACTCAAATTATCGCCCTATCTCCATACTGCCCCACTCTAAGGCACTTGAGTGCATCGTGGCTGATCAACTTACCGACCACTTGGATAAATACAATATACCTTGTCCACAACAACACAGCTTCTGGAAAGGTCACAGCACCACCACAGCCCTTCTTGAGTTCACTGGAGCTTTGCACAAATCCCTTGACAACAGCCTTCTCACAGGGGCCATTTTCATTGACTTCTCCAAGGCCTTTGATACAGTACACCATGGACTACTAATACACCAACTACTGAATGCCGGGCTATCACCTGACTCTTCTCTCTGGTTTAAAAGCTACTTAGAAAACCGGTCACAGACAGTAAAAATTGGGAACGCTCTTTCTAACACCCTGCCTGTTCACTCGGGTGTCCCACAGGGATCCATACTGGGCCCCCTCCTTTTAACCTTTTCTTAAACTCCTCCTTCACCACTGCTCTGAGCAGTATCATACTATATGCCGATGATGCTGTGTATTCTCCACTCACAAAGATCCTGCAACTCTTCAACACTACCTTCAACTTGGTTTCAGTTCTGTAGAGACATGGTTTCTTAATCATAAACTGGTCCTCAATGACAAGAAAACCAAATCTATGCTGTTCTGCAGCCTCATAACCCACACAAGCTGCACCACTTGGCTATCTCCACCACCCAGGGAACACTCTAGATCAGATGGGGTCCTTCAAATACTAGGGATACAGCTTGACCCTAATCTCTCCTATGGACTTCATGTAGATAATGTAGCCAGAGCTGCTAATACACGGCTTGGTCTTCTCTACAAACACAGACCACACCTCACGCCAGAAGCTTTGAAGGTTGCAGTCCTGAGCTCTGTGATCTCTGTAATAGACTATGGTCTCATCATTTATGGCTCGGCCACAACCACAACCTTTAGACACCTCTCAACTGCCTTAAATAAGGCATGCCAGCTCATCACTGGTGCTCACCGTCTCACCCACACATGTGACCTGTACACTCAGACCGGCTGGCTCCAACTATCAAACCGCATAAAGTTTCTCACCTGCTCCATGGTGAAAAAAATCTACCTTGGCCTTGCACTTCTGGGGTCTCAACTCTGTTACAACACCGAATTAACAAATGATGCCTTAGGAGATCCACGCTACAGCTACTGAAAGTCCCCCACTGTCACACTTCACAGGGACAATGCTCTTTTGCTTATCGTGTGCCACTCTAGTTCAATGGCCTCAGCTCAACCATCTCCTCTGCCCCAACAATTTTGGTATGTTTAAAACTGGGCTCCGGGACTATCTCACTACCAACGGCTCCTGTGGCTGCCCAACTTAACCTTGTTTCTCCACTTTCCTTTCTGCTCTAGTTGTCCCCCCCTCCCCTCCTCACTGGATTCTACCTCACATCTCGTATACCCAATGCTGCACTTTTCACCCTCTCCCCACCCTTCCTACATTCCTTCTCCCCTCCCCTTCCCCTCCCTATGACTCTGGCACTTCTTATCTGTTGTCTATTTTCTTAAAATGCCGCTGGCTGCCTTGTTACAATGCTACCTTGAATTGTATTAATCTGTATTCTGTTTACAATGTCCACATTGTTGTAATGTCTGTCTTGATGTTCCCCATAATTTGTATTTTCTGACATGAAACCTTGTAAAAGAGCCAAGGCTCAAAGGTATTTGTAATCCTAGACTTGATAAACAAATAAAATAAAAATAATTCTATCAGTCTTTGGATTTAAGGAAATCTATATACTGTATATAAAAAATATCTCAATGAGTACTAGAAGACTAATACATAATACCATCAGATAAATTCATGGGGTATGTATAGGAACCTCAAAATTAACTTACAACTTCACCATGGTGCCCAATCCAAAATTTAAGTCTGATAATCTTCCAGAAAACACCAAATGTGTATCTCCTTTAGACTACAACCATATACATTTCAGACAAATTCTGCATAAATTGCATGAGTTATGCTTAAAAATCCAAAAGGAAGTAGTTGGTGAAAGTGGAGTGGTGGCATTCATGTTGGCAAATTATTCTCTGCCACATCTGTGGCATCCATGTGGTGGGTGCTAGGGGAGGTAGCAACAAGAGAATCAGTTCAAGAGGCAGAAAAATCTCTGGCTCAGGAACAGTGGTCAAGGAGGAGGAGGAGGCTGCTGGTGTCCTTTTGACTGCTAGCGATGGTGGCACTGAGCCTGATCTGGATAGGTCCCCAGTGTGGATATGTAGACTAGTAGCCAAACAGCTGGAAGCTTTTTCTGTGCATTACAGAACATTGAGCACAGGCATCTGGAATAGTATTTGACTTGATCGGGGAAAAATAAATTGTACTAAGCTCAGTTGCAGTAGTAGCAACACTCTGGGTATTTGCCAACATGTCACACTGGCAGTGAAGAGTGTAACTGGATCACAGATGGAGGTCAGAAAATGTTTAAATTGCTCTTGACTGAGATTGATGAGTGGATACAGCTTGTGGTGGTGGTACCATGGGTGGGGGGTGGCACAGATCTTCAGGCTATAGAGTGGGGTGACATGGTACTGCTGACCCCAAGTCTTTGGTCTATCAGTAGCTTAATTTTGAGCCAACATCACCTTGGTGTACCCTAAGGAGAAGTTTCAGGTGAGATTGCCAGGTGAAATTACTAAGGGCAAATTTCATATTAAAATGGCAAAACTTCACAAAATTATTAACAGAGGTGAGCCTGGCAACTTTGCCTTAACTTTGCCAGTACATTTAAAACTTTGTAACATCTCTAACACTTGCTGCAACTTTTTTTTCCATGTACTTTCGCCAGGCACAGTTTTAATAAATAGACATTTTTGTTCTCTGTAATAGTAAACTGATGTATTAAAAATGATTAGACATGGTGGTTAAAGACTTGATGGCAAAACCCTTTATTTCTTGTCCTCCTTAAAACAAAATGGTCTTTATTTTTATGTATGAACTGAAAATTTTTTGGGCACAGCACTTTATGTGAGACCAAAGAATTCTTGGATCACAATCCAGAAATCATCCACCTCGCAATGCAGGGCACCCAAGTTTTTTGTGGTGCCTAGAAAAGGTATTTCTGGACCATCTGCAAAAAATGGACACTAGAATCTAGCTAAACAGGTCCCATTTACATATGCTCAGGTGTTTGTTTTTTGAAAGTACATGGCAGCCAAACTTTGGAACACTGCCATTATCCTGACTTAATGCAGGTAGTCACTCTGTTTTTAAAACACATTGAAAGTCACACTTGCTGCAGCAAATTAATTGTAATTGTTTTTAATGTTGTATATTACTGATGTCATATACTTTTTTTCTTTTATCTTTATTAATTTCTTGTGCCACTTTGGTAACTGACATGGAACCTTTGTAAATGAGCAGTTATGCTCAAAGGTATTTATCCGATTGCTTTAAATAAATAAATAAATAAAATTTGTATACCTACTATGCTATCTAACTACAACTTAGTGGCTATGGGTCACTCCTGAAAAAGGGTCTTTGGCTCAGTGTACTTAATCTGGTCAACAAAGTGAATATATAAATTTGACATATTTTCTAACTTTAAAAAAAAGATGGTGGCCATCTTGACCTAAAATGTTTTCTCATGACCCAAACACATAATTAGGTGTGACCTAAAAACAGGTTGCTAAAGAATAATTTTTGAGTCATATCAGAGGTTTATCCTGAAACCCTACTAAATATACTCAAAAGTCACATTTCAAAACCTAATAACTCTAGAAACAATTAATATTTTTCACAAAACATTTAAAAGGTACACCCTTAGCACAATTCCCTTCTGCCCTAGAAGTTTAGGAATGAAATTCCAAACTGTCTTTGCTGTAGGAGAGAACAGAAAATGGCCATAAAGTGTCATTTTAACAGTTGTTGATGTTCCTCACCTCAGAACGTGGCTGAGCATCCATTATGAAATTTCGACATCTTGAGAACTTGCAATCCAGCTTGCACATGCCAAATTTTGTGAACTGCAACAAACAATGCCAAAGTTATTAAGGTACAAACACTTGGGTTTAACATTAAATACCCTGCTCAAACCTAACTATATTTGTGCTACCATGCACATATAATATATATTCTTTGCAAATCATTATGTTAACGTATCAGTTAGGGTTCATGTTAATGCCACAAAAGTATGGAAATGTGGCTTTACAGGTTTCCAAGCCTAACTCCCCACCCTCACCACCGAGCAGCAAAAGGAAAAAAACATTAGGGTTTTGGGTCTCTGGAGTATTAGAGAATCAGTAGTGGTATCTTCCTTGGCATTGTCAACCCTAATGATCACCCCTTCCTCAGACCCTAGCCTCCTGTGTGAAGTGCAAGGTATAGCTCCAATCCAGTGCCTCATAGTGATACACTCTTCAACTGTAGAGACGTATGTCTCTTCAAAGGTAGAAAAGTTTGTCTCACCACATTTCCAATGGAACCTGTTGTAGCTTTCTTCAAAGGACCATGGGCATTAGGGTTGACAACCACAAGGAAGATCCCACCACTGATTCACCAAGACCCAGGAGACTCAAAACACTAATGTTTTTTCCTTTTGCTACTTGGAGTTGTGGAGTTAGGGTTGTAAACCCTAAAGCCACATTTCCCTACTATAATGGCATTAACCTGAACCTAACAGGTGCATTAATACAGTTTTGACAAATAATTTCCTTCCTTCTTTCTTTCTGAGATACTGGAATCATATCTTCATTTACACATGTCCCATTGGGAACTGCATGAACAGATGAAGGTGCGCAGGACCCTTTGGGTCTTACACCAAAGGAAGTCTCCATTCTGCCTATGGAAATGCATCAAGAATTCATGGGGCTATCTGGTGGACTGTGGAAGCACAGGGTCCTCTGGGTCCTGCACTTCCATATGCCACAGTCACAGATGCACAGGACAAAGAATCCATATCTCAGTCAAACCACAGGGCCCTCTGGTACCCACAGGTGTAGAGGTGTGGGGCCCTAAGCCAAGAGAAGAGTTCTCTTTACTATATGGCACATGGGCCAATGTGGGTAACCCTGCATCTACCCTTCTCAGGCTGGGAGGTGGTTTCTCATGACAGTGTCTCCCCCTCAGCCTCACTCCATCCATCTGTGTCACTGGGTTTGCCGCTGGACTCAGTTTACTGGCATAGGATCACAAAGCACTACCCACTGAAGTAAAGGCTGGTACTCTACATGAGGTTTCTTAATTTTTTTTTTATTATTTTTACCTCAGACAATATAGATGGCCATTTTATTATACCCCCTTATAAACATGACATGTGGCATTTATAGACTAGTGACCAAAACATAATTTTACACTACTAGTGTAAAAACACATCTTGTCCAGAATTTGAAAAACAACACCTCTCACATTAAAAGGACACTGTCAACCTCTCCCTTAGGTCTTAAACTGTCCCATATTTAAAATACACATTTTATGATTGTTTACATTCTTTAGGATATGCTGATGTGGTTGGTAGTTTGATTCTGATCCCTTTTTCCTTTTTAAAAGTGACAGACTACCCACCATATTGGTGTCACCACACCAACATGTGTTTGTTTACATTTCTTGACCAACTCCCACTGTATCTTTCCTGGACATGGGAACACCCTGAATACAGTCTAGCCATTCAAGATGCAGTGGGTGGAGAGGAAGCTATTGCATCATGAGTACCTGCTCTGTTTGAGGGTGTTCCTTATGTTCAGAATATATGCAATAAAAATAGAAAAGGATTTCAAACAAAACAAGATTGAGTATACTTACACCATTACCATGCATTCCAGTTCTGCTATGAAAAGTTGCAGATTAAACAACCAGCAGCACCAATTAATTTTAGAGTAGGTAAGCAATTATAAAATGTGGGTTTTCAACTAGAAATAGTATGATGCAAAAATGGTTGACAGTGTCCCTTTAATGAGATGGTGTTAAAAAAATGGCTATGCTGAAAGTTTGGAGTCAAATTATTGAAAATTATAGAAGTTATGAGAAAATATTCATGGGCTGCAGAATTTTCAAATTCCAGCAGAATGAAATTTCACAGAATTTTCAAAACTCTGCAAAATGTTGTCAGAAGTTGAATGGTAGAATTCCACTGCAGAAAATGCAGAATGAGTTTTCTGCTATATTTCTGTGGAATTCTATTCTGTGGATCTCAATATTTTTTTGCTGAAATGTTTGCATAATTATTTTTCATGGAAAAATGCTGTTCTGTATAATATAATTCCATTGATCACAGCAGGCAAAATTCCATTGAAGGGCCAACAAAATTCTGGCAGGAATTCCACTGGTGCAATGGTCATTCTGTGCTAACTCTGCCAGCAGAGTTCAATATTTACAGAGCACTAGTGAACATTAAAATATTTAAACTTTCATGCTGTCTTCAATATTTTTACACCAAATTTTCAACACACCTCATGAATCTGGTAGAGGAAATGTTCAAATCCCACCCCAAACATGATCTTGATGTAGCAACTATGAAATAATTTTTCAGTATGGGTTTGAAAAATTTTCACCTGCCTTGTTCATGAGGCACCACATTAAAAGACTGGTGTACAAATACTAAAAATTAGCGAAGTTATGAATGAACATTGAAAAACGTAATGTTTACTCATAATTTAATAATTTTAGCATGTTTTTTTATGCCAAAGTGTTATCATAGCCTTTTTATGACCCCAAATCATGAACCCAGTAGGTGAACATTTTTAAATCCCATCAGAAATGTAATTTTGCACAGTGACCATGAAATCATCTTTTGGTTCAGATTTGAAAAATTTCACCATGCATGTTCATGAGGTGAGGCCCCAAAAAAGCAGTGTTGAAAATTTTGAGTAGAAATACTTAACAATGTCAAAGTTATGAGTAAAAGTTCAAACCCCATTGACCAGGATATTTGTGGACAATGACTACTTGGTGACAGTGATAGAAAAAAGACAACGACTTGGACCCATTCTGTCCCTACTCAGAGAACAGCAGCTGAGATTTCACACACAATTCCCTGCCTGCTTGTGGATCTTCATTCCTGAGGGGCCAGTCACTTATGACAATTGAGACATGGCCATAGCAGAACTGGCCAAAAAAGGACTACACCCAGCCTGACCACAGTGACTACCTACTAGGATGAACATGCAGAGCCAGAGTCTACCAACATTTCCAGTAGACATTCACAAATAAAACAACAACCAGTGGCAACCCTGAAAGACATACAGGAACTATTACAATCCTTTGCTAAAGTATTATATTTTATGTATATTAATGTGGTACCTGTGTTTTCCTGTTTTTAGTTCCTTGGGAAGAGCTTCTGGTTGCAGAGGGACCATGAGATGTGCAACTCAGGCTTCTCTATTTCTTCTGACCATGTGGCTAGACTGTTTCTCATTACTGCTCCTTTCTCTGTTGCCTACAGCTATCTTTAAGGGGACCATAGCAGGTAAACTGATTAATTGGTTAAATCGGGGAAGGTACTGATCATTCTTTATTTGCCTGGTCCTTGGAGTGGGTGGGAGGGGTGCTCTCTGATCACTGTGGGTCTGGAGTGGGGCAGCATGAGGAAACTTTAAAAAAAAAAGATCCGACTTACAGTAGACCCTGATAATGGGAACAGTCTACTAAACCAAGGACAACAGTGAACTAAGTACTGTTCCAGCTGCAAAATTGCCCACTAACATCTTATATGATGATTGGAGGACTGCTGGAATCAGTTAGCCTGCCAGTGAGGAACTCTTGCTGCCCACCGGAAAAATTTAATTTGGAAACAATGTGGGGACTAGGATGCCTCCCCCTCCCAGGACAGTGTCAACTGAAGATACATGGACCTAGTGATCAACATACAAACACTCCTGACTTTGGTGAATTACTCAAATTACCTTTAAGGTTACCACCTACTCGGTTTTTGACCGAATGATTCGGTTTTCTAAGTCCAGATTCGGTCCTCCTGTTTTCACCATTGCAAATTCAGTTTTTATGGTGGGTCAAGCAGCATCTGTTAGATTCCCCACTAACTGTTTCATTTTCTTCTCATCTGACTGTAAGCAAGTGTCTGACATTTTAGTGTGATTGCTTGCTTGCAGTGCATATAATCAGGAAGTGCCTTCAAGAGCAGGGCACTTAAAGAGCCAATGTGTCCCTGTCTGCTCAGTTGTCACCTCTAACTTCACACCAGCAAATTGGAAGATTATTCACGGAAGGAATAATACACACCTTAATTAACACCTTCATTTTTCTGAAACCAGACAGGCACCACATTAGGGTAGTTCCTGTCCCAGTTTGGACTGTACAATGTGTTTCAGAAACTTTACCTGCTAATCAAGTTTTCTTCAGAGGTAGTACTTTTTCAGTCATTTTGAATGCTCACATGCTTGTAAAACAGATTCTGTTAAATCCTTCACCATTTTACTTGCATGGTCAGATTGCAAACAAATTCTGATGTCATGCAGACCTTTGTTTGTATACCAGTCAGTCTGAGAGGTGTAAAGTAGGGCTAATAAGACCATTAGCAGCAAATCAAACTAATCCTTTCCAGGCTGCATTGTGAGTATGGTCTTTGACTGCTGTGATAAGGAATACTTTTATACCTTTAAATGTTCCCCATTTTTTCTTTTAGGGTCTGTCCTATGTTTTAATATTTGTTTCCCCTTTTATTGTTAAATTAATAATCTAATATTTTATTTCATTTCTAACAATACCTCTCTCTCCTCAGTAGTTATTGTTGTCAATTTTCATACTACTTGGATATTCCAGGAAGACCAATCCAGGCCTTTCAGATGAACAGCACAGAATAATGTGGCTAATGTCATGCTAAGCTACAGAAATGAGAAAAGGAAGAGAGAGAGAGAGCAGTAGCTGATGAGACAACAGGAACACAATCTAGATTTGATGGCACTGCAAATTTAGGCAATTTATCAAAAATTTTTCAAAACATTATTAGTTTTTTTTTACCAGAAGAGACACTCTAAACTAAAGTTTGTTTACAGGTTCAACCTGAGAGCACAAGGGAATGAAGTGATTTGTGTAGGGTCACAAAGTATGCAAGTTTGGGCTGTAGGATTCAAACTCTGGTCTGCAGAATTGCAGCTCAGAGCTTTAAACCACTGCGCTATACTGCCTACATGCTACATATCACATATCATGCTATCTGCTATGTATGACTGACATGGAAAACAAAATAGGGTATTTAACAGCATAGAATAGTTCCTACCACTTTTAAAAACTTCTCTGACATTACAAATAACTTTAGAGTAGGACAATGGGAGGACAGTAGCACATCTTAAATAGGCAGATGATATTTGTAATCATGTCATCCACCATTACTGGTGTAGTTTATTTATTTATTGAAAGAGTTTTACCAGAAAAGGCCACCTGATCCAAACTAGCCAGTTGTCAGAAGTGTCCTTGTAGTCACCGATTTGTCAACTAAGCTGTGTACACAGGATGGAAAGTCCCTGAACCCCTAACCCCACCAAATGTTAACACACACTGAAATTTAAAATATTTAAATCTAAATCAAATAAACCAAAATAATAATCATGATGTAATTTAAAGAGTTGTACACAATGTTATATCAGCAGCAATTCTGAATAAATCAAGTGAATCAAGAGTCCAAGCAATGCCTCACTAGTCATAAAAGGCGGGGTTAGGGGTGGAGTTTGGGGGTGTGGTTTAGTATTCGGTTTTCATCTCATCCAAAGGTGGCAACCCTAATTCCCTTGTAAAACAGAACAACAACAAAACAAATCTATAGACTAACCTACTGACTCTATTGTTTCTGCTTCCTCTCTGTGCTTAAACTATCTCTTTGAATATCATGTGGCTGATATTTCGTTTGAGAGAGAGGAAGTTAAATAGTGCTATGTTGCCTATTTATTAAAGTAATAATCTGAATCTACACATTGTTAGAAATATGGTGGAGGGGTCTCCTGCGATACCAGAAAGTGTACACATAAAAGTGTAGTGAGAGATTTACGGTGTGTGGGTGTCTCTCCACTGACATGTTCCCCCCTGGACAGACACAACTATGACTGGGATGGGAATTTGGAGGGGAAGAATAGGTAATTAAAAGCTGTTATGCTGATAAATGGAAAGGAGATGGTTGAGGAATGGGAGACTGTCTCAAAAGATGGATAACACTGTTGCAATGGCTGTCTGGAGGACAGGCAAGGGCAAAGTATGATCACTCCTGCCTCACAGATATGATTGGTCAATAAATCACTCTCCTTAAAACAGAGGATATTAATTGATAGCCCTAGAATGAACCTAGGATGAAATCAACCCTGATTTGTTAGAGCTGCCATTGCTTGGGTGGGCCCCTTCAGATTTGTCTGATAGCCCCGGTTGCTAGCATTTGAGCTTGGGTGGGGAAGGGCTCATGGCTTGGTGATGGGAACACGTCCAAGTTAAAATTGGAAATTGGGCTGCAAGGGGATAACAGTGCTGGATGCACATGGCAATATTTACCCATTTATCTAGGATGAAGTTGATAGAGGTTCCAGAATTGATGAAGTTGAGATGAGGGGTGCCTCAGAGGGAGCTGTGGTGACAGACAAATGGTAACACTATATAACAGTGGATATAGAGAAATTACCCTATATAGCAATTATGGACCCAGGGGCACATCCTAGAGGGAAGCCTTATCTATCTTTTCCTGTAATCTCATTTCCCAGTATTACCTGAATGATAGACTTTGAGAGGAGTGGAGGGAGAGTTCAGCTTATTTTTCCTCCTTAGTATCATTGTGTAGATATTTTTCAGCCATTTGTGTCAGTGACAGTCCCACCCTTGCTTTTCCCTTACCCCTTGGGGAGGTTTTCTCACCCCAGGAGGACCTGAGCCCTTACTTGAGCTCAACTTTTCTCCTAATTGTGGTGCTCTCCTCATTAGAGGAGGATTCTACGAGGACTCAGGGGAACCACCTAGCTGGTTCCCCTACTATATCTTGAAAGTCACATCTCTCTGTCATCTGAGATGGAGAAGGAGATTGTCCAACCTCTTGACAACTTGATCCCAGTCCACCCTCTTCCAGAAGTGCAGTGGGTGGGCCTGAACAAGTCCTCTTTCACCTCAAATATAGAAGCATATCCTGTTAATCCTTTTATAAATTGCTTTCTATTAGGGTACCTCTTGTGCCCAGATATTATGTCTGTTTTCAATGTTATGTAATTGGTTCTTGGTGTTCTTGTTACTGCTGCCTAGTTCATTTTGCACATTCAGTCCTAGAACATTGCCTAATTAGGTACTTAGTCAGGTTGAACTTAAAGACAGAAGCAAAGGAAACCTAGAAGACAGGGACTATGTCAATTTCATATGAGCCTCATGGACCCTAAAGGGAGTAGTATGTTTCATACCTTTTGTCAGATGGGTACCTAGAAGCAGATTTAACTCATATGCCCATACTCATGGTCTGTCTAATCCCAGCGACTGTTTATTTACAAAACATCAATGGGTTAAATAACCCATTAAAAAGACGTAAGGTGCTTACCTCAATCAGAAAAAATGCACCCAGCTTTTGTTCTCCTGCAGGAGACTTGCCTCTCTTGGGAAGAACATGATAAATTAATGGAATCTGGATATTCCTCAGTTGTGACCTCCGGCTATGGTGAAGGAAAATGTAGAGGAACAGCTATCCTGATCCCAAAGTCTACCACTTTTAAGATGGTGACCAAATATTCTGACCCCGACGTCACCTGACAATAGTACTAGGTCAGTACTTAGAAAAGAAATAACATTAGCAAGCATATACTTCCTCCCGGAATAGATAGCCCAGCAGTCAACCTTCTTTTAGGTAAGGTTTTACGATATCAAAGAAGACTCCTTCTAATTGGCGGGGCCATAACATGACTTATGATCCAGTGGATACCACGAGTACCACACAACCCCACCAAACAGATGCTACAAAGCATAATAAATTTTAGTTAAACAGTGTGAGTGGCAGGACACCTGATGGTCTCTACACCCCTCTAGCAGAGAATACACCCATTATTCCTACCCACATCGGATATATACCCACATAGACTATATGCATATCTCTAAAGAACACATATATTTACTGATGAAATGCGACATACTACCTATCTCTCTGATCATGCTCCCCTTTTCCTGACCTTGAGGTGGAGAACAGAGAGATTTGATACTCTATGGCAGTTTAACAACTTCCTTTTAAATTCTGAGAAATTTAGGTCATTAGTACAAGAAAAAATAGAAACCATTATAGCAGATAATACAAAACAAGACATCACACCAAGTATACTATGGGACACTGTTAAAATAGTGTTAAGGGGAGAAATTATTAGTTATTCCTCTCGGCTGAAAAGGCAAAGGGAAAAGGAGCTATACCAATTACATATACAGCTCAAGGAAACTCAGCGACAACATGTGCAAGGTGACCCACATGCAGGCCTGGCTCTTAGTTCCCTGCAACAAAAGATTCAGAAAATACTTAACCATAAGACTGAAACCACCCTGCAATTCCTTAAGCAATGATACTATGAGGGAGGGGCCAGAGCTTCTAAAATCTTGGCCTATCGGCTTTGAAAAAAGAGAATGGAATCTGCAGTAACACAAATTAAAGGCCTTATATAAAATCTCAAATTTATTGATCAAGAGAAAATCTTAGATATATTTCAATCATATTATGAAACCCTATACACCCCAGAACAACTCACAGATCTTAATAAGATAACTACTTTTCTAAATGGCATACTGCTTCCATGTATTTCACAGACATGCATACACAAATTAGAAGCACCCATCTCTATTGAGGAAATAATGTTGACTATTAAGAAATTAAAAAATAATAAAAGCCCAGGCATATATGGATACACAGGGAAGTTCTACAAAGCCTTTGCTGCTAAGATTGCACCCTCTCTAACCAAAGTCAGTAACTGGGTATTAGAAGGTGAGACGGTGCTGCCAACATGGCATTTGGCTATTATATCTGCTATATTAAAACCAACAAAGATAGTACATTGTGTTCATTGTATAGACCGATAGCAGTGCTTAACATTGACTATAAAACCTATATAATTATTGGTGACCATAAATATCAGCTGGATTACTGTTTTGTTAAACATGCATATCAATGGGATTTTGGGTTACTATGTTCCAAGAGCAATAATAACCTGAAATCTGGATGATGTCATAATAATCTGAAATCTGGTTGATATGACATTCCCAAAGAAACTGGTGCATTCCATTGTTTCACAAGAAGTATTTAAACTGTAGTATTTTCAACTGTGTTTTATTCATGTACAGTTCAATTTCTTCAAAAATAAATCTGCACTCTAGCGAAAAACGTCTTTTCTTTCAAGCTGCTAGACATACAGTCTAAACCTCCACACCAGCAATTATAAAAATAAAGAATAGGTAAGTTTGATGTTATGGATTTTTCAGACACCCTTGGTGTGTGATGACCACATAAACCTCTTGAGCTTCACTCTCGGGGTTTTAGGTCTCCTTACACCTCAATGTGAAAAAATCTATATTTCTATTCCTAACCATTATTCTCTATATAGCCATACTGGCATGAAGGTTAGACCCCATACTACCTTTAATAGTGCAAATATAGCAAACAGGATTTTTCTGGGAGAGACAGGTGCAGAATAACATCAAAAGGACCCTGCATATTTTGCACCGTGTGGTAGAAGAGGAGACTCCCTTTCTCCTCCTAAATCTTAGCGCAGAGAAGGCATTTGACAGGGTTGCATGGGATTTTCTTTATGCTACCCTGCAGAAGATGCAATGCACTTACTTTATTACTTTCCTCAATGTGAGCACTTTCACACGTAACCTCTTATCTCCTGGCACTTGTACAGAAAAGACTTTCTGCTGACTGATGAACTCTAGTGTTAAGGTTGTAGTCACTGTAGCATATGCCAAACTGTATATATGACCAGAAAAAAACAGTACTGGTCCATCCACTGTCTATGTTAAAATTTTTGTAACTTGCCAGTCCAGTGGTGCTGAGGGTTGAGGTGCTGGATGCCACAATGTGCACCACACTGGTGAACCAGGTTCAGGAACAGACTCAGGCCGCGAGGCTGGCAGGGGTGAAGAAGGATTGAGCATCCCATGACCACTCCTTCCTCTCAGATGGGTGGGAATGACTGGCAGAGGCCAGCCACACTGCAGTGGCATGCCTAGAAAGGAAAGAGTGCGGCGGGCGTTGGCTTAGATGCCATTGCATGTCCGGCTCCCTGGGGTCGAAAAGTGGAAAGCCATGATGACCTCAGTGGCTAATGTAATGCCCTGCAACCCCAGACATGAGAGGTGCCTTCGTTGGGGTGTGGCTGACCCTGTGCGATGGAGCAATTGCACCAGACCAGGTCCGGGGTATGGTGCAGCGTGCTGGAGGTCATGGGGGCCTCCACTAGGGAGAAAGCATTCAAATAAAAAACAGTTGTAACATGTATCCTGCAAGCAATCTCAACCTGTCCATATCCGTTCTGTTGTTTCTTGTAATACTGCTGTTATTTGTTTTGTAGCTCAATTTGTATGTGCTCCCATCTCCCTCCTCGGGTTGCACCTGGAATTGAGCCTGAGCTTAGTGTGTCTTTACCAGTTATCAATTGTTTAAATTGAAAAAATAAAGAAGATGTCCTTTTCAGCTACTTTCATAACCAACCTGCAGAATGTATGCCACAAACAGGCGTATGTTAAAATCAATGGCCAAATTTCATCACCACTTTACTTGCATAGGGGAACCAGGCAGGGTGTCCCCTGTCCCCACTTCTATTTGCACTCTACTTGCAGCATCTAGCCCAGGCCCTTAGACAACACCCACAAATCCCAGGCCTAGAAGTGGGTGGAAAAAAGACAAGTATTTTCCTTATATGCAGATGATCTGCTGATATGTTAACTTCACCTGACAAGTGTCTTCCTCATCTCTGGCAGACATTTGGTGAACTGCAGTATATCGGAGGAATACAAACAAAACAGAGGCACTTCAACTAAATTATACCTCTGACCTCAAACAATGCAAGCCTTCCAATTCAGATGGAATTCACCCACCTTAAAATATCTAGAGTCAAATTAAAGTACCTCTACAATTGGAAACACTAAATAGTATAAATTATGCATCAATTACTCTGGACTTGAGGAAGACCTACATCACTGGAAGGCTATTAACCTACCCTGATACAAACAGTGGACTATGTTAGGATGAAAATCCTCCCCAGAATTCTTTACCCATCACAGACCCTACCTATTTCTCTACCAAAGTCTAAGTTCAAACAAGTTGAATAGGTGTATCTCACAGTTCATATGGGTGGGGCCCCACCAAGGATGCAATATATACTACCTCCAATTGCCTAAGGTAAGCAGAGGATTGACATTACTTCACCTAGAAAGATACCACCAGGTGACGCAAATTCATACAGCCTTATATTGGCTAGCACCCAACTATTCAGCACTGTGGAAAAATAGAACTAATTAGAGAGGACTTATTGTGAGTTAACCAAACAGATATTGACTAGTAATAGACCCGACTGGGAGACAATGTGGAGAACCCTTTACTATTAACAGCATACAACACTGGTAGAAATGTTAACACAGCCAGCTCAGCAACCCTATAGATATCTGATAACCCATCTGGTATATACTGTGATTTCTTTCCAGCTAGAATCGACTGCTCATACAGACAGTGGAAAGGGTGGGCTTTTTCACCCTGTCAGTTTAGACAACAAGCAGATTTTATAGATTTCCAATGTTAGCAGGAAAATATGGTCTGCAACAGTCTGACCTATATAGATACATGCAGGTAAGTGTGTATACAAAAAGCAGACAGGGCCTGCCCTCAGCAACAACCTATACCAGCTGTTATTGAATTACTCCAGTTGGTCCTGTTAGGTGACCCAATGAATAAATAATATCTAGACTCTATCAAGCTTTACTAGACCTCAACCCATATTCTACAGACTATGTCAGGCAGAGGTGGCAAGATGACTTAAGAATATACTGTACATTACTCCAAATCAGTGGGGAAACTATTTAAGATACACACATAAACCAACATTCTTATATATGTGGAAGGAATTTCATGGAAAAATGTGATCCAATACTTTAAAATCCCAATACAACAAACACAAAATGATATTAGGATCACTTTGCACTGTTAGAGGATGTAGAAACCCAGATTTTCTGGCTACACCCCATGTTATAAAACTGGGTAGAATTTCAATGGGAATGGCAAGATTTATTTGGACCCACACTGACTCTCATGAGTTGGGTTTTTCTGTTCCTAGATATGCCAAAGTGATTCAGGATGACGGATGTTAGGAAAATATTAACCATCTGTATCCTGGCAGCCAAAAAGACCATCACAAAAACTGGCTATCCACCACCATTCCTACTATAACTTTATGGAATTCCATCATGAGAGACGTTTACAATATGGAAAGGTTAATGGCTGGGGTGTCCCAGGCTTTACTGAAATTTGAAATATTATGGAGATGATGGGTTATGTGTGAAATGAACAAATATAATGACTTTGTCCCATAAATGTATAAGAATGTATTACTTATATTTATTTCTCTTTCTGATCTTTTTAATGAGTTTCTGGGTTCATATGAATTGCATGCCTATACTCCTGACTGATTTTAACTGTAAAGCAGCAATGTTTTGCTGTCAATGTCCTGTTTGTTTGTTAAGAAAATAAATAAAAATAAATTTAAAAAAAGATGGCGGACATCACAAGCAATATTTTTTTCTTAACAACAAGTAAATCATTTCTCATAACAAGCAAATCATGCAAAATAAGCCCTCATGCTCAGTGTTTTTACTGTTCATATCAAAGAGTTATCCCCAACAAATCCTTATAACTCTGGAACCATTTAATATTTTTTTCATGAAACCTTCAAAAGGCACTACAGTACCATGTGATAATCCATATCTAGTAATTCTTCATTAACCACACTACTAGATGTTAAATCCACCTGATTCCATTTTGACTTGATACCTCAGCTACACTCTGATCAGTAAGAAAATTCTAAGCCTTCAGCTTGGGAATATATGAGGAGGCAGGGCTTTAATAACTGCTAAAGTAAGAATATAAGTGGATTTTCTATTTGAAACATGCTGTCTCTATTTAGACACAAATACATTTCTGGATTTAATCCTCCCTGTAATGAACCTGCTTTTTTGCCATGTTTTTTGGGCCTGTTTATTAGTTTTACTGTGAAATTATTCCTTGTTAATATGAATTTGATATGTGTCCCTGCTCTATGTTTTAGTAAGGGAATGTAATTGTTATATGTGTATATTATGTCTGCACTAATGATTTACATGTCTATATAGCATTATAGCTTGCTTTGTGACCAGTTAAATTTCTTACTTCATTTAAGAAAGAATAAATAGTATATTTTAATATTTATCAGATAATATGAATATTTAAATTGGTGACATGTGATTGGCTGATGCCTCATATAAATACCTGAACACTTTTGAATAAATTCCACCCCCCAAAGAAAAAGCTGTTGAGCTCTGAAGGCACATGGGGTGTTTTTGTTTTGTAGGAGATAACACTGGCTGCACTTCATGTTGTAAGTTGTGGAAATAATTATAATTGAATTTGGCTCCTGAGTTCAGAATATGTTTTGTTTGCTCTTGGTAACTTACAATGCTCCATTTTTACAGCTTGATTAAGGTATCTAGGATTTAAACAAATATGTACAGTAAGTTACCATTCTTTTTGTCTATAATCATTAATGAACTGACCTATTCTGTTGATTTGCCTACTCTATTTATAACATCTTGTGCTTCCATGTGCTCTATATCTGCTTTCAAATATCACGCAGTGCAAATGGTACCTTTCTGCATGAGTGAATTACAGGCTGTGTTTTCTTATTTAATGTTATTACATGCTCTCCTAGCAGCATCCCTAACATTTAAAGTCTTGCTACTCAACTACCTGTGCATCATACTCTTTACCCTTTGTTTCCACTGCAAGTACTGCACTTTCTTCAGCAGATCGGCTTTCCAGATGCTCACAGTTCTAAACTAGGTTGCACTGCTTTTGGCACTACTACGAATGTGAAGTGTTAAGATGCATTTTTATGCTTCGGTGTTGCAATGCACGTTCTTGCACTGGAATGTTAGCCCCCCAAGTATCCTGTCACTTTAATCCCAATGCCATGCAGAAGAGATCTATGCTCATTTAGTCTCTCTCAGACTTAAGAATCACTTGGGCCCCTGTGTCCAATTTAAATGGCATGATACTACCATTAACTACTAGGGGCAACACCCATTCACTATTGTTTTCTTTTATTGCAGTCACCACTTCTACAAACAAACTCTGGTCAGAGCAATCGGCTACAAAATTATTGTAATGATCATGGTGGAGAGCTGTGTAGAGAAGATGCAGCAGAGGGATGATGGATGAATCAGTTAAGGGTTTTTGTGGTTTATGGAAATTATAGTGCATCTTGTGGAGATCCTATAATATGATCCTAAGTACACGAAATGTCCTGCAATTATAAATGTGCAGATTTCAAAGCATCATCATAAATTCATGCAAATGTCCATAATAATGCACTGCACAGCAGCAGTAACTGAGAGATCACTGTAGCTAGAGCATGTAAGAAATAATGTTTCCATTTCATGGACAACATCAGTAATGGCAACCCATGGTTTATGACATAAGAACAACCATTATTAATACATAATTATTGTAAACTATAATTTCAATTAAGTACAGTGGAGTGCAGTGATAGAGGGGAGAAAACAAAGACAGTGGATGCAGGGGATGGTGGAGTGATATAATCATACTGAGAGGAATACATATTGACATTATTTATCTGTTATCATAGACATTTGCCCTTATTTTGCATCCTGCTGTACATTTTGTTCATTCATTATAGTTGCTGGATATTTGCTTGTGTTTAGGACATGTAAGCTATTATTATGGACATTTCCATGAATTTAGGGTCCTGCTTTGAAATCTGGGCCTTTATCATTGTGATACATTTGCATATCTTTACAATTCTATTTTGATCATGGGGAAATTTATGGGCTTTCTGATCAAATATGACTTTTCAGGCACTAATTTATCAACATTTTACTATGGGTTCTTTTTGTACTCCTTGCTACTACTTATATCATTTTCCTATCCTGCTCATTAACCTGCCCTGATATGTATCTATGTATCCTGTACCTTGTGGAGACCCTTATAATAGGATCCTAAATATGTAGAAATGTCCTGCAATTATAAATGTCCAGATTTCAAAGCACGATCCTAAAATCATGCAAATGTTCACAATAATGCACTGCACAGCAGCAGTGACTGAGAGATCACTGTAGTTAAAGCATGTAAGAGTAATGTTTCCATTTGGTGGACAACATCAGTAATAGCACTCCATGGTTAATGATGTAAACAATCACTCCTTCTCCAATGAAACATTCCTTTGATGTTGGCTGGTTCCGACATTTGAACTCTCCAGAGTCACCATACTTTTTTTATTTGGTTGTTTAACCAGGTATAGCACACTAAGCTGAAAGCTTTTTACAGGAGTGACCTGGGAGCACAAAGGAGGTTAAGTGACTTGCTCAAGGTCTCACAGTATGCAAGTGGAAGCTGTGGGATTCAAACCCAGGTCTGGTCTGCTGGATGTCACCAGATTTGCAGCTCAGAGCCTTGAACCACTGCATGCTCTGCCTCCAAATATACTATACTATAAGGCTGATGACATCTCTCTTCTTATGGTTGGCATGTGCCTCACAGTTCTCTCCCTTTGCTGTGGATCTGGTACATAATAAAATAGTACATGTGGTACTGTAAGTACTGAAAAGTCAAAGAGTGATCCTCTGTCTTACTAAGCATTCAGTACCCAGAAACTAGTCAAGGGGTAGTCTCACATCTTTTTATGGCAATATTTTCCTAACTCCTTATGTGTAAGTGTTGTATGCTTCCTCCAGTTGTCAGCATTCCTATTGTTGTCCAAATCTGGTTTGCAAATAAAAAAGTACAGCCTCCAGAAGTTATCATTGTGTTTCTCCTCCATTTTTCCATCAAAGTTGCTGGAGGATGAGGTTATCAGAGCAAGAAACATGCTGGTATTGCACAAAATGCAGTTCCACCAGTAAACCGCTGCCAATAAGGATCTCACAGACATGATTTCTGTAAATATGTATATTTGCAACATTTATAATTATCTTCCTTTGATATACTGTATTGCTGTATATGACTATTATTTTTGTAATACTGTTGACTACTATTTAATTTTTTTCTGTTGTATTATACTCCATACCCCTACCTCAGCCAGGACACATCTAGAAATTAGCTGCTTGTGTGTCACTACATACCCTGGAAAGAGCATACCATGGCTGTTTCACAATGCACAATTATGAGTGCAGTTATTCTGCAACCCTTGTGTTACATTTGTGTGTTAGGCCTCTGATATATGCCCACCTTGGTTACATGAACACACTTGACTCTTCCTCATGCCTCAGCACATACATAGGAAAACACATACCATTGCTTGTTCAGTATGTACAAATGAGACTTCCCTTATTCTACAAACTTGAGTCTCACTTTGCATGATCATCCTCTGATATATGCTAACCTGTGTTATTGAACACTTGCCTCTGCCTTGTTCCTCAGCATCTAAAAAGATAACAACATACCTTTGCTTGATCACTATGTATAATTGTGAGTTTAGTTATTCTGAAAAATTTTCTGTCACTTTATGTGATTGGCCTTTGATGTAAGCCCATCTGGATTACATAAAGACACTTGGCTCTACCTCATACCTCACTGCATACTCTGATAAGTGCACACCATGGCTGCATCACAAGGTACAATTGTTTCTACAGTTATTCTGCAAACCTTGTATCACTTTTGTGTGTTCAGCCTCTACTATTTGCTCACCTAGGATACTTGAACATACTTAGCTCTGCCTCATGCCTCAGTGCATATGCAGGAACATGCAGACCATGGTTACATCACTATGTAGAAATGTGGCTGCAATTATTTGGCAAACCTTATCTCACTTTGTGTGATTGGCCTCTGATATACTATCACCTAGGTTACACGAGCACACTTGGCTCTGCCTCATGCCTCATCACATACCCAGGAAAGTGCATACCATGGATCTATCACTCTGTACAAATGTGACTGCACTCATTCTGCAAATCTTGTCTCTCTTGTGTGATTGGAATCTGACATACACTAACCTGTGTTCATTGAATACACTTGGCACAGTTCCACCAAGCTGCATCAACAGGAATTCTGTCAATTGGCATTACAGCATTGGCACAATGCTGACAGATGGCATTGTGGTGACAGTGGAACAAGTGTTGTTTGAGGGGGGCTTTGCCTCTGCACCACCCACACTATAGATTACCAACTCCGAGTCAGAGTTGTTTCAGGGAGGGGGTGAATTCCCCAGAGACAGCAATGTCAGAAAACCCACAGACCATCACAGCAAACAGCTGATTCTGTTGCTGCGATTATCTTCACTGTTTTCCCATCACTGTGGCACCAGTATATGACTTGGCTCTACGTCACGCCTCATTGTCTACTAAGGTACCTTTTCTCCATCACAGTGTGTGATTGTCTGCAGTTCTTCTGAAAACCTTCTCTCTCTTTCTGTGATTGGCTTCTGATATACACCCACCTGGGTTATATGAACTCACTTGACTCTGCCTTGTGCCTCACTGGATACTCTGGTAAGTGCATGCCATGGCTCCATTACAGTGTACAATTGTGAGTGCAGTTATCCTGCAAATCCTGTGTCACTTTAGTGTGATCAGCCTCTGCTATACGCTCACCTCGGTTACATGAAGACATTGGCTCTGCCTCATGCCTCAGTGCATTCCCGGAAAAGAGCATACCATGATTCCATCACTATGTTCAAATGTGACTGCACTTATTCTGCAAACCTGATCTCACTTAGTGTAATTGGCCTCTGATATAGACTACCCTGTGTTAAATGAGCACACTTGGCTCTGCCTTATGCCTCAGTGTCTACCCAGGGAACTGCATACCATTGCTTGATCACTATGCACAATTGTGAGTGCAC
This sequence comes from Neoceratodus forsteri, assembly GCA_016271365.2. Classification (NCBI taxonomy): domain Eukaryota; kingdom Metazoa; phylum Chordata; order Ceratodontiformes; family Ceratodontidae; genus Neoceratodus; species Neoceratodus forsteri. The sequence continues at coordinate 49,763,881 of CM057450.1, read as the reverse complement.
CTTATTCTGAAAATGTTCTGTCACTTTATGTGATCTGCCTCTAACATATGCTCACCTGGGTTATGTAAACACACTTTGATCTGCCTTGTGTCCCACTGCATATCCTTGTAAGCATACACCATGGCCCCATCACCATGTACATTTGTAAGTGGAGTTATTCTGCAAACCTAGTCATTTGGTGTGATCAGCTTATGATATACACTCACCTTAGTTATGTGAACACACTGGGCTCAGGACTGTGCTTAGTGTCTACCCAGGTTACTGTATAACTTTGTTCGATCACTATGTATAATTTTGAGTGCAGTTATTCTGCAAACCCTGTGACACTTTTGTGTGAGCAACCTGATATACACGCACCTTTTTTACATTAACACACTTGCCTCTGCCTCGTGCCTCACTGCATACTCTGGTAAGCTCATAATAGGCTTGATCCATGTGCAACAGTGTATACCCATGCATGTGCATATCACATTACCATGACAGTATGCTAGTCTTGGATTATACACTTCTTTGCATTGTAAGCCACAAAAATCACTTACTCCAATGTAACAAAGTTACACATTATTTTAAAGTTCTGTTCTAGACATCCGTGGCTCCAGTTCTGATATATCTCAGTAATGTGCTGCAGATACCAAGCCAGCTCAACACATTTTTAAGTCTTCTCAGAAAACATGCCAACATGCTAGGGAAACCAGAAGAGTGGAGATTTTCCCAGCCATATTAAGTTACTGTTCACTTGGCATTCCTGTGTGAGTGACAAACCTTTTCTCTGGAATCTCCCTTCCCCCGTGGCAAACACACACACACACACACACACACACACACACACACACACACACACACACAATCTGATCACAATGACAGAAATCCTTCACAGCCTTACACTATGTTAGGAAGTGCTTGAGTGCTGGAATCCAGGGAGCAATCCAAAACAAAACAAATACCTGTACCATGCAGTACTATGCACTCCATCAAGCCCAGCAGTGTTGAACATTACATACATATTCTGTAGGTTACAGTCAGTGATTTCAGAAAAAAAATATATATATATATATATATATATAGATATTTTATCAAACCATCAGCCTCCATTCAGTGCACATTGTAAGCTTTATTTGTCAAAGGCTGGGAATAGATTGGTACTGAAACAGTTAACAAATCATACAGATGGCAATAAATCATTGTTTACTGGCACACACATGTACACACACACACACACACACACACACACACACACACACACACACACACACACACATATACCTACTTTGGAGAGAAATGTAATTTGAATCTCTGCTGGAACAATGCAATCTCATTACAAACTCAATTTTGACCAATGGGGTATTGTTTAGATAAAAAATCTCTAACAAGAAGGTTTAGGTGTCCTTTAAGACTAAAGACAGCAGACAGGAATTTCTCAGCTCATTTTACCATGCTGCCTGTGCCATTTACAGTGGCGTATCCACTGATAGTTATTCAACAGGGCATTGTTTAGATAAAAATGTGTAAAAAAGACTTTGGTGTCCTTTAAGACAAAGACAGTAGACAGAAATTTCTCAGCCTAGTTTAAAGGGGCACTGTCAGCTTTGGCCTCATCTTTTGTCTGCTTGCATCAATGGGACTCAATGCACCTATCTATGACTTATCCACCAAATAAAGTCATCATGTATGCCATAATGGTGATTACTTACTGTATTTTTCAATTTTTGCAGGTTTTTGCATTGCAACATCCTGACCAAAAATACTTCATCTTCTGGAAGAGATTGTATGCCTACAGAGTGCCTGTGGCATGGAGCGCCGGCACGAACATCAGTTTTTTACATGCCCACACTAAAGAGTTACTTGCAGCATGTCTTGCACTATATTGAATTAAAGTGGCTGTGTTTTAAATAAAACCAAGTGCTGGTAGTGCCAATAAATACATTTAAACACCAGCACCAAAAACCCATGCCTGCACGAATGTAGACCACTCCAGGTGCCAAAATCCCATGCATGCACAATACCGGGATGAAACACAGATCCTGTGCATGTGCAGGTATGGCTCACATTCACGCAGGCACAGGATTTCTGTGCCAGTATTTAAATATATTTTTTGGCATCACCAGCACTCAGTTTTACTTAAAACATGGGCACTTTAATTCAATATAGCACAAGACATGCTGCAAGTAACTCTTTAATGTGGACAAGTAAAAAACTGATGTTCGTGCCAGTGCTCCATGTCACAGGCGTGCTCTAGGTGTACAATCTCTTCTGAGGGATGAGGTATTTTCAGCTGGGATGTTGTGATGCAGAAAATTGCAAAAATTGAAAAATAGAGTAAGTGATCACTGTTATTGCATACATGATGACTTTTGGGGACAAGTCAGCAGATAGGTGCATTGAGTCCCACTGATGCACAATACAGACAAAAAAAAAAACAAGGGCCAAAGCTGACGGTGCTCTTTAACAAGCTGCTTATTATGACTGTGGGTGGAGCCCATAGAAGTATTGCATGTACAAAAGGAGTGATGTCACGTTTTCTGTCCGTGGAACTGACTGAAGGTGTAAATAGTCTCCTCCACCTTACCCTCCTCCAAGAAATGTTTTCCACCCTCAAATAAATATGCTTTCATGTTAGTCAATGGTTGCACGGTACTATTTTCTTTCTTAAATGGGTGGTACAAGAACTGGAACCTGAGTAGTGGAAGGCAGTATTGTTTTTGGGGAAAGTAAGAGTCCACCCACCTTCACCTAAGAAGCTCCAAAGGTCCATTCCACCTTTTTTTTATTCATGTGGAGGAGCATGAGGTGGATCTATCATCCTGAAAGAAGACTCACATGTTTGGGATGTGGACCAAGGAACAGAACAAGTCTGACAGAAGTTACTTAAAATGCCTTCAAACTGACTTAAAAACCCTTGCAACAAATGATTATCAGAGTCACCTGGTGTCTCAAAAGAAAAGACTAAGAAGTGTCTAAAAACTAAGGAAAATAGACAGCTTTCAGGTATTTATTAAACATACTAAAACCGAAGTTCAGCTTTTGGGATTAACAATATCCGTTTACCATATTCTATCTATCTATATATAGTTTGTCTTTTTAGTAGTTTCAAAATCTTGAAAGCATTGGTGTTACTAATGCATTTAGAAATATCTTTTTTTAATTGTCTTTACAGATAAGCCATGCATGTTCATGTGAGGGCACATTTTTGGGGGGATGGGGTTCAAATTATTTTAATCATGGGCACAGTATTTGGTAAACACAGTCTGTGATGAAGTGTATTTTCCTTTTTAAGTTTGAGAAGTGGAGTTGACTTGCACAAATGGATAGTACAGACACCATAGAAGTAGAATGGGTTAAACACTTCCTGGAACTTTATGTGTAATAAGTTCCCCATGGCACCTCACAGCATTTCACACCACCATCCTAAGAGCAGTCAGTGTGTCACTTTACAGGACATTGCATAGCAAGAGACCTAGCCTTCCCTTTTTCAAAATAATATACCAATTTGTTTCTCAGGCAGGCAGTTCTGGCCTACTGTTATATTCTACTGAATCTTCTTAAAGGAAAACTGCATGTTAAAATCAGGAATATATGTATTACTACCAGTTTTGAGTTCTCACTTCAATCCAGTGTTTTGTTTCTGCCTAGGCTGTTAGAGGAGTTTTCTAATTTTCCCTGGGTGTATTATGACGTATGGGGCTGTCATTCAAGTTTGTTTATTGCATCTTCTCCAAGTTAGTCTTCACAGTGTACCCTTTGGTTTGATGTCTAATAGCCCTACAGCAGGCCAGTGTCTTGTTACAGTGTCTTTCTTAGCCATGGCAGAGAAAAAACACTGCAGCCAGGATTCACAGTGCTATACAATATACTATATAAAGTTACATGTTTAAACACATACACACACACACACACACACACACACACACACACACACCAAGCAGAACACAGCTGGATAAGGTACCAGTATTTAGGAAACTTGTCGTACTTACCCAGAGTCTAGCAATGTGAATCCTGGCTGTGACTAAAGGTGTTTACAACTGAATGATAATAACCACATTTGCTTCACTTGCAAATAGGTAGGCATTTGTGTCTAATTTATGTTTGGCTCACTGTAGGGTACACATAGACTCTGAAAAATTCATAACATGCTGTATTGTGATTCAATGAACTGATAAATGGGGATTTTGGTTTCTTTTACAAATTCATTTTCCTAACCATGGATATACTAAAACAAAAATTTCCCAACAAAATGTTTTTAAATAAACAGTTTAATTCACAGCAGCAGAAGAAGCATGTTGGCATTAAAAGCTTAGTGGCATGGAAGTAGAGGAACAAGTATTTAAGCAGGACTTTGGTAGAGGATTAATTGTGACTGGGGGATGAGGGAGGGAGTGAGTCTTGATATCTGTAGCATAATGGTTTCTGAACCTTCAACCTTCAATGGGTTAGACTCTGCAGCCACCTGTACAGTATATCACTAAGCCATATGCAGTGTGGTATGGGTAAAACCCAGATCACCAGACCAGAACCAGTGCTGTAAAATCTGCACTGGGCACAGCTTGTGTAAATATTGCTGATCCAGTGGATCAGATAAATACATGCAAATAAATAAATACTCAGCTTCGCCTCGTGCTTCAACCTACACCAGGAGTGATGTTATTACATGATAACACACACCCTGTCATGCCTTATTGCTTAAATATGCCCTTTCTCAATGTACTATATTTTGGTTCAGTTAGTGTATGCAACAGCCTTCATGTGAACACTCTGGGCTTCTCTTTGACTCCTGATGTCTATTGCTTTAGCTATTGTATATTGTTTGAACTGCTTTGGTCTTCTTGATGTGATGCCTGTGTGCCTAAACTATGTCATCTGTTTATCTACTGCTACCCATGTGTCTCCAGTAAATGTTGTTATAACTGTCTGCTCTCTGAGCCATTGTTTTGGACTTGTTTACTGTGCTGTCTTTGTATTATTTTCAACAAGGTGCCTTTGTAAATGAGTCTCTGAATTCAAAGATTTGTAAATCTGATATTTTTTTAAATAAATAAATAAATGTTTATGTTTAAGCCCATGTGCCACCCTTATCTAGTTTATGCATTCACAGTCATAGTGGCTCTGCCAGATCTTGTTTTTAACAAGCCACCTGTGTTGTTTACACAGAGCATATGGCATAAGTATGCTGCATGTAAAGGAAGACTTTCTCAACCCCCCCCAAGTGTAGTGAGTTCAGATAGTGGAGGGATCATATTCCAACTCCAAAACTGTGCTTTGGTTGGAGTCTTAAGTGCCCTTTTTTTCAAAGTGATAGCAAAATATCTGCAGGGCTCCACCCCCTGCAGTCACAAAAAATTGCTTTGGGAGTTCCCTTCTAAAGCATGCACTCTGCTCGGGGTTGCAGTTAACTGGCAGCACCTTGCAAAATGATTTCTTTTTCCATATTTTTTACAACCCTTTCTGTAAGCTGGACATTTCTTTGGGCTATGCTGCATTCCACATGTACCACAATTGTTCACACTATTAAACTGCCTTTTCTGCATTTCCTGTCTGCAGTGGTGCTTCTGTGTTTTAAAAGGCAATTTGTCTATTTTCTTTCGTTGATACCAAAAGTATTACTTCACTTTCTTCCATGTCTAGCTCCTTCACTTGTGCTGTACTAGTTTCTGCAGCCCTGCAAATCTGCATTGTTTTATCTAGTACCAGATTCTGTTCTCTTAACAGTCTGTCTTTCCACTAATTTGCCAGAGTTCCCATATATTATTGTCTTTTGTCATTGATTCACTAGATCTCCATTTCACATCTTACTGCATGTTCCAAGTTCTGTTATGTATTGATTTATGGACTCCAGACCTCTGTGTACATGTGAAAAATGTATGCCATTCATAGGTCATTCTGTTTTGGGATGCAATATGCTTCAAAATTTCCCACTATCACATCAAGGTTTAAATTCTGAACTACTTCAAATTGAAAATTGTTGATATATTATGCTTCTTCTTCCATCACATGTAAGAAAATAGAGGTGTTAACCTTGTCTGGTTTTTCATTTGCCCCAATTGCTGTTAAATATACTTGTAATCCATGCTGAAACACCTTCCAGTTCTTTACTAAATTACCAGTCATCTGTAAGCTGGGAGGTGGCGGTGGAAGTTTATCCATGTTGCAAATTCTTTGTCCCTCATGGAGTCAGTACCTTTTTGGCTTCATTTTCCCTTTGAACAGTCTCCACTTAATTTTTTTTTCTGTTCGGTCTGCAGCACTGAGATTTCAGTGCCATTGCTTCTAAAATCACTGTTTTCACCCCCTGTTAATAGAATCACATCTGACATCATATTATGTTCTTTTATTTGTGGGTTCATAAATAAGAGGTCATAACTGGTGACTTATACAAAACCTTTTTTTACTGCATTATTCTGTGCATGACCACAGAGTAGACATCTTGGGCCAGATTTCAAAGGGCCCTTAGACCACCATAAGGCATGTCAAACAACCACATTGAGTCAGATCCAGGTGCACCATATTTCGCAAGAGAAGCATTCTCTGTGGCAAAGTTCCCTAAAATGACACAAGAGGGCCACTGCATCAAAAATATGGTGCATGGTGTGAGAATGTTGCAAGCTTAGAATGACATAATTTGGGTCAAAAATGCAATACGTAGAGTGAGGTGGAGCATAAATGAGACAAGGTGAGTCAAAAATCCAATGCACAAGTGAGATGGAGCAAAAATGACAGGTTGAGTTAAAAATATGATGTATGAGTGAGAGGGAGCAAGAATGAGCCAAGTTGAATCAAAAATATGATGCTTGAGTAGAAGGAACAAAAAATGACATGCTGAGTCAAAATATGATGTATGAATGAGAGGGAGCAAACCATGGTGCCATCTGAGTCAAAAGAACAACACCTGAAATTTCCTTTGAAGCAATATTTTACATGCTGCAAACAGTGTTACAATGTCTACAGTGCAGAACTTTTGCAGCAGAATGCCACATGGTTCCATAGTCAAGTCGGCCCATCTGCTGTGGCCCTCTATGTATGCTCTAAAGTCAGTTAGATCAGCTCTGGCTGGTCTAATAGCTGCATGCCTTTGATGCAGCGTTGACAGCTTCCACCTTAGAAAATCAAAAAGGGGATGTGCATCATCGTTTTATGGAAGTCTTGTTGCGACATGACACACTCAGTTTTTTTTATGCAGGCTGACACAAGCCACTTTGGCACAGGCAGTTCTGCTTTTGATGCAAGCAGTATTAGAAAATCAGAACTCACACAAGTTTTGATGCAGCTTACTCCTTTTGTCATTCGTTTCTGCTGTAAGCAGCTTGTACCATTCTCAGCCTTTGAAAATTGAGGCCTTTGTCTCTAGCCTGCCCTCTAGGGTCCCTCTTGCAACTACACACCTCTACTAACACACATACTGCATATAGAGAATATCTACAAATTCTTAACCTTGATAATATAATTACAAACAGGTGCCCAATATACCCCCTGTGAGAGCATTGCAAAGCAAAGCACAAAGACAAGCACAAGTGCAGCCGGCCTTTGTGACCACATCACAAACCACCTGACAAGGCTCAGTACTCTGAGCAAGCTGAATGGCTTTTAGTACTGCTGTACAAAACTGCTATATTGGTACAAAAAATGCAAATGACCCTACTCTATATGCAAGGCACTAACTGACCATCTAATTGACTGTAATTTGCATCTCATCAAACAGACTAACTCCCTCATCACAGTGACTGCAGGTGCACCACTGTAAAGTGAAAGCAGGATAAGCAGCAGTATTAGAGGCATGGAATGCTGTACAGTAGGAGTTGTCTCCTGCCTGTAACAGGGCTCACAGGTTCATCCTTAACCACAGGCAAGCTACTCACTGTGTGATCATTTGCATGTCACTTACTGTACCTGCAGAGTTCCCAGTGCAACCAGTTACAGATATGGTGTAAGATGTACACAACACCATCAGACAGATATTCTAGATTGCTCAGATACTGCTTATCATAAGTAACATACAAAATTACTAGTAGTCAGGGATCCAGGGTTCCTGAATGAAGTTGGACCTAGCACATCTAACTATACTTTGCAGTCCACCATTTTGGAAAGAAGAAACCCCCAGTACCATAATCAAGAGGTCCACTCTATTACAACTCTTGTACAAGTTGTGAACTTCATTGAAATAAGTATGACATGAACAAAAATATGAGAAAAATCTGGAAAAGTGACATTTGCAAATATGATATAGAACCTTCAGTATTGCTCAGATTGATCGACAGTTTGAACCAGTTATACACATTGAGGCTATTCACATAGAACAAGTCTCACTGTAATCATGTCTTTATAGTACAGACCAGTATATGCAATTATTATAGGACACTATTTCCAAAATTGCTGATTTTTCCACTAAATGTTTGAGTAGACTTCATGGCATTCCTCTGACAAACTAATCATTGCATTGATATTACATTATGCCATATTTCTATCTTCTTCAAATATTTCTGCTTTCATTTAAAAGAAACCTGGCTCAAATATCATGATTTATGACTGAGATATTCTATTTTGTTAACCCATACCCCCATATGGACCCAGTCAAAATTTGTAGACATATGGGCAAATAAAACATTTATTTATGCACAAAAAAACACTTTTTTATTTTGTTTCATTGATGTAAGGAAAGAGTCAAAATAAGGGTGCATCACACTAAACAGTGTTAAAACTTACAAATTAAATATAAAGAATATAGTTTAGAACTAAGGAAATAATTATGATTAATTAAGATTTAGTTAACTGCATATATAAAACGTATTAGTCAATAATTTAAGGCTGTAGAATTTCCTGTTTAGTATTACACGGATAATGGCTACTTATTCAATTACATGAGATCATCACTATACTAATCATCAAGCTCATGACTTTTACCAGTCTTATACAGATGTGAACTTCAATGTCACTTAATTACTGTCACTTTCTTACAAAGTCAGTCTCATTTGAACTTGACTACATTTCATGGGGTCAGCATTACACATACATGCTATAACACATTTGACATTTGCCCTATCACAAATGCAGCCTCATTGGCATTTATTTCTTCTGCATTTGCAGTATTTGGTTTGCATGGCTACTTTTGGCTTTGGATCCTTTGTCATCATATGCAGGACTAGCCTGCCTTCTTGAAGAGTTTGCCCAGACAATGTAGGGTAGGCAAGTACTGTATTGGTCTCATGAGCCCTTTTACTGACACTATCTGGTACAGAGTGTGCAGTATGTGAAGTCTAAAGGCATCCTCTGTTGGTGGCAGAGTCTGCAGCTTACCCTTTTCTGTCACATACAGGTAACCATTGCCTCAGTGCTTGCTCGCTGAGGTTTCTTTGTCTTTCAGAGTGCATCGAGCCCTTACCCCAAGAAGACTGCTATATTAACAGTAGATAAGCATACAGATGACCTCCTGACTGCAAAAATAGAGTTCCTTAGTAGTATTTTACCAGTTTAGCCTTCAGTTTAGCAGTCATTTTGACCAGATGCTAATGTTAAATACTGCTAACATGTTTACTGTTAACAGTCATTAGGCAATCAGAAACAGTATAAAGATTTCTCATAACAATAGTAGCAGTGCATGGACAGCAACCTATAATAAATACAAATAGTTACTGAAGATCGTGGCATGTGACTCCACAGAAATCTTCAACTGGACTGTAAAACACACTTAGTTTTGCAAGAACCTTGTTTTCATTAAGCAAACAATTTATTGCTACCCCGTGCTGAAAGACTTTCACAGAGTTGGAAAATATCTAGCATACTCCATGAGCACTTGTGCAGAACACAGCTAAATCAATAAAAGTTGCTGAAATGCTTGTTTATAAAACATTTTTCAAATTACTTTTTTTGCTATGCTTAAGAATAATTCAGAACAGTTTAGAGCAGATTAACAGCATTTGTTTTACCTTTAAATGATTAAATGCAAACATTATAATAAGATCAAACCCACTGGCTCACTGATGAAGAGGCATGGTGACCATCTGTGTCACTGACACGGGTAATGCTCCTCTCTGTTTTGGGTCCAAATCACCTACCAGCCTTGAGTCCTGGGGGTCAAATGTGAACCTTATGCTAGCACACCCAGTTAACAGGCTCAGATATATATTCTCTTTGGGGAAATGCAATACAATCCTTCACCCAGTGGCCCCCAGCCAGGTTCCTCAAATGTACCCTTACAACTCAATATGAGACCTAGGTATATTCTTAGCTTTAACAAGATTGTAACACATCCTTTTGAGCTCTTAACAGCTGTCAGAAATATGAACACTTTTCCAGCATTCATATGCAAAAGAAACTGAGAAGACACAGGCAGAATTTCAAGGAAAATAGTGTTTATTAAAAATGTTAAATAGATAAAATACCAAACATAGAACATATACATCAACACTTACTGTCAACAAAATAATTGGGAAATTACAGAACAAACAAAACACCTGCAAAATACTTAAAAGTTCCAGCTGAATTATATCTTTCTAAAGTGCCTAGTTATCAATCCAGAGACTAAAGGTGTATTTTTTTTCAGAGAGGACTTCTCCACTAACTTCTCAGATGCAGGCAATATTCAAAAGTAGGTGAGTGAGGGAGGCAGTATAGCACAGAGGTTTAAGGCTCTGAGCTGCAAATCTGGTGACATCCAGCAGACCAGACCTGGGCTTGAATCCTACAGTTTCCACTTGCATACTGGGTGACCCTGAGCAAGTCACTTAACTTCCCTGTGCTCCCAGGTCGCTCCTGTAAAAAAGCTTTCAGCGTAGTGTGCTACTCCAGGTTAAACAACTGAAAAAAAACATCAGTTTTCTCCACTCCTGGTGATGTCAAAGCATACATGTCACTGTTAGATTATGCCATAAACCCAAATTTCCAGTAAAACATCCAAAGGATATGAAATTCAGCAGTTAGCAATTTTTAAAATTTGACAGTATCTTTCATCAAAGCCTTTCCTTTGCTCTCTCTGCTGGTTTTCATGTTTTCAAGAATGATTTCAGTGTTATAATTTTCACAGGCGTCTACTAAAAAGTTGTCTCTTCCCTCAGAATCATAAAATTCCTATTTAGTTTTAGCTTCAAAAGGGATATTTTATGATGTCTTATCACCTGGCATTTAGCAGGAAGCCCTATGTGTAAAGACTCATTGCTATCACATTTGGGTCAGTGAGCCCAGGTGCTCTTCAGGTCACCTGTCCCTCTTTAGTGCTGGCTAACAGTACCAGGAGCAACCTCCACAGTGGGGGCATACCAGCAGTCCTACTACAATGGGACCACAACAGGGGAGAATGCATCTGACACACACCATGGCTCCACCAGGCTACCACCTCTCGCACACACCCCTCAGAAAGTGGATAAGCCTCTCCAAGGTAAAATAAGGAAACACAAGTCACAAATTTCCATGACCCTCTGCTTCACATTGAGGAAATATATCCTAATGCTTCTCCTGTTATCAGAGAATGTGCACCCAAATCCTGGCCCTCTGCTGCCACCCAGATCTGTGGGTATCAAGACAAAGGGCCTGACAATAGCTGCAATGAATATTTGCAGCCTAACAGCAAAGTTTACACAATTACAGGCCTGGATGGCCCAGCACAAACCAGATATAGCATGCCTAACTGAGACTTGGCAGACAGGCAATATAGAAAAACAGCAAAATAGCACTACCTGGATACCAGGTATTCAGGAGCGAAAGGCATGGCAAGAAAGGTGGGGGCTGTCTTACCTACACAAAAGACTCCCTCCATGGTTCTGTCCTCCCTATCTCCAGGATGGCCACAGATCATGAGCCTTGTTGTGAAAATACAAGGCAGACAGCTGGATAAGACACTGACCATTGCATCAGCCTACCCCCCAAAAAATCACAGGATGATGTGCCAAAGGTCCTGGATGCACTGGCCTCCCTACCCAAGGATAGTGATTTACTTATCAAAGGGGATTTCAATATAAACTGGGAAAGCAACAACTCCTTGTCACGCAAGGATATTGTGGTAAGTGCATATCTGACACACCTAGTCATGGAACCAGCCAGAAGGAACCACAAGACAGGCAATAGCTCGCTCATTGACTGGATCCTCTCAAACTCCCCAGTATGAATATCTGAGGTCAAGGTGCTACCAGACATGCTGAATGGCCACTCCCCTGTCACCCTCAGATGGCCAAAAAAGTTCAAAACAGCCCCCATCCCTATACAGAGCAGGATCCTGAAAAGAGGTCAGTTAGGATTGCTTAAAAATGCCCTATCCTGCCATGACTAGTCACCAATTGACGCAATGCTAGACATGGACCAGGCCCTGAAGTACTTCACAGATGGCATCAACAATATTTATGACTACTACACACCATTAAAAAGGAGGAAAGTGCGGGGGACTACTAATGGTTGGATCACAGGCAAGCTCCTAGCCATGGTGAAGGAGAGGGACAACCTCTGGTTAAAAGCCAGGGCCTTGGGTAAAGGCCATGACCACCAGCTGTACCGCGCAGCTAGAAACCACTGGAAGCATGTAATAAGGAGGGCTAAAACAGATCACCACAAGGAGCTGCTTGATAAAAGCTGGGGTGACAGTAAAAGGTTCTGGGGAGACATAAAGAATCTCTTGGGGGAAGAAGAAAAGAGAAACCCGCAGGTGCTCCACATTAACAGCTCTACTACCACTGACCCATGCCTCATCGTGGAGTCCTTCAACTCTGCCTTCACAGATCTAAACACAATACTCCCTCCTGGCTACCTACACCCTGCCAAGGTTCCCTCAGATGACAAAGCACCCAATACCTCTCACTCTACTTTCTACCTCAAGAGAGTTACTATAAAGGAGGCAGCATTCTACATAAAAAAGTGCTCTAGAAGACCAGAATGGGTAGTGATGGAGTAGACATGAAGCTGGTGTCTCAAACTCTTGATGTGCTCATCAAGCCTATTATAAAACTATTCAACAAATCCCTGACCCTGGAACAATTCCTGGCCAGCTGGAAGCAAGTACTGGTCACTCCTGTCCACAAAAGCAGGGACAGGACCAATGTGTCCAATTACAGGCTGATCTCAATCCTCTCCCCTATCCAAGGCCCTTGAGAAGATTGTGGAGGACTAACAACAGATTATATCAGCAAATACCAACTGCAATGGCCCAACCGGAACAGGTTCAGACAGGGGCATAGTACCATGACTGCCCTTGTAGAGTTCACTGACTATGCTCACAAAGCTATGGATGAAGGCAAACTAGTAGGGGCAGTGTTCATAGACTTAACAAAAGCATTCAACACCTTCAACCACACCCTCTTACTGGCCCAGCTACAAAGCCTGGGGTGGCTGCCAATGCAGCACTCTGGTTCCGAGACTACCTGTCCCTCAGGTCACAATGGGTAAAAACAGGACAAACAGTGTCTGACCCCAGGAAAGTCACACCAAGGGTCCCCAGGGATCCATCTTGGGATCCCTGCTCTTCAGCCTGTTCCTAAATAATCTCCCTCAAGTCTGTGATGCCAAGATAATCCTATATGTGGACAATGCTGTCATCCTCAACATCAACTCTCTAACTGAGCCACTCCAAGCAGCACTTCAGCACTCCTTCAGTAAAATAGAAGACTGGTTCTGTGAGCACAGACTTCTGCTCAATTACAAAAAAAAAAAAAACAAGACCATGCTCCTATCCAACCCCCAGCTCAAGAAAAGGTTCCCTACCATAAATATCACCAACAGTGTACTCGCCCTCTTGGAACAGGTACACTCCTTCAAATACTTTGGAGTCACCCTCGATGACACCTTATCCTATGCTCAACATGTCCGCCAGGTGGTCAAGACAGTCAACACCAAGCTTGGTGTGCTATACAGGCACAGAAAACACCTAACCATGGCAGCCATCTGCCTATCAATCATGAACTCCATCCTCTCCTCCATTGACTACTGCCTGGTTGTCTACAGCACAGCATCAGACTCTGTGCTCAAGAGGGTGCACATAGCTCTCAACAGGGCCTGCAGGCTCATCCTGAATGGTGATCGAATGACCCACACCTGTTCCCTCTATGAACAGACATAGCTGCTGCCTCTTGGGTGCAGGACTAAATTCCTCACATGCCTCCTAGGCAAAAAGTATTACTGAGGAAAGCTCCCCATGTGTAGCAGGCATCTTCTCCTCAAGGCTCAGTATATATAACCAGAAACAGAAGCAGGAGGCCCTAGTGGTGCCATTCTGATGCACAGCTCTCGGACAGCACATCTTCTCCGACAGAGCCCCTCTTTGGCTTAATGAGGTATCTGAGCCCATTCAGAACTCCACCAGCCTGTATGGCTTCAAATCAGACCTTAAGCATTACCTGACCTCCAGCTCTGTGTGCACCTGCTTCTCCAACAGCTGATAGACTCTGGATGGCTAGGCCCGGCTCTGCTAACAGGAACTATTCTCATCACAAGACAGAAGCCACCCTCCCACATGCTCCTTGACAATGTCTCTGAATCACTCTAAGGGGCTGCTTCTGAACACCCTTCCCACCTCTCCCCTCCTCCCCCCATCTCCACACTAGGATGGGTCTTTGGCTCCCCGGCCTCAGCCCTGCCTTCTTGACCACTTATACTAGAGGCACCCCTCCTCCCATACTAAAATCCTGTCCTTACTGACCCTCTGCCCAACCTAACCTCTAGTGCCTCTGCACCTTACCTGCACTTGCAATCAGCTAAAGTTGATGTTCATATGCTGTATAGTGTTTTAAATGTCTAAGAAACTCTGTAATCTTTTCCTGATTGTTGTGGTCTTCAGTGTCTCAAATGTCCTAAAACTCTGTAACCTTCTTGATTGAATGTCTATACTCTGTTCACAAGACATGGAACCTTTGTAAAAGAGCTTTGTTTTCATGGTTATTTTCAAATATCAGAATAAATAATAAAAAAACAATAGAACAGGAAACCTTTAATTAGTGTTCCAACTGGCCAGTTTATGACAGCCTGCTGCTTCAGTCACACTGACACCTTTGAGATCAAAGGTCAAGCCTCTTTACACTGGCTGACTGGTGTGCCCCAGGCAGACAATCACATACACATTCATCTATAATACAAATATTATGTATATAATAATAAGCAGGTGTCAGAGCGTCACACTCCTCCCCACCTAGATTGAATTTGGGGGCTCTATCCCCTGAAATGGGATGAGTCCCCCAAAGTTGGTTCATAGCTCAAATTGATGCAAAAGTCCATCTGCGTTTTCATTTGCTTCCTCTGCCCTGTGTGAGACAGTCATGTCATACCCTTGCAAGGCAAGGCTCCATCTTAACAGCCTGCCATTCGTTTTACCCATTTGTGCCAGCCAAACCAGGGGGTTGTGGTTGGTTTGTACCTCAAAATGCTGCCCATATAGGTATGGCTGTAACTTCTTTAGTGCTCACACAATGGCAAGACACTCTTTTTCCACTGTGGAGTAAGCCTGTTTCCTCGAAAGTAACTTCTTACTGAGGTACACTATGGGATGATCTTTCCCTTGGTTGGATGTCTGACTAAGCACTGCCTAATACCCACATCTGAGGCATCAGTCTGGACTAAAAAGGGTTTACTATAGTCTGGACTTGTCAATACAAGAACACTGCACAGTGCCTCCTTCAGTCTTGTAAAGGCTTGTTCACAGGCTGGTTCCCTGGTAACTTTTTTAGGCATCCTTTTCTTTCACAGGCCAGATAAGGGAGTGGCCAGGACACTGTAATTTGGTACAAAATTCCTGTAATCCCTGCTGTCCCTAGAAAACTCCAGACCTGCTTCTGTGTTTCTGGTCTGGGTCATGCCTTGATTGCCTCCATTTTCACATAGTTAGGATGGAGCTGTCCCTGGCCTACAATGTGCCTGAGGTATGCCACCTCAGCCATGGCCACCTGGCACTTCTCAGCTTTTACAGTGAGTCTGGCCCTCTGTCCTGCCCAGCACTTCTCTAAGATGGGCAGGTGTTCCTCTTAACTGGCACTAAAGATGACAATGTCATCCAGGTATGCCATATTACCCCTCAGCACCATTTAACACCTGGTTCACTAACCTTTGGAAAGTGGTAGGGCATTATTCATTCAAATGGAAATACTTTAAACTCAAATAACCCTATTGGAGTGATGAAGGCTGACCTCTTCCTAGCTCTGGCAGTTAACTCTACTTGCCAATACCCCTTCATTAGGTCAATAGTGGTAAGGTATGTCGCCCTTCCTAAGTTGTCCAGGAGTTCATCCGTCCATGGCATGGGGTGGGTGTCTGACTTTGTGAGTGCATTCAGTCCATGATAGTCTACACAAAAATGAGTAGAGCCATCTAGCTTGGGAACAAGGACTACAGATGAGACCCAGGGGCTGTGGGATTTCTGGATCTCCCCAAAATCCAGCATTTCCTCCACCTCCCTCCTAATGTCCTTTTGGACTGCCTCTGACACCTGATATGCTGTCCACCATATGGTGTCTGTGTCCCTTCATATCATGCATTGCTAAGGGGTTAGTCCAGGCTTGGCACTAAACAGTGGGGCAAAATCTGCTAAAACCTCTCTTACTTTCTGGCTCTGATCAGGGGTCAACTGGGGCAACATTTTAGATGCCTCATCAGAGGACTCCCGCTTGCTTTCTTCCAGCAAGTCTAGAGGTCTCCTTCATCTGTCCCCTCCCCAGGACTACTCACTACAAACACCATGTCAGCCCTATTAGCATGTGGCTTCATCATGTTGACATGGTACTTTCTTTGTGTATGTCTCCTGTCAGGTAGCTCTATAATGTAGTTTACATCATTTACCTGTTTAACTACTTTGTACAGTCCTGCCAACTCGGCCTGCAGTTTATCTTTCCAGACAATTAGGACCATGACTTCTTGACCCACAGTGTACGAGCGAGCTCTGGCCCTGTGGTCATACCACTCCTTTTGTTTTTGTTGGGCAGCTGCCAGGTTGCTCTGGGCTGTCCCCATTAGCTCCTTCAGCCTTTCACTAAACCTACAGACATAATCCACTATGGGAGTTCCCTGGGTGGCATGCTTGCCTTCCCAGTCCTCCCGGATCAAGTCTAGGGGCCCATGTACCCAGCGTCCATATAAGAGCTCAAAGGAGGAAGATCCTGTTGACTCTTGGGGCATCTCCCTGTATTCAAACAACAGGTGGGGAAGGTATTTCTCCCAGTCCCTCCTATGCTGTTCAGCGAATGCTTGGAGCATTGACTTAAGGTACCATTAAATCTTTCCACAAGCCCATTGGGTTGTGGGTGATAAGATGTTATGTGTTTCTGCACCACCCCTCACTTCTCCCACAAACATTTCATCAGGTCTGACATGAAGGAACCTCCTCGATCGGTGATAAGCTCCTGTGGAAACCCAACACTGGAAAAATCCCTAGCAAGGCATATGACACTTTGTCTGTCCTCAGGGAGGATAAGGCAACTGCCTCTGGTTACCGGGTGGCATAATCCACCACAGTCAGGATAAATCTCTTCCCGGAGGAGCTGGGGGTATTTAAAGGCCCCACAGTATCTATTCCCACCTTCTGGAATGGCTCCTCCACTATGGGCAAAAGAATTAGGGTGGCTTGGGTTTTCTTACCCACCTTCCCTATTTCTTGGCATCGGTGACACAACCTGCTGTACAATACTCCTTCACTTGCTGGGTAAAGTTACGCCAATAGAAATTCTGGGCCAATTGCTGCATAGTGTGTGTGATTCCCAGGTGACCAGACATGGGAATATTGTGTGCAGTCTTGAGCAACTGCTCATGGTACCTCTGGGGAACAACAAACTGCCTGCCCATCACTCCCCTCTGTCTTTACATCCTGCATATACATCAGTCCATTGTCCCAATAAACTTTATGTTTCCTGTCACCTCCCTGTGCTCCATCAAAGTCTGCCCAAGCCCTCAGCTTCTCTAAAGTAGGGTCACTTTTTTGAGCAGCTGCAAACTCTTTACACATTCTCAAGGCATGGGACAGGTCCTCTCCAGTTTGTAGACTAGGGTCCCTAGTTCTAGCATCAGGGCATTCAGGATCACTGCCATCCCTAACCCTCTGACTATGGGTCACACCTTCCTCCTCAGAGTAACCCTCTGTAGCTGGTCTAGTAACTGCTACCTGGGAAATTTCTACCCCCTTTCATTATTCTCCAAAACAGGAGACACAGGCTGGGGAACCATCCTCCCAGTGGTTTCCACAGGGGCATCTATGGGGTCCAGGGAACTACAATTGACCAGTGCTGCTTGACTGTGGGTAACTGCACACACCATCCTTTGTTTGAGATTGTTACCAATGATTACATTTACAGCAAGGTTCCTTGCTATGGCAACCTTTTGCACAGTCTCCCCTGTCTCACCCCAGTCTAGGAGGACACTAGCTAGTGACAGTGTTTTCTCTTCCCTAGTGAATCCCCATACAGTCACAAATTGATTAGGTATAAGCTGATCAGGCTCTATCAAATCCTTTAACCAAAGTCAGGACACCCCATGTCCCTTGATCCATGTCTCTGTACACCATTCACAGTGACTGGGTGTATGTGTCCCTCATGTTTATTGGCATATTTTCAGGGACACACAAACAACCTCTTCTTTCCTAGCACCACTTTGTGCCTCTCTGCCCTTTTGGACACTGCATGGCAATATGCCCAGGTTCCTTGCAAACCCAACACTCACTTCTTTTTCAGGTAAATCTTTCTTTGTAACCTGGGGCTACCTGGTTTCGTGGAGGCAAGGAGGGTTTTAGCTGCCCTGAAGGTGCACTTTTTCCTTTCTGCACTGCCATGCCCGCCCCATTCCCTTTCAGAGCAGGTCTTCTCCTGGCATAGTGGTCTGAGAGTTCAGCAGCCTCTTGCACTGTTTTGGATCTTGGTCCTCCAGCCAAGTTTTCAGCTCTGCTGAGCAGGCCCCAAAAAACTGCTCTAGAAGTACATTTTCAATTTTCTCAACAGAGTCTGTTTCAATACCTTCCCACCAACATTTTAAAAACTGACATTGTTTCATGGCTAGCTCCTCGTAGCTCATGTCAGGCCTACTCCTGAGCTTATGGACTTTAAATCGGTAGGCCTCTGCTGTTAATTCATATTTTTTGAGCAGGGCAACTTTAAGTTTACTATAGTCATTACTGTCCTCGTTGTCCATTTGACCCAATGCATCCCAAGCTTTTCTGGTAAGTAACGGGGATAGCTGGAAGTTCCAGGACTCTCCAGGAATATTTGCCTGAATACATACTTTTTCAAAGGAATTTAAAAAAGCACCCATATCTTCCCCCTCTTTAAATTCAGCTATCAATTTAGAATTTAATTTGTTACCCAGTCCTGGAGTCCTAATTAACCACAAGCCACTTACCTGCTCTAGTGCTGGTGTTTGGAGTCATAGCTTCTCCAGTTCATGTTGCCTCTGGTGCTCACGCTCTTCTCACTTGACCACTCGCTGCTCTCACTCAGCCTCTCACCACTCTTGCTCAGCCTCTCACCTCTCTTCTCTCATGAACTCCAGTTCCATTATCTATGACTCTATCTGTAGCCTGATCCCTTCTGGCTCCAGAATGCTGGTGACCTTCTGCTGTTGCTGTGGCCCTTGACTTGCACTGGTCCTGCTGTTCTCCTCACCGGATCTGGATACTGCACTGGACTCTGGCCCCTCCATGCCCAAGATTTGGTCCTTTCCAGTCACAGACTGTGACTCAGGTCTTGTGCATCAACTGCCACAAGAGCCTCCACGAGATGCTGCTTTTTAGCTTGGCCCTCGTGCTGGACTCCTCTCTCTTAGCACAACTGCCTGAGGTAGTCTGCAGTGTGCTCACTGTAGTTGGAAGCCATCTTCTTCCCTAACTATGGCTACATTAACTTGCATCCGAAAAAAAAACAGGTAGGGAACTTAGACTGTTAGCGCAATGATACAGTTCTGTTTACTTTTTAAAAATCACTGCCTCATTTTGTATGTGAGCTGTTACAGTATTAATCTGACACACTGGACTGTTAATGCTCATGTTACCACATACTTTTAAATCCCACTGCTCACACCAAATCTGTCACAAACACTCTGCAGAACAGGCCCTCTGCTCCCACAGGCCAACCTCGAAGTGCAATAGTGTGATCAGAAGACTAACAGGGCAACCCTCCTGTCTGTTTTGGGTCTGAATCTCCTACCAGCCTTGAGTCCTGGAGGTCAGATGTGAACCTTATGCTAGTGCACCCAGTTAACAGGATCAGATATATATTCTCTTCAGGGAAATGCAATACAATCCTTCACCCAGTGGCACCCAGCCAAATTCCCCAAATGTACCCTCATAACTTAATATGAGACCTAGGTATATTCTTACCTTTAGCAAGATAGTAACACACACTTTTGAGCTCTTAACAGCTGTCAGAAATATTAACGCTTTTCCAGCATTCACATGCAAAAGAAACTGAGAAGGCACACACAGAATTTCAAGGAAAATAGTGTTTACTTACAATTTAAAATAGATAAAATACCAAACACAGAACATATACATCAATACTTACAGTCAACAAAATAATTGGGAAATTACAGAAAAAACAAAATGCCTGCAAAATACTTAAACGTTCCAGCTGAATTATATCTTTCTAAAGTGCCTAGCTATCAGTCCAGAGATTAAGGATGTCTTTTTTTTCAGAGAGATTTCCCACTAACTTCTCAGATGCAGGCAATATTCAAAAGTCAGTTTTCTCCACCTTCTGTTGATGTCACAGCATACATGTCACTCTTAGAGCCTGCCATAAACCCAAATTCCAGTACGAACATCCAAAGGATGTAGAAATCATCAGTTAGCAATTTTTAAAATATGACAGTCTCTTTCATCAAAGCCTTTCCTTTGATTTCTCTGCTGGTTTTGATTTGCAAGAATGATTTCAGTTTGATCATTTTCATAAGAGTCTGCAAAAAATTTGTCTCTTCCCTCAGGATCATACAATTCCTATTTAGTTTTAGCTTCAAAAGGGATATTTTACGATGTTTTATCACCTGGTATTTGGCAAGAAGCCCTATTTGTTAAAACAGAACAGGAAATCTTTAATTAGTGTTTCAACTGGCCAGTTTTATGACAGCCTGCTGCTTCAGTCACACTGACACCTTTGAGGTCAAAGGTCAAGCCTCTTTACACTGGCTGACTGGTGTGCCCCAGGCAGACAATCACATACACATTTATCTATAATACAAATATTATACATATAGGAACAAGCAGATGGCAGAGCATCACACTGGATACCTGACTAGCTGCTTTCTACAACTTGCTGTTGCAGAACTGATACTGGAACACTGTGGCCAAGCTTTGAGGCAGGGTGATATCACTGGAGATAGTTCTGCTGCAGATAGAAAAAGGCTGGAAACCTTCCTAGATCACAGTCAGGCTCTGAAGAAGCTGATCTGGGGAGGGTGACCTGCTGGTACAGCTGCAAGGTGTCCTGGGTTCAGGAATGGATGCAAGTCTCAGAGGGCTGGCTAGGTGGAGAAGGACTGAGCATCCAAGGGATGGCTCTCCTTCTTCAGGGAAGGAAGACCAGTGTCCGGCACAACAGAGACCCCTGATAGAGGCAAACCTGCAACATTATAATAAGATTGAACTACTTTACAAAGTTTAACAATGTGGGCCAACACACCTGTGCAGTGATAGCAACCACTTGTACCACTGATGATATGGGTTCAGTAGGGAATTCAGGCCATTGGAGGACTGGGTGAGGGTGCATGGAGAAGGATGAGCATCCCAAAGACTGCTCTTCTTCTCTGGAGTGCAGCAGGCACTGCCATCCAGTAGACACCGACCCCTGGTAATGGATAGCCAACTAGCAGCTCTCTACAACTTACCATTGCAGAACTGATATGGGAACACTGTAGTGGAGCTTTGAGGTGGGGTGATATCACTGGAGACAGTTCCGCTGCAGATGGAGGATGGGTCAGGGACCTTCACTGGTCAGTGTTAGGCTCTGAAAAAGCTGGTATAGGGCACTGGGCTGTTGGCGCAGTGGAAAGGCATTTGCATGCAATGCCAGCATCCTGGCTATGGGAACCAACTCGGGTATCAGAGGGCCAGTTGGCTGAAGAAGGATTGAGTAGCCAAGGGATTGCTTTCCACCAGGAAGGGGGCTAGTATCTGGCACAATAGAGACCCTGATGGAGGCAAGAATACAATATTATAAGGCTGAGGGATCTACTGCAACTGGTGCCTAGATGTCTGGGAGGTGGAACAGACTTTGGGCTTGTTTCATGGATGTCATTGCACATCCCACCTCCAGGGGAATACTGCAACAGCAAACATCTGGTCCACAGGCATGATGCCTCTGTTCCTCTGCTGTTCCCACTGCCCTTGCTTGCCCACTGGGGAGTCATGCTCCCATGGTCCCACCTTGGTGGTGCCCTTTCTTGTCCATTGGGAAGGCATGCCCGTCTGGCACCCTGATGAGGGGGGATAAGTGAGGGTATGATGGGATGGTGTGGAGTGGGGACTAAGCTCCTTTGGCAGGTATTTTGGGCCAGGGCCAAAACAGAAGGTGGTCCAGGCAACAAAGGCGAAGCTGGATGTCATCTTCATTGCACTACCAGCCATGGTCACCTAGGTGGTCACTTATGTGGCAGTAGTACAGCAGAAGCACTGACCCACCCTTTGGTATGCTCAATTCTCCTTTCCCCAGCTGACTCTTAATGATCAGGGTCACTTCTGAACCTGAGTCATTGGCATTGTGAGTGGTAGCACTTCTGCTGTGCCAATGGGCTGGTCCTGAGACCATTTTAATAATTTATTTTGTTGTAGTAGGTTCATATATCTGGCAACAGCATTCCTCATTTCTCCCATGACAGAGAAGTCCTCAGGGGGCAGTAGAGAGTAAAAAAAGGTGGCATGAATTATCAGCTTGGTTCTGCAAAGTAAGCATTTAAACTTTTGGGGCCTTGCAAAAGTGAAAGATACAGTTATCCTGTGAAAAAAGCAAGGAAACAAGAGAGCTTCAAAATTATCGAATTTCATTTTGATGACCTTGTGTTAATAGTGCCTGTTTGTTTGAGCTATGATAGTGTTGTTTAGCACTGTAGGGAGCACAGGTAGAGAGTAATGTAGTCATCAGTGTCTGGGGAAAGCTGTGCTGGCTCTGTAGCCTACAGATTAGAGTCACCAGATTTGTGAAGGGTTGCTGCACCCAGATCTGGGTTCAGATCTAAATGTTACTGATTTTTTTGTCTTGCACACACCCTCCCTCCACATTCCCCCACAGCTCCCTCCAGAGTGACCTCTCCATCCACAACCCGATGCTAATTCCCCATCACCACCTTCTTCCTCCAGACCCTTCACCCCACAGTTTTTGCAGCACCATAAGTCTCTCCGTAGTTCCCTCCAACACCCTGAATATCTCCAGAGTCTCCCACCATGTACACTGCCTGCACACACTGTACCACCACTGATAAAAACCAAGAGAGGTTTTGCATGAGGCACCTGGTCAGGGGCCTGGAAGGTGAATTCAGTAGCATGAGGGAAGTCAGACAGGGCAGTTCTGGATACTGAGAGAGTGGTCAGCTAGAGGGATGCTGCACTAAGGGCTGATCCAGTTGCAGGGATTTTGGGGGGAATAGAGGATGGTTGAGATGTAGAGTGGTGGTTCAGCTATAGGGAGGGTGGTAAGGAGGCTAGCCCAGCTGCAGTGATGGTAACTGTCTATGAAGGGGAGGGTAGTGTTGTAGGGGGAGTAGAACATGCAGAGTAAAAAAGAACTCATTAATACCCATGGTTTGTTGCCACGACAACCATCATAAAAATAATGTTGACATACTTGTCTTATGCTCTTAACACAAATGCAACCTCAGTGATGGCATGTTTACTCAGTCACTATGATTTACGGCTCTGGATTGACATCTAGGCTAATTGCAATCATTTGATCTCCCTAGGGTCTAGTCATCTGAAGAACTGAGCAGAAAAAGCAGGACTTCACAGAAAATGAGATCCTTCATCTTCATTTGACAACCCTAGGTAAGTAAATGGTTAAATAAAGTCAGTCCTCTAAAATGCACCCTCATGTATTCATCCTTACGACCCAAATGTTTTGCATAAATAATTTTGAACATCTTGAAAAACTGACAGATTGCACTTGTCTGTTTCCTTAAAATCTAAAAACAAAAAAAAATCATTTCCCATAACCTCTTGGCTTCTTGGCAGGATATAATACTGCCAGAGTGATTCACTTCCTAGTTTGTTGCTGCTCTGAAAACAGGCTAGACAAGTTGGAACTGGTTTGTGATCTGAGCTGGATGCTTGGCGTGGCTGACTTATCTAGTGTGAACAGTGCATGTGTTGGGAGTACTGGCATGAAAAGTTGCCACTTATAATAGGGTGATGACGCGTGCTCGACTCCCTCACACCAGCCTGTGTACAACCTAGATATTCTCACTTGAGGTCCTCCTAGTTTGATGGAGAGCTCAAGGCGATGAAGATTATGGGTCAGAGGTTAGAGCGCTGCTGGTGGAAGTCTTGCCTGGAGGTGGATAGACTGGCCCTGTGCTCACATGAGTATCAGGGGGCAATCTCTCATAAAAAGGCAGAGTTCCTGTCCAGAAAGATTGCCGCTGGGAAGAATTGACTGACTGTGCTTTTTCGAACTGTGGACAGGCTTCTAATCCAGCCTGTCTCCAGCCAAAAGACTTTTTCCGATGCCTTGTGCAAAGAGTTCGCTCTATCCTTCTCAGACAGCTCATCCAGCATCCGGTGGGGCATGCTGCCAGTGAGCCACACAGTGACCTACAGTGATCATCTAGAATGTCTGGAGAGCATTCCACCTAGTTGGGGGGAGTTTAAACCAGTGGAGGTGTCGGAGGTCATTGGGGTTGCTTCCAGGTTAAAGCACACATATTGTGAACAGGACCCAGTGCCGACTGTTTCTCAATGAGATGTGTCAACACTGTTGGCCCGATGTTCAGCTTGATTGTCTAGTGCTCTTTGATGGAGGTATTTTTCCGATGCCTTGAAGGGCGCTGATTCATCCACTCCTGAAAAAACATTATTAGACCCTGCCATCAAGGTGAATTCCATCCAATCTCCCATCTCCCATTTTGGGAAAAGTTGTTGAGAAAGTTGTGTTGCAACAACTCGAGAGCACCTCATGGCCTTCAATCTCTATAAGCCATTTTAGTCTGGTTTCCATATGAGGCATAGTACAGAAATCACATTGCTTCTGGTGCACAATGACCTCCTCAGGGCTAGAGATCGGGGGGAGTGGACAATTCTAATCTTTCTTGATCTCTCTTCAGCTTTTGACATGGTAGACCATTGTGTGCTGCTTGACCACCTGAGAAATTTTTATGGGCTTACCAGTTCTGTCATCTGCTGGTTTGAGTCATACCTCACAAACAGGAGGCAACGAGTAGTGATGGGGAATTTCTCCTCCCCCTCCTGCCTCCTGTCATGCGGAGTCCCTCAGGGTTCAGTCTTGTTACCAATGTCGTTTGCCATGTATACTGCCTGGGTGAGCTCATTAGAAAGAACAGCCTGGGTTTTCATTGATATACCGATGATACCCAGTTGTACCTTTCTTTTGCCCCAGGATCTTCCACTGTGGTAGAAGTACTAAACAGCTGCCTCGTGGAGATAAATGACTGGATGTCCTCAAGCTGATTGTGACTGAACCCTGACAAGACAGAGGTAATGGTGGTGGAGTCAAACAGAAGATGGAATAGGTTGCCCTCTGGTACTGAAACCAGCATATTCCGGGGATCTGTGCCATTGAGGGCTTCCTCTAGGGTGCAAAACCTTGGCATGACCTTTGACAGTAGATTGTCATTTGATTTTCAGGTGTCATCTGTTGCCTGGACAAGCTTTTACCATCTTCAGAATATCACCAGGATCAAGCTCTGAGTTCTGTCTATGGACCTTCCTACCTTGGTGCATGCCTTTGTGACATCCAGACATGATTACTGTGTACGCTCTACCTCGGGTTCTCTGGAGGGAACCTCTGCCGGCTGCAGCTAGTGCACAACGCAGCCACTAGGATGCTTACTGGGCAGCTGAAATTCTGTCATATCATCACGGTCCTATGCAGGCTGCACTGGTTGCAAGTTAGGTGGACGATTCTCTTCAAGGTGGACTTGCTCACCTTTAAGACCCTACACTGGCAGGGTCGTGGTTACCTGTCAGACCTTCTTACACCTGTCATTCCGGCCTGCTCCCTCTGATCCTTCTCTAGGGACCTCTTGGAGATTCCCAGGATGAGGCTCAAAACCACCAGTGACAGAGCATTTACTGTAGCAGGCCCCATCCGTGGAACTTGCTTTCTCCACCAATTTGGGAGGCCTCTTCGTTGAGGTTTAACCAGGCCTTCCCAAACCTTAAACATTAGTTCTCCTGGGTACCCTGTTTTTCTGCTTTGAGCTTTAGTTTTTAGAGATATTTATTAATTATATTTATGTATCTTGATATCTTTCTGTTTTTATACTAATTTGTATCTTTGTATTTATAGTATGTCTTTGTTGTTTGGCCCCCAGAAGCTCAGGGATTGAGCACCAGAAAAATACAATTTGCCTTGATAGAGGGCCTGCCTAGAGAAAACATAAGAATTTTCAGGTATTTTTCTACAGTTTTTTAAATTTTAACTCAGAAGAGAGCTTATTATTCTAGGAAGAGTTGCACAGAGAGTCTTTTAGCTTGAATACATTGTAATTTTGAAGCTAGTTTCCTGCTGTTCTGGGTCAGATTTCATTTATATTTCCTTGTTGTAAATAAGATTGATTAGCGCATTCTTTGTTTTTACTGCATTTTTAAAGTTTTGTCTGACAGAAAATGGCCTTTCAGACAAAGAAATGCGTGCATTCTTTGTTTTTAATGTTTTCCAAGTTTTGCCTTACAGAAAATGGCCTTTCAGACTAAGATATGTGCAACTGCACTTACTACAGCATGTGTTTGTGTGTGGGAGAGAGGCTGGTTTGCATTCAATGGCAGTGTTTGTAACTGCTGTGGGTATCATGTTGCAGGCTTGATTGTTAGCTGAAGAAGTTGTTGTGGTTGTGTGTGAATAACATTTTGTGAAACAGAACAGTCTACGCCACCAATATCTGACATGAATTTTATGCTTTTTATGAACTGTTGTTTTTATAGTGTTCTTTTTACATTATTTTTCTTATACTGTAGTCAGTTGCTTAACATGTAGTCCACCCAGCTGTAGGAATTAGTGTTTAGAAGCAGGATCACATTAGAAATGAGATCTATCCTGGGAAAAAATGAATTACAGTATAACATAAAAACATTTTAAAATGCATAATATTCAGTAGGAGGGAATGAATATTTTTTTAAATCTGTTCTTTGTAACCCCCCCAGCCCAACACCTTATTGGCCTAGTCACTTTACAACTACCTAGGCTTAACTATACAGCTGAAGTAGGGTAGAACTTGGGAGCATTTGCAAGTGATGGGGTATGTTGACATATGTGGCATGAATATAGCTGATGTACCCCCCAATGATGGTGGTCTGTACCCGTCCCAGCAATCATGGTGCTTGAATATCACTTCATAACCAATTTCCCTGCTTTCTGGAATGTTTTACTTGTACTAACATATTTATCTCTCTCTCTTTCTTTAAAAGGTGTACAGAGCTCCCTACAACCCATCAGATAAGTATTATTTACCTTTTTCACCTGTCCTATTTGTAGTCTTATCTTTCTCAAGAACTATGGATCCTTTTTGATCACTTTCTTTATTCTTATTTTACAGGTGCCCTGCATACAGTACGTTTTCTGGATCCCTCCCTAAGTTCACCAAGAAGCAGGTAAGTGCTACCTTTAATTACAGATGAACTGTATCATGGGGATTTCTTCCTCTGGCCCTACTTATACTACTTTTGTTGATCCTGAAATCATTCTGCTCATACAAAGGGTAAGCCTTTACAGGTCTTACAGGCATGCCTTACCTATTAGGTAAGTAGAGTCTGATTTGGGTGTACTGGGGTTATGTTTGTGTAATTTATTTTTAAGGTCCTAAGGAACTCTAGGTTCATCATGTCCCTATAACCATCTCTTCGCGTGAATAAATATGATGTGAAAATGTCTATTTAAGGCCTTCCATAGGCAAGGCAAGGCAATTTTATTTCTAAGGCGCCCAACCCCGGAGGCTCTGGGCACCGTGCATGATAAGAAAAATGCATAAAATACAAAACACAATTATAACAGCAGCAGGGAGGTTCAAATCAATGCTCTACAAATTGAATTGCATATAAAGTTAGCTATAATATAGTAAAAGATAAGACAGCTTATTCTGTGAAAGCCTGGCTGAAGGTGGGCCTTTCACCTTTGCTTAAGACATCAATTGAGGGACTCCCCGACTGCAGATGGAAGTCGTTCCACAGGGTCAGACCAGAGACACTAAATACTCAGTTGCCAGAGGTCTTGGGCCAAACCCTGGGAATGTCAAGGAGGCCCCTCAAGGAGGAGCAGAGGGTGGGCAGAGGACACAGCGGGCTGGGGTCACAGGCATCAGGAGCTCAGACAGGTACCATAGTACTACCCAGTAGGTGTGCTTGAATTTTTGGAATCCCTTCTGCCAGTACCTCAGATTTTCAGTATTTCCAGTTCAGAGTCTGATTATGTTTTCCTCCGATTAAGGCATAGGAATGAAACCTGAGGTGGTATTCACAGTCAGTCTTTGCAGTTGATTTGATTAAGCAGCATGTTAACTGTATCCGATCCATTTTTAGGGCTGTAGGCAGAGTCTACAGCCCTATTGGGATCGATCATACCTTACAAAAATTGCCAATCATGGAACCTTCCATTGGACTTTTGGAAGTATCCTTCTGAAAGTCCAACAGAGTTTGAAACCCTCTGCCACGATTGGCCACTATGGAATAACAGCCACACTATTTCAGCTGTTACTTCTGCATTCCAGGCAAGAACTGCACATGTTCAACTCACACACATGTGCAGTTCCACTGGTGTTGTCATGTTGTGAATGGCAAATTGCCACTCACCACAACTAGGCATACACATGTGACATGCATGTGCAGTAGTGTCGCAGCCACCAACTTGCTGCCACCAGCACTGGCTGCAAAGAAAACCTCCCACCACCATTGCTGCTGTCCTCTCTGCTCCCTCCATTCCCATCACTGCACCAACATCAGGGTACCCAATTCCCATGTTGGCATTATGTGCCCCCACAACTCATGTGGCACACTGGGAGCCCAGTCCACTGTGCCTAAATGTATGTTTTTTTCTCCCTCCTGCTGACATCAGGGTGCCAAATCCCCATGCCAGCATCATGTACCCACACACCCCCAACTCTTGTGGCACACTGGGAGCCCACCCCAGTTTGCCCAAATGTATGTTTTTGTTTCCTGTCAACAAAGAAACCATCCCCAATGTGTTTTTACCTGTAATAAAGAAAATGGTCCTCATCATCATCCCAGTCCCCCTACCCCATCACCACCCTCCCACTGGGCACCCACTCCCTGCACCACCCACTTAACCCATAGATTACCTCCGAGGTCGGCGCTGTCATCTTCTCTGGGCAGGGACAAATCTGTACTGTTCAAAGCCAAACCACAAACTGAAGAATCAAAGGTAAGTGTGCTGTAATGGCATTCAATGGAGTGTTCAACTTATCATGATAAATCAGACATTTTTGGAATTTCAGTCCCAAATTTTCAACATAGGGTTCTTGGGACCTCACCTCATGAACACTGTCACTGTCATTTTGTTAATCAGCCCCAAAAGATGATTTTGTGATCACTGCATGGAATCGCCTTCGGTAACTGATTCACAAAACAACAGTACCACTGTTCATGAGTAGGGTACCAAAATCCCATGTAGTAAATTTGGTGAAATAATTCCAAAAAATGCCTGCGTTATGCATGTGCATTGTGCAGTTACTACGCACGCTCCTAACTTCGTCAATTTTAAATATTTTCACTCCAGATTTTCCACATTGACATGACTGCACTCCTCCTTTTTAACAGTACAACTGTCACTTTCCACATCCTGCCTGAAATATGTTTTCACACCTGTGGCACAGATTGGCGCGGTCGCTCTGCAAAAATCACCTTTCATGACAAGTGAACAAAATGACACTGGCAGTCTTCATGAGGAGGGGTTCCAAAAAGGCCATGTTGAAAATTTGGTGCAACACCTCCAAAAAATAGTCAAGTTACACTAGGGCATTCAATAATTTCTACTCACATGTGTAACTTTGGTCATTTGGCAGCTCATCACAGCCCCATTGGCTCTGGCTAGAGTTTGTTTTGAGTGCCCTGGATTTTTTTTACTTTTGGATATTGTGCTATCTCTCTATTATTAAGCCAAAGTCAAAAGTGTACCACACCTCTTCAGTGTGGTGAGTGGTTGAGTTTAAGGGGATCTGCTACTAGTCGAGGTAATGGAAACTGCTTTTACAATTCCCCTAGCAGATCCCTTCAGTGGTGTCAGTCTTATGGTTTGAGAACCCCATGTCAATTTGACCCTCACTTATGGTATGCTTGGGTTGGCACGTAACCTGTAGGCATCCTGATGCTGTTTTGGAAGTTTTTGCCCAATCAGTGTTGCCCCTGGTGTGCCATTTAGCAGGTCTTGTGGCTGAATTAAATAAAACATTTGTTTTAAAAGGCAGTCAGGAAACCACTAACCAGTATAGAAAACATAGCTGCCATCAACAGACTAGCTTCAATACTGTCCCTGACAAAAAAATTTAACCTGGCTGTGTCTGTATGAATTAATAGTGAACTTTGTCTGGAAAATGACTTCATTTGAAAAAGTCAGAAATGTAACACTGACTTTCCTACTTTTGTGTGGGGGTTACACCCATAACAAATCTGAGGTTCTCTTGTTGCTTTCTGTGTGCCCAGAGTTTGAGCAGAAGGGGTAGCCTGGGGCAGGTTGCAGAGGACGGGAGTTGGTGTGTCTCTGAGAATGTCCAAGGGTCTGTGATTCTGTGTTCCCCAGAGCAAGTTGGGGCAAGTTAATGTTACCCACCCTCTTGCACTTGGACACACAGATAAAGACAACACCTCAAACTTGGTTCAAAGACACATCGATGTAGACTTTCCTCCCAACTTGCCCCTGATCAGCATTTAAAACAAACCTATCTCCATACCCCACATTTTCTGCGTGATGAAACAGAAAGCAACACAGGCCCTCAGATTTTGCAGGAGGGGGAGCCTTTGACACTATGTGTCCTTGAACAAGTCCGAAGGTCTGTTGATTTTTGCACAGAGAATGGCAAGTTGAGTGGTGGGGGTTGCATGATGCTAACCAGTCGGGGGTTGGTCCCTGAGCAAGTCCGAGGACCTTAGACCAAGTTGTGGGTGTGTGAGTTACATCATATATTGCCTACACTGCACAGTTTGTGATCCCCTGTAAACTTGATCTGTGGAAGCAAGCAGAGACCCTCAGACTTGCTTCAAGAACATAGCCATGCCACCCCCAAAACTTGTTCTGGGACAAGCAAATAGAAACCCTCAGGCTTGTTCAAGGAAGCACAGGATATGAGCCCATAGATACATAGATACATAGATACATAGACAGTGTCAGGATAAGGGCCTATGGCCCACCTAGTCTGCTCAAACCCTACCCCACCCCAATGCAGACTTGCTCTAGGGATGCAGTCCTTTCTGTTTAGCCCAAACACAAGTTTGCAGGTGTTATTCAGGGATCATCTGACTTGTCCAACCCTACAAGTCTGAGGGAGGCTGTCTGCATTTGGTGCAGTAGGAGACTGTCCATGTTGGTGGTATGGGCACACAGTTGCTGTGGGTTTGGTGGGGCGAGGGGACTGTCTTGCTGGTAGGGCAGGAGGACTGTCTGTGTTTGGTTGGGTCATGTGACTGTCCATGATTGGTGGGTCAGAGTGGGAGAGGCTATGCTGTTGTGGTGGAGAGTGGCAATGCTAGTGGGGCAGGGTGGGAGAGTGGCCATGCTAGTGGAGTGGAGACTAGTCATGCTGATGGGGTGGGGATAGTGGGTGTGTTGGTGAGATAGAGTGGGAGAGTGGCCTTGCTGGTGGGATGGGGAGAGTGGCCATGCTGGTGAGGTGGGGAGAGTGGCAGTGCTAGTGGGGCAGGGTGGGAGGTGGCCATGCTAGTGGGTGTGGACATTGGTCATGCTGATGGGGTGGGGATAGTGGGTGTCCTGGTGGGATAGGGTGGGAGAGTGACCTTGCTGGTGGGTGTGGACATTGGTCATGCTGGTGGGGCTGGGGTAGTGGGCATGCTGGTAGGATGGGATGGGGTGGGAGAGTGGCAATACTGGTGGGATGGGGTGAGGAAAGTGGGCATGCTGGTGGGATGGATGGGGAGACTGGCTGTGCTGGTGGAATGGGTTGGAGAGAATGGCCGTGCTGAAGATTCTACATTTATACACATAGTTACTCGGATAAAGGTATTGGCATTTATCACACTCCATTTATATCCACCCCTTGTATAAATTATTTGGAGGCAGTATAGCGCAGTGGTCTAAGGCTCTGAGCTGCAAATCTGGTGACATCCAACAGACCAGACCTGGGTTTGAATCCCACAGTTTCCACTTGCATACTGTGTGACCCTGAGCAAGTCACTTAACCTCCTTGTGCTCCCAGGTCGCTCCTGTAAAAAAGCTTTCGGCTTAGTGTGCTATACCTGGTTAAACGACAACTAAAAAAAAAAAATTATATTTATAGCTCATCAAGGCTCTTTCTATTTACTGCTCTGTGTTTTTAATTATAGTCTCTCCTGGCCCTTATGCTGTTCTTTTCCTCCCCCAATCCTTTAGTAGCCCTTGGTGCTCTGACATTAGCCACCGTGCATCTCTACTGTATGCAGTTCTTGCTGTTTCTATGACATCTTTGGGAGCTCAAATATTTCTCCCCGCCTGCCTCCCACCATTAATTTTAAGCCCATTTCAGGCATTGGCCTTTGGCTGCAGTGCACCTTTTCCTTTGTGGCCCCTATTCTGAGTATCTTCTCTCTACGTCCCATCATACCAGGCCCCTAAGGGCACTTACACTCAGCCACCATGAGACTCAGCTGGCAGTTCCTGCCACCTACTGCTGGCTGCCCACCCCTCTGGACCTGCTTAACCATCCCCTCCTCCGGACCCTCTTAACCAGCTCCTCTGGGGGGAGCACGTCACATAGTTGCTTTGTGGCTGATTGGTAGAGGGAGGCATAGTTGCCCTAGCATCCCCCTCACAAAAATATCCATCTTCTCCCCCACATGGAGTAGGTTACAGCCTGAACTCCATACAGGTTGGGACTGGAATTTGGAAGTGCCTGCCAGCACTTTCACTCTAATGCAGTAGTGCTAAACTGATGGTTGCATAGCAACAGCCTCAGCATTTCTGATCGGTTTTCTGACCAGCCTACCTGCTTGCTACATGCAGTCTGGGCCCAGGAACACTCCCCCCGCCACTAGATGCCAGGGAAAGGTTAAACAGAATGACCAAAAAATATTTGCCACTAACCACGAGAGTTGTACTACACCACCAAGGGCTATACCTTTAAAACACTGGCCTCCTGGGACAACTCAAGATCTCTGAACCACCAGTGTCTTTTAAATGATGCAGGGACCACTAGCTCAAAAGCACCCCCACTAGCCCATTAGGGCTACTACTTATATCTGCTGGTCACCAGCAGGCCAACTAGTGGTGCTAAGGGGGTTTTGCTGAGCCCTCAATATCTCTTAATTATTTTCTTAGCTGTCTGTGTTATTTCCTATCTATGTTTTCCTTACTGTGGCTTTAAGTGTGTCTTTTCCTCTAAAACTCCCTTTCCTTTACATCTGTGCTGTACTGTACCCCTTTGTTTTTTGTTATTTAGTATACTTTTTGGTCATGGACACCCAGACCCTATTGCTCCTCTTCACACGCTCTCTCTCTGTTGCTACTATATGTTCCCCATAGTAATCTTTTTTTTCTTTTTATTTCTACAGGTCTGGCCAGACTGTATACAAATCAGATAAGTATCTTTGTCTAGTCCCCGCCATCTCTCCTCTAGGACCTCTGACCCTTTGTATCTCCTCAACCTTCTCTGTTCTTCCCTTTCAGGTCATGCCAGAATTCCCCAAACCCAGGGCACCCCAACTCTGGATTCCCTGACTGATGGGGCAGGTAAGTCAATTTAATTACCTAACTGCCCTGTCAGGTGAGTGGCATATAACAAAGTACCCACTCCATTGTAATGTGTAGCAACTAGTTTGTGAATTGTGTTGCCTGGAAAGGAGAAGCCATTTCAGCCTTGTCCCCTCTGTGCATTTTTTTATGCACTGTGAATTGAGCCTGCCTTGTATTTGTTATCTTAAATACCTACACCCAGTGACAGGCACAAAAACCAGGGTGGAGGATGGTGAGTTCTAAAAACCAGGAGAGACGGTATGTGCCAGAGTTGATGGGGAATTCTGTAAAAGTAGATGACCATGCTCTACTACCAATCTGTTTGCATGCTTTTTTAAATTATTTATTTTTACTGCAGAAGCCCAATGTGCACGTGCAATGACAAACACAATTTTGAGACTAATTATATAACGCTTTTTTCAGTTTAGTTCTGAAGTATTATATTTTGGTCATTCCTTATTAACACTTCTGCATTTGGCAGATCAAGGTCTCGATAACACACTTGAAGAAGACAATGTTTAACATCCTTCAAGAAAACTGAAAAGGTATGAGAACATGGGATTTATGTATGGACTTATCATGACTCTGGGCACAGTAGGTGAGCACAGTTTTATTTTTTTAATACTGAGAAATTTCTTGGGAGTTGCAGAGCCACTATGAGGTATGGGTTACTGCCTGATAACAGCACTTCTTGCTCAAAGAAAAATTCCAGTTGCAAAAGGTGTTAGTCTATAATAGATCATATGACCTGCCATCATGGTGCTGAGATCAAACAAAACACTTTGATTTATTATTGATGCATTATTTATATGGACATTGGACAACATTTCACAAGATAAGGCTGTGTCATGATACAGGTTTTCGGACACAATTTGTGTAGAGTTGAAGGTAAAATGTACTCCATACTTTTCAAGCTTATAAATGACTGTACATATTTAAAGGGACTAACAAATGTTTGCCATAACAAATGAGAACAGTAACCTGTAGGTGTTGTGAATCAGTCTCTTACCATTTAAACTGCCAAATAGTGCTGTATTCCATTAAATAAATCCTTTTATTTTGGTGCTCTGCTTCATTTGCATAACCTGACCTTTTTTTCTCAGTGCTGCAACACCCAACTGTGACATCATACAAGAGAAACAAAGTTATTAAAGGAACAGTGTCACTTTTTAGTTTTAGATAGACAAATCAGCTATGTACTGTACCCACAATGCCTCACAATGTAAAGTAGTATACAGGCTATTATATTTCTGTGCTCACTGCAGAAATAGGAGATTACATCTCTCAGTATAGAAGTCTTGTAAATAGATACAGTATGCACAATGCATTGTTGTGAAAATAAACATACAAAGCTTACTGTATATTGTTGATACCACTACAGAAAAATGAGGACAGCATCTCACAGTAAGGAAACTGGAAAACAGATTATATTACCCACAATGCCTTGCTATGTACATTTACATATAAGTGATCACCACTATCAACATATGGGACTGTACTTCTGAGTAAGGCACATTTAAGACAATATTATGAATTACCCAGAATTCCTTGTTGCTTTAGGTAAAGCATTGACAGCTCCTGGTATGACATCATTCTGGCAGTGTGGCCACACACAGAAAACTGGAGGATAAAATGCTGAGAAAACATAAAAAAAATGACTGGATTTATGTGACGTGGGTGACTCCGCATGTGCAAGTAACCACAGAGTGACTGACAGCGGGCAACCATGGGAAGGGCAGGTGCACAGCAGTGGTGAATGTGTGCAAGGACGAATGCACAGAATGGGTGAATGCCCAATGGGTGACAGCACGGGGAGTGAGCATCAGAAGAACTACTACGGTGAAGAGAGAAGGGGGAGCAGGTGCCTGTACTGGGTGGCACCGCTCGACTGCTGTACAAGGGAGCCAGCCTGGAGCCCATGGCATGCAGGAGCAGATGTCTGCAGTGTCAGGAGGTGAACCATGGGCAGCAGGGTACAGTGCACCTACCACAAGGCCGTGGCTGGTCACACATGGAAGGTGAAATTGTGTGCCAGCCCACGGAGGTATTCCAAATGGCTCTGGGTCTCATACTCGGTGATCACAGCAGTGACTTGGTTGTTCAGGTCCCAATAGCATCACTGGGCATGTGGGACCTCTGCCGCTGAGACCAGCTGCTCAGAGCAGACCACAGTTAGCTGCTCTTTCTCATGGAGGCACTCCAGCAGTCTCCAGATACTAGGGTGGTGTGCACTGAGCCTGGTGTTAAAGGCTCAGTGCCACTCTTGCACCACATTATTGGTTCTGGCCAGCCCCTGGACAGTCACTGCATGGCAGTTCCACTGCTTGATTAGGAATTTTGCTCAACAGTGCCCAGAGCGGGAGCAGGGTGACTGACTCAGGAATCCTCAAAGTAGCCCAGGACTGGCTGCAGCAGCTCTTCATTCTGCACCATGTACTCCCATGCCTGCATCTCCTGGAACACTGCTGACACATCGCTGGGTGGCACAAAAGTCAACGCCAGCAGCACCCAGAGGTGCAAGGCGAGGTCTAGGCCCATGGAGTACTGGTGCAGAACCTCTGGGCACTGCTGCATCCTGAACCAGATGGCCTGCGAAAAGTGGAAAAAGCAGCCCCTGATGTTGGTGTCTGGGAAGGTGGTGGACAGTGTGTGCCAACTGGCATGCTTAAAATCAAGCAGCATGGTGGCAGGGGCTAATGCCGGACAGTGGAGTCATAGCTGACCCAGTAGCTGAGTGTAGGTCTAGACCCTCCTGGTGCTGGTGAGGGCATAGACAGCTGGCAGGACTGCACCAGACTAGATGGTGTGGATGGTGTAGAGCTGCCTGAACAGTGTCAGGCATGCCCTGAAGGTGCCATCCATGAACCAGTCTGGGCAGTCCACCAGCTGCTGCAGACCTCAGTCACTGGCATATATCACAAGACTGTCCCGCTCCTGACCACTGTCATAGAGCAGGAACTGGCCCCCTTCCCCCATGATGGTAAACTCAGCCATATGGCCAGGTCAGTAACTGTGGCCAGTGTTGTTGGACACCCACGTGCCACACGACACACATGCTGCATGGTCTGTTGCAGTAGGCACACCCCTGGCAGGTGACCCACAATGGCCACAGGTATCCCCGACATTCTCACAGCAATCACTTGGAATGCGCTGTCCAGAGAACTACGTGCCCTGCCCTGTAGTGACCCCAGAACCCAGTGCACACCAACATCCACTGCATCAGGAGCATGGTCATGCTCCCATATGGTGGCAACCACAGTGTCTTCGATGGTGTACAGGCGGGCAAGGACAGCTATATCTGCGTGCCTCAGTGCATTGCCAATACACCTTTTCTGGGCCAGGTTTGTCCTTCTGGTAGATGTAGCCATTCTGAACAACTAGTGGTTTGCCTTGTTGGCTCTGTATGTAGAGTACAGACATCTTCAATCTCTGATGGCTTTCCTGCTTCCACTGAACCCATCCCTCCTTTTGAGTGTGGTCCACTGCCTCTGACCACTGAGGTCTGTTGCTACCCCTTCCTGTCTGGGCACTGTATCTGGCATCCATCCATTGGCCCCCACCCCTTGTCCTGTGCCTGTCCCCGGGTGCCTGTGCTGGTCCATCACAATGCTCCGGTGAGTATCATGTGTGGTGTTTTGTACTGTGGGGGAGGTCCTGGTCAATGTCTGTATCATTGAACCATTGTGGTGCTGGGGTGAGCTGCATATGTGCTGTGGTCTGGGGCTCTGGTGTGTATGCCACCTGATGTGTGGCCACGGTTTCCTCCCTGTGCTCACCCTACTGTCTGTTGCCCTGTCTGGGTCACTGTGCGCTATGTCTCTGCATGGGTGTTCACCTACCAGCCTGCGGTGTGCCTCCCCCTTCTACTGTCATTCAGCTGGGCTGTGCGGTCACTCTTTCGGCACATGCTGCTGTTGCCTCACCACCCAGTACCATGCCTTTGTTTCAGCACTCGCCTTGGCTGTTACCAAATGACTAAGACAGATTTTTTTACAAAGCAAATTGCAGCTGCAACATCTGAAGCATGGCTGGCAATGGCATACTATGTGAAACAGGCATTTGGGGAACCTTACTATGGCACTTTAAGGTTATAAAATTCTGCATCGGACTGGGATGCGATTACTAAAGGTTAAAAATACTGCTTCTGACTGGGATGGGACTGTTAAGTGAGTTGTAACATTAAATATCACTTAACAGTAAAAGCTCAGTCCAAACAATATTTTAACCTTATATTCATTCAGTAGCAGTACTTTTAACCTTAAATATATACAAAGCATTTGTAAGCAGTAAAGTATACTGCTAAAAAGCAGTCCTTGACCACCATCAAGACTGCTAAGACTGCTATGAAAACTGCTATCTGAGGCTTCTGATTTAAATATTTCATGCTATAGGCAGACTAACTTAAGGCTTTGGACTGTGAAGGCCATCAAGATAACTAATACATTCTTGTTAACATGGCAAAACAGTTTGAAGGCTAATTTCATGCTAATATACTGCTAAAGTGAAACTAATCCGACTGCTATTCGAAGGTTAGGCGAATGCCTTCCATTTGGGTAAGGGAGGTCACCACTAAACTTGTCGCTGTAATATAATTTCATAGAGAACTCATGCACTGCTGAAAAGACATCATCAGTGACATCTAGACTTACTCAGGTTTGACATAATCTGCTAATGCATCAAAGGTTGGCTCAATTTTCAAGGGCAACATTTAGGCACATTTATTCCCTCTTCTGAAGGAATAGCTGACAGTATCACAGCCACTTAAGATGTAAGCACTAAGAACAACTGATGATTTGTTGTGCATCTGTGTTGCACATAGCGCCACGAGAAGCTGCTACTGAATGGCATGGCAGCTACACACCCATCTTCTGAACTCATAGCTCTTCTAGAGCAGTCATCTGAGTGCTTTAGTAGATGCACATTACGATCATATCAGTGTGTTTGACTGCCACTAATACTCTCTGATATCCAAGTGTGTTTACACCATATGCGATATGGGAGATTATTCTTGTATCAGTTTCAGTTTGTATGTTCAATCTTTTAAAAATGATTATCACAAAGTACAAGAATACAAAAGACAAATGTACACATAATACATGAAGACAAAAATACATAAATACAATAAATATACAGAGGGACCGAGTACATATAAAACTGTGCAGACCTGTACAACAAGTAGTTTACAAAATCTAATAAGATTCTAGAGCTTAAATCAATTACTTAATCCTGAGAACAGGATAATCTATTTTTTCTTATTTTCCTAGTGAGATATAAGAATTTCACAACATTATGTATAATTAAAAGATCCTCGGTGGTAAGCAGGACCAAGATAATCTTTGTCTCACTAACAGTGGATATATTTAATTTATTATTTATTCTGAGTTTTACCAGGAAAACATACTGAGCAACATGCTCGATTCGAATCGACCGAGGGCAAGACCCACATACAATAAAGCGAAATACATTAGACAGTACAGAAAAGTAAAGCTTGTACATTGGCAATTTAAACAAAATTGGAGAGAAATAGCAGCCAGTGTAGGATACATACATTCAGTGTAATTATACAGAGGGTAAAAAACTGTACAATAATTTTTTTTTTTTTAGTTAAAACAGGAGCAGCTGGAGGTGAAATGTGCTCTGAGTAATTTCTTCCATAGAGAGGGGTTTGTTGCCAGTCGAATGGGGGCAGGTAGGGCATTCCAGGTCTGAGGTATGCGGTAAGTAAAAGTGGCCTGGCCTTCGTTGTATGCATAAACGGGACATGGAGTAGTCTTGGGTCCATACTTCTAAGAGAGTACGCTGGTGAAGGTTGTTGGGAGAGGGCAGTGGTCAGGTAGGGGGAAAGGGAATGGGACCAATACTTGGCTGCGAGCCTCGCGCTGTTCATTTGTCTGTGTTCATGGAGGGACTGTAGGGTTAACGAGCTGTAGAGGTTGCAATGGTGTGTTGATTGGGGGCAGTCGAGGATGAAGTGGTAGAAGGAGTAGAACAGGGTGTCTAGGCTGGTCAAGGCAGACATGGGGGCGATGGAGTAAACTATATCCCCATAGTCGAGTACGGGAAGGATCATTTTATGAACAATGGCGTGCCTTGTCTGAGTGGGGAGACAGCTTTTGTTACGGTGTAGTGCACCAAGTTTGGGGAGCAGCCGCTTGTGTATAGAGGTGATGTGTACTGAGAAATCTAGATATTGATCTAGCCAGATGCCCAGATATCTGAAGCTCGTACAGTTTTCCAGAGGAGTTCCATCCAAGGTTGTGAAAGGGAGTCTGGGGGCTTGGCGGGAGAGTCGTTGAGGGGAACCAAACATTAGTGATACTTTTTTTTAGAGTTAAGAAATAACTGGTTTGACCTGAACCAGTTTTGGATGGCATCAAACTCCTCCTGGAGAAGGGTTGCTATGCTATGTGTAGTGGGACCAGATTCGTATAGGACAGTGTCATCTGCATACATCTGAATGGAGGAGCGGGAGCATGTTGCTGGAAGGTCATTCAGAAAGATGGAGAAAAGGAGGAGACCCAGGACTGAGCCTTGGGGGATGCCTGCAGGGACAGACAATGGGTGGGAGGTGTAAGAGGCTATTTTGACTATTTGTTTCCTACCTACTAGGTAGTCATGGAACCATTCAGTGGCTGGTGTAGAGAGCCCTGCGTTGGTGAGTTTGGTGAGGAGTAGGGAGTGGGAGACAGTGTCAAAAGCCTTGGCTAGGTCAATGAAGATGGCGGAGGTGATATAACCTTTGTCCATACTCGTGACGATGTCCCCTGTGACTCGAAGCAGGGAGGTGATGGTCGAGTGGGTTATGGAAGCCCGATTTGAAAGGTGAGAAGGAGGAGGCGTCTAGATACAGAGTGAGTTGGGATAGGACCAGGTGTTCCTGTATTTTGGCCAGGATATGAAGTAGGGAGATGGGTCAGTAATTTCCGGGGGAGGAGAGGTCACCTTGTTTTGGAAGAGGTATAATGGTGGCCAGCTTCCAGGCTGTAGATAGCTTTCCCAGCAAAAGGATGAATTGAAAAGGTTGGCTAGAGGGCGGCTATTGCTGGGGCGGAAAGGTAAAGCATCTTAGCGTCCATGGATGTAGGGCATTTGCCTTTGTTTGGGTTTAACGCCCGAAGGAGTGAAAGACATCTGCTTGGGATACTGGGCTGAAGGAGAATGGTAAGGTTGTGGGTGGGGGGACATATTGATGGGCACCTGTGCTGTGGGAGGGAGGAACCGGGGGGGTGAGAATGTGGGAGGGAGGAAAGGATCTTTTCAGTGCAGCTGGAGAAGTGGGTGTTAAAAGCTTCAGCTACGTGTATAGAGTCGGAGAGGAGGGAGCCCTGTGCTTGCAGTGTCAGGGGTGCAGGTTGGGAGGGTGGGGAAAGCAGGGTTTTGAGCAATTTCCAGAAGTCAGTTGGGTGATTTGAGTGTTTGTTGAAAGCCGATAGGAAGTATGTTTTTTTTGCTTGGTGAATGCTACTTGTGCATGCGTTACGAAGGGATCTGTAAGAGGTGAGGGAAGCCTGTGAGCCCAGCTTCTTATAAGCTTTCCAGGCATGGTCTCTGGCATGGCATTTACTGATCATTTCAGCCGAGATCCAGGGGAGATGTGCTCCTCTGACTCTTTTCCTTCGTAATGCTGCATGTTTGTCCGAGATTTGAAGGAAGTTTGTTTTGAACGCCTCAAAAGCTACGTCAATGAAGGGTGCCTCTGGGATGAAAGACCAGTTTATCCGCCCTAGGTCCAACAGGAGGGAGCCCAAGTTGAGGGAGTTATAGGACCTGGTGATTAAAGTCTTTGGTGGTGGGGCAGGAGGGAGTATACCTTCCTGACCATGAAAATCATATGATGATCGCTATGGAGTCAGATAGGAGACGGCACTAGAATTCTCTGTGGGTGGGAGGTGAGGCCCAGTCCAGTAAGGTATGGTTTTGAGTTTTGCGATTTGACCTGGTGGGGTCAGTGATGAGCTGAGATTCTGGGCCTTAATGTTGGTCTTTAGGTGGGCTTTATCTGGACCAAGCCAGTTTATATTGAAATTGCCAGTGATATGGAGCTCTCCCCAACTGCTAGGGACTGTAAGTTGCCCAAGTGGGACAGTATGTCCTCAGAGTGCGGGGGGGGGCAGTATGAGCCAGCCACATAGATGGGGATGGAACTAGGGAGAAAGATTTTGATGAGTAATGAGTCTATGTTACCAGGGGATATGGGGATGTCCACTACAGAGAACTGACAACTATTTGTGATGTACATAGCCATGCCAACACCTCGCTTTTTACCTTGGCGGTCACACCTAATTATAGCATACCCTGGTAGGGATACTTCCATATCCATGTGATGCTGTTTTAACCACATTTCAGTGATGATTAGGATATCAGGGTGTAGGGTTAAAACAAGAGTTTGCAGCACAGAGAATTTAGATAGAAGGCTGCAGGTGTTTAAATGAATGATACGGAGGCCTTTGGGGAAAGAGAAAGGGGAGAGGGTATTGGAAGCTTGGGTGTTTGGTCCGGGGTTTACCTCTATGTCCCTGGACAGGAGTAGAAGAAGGATGATGAGATGTTTCAATTTTACCCAGGGAGTTTTGTGGCAAGTTGTAGTGGGTCGAGAGGTAGAGGTAGTTGGGGGGAGATGGTAGGTTGATGTGTGTAGTGCCGAGTGGCCCATGTGAAAGGATGGAGGTAGATTGGTAGCACTGAGAGACGGTAGTGTTCATTTATTTTGGCTTGAGCAGCCGTGGTATGCGTGGTTAGTGTAGCAAGACTGAGGGTTATGCTTGGGGGCATAAGCGCCGGATGCCCATTGCATGACAGGATAGTTGTTGGCAGGGAGGATTTGCTTGCCAGTTGGAGAAAAATGAGTAGAGTAGGCAACA
Source organism: Neoceratodus forsteri (assembly GCA_016271365.2). Taxonomy (NCBI): domain Eukaryota; kingdom Metazoa; phylum Chordata; order Ceratodontiformes; family Ceratodontidae; genus Neoceratodus; species Neoceratodus forsteri. Next base: position 49,721,046 of record CM057450.1, on the reverse strand, counting down.
GCAGCATCCTTGCTAAAGATAAAAGTTTGGTGGGTGAGGATTTTTTTGTTCAGAGCCCTCTAGTGGCAGCAGCTGATAAGCTGCAAATGAAAAAGTGAGCTGATAGGTTTTGGACAGTCACATGACAAACTCTATATAAGGAGGAGCTCACCAAGGGTGGTGGTGTGGGTGGTAGGGAGCAGCGGCACAGCGCCGGGGGCAGAAGCTCACAGACTCTGCTAATAGAGAGCTTCCAGCTACAACCACTGTCCAGGTTTGAAAATGGCGCCTGTGGCATCCTTGAGGGAGTTCCTAGTAAAATCTTCTTCACTGTACCTGTGCTTCGGGGGGGCCATCGTAGAGAGCTGCAGGGGAGGGCAGATTCAGTGTCCAGAGCCCTCGTGACCCTGAATTCCCGCAGTCTGTGAAAAGAAAGGAGGATATTTATAGGCAACTGTAGGAGGAACTAACAGGTATGTCAAGCCACTGTAATTGGTTCTGTGAGTTTCTTTTGTCCCTCGTTTGTGTGCTTGAAAAGAGTGTGGCTAGGGAATTTGGGCCCTGAAGCAGCGTGGTAAATGCAGGGCTATGCTTAAATGCAGGGCTATACTTGGTAAGACGCTGCCAAATCAAACTATACTAGGCTTTGAGTTAAAATTACCAGGTTCAGGATTTAAAATGCAGTTGCGGGCTTTGAATGAAAATTACCAGGTTCAGGATTTAAAATGCAGTTGCAGGAGAGCACTACGTTTAAAAATTGCCTGCTGATCGCGTTTTTCCATGGGAATTAATACAGCAAGTAGGGCAGGGAGGTAACATTCTAGCACTACAGTTTCCCCTTCAGCGTTACTCAAGTTAAAAACAGACTGTCTTTGACTTCTCCGATTTTATCACAAATACTTCATCTGGACAGGAGGAATCAGATTTGTACACTTGCACCCTGATAGACTGGAGCTAGCAAGTCAGGAGTTAGCAGTTTAAACTTAGTACTTTAAAGTCTGTGAAAGCAGTAAATGAACTACATTTAAAGGCACGTTAGCACTGCGGTTTGGGCATGGTTCCTTAGTTTCATTGTACAATTAAAGCACCTTACAAAAACGATAAAGGAGTAGGTAAAATGACAGAAAATTCTGTGTTAAATAAACTAACTGCACACTTGTGCCAACTCTTAAAGAAGAAGCTCACAGACTCTGCTAATAGAGAGCTTCCAGCTACAACCACTGTCAGGTTTGAAAATGGCACCTCATGGCGTCCGTGAGGAGTTCCTAGTAAAATCTTCTTCATCGTGCCTGCATAGCCGGGGGTCCATCGCAGAGCAGCTGCAGGGGAGGGCAGATTCAGTGTCCAGAGCCCTCGCGACCCTGAATTCCCGCAGTCTGTGCTTTGGTGGGGGGGTCCATCATAAAGAGCTGCAGGGAAGGGCAGATTCAGTGTCCAGAGCCCTCACGACCCTGAATTCCCGCAGTCTGTGCTTAGAAGTAACAACTGGTAATAACCACTTATATCTAATTTTGCTGTACCAAGGGCATTTCAGTAACTCATGTACTAAATCTTCTCTTTCACCGTAGTTGCATTTGCACAAAGTTGTATCTACTGTATGTACCTCGTTTTATTATATATGGCAATTTTGATATTGGATTCAAAGAGTTCAAGTCTAAATCTTGCAAAATTTTTACCAACGTTGGGGTCTTCTAGGACATCAAGATAAAACCTAAATTCATGTGAGAACACATTATGCAAGTACCATGTGGTGTAATTTGAAGCTCCAATACAAGCCAGATCAATATCCCTGTAATACTGTGCAATTTTCTTTTTAACATAGGGTATGTATTGTTCACTTATGCTAATGTTTTGTTGCCTGTATGACATAAGAAAAGAAAGCAAAAACTTGTCCAAGAGTCTATTCAGATGTTGAAACCAATTTGAACTTTTGGAACCCCTGGTTTTCCAGTCCTCTTGTTTTAACAGGCTAAGCTTTACCCCTCTCTCATTTGGTAAAATCCAGTACTTGAATCCAATAGTTGGTGAATCTGGTATCAGCCCAGGCTTGAAGCCTAATCAAACCTAATTCTGCTGTAATAAAATAGGCTGGTGTAGATTTCTGACAACCCAGCACATTTCTTAAAAGTTTAATGGCTGGTTTTTTTGGTTGATCAGTGGGACATAATACCCAGATTTTCTATGCCATAAAGGGTTTGAACACTGAATTTTGCTTGTAATGCATAAAGAAGTGGTCTGAGAGAGTAACCACCATTACATGATTGAATCTTACCAGGGCCCTTATTGTTGTTTTTTTTTTGTTTGTTTTGGAAAGTACATATTCGAAATGTCGATTCCATGAGCCATTATTAGTATAAAAAAATCCCAAGATACGAATAATTAGTAACAGTTTCCAAAATGCTATCATAGAGTTTCAATTGGTACTTTGTTTTCCTGGTGCCAATAACCAAAACATTAGATTTCCCCAGATTTATCTTTAGGGATAGAGAATCAGAGATTCTGATCAAAAGATATAAATTTTTTTTGCAGGCCTGATACAGTTAGGGAACACAATGACAAATTGCCATCATAGGCAAGGGAGGAACACATTTTTGGTCCAGTTTTGGGTGAATCAGATTTTAAAGCCTGCAATTTAATTAACAGATTGTCCTAATAAATGCAAAATAACATCGGTGCCAAAAATACATCCTTGTCGTACACCTTTCTTGTCCTAATGCTATTTGATGAAGTGTTTCCTGCTCTTATCTGTGCCCAGGTATTTGAATATAAAATTCTGATCCTATTGACAAGAACTGGGGAAATGCCATGGTTTAACACTGTATCCAAAAGGTTGCCCTATTGATTGTATCAAATGCAGAGCTATAGTCTATAAAGGTAAGATGAAGTTTTTTTGTTTTCTGACTGTGATATACTTTTCTATTAGGTGAGAAAGTATAAAACAGTTATCAAGAGTAGAGAAATGTTCCTGAAAGCCCTCTTGGGCTGGTGCTAGTCCCCCAAGAGCCTCCATTTCTTCCTTAAGTCTTTCCAACAAGACTTTCACAAAAATCTTGCTCAGGATGTTCAGTAAACTAATAGGATGATACATTGAGGGATCCTCCCTTTGGGCCCTTTTTATAAATGGGTATAATAATTTAGCCAGCCCAGGAGACCAGAATATAATTGTTCCACAGGCATTAATTTAAAAAAAGTACCAGAAAGTCTGTTCAGCTATCAGCTATGCAGAGATAAACTTCCCCAGGGATTTTATCAGGGCCTGATGCCTTATTTCATTTCAAACTAAGAATGGAATTTTTTCTTGTATCTGCTTCTTCATGTTTTGTATATGACAATTCAGGAATTGCTACCACATCGACTTTTAAGAGAAAAATGGAATGACCTGGGTCCTTAAACAATCCATCAAGAATCAATTTATATCCCTCTGGTAACTGAGTGTTGTACTTTAGCCAAGCACTGCTCAAGAAATCAAGGAGACTGGCTTGTTTTGGGAGTTGGCAACAATGCCTTTCCAATAGGGCATGGGCAGGGATTCCAGAGGTTCAGATGCTCTGCTTTTTGCATGATGAAGCCTTTCCCGTTTTTTTTAACTCCTCACTTTTCAAACTTACTGATGAACTAACATCATACCTATCTCCTACAAAGTTAATGCAGTTTCAGCTCTCTGGCTTTATTCAAAGTATTATATCTACATACTTCTCCTATAAGTCACCAAATGTATGACTTTCAAGGCTTTTGTATTGTTGAACAAATGTCATTGCATCAACAACTAGTACAGTGGGTTCATCTGAAGATGGCAAGTTACTTTCTTCTGGCCACAGTTCACCAAAGTAATTTTTTAGGGTAGCCAGATAATCAGCCCTTTTGCCTTTGCACATGGCATAACCTTTTAGGTCAGCATATGGCTCAAAAAGAGCCGAGGGACATTTTATCCATTCATGACTGAAGTCTTCTCCATTTTTATCATCATCCAGACCTCAGATAAAGTATAAGTTCCTGACCACATTCGCTCTCCTCTTCGTAGACCTATTTTGCTTTTTGAGTGTGTGGTGGTGTTTTGGCTTTGCCTGTGAATGTCTGAAGCGTTACAGTTTTAACTTTTCACTACCACTCTGTTATACTGCGGTTAAAGCTGCAATGCCCCTTTCCTTGGCATCAGTGAAGTCATTTGATGTAGCCTTTTTACCAGCAGAAATGTTCAGAAGATCACTGGTATCACAGGTGAATGGATTAGTCATTCTGCCAGTGACCACATTCATCATTGTTTTAATTGCTGTACTGTCCTTCTGTGCTACATACTCAGAGTCTCCATGGTGTTTGTGATCAGCAGTGTCTTGAAGGTGAGCCATCACCTTCATTTGATCAGAGATTGCTGTCAGTGCTGGCAATGACCTCAGGTATTTCTCCATAATGACAGGCTGCCAAGTTATGCCAAGGACAAGCTGGGTCTTGGCATCTTTGTTATATGTCTGTTCAAGTGCCATATCAGTTCACACACCATTAAACTTACCAACTGTTCGATGCACAATGAATTTGCCAAATCTGAACACTTCAGTGATGCCTGGCACTGTGGCTGGCAGGTCTTTCATAGTAGACAGGTAACGGGGAATGCAGGAAACATATCTGTGATGAGCAACAGCCACAAGATAAGGAAGCATTTTTTCAACTTCAGCCAGGGCCTGCTCCCAGTGTCCAGCTCACTCAACATAGATATAGTGATTCAGAATCTGAATCATGTCTATGTACATAAGCTAGAGCCTTGTTGTTGGAGATTTGCACTTTGCCTCATGGAACTTATTCATTAACGTGTCTACTTCTTCCAGTAGCCTAGCTGTTTGGACATATGAATCATTTGCATTTTGTGCATTTTTGGCATCCATGGCATCTCTTAGTTTTTGAAAACTTTCTGACAGCAATGCAATATACTCCATGTCTTTGTCATATTCACCAATGAGCCAACTTTTGAAAGCATTCCAGTGTAGCACACACATGGCAACATGAACTAGTCTATGGGCTCTCAGTATAGCATAATAGTCTTTGCCTGACATGACTTTGTTGGCATTTCCATGGAGGCAAACATCAGCTTCAACAAGGACATCTTTTTTCCAGTGTCTTTCATTAAATGCCCAATTGCCCCAATTAAATTTGGTGCAATGTGGAAGCCATACATATGAAGGATGACTGCCATACTTCTCTGTTTTCTTTTTCTGAAGGCCAAGAGCAATCTCATAGACTGCTTTGTCACTGGTAATTATGCAGAATTCCTGCCCAGTTTTCTGAGTTAACTTCATACAATACTGAACTGATGCTTTAACCACATCAGGGTTTACAGGATGCTCTGGAATGAAAGACCCATACCCAATCACAGTTGCCTGTACTTCCTGTTGGATAACTAATTCATAAAAGGAGGACCATGTAACACATTTTAATTGTTTTGTGACATCAAAGTAAAGTGTGGGACACATATTCACTAAATGTCAAAACCTCTACAGGATGAAGTGGTTCTCTGGTCTGCTGTGGTGCCATTGCCACGCCAGCAAGTGAAGAATTCTTCTGGCAGACTATGAGGGTGGGGTTGCTTTGAAATTGTTGAAGATATGTCTGAGAAGACTCAAGATTTTAAACTAGGGGCACTCTAGGCATTCTTCCCCAAACCCTTGCAACTTGTATAACATGGTACTGTCATTGAGTTATTTGGCTTTTTGCCACATGTTTTTGATGATAAACAGTTGCAATCATCAACAGTTTCCTGTTCCCCCTCTTATCCCACTCCTTTTCACACACAAAACATTTAGTCTTGTAATCAAACAGACCACTGATTGAAGATCACAGGACCATGTGAGATGGACCTGGTTGCTCACTGTCCTGTTCTGAAACTCTATGGCATTTTTGTTCAACAGTTATTTTGTTGGTGTATGCGTTGCAACAATTTGCATGCATTACTGGGGTCTTTGCTAGGAATTCATCTTTACAAAACATGTCCTTTTCCAGTTGGAAATCAACATCATCATCATCAAGACTCTGAATTGTTTACAAAGAAGGTGGGATATCCAAATTCTGTCAGTCTTTGTAAAGGACTGTGTTTTGCATCTTGCTGACAGCTGAGGCAGTGGGAGTAATTTGTGCTTGGTCGCCTCCTTTTAGTGCCAACTTGGAATGCTGGCTCCATGGTTGATCAGTCATGAATATGAAATACAAAAATGCACATTATAAATACTTGGCACAAAACATCAAATTGATTACATTAAGAGTATTCCCTAAAGCAGGCATTAAAAACCTAACTGTGGCACCAAGCCTATTCTGTCTGATTTTATTGAAGTTTTACTGATTATTTGTTTTATATTGTGTTCTATATTTTATCCTGTTATACCCATTTTATGTAAAGCACCTTGATAATTTTGACAGGTGCTTAACAAATAAAGTTATTATTATGAAAGTTATTATTATAAATAGGCAGATTACTAATATCATAAAACCCCTATACAAAATACAAAAATACATGTTGTGAATACTTGGCACAAAGCATCAAACTGATTACTTTAAGAGCATTCCCTAAATAGGCAGATTACTAATATCATAAAACTCCTATACTGTATATTATTTCAAACCATACAAAAAATCAAACTAGAAATGCACATAGGGCCTAAATTGACAAATGCTGGGTAGGATGGTGACTGCGTCCATTTGGAGGTATGGGTACATAAAATGGAATAAATATCTCAGTCATAACTCATGATATTTGAATAAGGTTTCTTTTAAATGAAAGCAGAAATATTGAAGAAGATAGAAATATGTTATAATGTAATATACAGTAAATACAGTGATTACTTTGTCAGAGTAAAGGCCATAAAGTCTGTTCAACAATTCAGCCAAAAAATCTGTAATTTTGGAAATATTTTCCTGCAATAATTGCATATACAGGTCTGCACTGTAAAGATATGATGACAAAGAGACTTATTTTATGTGAATCACCTCAATGTGCATAACTGGTACAAACTGTAGGGCAATTTGAGCAATATTGAAGGTTGTAGATCATATTTGGCAAAATGTTCACTTTTCAAATTCTTCTCATGTTTTTTATTCATGTAATACTTATTTCAGTGTTTTTCACAATTTGAACAAGAGTTATGACAGAGTAGGCCACTTGATTATGGTACCGGGGGATTTCTTTCCAAAAAATGGTGGCCTGCAAAGTATAGCAAGAGGTGTCAGGTCCAACCAATTTTTAAGGGCTTTTGTGGCTCTGGATACCATTCTACTAGTGATAAATATACATTTTTAAGTATGTACCTTCTGTGATACACATTGCTTGGGATCACTGCAATAGCATGCAATGCAATCACACTCCATACCATAGTTATTATAAACGGCACTTTTATAGTGCTTGCTGTGGTCTGTAGCTGCTTGAACTTTGTCAAACCATTCTTTTTGCACTCCTTTACTTTGGGAACACAAACATAAGTTAACACATTTTCTGTGGGCTCCAATAGACCATTGGAACTCATATTCATGGCTCTGTTTCATTTCTCATAGCATGTGCACCTGCTCTGCATTTCATCTCAGTGGGGAGGAATTCTGGCAAGAGGTGTATCCATGCTGACTCTGGACAGAAATGTTCCAGGAATATAATAATACACAGTTATAAAGTGAGACAGAGCAAGACAGGATGTGTCTCTTTCTACAGTGAGACAGAAGACATATTTCTGTACCACTATTTCTTTCAATAAAATGTCTTCTTTGAAGACTCAGCTCCTACTGCTATTCAGTGTCAGATGGCCATCAGAACCTGACAGCACAATGTTATTGCCAAGCAAAGTTAATAACACATTTATTCCATAGAGCTGGGAGATTCACATCTTCTCTTATCAGTATTGACAACCATTTAAGTGCAACACAGGTTCTATGTGATGTTTTGGCAGATATGTATTACCCTGCTAATTGTGTTTTAAAAACTGCAGCTTTGGTGCAGGTGGGGATGTTTGGACAATTCCCATATTACTGTACGTCACCTTAGCAAAAGCTCTTGCTATCCCAGTGTTTTGGCTTAGTCCCCCTCCCCATCCAAACCTTCCTTTTCCAGCATAGAAACAGTGCAAACACAGCTGATAAGGATGTCCCATACATCATATAAAAACTCTAACACTAAAAAGAAAAAAAAATACATTGCAATTAATCCATGTCACTTTGTGGGCTGTGTGCATACAATAATACATTATAACCTTTCAGAATAGCAAAATTGGCATAAATGGCATAATTGCAATTAAATGCCCTAAATCTGTGACATGTGAGACAAAGAGTTCTCCAGACCTGTTGATTGCTGCAGAACTGTGAAGATACTTAATGTGACTTAGCAATCCAACCTGCTTGTCTCTTAAAGAGACACTGTCAACCCCTTTATGCCTTAAAAAACACATTTGATGATTGCTCACATTTTGTAGAATTTGCAGAAGTAACTGGTCAGTTGGATTCTTTTCTCTTTTTTTAAAATGAGAAACAGATGGCCCACCATGCTGGTGTTAGCACATAAAAAATGTGTTTGTTTATAGTCATTTCACTGCATCTTGACTTGATCTGATAACACCCTCAACACAGTCTAGCCACTCATGATGCAGTGGGTGGAGAGGAGACTGTTGCATAATTAGTGGCTACACTGTTTGGAGGTGTTCCTAATGTTCAGGAAGTGTGCTGTAAGAGTAGAACAAGGAATTGAATCAAAACAAGGTTTAGTATAAGTTCTAGCTATATATTGTAGCTACACAATTAGCATGCATTTCAGTTTTAGCAAGAAAGAAAGCAAATAAAGTTACCAGAAAAATCAAGGCATGTTAGAATGTTATATACAGGCTGATGCCCAGCAAATATAAGCATTTGTGAATACCTTAATGTTTGCTTGCATGTTTATAATACAAATTGTTCCATGCTTAGTAAGCAATAATAAATTAATTTAAACAGGTTGTATTTGTGAAATTGTTATGCTCAGTTATTGAACGGGTACGTTAAGGAAGGACTGCTGATGAAGTACGTGCTAGGTTAGTAGGACTTGAAAAGTCAGGTAACTCTCTTCAATATTGTTTTCTTTTAAATAACTTATTTACTAAAGAGAGCCCAGCTAAGATTCAACAACTTGATTCCACTGAGGTCCTTTTCTTCAGTGCTATACTGTATTTACCCAGGATAGTCCAGAATAGTCCAGACTAGTTTTAGTAGTGTCAGTGGCTTAGCAGGTTAAACACTCACCTCTGAGGTCAGAAAATCAGAAGGTTGTGGGTTCTATCCCCACTCCAGGCACTTTGGTTAAATTCCAATACTGACACTGTGGTGCAGCATGAGGGGGGAGCTGTCTTTCAGATGAGACATTAAACCAAGGTCCCATCTGCCTGTTCTGGTGGTAGTTTTAGGTAGATCCCAAGGCACTTCTCAAAAAGAGTAGGGGAATTTTTATTCATATCAACAGAAGAACATATAAACCAATCAGTAATACATCATACAGAGTCATACAACAACAAAAAAAGTAGAATAAAATATAAATAAAGTATTACATCACATCAGGAAGAAAAAACCTAGGAAATTCTGAAATTAAATTTTAAATATACTTAAAATAACCTGAGAATAAGTATTAATGCATACTATAAATCAAAATTTAGATGGGCAAATTATATGGAAAAGCACATCAATTCATCACTAGAATTAGATCATATACAGAATAAAAACATATAAGTACGAAGAGAATACTCACTTCCCCTCATTGCGTAACATTCAGTGAAATCCGGAATCACAAATTTGTTCTAGAGCATAGCAAAAAAGAACTATAAAATATAACATTCCAGTAGGTCTGACCAAGGCAGACAATTGATGTTATATCCAATCTATGGAGACCCATCTAGATTTACAGATGGAAAGAGAAAAGATGTCATAGTCTTGTATTTTCAATCTAAAAATGGAATTAGCAACCATACAAACCAGTTTGTCCTGTGTAAAATATTGCTGTTGAATGGTAAATCAACACCTCACATGCCAATTATATAACACTAAAAAACAGAGCAAAATCAACCACAGCGTCATCTTATCATATTTAATCGATATTGACAGCAGAATACCAATACATAATATTTCCAAAGATAAGGGAAATAATAGAAAGGTAGGTCATTTGAGTTTAACAAGTTTCCAAAAGTCGAATATAAAAGGACATTCCAAAAACAAATGTTCCATGGTTTCATTTGTTTCGGGGCAAGTATCCCTAGGGCAATAACGGTCAGTAATCGGCTTACGCTTTAAATTAGCCTGAACATTTAATTTACCATATAAGGATAACCACAGTACATCCCACATGTGAGGCGGTATCTGAGAAGAGGTTAACATATTGCCTATCAAAAGTTTATTTTGTGATGAGTGGGAATCAAACGGGGCAGTATCTTGAAAATATTTTTGTAATATATGGGCATATAATTCCTTCCTACTAAGATGTAGAGTAGTGTGCTTTGAAATATCCCACATTTTAATTTTTCCAAAGCATGATCTAAGTGATTGTGGGAGATGGGTTATAGACCGTTGCCTTGGGATTATATCATGTTCGGGCCATAATAAAAAAAATTCACCCATAGTATCCAGAAGCCACGGTTTCCATTGAGTGTCTCTATCTGTAATTAATGGTTTCAGATTCATGTAAAGAAACATAGTGAAAAACAAAACAATAGGATGTATCATTTTTAAACCACCATACTTTTTTTCCTGAAATAACAGACATCTCTTTACCGGGTTCAATCTACTACCCCAGATGCAAGAAAATAAGCAGCTATATATTTGAGTCTCCAGAGTTGAAGGGAGACTAAAACCTGTGCTCAAATATAAAAATATGGGCAATAAAAATGTTTTAACCATTTGAATCCGTTTCAATTTAGACAGCCTCCATGTATTCCATAGATTTACTTTATTTTGTGCTTCTTGCAGTTTATATTTCCAATTTAAATATGGTAAGTCTCCTGCTCCGAACAAGAGGCCCAACATTTTGCATGTATCCTTAATCACTGGTATACCTATGACCTGTGTAAATTGAATGTCCTCTACCCTAAGTGGTATACAATTACATTTATCGTAGTTAATCTTTGTTCTGGCAAATAACAAAAAACCCTGAAAAATTTTTTTAGACAAAATGTGGAAGACAAATCTCCAGTTAAAAAACACAAATCATCTGCATATGCTATACATTTAACCTCAGGGTCATTACTTGAAAAAAGAGAGTCCCCATATGACATTATGACCGTAAACTCACCTAATCAATGGATCTATTGTAAATAAATACAAAAGTGCATTAAGTGGACATACCTGATGAACTTCCCATAATATGGGACATGTGGTACCTAACCAGCCATTACAATATGCTTGTGCAGTAGCTTTGACGTAACAGGTTTGAATCCACACAATAAAGGTATGAGGTATTCCATACCTGGCCAAACAATCCCACAAATACTCGTGTCTCACCTTATCAAAGGCATTCGCCTGGTCCAGGCTTATAATCAGGCCTGTAAGTTCTCCTGTAGCTCCTCTGTGAAAAATGTCATGTAAGAGTATTAAACTATCTGTTATATTCCTATTAGGAATAGAACAGGTCTGTGCAGGGTGTAAAAGGGAATGTGCTTGACTTAACAATCTACTGTTCAATATTTTGGTAAACAACTTAAAATCAGTGTTTAGTAAAGTTATGGGTCTCCAGTTTGCCAAATCCCCCCGTCCCCTTTCTTGTACATGAAAACTACTAGACCCTCATTCAATACTTTCAGGCAATACACCTGTCATTAATATTTCCTTCAGAACTCCAGTAAATTCTTTCAATAGGCACTGAAAATCTATTTTATATATTTCATAAGGGATACCATCATTTCCCGAGGCCATGCTTGCCTTAGTTTGTGAAAGAGCAGCACAGACCTCTAGTGATGTAATGTGTGCTACCAACATGGATGCTCCAGAATCCAACAGTTGGGGCAAATTACACTGTCCCAACCAAGTTCTATGTGTTTTAAGTGAAGGTTCAGTGATACCAAAAAGGGTTTGGACATGCAAGTTAACAATATGCATAATATCTCTGGGGTCTGTACATCAATTCCCTGTCTGGTCAGCAAGTCCCATCATGTATTTCTTTTGCCTTTGAGCTGCGCTAAATTTAAATGAATTCATAAAGGCTTTAGTACCCTGAGTCCCAAACCGGCGTTCATTGTTCAAAGATTTGGAACGATCATATTGTAATTTATTCATTTGAATTCTAATTTTGTGTAACATAGGAAGAACTGAAACATCACCATTAGCCGCACAAAAATGTAAGCCCAAGAATTGCTTTCTACAATTTGAATATGTATCAGTTTTATATTTATCATTGAGTCTTCCAATACTTTGAAAAAAACGTTTGATGTCAGTTTTTGTATCTAACCACCATTCCCGGTATGCATCATAAAGACACACAGAAGATTTTCTGGCCTGTAAGAGAGCTAGAAAGCCTTTTTCTATTGTAGGGAGGAGTAACAAAGCCAAATTCAATCTCCAATTCCTTGTCCTCGATGCATAGGTATATGGCTTGCAACCGTGGCTTCTATAATTATATATTCTGAGGAAGCAACTGGCAGAGTTTTAGTCTCTATAACCCGCAAAGAGTCAGAAAGAAATCAAAAATCTATGCATGTAGCTTTAATACCTTGAAAATATGTTTTTGCAGGGTTCCCATTAAGGGCCATAACATCACTAAGACCTGTTTGAACTATTAAATCGTTAAGGCAAGTAGCATCACAATACATCTTAGTAGTACAAAGTCCTCTATCCGTCTTATATCTACTACAATTAAAATCACCTCCCAAGAATACATACTTAGATGTAAATAAATATGGTTGAATTAATTGAAAAATCTCAACTTTTACAAGTTTAGTCTGAGGTGCATATACATTTATAAAGTGACAATATAGGCCACTAATCACTACATCCAACAGTAAAACTCGACCAGGAAAAATATCAACTAATTGTAATGCACGTGCTGTGGGCTTATGAAGGGCAATGCCCACTCCACTACAGAGATTATCACCTACCGACCAATGAGTGACACCCCATCTCTAGCCAGCAGTCACTAACTCAACATCAACTTTAGAATGCAGTCTGGCATCTAGCAAAAATACAACATCATAGTCCATCTTTTCAAAAAGGGAAAGGATCAACAAATGTTTTCTATCAGAATGTATACTATTCACATTCAAAGAGGCAACTGAAATTTTATAGATCTCTAACATCTGAAATAAATATAAAACATGCCAAAATCTAAGTTGCATCTCAAACTATCAGCGAAAAATAATATTATTTCTTCCTACTCCCTTTCCTCATTCCTAATTTATTCTCTTTCTTTTTAACTGAATCTGAATGTGGCAAGTTTTGATACACATCAGTAGGTTCAGTAGGTAGCACACTCACCTCTGAGGCCAGGAGATTAGAGGGCTGTGGGTTCAGTTCCCACATCTGGCACTTGGGTTAATATCCCAATACTGACACTGCAGTGCAGCATGAGAGGTGTGCCTGACTCTGAGGTGCCGTCTTTCGGATGAGACGTTAAACCAAAGTCCCTCCTGCCTGGATTGGTGGTAGTTCAGGTGGATGTTAAAGATCCCATGGCACTTATTGAAAAGAGAAGGGGAATTTCCCTGGTGTCCTGGCCAAATTTCCCTCATTCACTAAAAAAATGCCACCAACAGCTTAATCTGGTTCAATTTCAGTTGCTTACCATTTGTATCCCCTTCCCCCCTCCCCCACGGTTGCCCCTGAAAAAGGGACTTCTAGGCCCAGTAGGCTTACTAGGTCAACAAAATTCAACAAAAACAAACAAACATCATATGTACCATCATGTTGTGACAAATGTACAGAGGCTGCATCAGACTCTGTACCTGCATCATCCTGTAGTACATGGAAGGGATTATGGATAGGTGTTGTAGGAGGGTCAAGAACAACCATTCTTGTGTCTCCATATTGAAGGCTACATCTTCTGGTAGTTACCAGAGTAAAGGCCTCCTCAGGTGGAAGGGGTGGAGGCATTGAGACTGGAGCGGCACCAGAAGCAACCACCTGGGAAACAGGTTCCACTGTCACTGGAATAGGTACAGGAGTATCAGAAACCAACTGGGTCATAGAGTCTTTTTGAATTAAAGCAGTTTCCCAAGCAACCAGAATGGGTATTTGAACATTTCTAGGGGGATGGGGAGGGAGGCCTCTGTCTCAATGCTGCTTTAACTGCTGTATTAATATAAAAATCTTGAATATTATAGTCTCCAGATTTATTTTGAGCAGCCCAAGGGCACTCAACAAATGAATGTGCTTCCTCACAAAGAGAACATTTAATAGCATGATGACAATCAGAAAAAACATGACCCAATTCTCCACATTGAGCACATTTAACTATCTCACACATTCTATTGAGATGTCTAGGAGAACCACACTTATAACAATGTCTGGGTTGTCCCGGGTAAAAAATAAACCCCTTATCATGTCCCAAATAAAAACAACTGGGTAAGTGCTGTAATCCCTCATTTGTCTGCAGTAAGTTAACCTTATACCTCCACCCCCATTCCAAAATCCCTCATTGGTCAATATAGGTTCAGGATTCCCCTGAATAGTACATTTCCTATCCAACCAATACGTGATATCTTTGACATTCACTCCCTCATTTCAAAACAGCACAGTTATTACTTTAAACAACTGTTTTGTGAGAGGGATAGCTTGAAAATGGGACCAGGCTGGATTTGTTTTCAAAACTGCATATTTCATCAAGAATTTATTAAGCAAATCTGGAGTGCGAAAGCTGATGTCATATGTATTGTCACCTGGGGTATATATAAGGGCATACACCTCACCAGGACAAAAACCCAGAAGTTGTTTAATCAAAACTTTTCCTATATAAAAACGATTGGGCATAACATCTATGGGACTCAGAAATCTTAAACTCACTGCATTCCTGCATTTAGCCAGAGTAACAGGTTTTTTTAAAAAGGCTAGCAAACGTAGCAGGAGGTTCACTAAGCACAGGCTGGTCCTGTACTGTATTTAAATCGGAGCTCATGTCACTTGCATTACAATACATCTCAGGAACCTCAGGCTGTGATATCATAGGTTTAGGAGACAAGGAAATATCAGCCTATAGGTTCTGTATAGAGGTAACAGCAAGTGGAGGGGCCTGATCTAAAGGATTATTTAAAGCATCAGCAGGGGAAATTCCAAGATAATTAGGCACAGAGTTAGATGCACTATCCACAGTACTTGTTTCAGCCTTACCCCCACCCTCCTCTGCCACTCCAGGAAGAGGAATTACTGGGTTGGCTATCCAGTCTCCCTTCTCAGTTTGTATCCAGCCCACCCCCCCGAAGGCCTGTTGCGGGGACCAGGACTCAACAAACATGGGGTTAGGATCCTAGGGCAGAGCTTCTTTGTTCCCTAAGTCAGAAAATACTGGACATCTCAACACTTTGGAAACAGTACCTGGTAGGCCCGAGGGAGAATCCGAAATGGGCTGTTTTCTCTTCCGGTCTTCTTCAGCCTGTAATTGTACTTTATTGAACTCCTCCATCGCTTCCTCTAAAATCCGACGTTTTCTTTCTAATAATACTTGCATAGCATCAGACCCCTGCAACGAGGCCTGGTCTTCATATGCTTCCACATTACCATTGCACGCTATGCTGACAGGTATTGCAGGCTCCGCCCGGAGTACAGGGCTTTCCCGTGATGCAAAACTCCTGATGTCTTCTGCATTGTGCGATGGGATTGCCTGCTGTGGGGATTCTGGTATGATATGCTGGCCACCGCTTGGGTGCATCCCAGCCATACCACTGTCCCCACAAGAAGGAGTGAGGAGTGGACAAGCAGACATCTGTCCTCTGCTGCTCTTAGCAGCCATCTGATTTCCAAAACGTGATGACTCTGTACAGCACCCCTCCCTAAGAGTAGGGGAAGTTTTATTGAATAATAAACAAAACATCACATAAGAATGATTTCATAACATAATCAACATGAATTAAGCATATAAAACAACAACAAAGAAAAAAAAAACTTTATATATATAACCAAAAGTTTTAAGACATCCGAGAACAGGAAAATGCTTCCATAAATTAGCAACTTTGTTATTTGAGTAATTCTTAATATCTCTTAGTTTAAGTGCATTTAACTCAGTCTCTACATAAGAAATAATTACAGAATGTGCTGTCTGATGTTGTTGCAAAACAAAATGACAACGGGCTGGCCACAAAAAATATTGTAAAAGAGCAAAAAAAAACATTTAATGTGCTCCTAAGATATTTATCCCATACTCCTGTATAATCGCCTAAAACAAGTGTACCATATGTCAGGGAACCTAAATGAGGCATGTACCAATGTACTGCTGCAGTCTCCCAAAAAATCCTTACTATCTATACAATCTAAAAAAAAATGGGATTGACTTTCTTCCATATTAATGCACCTAGGTCTCAAACAATATCTGTCACTCACAGGTTTGTACTTCATATTTCCTCTAACACCTAACCTCCCATGTGCTGAAATCCAAATTATATCCCATGTTTTTACCGGAATTCTAAAATCTGTTAATTTATATAATGCATAAGTCATATTTGTTGGGGTACAATTAGGAAATATAAGGATTACTTTCTGTAAGTCGAAAACAACATACTCATAAAAAAGTTTTTCTATTTAAGGTGAGTAATTTTTGTAAAGGTATCTTCCATTGATACAACTTTTTTAAGGTGGAAAGGCCATATTTTGGTAATTCATCAGAAATTAATACCTTGGGGGGAAACATAGACCATTTAAAAAAATATTTATGCCAAATTGATTGTACCCAAAAATGCCATGTTAAACAAGCTTCATGCCAAACAAAAGGAAAGGAAGAAAACAAAAAAATGGAATGCAAGAAAACAACAGGATTAAGCATCTGTAACCCCCTTTTTGGAAGATACATAAAATCTCTTTTTACTGGGTTGAGCCTGTTACCCCAGAGCATCTGAAAAAAAATACTATATAATCTAGTTTCAACAGCTATTGGTGGATGGAAAAGATGGCTAAGATAAATAAAAACTGGTAACAGAAATTTTTTAATAATCATAACCCTCTTTTGTTTTCCAAATTTCCAGTTTTTCCATTGATTTACCTTAGTTTCCCCGATCAATAGTTGCTTCTCCCAATTATATAAAGCCATGTCCTCAGTCCCAAACCATATTCCTAAGATTTTCTGAGGTGAATTTGATAAAGAGATATCAAAACAGTTAGATAAATCTGGGGGGTTTTGACCTAACTGCAATACAAAACTCTTTTTTATATTAAGAGAAGCTCCAGAAAAATGACCAAAAGAAATAAAAATGTCTAAAGCCTTCTGTAATGATAAAGTGTCTGCCAATAAGAGAGTAACATCATCTGCAAATGCAGTAACCTTGATCTTTTCTAAATGAGGATAGGGTGAAATACCTATTATTGTCTGATCCGAGATAATACTTCTAATGACAGGATCTAAAACAAAAGTATATAAAAGGGGACTTAGAGGACATCCTTGCCTAACACCCCTGCCAATCTTAATTTCTGTACCCATAAAACTGTTTACAAGTGGAATAGTAACCGCCTGACTATACAATTTAGTTATCCATTGAACAAAAATTCGTGGAATACCATAATGTAATAAAACAAAATAAAGATAAGAATGACATACTGCATCAAAAGCTTTAGCTTGATCTAAGGCTGCCACTAATTCAGAGTTTTGAAAACAAAAGTACTGTTTGCAAAAGATCTCTTATTAAAAAGAGATTATGTTGAATTTTCCTTGTAGGAATAGCACATGTCTGAGAAGGATGTATAAGAATCTCTGCCACTTTTACTAAACGGATGTTTAAGATTTTGGTCAAAATCTTATAATCACTGTTCAAGAGACTGATTGGTCTCCAGTTTGTTAGAAGATTTTATCACCCTTTTTATATATAAAGTTCATAAGAGAAATAGAAAAATCTTTACAAGACCTAGCTGTGAATAAAAGTGAATTAAACACTAAAGGTAAAAAATAACCCATATACTTTATACAAGTTTTATAAAATTCATTTGGGATTCCATCTAGCCCTGGAGAAGATCCGGTTTTCAATTGTTTAATTACTTCTATAACTTCCTGAGTAGTAATAGGATTAGTTAAAAGTTTTAACATACTATCTGAAATCTCAGGTAAAGTACTAAAATTCTATTTTGGAAATGAGTCAGTAGAAGATGTTGCATGAGATGAAAAATATTCTTGTACATGTTGTTGTACAATGGATAACATACCAAGATCAGTGGTAATTAGTTATTTTTTTGAATTATATAGGCCTGACATTAAAGTGTGCGCTAGGCGTGATTTACAAGCCTGATAAGGATCAGACATAGGGCATTACTTGGTACTAAATCTGAATTCCAAATCTAAAGACTTTGCTCTATCATATTGAAATAACCTCATCTGTTTTTTTATTTCCAAGATTTGAGAAGTGTAAAGAGAATGATCTTTAAGAGGGAAAGACATTAATTTATATAACTGATTTCTATGTAATAGATATTGCATATAATCTGAATCCACCTTATTTTTACCCCAGCCAAGGAACAGATTTTTAATTTCATATTTTGTCTGTAACCACCACTCATAAGGAGAATGAAATAAATCCATAGTAGAAAATTTAGCCACAAAAAAGAATTCTAATTTGGAAAAATAAACTGGATTATTTAAAAAGGAGGTATTTAATCTCCACCGTTGAATCATGGTGGACAATTTAGGAGGCATATTACTTAAAGGGTACAAATCAAAATAAGGTGATCTGAAAATTCCGTGGGCATAACCATACAAGATGTAGAAAACAAATAATGTGAAATAAAGAACATATCTATGCGAGTAGCAAAGGTGTGTCTATAGTAAGTTTCTCCGGCCTGTGAATACATACTTCTATAGACATCCTGAAGACCAGCATCTCGAATAATATTAAGAGCATTCGTATCACAATATATTTTTTTTCCAGCAACTTTACAAAGTTTAACATCTAATGAACAATTAAAATCCCCTCCCCATATTATGTGTCTTCTAGTGAAAAGAAAGGTTTGATTTCCTCAAATAATTCTATACGTCCTAATTTCGTCTGAGGGCCATATATATTAATAAAACGAAAGTAATAATCACCCAAGGAGCAGTCTAAAATTAAAGCTCTACCTGGTCTAACATCAATTACTTTAGAAATCTTAAAAGCAGAATTTCTAAATAATATACTAATACCATCTGCTATATCCATCCCGAAGGTCCAAAAAGAGGGTCCCCAGATCCATTTTCTCTTTAATTGTTCAACCTCAATAAGAGAAGAAACTCTAGTTTCTTGTAAAAAAATTATATCTAGTTTTAAAGAACCCAAATACCTAAAGATAGATATTTGTTTTTGAAAAGCTTTTAAACTACACACATTATAAGATGCTAGCCGTAATGAAGTCATATATTCATTCAAGTGTCATTTTTTTTGACTAACTTTTCTTTTTTTTCCTTTCTTTTCCTTTGCTAATTATGTGGCCTTACTATCCTCATCTTCTGTGACTAATTCTGATATGTGGGATGTATCAGATTCAAGGTCTGAATCCCTAATTTCAACCTGTAAGGGTAGAAAAAAATTGTCAGTAGGAAGTGGAGTTATAAAAGGCTGTTTTATAGAAGCTTTAGTAAGACGCCTGCTTTTAACTGTCTCGAAAGGAAGGGGCATGGTTAATCCAGAATTTTGCTTACCAGAAACTGGAGGCCTGGGGTTCCTTAGTTACTGTTATCCCTTCCTCAGACCTACTTACATCAAATGATTTGTTTAAAACTTGAGGAACTAAAGCAATAGAAGTATTAGGGGAACAAGGCTCAAAAGAGCCCTTTTTTTTGGTTTGAGCTTTACGTAATAAATCATCCTGGTCCCAACCTTCTGAACAATTGCGTCTTGCCCAAGGACATTGATGGAAAACATGTCATTTTTCATCACACAGATTGCATTGGAATATATTGTTACACATGTCTATTGAATGCCCAAACCCTCCACATAAAGGGCATTTCAATACATCACATACGCTGCTGATATGAGTCCAATCCCCACATTTATAGCAGGCCCTAGGTTGACCCCCATAAAAACAGACCCCCCCATCTTTACCCAGAAAAAAGCTATTGGGGAGGTGTATAATATCTGAATTTACCTGAAAAAGTTTAACCTTAAATTTCCAACCCCCTGTCCAAATACCTTCTGTATCAAGTAGTGCTTCAGGAGGGCCTAGGATCTCACATTTTGACTGAAGCCAATGATATATATCACTTACATGTACCCCTTCATTCCTGAACATAATTGTAACAAAATGAACCTGTGGTCTAGTAAGTGGTATGGCAAAAAAGGAGACCATAAGGGAGTATTTTTTTGTAAAGCATATTTTTCCCAAAATCTTTCTAGCTGTAGATTGGTTTGAAAACTTATATCAAAAGAGTCCTCCCTGAAATATGTATTAGTGCATAAACTTCTGTAGAAAGAAACCCCATAGAATGTTTTAATAATTGTTTAAACACATAATATCTATGGGGTGTTCCTGAAGACCCCTTTATATCTCAACCTCACTGCATTATGTCGTGGGGCTTGTTCTAATTATTTTTGAATAATTCAGACATAGGAAGCTTTTAACTTGAGCCTGGGAATCAGTATCCATACTATTTTGTAATTGAACCCCTGCATGATTTTTTAAATTGCTAGTAATTGTAGCTGTAGAGGTACTTGGCTTAGCAAAAGCCAAAATACTCTCCCCACCCTCAACAACCTTGTTACTTTTGGCAATAGATTTATTATGCACAGCGTCTGTGCCTGAGCTCAGGATTTTGGTCTCGGTGGCATGCGTGGTCGAAGAGGAAGATGCAGTCCATGATAGGTCCGGAATCCATTGTCCTGACATAGTTTGCTTCCAACCTGACTCCAATAATGCTGCAGTTTCAGACCAGTCTTGTGGAAAATTGTCCTGGGCTGTATCTTGAAGACCGAACTGCCGTCGCATAACTTGTGACGCTCTTGGTCCGTCACCTAACTTTGTCCTCAAAGAAACGTTCTCCTGATCAAGTTGTTCCTTTAAGGAATCCGTTTGCACTGTGCTCTCTGAAACGACGCTAACAACCGGCGTCAAAATAGGAAGTACCTCAGATGGTGGATGAGATTTTTCAAAATTGCAACGCTCCATTGCTGGAATATCACCAGCCGACTCCGGAAGAACAGTGCTTTTCTCGGGTGCTGTTTCCAGCTGTAAAACGCTCGTGGGTAAGCGCAAAATATCCTCCAAACTAGTGTCCTGTACTGTTGCAGATACCGTACTATCTCCGACCTCCATCTCATCGCGATGCTGCAGACCTTCTGCCATAATGCAGAGTGACGTCAGAAAGATCCCTACCAGCCACTAACCAGCAGCCAGTAGGGTAATTTCCCCGGTGTCCTGGCCAAATTTCCTCCATTCACTAAAGATACCACTAACAGCTTAATCTGGTTCAATGTCAGTTGGCATACATCTGTATCCCCCTCTCCCGGAATGAGGCTGAAAATAAGCAGAATTGTCTAGTCCTCCTTTTCCGGTCAACAAAAACTAAATAAATAAATTGTTGCAATATTTCATTTTCAGTAACTTTCTCAGGGTCATTCTGCACCTTTTAAACCTGCAATCTCCTGGTTCCCAAAACGCTCCAACCACTAAACCTTGCTACCCGTGTGGTGGTGGGGATGAGGGGACTGGGAAAAGCCAGTGTCTGCCAGCCATGTTTTGTTTTCATTTTTGTACAATTTATTTACCAAGATTAGCCCAGTTGAAATGCAACATTTACTTTCCACTTTATCTTTACCCAGGACAAAGCAGCTGAGATGCAATGCCTCATTTATGGTGGGGGCCTGTTTCTACCCTTTTTTTGTAGTTGGTGTAGTGGAGCACTGGGAACTTTTTTAATTTATTTGTGGTTACACACTGAATATTTCTCATCATAAGGGACTGCTCCTGAGATTTCCTAGTTTGAAACAGTGGTCTAACCATTACAACACATTACAATGGAGAGGTTGGG
Organism: Neoceratodus forsteri; assembly: GCA_016271365.2. Taxonomy (NCBI): domain Eukaryota; kingdom Metazoa; phylum Chordata; order Ceratodontiformes; family Ceratodontidae; genus Neoceratodus; species Neoceratodus forsteri. Next base: position 49,698,977 of record CM057450.1, on the reverse strand, counting down.
GGTAGATGGGAACCAGAAAAGGAAAGCAATTGCTGACAATGTTTTTTTTTTTTCTTTTTACAATATATTTCCCCAGGATATCACAGCTGAGAAGCAAAATCTCATAAAATTGCACACAGTTTTGCATGGGTGGTCAGCGTTGCATGTTCTAGAGACTTGGGAATGGTGATGGTCACTTAACCGGAATCCAAGATCTGGAAATGTCAAAAATGCAGAAAAAGAACTGTTATGGTTGCTTGTTTGCTCTCTTCTGCAGCAAAAATGGTATGGAATTTTGTTCCGAAACTTTCAGAGCAAAAGGGGCTTGTGGCAAGGGTATGGCTTTTGAAGGTTTTGTGAATAAAAAATAGTTTTGGTGTTATAAGGATTTGATATTTTTTTCTGACTATGTTCAGTAGGGTTTTTTAGGTAACCCTGTGATATGAATACAACAGTCTTCTTTCTCAAGTGTTTGCAGTTGGGACTAATTGTGTTTTTTTTGGGGTTGTGAGACAGACATTTAGACCCTGATGTCCACTATCTTGTTTTGCTTTTAGGAAAAAAGCAAAATACATAAAAATAAGTTATTAAAAAAAACATATATTTTTCTAAACTGGACCAGTTAAAGGAATGTTCCAAACTTCACATCTGGGCTTCATAGCCCTATACCTTATGGTAGAATTAGCCAAATGCTGCCCAAAGTGTAATTTTTTACTGTATACTTTTAGATATGGAAGGGATAATAAATGCAGCTGAACCCAAGGACAGATGATCCCTACCCTCAGACATTTTGTGACATCTAAGCAGGGACAGCATGGGCGCATGCCCATACGAGTCTATGGGGACATTTTTTCAGTGCCTTTTTACATAAGTTTAAGCAATTGTAGAGGAAAATGAAAGCCATCACTCAATGAACAGAGGCCCTATTAGTTGAGCCATGGGTTTCATTTTCCACTAAGATTCCTTAAACTTACATAAAAAAGATTTGAAAAAATGTCCCCATAGACTCGTATGGGGTGTGCCACCGTGCTCTCTCTTCTTAAGCATCAGCTGGCCGTGGGTTTGGCTGCAGCTATGATCCCTTTCCAACCTAAAATGACATAGTTAAAAATTATAAATTTGGCAGCAATTGTCGAAATGCTGCCATAAGATACTGGGTTATGAAGCACAGAGTTTCCAATAGGTTATCAATTCCCTAAAGTTAAATTCTGGTGCTTTGTTTTTTCTCAAAAATGAGCAGAAGTGTGCAGAAAATTTAACTTTAGTAGTATAGAGAAATTAGGCGATGAATTTAAATGTTTCATTGGTCATCGAAAGAAAGGAGCAATACTTATCCTTTTTCTTAACAAGTCGAAATATAATTAGCATTTAAAGCTGCTATACTAAAACATCCTTTGTAATTTTCCTATAACCTTCCTTGCATATTTTAAAATTACAACAAAGAACAGTATTTCCCTACCTTATGTTTGTTATTTAAGTTATAATTGCAATCAGCATTTCCCTCCTCAGAGTAATGATGTATTCAAAAAAAAAAAAACTCAGAGTAATGATATGGGAAGGTCAATGTGAATCAGTGACTGCATGTTTTCTCCATTTGTTCCATCCTACCCATCCTGCCCCACTGGGGTACATTTATACAGGTGTAACATTTTGGTCTGATCAGATTTCATTCTTGTAATGGCATAAGGGATGATCTGCACAGAGCAGACACAGGCAGAACATTACTCTCTCAGTATAAATACAGGCAACTCCTACACCTGATTATGCAATGGTTATGTCCTTTAGCACAATGTGGAGAGTAGGGAGTACTCTAAGCCTCACCCGGAAATGATTTATTTGCTATTGAATATTCACACCCATGCAATCTAGTGGAGTGTGTTTTATGCATGGTCAGTCCCTCTGACCTCATACAAACTGTACTAATTTATATACATTTTAAAGGCAGGCTGAGGAAAATAAATGTAGGTTCCAGAGTAGGGGATGCTGTGCATCAATTGTGGTTAAAGGCTATAATAAGGCTGTGCATTTATCCAGAGAGCCTTCTTCACTCAAACCTATAGGAAAATAAAAAACACAAAAGAAGGCCTCTATAGGATTATATGTATCATTGAGTTTACCCTCTGGCATCTCAAATTTAAACACTGGCACATTCTGCACAGTGACACCATTCTTTTCAGTCATGGGAGGCCCTCTCTGGGTTAAATTTAGCTATGAAAAAAATCTATGAGACGTATTGGTCCATAGTTGGGTTTTTTTTTTGCTATTTAGCAGGATAATTAGCTACCACTGAGTCTTAATGGATTTGACATGTGTTATTCTTGCACCATTTGCAGATTTTCCTGTGTGGGGCTATATATGCATAACTCAAATGCGAATAAGGAGCTGCAGATTCTATACTTTACTGATTGTTGAGCACCATTTATAGCCTATGCTTTGTTGTGTCCATGTGGGTGGCTATATGTTGGACACACTGTCAGGCAATGGTGTGTCCATCTACAAGAGCACATACCTACTATCAAAAATGGTAGCAGAGACTGATCGGGGGACACATTTTCCAAAGTGCCACAATAGGGAGTCAGCAGGAGTGCAGTTTAGGGAGCTTGATCAATTCCTCCCATTAGAAGGAGGGGTAGGACAAAACAACTCCTTCAAACGGAGACTAGGTGGAGCTCCTCTTTAATGACATTGTATTATTTTGTTCTTTAACCCTAACACATGCATGAATGTAGTTTTTTGCAATTTATTTTCTTAGTTTTTGAGAAAGATATATGACAATGGACCCCTATTGCTTAGTTTGCACAGGGCCTGCATGAAACAGGAGACCTGTTGGGAATGGTGCAAGACTAGGATCTTGCTTTGCACAGGGCTCAAAACAATGTACTACAGTACCTGCAGATTTTAATACTCACATAAGAAATTCACATTCAATTATTTTTAATAATTAAAATATTAGCACTAATTAGATATTTAAAAACAAACAAATCAGAGATATTGGTAAACCCTTTTGTGACAACTACATAACCATTGTCAGTTATTGTAAAATAATTATCATGTTATATGAGATTCAAGGATTTGTTCTTGTGTAACTTTAACTTGATAAGAAATCAAAGTGTTGTCTTATTTCCCCCTGTGCTCTTGATGCTTTTTAGTATTTGTAAAATAAATTCCTGAAGGTTACTACATTGACATGTAACCGGCCAGCTCCTGCCATTACTAGAATCTCATCAGTTTTAGATCAGGCAGATAGCTAGGCAGTGTTCAGAGGGATTACATGCTCTCTGTAAAACATTACATCATAATTTGGCTCTGCTGAGTACAGAATGAGATAATGCTGCTTGGAACTCTTGCAGCAGCATAAGCCACACTTGGCTAACAGCTGTGCTGGATCTGTCAGAGTGTTTGTCTAAAGTTGGAGTCTGAAGTGAGAGGGGCTCAATGAAAGCTCTGAGGGCAAGAGGGCCTCCTGGCAATCTTGTTCAAGAGGGAAAGACCCTCTATGTGTGTTTCTGCCATGGAACAGTAATTCCAATGCTGGTTTCCTGGAAAGGGTGGCTACCAGATTTTGTGAAGCCCGGGGGGGCATACTTCTCAACTGTCCCTGATTTTAAGTGATATCCCTGATTTTGTCTCAAAATATTCCTCTGCCACTCACAAAATGTGTGCTTTTGTGACTGAACAGTGTGGATTATAATCACAAAATAATGTCAAACATTAAACTACAGACTTGTGTTTTCTTCAAAAAATACATCTTATACTAATCCCTTTATACTGTCAGTTTTCTGAGTGAATATTACCAGTTTTTAAACTGTGTCCCTGATGCTGGGTCTTTGTCCCTGATTTTTTTAAGCCTCGTCCCTGATTTATGTGGCAAGAGGTTGAGAGGTATGCCGGGGGGGGTGAAGATTCCTAACAGTGTAAGAGGAATCAGACTAAATGCTCAGTAGATGATTTGGGGCAACCCCCAATTGACTGTAAGAACTATCAGCACTGCCCAATTTGTAGAGATTTGTGAGTACAAGTTAAAGAAATTGACTTGTGTGAGATCAGAGGATATCAAATACTGTTTAAGTGTTTTAATCTGGTGCCTTGTTAGATACTTGGTGCCATAGACCCTGAGAAATAAAGTGCGTGAAATGTAAACTGTTTAAAGGGAATTTTTCTGGTGTCTGTCAGATACAGATACCATGAACCATAGCCCAATGTTTGTGAAGAAGGATGTCACAAGCAGTTCAGTGGGGTTGGAAAATCCAGAATGTCCTAAAGTAATGGCACAGATAATCCAGTTTGCAACCTGAGTGAGTAGCCCCTCATTCTAAGCACAGACGGATCTAACTGATTACCCAGAGGAAAATGTGTTTTAGGTGTTAACACACATCACCTAGTTGCTTTTAAGTAATTCCAGGAATCCTGAAATAGGACTGGTAGCAGATTTTGTAAGTCCCAGGTCCCTGAAATAGGGATAGTGGCAGTCTGTAGAAGTCTAGTAACCCTGGAATAGGGCTGGACATGGTGTGGTAAAATGTGTGTGGGAAGAGAACAGTTTACCTGAAAGAAGTTCAAAAATGTTTTTCTTGCAATTTGTCATATGTCATTTACAGTGCAAGCCCTGGGGGCACCACCTTTATTCACTGTTAATACTGTGTCAGGAATAAAAAGTCATATAGTAACATCCCAAATTTCTGGTTGTGGACATTCCATCTTTGAGTACCTGAGTAATATTTTTTGGGCCCCCCCAGATAGGAGACACAGCATAGCCTTGGCACCTCTCTCCCAGACCTGGTTAAAATAGAAATGTCATTTTGTGCACTACCCTCCCAACCTCTGAGATGCCCAAGCCAAGTATTTGCCTTAATGCCAGTGGTGGTACTTATTTTCTGCCAACTTGTGGTTTGTTGCCTTGTCTATTTAACAAGTAGGGAGATCCCAGTTATGAGATGTTGCTCTTGGCTGGTGTAGTGGTTATAAAATTGGGGCTCATCTGAAGATTTGCGGGAGAAGAAAAAGTTACCAAGCCAGTGCAGAGGGTATGTCTGTGGTCTTTCTATCTGGTGGCAGTGCACTATGCCAATGATTGTTTTTGTGAAAAAAAAGCTGCAATTTTGCCAAAGAAAATGCATGCTTTGAAATGTATAGTACTGACAGTGAACTTTGGAGATAAATGTTCTGATATGGACTGTTTTTGTGGAGCTGAGGAACTATGCTTGAAATGTGGTTAAAACTGTCAAAAATGGTAAAAATGTGCTAGCTGCAAGTGATTTTGTGCCAGAAAACATTTGAAAACAGTGGATATAATTTTTCCCTTGGACAGAGGAGGAAAGTATCGGAGTCACTAGAAAGAATAATATTTTAAATTTTAAATTGCAATATCAAAATTCGGTGAGAAACACTGTTTGAAACTATAAACATAAGCCAATAAAAAGTCATTTTTTCAGTTTAAATTTGGCTCCGCCAGCTCAAGGAATTGTTGAGAGGAGAGAGAGAGAGTGTCCATCAAGCTAATTTGCATGGCGTTGAGTGATTGGCTCTCTCAACAAAGACCTGCCCCTTAACTGGAGCTCTTGGACTGTGCAAGTGTTCATGAATGAGAGAGAGAGAGAGAGGAGCGTGCAAGGCATCAGGCCAAGTGAGAACTGTAGCACTGGTACACTTTAGATTTTTGCAAAAAGAACTGTAAAAAAGGGCTGAAAGTAGATAATTCCGGCTTCTTCCATGTAGGCTGAGTAAGTGATCATTCCAGTAGCTACAGCTGTCTGTTTTGGAGCAAATCATCAGGCGGACTGCCCAAGGAGACAAGCAGAAGTGGCGTCAACTGGCATGAAGGCCACATCCTGCAAAGTAAAGCAAGCAAGTGATTTCAGTGAGTACCTGAAAGACTTTTAAATGCTAAACAAAAAGTTTCTGGGCAGTGCTGAGAAAAGTAGCTAAGTTTATGCAAGAAACCAAGGCTGTGCAAATAAACTGAGTGCTGAGAAAAGTAACTATGTTTGTACATGTAGCCAAGGTTGTATGAGTAAACAAAGAGCTGAGCAAAGTAGCAAGTTTGTGAAAGTAAGCAAAGTTTGTTGCAAAGTAACCAAGTTCTGAGTCAGAAAGTAAAGTGTTTGTGCAAAGAAATAGGAAGAGCAAACAGTGAATTGGGTTTTGTGACACAGTGAAGAAATGCAGCAGCCATGTTTGGGGCAGGGGCAAAACAAACAGTAAACAATCAGTGCAGTGAAGCAAATGCAGGCCACTCAATAAAATGGTCAGGATAAAGAAAGACCTTTGAAATAAATAACAGACTGTGAGAATTTGAGCATCTTGGTAATAGCGATTTTCTGGATGTTTTGCAGAGTTTAAGCATGGCAAGTGGAGGCAAACCCTATCCATTGCATGTTGGGACCTGCATAGCCCAGAAAGATCAAGAACTGAGAAAATCTGAAGAGGAGTAGGTCTGTCTAGGAGCTCCCTGTGGCATAGCACTCCCTGGATGTCTTGTCAGTATATGTGCTGTATGTTTAAACATAGAAACATAGACAAATAGAAGTTGACAGCAAATAAGGACCACAAGGCCCATCCAAGCTGCCTGTAGAAAGAACTTTGGCTTATTTATGGCTAGTGGCCCTCCAAAAGAAACTGTACCATGTGTCCGATTGGCCCCTATGTGGACCCTCAGAGAAGCGCATAACTGTGAGAGACAGGCTGATACACAGAGTAAACAGGAGGAAGCAGAAGATTTCCTGCAGGATTTTTTTGTAAATGTGGCAGAATGCAATGTGCAAGAGGTGCAAGCAGCATATAGCCCTTGGCCAAAGAAGAGGCTGAGAGGGGGTTGGCAGTGGCAGGAGTTGAATCTGTGCACCCATGGTAAGTGGTCTGAGTCTGACTGTGCTTGGGAAAGATGAGGAACTGGAGGACCTCATCACCTGGGAGGCCCATGCCTACAGCAGTATTGAGGAGTGGATGTTCTCAGGGATCAAACCAGTAACTGGCTCCTGGGCAGAACATATGGAGATTTTGGAGGAAGTGGAGGCATCTGGTGAAGAGACTGGGTTACCAGATACCATAGCCACAAAAGGTTTTGAGCCCTCAGAGATGGGGAGGGGCTCCATTGTGCAAGAGGCACAGAATGACACAGATGTGGAATGCCTTACACCTGTGTGGAACAAAGAGGTGTGGTTGCTTCAGCTCTCGCCGCCCACAAGTCAGGCTGTTGGCCTACCTCTAACAAAGCGCAGCAAGAAAGAACGAGAGGTCAGGAGGAAAGCTGAGAAAGAATTTGATGTCCAAATCCATTTATGCCAAGATGGTTGTGGGAGAAAATTGAGGACTATAGAGTGCAATAGATGCTGGAAGAAGCCAGATCATCCACCAGTGATCATTGGTGCTGGATGAAAAGCATTGATTCAAGTGCCAGAGAAAATGTCTGCCAAGATAAAGTCAAGTCTTGGAAAGTGGGTCGCACCCTCCTTCTGGACTTAGCAGTAATGGCTGTTCATGGAGGCAAAGAGACTGTCCACTCCATAGAGATTGTCTGCCCAGATGGGACAATCATCCTTGGTCCCCATCTCAAGGAATAGTACCAATAAAAGTACCTGGAAGAGCCAGCTATGAAGAAAATGCCATGGTTGGTGGCCCACATTCTCAGCAGGCAATCGGTCGAAGAAAGAAGATTCAGAAAGTCAAATTGCACCCCCCCCCCGGCAGCAACGATGGAAGTTGTGGTTGCAGTTTCTTCCTTGGTCAGCAGAACCAGATCTAGAGGTGTTGTGGAACAGTTTGATCTGATAACCTGTTTTTCAGCCAGGAGAAGAGAAGACGTTCTGAACCAGTGAGAGAGGTGATGCAGAACTGTCAACCTGCACAGCTAACTTGTAGGGCCAATTTTTTCTTATTTTCTATTTATTGACTACCTTTCTAAAGTAATGTGCCCTATCACCTTGGTCCAGTGGACATCTTCTCTGGATATTTCCAGTAGGCCCTGTGCATGCTCACAGGAACAGTTTAAAGACTGGTTTTGGCCGTTCTGCAAAAAAGACTATTTCTGTGAGGAAGTGTCTTGTGCACTCAGGACATTTTACCTCTAGAAAGACTTTCAGGTTCCACTCTCCCCAAAAATGTTTTGTATGTATTATTTTTGTACTTTATACTGCCTTTTATAGAATAACTGTTTAAAAAATGTTTTGGGGATTGTGTTGTATCTGCTGGTGGGAGGCTTGTTGCTGTGTTTTCTTGCAGGTTGTTTCTTCCTTGCAGATTTTTTCTTACAGGTTTGGCTTGTAGAGGAAAAAAAGAAGAGGATTTGGGGCTTAGCTGGAGCTCTGTTTTTTCCAAGTCTTTTTTAGAGTATTTAGAGTGTAATTTAGAAGTATTTAGACATTTTTAAATTGCAGCTTTAAGCGTGTAGTACTGGGTTTGGTGAAATTCATAACAATGTCATATGTATGTTCCTAAAGCAGTATGTAATGTGAAATGTGTAAAGGTATAGGCTGCCCCTTGGTTAGGGCAGTGTTAGATAGCTTTTTACTAGTGGGATAGGGTTTGGATAGGCTGGTGACCATGATCTGGATAGGGGTGACTAATGCTGTCTTGTAAGGAGTTCCTCAGGATGTTCCTTTGGGATGTCATGGAGTGGGGTGTCCCTAAGTTAATTGTCAGTGATGGCTGAAGTTTGCTTCAGCATGCGTCTGAGTCCTCTGGTAAATCCTGCCTACATTAAGTCACAGGTAGGGAAGGGCCTGGCCACCCCTCCCTGTAGGGTGCTCAGAGATTGGATGCAGTCTAAAGCCTTGCTGCTGACAGCAAGCTCGTCTAATGGTGCTGAGTGTAACTGGCAAGTTCCTGGGGTTACTAGAATCACATCAGTTTTAGATCAGGCAGATAGCTGAACAGTGTTCAGAGGCATTAAATGCTCTCTGTAAAACATTACATCATTATTTGCTTGGCTCTGCTGAGTACAGGATGAGGTAATGCTGTTTAGAACTCTTACAGCAGCATAAGCCACACTTGGCTAACAGCTGTGCTGGATCTGTCAGAGTGTTTGACTGAAGTTGGAGTCTGAAGTGAGAGTTGCTCACTGAGAGCTCTGAGGGCAAGAGGGCCACCCTGGCACTCTTGTTCCAGAGGGAAGGACCCCTCTGTGTGTGTTTCTGACATTGAACAGAAATCCAAAGGCTGGTTTCCTGGAAGTGGTGGCTACCAGATTTTGTGAAGCCTTGGGGGTGGGGGAGAGTGAAGATTCTTCACAGCTCAAGAGGAATGGGACTGAAGGTTCAATAAGTGATTTGGGGCAACCCTAATTCACTGTAAGAACTATCAGCACTGCCCAATTTGTAGAGATCTGTGTGTACAAGTTCAAGAAATGGATTTGTGTGAGATCTGAGGATTTCAAGTACTGTTTAAGTGGAGTTTTCTGATGCCTTGTCATATACTTGGTGCCATAGACCATGAGGAACAAAGTGTGTGAAATGTCAACTGTTGGGTTTAAAGTGAGGTTTTCTGGTGTCTGTCAGAGCCTGTTTGTGAAGAAGGATGTCTCTAGCAGCCCAGTGGGGTTGAAGAATCCAGAATGTCCTAATATAATGGCGGAGATAATCCAGCTTGTAGCCTGAGTGAGTAGCCCCTCATTCCAAGCACAGATGGATCTAACTGGTTACCCAGAGGAAAAGGTGTTTTAGGTGTTAACACATCATCTAGTTGCATTAAAGCAATGCCAGGAATCCTGAAATAGGACTGCTAACAGATTTTGTAAGTCACAGGTCCCTGAAATAGGGATGGCGGCAGTCTGTAGAAGCCTGGTATCCCTGGAATAGGGCTGGACATGGTGTGGTAAAATATGTGTGGGAAGAAAACAGTTTATCTACCTGAAAGAAGTTTGAAAATGTTTTGCCTGCAATGTGTCATCTGTCATTTACAATGCAAGCCCACCTTTATTCATTGTTAACACTGTGTCAGGAATAAAAAGCCATGCAGTAACATCCCAGATTCCTGGTTGTGGACAATCCATCTTTGAGTACCTGAGTGATGTTTTTGCTTCCCCTCAGATAGGAGACACCGCATAGCCCTGGCATCTCTCTCCGAGACTCGGTTACAATAGAAATGTTATTTTCTGCACTACCCTCTGACCTTTGAAATGCCTGAGCCAAGTAGTTGCCCTAATGCCAGGGGTGGTACTTATTTTCTACCAACTTGTGGTTTGCTGCCTTACCTGTGTAACAAGTAGGGGGCTCCTGGTTACAAGAGGTTGCTCTTGGCCAGGGTAGCGGTTATAGCCTTGTTTTATTTTACACTGTGGGCTTGACATTTTTTGTAGCACTCCAGAAGGAATTAGCAAAGAAATCTATGCATTTTATTTTTTGCCCTTTGCTAGACAGTTTTTAGTAGTGCCAAATGAATTCCTGAATTGTTCTTTCTTTTTACTAATTAAAAGATTTACATGTATTTCTTATTTTGATTAAAAAAACAAGTAAGATGTTTCATTAGGCCATTTTGTCATGACGGTGTACAGTACATCTTAACATGTACTATTAAGTAATTTTTGGTCTAGGTATTTTTTAATTTTTGTTCATGTATAAATTTAAGCTGTGAAAAAATCAGCCTATAATATTTTTTATTGTGTTAGTGAGCACGTCTCCTGTAACACACATGCATCTTTCGTATATTTTCTACCATGCTGCACTTTGCACATGCGTGCTGAAGAGTTTTCCAACAAAGTAGCATTCAGTGGTTTTAATCCTCATGAAGAATGTCACAAAGGTTTCTTAATAATTAAAATATTAACATTTTTAAATACTGTGTAAAAAGTCAGAGATCTTGTTGTCTTGATTAAATACGGTAAGTGTTAAATATTTAATCATGTTTTAGTAATTTAACATTTTTATGTCTAACTTTAACTTGACAAAAAAAACTGCTGTGGTCTTTCATATATTTTTCCCCATTAGACTATTTTGTTAAATGCATGCGTGAATTTATTAAACTCTAAACCTTAATAACTTTATAATAAAAAAAAAATCTGCAACAACCAAACGGCCCTACTTTGAGATAAGGTTTAAAGAACATTTAAAATTCTAACTTTAACTCTGTATTGCTTTCATTTTTGTGTGTAAAAAATAATTTTTTAGAAGAAATGTAGAAACCTAGAATTCATCAGATTGGTTCAATCAGTCTGTCCAGATGGTCCCTGCCTAGTCTGCCTCCATAGATCCTAACAAGCTCTGGTAATCCTCAATGCCTATTTGCTAATATTCCCCTGTGAATAGCCACACATGCCTGAACCCCCCCCACACTGTTTTTGCTTCCACCACTTCTGCTGGCAGTCTTTTCCAGGTGTCCGCCACTCTTTCAGTGAAGTAGTACTTCCACACATCCCTCTTAAACCCCGCCCCTCCCCACTTCATCATGTACCCTCTGTTCCTGGTGCTTTGTCTTATTTGAAATAGATTCTCCTCCTGCACCCTCTTTAACCTGGTGATGTACTCGTAGGTCTCTATTATGTCCCTTCTTGCTCTCCTCCATTTAGGGTGAACATTTTGAGATTTCTCAGTCTCTCATCGTAGGGCTTTTAGTGCAACCCCTGCACTATATTAGTTGCCCTCCTCTGGACTGCCTCCACACTGTCTGTGTCCTTTCAGTGGTGTGGCCTCAGAACTGGACACAATACTCCAGGTGGGGTCTCACAAGTGAGTGATATAGCGGTAACATCACCTCCATCCTCCTGCTTGAGATACCTCTCCCTATGAATCCCAGCATCCCACTGACCCTACCAACTGCTTTATCACATTGCCCTTCCACTTTGAGGTCATCAGATATGATAACCCCAAAGTCCCTTTCCTTCTTAGTGACTGTCAGTACATTTATTTATTAAGTTAGTTATTTATTTATGTCTTTGGTGACCAGGTAAGTGCACTGATCTACAGGACCATTTTTGGGCATGACCCGGCCATATAAATGGCATACAGGCAATACAAAACAAGTGTATAATGAATAACAATATAATACAGCATATAACATAGAGGATAATGTATGGTCTTTGATTAATAACCACACTGTAAACACTCGAGAGGTTGCCATGACATCAAAGTAAACCTTGAGAGTGCAGCTCCCGAGGTTTTCAGATGTCATGGCAACCTCAAGAAGTGTCTCCAGTGCACTTATTAACCAAAGACCATACATTATATTTTATAGTGTATGGGCTACCAAGATTGTGTAATCACAGATTTAATTAGTTTATTAATTACTTTACAGAACATTGATTGTTGTGAGCATTCTGTTTTGTTACATTGATTGTTGTGAGTATTCCGTTTTATTATACCATTGATATGACATACTCAAGAAGAGTTAACAACAGAGTGATGTCATATTGATGGCATAACAAGGTTGTAATCTGCTTGATTTCAGTTAATAATAAGGACTTCACATACATTATATAGAGAATACTGGATGGGCAACTATGCACAACCAGAGTGTTCTGCCACAGAGGGGTTCTGATTCCCTCTGACCTCAAGAGCGAAGCTTGAGAGGTCCATGGGATTCAGAATCCCGAGGTGACAGAACACACTGGTTGTGCATAAAGTTGCTCATCCTGTATTTTTTATAGTGCATAGTAATATCATGTGAAAGTGTGCATTTTTTTTTCTCTTTTTCATAATGAAACTGGCTTGTGAAGTCTCTAGAGGTTCTAGAATACTGTCACCACAGAATTAAATAGAGGAAAGCAACAGTGTGTCAACATTCCAAGTGGTTCTGTTGTTGTAGTGACATCACTGCTGCAGCAGAACAACATAATGATGTCACTAGTGCAGCAGAACATGCATATTCCAAGCATGGAATTCCATGTATAACAGCATTCTACTATACACTGTAAAAGTAATACAGAATATAACAAGATAATGAAATAACAGAAACGGTAAATATTTACAAAATATGGATAAGTAGGGGACAGGAGGCCAACAGTAATGGGTACAGTTTAGACATTAGCTACAAGTGCAGAGATCAGGGTATCTGGGGTGAATGGGGAAGCATAGCAGTAAATACCAGAAAATACACAGGAGTGTGATAACATAAAGAGAGAAAAAAAAAAGAATGGTCTCCATTCTGTACTGAGCTCCCGGGTTCCTATGCCCTAGGTGTATGATTTTTCACTTTTTGGCATTAAATTCTAACTGCCATGATCTGAACCACTCCACAAGTTTCCCCAAATCTCTATACATTTTCCTCACCCCCCAGATGTTGGAGTCATCTGCAAAAAGGCATACCTTTCTTTCCAGTGTTCTGCAGTGTCATATATCAAGACATTGAAGAAGATTGGTCCCAGTATTGAGCCTTCTGGCACCATGCTGGTCTCTGTCCCAAAATTAGAGTGCCATTAACCACCACCCTTCTGTCTCCTGTCTGTTAACCAGATAATAACCCAATTCACCACTTCGGATCCCGCTACTAGGTTGCTCAATTTCATTATCAGTTTCCTGTGTGGCACAGTGTCAAAGGCCTTGCTAAAGTCCAGATAGACCATGTCCACTGCCCTCCACTGATCTATTTTCCTGGTCACCAAGTCCAACAAATCAATGAGTCATCTGGCATGATCCCCCAGTAAACCCATACTGTCTATGGGCTTGCAGCCCACAGGATTCAATATACTCTACCAACAATTACAAAAACAGGGTTTCCACTAATTTCCCTACCACTGAGGTGAAACTAACTGGTCTATAGGTGCTAGCCTCCTTCCTGCTGGTGTTGCTCATATGTAGAGGGACAACTTCTGTTTCCTTCAGTCTTCCAGAACCGTGCCTGTTTCTAGAGAACTTGATTAAGGTGGTCAGTGGGGCAGCTTGCACCTCCCTGAGTTTTTTTAGTACCCATGAGTGTATCTGGTCTGGTCCCATACCCTTGTCCCCTTTCAGAGCTGCAAGTTCCTGCAGGACACTTTCCTTTGAAAATGAACTTGTGCCTACCTCTACCCAGTTTGTTCCTGCTGCTCCCTGCTGGTCTGCCCCCCCCCCACCACTGTGAAGACATAGAAACATGAAAAAGTGACGGCAGAAGGGGACCTTACAATCCACCTAGTCTGCCCATTTTAGAGTAACTAAAAACTGAGCAGAAGTACCTGTTCATGATGTCTGCTTTTTGTTGGTCATATTCTGCACAGTCCTACCTGTGTCCCCCCCCCCATCCTTATTATCCTTCCACTTGCCTTCCTCTTCTCACTTAGGTACTAGAAGAAAGTCATCACCTTTAGCTACTCTCTTGGCTATCCTTTCCTCTGTCTGCACCTTTGCTGCCCTCACCAACTTTCCTGCTTCCCTCTGTTTTATGTAGTACACTTTCCAGTATTCCTCCCAGTGCATTTCCTTATACCTCAGCATCACCATCACCATCACCACATTGGCCTCTTTCCTAGAGTAGTATAACAATCTCTTTTTCATTCTGCTTTTACTTACTTCCTTATGCAGAGGCTAGTTGACTTAATTATGCAGTCCCTTATTTTTTCGCCACTGTATCTCCACCCCTGTCCTGGCAATCCCTCTTTTTAAGGCAGTTTCTGAGGCAGTCTATCATTTCTTTAACATCCATCCTCCTAAATAGCATGACTGTTTTCATTGTGTGGTTTGCCTTTATTCCCATCTTAAGGTTATACCACATTATACAATGGCAAGAAATAATGCTGTCCTCTGATTGGTCAGTTGGCACTGTAACCATGATAGTATCCTGACATAACACCACGGATCTAGTGCCAGTACAAAGATGACTGGATCCTATAAAACAAAAAACATCACTGTCCTATGGATGCCGCCAGCCCACCTGTTTCACAGTGAAATCAACTTCACTTGTGATCAGCAGTGAATAAATTTGTCCCTCAGTGCCAGAAATTCACCCAGAAACTCCTTACCACACATGAGGCCTCTCACATGAGACAATTCCCTTCCAGTGCTTACTCTTTAGCATTCTATTTTAAAATGACTCCTTATCAAAACTCAACATTGCCGTCGGTTTCAACTGCTCACTTTGTGCAGAACGGAAATCAGCTTCACTCCTCGCTATCCAGTCCCAACTCCCAGTTAACATACACATCAGACCATGGCAATATGTGCACTGTGGATTTACTTACCCTAGTATCTCACTCAGTGACTTGTTCCTGTGTGTCCTAGCAGAAGCAACACTACTTGCAGAAAGTGTGAAAAAAACTTACCGAGAGTTGGCAAGGTGGCACTGAGTGACACACAGGAACCGCGAGGACAGTGATAGGGAAGCAGAAAAAACACCGGAGACATTGGTCAGCATACTAAAGTGGGAAATATTAAACAAGGTAAAACCAAACAAGTCAGCATAGTGAAGTGTGGGCCAACACAATACCGGGAAATAAAACAATAAAAAAGATAATGGGGTTGGGGGGGCTCCAATCTGTCTACTAACAACACAAAAAAAGAGAGGACAGAGCAGAGCTACATTAACATGACAGTAGCTCCACCTACTAGGCAAAGCAAGTAATCTGCACTATTTTTTTAGTAAGTATTCCTACCCTATCAAAAACTAACAGAAACATCTAGTTTTAATAAATGCTGTTATATTTTTTCTTTTCCTCTTTAAATTGAGCCATTATATAATAGGAATAATGTACTCCAGGGTGTGTGTTGTGCTGAGATAACGTGATACCTTGGCCGTTGGATGCACTCAGCCTGCAACCTTGTGCCCATCCACCCCAGGTGTGGTGTTATCCCATCGCATCACATGCCCTGGCGTGAATTATTCCTTTACTGTCCAGTGATCACTGGTATTTAGGGGACTGCTCACTGTGACATCTGCAAAGCCGACCCTACTTGTAAGCATCATGTTCGGCACTTCCATGTCCCTAGTGAGTCCATCTACTAGCTGCCTGAGAAAATCTCCTCATAGGGAGCCATGGATGTGTAACCCCTAGGTGGCACTATCCCAAGGGCTACTACCCCTGCCTGTATGGCTAGTGACAGGTTAAGGGGCCTAGATCCAGCGACGGATGCCTCCACCCAGAGGTCAGGGTTGGTAGTGGTTAAACTAGCTGGGTCACAGCCCTCTGGGACACTGTGACCCCCTTTTGTTCCCACTAATGGCCCACACAGTACATGGAAGTTACTTTCCCAACACCTCACATATGCACACTTTTTACACATACAGTACTCACTTACCCTCAGGACTGATTCTGCAGCATGTCCCTGAGGACCCCTGTAAAATAAGGTTAAGCAATGCCATAACCACTATGCAATATCCTCTGCTATATATACTGACACCACTAGTAGGATATAGTTCAACAAACATAAATCTGATTTATTCAGGGGGAGTAACAAGGAAGGGGAATCAGGTTAATTTTGCAGTATGACATATAAATCACAGTTCTATGCATGAAACTTAGGGTCCAAATGTCACACTCGCTGGGTACCCAGAGTGGTGGAGGGCTAGCCAGGTCCGATGCCCGGGGTTGGCCAGCTGGTGCAGCTGGTTGGGGCCCTAAGGAAAGAAAAGCATGCACAACAAAATTATAATCCAGAGCAGAGGCTCAGTTCAAGGAAAAGAAAGCACAAATAAATCAGATGGCACACTTTTGATTCATATGGTGTTGCAGGGGGTTGCCCTGAATTGTACTCATGATACCCAAGACAGTTTACAGGATGGATGGTGTTGTTTCTGGGTTTCCAGTATTTCAGCTCTCACTGCAGAGTGAGGGAAATTCAGATTGCAATTCCCCTCTAATTTAATGCACATTTATATGTAAAGGAAAGTACTGTACCAAGCAGACTGCTCGACAATCCCAATTGCAATTACTGCAAAACCCGACAGCACACACAGCATCAGCAGTCCCTGAAAGGCCGATCGTATTTAGCAAACTTTCAGTCTTTTTCAGGTTAAGCCTGGTCTCCAACTCTTCTGAAATCTTTCTTCAGAAACTCGGGTTCAGCCCGATTATGCTACTAATGGCCACAGACCAACTTTGGGGCTTACTCACGGGCTTCACGCGTGAACTACTCACCGCTCAAACAAAAGGGCTCCTTCTCTCTTCACAGTCACCTCAGATCTGGCTTGCCAGCAACAGTTCAGGGCATTTCCCTTCAATCCACTAGAGTCCAGTTGGCTGATGGAACTGTCAGTCACAGCAGAGCTCCCTCTATAGGCGCAAAAAAGGTGCCATTGGACCAGAACTACACTTCCCAGGGGCTCCCTTCATATAGCCCCCTTGTAACAAGCTCCAGCTTGGAGTACCTTTCCTGATTGGCCCAAACAGTCACCATTTTAGGGCTCCCCTAACCAGTTTGGCAGTTCAGAATCAAAATGGTGGGGCTTCACACAACAGTTCATGCTGCAAAAAGGCAAGTTAAAACAAACTACATTTTCATTATTTGTCTAAATGGTTTCTGGCAAATGGTTACATCTTTGGAAAGAGCTCCCTCTGCGCCACTAGCGACGGCAGAATCGGAGCAATTGCTCAGAAGCTCAGGCAGTACTCGAGCAAAGAACACACAGTTCCCCCAGGCAAACTAATTATGTCGCCGAGCAGGCAGACCTTAAAGAGACAGTACTCATAGGCTTGGGAGTGCAGGCAGCACCCACAACTAAAGGCATTTTGCTGAACACTAGCTAGGCATGGAGCATTTAGGCAAGCTCCTGGAAGGCTTTTAGGAACCCCCATTTGCAGCGGGGTTACAGATGAGGCACAGAAACATAAAATTCGATGTCAGGTAATTACTGCTTGACCCACCCTGTTTGCCAATTTTCCCTACCTACATTAATACTGCAGACCCTACTTAATCTACAGCTTTTTTTCCCTCCCCTTCCTTTCCACTATGATTCCCTTGTGCCTATCCCTTGCATTCTTGAACCTCAATAGTATTTTTGCCCATACCTCTTCCACTGTAAGGTGGTTCCAGGAATTCACCACTCTTTCTGTGAAGAAGTACTCCTTCACATCTCTCCTGAATCTACCTCCCTTCAGCTTCATAGCATGTCCTCTTGTTCTTGAGCACCTTTTCTTCTGAAAAGTACTTCCCTCCTGTACCTTGTTTACCCTGTTAAATATTTAAAGGTCTCTATGATATCCCCTCCCTCCCCTCTTCCAGGGTGTACCTACTGAGGTAATTTAGTCCCTCCTTATAGTGCTTTTGATGCACACCCTACACCATGTTAGTTGCCTTCCTCTGGACCATCTCCACTCTAGTTATGTTGTTCCAGTGATGTGGTCCCCAGAACTGGACTCAGTACTCTAGGTGGAGTCTTACCAGTGATCTATGTAGGGGCAACACCACCTCTTTCTTTCTGCTGGTGGTGCCCTTCCCTATGCACCCCTGCATCCCACTAGCTTCCCAATTGCTTTGTTGCACTGCCTTGCTACCTTTAGGTCACCTGATATGACTACCCAAGTTCTTTTTCTTGCTTGGTAGTAGTCATTATTAATCCATCCATTTTGTACTTTGCCCCTGGGGTTCTGTGCCCTAAGTGCATTACTTTGCACTTTTTCACATTGAAATCCAGCTGCCATATCCTTGATCACCCCTCTAGTTTTCTCTGGCTTCTGCTCATCCTTACCACCCCCCACCCCCTGGAGTGTCCATCATATTGCAGATTTTGGTGTCATCTGCAAAAAGGCAGACCTTCCCTTCCAACTCCTCTGGCATGGGTGTAGGCAGGCATACTTCAAGCACTCCATGGTGTGCAATTTTATTTAAGGTGGGTAGCAAATAGGCTCTAAACTACTTCCTTTTTCCATGAAAACTAACAAAGAAAATACTGAACCTTTCTGTAATTTTATTCATAGGAGTCAAAACTAGAAGAACTGGTCACTAATACTTTCTTTGCATCCCAATGACAATACAACTTTACAGGCTCTGGGTTGGTATGTGGGTGCCTTAGGGAACAATGCATGGCATTTGTATTTACCCATGCATGGCAACAACCACTGTCATGAGATACAAAAGTTGTATTTATTGTGTCAAATGAGGCAACAAAAGTGGTCCTGGTGTACATCTGGCTACACCGAGGGGAGCTCATCCTAACGAGGGGGGGTAGCAGTGAGTCCACTTGGTGTGTAGCTCTGAAATCCCTGACTGCATCCCTGCTTTGATGGAGTGGTTTGGCTTGTTCACATTTTGGCCAAAGTTTGATAACTAAGAGCCCCTATTTGGGATATGAGAGATTAAAAAAATCCTCCATTACAGGCCTGTTTGGGCAGATGGGGGGGCACACTGGACTTCATTTGTTTATTGATATTGGTCACAACCAGGAGCCCCTCTAAAAACAATTAAATAAATTTATAAAGCCAGGGTTGAGCAGATCACACACTGAATTGGGTTATGATTAGGGGGAAGCTGTGATCACTTTCCTAGTGATTTGCTCCCAGCCACACCTAGCAGACTGCACTTTATAAATGTGACAAGAAAGCCAGAGTATTGGTAGTTTACTCACCTGGTAAAGGTGATTGTGGGGGGAATACATCTCTGAGGCATTCCACATTCATGACATCATAGGCCTGTTCTTATGTGCATCAAAAATGGTTGCGGCACACCCTAGAGCTCCGGTGTGTTTCTTGTAAAGAACAAATGTTTATTATAAAGAACAACTTCATTACTAAGGTAAGAAGCCACCTGGCTAAGCCATTTATTAATATCCTACAACAAAGATCAAACAAGACCACAAGAATATGTTTCTACAGATATGCAACTGTTTAAAATTGCAAAACTGGTAGTCTTGGAAATGTTAGCACTGCGGCTTCTACTAGCCTCAGTTGTCCAGGAAAATGTTAACTGAGAAATTGCCAGCACAGTATTCAAATTATGAACATTATCGCATTGTGCAACTGTAGAGTTTATTAGCTACCTGAACACCCCTGCTAGCGTTGCCAGGAACTAAAATAATATCTGACCCACAGAACTGAACACAGAATCTATGCAGTGATTTACATGAGGTAATATAATAATCAACCTGGTCCCTGAGTTGTATTAATCACCAACAAGAATCTGGTGACCCTACTAGCCCTGCTAACTTGTAAAAAGGGTACTCTCAAACTCACCCAGAAAGGCTTCCTTGCACTGGAAAATGTTTATAATGCCTGAGCTGGATTCAGACATTACTGGAGTTCAGTGGCACTAAATCAAAGCACCTGCAACCACCTTGTGCAATTTTCTACACAAAAACAGTCCAACAGAGAAAAGGAAGTTCTATGGGCCAAAATGGAGCCATCCAAATGTTTCTTTATGGCCACAGTTTCTCAAGCAACTGCTAGCAGCATGACCATCCCCACCTACTTCTTTCCAGTTTACAAATCTCCTGATACATGAGAGCTGCAAGCTGACTGGCTCTCAGCTCTTATGAGATTTCGGCCATCATCTTAGATGAGGATAAACAAACTAGGTTTGACTAAATCCAACATATCTTGCAGTGGATAATGGAGCTAGTAATTGCTACAGCTTCTCTAGGCAAAGTCCCCTAACTTACTGACCATGACAGAGAACTGAAGAAACATGTTTTACAGAACAAAAAATGCTTCTGCCCCAAACTGTATCCTATTACAATTGCAGCCAGCAATGCAGATGATCCCTCACTCAGTTTACCACAGCCAAGGCAAGTTTTAGCTAAAGCAGCCTGCCCCCGCCTTAAAGGCACAACATGCCTACTTTATCCCAGAGATAACCAAGGCATACAAAAAGGGACGAAAATGATACACAGCACTGTTCTATATTGGGTGAACATACAAGGATGTTTAATTAAAATAACTATTTGGGAAATAGTGAACTTTAATAGTCATTTCTTTCACTAATATTCAGTTGCTTTTTCTCTCTTAAAGGCACAATAACATATTAATTAAGGAGCTGCTACTATGTACTGTGTGTGACAAAAGTAATACATACCAACATGAATGCATGACTTGGTCCTATTAATTTAATAAAAAAGGACCGGAACAAGATAATTTATCACATTTTTGAAATTTAAAGGACACTAAATTTAAAGGATGCTAAAATACTAACTAATGTGGCACAGTTCCCCATTATAAGCATAGTACCACCTAAAGTGCTTACTCAAGACATCACTACACAACAGTCTCTGAAGCATTTTTTTCAGTCCCTCTGTGTCTCACCTCAAAATGACATGTTCTCTAGACCTTTTTTATGACATGTTATGTATTTTTAACTCACCACCTTCTTCTATCAAAAGGTAGAGGAAACTCCTCTATTATCTACCTGACCAAAACACCCTAAACAAGTAGGTCTCATCCTGCTTTGACAGAGTGGTTTGGCTTGTTCTCATCTTGCCAAAGTTTGATAACTAAGAGCCCCTGTTTGGGACATGAGAGATTAAAAAAATCCTCCATTACAAGCCTGTTTGGGCAGATGGGGGGGGCACACTGGACTTCATTTGTTTGTTGATATTGGTCACAACCAGGAGCCCCTCTAAAAACAATTAAATACATTTATAAAGCCAGGGTTGAGCAGATCACACATTGAATTGGTTTGTGATTAGGGGGAAGCTGTGACTTCTTTCCTAGTGATTTGCTCCCAGCCACACCTAGCAGACTGCAATTTATAAACGTGAGACAAGAAAGCTGGAGTACTGTCTTTGCAAACAGAGAATGAAACAGCAGGACTCTAACTCAGATCAGCAAGGTACTTTTTACATTATATAAAGTGCAGGACCAAACCGATTGGGGCCACTTTGACGGAGTGGTTTGGCTTGTTCACATTTTGGCCAAAGTTTGATAACTAAGAGCCCCTATTTGGGACATGACAGATTAAAAAAAATCTTCCATTACAAGCCTGTTTGGGCAGATGGGGGGGGCACACTGGACTTCATTTGTTTGTTGATATTGGTCACAACCAGGAGCCCCTCTAAAAACAATTAAATACATTTATAAAGCCAGGGTTGAGCAGATCACACATTGAATTGGTTTGTGATTAGGGGGAAGCTGTGACTTCTTTCCTAGTGATTTGCTCCCAGCCACACCTAGCAGACTGCAATTTATAAACATGAGACAAGGAAGCTGGAGTACCGTCTTTGCAAACAGAGAATGAAACAGCAGGACTCTAACTCAGATTAGCAAGGTACTTTTTACATTATATGAAGCGCAGGACCAAACCTCAATCCCCCCATAACAGATTGCATTCTGGGAAGATTACCTTGGCAATATGCTATAAAAAAAACTGAAAAACAGGTTTAATGGAGTTAATGCTGACATCCTATTTCTATTGTCCATGAGAAAAGAAAAAATAAAGATTTTTTTATGTCAGCTCTGATCAGAATAGCTTTTAAAATCATCAATTGTTTTCTTATTCAATGTTTTCTAATACATCTCAAACTTAAAAGAAAAAACACACTTTATCATCAAAGTCTGTTTTCAGCTTCCTACCATACACTTCATTTGTAAAAAAAAAAAAATGATCTTGTCACAGACCGCAATCAGCACTAACTACTAACAGAATGTTGATACCTACATTTACAATTTACCAAATACTTGAAATCTGAGTGGGGTTTCTGTAAGAAAACAGCTAGAGTCTGTTAATTATAGCAGTTTATAGCATTGATGATCTGGGCAGTTAGATCTGGGTTTGAATCCCACAGCCCCCACAAAAAAAAAAGAAAATTTTTTTACAGAGCTAGATGTGTCTCTAGGTCTCCTTCTGAGGCACCAGGTGGCTCTGATAATCATTTGTTCCAAGGGATTTTTAAGTCAATTTGAAGGCATTAAATAACTTCTGTTCTGTTCTCCACTGCACAAGCATGTCTGTTGGATAATAAGGTCCCAAACTAGTGTATCTGATTACAGCATGCTAGAGCTATCTCATGCCCCTCCCACATGAATCAGAAAAAAGTTTGGGGTGGAGGCAGAGGTGGATCTTACTCCAAAAAAAAACCTAATGCTGTCTCCCACTACTTAGGTTCCAGTTCTTGTACTACCCATTTAAGAAAGAAAAATGTACCCTGCAACCATTGACTAACATGAAAGCGTATTTATTTGAGGGCTGAAAACATTGCTTGGAGGAGGGTAAGGTGGAGGAGACTATTTACACCTTCAGTCAGTTCCACAGACAGAAAACATGACATCACTCCTTTTGTACATGCAATAGTCCTGTAGGCTCCTCCCACAGTCGTAAAAATGGAACGGGACCTGGGGGTAATCATATCAGGTGACATTAAGGTTAGCAAGCAATGTGAGAAGGTAGTAGGGAGGGCTGGGGGGATACTGGGATGTATAAGGAGAGGCATCACCAGCAGAAAACAGGAAGTTGTTATCCCACTTTACAGACAGTTGGTGAGACCCCATCTGGAGTACTGTGTCCAGTGCTGGAGACCCCATCTCCGCAAGGACATAGACAGAATGGAGGCAGTCCAGAGGAGGGCAACTAAAATGGTGCAGGGTCTGCAAGAGAAGCCATATGAGGAGAGACTAAAGGAGCTTAATATGTATACCCTTGAGGAAAGGAGGGAGAGGGAGGGAATGATAGAAACTTTAAAGTACCTCAGTGGAATCAACAAAGTCCAAGAGGACTTTCAGAAAAAGGGATGTGCAAGAACAAAGGGACACAATTTGAAGATAGAGGGGGACAACTCAGGGGCAATGTGAGGAAGTATTTTTTCACAGAGAGGGTGGCGGATGCATGGAACAGCCTTCCTGAGGAGATTGTGGGGCCTAAACTGTGGGAGAATTCAAGAATGCATGGGACAGACATAAGACAATTCTTGTTGGGGGGTAGGAATAAACAGGCTGTTGGTTAACTAGGATCTGCAGCTTATCCTGTAGGTAACGACACAGGCAGACTAGATGGGCCAAGCGGTCCTTATCTGCCATGAAAGTCTATGTTTCTATGTTTCTATGTCTTATGTAATACATTTTGTTAGTTGAAAAATGGCTTTATCATAACTTTTTTTTTTTTTTAGAGATATGGAAACCTTTCAAACAGTGCAGAAGTTAATCCTAATGAGTGTAATACTTCAAGTTTATTCATTTAGCCGAAGTACATTAACATGACATAAAATTAAAAAGAAACATATTACAATTAAAAAGTAAACTGGTCTAGCAATAGCTACACATCAATGCTAGCATGTCTCTTTATTAATACTGCACTCAACAATGAAACATTCCAATTTGTTATGGGTCCCTGTGTACCTTCTAAAACATAGTTTTATTTAACTTCCTCTATTCCAAATAGCATTACGGGTACTTTTCAAAAAATGTTTTCCTCCTTCTCACTGTAAAAAATGAACAGTGAACAATGTTTGGGATACAATTTCTACTTGCGACAATTTTCATGAACATGCAGAAATCAACTCTCCATCTCTATTCTATTAAATCTTGTATAAGCAGAATGCAGTGTTTGAAATCTCAAGGTGGCAAAAGCCTAGGGCATGACAAAAGTAGCAAGTTCCACTTTCACACATTTTCACAAAATTCCACAAATTTTGCAAATCCTCATGGAATTTTATGAAATTTTACAAAATGTTTCATTTGGCCAAAACCAAACTGTTCTTGTAGATAGAAACCTGCACATTAGCATGCTTTCTTGAAGTAAGGAGTCGTAAAGGAATACCAACGTTCAAGTTCATGACATTTGTATGAATGGCTTTGAACTTACAGGGACTTAAAGTCTGGAAATGTATTGTTTTGTAAATTTTTCTGAAAATATTTTGCTGCTTACAATTCAACGGTTCCATGTCATAAGGGAGAATGAATAATGGAGATCTGTCAAAGGGGCGCTGAACCCCCAGAGTGAAAACTTTTTGGATAGTGTTTTCATGCAGGGGGCTTTGCCCCCCACATCACCCCCTCCTGTAATATAGATTCCTATTCCGAGGGGGATAGAACTTGGGGAAGGAGGCAGAACAGGGTTGCCCAAATGTGTTGGCACCATTGTTCCTTCACCCTTTTGACGGGTTGCCATTATTCGTTTGCCCTTTTGACGTGTTACCCAATTCAACAACCTTTGGAGCAAAACATCTGAAAATGCATAACCTTCTTGGAATGGTCATAGAAACAACTAAATGTGGATAGGTTTTGTTAAGTATGTGTTTATCATTAGGTACATTTGACTCATGGATGGGTTAGGGATGTTAACTAGGTTATTAATGAAAGGAGGCAATCTCTTCTGATGTAATTACTCAAATGTACTTATGTGTTGTACTACTCACTTGCAAATTATTTTGTGCTGTTCATGTGCAAAATTATAAATAAAAAGTTTATATAAATATATTATATATATATATATATATATATATATATATATATATATATATTATAGTGGCACAGTCACACCACTATAGTTAGGGTTCAGCGGCCACTTACATACTGAAGTCAAAAGTTTGGGCGTTAATAACTTTGGACCTGTTCAATGGATTTGCCTGAAATTTTGAATGTGCAGTGGGGCATGGCTGATCTCTTGATCTGCTAAATTATGTATTGGTAGGACTTACGGTCTTTGCATACTAAAATGCTGAAAAATGTAAAATTATCTGTTTTTGGAGGCAGCATTAGAGATTTGGGATGTGGCCCTGCACAGCCATTGTGTGGTGTGCCACTCTGCAAGATGGCTCCTTTGAAAAAGCATTGATGGCCGAATATACTGCTTTTTGTTTGGTGAAAAAATATTAAAGCATTCAAAAGTTATGCCACTTTTAATTTCCTATTAGAAGTCAAAGGGAAAATATATATGTATGTTTTGTGAACAAAGAATGGGGTTCTGGCCATCTCATCCCTCCTGGGGATCAAAGAATTTGCAGCCTCGCAGTTCAAGAATCTTTGTGCCCAAGGATTTTTAAAATTCTTTGATTGCGAGGTCTGCCATCTTGTTTTTGATTTTCCGATCGAAAAAACACAAATATCTTGGCTCAGGGGGTCACTTCTGAAGTAAAACTTGGATGGGTTTTACTCAGGGGACCCTGATCTATTGAACCTTGCCTTTGGTTTGATGGAAATTGGTCTAAAAATAGAGTTCTGAGCTTTTAAAATCTTAGTTCATGGCTCGCTAATGATCTTTGATCGCAAGCCTGCAAATTCTTTGATTGCGAGATTCTTTGATCGTGATCGTGCATCGCAAGCTAGGGACATAATGGACAGATTTTAAAATATTTTTTCTCAGCCCAGGGGTGCCCTAGACAATTAAATGAAGGTGGGTTTTGCTCAGGGGGCTTCGTTCTGCCCCATCTGAATAAAAATAATCATGTTTTACATATCCCTGGTAGTCTAGTGATTCCCCCCCATCATGATAACATATATAATGATCTTTGTTATTCATATCCCTTGTAGTCTAGCTGCCCCCACATCATAATAAAATATATAACTATCTGCAATTTTCTGGTAGTCTAGTGGCCCCCCAAGTGTATTTTATACATATTGCTTTTTTAGATCCCTGGTAGTCTAGTGGCCCCACCATCTGTATTACATTATAATTATTTTTCATATCCCTGTTAGTCTAGCGGCTCCCCTCCATCATAATAAAATACATAAGGATTTCCAATTTCCTGGTAGTCTAGTGGCCCCCACACCCCCACCCAGCTGTGCCAGCCCACCCAGCACCCCCCACCCTTCCCTATTTGGTGACTGGCACAGCCCACCTCTCACCTCCACGGCCAGCTGCTGACTGTGTGCATTACGGTCGCTAATGCAAAGAGGAGCTCAGAAATAATTTCAGAGCTCCTCTTTGCATTAGCACTCATAATACACACAGTCAGGGCTAGGGTAGGGTGCAAGGGGAGGGAACCCTAAAATCAAATTTCGTCACTTTTTTCACTGGAGAAGAACCCTAACTGATGCATTCACAAAGTTTTTGCATAGAATAAATAAATAAATATATATATATATATATATATATATAGATAGATAGATATTAGGGCAAAAACTCTGTTTAATGCATTAGTTAGGGTTATTCTAGCGACAAAGTGAGGAAGTCAATGTTAGAGTTGAAAATCCCCTTGGACCCCCTCCCACCCCCAACTGGCATTGGGGTGCATTGGGGTCGCCAGCCCTAACTCTCACCCCATGACATGTGTAAAGCAGCAGAAGTATAGGAGAATGGGGTGAGAGTTAGGACTGATGACCCTAATGCACACCCCAATGCCAGTTGGGGGGGTCCAAGGGGGGTTTTCAACCCTAACACTGAATTTCCTCACTTTTGTTGCTGTGGAACAACCCTAACTAATGCATTAAATGGATTTTTTTGCCTCTAATTTCCCTTCTTTTTGAGAATGACAACGAGAAATAGTGAATGCAATGCAGCGGCGGGAGCGCAGGGCCTGCCATTTGATGTCTTGTGGCATAGTAACAGGAACAGCAACACAAACAGAAGTGCTAACAGTGCCACACATGGTAATGCAAGTGCAAATGAGAACAGAAAAGGTAACACACACGGTGGCGTAGACGGGAACGGTCTGCCAGGTGATGTGTTGTCACATAGTAACATGGTGCCTGCAAACGGAAATGTCAATGGGCATGGTGACGCAAAGTGAAACAGAAAGAGAAACAGTACTGTAGACACAAATGGCAAAAAATAACAGAAACGCAAGCGCAAATGAAAATGCAAAGGATAACGCACATGGTGGCGTAGATGTCAACGGTAAGTGAACGGGTACGGAACCGCAAGCGGAAAGGGCTACGGTAACAGTAATGTAAGGGCACAGGCTGGTTTTCCCCAAAACCTGCATAGAGAAAGACAGTGAGTACAAAGAATGTATGCATAATAATGGGTATCGGAGCAGAAAATGAGGACTTGGAATACTAAATAGGTTATGTCTCAGGAACCGTACGACGTAGAAAAAAATTTAAAAGTCATATGATTTACGACTGTCATGGCTAGTTTTTGGGGGCTAAGTATTTTTCCGATGAAAAGTCCGTATCTTGCACCGTTTCTGAGATACGGGCCCTGAAAGGCACGGCCAATGCCGTAATGTTATCCTATGGGAAAAAGAGACATTTGGAGCACCATAACTTTGCCTCCCTGTAATATTATTTCACCAAACCACTGAAAAGCACATCTGTGGGCTGTTGGCTGTCTTCCCTCCAAATTTCAGGAAAAAAGACCAAACCGTTATTTTGCAGCAGGGTGCCAAAGGATTCCTGTAATGCGTCGGGCGCCGTAATGTTATCCTATGGGAAAAAATGTCAAATTTGGAGTGTCGTAACTTTGCTGCCATGTAATATTTTTTCAACACAACACTGAAAGGCACATCTGTGAGATGTCGGCTGCATTCCCTCCAAATTTCAGCCCAAAACTCCCAACCGTTCTTTTGCAGCGCAGTGACAAAGAATTGCTGTCATTTCCACAGATCTAGGAAAACTACTGCCTAATTTCAGAAAGCTTTCGCAAAAATTTGCGACACTTTCGTGAGCACGAAAGTAATTTGTGAAAGTACTTTTCCCAGAAATTTGAAAAACATATTTCTGGGGTGTTTACCCCAAAATAAAGACATAGGTAATATCCTCAGGGTCCGACTAGGTGAATACAAAAAGAATTAGGTTGCTAGAGGGTCCCAAATTTAAATTCCAAGCATTTTTCTGATCACCAACTGAAAACAAAATGGTGGATTTGTGAAAGTAACAGGCCAATTTGCGAAAGTAAAAATGCATTTGCGACACTGTCGAACGTTTTGTTAACTTTTCCCATTGACTTATAATGGGAAATTGTTTTTTGACTACCTTTTGAACCATTAAATATTTTTTCACCAAATCTTCAAAAGGCACATCAGGGTCCCTGGCCGCATGTTCCCTGAAGATTTCGGGCCAGTTGCACAAACTGTATGACCTGTAGGAGCGGCCATAGAATTTCAGAAAAAGCGTAAACGTGCACGCAGATCATGCTTAATAACTCCGCTGCCATATATCTGACTGGTGCAAAACTTGGTAGATCCCAAGGCCTATGGTTCTTGATCATGTGTTCCAAATTCCAGGCAAATCCATCAAACGGTTGCAAAGTTATTAAGGTGCAAAGTTTTGGGGTTTAACATAGAAATGGCTCCTCAACCCTAACTATGGTAGCACTACCGTGCTACCATAATATATATATATACACATATACATACATAAATACACACCAAGTATTCTGATATGTGACTTGAAGATTTGATGGACATGATGGACTCAATTTTATCCTCTCGACAGTCTGAAGCCCTAAGTATCAAAGGATATGGCACACAGGGTTTGTGGCAATCAATTGGCTGGAGATCTGGAGTTTCAACCCATGTGCCAGGTACTGCAAGTGAGACCAACCATTTTCTGGTCTAGCCCGTGGCATTCCCATGGGCTGTTTTTATGGAGCTTACACCAGATATTTGGTGAAAGCTGCCCTAGAACATGAAAACTGTTGCAATTGTGCCCAAGATTTGAGAATCAAGCACAGTTGTGGCAAAGGGGTTTGGCGCATCACTAGAACCATGTTGCAGAGCTTGGT
Source organism: Neoceratodus forsteri (assembly GCA_016271365.2). NCBI lineage: Eukaryota > Metazoa > Chordata > Ceratodontiformes > Ceratodontidae > Neoceratodus > Neoceratodus forsteri. The sequence continues at coordinate 49,669,635 of CM057450.1, read as the reverse complement.
GCAAGCCCTGTGCCGCAGTTTGAAAATTTAACCCAATGAGTGAAAGGAGAATGGGTGAACTGATACTTTTGGGTGACCTGAATTTAAACTGCATAGGTAGAGATAATGACACATATAAAAGTGAATGCTAAATTGTGTTTGATGTAAGTAATAAGTATGTTGACCAGGTATAAAAGACATAATAATAAATCAAATGTAGGTACACATATAAATTGGATTGGGGTCAATAACAAAGTTAATATTAAACTGAATGGAATTGTCCCTGACTCCATTAGTGACTGTGCTTCTGTAGTCCATGCATGTAATAATATAAGATTGAAATCAAAGCCTAGGATAATTCAATTCAGAATGCTATATTATTGATTTGAAACTGACTTTATAACAGATTAAGAAAAAAAATGATTGGTTTTCCTTTTTTTTAATAATGTATGGTAATAAGGCACTGGAATTTTTCTTAAAGATATTAGACAAGCATGCCCCCTACACTAGAAGAATCAGAGGTAATCAAAATAGGTGGTTAAAGCAGGAGTTGGCATTATTTAAGGAATGTGATGAAAACTGGAAAACAATTAAAGAAACTGGAAATAACTGACTGGTAACAATGCAGATGCTTAAGAAATATATGTAAAAAGGAGATTAAAAAGACAAAACAAACTAATGACTTTGCCAATGCAAATAAATTCTGGTAATCTGTTAATGATCTAGTTACACCAAATATAAACAATAACATAAATAGGATTGTTAAAGATAGGGAGGAAAATACAGACCAGGAGGAAGAAAGCTGGCATATTTAATCAGGTATTTATCAATTCAGAAAGTTATGTAGTAAATATGGTGCCACTACAAAACAATATAGGAAATAAGCATTTGTCAATGCCGAATATTATCTTTCTGGCATTGGCATTGGTAGTGCAGGAGTTAGAGAGATGCACAATAGGAATGGCAGTGAAGTATTCAACTGACACCATTGCCACCCCCACCCTGCAGAGACTGACAGACATGGGTGCAAAATAGGAGAAAGGGGTGAACTTTGGGGCTGAAGGGTCCAAGGCACACCTCACTGCCTGTCACTGGCTGCAGAGTGGGGGTGGAATGGCGTGAGCATTGCAGCCGATAATCCCAAGTCACACCCCTGAAGTCTGTCAGTCTCTACAGGGTGGGGCATTATGGTTGGAAATCCTAAATCCCTGGGTGTTTGTTGATATTGTTTCACTCCAAATTTTCAACATTGGCTTTCTGTGACCCCACCTCATGAACAGTGGCACTATCAGTTTGTTAGCGGAAAGGTGATTGTGCACAGCGACTGTGCCATTTGGCGCCACTGGTGTGAAAACACATTTTGGGCAGGATGTGAAAAATGACGGCTGTACTGTTCATGAGAAGGTGAAATAAAATGACAATGTTGAAAATATGAACTGAAAATATGAAAAATTGGTGAAGTCACGTGTGTGCGTAGAAACTGTGCAATGCACGCCCGTAACACAATTACTTTGGGGATTTTTTAACCAGATTTTCAACATAGGCATTTTGGGACCTCCGCTCATGAACAGTGGCACTGTGATTTTGTTAATCTGTCCCAAAAGTTAATTTCCTATAGTGACCCCGTCATTGTGCGCCAGATGTGAGAAAACACATTTTGGGCAGGATGTGAAAAATGACAGCTGTATTATTCATAGGGAGTTGTAAAAAGAATGACAATGTTGAAAATCTGGAGTAAAAATATTAAAAATTGTTAAAGTTAAGAGAGTGCGTGGAAACTGCGCAACACACACTTGTAAAGCAGGCATTTTTTGGAATTATTTCACCAAATTTGCAACATAGGCTTTTTAGGACCCCACCTCATGAACAGTGGCACTGTCATTTCATTACTCGATCCCGAAAGTTGATTTCGTGCAGTGACCTCGAAATCACCTTTCGAGACAGAATAATAAGATGACAGTGCATGTGTTCATGAGATGGGGTTCAAGAACCCCATGTTGAAAATCTGGAGACAAATTCAAAAAAATGGCTGAGATATCAACCTAAGTTGAACCACCTCCATTGATGCCATCATACAGCTTACCGGCATTTTTTCATTTTGCAGTTTGGCTTTGAAGAGTCCAGACATGTTCCCGCTCCACCAAAGATCACAGTGCTGGACCTCCGGAGGTAAGTATGGGATGAGGGGGGTGTGCAGAGGGTGGGTGTGAGTTAGGGGAGGGGGCATCATGGACAATGGAGCATTTTCTTTTTTTCAGGTACAAAAAAAATGGACTGTGTGCCATGCGATGGTTTTCTTTCTTTACAGGTGACATAAAGCAAATGTTGAGCACACTTGGGTGGGCTCCCAGTGTGCCCCATGACTTTTGGAGGGGTGATGTTGGCCACACTGGGGTGGAGTGGGGGGAGGAACATGCAAATGCAGTCGGCTTTCTGTGAGCGGAGGCACACTGGGGTGGGCTCCCAATGTACCACACAATGTGGGGGGTGGCGGACATGCCGACATGGGGTTTGCACTCCTGATGTCAGCTTTCTTTGAGGACTGTGTAGCTGCCGCCATGTTTATTGAAATGTTTCCCCAGGAAAGGCACGTTTGGGAGGCGTGTCATCTGTGCCACTGCATGACGAGCTTGTCTTTGATTGCAGTGACACATTTCTTTCAAGTTGATGGCACTTTACATAATACTTGTATTAGTGCTAGCTTGCTGGCTAATTGGGGAATGAGGGATGCACCTACTAAAGCATGCCCTGCATTCATCAATACTGACACACTTCTGCATTTCTCCTACTGCCACAAGATGTTGCTTGCGCACATGCAAGACGACATAAAAAGGAATATTTAAGATGACCAAAATTCTATTTAAAGGCAGTTTCTATATATATATATATATATATATATATATATATATATATATATATACAGGGCTGGATATTCAAAAAGGTTGCGCCATGCGCAATAGGGTTGCACCTGCACAAGTCCGAAATTACGCCATTCTGCCATATTCAGCAGGAGGCAGTTGAGCCCCCCAAGTCAAGCTGAGCAACAGCGCAATGCTAATGAAGGCATGCTCTACCGGAGGGGGAGGAACCATGCATAAACTGCACAGCCCGATATCCAGCGGGCTGTGCAGAGTTGTTTAGGCGCAATCCCCAACCTGCACCTGCACAACTTTGAGCCCCAAAAAGGGTAAGTCGAGGCCACCCACAGGTGAGCTGCCGCATTGCAGGCGCAACACAGCAGCTGCCACCTGTGGGTGGCCCTCACCTCTCCCTGTGCCCCCCTGCAGCCCAATCACTGGCATATGGCACCCCCTCCCTCCGACTGGCCCGATCGCGGAAAAAGTGTAAATATCCCCCACCCCAACTGGCCCGATCGCGGGCAAAGGGTAAATATCCCCACCCCGACTGGCCCGATCACGGGCAGCAAAGTGTCAACCCCAAAAGGACATATCCCTGGTGATCCAGTGGACCGTGAAGTCGATCGCAGGCTAAAGTGTAAAGTACCCCCAAGAACATATCCCTGGTGGTCCAGTGGACCTCAAAGCCCGATCAGGCTCAAACTGTTCAAACACCCCCAAGGACCACCTACCCTGGTGATCTAGTGGCTCCCCACCCACCCACCATGAAGCCCCACCATCCGCTCCCCGGCGGCTGGCGGGCAGCATCCACCCGCCTGCGCCTGCCAACTGACTACCGATAGGTTGCACACCATTGGTGCGAGAGCAAGAGCCACGGGCATGCAGCCTATACAGACATAAGTAAACCAGATATGTGAATGAATTCAGGCAGATCTGGACTGCCTTGTACGGTATGGGCTGCACGCCCATTGGCCTTTGCTCTGCACCAATGGGTGTTAGCCCTACCGGGCAGTCAGCCCGGGCAGGCAGCGGGCGGCAGGCGGGTGGGATGCTGCCGCCCGCTGGCTGCCGGGGTGCGGGTGGGCTCGTGGGTGGGTGGTGGGGCTACTCAGATCACCAGGGTAGGTGGTCCTTGGGGGTGTTTGAACAGTTTGCAGCCCGCGATCGGGCTTCGAGGTCCACTGACCACAAGGGATATTTTCTTGGGGGTACTTACACTTTAGCCCGCGATCGGGCTGGTGGGGGTACTTTTACACTTTAGCCCATGATCGGGCTTCACGTCCACTGGACCAGGATATGTCCTTGGGGGTTGACACTTTGCTGCCTGCAATAGGGCCAGTCAGGGGTGGGGGATATTTACACTTTGCCCGCGATCGGGCCAGTCGGGGAGGAGGATATTTACACTTTGCCCGTGATTGGACCAGTTGGGGGAGGGGGTTTTACACTTTGCCTGCAATCGGGCCTGTTGGGGGGGGGGATTTTTTACACTTTGCCCTTGATCGGGCTGCAGGGGCGTCGGTCCCCGATGGACTGCACCTGGCAGGGTGCCAGGCGCAAGTCCTCGGGGATCGGCTCACCTGCATGCTAATGGCATGCAAATGGGGCCATAAATAGATGCAAATGGCCCCCCCGCCTTGCATGAATTATGGCCCCATTGCATGTCACCTTTTGAATATGGAAATTTGCACATAGGCGCAATGGTGCTGCGCCACAACTGAATGCTCCACTCTGACCACTGCGGTGGGCGCAAGGTTCACTGCGCCATGCACAGTGAAAACATGGCCGGAGGTGACATTCAAAGGAGTTGCTCAATAGCACAACTCCTTTATATATCACCCCGACCACACCCCAGCTCAACTATTTTGTGCAGCGCAAGGGCTTGCGCCACAAAATAGCGCAGTTTGAATATCCAGCCCACAGTATATAACATTTATCTGGACTTAGGTGTTGACAGGGCTGACACCAAGATTTTGAAACATGAGTCGATGAGCACACATTGCCTTTAATAGTGGTAAAAACTATTAATCTGTCTCTTTTTGTGCAAAGAGTCCTGACCCACTGGAAAACTTCCTTTGTTATTCCTGCGTACAAGGGAGGCGGTACTGTCTTGAAAAACTACAGACCTATACCAGATTTGTTTTGCAAGTGATGCGCACAAGGCTATTTTGTTGCTATAAAGTTTTTTTATTTTATATATTATTTCTTAATCATTTAATCCAATGTATACTCATCACAGAGGGATCAAAATAAAATTCATCAAGAAAATGGACAGGGATCAAACAGAATACTGCAAAATATTTTGTAAGAAACATTCAGGCATATAGCCTGCACTGGTACCTGAATGCCATCTGGCTGGTAATTACAAAACCGAACTGACCACTGGCCCGGCACAAATTCCCTTTCATACTGAGGTCAACTGCCTCTTTATCAGGAGTAGAGTTGGCAATGCCCTCAGTGTTCTTAAATACCCTTTTTAACAAGAGAATTATCAATCTGGTTCCCACTTTTATTCATGGAAACATAGAAATATAGATGTTGATGGCAGATAAGGACCGCTTGGCCCACCTAGTCTGCCCATTTCCCCTACCTACTGGAAAAGATGCAGATCCTATTTAACCAACAGTCTAGTTCTTCCTACCCCCCACAAGAATAGCCTTATGTCTGTCCCATGCATTCTTGAATTCTCCTACAGATTTAGACCCCACAACTTCCTCAGGAAGGCGGTTCCATGCGTCAACCACCCTCTCTGTGAAAAAATACTTCCTCACATTGCTCCTGAGCCATCCCGCCCTCTATCTTCAAATTGTGTCCCCTTGTTCTTGCACATCTCTTTTTCTGAAAGATGCTACCCTCTTGGACTTTGTTGATTCCACTGAGGTACTTAAAAGTTTCAGTCATGTCACCCCTCTCCCTCCTTTCCTTAAAGGTATACATATTAAGCTCCCTTAGTCTCTCCTCGTATGGCTTCTCTTGCAGACCCTGCACCATTTTAATTGCCATCCTCTGGACTGCCTCCATCCTGTCTATGTCCTTGAAGAGATGGAGTCTTCAGAACTGGATGCAGTACTTCAGATGGGGTCTCACCGACTGTCTGTACAGAGGAATAACAACTTCCTGTTTTCTGCTGGTGATACCTCTCCCTTTACATCCCAGTATCCCCCCAGCCCTCCCTACTGCCTTCTCACATTGCTTGCTAACTTTAAGGTCATCTGATATGATTATCCCCAGGTCCCTTTCCATTTTTGTTGTTGTTGTTACTAACCTACCCCTCCATTGGTAGTCTTTCCCTGGGGTTTTGTTTCCCAGGAGCTTTATTTTGCACTTCTTTGCATTGAATCCAAGCTGCCACACGTCTGACTATTCCTCCAACTTGCCAAGTCCCTTCTCATCCTTTCAATCCCCCCTTGTGTATCAACCCTGTTGAAGAACTTTGTGTCATCTTCAAAGAGGCATACTTTTCCTTCCAGTCCCTCTGCAATGTCACTTATAAAGACATTAAAAAGGATGGACCCAGTACTGAATCCTGCAGTACCCCACTAGTAGTCCCCCTTTCTTCAGAGTGGACTCTGTTTACTATTACCTTCTGTGTCCTGTTGTCCAGCCAATGTTTTACCCAGTCTACCACCCTGGGACCCACTCCCAGGCTTGCTAATTTGTTTATTAATCTTTTGTGTGGGACTGTGTCAAATGCCTTGATAAAGTCTAAGAAGGCCATGTCCACAGCCCATCCCTGGTCTACTACTTTGGTCACCCAGTCAAAGAACTTGATTAGTTTAATCTGACATGCCATTCCCACTTTGAATCCATGCTGCCTTGGATCCTGTGCCCCACTGGTCTCTATGTACTCAAAAATTCTTTCCTTCAGAAGTGATTCCATCATTTTCCCTACCACAGAGGTCACACTAACAGATCTGTAGTTTCCTGCCTCTGTCTTGCTCCCACTTTTGTGAAGGGGAATCACATCTGCCCTCCTCCATTCCTCAGGTACTACACCATCTTACCATGATTTGTTAAAAAGGGTAGTCAGTGGTGTCACTAGTTCTCCTTTTAATTCTTTTAGAATTCTGGGATGAATCCCATCAGGCCCCATTGCTTTTTCTACCTTCAGTTTTAGGAGTTCTTTCAGAACCCTTTCTTTTGTGACAGGACTGGGATCGACCCCCCTATCCAGAGTGCTTCTGTTAATTGGATTAGTTACCTCCTCCTCCTCCTCCTCTTTTGTGAATACTGAGCAGAAGTATTCATTTAGTATCCCTGCTTTTTTACTGTCCCTCTCTGCCCACCCACCGTCCATTCTATTCAGTCTCATTATCCCTCCCTTTGTTTTTCTACACTCCCTAAGGTACCTATGAAAGGTTTTATCCCCCTTTTTAACTGAGTTGGCTATTTTTTCCTCAGTTTTGGCCTTTGCTATTCTGACTGCCTTCCCTGCTTCCTTCTTTCTTAACTGGTACAGTTCTCTGTCCTGCTCCTTCTGTGTTTCCTTGTACTTCCTAAATGCTATCTTTTTCTCCCTAACCTTCCCACCCACTATGAGAACCATAGTGGCTTTTCTTCTTTTGATTTGTTTATTTGCTTCACATAAAGGCTTGTTGCCTCTGTGATGGCAGTTTTCATGTTTCCCCATTGTTGCTCCACCTCTCCTTCTTGCCTGTTTGCTAGTGCTTTTCTAAGGCACTCACCCATTTTGACAAAGTCAGCCCTCCTGAAGTCCAGTACCCTCACTTTTGTATGGCTTGACTCTGCAGCTGAGTTTGTCGTGAACCACACTGTTTTGTGGTCGCTTGTTCCCAGATGGCTACCCACTTCTAGATCTGAGTTCCTCTCACTGTCAAATTTAAATCATACATTCCATTCTGGGTTACAATTCTAATGACTGAGCACTATTTAGTACCAATTTTAAGTAAGACTCCATGTAATTAGTGTATAATTAACACTAGATTTAAATCCAGTATTACAGTGGGTTCCTATTATTAACCCTTCTAAAAAATAGTTATTAAAATTAGTGCACTTATACCCCCACCTTTAGTAGGTCAGGCTAACCAAATACCATTCATTAGATCAAATTGTCTTTTCTAGACAAACAGTATACCATAGAAACATAGAAATTGACAGCAGATAAGGACCGCTTGGTCCACCTACTCTGCCCTAGTTTTCCTACCTACATTGCCACTGCAGACCCTGCTTGGTCTGTGGCTTACACCCCTGCCCCTTGCTTCAAAGATTCCCTTGTGCCTATCCCACACATTCTTAAATACTGTGACAATTTTAGCCCCCACCATTGGGAGGCTGTTCCAAGTGTCCACCACTGCCTCCGTGGAGAAGTACTTCCTGACATTTCCTCTGAACCTCTCCCCTCCAGCTGTGTGCCCCTTTGTTCTTGAGTACCTTTTTCTTTGGAGAATGCTCCCTTCCTGTATCTTGTTTATTCCTGTGAGGTATTTGTATGCCTCTATCATATCCCCCCATTCCCTTCTTTCTTCTAGAGAGTGCATATTTAAATCCTTTAGCCTTTCTTCATAGTGCTTTTGATGCAGGCCCTGTACCATTTTGGTTGCCCTCCTTTGCACTGCCTCTACCCTATCTGTGTCCTTTCAGAGATGGGGCCTCCAGAAATGTACACAGTACTCAAGGTGGAGTCTCACCAGTGATCTATACAGGGGGATTATTAACTCTTTCTTTCTGCTGGTGATACCCCTCCCTATGCATCCTAGCATTCCACTAGCCTTCCCCACTGCCTTTTTATATTGTTTAGCAACCTTCGATTCTTCTGAGATGATAACCCTACAGGTTTTTTTCCTGCTTTGTGACTGCTAATATTTCCCCACCAAGTTGGTACATTGCCCCCGGGTTTCTGTGCCCTAAGGTCATGATTTTGCACTTTTCTGTACTGAATCTCAGCTGACAAAATATTAACCATTCTTCCAACTTCTTCAGTTCTTCCCTTATTCTTTCAACTCTCCCTAGTGTGTCTTCTCTGTTGCAGATTTTTCTGCCATCCATGAACAGGCATATGTTTCCTCCAGTCCTTCTGCAATGTCACTAATAAAGATGAAGAGGACTGGGCCCAACACTGATCCCTGTGGCACCCCACTAGTCAGCCTGCCCTCCCCAGAGTGTACCCCATTTCCCACTACTCTTTGGCTCCTACCACTAAGCCAACTCTTCACCCGTTTTACTATTTTAGGACCCACTCCTAGGCTACTCAATTTGTCTACCAACCTTCTATGTGGAACGGTTTAGAAGGCCTTGCTGAAATCTAGACAGGCCATGTCAATTGTGCCTCCCTGATCAACTTCCTTTTTTATCCAATCAAAAACTTGATCAGGTTTGTCTGGCAGGACTTTGCTCCTGTGAATCAATGTTGCCTGCTGGTAACAAGGTATTCTCCAATCCTTTCCTTCAGTAATGATTCCATTACTTTACCCACTACTGAAGTCAGGTTGACTGGCCTGTAATTTCCTGCCTCCTCCCTAGTTCCACTTTTGTGGAGTAGGACTACATCTGCCCTCCTCCAGTTCCCCAATACCTCCCCTGTTTCAAGTGACAGGTTAAACAGAGCTGTAAAAGGTGCAACCAGCTCCTTGCTGAGCTCCCTTAGTAACCTGGGATGCATCCTGTCTGAACCCATTGTTTTGTCTACTTTCAACTGCTGCAACTCCATTAGGATTCTTTTCACTGTGAAAGGGTTAGTGTCTGCCTCCCAATTCTTTCTGCCCTTGTCTTTTATCATGGGTCAGTTTCCTACCTCCTCTTTTGTGAATACTGAATAGAAGTATTTTTATTCAATATGTCTGCTTTTTGGCCGTCCCCCTCCTCTGAAAACCCCCTTCCACCTTCAGTATTGCTCTCCCTCCCTTAGACTTCCTCCTTTCACTAATACTAAGAGAATGTTTGTCTTAATTAACTGTAAGGTTATGAATGTCATTTGGACATACAGGGCCCAATTCTCAAAACCATCAGATTGACACAAGGTGCCTTCATCAAACATAAATGATACAAGTGGCACCTTGCATCAAAAAAAGTGCCCTGAGCTATTTCCAAAAGCAGCCTGCATCAAATGAAGGCTGCATGTGCCAAAGGGGGCTTGCACCAGCCTTGCACCACAAAATGGGCTGAGGCATGGTGCTAGGGAGCTTGCGGCAGATACAGGCTGCCATATCCCCTACTTTAGCATTTCAAAAACCCTCCCAGAGGGACACAGTCTAAGTACCCGCTGGTATTACAGTACTTAGAAACCCTCTGGGAGGGTTTTGAACCATGCACCAAATTGCCACACCCTCCCAGCCCCAGTCCCTGTGTGTGAAATGAAAAAATTATCCCTGGTAGTCTAGGGCACCCCCCAGCCCCAATCCCCAAGTGTGTAATGAAATATTATCCCCGGTAATCTAGGGCACCCCCCAGCCCCAATCCATGACTGTAAAATGAAACTTATACCTGGAAGTCTAGTTGTCCCTCCAGTCCTGATCCCTGATTGCCATGTCCAATATTAAAATAATGTCCCCAGTAGTATATGCCTCCTCCCCAGCTCCAGTCCCCGATGTACCCAAAACCCTTACATGGACAGTCATGGTGGTCTAGCAGTCTGCCGGCCCCCCACCACAGGAAGCAGTCCTCCACAACCCCACTTCCCCATCCCCAAGCCAGCGGCCTGAACAGCCCTCTGCACACCTCCACGGCTGGCTGCTGACTGAGCTATTAATGAGTGAATATTTACAGTACACACTCATTAATAGCTTAGTTGATAGCCAGCTGTGGAGGTGTATAGGGGGCTGTACTGGTCACCAGCTCAGGGATGGGTGGTGGAGTGACGTGGTGGGGGATTGCCTGCTGGAGTGGGGGTCCAGTAGACCACCAGAACTGTCCATGTAATGGTTTTGGGGACATTGGGGTTGGGGCTGGGGGGGGGAGGCTTTGACTACTGGGGACATTAGTTTATTATTGTACATGGTGATCAAGGATCAGGGCTGGGGGGGCACTAGACTACCTGTGACATTATTTTAAAATATTTTATATGTTGATTGGGGATTGGTACTGGGGGGGCTGCTAGACTACCAGAGATGTTTCATTTTACACTTGGGGATCAGGGATAGGGGGTGCCCTAGACTACTGGGGATATTTTTTCATTGTGCACTCAAGGATTGGGGATGGGAGGGTGCCCTAGACTACCAGTGATAATTTTTCATTGTACACTCAGGGATTGGGGCTGGAGGAGGGGGGCACTACCCACCATGGACTGCTGTCCATAATACTTTTGCCACATGGCTGCCTCATGCTTTGCAACACAACTTCATGATGTGCTGTCTGTTTGGTGCAGGGTGAAGGTTTCTGCAAGCCACAGAACTCTGACACCAGGACCCTACCCAATAGAGAATCAGATGAAGGGTCCCTGGCACACAGGCAATTGGCACAAGTCACCTTTGTTGTGGCTTGGGCTGACATTTGAGAATCGGTCCCACGGTATTTAAAAAGCATTCACAGTATATTAATACATCCATCTTCATACTAGTCAGATGATGTATGTTCATGTGATCTCTGTCCTTGACATGTACTTCATTTATCTCAAGAGGTTTTCAAATCCATGCAAGTCTTTTATTCAACTGCAGAAAACCAAAAAAATAAATCAATTACAGCATTGTTACTAGCAATATAAAATGCAGCAGTGCAAAACCCAGGAATGCTTGTATTTCTAATATCCATAATATCGAATGCAAATATCTTAGGAATATTCATGACAAATCACTATACATTTTCAAGTTCCCACTATTTCACAGATTCCTTGGGATCTACGAATTATGAAGGTAACATTGTTAGAATCAAAAATAAAAATATAAAGCATACACAGTAATGGTTTATATTCACCAGAGCCTTCAGTGCTGTGTCTAGTATTGGGAAAATACAGGAGAAGCTAGTACACAGTCAACTGATCGATTACTTCATTGAATACTAGCGTCTAACAAACACACAGCATGGTTTCACAAGGGACCATGGTACCATCACAGTTGACCTACAGCTAAATATTGACAGAGGACTTTTAACTGGTGGAGTCTTAGTGAACCTAATCAAGATATTTCATTTGGAGGACCACTCACTCCTGATAGCCAAACTCAAATACTTGGGTGTAGGTCTCCCAGTCCTGGAATGTTTTAGGGACTATTTAAGTGAGTAGAATCAGAGGATAAAGTTGGATGGCATTTTGTCATTTTCCTGTTAAGCACACTATGGGGTACTCCAAGTGTCAATATTTTGCCCCCCTACTGTTTATTATGTGTGTGAATGATGTGCCAGATCTATGTGATTAAAATGTTGCTTTACGCTTATACTGTCATGTATTCTTCAGCTTTAACTGCTGCATAGCTAAGCATAATACTAACAAGTGAATTTTCTAAATTACAGTCTTGGTTAGAAGGAAATAGACTGGTGCTGACCAGGAAGTAGATGTGTGAAAATTTTAGTAACTTAAGGTATTTGGGGGTAGTAATCGATTCTTGCCTTAAATATGTTGCGTACATTGAAATTCTAACAGGGCAGTTGGTGTTTTGTATAGAGAAATAAGTGTGTTATCCATAGAAACTAGAAAAAATAATCGCTAGAATTAGCTTGTTAGATGTACTGGAATATGGAAGCAAAATTTATTGGCTCAGCCTCAGTTAGAATTAAGAAAAAAAATGGGGCACATTGTATAACATAATATGTAGGTTTGCATTCAATGCACTCACACACAAGCATCATTGAGGTCTGTACAATAAACTAAGGTGACTTTATCTTCAAGATAGGGGCTCCATGGCGTACACTTGTTTACTTATAATACAGTGGTTTCACTTGGCTTAAGACATACCCTTATTAGATAAATTAGTATGTCAGAGATATAATAGAGCACTAAAATTCACTGAACAGTTGCTGAAAGTGTTTGTGTTAGGAATGGTTGTTGGTCGGAAAGCTTTTCCTCACATGGCCCTAATGTACTGGAACAGTATTTTAGTACAGTTTTGGCAAATTTGTAATTACAGTGCATACAAAAATAACTGAATCAAATACTTGTCTTTCAATGTTGTAAGTAAATAGTCAATAACTGTCTCTACCTGTTTTTGTAGGAAATTATTCTAACTGAAGTATTTGCATATAACCTCTGTATTCTTATTGTTTTAAGTATGGCTTTATGCATCTGGATCATACCTGTAAATGGACCTCTGGGTCCAATGTATCTATCTGGTAAATGAAAACCAACTAAATAAATATATTCTAAGTGACAGGGATTGATGAGAACCATTTGTGAAATTGTGTGTTATTTTTCAAAACCTGTTGATGTTTGTCTCTTCAGCTATTGCAGGTATACACCTGAAATTTGACCTGTATACCTAGTGTCAATGGTTCAGAAATCTAACAAACTTAAACAAATTTGGTTAAGTAGTGTATAATTTACAGTGGAAATACCATCAATTACCAAATGGCAAAAGTTGCTTTAAATGGCATGGAAGTGTAAAAGGTGATGCTACTAGAATTCCACTTCAGAATTTAACTTTGACAAAACATTTATCACCACAGAATCAGTTTAGTTGTGCTGTGCTGTTTGCAGCCATATAGTTCCTTTCTGGGTGACAATTTTGTCTCCCGCTCTGCTTTTTTCATTACGCTTGTCCAGATGGACACAGTAGAACTGTTTGTCAAGCTAATTTCCTCCTTATTTTTCATAGATGCTCCCCCTGCCCTCCCCCATAAAGAGAGAAACACCTAGGCCAGGATATTCAGAAATGCACCAAAGTCCAATGCAGTGCAAATCTGATGCACCATGGTGCAACTGGAGCCATATTCAGAGGTTGCACTGGCCAAACAGCACCAGCGTGACATGGATGAATATGGGCAGAGTTGCACCATGGTGCAAACAGAGATGCTCCAGTGCAAATGTGGCAGTGCAGAGCAGTACAGCACCAGAGGGGGCAGGGCATAGAGAACAGACCCAGGGATAGAGCCATGGAAGCAAAGTGACAGTTTCCACAGGAGGCCTCCACCAGCAGGGCACACACAGGCACCCAGACACTGGACCCCAGAACACAACAATGGTATGGATAGCAAGTGGCAGGAGGTGCTAACAGCCAATGGAGGGCCACCAAGGGAGCCCCCACCCCCTCTGGCAGGCTGCTGGCTGTGCCCCCCCACCATGAGACCATAGCAGGCCACATCCAGGACCATGCAGCCAAGCACACACACACCACTCAGGCACAGAGGGAGCCCACACAGTGGACACTGAATGGGCCAGGATGCAGGCAGCCTGGCAGACCACACATGGGACAGGCTGCACAACACCAAGCAGAGGACCCAAACACAGTGTGCGGACAGTACCCAAACAATGACCATGGCCATGTGCCATCACCATGCACACACCCGCCACACACCCCTGACTGCCGCCCCATGGGCACCCCAATGCACAGACATTGACCCAGGGGATGGATACTACCACAGTGGGACACACCACAGCACACAGCAGTGAACCATGGAAGTACAACATGAACCCCCCACATGCACACTACTCAGACAGACACTGGGCCACTGCAGCATGGCTCTGCATGCCACCTGCAAAGAAGACACAGGCAAAAGCAGGAATGTCAGAAAATATTTATATGAAACAACTATCTACAAAAATAAAAGGGTCTGGGAAAGGGTAGGTACAGCGAGGGAAGGGGACAGGGGACAGGGACTGTACAGTGGGAGAGGGGACTGAAGGGGAAGGTGCAACAGGTGAATCAGGGGAAAATAACAACAACATCATCAACATTAGCAATGGCCCCATCTGGCTGCCCCAGAAAGCCATCTTTCCCTCCTTTCCTCTGCCATCATGTGCCATATGGCAACCATGACCTCCAAAATGCTTGAGCACACCAACAATGTCTGCCGCATGAGCCTGCTGAGCATCCTTCATGGTGGCCTCTGCACTGGATGCCGGACACCTGTAGCAAGGGACATGATGGGTGATCAGTGCAATGGCCCAAGGCACCATGCCCACCCACAGTGTGCATTGGGCTGCGGGACCACACACTCCCCTGGAGGGCCTGGAATGGACACCCAAAGGGGGGTGGGCCAATTCTAGCCAGCAACACGGCACACCATAACGATGCACAGAGGTGGTCCCTGCTGCATAATGGCCACTTGACTGCACAGTGACAGTCACATGGCACACTTCACCGGCAGCACTGCAGCAACAATGGTGGCAGCTGGGCACATGCCCACCCCACCAACAGCCAGCACATGTGTCCAATGGATGCACCACAGTGGTATGCACCATGCACCATGCACAGTGCGAGACACACAGCTGCCATGGCACATGGCACAGGCAGCTATGCCCGCACCCACTCCCCACTGCCACCCCCATGTACAGTGAGAATGATCATGACAGTACTTACTTGCCCCCTGCGGTGATGCTTGTGCAGGTCCTCCCCCATCAGGTTGTGCTGCCCAGGCACATGCCGCTGCTGCCCTGGCCCGCCTGCAGTCCTCCGTCCCTGGGAATGGAAAGAAGACAGGTGTACATCAGTAACCAACCACAGCAGCTCCCCACCCACAGCCCTCTGTGCACAGGGTGTGCCCCTGCCCGACACATCCCTCACACCAGCATGGCTGCATTGCAATGCAAGCAGCAGCTGGCAATGCCACCCCGTGATGCACATGTCAGGTAGCAAAGCCAACACCACAGTACAGAACCAGAGCAGACATGCAACATGGGATGACTCATCTGGCTGTGTAACCACACCACACCTGACACGTGCCTTAAGCCCCGAAGACAGTCAGGGTCCCTTTGCATTAGGTCACCATACCGGTGCCTACACTGTTCAGCTGTCCTGGGAACCCCGGTCCTCCTCTCCAGGCTGGCAACAATATCCTGCCACACACTGCCCCTGGCATGCAACAAGGGCACCTGGCCAAATAGCTGCAGGCTGTGGGGCTCCACACAGGCCACTAGGTTGACTAGCTCCACATCTGTCCACTTATGGGCATGGTATCCCCTACCCTGCGCCATTGCACTGGATCTGGTTCAGCAGCGAAAATGGTGGCAGCAGGTGCATGTGTCCACCACAGGTGCCGGATGAGCGATGCGCAGGAGAATGCCCAGTGCCTGGCCATTGCGCAAAGCTGGACATGCACAGTAGGCGTGGCCTGTGGGGTCATGGGGTCATGGAGAGGACCCAGGGGTCAGAGGACAGTGGCTAGTGCACAGTGCACATGCGTGCGATGCAGAACATGCCATCATGCATGAAATTTATGTAGCTGGCCATAGTGCAGATACATCGTGCTGTTCGCACGTCTTGCATGACTGACACCATGACAGCGCAGTGCTGCTTGCTCTGGCACAATACCATTGCGCACTGCACAGTATCTCGATATTCAGATGCCACATGCAAATGAGTTCATTAGCCAATGCGTGGTGCAGTGGGGTGCATTAGCATATCATTACCATTGCACACAACCTCATTTGCATGTTTTGCACCTCATAAGCACCACAGAACAGCACAGGCCATGTATCGGTATTGTAACCGTGACAGGTAAGTGGTGGATGCCACAGCAGCTCACTGGGAGCAGACAGCACTTTAAAGTGGGATGGACCAGGGAGATGCTTCCACTAACACACTGTGATGTCCATGTTCACAGGAGGCAACATGTCGGCACAGGAGGACGGCGAGGAGTGGGGACCTACACTGAAGCGCAGGCCCAACTTCATGAAAGGAAAGACAGATTCCCTGTTCAAGGCCTACATCGACAAGGAAGCCCTGTTGAGTGACACCATGGGCACACTGCAAGACAGGGCTGCTTTATGGGAGGAGGTGGTGACCTATGTAAACCAGCATGGCAGCCACCAGCAGTCAGCGCAGGAGTGCCACAATAAGGTTGGGACCGACAGGCAGTATATAAGAGCATCTCGTACTGCGACCTTGGAGGAGGGCCAGAGGATGCACCCACACTGACGCTAACCGAGGAGTTGGTGGCAGCCACCATCCACCACACCTTGGTAGAGGGTGTGCCTGGAGGAGGCTTCCAGATGGGTAGTAGCCCATCACTGCATGGTATGTATGTCAGCCATGCACAGCTGGTGGCCCTGAGGGTGTGTACACAGGTGTGCTGTCATGCATGCAGCTGTTCTGCATAGCATGTGCATGTGTGTGTGCACCCACATGCATGCCATGCTGCAGGACACACATGGCAGCAGTGTACAGGGGGTGCACATGTGGGCATTGCATCACTGACATGCCATCCTTCCCTTGAAGCTCCAGCATGCCTCTGTGCAGAGAATGGGGTGCCGTCAGTGTCAGCAGCACCCGTGGATGCCAACATGGCCCTGAAGGACAGACCATCAACATCCACCGGCATCTGGGGGCCTGACAGGCCTCAGATCAGCACCACAGTGCCTGTGTGTGTCCTTGGCTTAGGGTCTGACAAGGCCCTGGATGTGATCCTGCAGGATGCCAGCCTTGGTGTCCTGTGTGCAGAGACACAGATCGGGGTGGGGTCCAACTCTGATGACAACTTCACATACCTCCAGGACAGCATGGGCGACATTGTGGGCGTTTGGCCCCTGCTGGCAGCACAGACAGATACAGCACCCAGCACAATGCCAGAGGTGGAACAGCTGCCTGCCACCACTGCAGTTGCAGTGGTGTGCAGTGCCAATGAAGTGCCCTGCATTGGTGGTGGTGGTGGTGCAGCTATGCAGGTGCAGGGTGGCAAACAGCAGCCGGAGGGGTGACAGCAGCAGGCTGCGGGTGCCACTGGGCAGCCAGACACAGGGCCTGCTGCTGGCGAGCCTGTTGTACACATTCCCCCTGCAGACCCCACTGTGCAGTGTCTACCAGAGAGGGGGCCTGTGCAGCGTAGCAGGCCACCTCAGATGATCGGCATCCCACCTGGGAGCCCAAGGATGTGGACCATCTGGCTGAGCACACCCAGCTTCTGCAGGTGTCCATTCAGCAACAGGTGTTGCTCACCACTGGGGTGCATGCACTGCATGCAGAGGTGCACCAGTTAGCCGAGCAGCAGGACAGGGGCACTGCGCAGATCCTGGAGAGGATGCAACACTTGCAGGAGGCCACGACTGCGTCATTGGTTCGCATTGCCAGTGTGATTGTGGACAGCTTTACGTTGCTGGCTGCCACAGGGCATGGCCATGCACAGGAGATCCCCTGCAGTGTGCTGTCCACACCACGGACCCGGCATCGGGCAACCCCATCACAGTCAATACCGGGCTTGGGATGTAGGCATCCCAGGCACACCCGGAGTGGGCCTGTTTGGGTGCCTGCACACCCCCGCGAGGACACTGTCGCGGTCCCAAGCTTCCACCCCTGGGGGGTTGTTGGACACCCCCCCAGCTGATGCGCAGCCTGTGGCTGCTGATCAGCCCCGGCATGGCTGCCCCACAGCCTTGGTGGCCATGGCCTGATCTGCGTGCTGCCCTTACCACAGTCTGTGGCTGATGCCCTGTGTGTCCATGGACGGTGTGTGTGCACCATACCGATAGTAGCATGCCTGTGTGATGCACTGCATGCTGCCTGTACATGTGCATGCCCAGCTGCTGGACTGTGTGGCATGGGCATGATGAGGGAAGTCTAGCACCCGGGTGCACCTGTACACTGGTGCCATGTTTCTCATCCACACCACAGTCCAACACCTGGGTGGGTGGGTGCATGTGTGTGTTGCCGAGTGTGGGTGTGTGCCACTGATTCCCCTCCCCTGCGTCATGCCTCTGTGTGTGCATGCCCCTCGCCATGCACATCCCTGTATGTGTACTGTACTTGTCTGTGAGGCCCATGCATGTGTACCTCACCACCTACCTGCATTCCCCAAAGTGTTCCTGTGTGACAGTGTCACGGTGGTGTCATGCCTGCTGTTGCAGTCAGGGGTCCCTCCACCCAGGGCATGGCTGTCCACCACCCTTAGGCCCATTGTCTCCATTGTCCCCACTACTGTTGCCCTCATCCTCCTCGACAGCTATCCCATGGTCAATGGCCATGTTGTGCAGTATGCAGCAGGCCAGGAATAGGCCACAGGCTTTTGAGGGGCTGTACTGTAGGGCACCAAAGACATGCTCGATGATGTTGCATGTGCTAGCATGTGCCTCATTGTACTGTTCTACTGCTAGGGACAACAGTCTCTGGTAGGGGGTGAGCAGCCAGGGACTCAGTGGGTATGCGCTGTCATCTGAGTGGAGAATGACATGGTAAGCCCTATGCTCTGCTGTGCTGTGCACCTTGCCTGTCCCCAGCACCCTCACCACCTTGCATACCCTGCCCACCCCCACCCCAGGTCTGCTCTGCCCATCGCCCCTTGCCCATGCCATACTCACCCACTAGGTGGCCCATGAGGATTTCCCCATGTTCAAACCTGTGGCACAGTACAGAGCTGTACCAGATGAATGTGTCATGTGCACTCCCAGGGTGTGTGGTGCAGAAATTGATGATGTGCCCCGTTGTGTCACACATGACCTGGCAGCTGATGCTCGGGCTCCTCTTCCTGTTAATGTACGCCATTCCCTCAGGGCCAGGTGGCATGCAGATGCCCACATGGGTGCAGTCAATGGCCCCAATCATGCCGGGCATGCATGCCACCCTGTAGAAGTCCTGCATGTTCACTGTATGCTCCACCTGTGTGCTGGGGAAATGGTTGAATTCTGAAGCACGTGGCACTAGGTCATTGAGGAACTGTGTGAGGAGGCGGGATGTGGCTGACTGGGTGATGCCCATGGTGTACCCTGTTGGTCGCTGGAAGGTGCCCATGGTGAGCAGGCACATGATGGCAGTCACCTTAATCTCCAAGGACATGGCATGGCTCCATCTGGTGGGTGCCTGCATCTCCCCACCGCACAGCTCACAGAGCTGCCACAGAATGGCCCTGTTCAGGAGGTACCAGCCCATGATCTCGGTGTCACTTTAGTTCTTAAAGGTGCTGCATGCACGGTACCACCTCTGTCGGGCATACCGCCGATGGGCCCTTCATCAGCCATGTAGCTGTTCTTCCTGCCTCTTCACACCCCTCATTACTGCCTCCATCAAGAAGGGTGCACTCTCCATCTCTCCTGCTGTGCACTGTCCACCTGAGCAGTTGGCTGCTGGCTGTGTGCCACAATGGTACACTGGTTTTGTGTGTGTGTGTGTGTGTGTGTGTGTGTCTCTCTCTCTCTGCCCCTCTCTCCCTCTCCCATGCCACCTCTCT
This sequence comes from Neoceratodus forsteri, assembly GCA_016271365.2. Lineage (NCBI taxonomy): Eukaryota > Metazoa > Chordata > Ceratodontiformes > Ceratodontidae > Neoceratodus > Neoceratodus forsteri. The sequence goes on along the minus strand of CM057450.1, from coordinate 49,649,605 downwards.
GTCCCTCTCCCTCTGTGTCTGTTCCTGTGTCTGTCTGTCTGTCTGTCCCTCTCTATCTCTCACTCTCACTTTCACTCTCACTCTCCCTCTTGGCACAACTGCTGTCTATGTGTTTGAGCCCTGTTTTTATAGGAACAAATCTGGTCAGTGCAACTTTGATTTGCTCCACATTTGCGCCATGGTTTGATGGTTGAATATTCCATTGCACTGGATATTCATGGGAACGCCCCTGCACTTGTGCCACATACATTATAGTTGTGCATTGGCTCTTGCACTGCGCAGTGGCTCCCACTGAAAATCGCTCCTCAGTGCAATTCCATACTTGCACTGGTGCAACTCAGTTGCGCCATGCACAATTGCTCTGATGATCTGGGCCTTACTGTACTTCTTTTTCCTTTCAGACCTATCCCTTTGGAATAGATGGAATTCCTCCTTCTTGGTGCTCTAGTCATCATCTCCCCCAACCAGGTATCTGTGAGCAGCATTAAGTCCCAGACTTTCAAGTGCATTGGGCTGTCAGTTCAGTCAGTTTTGCTGAATGTAAGTCTCATAACCAACTTGCAAGTGAGAATTGTTCCTCCATGCTTCCTTATTCCAGTTGGGTGCTGACCATTCCTGTGCTACCCATCTCTGTTACTCTGTTCTTGATGAACCCATGCATGTAACTCCTGCCATTGGTGATCCCTGCCCTAACTGCCTCCCTTATCCTTTAGTTTAAAGCCCCCTGGCTGGCTGCCCTTTCCATTGATATAACCATACCCCTTCCCTCTTGGAAGAACTGCAGTCCATCTCTGCATGGCTGTGAATCACTTAGTTTGACTTGTATTGCAGGCAAGAAAATTGTCCTATCTACACTAACATCATGGTCTTACAATGCCCCACAAACACTCCTGCTACAGTGCTGCCCAGTATCATGATCCACCATGTCATGATGGCCTCAGTCACAGCTGCTTGTAATGTTTGGTGTCACTTGTTTTCATAGCTTCCAATTGCTAAAAATATATATTGCCATCTGCAGGGTTGCTTGTCAATAAAACTTTGGAGCACAAAAACAGGATTCAGCCCATTTATATAGACACTTATAAAATGGGCTCAAGAAATCCTGTAACCTGATTGGCTACAACATCTTCTGAGCTGTGTCCTTATCAGAAGATATTGTAGCCAACCGGCACTACCCTCCACTCCTGAGCCCCTCTACAACACCAAATCAGTGAGCTGTGCCAACCCTAAACAAAAATACAGGCTGGCACAGCTCACAGTGGGGAAATGGCATCCCATGTGCTGCAAAGAAAATGGCTTTCCTCGCTGACACTGTGGGACACGCTCGCTATCAGTAAATAAATTCAGCAGACAAACATAACCAAAATAATAAAAAGGGCACACAAAGGATTCTGGTGGGGAAGAGGCATGAAACACCATCATGCTAAACCCCCAACCGGCAGGCACTTTCCCCTACTGTAAACTCTCATTTACTCCCCACTACTGGCTTTTCTTTAGAGACGCGGCAACATGGAAACACCTGAATCCTGATAGAAAATGTTGATGAGAAATGCAGAGGCATTCACTAAGCTTCTTTTTAGAGAATAGAGATTGTGGGATGGCACAACACAAATCCACTCTTCAGGTTGTGTTTATGGGATACATTGACAGACATTTACACCCAGGAAGTCCCACTTGACTCATAGCGAGCATGTCCCTTAACGACCGCTGTACAGAGCAGTTTCCTTCTTTGCATTTAAAAATATAATTTGTGCTCTGTGGTGGCTTTGGAGATTGTTTTTTTTTTTTAAAACCTTAGTTAGAAAAAGGTGGTGCTGGTGGGGACATCCTGGACATCGGAGATCACAAACAGCTGATGCAGAAGCAGATCAGATAGCACTGTTGGAAAGAACGGGCATGAGAGCTGTACATGGGGAAGGGGGGAATGGCAGTGAGAAAATAATTACAGGTGGAAAAATTTCATTTAGTTTTGAAGGGGGGGCTTGGATATACTGAGTACTGTTGGGGTGACCAAGCCAAATACAGTGTACTGTACTGTACAGCACATTACGTAGAGGGACTACTTTATCCCTCCAACTAAAGAAAAACGTTTCTTAAATGTTTTCCATTTCAACAGCTTTTTCTCTTCTTTTAATATTCAGTCTGTACTGAGGGGCCCATTTTATAAGCTCAATGACCACTTCCAGCAGGTGTGATCTCCTTATAAGAGCATGCCATAGAGCATAGTACTGCGCAAGCGCCTTCGTGTCATCAACGCACCTGGGTGTGCTCTTATCAGGAGATAACCCACACCTCGACGTGTGTTATTGCTTGCATAGACAATGACAACAGAACAAGATCAAAGGTCCATCTAGTCTGCCCAAGTTCCCTATTTAGCCCTGGGTCCTACTGTTCCTCCAGGGTCTCAGCCTTCCCAACCCCCCCTCAATTCTCCTTCCCATTTCTGAAGCCCTGAGCAACCACTATACCCTTCATTCTGTCCAAGCCGTGCTTAAAACAACTAATGGTTTTTGCACCCACCACCTCAGCTGGCAGCCTGTTCCACAGCTCCACCACCCTTTCTGTAAAACAATATTTTCTCATGTCCCTCCTGGACCTCCCTCTTGTGAGCTTCGACTCATGACCATGTGACCATGAGTGGTATTCAAGTTAAATAGTTTCCTGCAGTTCACTCTGTTAATTTCTTTAAGGAATTTGAAGGTCTCTACCATAATGTATTTCACCTCTCCCTTCTGGTCTTCAGTGAGTACATGTTCAGTGCTTTGAGGCAGTCCTCCTAGGGCATGCCCTACCGGCCCTGAATCAGTTTTGTTACCCTGCACTGCACTGTTTGGAGCCTATCCTTCCTGAGGTGAGGACGCCCAGAACTGGCTGCCATACTCCAAGTGTGACTCACCAAGGATCTACACAGGGAAAGTATTACCTCCTTTTCTGCTATCAGTACCACTCCTTATACATCCAAGCACCCTATTTGTCTTGCTGTAAGCCTTGTTCCCCTTACTGCATTTATTGTAAATGAAGATAGCACAAGAAGAACTTTACAGACAAAAATGCTCCCACCATTTCAATGTTCACTGCCTTTTTGTTGGGGAGTTAACATGTCAGTAGGTGCATTGTAGAGAAATAATGCTGCATACTGTATGTGTGTGTGCCAGCATTAGCCTTTTAGTTTGTGAACTCTTAGCTGGTGAATTGCAAGAAGACAGGGAAGTGCAAAGTGATGGCCTTCACTATTCATGATGGTTCTTTACTCATTACACTGATTGACACGAAAGCACACTGCCATCTGCCAGAATCAAGCACCCTTATTACAGTTTTTTCTGGTATATCTATAGGCTATTGCAGGAACACAAAGTAATTTGATGGCAGTTGCTCCAATGTGCCATGCACAAAGCTTTATAATCTCACACAGAGCTGTTTAATGTTGTTGTTTATCCATTTTTATGTCTGCTTGCACGCATGCACAAGAAACATGTTATGGCAGCTTAGGAGAGAAGCGGGTTGTAGAGCTGTGGCACCATTGCGGCCAAAGCTGTCACTGCTTTTGTGGGCTTGGCTGTGTGTCGCCAATGCAAGTGTAGGCTGGTGGTGACACTAGATTGCAAGTGTGCCACCAACTTGAAATGATTTGGCCACAGCAATCAGGGAACACCTAGTCATTGCAGTGTCAGACACTCACTCCATTCTGAATAGTTTGCAAGCAGATGAGAAGCTGACCTGAGATGCTGGGGCAGTCACTGTTTGTTGCGGTAAACAGAAAATAGAACTACACATGATAATTCCATTTGGAAAGCTTTCTGGTACTGTAATTGTTTTCTGTAACCTAACCAGCCATCTGTTTACCTGAAGTCCCGGTGAGAGGAGTTTGAAAACATGACTGGAGCAGTGCAAGAAGCCGACACCAGCACAATTGCAGATTGAGAAACATTGCAATGCGTTTGTGCTCCAGCAGCCAAGCTTGTATGGGGTTCTACCTGGAGAAAAATTAAAAGGTAGTCAGAGTCCCAAGGCCAAGAATTCAGCCACAAAAGAAATGTGTTCAACCTCAGTTCACTACAAAGTTTGTATTAGCATGGAATCCTCAATGGTATTTTGCACCGTTTTCTTGTCATTCCAAGATGAATCGTTACCATTTAGATAGGCATTTAATGTGCTGCCTTTATATTTCACAGAAAGTCATAAAACTGTGAAACAGAATGACAGCATTTTACTTAAAATATAGTTTTGGGAGTTTGCACTAGTTTATTGTAGAAATGCACTTTGCTGATGCATGACACATATTTGATAAGTTGTGGCTTAGTATTAGTACTGTATTGTGAAGTACACATTTGTTATAAAGCTCCTATTTTAACAAAATTGAATCATCCACCCCCAAACCAAGCATGTTCAGAAACGTTTCTGTTTCTTTAAAAGAAACAAAAGTATACTAACAATAATTAGCATAATAAGAGAAATGTAATCATAAGTTTTCCAGAATGTTTATGATGCTCTGTGAAGTATGTAGGTAGCATATAAAACATAGATCTAAATGGAAAAGGTCAATTTTCCAATAATAACAAAAGGTTACAAAATACCAATGGGAACTGCATGCTGATACAAAGTGTGCACTGAATTTGATGTTACATAATGATAGCATGTGGGTGTGGAACTACAATATGAAACTACAGGATGCCAAGAACACTATATAAAAATGTTGGTTTGTAAGCATAGTTATGTTACTAGTGAGCTTGATTGCTAAACTCTGTTAAATGAGCCCTGTGGAAACTCACTAGCTACTGCATCTTAATTATCATGTACTGAAAACAGACAGTAATTGAAAAAGAATATGGAGAAATGCATTTAGAAATACTTAAATGTGCAGGTACTTCAAGCAAAGTGAGGTGTGGTGTACATTTGTTAAGATCCAGTACTATAAATGTAGTACTAAACTGTTGTATCAGTAACTTTACTGGACATATTTGTTGCCCCGAGTGACGAGTCACTGATTTGGTAAAAAATGTTATGTGACTGAAAGCTGCCTCAAAATGAAAACAATGCTTTGTTTTATTTTCTACTGTGCAGATAGTGTGTATCAGCTAGTGTGTATCAGCTTGTGCGAGGCATTATAATGAGTGAGATTTGGAACACTGCTAAAAGCCAGCTTGAGCTGCTGTCTACAGAACTTTCCTATTCTAATTGAAATCTAGCACAAAAGTGGTCCAATCACTTGATATTGTAACATGTATAAGAGACCCACAGATAAAGGTAATATTGCAAGTGCCTCAGTTATGAAAATTTCTATGTCCATTTCTAGCTATGAATGACTCCAGTATCTGCCACATAATGACATGTTGCAGAGCCTTTCCATACTAGATGTTATATGTAGTTTCCCGCTCCAGATCCTCAGAACACAAATGAAAAAAAATGTGTGAAAATACGTCAGGATAGAGAGCCAGCAGCTCAGTCATGCTGTCTCTAGGTCTGGACTGATTGCTATTCTGGCTACAATTATGGCCATAGGTTGTAAGAATTACCTGGAAAATGCCACAAATAGGATGGCCAAAATGTACAGGAAAGAAGCTATGGACTATTCAACAACCAGAGCCGAGGGGAGGGAATGTTTTGGTGTGGAGGTATATCAGGAAACAAAAAAAATTGTAAAGACCCGATGATCTGCCAACAATCGCTTTTGCAGTATTATTCATTCCTTTTGTATTTTGTAAGTTTACTTGCTGTGCACTTAATTCCTTTAATGCCTTTTTCTATAGTATGCTCCCTTCCCCTCAAAAAAATACAATGCTGTCTTTACTACGTATTCTCAACTGCTGCACATTTTGAGGTACCTCATTACTGCAAGGATTATAAATCAGGGGTGTCCCCTCCCCCCGAGCTTTGCTTACTATAAGGGATGTAGAGCGGGTGTTTTTTTCCATTGTTCTCTCCTTTTGCAGCACAGAATTAGTCCTGTAAGGTAGCCAGATGTGACAGGAAGTTTCTGAGTTCTAATAATTTGCTTATTGTATGGCAGTTCTCCCATGTGTATACTTCTGCAAAGTGTATCTGATTGTTTTTGTCATTATATTTTGTGTTTGTCATTATATTTACCCCCCTCTCCTTCTCCTATGCTGCCTACCATGCTAACTTTATATCTTCTTGTTAGTGGTCTAACATTGCTTGTTTGTTGTAAAGCTCCTTTTTAACAAAATTGAATCATCCACCCCAAACCCAGCATTTTCAGAAATGTATCTTTTCTTTACAAGAATGGAAAGTATACCAACAATTATTAGCATAAGAAAAATGCGATCATATGTTTTCCAGAATGTTTATGATGCTCTGTAAAATATGAAGATAGCATATGAAATGTAGATCTAAATGGAAAAGGTCACTGACAGGAAATGATGGAAGTAATGTAAAACTGAGAGAGAATGATTTTGAAAGAGTAGTTTGGGAGTTCCCATTATAGTTTCTCTCCATTTGGTTTCAAATATTAAAAGTTGCTTGCAGTTTATTTGGTGTTCTCTGTTTCTGTACCCCCAAAGCACCTTCCCAATATACCCAGTGTCTTGTTTTTCTCTAGTGTCCAGTGATACCCCCACCTTCCATTTGTTGCCCATACCCTATGTACTCTAATGTGATAGCCTGCATAATTTTTTATCAGAAAAAAAATCAGGGAGATGAGGGTTGAGGGAAACAAGAGTTACACATTTAAATGTCTATAATGCCTGACATGGAAAAGGGAGATGAGAATTGAGGAGAACAAGAGTTACATTTTTATCTGTCCAACAATGCCAGTGGTGGATCTGTTGGCACTGGCTCAACTCCTGTAATGAAGCACACCAAAAATCTTGTCCCCGACAACTAGAATAACAACAGGTACCCACCAGGAGAGACTTTCTGTCTGTCAGAATTTATTCTAAAAATTAGTCACCAGAAGAGGTAGGTAAGCTGAGCCAAGGCTGGTTTAAAAAAAATGCTTAACTGGTATATTTGAAGTAATCTCATGACTAGAACACTAGCTGATGGAGGGGTAGCGAGGGAGACCTGTGCTGGAGGGTCCCCCCCTCACGCTTTCACCGCTGACGATTCCGATTCCCGAGTTGAAGTGCCGGCTTGAGATGCAAGATCCAGCGGGCCTCCTCAGGGAACACACTGTTATCTGAATTTTTGCTCTCCGGGACACAAGAGCCACCCCTGCTGGAGCAGAAGACCTTACCAACGCCTCCCGAACCCTCTCCTCTGACCTACCTTGCTGAGCACCCTGCTAGGAGCCTGAGAGCACTGGGGAATTTTCAAATTGGTGCCATTTTCAGAGTCGTCCCTGATTGGTCCTCCTCTTCCATTCACCTGAGCCCTCCTGTCTTAAGGAGAGCGAGTGAGCGACAGACACCAAGGACACTAGCTGACGGAGGGGTAGCGAGGGAGATCTGTGCTGGAGGGTCCCCCCCTCATGCTTTCACCACTGATAATTCCGATTCCCGAGTTGAGGTGCTGGCTTGAGATGCAAGCTCCGGAGGGCCTCCTCGGGGAACACACTGTTATCTGAATTTTTGTGCCCTCCCGCCTGCCCTGTTTCCTGGTGTCATTATATCCCTGCTTGCCCCACCCACTGATCATATTGTGCCCTATCAGCTCGCAGGGAAAGGGACTGTACTGTAACTGGATTATCCCTACATTACTCAGATACACAAACTGTGGTGCTTCTCTCTCTCCCCTGGCAAACATGAACTTGGACCTAGCCTGCTTTGCACTATTCTGTGACTCTTGCCTTTGATAACTGTGCTGTTGACCTGTCTCCTTTAGCCCCTGCTAAGAGCCTAGGTCTGCCTGGTCTTGGTCCTCGCAGTGACACTTGCCACTGTCTAACAACTGGGAGAACCGTATTGTATCTTTGTTAACAGCCTAGGTCCTCCTGGCCCTAATTTGTACTGAATATTGAATTTTGCTAGTCTACCAAGGTCTTCCTGGCCTTGATCCTTTACGTGGCACTTCCCACTGTTAGGCTGTTTAGTTAACTGTATCGTAAACTTTATTACTGTATACTCTCTGGACCTGCATTCCCTGCCTTTAGAGGCCTCTCCCAACTACTGTGAGAACTGAGTGATCTACCTACTGCCCTTCCCACTCGACCATAGGTCCTTACTGGTTTTAGCTTCCTCTTCCCCCTTAGGTACCCCTACTCAATACATTCCCCTGATGTGAGGATCTGGTGAACAGCTGGGTCCCGCCTCAAGAATGGAATCTCCCAAGGCCCCCAGGGGTCACACACTGCCTCACCCTCCCTGCCCCGCAATCCTTGCTGTTCTCCTCTTGGGACTGGTGTCCCTCCATATTGCAACTGCCCCTGGCATGTGTGGTGACTGTTTATGGTCCCCCCCTTGAAGAGAGAGAGACTTCACCTTCTCAAATCACATGGCTGATGTGGCGAGTTCCCGCTACCCCACAAGTGGCCTGGTACCAGGAGTCATACTGTATCAAAACAGAATCAGGTGGCAGCTAGCCCGTAAGCCTTTGACCTGGTGTTCCTCCCCCAGAAGGCACCTCCTGTGGCTTTTCCTACTGGTTCTAGCCTTGGCTGGAGACATTGAACCCAACCCCAGCCTCACCTCCACGGTCCCCAGATTCCCTCAGGAATGGCAGGTGGGCAAGGGGTTGAAGGTAGCTCATCTTAATATTCGGAGTCTACTTCCCAACCTGGATGAGCTCATTGCCTGGGTCTCTCTCTCTATAAGCCTGACATACTTGGCATAACGGAGACCTGGCTCAAATCCTCGATTCCTGACTCAGCCTGTGGGCTGCAAGGATATGAGTTACTACGGCTGGACAGGTGTGGGAATAAAAGGGGTGGAGATATCCTGATATACTACAGGAGCCACCTTAAAGTATCACTGGTGAATCACCAACAATCATTGCTGTCTCCCTGTGAGCTGCTTCACATAGTATTCCTACTCAGCAATGCAAAGAAACTACATGTTGTGTGCACCTATAACCCCCCCAAAGGGAGGGGTCCAGGGACTCACCCACCTCCTGGACACCGTTAGTCACAGGACTGGTGACAACGAACTCTTAATCCTGGGTGACGTGAACCTAAACTGGATCGGAGGTAACGTTAAACAGTTTGAGTCCCTGCTTGCCACCCGCAGCCTGACACAACTCATGCAGGAGCCTACCTGATGGTTGGCAAATGGATCCTCCAGCTCCCTACTGGACTGGATCCTGTCCAATCGCCCTGACAGGATATCCTCTATAGGGATACTATCTGACTCCATCTCAGACCACTCTCCGGTCTTCTGTGTTTGGAAAATCCCTTCCCCAAAGGTTCCTCACAAAGTCATCCACATCTGAAACTTTGTCAGGTTTGATCCAGATGCATTCATGGAGGAACTAAGGCTCATGGACTGGTCAGGAGTGTATGGAGCCCCTGATCCCTCCACTGCCGTAACCCTGTTTATCAACTCCTTCGGGGAGCTGCAAGACAAGCATGCCCCTCTCATAAGAAGAAGAGTCAGGGGGTCAGCCACAACGTGGCTGCATGGGAGCTTCTTGCTCTTATGAGAGCGAGGGATAAGTGCTGGGCCCACTACAAATGCTTCCCCGACCAGTCCCTACTACAACAATACAGAAAACTCAGAAATGAGTGTAAAAAAGCCACCAGGGTGGCCAAAAGTGATTTCTGTAAGGCTGCTCTTCTCAGATCAGCTAACGACCCTAGAAAGTTCTGGGGTACTATCAAATCCTTGGTCAGTGGTCAATCCAACTCTGGGGTCACCGACATGATTATCGGGAGAGCTTCCTGCAACAATCCACACACGATTGCTAAAGCACTCAACTCCCATTTCACTGACCTATCAGCCATCTCCCCACAGATCCCTACGACCAGGGGCCACAACTGCCCTGCACCCATGGACTGGAAGGTGCCCGACCCTCCCAGACCTCCCTTTCTCTTTAAGGCAGTGTCGGATAATGAGGTGTTGTCACTTCTCACTGCCCTGTCCCATCACGCCAGTCCTGGACTTGACAACCTGGAGCCCAGGCTTCTCAAACTTGGTGCCCCTTATATTGCAACCCCGGTGGCCCACATCTTTAACCTGTCCCTTGCCATGGGGATGATTCCTGATATCTGGAAGGTTGCCAGGGTTGTCCCTGTGCTAAAGCAGGGGAAACCCCAATGTCCCTGACAATTACCGGGCTATTGCCATCCTTTCGACCATCAGCAAGCTCCTGGAAAAGGTGGTAGCCAATCAACTCTCGGAATATATACAAACTCACAAACTGCTGTCTCCCACCCAGCATAGCTTTCGCAAAGGGCACAGCACCACCATGGCTCTGATCTCTGTCTCCTCTAGTGTCAGAACTGCCATGGAACACGGTAAGCTCTCTGGTGCAGTGTTTATTGACCTGTCAAAGGCCTCTGACCTTGTTGACCACCACTTGCTCTGCGCTCAGATGAGGTCCCTTGGCCTGTCTCACCCGGCCCTGAAATGGATAACTGACTACCTGTATGGCAGAAAACAGTTAACCAAATTCAACAAAGTCCTCTCTGCTCCCCTGCCGGTGACCTCGGGCATCCCCCAGGGCTCTATACTGGGACCCCTTCTCTTCTCCCTGTTTATCAACAATCTCCCAGATGTTGTTACCAGATGCAGGGTCACCCTGTACGCGGATGATCTGGTCATCCTTGCTCACTCCTGAGACGCAGCCACCCTAAACCTCCATCTATCTGAGGACTTCAGGAATATCCACTCTTGGCTCACCAAACAGAAGTTGGTCCTCAACCAGAAAAAAACGCAGGCCATGCTCTTCGGCTCTTCAGCCAAAATTCGCGCCTCTCCAGTCCCTCTGCTAATCAACTGCGCAGACGGTACTTCCCTCCACACTGTGACCTCCGTCAAATATCTCAGGGTGACGCTTGACCCCCAACTGAACCTAGGGAGTCACATCCTCAATGTCTGCAAAGGAGTAAACTGCAAGCTGGGGCTGGCCTATAGGGTCAAACACAACCTCACCCCTGCTGCACGCCTGGCTATTGCCATGGGGGTGTTATTGCCTTCCCTAAGCTATGGACTCCACCTATTTGCGCGCACCTCAAAAGCCCTCCTTACTAGATGGAATACGATGTACAACAACATCTGCCGCTTCGCTCTGGCTGCCCCCCGCCTCATTCATCACTGCAAACTTTATGAGAAGTTAGGTTGGCTATCCCTGACCAATCACCTAAACTTTGGTATAGGGTGCCACGTGAGTAAAGTGATCAGCACTGGCTCACCCCCGGGGTTGGCTCAGCTCCTCTCCCCAGCTGACCGCTCATGCTACCCCTTAAGGTCCCAGGGCCCTGGGATACTAAAAGTACCCTCAACTTGCACCCTTATGGGTGATAGGGACTATGCCGCACATGCTCCTAAGCTCTGGAACTCCTTCCCTGAGCAGGTCTGCACCGCCCCTTCCCACAAAAGCCTTCGGACCTCCTTGTGGGAGCACCTTAAGCTGGCCTCATGCTGTGAATGCCTAAAGCCTCCCTAGCTATAAGCCCTGGACACTGGACACTGTAGTCCCTCTGGACTCTGCTCCAGGAGCCATATTTAAATAAATCAAATCGGATGCTGATTTCCCTGACCAGCTCCTTTTCTGCTCCACTTTATGCTTCAGATAGTCAGTGTTGTTCAATGTCAATGCACTATGTATTCTATCCTCACTGTCTTACTCTGTATATAGCCTGCAGCTTATCGAATTACTGTACCTAACCTCCAAGTGTATATGTAATCATTTCAACTAGTGTGAGACGTAACTGTTCACCTAACTTTTGCTGTATTGTTGTACCCTGTATTACCTGTATTACCTGTTTGTACTCTCCTGGGTCGCTCCTGAAAATAGGGATACAACTTGTCTAGTGTACTTACCTGGTTAACAAAAGCTAAATAAATAAATAAATAAAAACTTCCTTTCCATGACTTCTCTCCACACACAGACAGGCTTTGACTCTGAAGCTGAGTAGCTTAACTGTATTTTGTAGATTTTACTCCTCCTGACTTCTTTTCATGACAGGCAGTAAATGTTCTTGCATGAACAGGCTTTGCCTTTGAAGTGTGTATAAAGTTTGAAGACTGTGCAAAGTGAGGAACTACACAGTGACACAAAAAAATATCACTTTATAGGAGCTTCAAAGGCAACGCCTGTTCCAGGAATGTTTACTGCCTGTCATGAAAAGATGTTAAAAGGTGTTAAATCTACAAAAGCAGTTAAGCAACTCACAGTTGCACTAGCACATTGATTTACACTTTTGTAAACCTTTATCAAGTAAAAAGACCAGCTTCAACTTATTCTAAAAATAGAGCAGCAAAACTCAGTAACCACACAGGCTCAGTATCCACTTCTTTTCCAGACATGGATAGGGAAATCTAGGACATAAAACCAATTAATTCTAGCCTGTCAGAACATGGGCCACAAAGTGCATTTTCCACAAACACCTTTTCAAATTCAGGGAAAAAATCGGGTTACGGTTATGAGAAATCCAGCTGTAATGATCCATGTCACACCTAGCTAGGTATTTTTAAATCAGCAAGGAGAAAGAACTTTACTTTTAACCACTGACTTTGCAAAATGGGGTTGCCCATGCCAGTCATGTTTTTAGAGAAGCAGCTCAGTAACTGTTATGACTCCTGCATGTAAAGTGTATGGAAAGAGAATAGAAATCATGTTTGAGGTGATGTCTGACACCTCAAGGAGACACTGCCTATCTGATACAATCCTAATTTTAAAATTAGTAGTCTTCTACAGTGCGGAGACTCACGGTCTTGAAGCTCGTTCCAATCTGCTTTCCGTTGGAAAAGTATTTTACAGAATTATTTGACAGTCTAAAAAAGGGGGGGATTAATTGGAAATTTACTTCAGCTAGTAGGATTTAATTTTTTTATTTAAATACTCCGATGTGAAATGCCCAAACAAAAAAACAACGTTTTATTTCTTTTTGAGGAGTCCTAGAATATAGAGTAGGGCTTTTGCCTGGGGTGCAGCTGTGAGTAGCAGGATTGGGTCTGTAGTCATTGGGGACTTCGGGCACAACAGGCAGAGAGTGAGTGAGTTTGTCTGAAGATTGTAACTGGGGAGAAGTTGGTCAGTAGTGGCACACTGGCTTTCTTTTCATTCAGTTAGGTAAACCACAATGTTTATTTATATTTTATTTAACTCAAACTTATGGGGCCCGAATACACTGTAATGCTTTGCCTGCCATATCCCAGAATTAACACAGAAGATTATTTTTAATGAATTCAATACAATGCTGAGGCATAACAACTATCAGAACCTGATGCCTCAACTGGGTATTGCCCCCCACATACACACACCCACACACCTCTGTATAATGTGTTAGTTCTGGTGCTACATTGTTAAACCTTGTCAATTTCTGTTCTGTCTCTATTCATTTAGATCCCAGCCTATCTATGCAGCATTTGGTTGCTTCTGTTTTATTTACACTGTCTCTTCCCCTCCCACTGCCTATGTTTGCCTTTGTAATTCTTATCTCTGTTTATTGTTGAAGCTTGTCTGCCTCCACTTTGTAGAACAAGGTTATATGAGTGCTCTAAAAACAGTTTTTTTTTCCTTCTCTGCTGAAGATATACAGTTGAACCTTGACTAAAATCTTCACTACCCCCACCCCACCCCAATACTGAACTGACTGACACCTTTATCCCCTTAGGCAGCATTGTCATATCTGCTGATGGTTAACTTAAGGCTCTTAGCACATAAGTGCACCCATGCTCTCTTCTGCACCTCGATGGCTCTCCAGCAGCCACTCCTGCCCAGCAGTGTCCAAATATGGGTCCTCCTCAACTAGAAGCAGTATGCTAAAAAAAAACCAAAAAAAAAAAACCTCTGCACTGGCTGAGTAGCCAACCTCTACTTTCAGTATCTCTTATACTCAGTTTTAGCCACAGACTGCATTACAGTGAATGACAAGTAGACAAAATAAATTGTGAAACAGCAAATACAGACAGTCTCTCAAGGAGTCGAGTTCTGGAATGATTCTCACAATTTTCACAATTAAAAAAAATGTAAAAACTCACAGCCATACTCCATGACAAACATGGATAGAACGCCCTTTGAATGCCAAGATACGACACAAAAATTCTAGTTTTCCACAGCTCTTCTATGTTTTTTACACTGTCATGGTGTGTTTGATGTTATTGACATCATCCTGACCTCACGCTCTATGCAAATCAGGAAACTCAGCACACAATTTAGAAAAGAATATATAATAAACTTTGAGCTGGAATGAAAGGATACTCTTTGTAAAGCTATAATATTAATGCCATGAATAAGGTCAGGAGGTGGGAGCTATAATTCATTTTGATATAAGAAAGTATTTCCATTATAATTAGCATGCAGACAGATATTTGTATTTTACACATGCTGTAGGTTGATATACCAGAATGAATTAGACCAAATAATTGTTGCAAACTTGATAAAGAAAACTTACAGTATGCTTAATCAAACAAACTTTTCAAGGTGGCTCCAGTGTGCTAAGTGGAGTAATAGGAGCTCTACCCCGACCTCATTTACAGCTCAAATAGTATAGTCTTACAAATAAAAAAGAGCAGTTACTCCCTTACGCAAGTGCTGCAGTACTGCTGACCTCACCCAGCCCAGCTGGACTAGGAACCATGTGGTTCTCTGGTGCATACAAGTGTTAATCCTGCCATGGAGAAATGAAGGGTGCTGCCCTAAGTCCTATGCAATTATAAGACTGCTTGACAGGAATCTACTAAGGCAATGGAAAAAAAAAAATGAAAAGATTCCCTTCCCTGCAGCACAAAGTTGATTTTGTTGGTGTGAGTTTGCAAAGCTTGGGAGCTGCATACGGTGGGGAATATCTGATCTGCCTTTGCTGTTTCTAAAGCTGGAGGCTATGGATGCTGAGCTGCCTGTTAACTGAATAGTGAGACAAGGAACAAAGACAAGCATTAGAGAGGATGTTTTAAACAGTAGTGTAGCAAAGTAGAGGCACGTTCTAAACCACTGTTGATTTTTCTGGGAAGGTAAAGGTAACTTCCAACAAAGCTGGACAACAAAACATTCACAATTAAGGTTTTCTAACTGAAATGTGCTTTTCTTGGTCTTGAAATCAAATATTTAGTGGTACTATACTACAACAATGAGGTTTGTAAGTTATGAATGCACCATAAGAAAAAGTGTAATACATTTTATTCTGTGTCTTCATCAAGACTACTCCATGTCAGCATCAGTCCCCACAAGGCAATCGGTTTCAGATACTGCCTTACAATGTGTAAACTCCTGATAACATAATTAAATTACAGATATACTGTATTTTGTGATGTAATCTGAACAGCTTTATGTACTGTACCATTCTCATATTTTATCTGCAATCAAAAGAAATAACTTTAAAAAAGAACTTGAATCTTAGAAATTGTTACAGTATCAGTCTTTATCATATTGCGTGATGGTGCTCAACCCTTGGTCATTGTCCAGGAAACTGCCATTGTTGTTATTACTAGTGATGATGATAGTGGATGCCTCGCTTCCACTTACTTCAAACAGAAAGCAAAAACAAGCAACAACAATCTGGGTAAGCATAAAAAGATGATTGAACATCGGGGCTATTTTCTTGCCATATTCGGGCAGGTACAGTATAATGCCTTGCAATTAAACTATTTTAAAATAAAATTAACTCATGTAATAAGACAAATGAAGTAGTTATTTATTAGCATAAATGCACACTAAGAATGCATTGCTTAACCCGTTGGGATGGCATGTATGCTATGTATACAGAATGTCACCACTGCTATTATCAACTATGCTTCATGAGTCAAAGCAAATACTACAGTAATTGTAACATCACACACATGCAAAATCAGACATACTGGAACATTTTCAATCATAACTTTATTATGTGGAATTTGATTTCTTGTCAAAATGTCAAGATGTTTGAAGGAAGTCTTTGCTGACCCCTGGAACCCAAGTTACTGTCCAGATGGCTCCATTAAACCATGTTTAATAATGGAAAATCAGGGAAACCTGTTAAAAACTCTTTTCTAGAAGTTGAATTTTTGCAAGGTGAATGCATCTTTTGCTATTTTTTAAGGGTGGTGAATGGATTTCACAGAGCAAGAGGCTGTAGTGACATGCAAGACATTAACCCACGTCCTGAATGGGGACCAAGCACAATTTGACCCCAACCCTCTACCTGAATTGGACATTTTACATTTTAATTTTAAAAATTCCTGTACATCTAACAGAGTTCAATAATACTCAGTGCCCCTTTGACAGTATCATGCAGTATAAGATTGATATGCAGACAATGCAGCTTATCCAAGTCTGCTCCTATGGTCCTCATGTGTAATTAATTAAGGAAATGCAAAAGTAGTATAGGTGCTGGAAAGAAGAGGCATAACTTGTTTTTAAATGTGACTATCCAGCTACAGGTAAGTAGTGTAGTCCTGTGTAAGTAGTCAGTCAGTTTTCCTACTGCAGAGGCACATTTTAGAGTAAGCTCAAATCCTTTGCTCAAATTGCGCATTCTGGAGCAGTATAAAATCCACTATATGACTCCCTATCCAGCGTGGCTATGCATCTTTTACAGATGATCCCTTGATTGTTTGATGACCCTAAATTAGCAGTACAGGAGCTACTTTCCTGGAATATTGCACTACTGGAGGAGCCCATGAAACAGGCAGACTCCCAGGAGAAAATAGCACTGCAGTGAAATGCCGGATTGAAGTCTCTATGCGTAGTAACAAAGGAGGCTCCCAGCAGGTGTTGAATGAATTCAGAGCTCCCCTTCATTTTAACATAGCCACCCATATGTGTGCTTTTAAGTTACCTAAGCATTTTACCCTGTCGATCAGTAGTGTAGGGTAGTTGCTTCGCCAAACAGTACAGTCCTTTCCCTGGCTATGTTAACCATATTCCAGGAGCTAGAATATACTGATGATTAAGTAGCTTTAATGTGAATGAATTACTGTATTCTGAAGTATGGTTAGGAAGTGTTTTTTTTTTTTATAATTTGTATTGTCTTTTTCAGTTAATCAACATTACAGAAGAATAGAGGAAAAAAGTGATGTGAACTGTTAAACTTTTTGCCACAGTACTTATTATACTGTCTGCTATGAGTACGATACTTGTAAATTTCCTGTTTTTAAAAGATGTGTTTATACCTTTTTATTTATGTATTTATTTTTTGCTAATTCTGTACTGTACTGCTATTAATGTTTTTATGTTAAATATTTTTAGAAGTTTTTAATAAAGAGATTAACTGGGGGAAAATTTGCTTTATATCCACGACTGGATGGGCCTTATGCATCAGTATGTGGTTAAGTAGGGATTTATTTTAAATACTGTAATCTCAATAGTTAATGTATAAACAAAGATAAAAACAAAAGGTAATAAAAAGTTTTTATTTATCTAGATTGTTCCATATAATTTCATTCAAATCATTCTCAAACGTATAGTCTTGGTGAAAGCTGAAGTGTAAAGGCTCCCACAGTAACAGATACCGGTAACTATGAGATGCAGAGAACTCGCAGTAACAAAACTTTGGAGTATTGCATTTTACTGAAGGACATATCTTTAACTTTGATGTGCTTGAATGCTCCATATGTTTTGATGCTTTCTGATAGAAATAATTTACATGCTTTAGATTACTCAGCCTACAGGGAAATTGACTTGACGTGGGCTTGTTTATTTATATGTTGTTTTAGTAGGAACACTCTATAGATTGTGCATAGCTCAGAGAATGCAATTGAAATATCTAGGGTTTTTTTTTGGCTGGGAACAAGACAAGAACAGCAGGAGACAGCTCGGTGGAATAGCTAATGGAAATAAACTCCAGCCTCCTTGGTTGTATCACCCCATTCTTTCCCCTGTGTTGGGTTGTTGGCTCTTTCAAGTAACTCTTCCCCTCTCATCCTCTGCTATGCTGCCACTGATCCCATTTGTGATTTACTCACTCCCCTCATTTCCTAAGGCTGTAAGGGAACAGTTAGCATTTCTGCTTCTGCAGACAGAACTGAAGCACTGAACAGTTAGGAAAGTATAGCAAAATATGCTATGGCCTTTTCCTTTTTTTTTCCTGTACTTTCCTAATTGTTCATTTGGAATACATGTCTATGTAGGAATTTTCCAGACAGTTCAATTTCCTAGCAGATAGAGATTTTTATTTGCCTTCTCACTGGGAATTATAGTGACCATCTGTAAATAAACATTCTGTTAAAAGAGAAGTAACTATCCTGGTTTTACTTGCTCAAAATATAGGGCCCTGAAAAAATAACTTATTTATTCCTTTACTAATCCTGCTAGTGTATAAATGAATTTTTTTATGCATAAAAATGCACTTTGGGAACCTCATCCTGTATGGTTACCTTTAAATCAAATCTTCTCTATTACCCCATGAAAGAACTGTCCTCTTTCCTTAATAAAAATATATGTAACACATCTCCCCCATTTGTCATATTTCTATTATTAGTTTAACACATTTTTTTATTTGTAATCTTTTATTTAAATAGAGATCTGTTCCCTCTGTTTGTTTAGAACCTGCAACACTAGCACCCTGTAACAGAGCAAAAATGTTTTTTGAGATAGATTTTTTTTTCACCTAGGTACTGGGCATTAAACTGACCATTTATATTATAAAATCTTTTGTCTAAAGAGAACTAACTGTTCTGATTTTATTTGTTCAATATCTAGGGTCCTGGAATGAACTTATTTTATCCTTTACCGATCCTGCTACTATATAAATGAAATATTTTTTAGATTCATAAAATGCACTTTGGGAGCCTAGTCTTCTATGCTACTTTTGAATCATGTTATCTTCTATATTATTCTATTAAAGAACTGTCCTTATTCATTAATTATATATATATATATATATATATATATATATATATATATATATATATGTATATATATATATATATATATATGTATAATATATATATATATATATATATATATATATACTGCATACTGTGTGCATGTGTGTGTGTATATATATATATATATATATATATAATAAGGTGCTTTTGCACACAGGTTTATGTAACAGAATAACTGTTACAGAAACAGTATTCCATTACATCCCTTGTGTGTAAAGTGCATCTGTTTCATTCCATAGGCGAACGTTCATCCAAACCACAATTTCTGCTTTTTGCGGTTTGTACCGTTGTGTTCCATTTTGTCAGGCTGTGTAAAACAGCCATTCTGAAGCGATGCACAAACAGCAATAGAGCAGCAAGCTCTGTGGGGGTGCCGAAACACAAATGGAGGTGGGAACTGCTGGAAAACTCACAGAGTGTAAGGGATCCTAAAAACGCAACAGAGCACAACGGCACCACAGGTAACACTCATTTCATTTTAAAAACCTGTCTGTAAAAGTGCCTATAATGTAACACATCTCCCCATTTGTAATTATCTTATTATTAGTTTAATTCATTTTTTACTTGTAATCTTTCATTTAAATAGAGACCTATTCCCTCTGTTTCTTTAGAACCTGAAAAAAACTAGCACCCTGTAACAGAACAAAGATGTTTTTGTTCTGTAAAACTCCTTTTTTTCTCAGTGGCAGAACTTTTGCCCTAATTCTCATAGTCCTTTGTTTTTTAAACACTTCAGCAGGGGTTTCCCTTCCTGTTTATTAAACAAAGTTTGTCAGGGCAGACACATGTGTGTGATCTCCGGCACCCCCACCCCCTTTCCAGTTTCAGGTTTTTAAATCTAATTTGATAGTCATTAAAGCTACAATGAAATCTCTGATGATCAAAAAAGCTTCTAATAAATTTTGCAGTTATTTTTCTAAGTTAATCCATTCTGTACGCTAATGGTTTCTCCCTTGATGAAAAACTAGAACCTCTTGTCAGGTGACAGCAAAACTCTGGTATCAATACTTAAAAGTCTGGGTCTCTCAATTTCATAATCATCATAAGTGAGACTTTGGGGAAGAGAATGCTTTCCATAACAGAACACACAAATGGAATAAGAAATACATTTCAAGTTAGGCTGAAACACCTGGAGTTTCACCAGAGAGATAAAAATTAAACAAAGTGCCTCAAAGGTCCATATGCCCCAAATATTTAACTCCTTTGTAGGACAAGATACCAGCTCCACAAACTGTGGCACACAGGGGTAACAAAACTTATGTAGGATAAGGAAGATACCCTGTAGGGTATAAATTTGACAATTTTATTCTTTAGAAAACAAATGAATTAATGATTAGTAGTAGTCTTGTCTTGTTGGAGAGCAAACAAGGAGTCAGTACTTAAACTCACTTGCAGCATGTCATTAAGGGATCCCTCTCGAGGCAGTGCTGCATGGGAAGGAGATGGGGAAACAAAAGCAAGAAGCCATTACTGCCATGCAGTTTCAAAATGGGTCAGTTGCCATGAACATCCATATTTATCAGAACATATTACTTAGTTTTGTACATTATACTTATACTAAGGAGTAGTTGGACCTGAGATGGTTTTATCCCATGATTACCTTCTCCATTTAGTTAGTGGAAACCCCAGTTTTGCCCACCCATTAGAATCTACTCTTTTGTTGAATTCATTTCTTTTTTTGCTTAACTTATTACTTCAGTAGCCAGCGAGTTCCCTAGTGTATCAATTCTTTCAGTAAAATGCATATATTTCCTTTTATTCTTTTTGGGATTCTGATCAGTTAATTGTAAAAGATGGCAAGATGTTATAGTTATACTATTTTTATGTTTGCTTTTGCACAGGCACAAGAAACATTATGTGGTAGCTTAGGAGAGAAATGGGTTATGGAGTTGCGGCACTGTAGCAGCCAATGCCATCACTGCATTTGTGGGCTTGGCCTTGTGTACCCAATGCAATGGCACTCTCCTGCTGCTGACACTAGTTCTACAAGCATGCCACCAACTTGAAATGAATTGACCACTGCAGTGAGGGAGCTACCCATCATTGCAGAACAGTACCTTGTGAGGTGTAACATTTAAATTAACATGGCAGTGGCTGTTGCCATCCACCTCTCATAGTCCCCATGAAAGCCAATGTCAGGGGAGCCCAATCCCCCTGTTGGCATGCCCCCTCCCCAGTTCATTTGACAATGGGGGAGAAACAATCCCCATTGGCATAATGCCCCCCCCATTAGTAGTGTGCTGAGAGGGGGTGCCCAATCTAGAGGTGGGTGAAGTGGTCAAAACTTGCTCTGTGAAGCAATTCATGGAGTAATGTGGAGTCCACAAAGCAATTTGCAATGTAAAGTGGAGTACTTTGTGTCATAATAAGGAATGCGAAGTCCATTGAAAACAATGACTTTGCATTACTCCGCCTTCCCCCAACCACTTCTGCACCAATTTTAAGGTGAAGTACATAGAAATTAATGTACTTTGCATCACTTCACCTTGTTTGTGCACTCCAAGGCGAATTTTGCAGTGATTCATGGAATTGCAGGTCACATGGGCTCTAGATTGTTCTGCATAGTCTCAGTTCTGTGTAGTGTGTATGCAGTGGTAGCTGAAGACAGTTTGCTGTCAGAGCTCTGTGACTGAAACCCTCTAAAAGCTGTTAAAAAGCCTTTTTATGCCATTTTGTTTTCCAAAAATTTAGTACATTGATTGTAGGAAACCCTCCTGTGCTTATATCATCGAGTGTTTATTGTCTGTGTGTGGATTTTGAATGTTAATTTAGAACATTCAGTCTGTGTACTGACAGACACTTGAAGTGTGCTTTGGTGGGAGGGGCGTATCTGTGGTGGAGGTAGATTAACTGGGAGAAAAAGGCAGTCCTTCTGTTTTGGTTATACTTTTCTTGTATAACTGCATTAATGTACACACAATAATATTTTCGTAATTTTTGAAATTTTTTTGCTGATTGTTCTGGTGCAGCAATGCATAATTTCAGTTTGTTTAAAAGATTTTATTATATTACTGAACTTTTCAATTTGCTACTGGTCTCTACTAGTTAAGCAACTGCTTTAATTTTCCCCTAAGACTGTTTAAAATGGCTAAAAACCTGCTTTAAAAAGAGCCCCCATAGACTTGTATGGGGCTCGCTCCCATGCTCTCCCTGGTCACATGTTACAATTTCTGAGAGCACGGGGGTGGAGTTAGGTGAAGCATTGGCACCAGGAAGCTGGAAGGGATCGTTTGGCTGAGGCTTTGGCACCAGTTATGATCCCCTTCCAAAACAAAAAGCAATAACTTTTAAATAAAAATTTTGACACCAGTTAGCTCAGGACGATATAAGATATTGGGCTATGAAGCCCACTACCTTATATCGGAAACTCCCTTTAACAAAATCACAGTGCCACTGTTCATTAGCAGAGGTCTGAAATGCTTCCATGAGGTGGGGTCACAGAAAGGTCATATTGAAAATTTGTAGTACAAATGCCAACAAACACCCAGGGCATTAGGGTTTCTAACCATAACATCCAACCCTGTACAGACTGACAGGCATCAGAGGTGTGCCTCTAGGTTGCCAGTTGTAATGCTCACGCTATTCCACCCCACCCCCCACCTTGAAGCCAGTGACAGGCATTGAAGTGTGCCTTGGACTCTTCGGCCCCAGAGTTCACCCCATTCTCCTATACTGCACCCATTTCAGTTTATTTCCTTATGAAAAGGGTGACTGTAAAGCTAAACACCCCAAGGCACACCTCAGCACTTGTCGGTGTCTGCAGGATAGGGTGAGGCGAAATGGCATCAGCGATATGGGCGATGACCCAAAGGCACACCCCAATGTCTGTCTATATCTGCAGGGTGGGGTGGGGTTGGCATCACTTCAGTACTTCACTGCCATTCCTATTCTGCATCTGTCTAACTCATGCACTTCCAATGCTAATACCAGCAAGCAAACATTCAGCATTGACAAATGCTTGTTAAAAAAAGGGTCAACAATGTACCTAACAAATCTTTGCTTACAAAACATAAACAGTTCATGTCAGAATGGACCAGATATGTTCAGCACATATACAGTAAGGTACATTATGGAGTAAAAAAGAACAAAATACAAGATACAAATCCTGTCTTGTATTGCAAGATTTTATCCAATCATCTTTCCAGAGAGTAGCATTCAACAAATACCACAGCAGGGCAGTCTGGTCAGATCAGGAGCTACCAGTTTCTATCACACCAGGTGGGTTGGGGGAACATCAATCAATCAACATCTTTATTTAACTAGGCAAACACCATTGAGCAAAGTTCATTTTCAAGATGGATCTGGAGTTACTTATCAACATAAAAAGGGTTACATACATAAGCAGAGCATACAAATGGATTTACATATACAAAAATTACGGCATTACCACAACACAGGGTTACAAAGAGTACATGGCAATGTGCAATATAAGGAACATATAAGACTGTCAAATGTCAAGACATCAGAACCTAATTAAATTATATAAATTATACAAAATATACAAATTATGTAAGAACCTGTCAAGATCCATAAGTGTTAGATAAGGTGGGAAAATTTCAGCAGGGGGAGGGAGTTAGCAGAGTGGAAGCATGTAAGGCATATGGATGGAATGAAGAAGGGTAAAGGGGGTAAGGAAGGGAGACGGGCATTACCATAGGTGGATGGGAGGAGAATTCCCTGTAGGCCCAATATAGGATCCAAGGGACCTATGGGAGTATCTAATGTCCAAATACATAAAAGAAAAAGGGAAGGGGGAGAAAAAGAGGGCCCATGTTAATAACACACTCACTACACAGTACCACCATTAGGTGGGGTTCAGGGAGTATATGGGGGCCCATACCTCAGGTCTCATGAGTAGATTATGGATACATTTATGTCTACTGGCCCAGTTGTCCTGGATCATTACCCTAGGGGTGAGATACCTCTACCTTGCAGTGTTTAAATGAAAAAGGGTGAGGTACTCCTAGAGGATGAAGGGAGTCCTTAGCTTCTTGGAAGGGAAAGCATTGATCCATAGTACACAATGGGGAGGTCATGCATCATGCCCACATTTTATAATTAAGCAATAATGATCAAAGAGCCAGTAATTTCCTAGAGATTAATGACCATCTGGGGGGAAGGGTTGCCCAAGGAGCAGCCGAGAGCCACTCCCACCCAGCCGGTCGTTAATCTTGAGGAAATGACTGACTCTGAGGTCATTATTATGATTATATATCTAATCACAATAATGGCTTCTTTTTTAACACATTTACTTACTTTTTCTGTGGCAGCAGTGGGAGCATGAGGCGGTGTTTTTTGCTCAGGCATGGTACATGAATATTCATGAAGTGACCCGTTTTCGTGGCAGCGTGGGACGGTTTCATCAATATTCAAACAAAGGGGTTCGTTATTTTGGTTTTGGTTTTGAGCAGTCTCACTGACGGTTTCCTGTCAAATGTGCTGGTATTGAAAGACGCTTCAGTGAACTGCTCTGACAGTGGGAAGAACACTGCGGGTGCCACACCATTCGCTTCTTAGAGATTTCAGACCGGTGTAGCAACCAACCACAGAAGTTGCTGCCGTCATGAATAATTAATTAGACTTATAATAGGTGGATAAAGTACCCATGGCATGGTGAGATAGCCCAGTGAACGAGGTCAGCTGGTTCACTGAAACCTTCCAGTCTGAGACAGTGGGAATTTTTGTTTGTCTACAATGGCAGAGTATCAGTTGCTACACTTTAATGGTTCTACCAGCCAGCCACAAGTGCTTGGGCTCCATAAGGGGGATCCTCAGTGGGGGGAGCCTAGGAGGAGCAGACCTGGGGCAGCTGAAAGTGGGATTCCCAGGATCTTTGAAGAGGCATGGAGAAATCCATACCAGAAAGGTTGAATGCATGGGCAAGCCTACAGCACATGTAATGGGTCCCCCAAGATCATTGCAACACTTGCAAGCAAGTAGCAGACACAGTGTCTTTTCCTGAGGTGTTCTCTGTTTACATCCAGGGAGATGCAAGAGTACTCCACACCAGGGCAAAAAACTGGTTGACATCATGGTACATGGAGAAGAGCTTCAGCTACATTGGGGACTGGGGTCTACCCCTGGAGAATATGGGTCTCTGTTAGACCCATATGTGGTGGCTGCTTGTGTTTGTCTGTGTCTGTAGCTTAGTTTTTGTGGATTTACATGGTTTTCTGGTTGGAGTAACTACACCATTCTTGCTCACTACATCCGTGAAAGTCTCCTGGACTGGATTTCTACAAAGCATCATCACCAGGTATCTGCATTTTTCATTTTAAAATCATTTTAAAATCAACTTGTTGGAAGGTATCCCAAGCAACATATACGTGAAGCAAGGAAGTCTGACAAATTCAGTGACTCTGGGCCCTACTTGAATCCACATTTTCATCTGACCTTACCCATGATCTGTATTTGGGCTTTTCAAGACCTGTTTGAATGACAAAGACACATACAGACAAAATGATTTCACATCCTGCATATGCACAGTCAGAGTTCATCCCTTTCAGGAATTTTAACACATTCTATGACTGTGGACCTCAGCTGTTGATCATTTCTTTTAGCTTTGGACTTAACCACCAGGTATCAAACATTTTCAATTGAACTCAACTCTTAATGTACTTGTCTCTAAGGGCTATCTATCCATCAACCATTTTGAAGAATCAAATGAAACTTTTGGCCTGTTCTCAAAACCACTGCAACTGTGCCCTTACAGTTCCTTGCTATTGCTAACTGGTCACTACCTCATGCATCATCCTTATCAAAAGGAACCTGTTAAAAAAAGGGCCCTGCTGCCCCACAGAAGCAACTTTAAACCCCTTTTAAAACATCTAATACTGCTGCTGTTGCTCCTCTCAGGCAACATTCACCCTAACCCCGGCCCACCATAACTTGGCCACAAAGTTAACAGCAGTGCAGGGTCACTCTCCTTGGCAAGCATTAGCATCTGCAGCCTCCTCTCTAAACTTGATACCCTCTCTGCCTGGGTATCCCAGCACAATCCAGACATCCTATCAGTGCTGGAAACATGGTTGTCTCCGAAGATACCTGACTCCACAATAGCGATTCCCGGATATGTAGTTTTCAGATAGGACAGACTTACCAAGAAAGGAGGAGGCTGTACCCTCGACCTTAAAGAGTCCCTTATGGGTCATGTCATGCCCGTGCCCATCCCCGGAAATGACATTCAAATCCTTGCTGCCGAAGTGCTTCTCGGATCTCATAAGATCCTGACTGTTGTTTCTGTCTATATACCACCCAATTTGAGCAATCTGGGCTTTCATTCTCTCCTTGACTGTATCAACTCCCTGGATCAAAATACAGAAGTTATCCTACTTGGTGATTTCAACATCAACTGGCTAGCCTCCAGCTCGAATAGTTATAAGGATGCCCTAGCTGCTGCTAACTTCTCACAAATGGTCCAATCACCTACTAGAGTAAACTACAGAACAGGGTCCTGTATACTTCTAGACTGGGTGCTAACTAATCGTCCAGAGCACATCTCCGAAGCAACAGTCCTCCCCGACTCCTTAAGTGATCATTCCCATATCTTGTGTATCTGGATCAACAAATACACCAAACTTCCCCCCAAAACTATTAACAGGAGAATGCTGACCCCCGGTCATCTTGAGTCACTTAAAACACTCCTTCGTGAACATGACTGGTCACCAATTGATATAGCCCCTGATGTAGACACAGCACTTGAATACTTAATCACCTGTTTCAACTCAGCCTGTGATGTTCACGCTTCGTTCAAGAAGCGTAAGATCAAGGGTGTCAATAACCCATGGATGACACTAGGCCTCGTTACACAAATGAAATCTCGAGACCAACTCTGGTATCGGGCTAAGGCTACTGGCACCCAAACTGATATCCAGGCCTACAAGACAGCAAGGAATGCATGTACCAGAGTAATCCGCCATGAGAAGGCTAACTATTACAGGAACACCTTAGCTAGCACCTGGAATGACGGGAGTAAATTCTGGTGTAATCTTGCTGAAGTGACTGGAAAGGATCCCAAAACAACACCCACGATGTTGAACATAGATGGTACCATCACTCTTGACCATGTAATCATTGCCAACGCATTTAACACCACTTTTGCTGACCTTAGTCATGTGCTACCCCCTAACTTTTTTGATCCCACCACAGTCAACCCAGCTGCTGTTAGTTCAGGTTTGCCACCAGGGCACTCTCCTTTCCATTTCAAAGCAATCCCGGAAAGCCTAGCTAAAAACCACATTCTTAAAGTGCTTGGAAAGTCTAGGGTCAGTGGCAATTCACTGGATATGAAACTTCTCGCTCTCATCATTGACGAAGTCCTGCTTCCATTAACCAAAATCCTCAACCATTCCCCCATGCTCTCCCAGTTCCCCCAAAAGTGGAAATCGGCAGTGGTGACTCCAGTCCATAAAAGTGATGACAAGACTCTCACAAACAACTACAGGCCTATATCCATCCTCCCTCCTCTATCCAAAGCCTTGGAATCGATAGTGGCTGATCAGCTCACGGAGTACCTTGTAAAATACAGCCTGAAATGTTCCCAGCAGCATGGCTTCTGCAGAGGACACAGCACTACCACAGCACTCCTCGAATTCACCACACATATCCCTCATGCACTTGATCAGGGCCAGTTGGTCGGCGCCTCTTTTATTGACCTGACTAAGGCATTTGACACTGTCAATCACTCCATTCTCCTCAAACAATTATCCCTCCTTGGTCTTTCAAGTGAAACTACCCTCTGGTTTCAAAGCTACCTCAGTAACCAGACCCAACAGGTCAGGATTGGAGAATTCCTCTCGTCATCTCTACCAATCCACTCTGGAGTACCCCAAGGTTCTATCCTGGGTCCCTTGTTATTCAGCATATTCCTGAACAATCTCCCTGCCTTCTGCCATGACAGAATGTTACTGTATGCAGATGATGCAGTAATCTTCACTTGCCACACACCGACCCCACCTCCCTTCAGTCTCAACTACAGAAAAGTTTCACAGAAGTGGAAGACTGGTTTTGCTCACATAAACTCATCCTTAACCACAAAAAAAATAAAACAATGTTGTTCCATGGAACCCACAACAAGTACAATTACTATGAGCTCATAATTAACAACCACGAAGGCATCACTCTTGAGCAGGTGGATATGTTTAAATATCTGGGCCTGACCCTTGACTGCTCCCTCTCGTATACCAAACACATTGACAATATTGCTAAAACTGTGAACTCCTGTATGGGGCTACTATACAAGCATAAACTTTGCCTAATGGCTGAAGCCTTGAACCTCACTATCCAGAGCTCTGTTATCTCAACTATTGACTATGGGCTCATTATCTATGCATCTGCTACTGATACTGCACTCCGGCACATAGCTATAGCCCTTAATAAGGCATGTAGACTCCTTATTTCAGCTGCCCCCCTTTCTCACACGTGTGACATTTACGAGCAGGCTAACTGGCTCAGCTATCTGGCAGGCTAAAGTACCAGACCTGCATCCTAGCTAACAAGACATCACTGGGCCTTATGCCCCCTGGAGTCCAATCAATATTGACCCCGCAGCGTGTCCGCCTCCTAACTAGAAGATCGGACAGTCTAACCTTTACAATACCTCGCTGTCGGACCTCTCAAACTCAGCATTCTTACCTTGTCAGAGCCTCCTCCTGGTTCAACTTGCTACCTATAGAAATCTCCAACATTGCCATGATTGGTGCTTTTAAGAGTAAACTGCGTCAACACCTCGTGGCTAGTGCCTTCTGTGACTGCTTCTTATAATCCCCTCCTGGCAGACTACCCTCAAGCATCCCTCCTCACTGCCTCAGCTCCTCCTCCTCCTCTCCTACCCCCATTACTGGGTATAGGATGAATCTGTCTCCTTTTCATCCCCCCTTCCTCCTCCCTTGCTGTTTCCCATCTACCACACACCCAACGCAATGTCCTCCTCATTTCTCCCTTCCTCCCTTTCTCTTGCTCTCTCCCATACCACCCCCTCACCACCACTCTTCTTTTTCTTTTCCCTCTAACCCACTCCTAACAAAGCTTCACAAAGCTGCCTATGACTTGTACTGTATAATTAACTCGCAACTCAATTCCTTGACAATGCCTTTGGCTGCTATTATTGTAACCTTATTTGTCTTTTTTTTTGTAAGTTCCATTGTAATGATCATGTTATGTTTTGTACCTTATTGTCCTTATTGCCTTGACATGGAACCTTTGTAAAAGAGCCCTCGGATCAAAGGCGTCATCCAAAATACAAATAAATGAAATAAATAAATAAGGGAGATGGCCTGCATCTTTCTGGGAAGGAGACCACAGTCCTTGGTGGGAGTTTTAAATGCTACTTGATGAACTTCCAGTGACGTCATGGTGCCTGCAGCGGCCTAGAGACCAAGCTCTCTCCTCAAGAAAAATCTAAAACCTCCAAAAACCTCTAATGTCACTAAATCTTACTCAGAATGCCACCAGGAGATACTAGAAATGATAGAGGAGACAAATATCGGCAGAAGGCAACGAATAAAAAACCCGATGGCAACCGATCTTGAGCTAAACCACAGGCCCACAGCCGGAGCACCTCTCCTCACAGCCTGCTTGGCTCCGACTGTGACATGGAAAGTGAGTCAGAGATTCTGTCTAAATCATGCTTTGAGACCCTCCTAAAAGAGATCCAAGAGTCCTGTAC
Source organism: Neoceratodus forsteri (assembly GCA_016271365.2). Lineage (NCBI taxonomy): Eukaryota > Metazoa > Chordata > Ceratodontiformes > Ceratodontidae > Neoceratodus > Neoceratodus forsteri. The sequence continues at coordinate 49,620,079 of CM057450.1, read as the reverse complement.
CAATAATAAAAGGGAATTCCAAAACTTGTCGCAGAAACTCAATAAAATGGAACATCAGACTGAGCAAGCGGAGCAAAGAATTGCCCACACTGAAAGCACTGGGGAGCTCCTGGGACAGGCGGTGGGCTCACTCAACCAGCATACCCTGGCTTTACAAGCAAAGTGTACAGACTTGGAAAGCAGATCCGGGAGGGACAACCTCTGCCTCTACGGCTTGGGGGAGGGTGCTGAAATTCATCCTATGGCTTCCTTCATTGAGAACCTCCTGAGGGACATACTTGAGCTGCCAGAGGGCTATCAGATCTGTATTGAGAGGGCCCACAGATCACTGGTCCCTAAACCATTGGACCCTGCCACTAGACCCATGTCCATAATAATGAAATGTTCAAGTTATAGAGTTAAGGAAGATATCCTTAAACGTGCATGGCAGAAAAAAGAGCTAAAATACCTTGATTCCCGGCTGTCCTTGGACCAAGACTACCACCCAGAGATACAGCAGGCAAAGCAACAGTGGGTCCCATTCTTCAAGCCTCTCTGAGAACACCAGATCCGATTTCAGACCTCGTATCCTGCGAGGCTTAGGATTATCTGGGAAGACAGAGCAAAAATCTACAATGCACCTGATGAAGTGGTAAAGGCATTTGAGAAGAAAGGTATTACCCCCCCCACCACCACCACCACTTGAACTTAAAGCTTGCTCCTCACCAGCCTAATTGTTCTCTCTCTCTCTCTTATCCCCCTGTCTTATCAACACTAGGCCTGTCCATCCCCTTATTCTTCCTTTCCCAACCTCGGATAGGAGCTCACTACCCTGGGTTGTGGCATCCTATCATGCCCCGTATTTTATAGCATTCAATCCCGGGGCTCACACATACTCCTTTTCTCCATCCACCTTCTCTACATCCTGTTTTACCAACTCCTCTCTGTGCACCATGGCCTCCTAGCCTTTATCCCCTACCTCCTCCTCCTCCCTACCTTCACCTCTACCTGGTGTATATTTTATTTTTTCTTCCGTACTTCCTGCTGCAACCTTAGATAACCTGCTTTATCTTCCTATAGACACTTCTATGTATGTAAATACCGTGTAATCTGTACAATATCTGTATAATTCTATGTACATATGAACTTCTTTTTCTTCCTGTCTGTAAAGAGTATTATCTGTATTGCCTTGTAAATACCTGTGTTAACCTGTATATACAATTGTTCATGCTCCACCCTGGTCCATCTTGCAAATGAGCTTCTGCTCAATGATGAACGCCTGGTTAAATAAAGACTTGACTGACTGACTGACTGGAACGGCTGAAGCGGAAACAATTGGTGAGCACAGACTGGCACCTGGTTACCAGTTGGAAGAAAATGAGTTCTGTACTGCAGTCGGCCTGCATACTCCTCGAGCAAGTCACCACCCTGCAAAAGAAGAAGGAACAGGACCTGCAGCAGGAATCCTCAACTGCATTCGGCTGAGTCACTTCCGTAAAAGTAACTGAGTTTTCCTCTCCCATTGTGCGCTGATTGTGGGGCTTTGACCCAGCTCCAACACCACCTTCAGCATTGACGAAGCTATTGTCTCTCATACTGGACCTCTCTGAAACGCCTCCTGATGCCCGGGTCTGTGTGTCCCCCCCCTTTGTTTTCTTTTGAAGAGGGCTTTTCACACAGGGAGAAATCTAACAGGCCTGAATCCATACTGCAGCATACATTATTTGAAAACTCTTAAAGGCCGAACGGCCAGAAAGCCTGATCTGACAAGGGGAGGTCCCTGTTACTTGCTTCTTTTTTCTTTCTTTATTGGGACTGATAATATTACATTCCTTTTGGCTTTGCCCATACCCCCCTTCAACTCCACGGAGAGAGCAGGGACTCCGTGCTGGCAGTCGCGTGGGTCGCGGTTGAGGGGAGGAGGTCCCCGTCATCAGCTACCATGCTGGGACTGGAGCCACATGAAATGTCCTGCTAAATGGACTCTCTGCAGAACACAGACTGGCAAAGCCAGAAGAGCAAAGAACCCCTGCTTGAAGCTTGGACATTTGAGGTTGGGAAGGGAGGAGGCATTTGTTGAAATGGTTGATGCTAAAGGGCCACTGGGTAGGGAGACTATATTTGGGGAACCGGGGGGAGCATGACTTGGGCTGTGGGGGGGAGACAGTGTGTGGTTAGACTTAAACAGGCTACATAAGTGTTGACATACTTTGTTTTAATTAAACTCTTCTGCAAATTACTATAAGTAAAATGGGATAATTCTCAGGGAGGAGAGGGTAGCTACTTGGTACTGCTGCTTTGTCTTAGATGGGGGTTGCTGTGACGTGACCTATTGATTTACACAGAGGTCATGAGCAATACCTATGACCTCAGGGGAGGCCCCCATTCACATGGGGTGTTTCAATACCTCCTCTTCTCACCCCCCTCCTGAGTGAACAGGGGGTAGAGAACAGAAACCTGACACTTCAGGTTTCCTACCTTGGAAGCAAACAACTAATTTTCAATATATAGTTAAAGTTACTGCCCTGTTGGAAGAAGTTTTCATGTGGTTACAAGGTCAAAAGCTGATGAGAGTGTTGTATGCTGGTGGGTGTCCCCCATGTCGGGGCACTGGAACTTTTGGTGTGACTAACAGAGGGAAAGAGAACAGAATGGCTCTAAAGGTCTATACAGATGGCTAGATACATGAAGTTTTGTTCATATAATGTCCATGGGCTATTTAGTCCAGTTAAATGAAGTAAAATCCTAAGTTACCTCAGAAAGGTAGCAGTGGACTTTATATTTCTTCAAGAGACCCATTTGTCCCCTCAGGAACATGATAAGTTAGGTTCCATGGGCTTTGGAAGTACTGCTACAGCCTCTTATAAAAAGGGGTGCTGGAGAGGAGTTGTAATTCTGGTCCTCAGACATGTCCCATTTGAAAAAATGGCTGCCCTGGCTGACCGGGAGGGGAGTTACGTCCTGATAAAAGGGGCTTTACAGGGTAGGCCTCTGACTCTGGCATCTGTATATTTCCCTCCAGGGTCAGATTCAGCCCTATATTTAAAATTCTTAACAACCCTACAAGACTGGGCACAGGGTGATGTGATATGTGGGGTGACCTAAATTTGACCCTAAATCCTTCTTTGAATTCCTCAGTACAGACGCCTTGCAAGGAACACCACACAGCTAAAAGAGTGAAGAGAATGTTGGGGGAACTAGGTTATGTAGACATCTGGCGCCACCTAGAGAATAATAAGAGAGATTACACATTTTATTCAGTGGTGCACCAAACCTATTCCAGATTGGACTACTTTCTGGTCCCCAGGGAGCTGGTAGGTCAGGTACAAGAAGTCTCGATTGGAGACTTTATCTTATCTGGTCATGCTCTGGTATTTTTGACCATGAAGATGAAGGAGGTCAAGAAAACTACCTTTTGGTAGCTAAACCTTTCCTTGCTTCAAGATAAAGAAGTGCTAGACTCAATACGACAAACTGATGAATACACTGTGAAGGATAATGACCTCCTTGGGACTTCCCCTGCCATCCTGTGGGATACCACTAAGGCAGTCATTAGAGGGAAGTTCACAGAATGGTCTGTTTAGGAGGAAAAGAGAGAGTGAGGCAAAAAAATCAGAACTAATGGCCCAAATCCAACAACAAGAGGCATTGCAGAAACTTAAGGTGGATAAGGAGAGAACAAGGTCCCTAAAACAGTTGAAAGCCAGACTTTCTACCATGTTGGACTATGCAGAACAAAAGCTTCTGTCCTTAAAACAGAAGTACTATGAAGGTGGTCCGAAATCTTTACGTTTTTTGGCCGGGATGTTATGAGCACAACAAACTAGAGCAACCATTCAGGCTGTCCAGCACCCTGTTACACATAAGACAGAGAAGGGGGTGGTACAGATTGCAGAGGCCTTTCAGGAATATTACATCACCTTATACAAACAGAGACCACAACCCCCAGGAGACCACATCAAGGACTTTCTCCGAGATCTACTTCTCCCATCCCTTACAAAAGAGCAGGCTGATCACCTAAACCAACCCATAGGGGATGGGGAAACTGATACTACCATTAAAGGGTTAAAGTCCTTCAAATGCCCTGGTACTGATGGGTTACCAGGGGAATTTTACAAGAAACTCCATCCAGATCTTGTTCCCCTACTGGGCAGGGTATTCTGAGCTTTACAGGAAGAGGAGGGCCAAGTGCTCCCCCTCGTGGTTACAGGCCATTATATCTGTAATCCCTAAACCGGGGAAAGACCCCCTCGTTTGTTCCTCATACCACCCTATCTCAATACTGAATATTGATTATAAAATATTGACTTCTATTATGACTAAAAGGCTTCAAGTGCTGATACCGAATTTGGTCAATTTAGACCAGACAGGTTTCATTCCAGGGCATCAAGCCCGGGACAACGTATGAAAGACCTTCCATATAATTGATCATCTAAATTCTACAAAAACACCTGCTCTTCTGGTCAGTATAGATGCAGAAAAAGCATTTGATAAAGTGTCTTGGACCTACCTAGAAGAGACTTTGGCCCATTTTGGATTGGGGACTCCTTTTCTAGCTTTGGTTTCCAAACTATTCAAAGTCCCGATGGCCTTTATCCGAGCAAGCGGACACCATGCATGGGGGTTCCCCCTGGAGTGAGGAACTAGGCAGGGATACCCTCACTCTCTCAGCCCTTCTATTTGCCCTATACATTGAACCCCTAGCCCAGAGTATTAGACAAGATGAGGGAATCAAGGGACTGCAGATTGCTGGGTGTCAGCACAAGCTTTCCTTATATGCTGATGACATTTTATTATACTTGGAAGACCCCACACACTCTCTCTGGCCCAGACAATGGACAGACTAACACAATTTTCCTCCCTGGCTGGCTATTCCTTAAACACTTCAAAAACAGAAATATTCTCCATCTACTATACCCCCCATTTGAGGGCTGCTTATCCCATGAGATGGGATTTAAAGCAGATGAAATACTTGAAGATTAATATTTGCTCAGTACCTTCACAGCTATTTCTACTTAATTTTGTTCCCCTGCTGAACCAACTGAAGTTAGACATACAAAAAATGGAATGCCCTACCACTCCCACTCCATGCCCGAATACAAGCAGTGAGGATGAGTGTACTGCCTCTTTTTTGTTATCTTTTTCAGGGAACTCCAGGTATTATTCCAAAGAAGAATTTGGAGGCCAGGCAAAGAATACTTATGAGATACATATGGGCAAACAAGAAACCCAGAATCTGGAAACAGACAATGTTTCTCCCTAAGGCACATGGGGGTATGGCTGTACCCCTCTTAGAAGGGTACTGAGTTGCCACCCAGATTAGGATTGGGCTGCTGTGGGGTCACCCAACATATAAGGCCACTTGGAAAGAGATTGAGATGGGAATACATAGGTCCCCCCCCCCCGTCAGCCCTTATTTTTCAACCCAGGAAACAATCAAAAACTGGGCAAAGCAGGCTTACAGCCACCCAGACCACACTGGAAGGACGGACAAGGGAGACTATGGTTAGAGCATATGGGGACAGGGCCTGGAGATACCAATGATGGGCAATGGACCCTGAATTTGGTCCGGTGGCTCTGGACTCCTGGTTCTGCACTAAGGCCAAAGTAGGTTTACAGGCACCCTGGCAGCTGCTATAAGAGGGTGGACTGCTCCCCTTTGAGGTGGCCCAGAGATGTTTTAATCTCTCACTGTCTGACAAAATGAGATATTGCCAAATCTGCAGTTACATTAAACAAAAGAGCAGAAGGAACCAGCTCACTGGGGGCCTGGGGACTAGGGAGGACTTTTTTGAACAGCTCTGGAAATCTGAGAATGCTTCAGGTGCAATAATCCTCCTTTACAAGAGATACATACTGTACAGCAGTTTAATTCTAATGCTGAGTATATTGGACAAGAATGGGAACAAGAAATGAATTTAACTATACCAGAGAGACAGTGGGAAAAGGGCTGGAAGAATACTTGGAGGGCTGCCTCCTCACCTCTGTGACGGGAGTTTCTATGGAAATTGAGGACCAGATACTTTAGGGTACCTGTGATGGTCTCCAGGCAGCAACTGAGCACACCCTTACATTGCTGGAGGAAGTTTGGAGAGTCTAAAGCTACACACACCCACATCTTCTGGGCTTGCCGAAGCCTCCAGCAATTTTGGTTATATATTAACAATTCCTTAAAACAAATATTTCAGGTTCAGGGTCATCTGGGCCCTGAGGTTCTCATGTTAGGAGAGATACCCGGAGAGGTTAGGGGAAGGGAAGCTACCTACCTTTGGCAGGTACTGATGGTGGCTGCACTGAAAACAATAACTAGAAAGTGGCTCCAGGCCAATCCACCGGCAAACCTGGAGTGGCTTGAGGTGGTCTCTCAGATACAACAACTCGAAGAAATTACCTTTAAACTCCAACACAGAACCTCGGCTCTCCAGAACTGTTGGACAGGATGGAAGATCTGAAGGGGCCAAGATAATTAAATATACTTAGGGAATGTAATGGAACTCCCTTTCTCACTTGTGAAACCCTGGTCCGCTTCTCCCCCAAGGACAGGTAATGCTGTGTGCCTGCAGTGGGAAGGGGAATGGCGAAAACCCTTCCATTGCTGAGGGAATTCCTGAAAGGGGATAACCATAAACTAGCATACATTTGCTTGCTATACATAGAGGATAATGCCTAAGGAGTGGTTGTTAACCACGCTGTAATCATCTAGAGCGGTTGCCAGGAGAGCTAAGTAAACCTCGAGAGCGCAGTTCGAGAGGTTTGCAGTTGTCCTGGCAACCATGAGAGGTGATTACCTCCATGGTTAACAACCAATTCTTAGACATTGTTCTTTATAGTGTATGGAGCGTGCATCTTTTAAAAAATACCCAGAAATAAATCATAGTGTTCAGACTGAACAAAAGTTTAAACTTACCATGCCCTTTATTTCATGGCCTCTCAACAATACAGTTATGTCAATGGATGAAAGCATGACATTTGTTTTTATTTTAAAATGACTAATTACACTGCTAAAGGGTTAACATAAGTCTGAGCTGCATCCAGCACGTTTGCGGTTAGCCCATTTGTGTTATGTGGCTGTGTGCGACGTAGTCGTCTGAGACTTCACCTCTTGCTGTGCGGGTTCAACAGACGTGGAGCTTGTGGGAGCAGCACGAACATCTAGATAGGCCTGGGGAGATTAAATTAGAAAACAGAAAGGCATTTTACTGAAAACAGCACATCAGGATGTGCAACAGGGCTGACAAAAAAATGCTAGGATACTCACTATGCTTCATCGGAGGAGGAGGAGGAGTCACTGACCACTGCAATTCTTCTACGCTTGTGCTTGCCATGGTAGTTGTTGTTGACTATTACAGTGATTCCTTCTCCAAAAAGATTGAAGTTAACACCTAGCTCGCTCGGTGGGTTTCTCTGCGGTGTAGCTGCAAGTGCCACAACTGTTTCAGGATGTGCACAGCTGGCGGAGGGCTGAGGGTCATTGTGGCTTTGACTTCCAAATATTTCTGAATTCTCTTCTGCTTTGCATCACTCAGGAGAGACTAATTGTTAATGGATTGTAGTGAGCGGTGCCCCAACACTTGTTGAACTTCGGTCGGGGGCATGTCACTGTCTACAAGGCACTGGATCTACGTTTTTCTTGTGGAGTGATTAGTTATGTGCTTCTTGCTTTGAAGGCCTGCTGATGTTTTAATTACATGCATTATGTTGCGAATCTTGTTCTCCCCTAGTGTCATACGTCTAAACCAGAGTGATAGTACAGGCTTGAAATTGATGTTTTTCATCAGGTAAAAGGGGGAATCTGGATTCAGCATGTCGGGTGGTCTGTGTGTCTTGTATAACTTGTAGGCCCTGATGAGGCACTAATCAGGCATCGCATTGTTGGCGTACATTCTGGGTTTTACTGCCCTGATATCTCTAGGATTCTCGCCAGTATGAGTTTTCGTCTGGCACTCTGCGTATTCAAGATATTCATTACCATCACTGTCCTGTAGGAGGTTTAGATCTGACCACCTGAGGCTATATTGCTCTACTGTGCACAGTGCATAATAAAGTCCGTTGTTGAAAAATATCATGTGGATCAGGGCAGTCGGGCTATGCATGCTGAGTGTATGGGTGTCATACAGTTTGTTGATGTCACTGGGAGACAAGGCCTCAGCACTGTTTGGCTTGCTTCCCTTACCCTGTTTGTTCAAGAATTATTTAGCTGCCAGTGTTTTTAACGTTTCTTTGAAATCCCCGGTGTTACCATGGAACACAGAATAACCATAATTGTGCCTAGCCAAATATCTGTCTGCACTGCCAATAATTTCTCTCAAAGTTCCTGGTTCATATTCTGAGCCATCATTTCTCTTTATTTTATACAGGAACTCAGCAAGATGCAGATCAAGCTCAGCAACTGGAATGGAAGTAATGGTACGAATTTCCTGTACGTCTGCAAGGTAGGATTGTATCATGTGGATGTCAGATACAGTTTTCTTTAATGTATGTTTATTCTCCTGCTCATCTATGAAAGCCTGTCTGTTTAACTGTGGGGGGACTTTACTGCTATCCATCGCAATGTGTGCTGCTGCGGTTCAGGGACTGAATGAGTGGGGCTGCTGACTTTTTGAATGCTAACAGATTAGTGTTCCATTTTTGGAACTGTCACCACGTGTGGTATTCTATTCTGTAATCCCATCGATATGACGTCCCAATGCAAGTTTTACAGCATGCTGATGTCATATTGATGGGATTATCAGGTTGTTACACTGCAGAAAACACAGGTTAATTGCCTGTCTCCATACAATATTCACCACTCATGACTGTTTAAAAAATGAAGGTCTTTCAAATAGGCAATGACCTTAAAGTTTGCTTTAGTTTTTTCTACTGTTTTTTTTTTAATTTTTGTTTATTTTTTATTAATGTAAATGAGCTGTGGACACCAATATACCATGGCATGTGACTTCTTATACTTGTTTTGCAAAAGGACTATAATCAACTGTTTTGCCTGGACTGGAATTACTAGAGAAGAAAGCTAACATGGGAAGCAGCAGTGAAATTGTTTTTTTTGTCATGTCTATGTTGATTACATCCATGATGGTCAGTTAACTAGAGCACTTGTTCTATTATGTGTAAACCAAACAGAATGTTTATGTGTAACGAAATAAATAGAGAAGTATAAAAAAAATAAATGCTACTTGATGAGAATTAAAACTGGCATGGGAAGGAGGCAGTACAACAAACGGATGTAACAATCTCCCACCCCGATGATGAAGCAGTAGGGAGAGAGTGCTTAGGGGGAGGCAGAAAACTCTCCTAGGTCAGGGGCACAGAAAGGCAGGGATGATTACAAGGCAGAACAAAAAAAAAACAGGTAAGCAAGGGTAAGGCATGGAAGGAGTCAAGGAATGGGAACATTAAATAAAGGTAAAAGGTCAATCGGGGGAGCTTCAATCAAAAACACAGTTAGTAATGGGAGAGGGAAGCAGAGCAGTGGATAAAGTGTAAGGACAGTGAGGAGAGCCATGTGCACCAATTCAAGGAGTCTTGGAAACAAAATTCCAGACCTGGAAGCCATCGTATTGGAGGCTGACCTAGATTTAGTGGTCATTAAAGAGTCGTGGTGCATTGAGCACCACAACTGGATCATGACCATACCAGACTACTCTATGTTCAAGAGAGGCTGGGCAGCAGGGAGGTACAGGGGCACCAGGAGGAAAAGGAAGGGCTTCAAGTGCTGTGGATCACCTTGGAGATAGGCTCCTGGGCCACTATCCATATTGGGGTACTGTACAAGCCTCCAGCACAGGGGGATGAGTTGGAATGGCACTTGGGGAAGCCACCAAAATAGCATGGTGCTGCTAGTTGGTGATTTCAACCTGCCAGATGTTAAGTGGAGCCTTCCAATGGCAGCTTCTGAAAAGCATATGGCCATCCTGGACTCCATAGATGGTTTGCTACTTAATAGTACTGGGTATGATGTTAAAAGCTATGCTTTACATGGAAGCAGACATGTCTAGTCCTATTCCTCCCACTACATCTGCATGTGATCTCACTCAACATCACAGGCCCTGTTGCCTGATTGGTAACTTGAGTTAGCAATCAAGCAGCAGGAGACTGGCTCTTCTTGGTCACTGATGATGTCACAGCGAGGTCACAATACTGAGGAGCTGTAGGGAGGAACAGAACTGTCAGCCCACAGATAGAATGCTGTTCCACATCACACCTAGTGCTGTCAGGTAGAAAATCTAGTTAGCAAAACAGAAATTAATAAAATACTTAAACTATACTGTAAGAAATGACTGCTGACTACTTCTGAAAGTTGCTAATGAATGATGTAAATATGAAACATGAAAGTTTCAGGCTCATTAGATCCTGTTACAAGCATTTTTTTTTTGAGTTCTTGGAATGAAAATGTTTAAAATGAAAGTCATAAACCAAATAAACTGCCAATGGCCATGCATGTACAGAACAAAAAAAAAATCACATATTTATTCTTTGCGTTCAGCTAGCCTCTTAGCCCTTGCTGTCAGTTACTTCTGTTCCTACCCCTTGGACCATCAACATTCAGTACAGATAGGAGGCGCTACCCCCACCCTCGTATCCTGGCTGGAGTCCTATAGCACTCCATTCTAGGTTAAATTCTTTTCCATCTTCCTAAATGACCCCCCACCTATGCCAACTCACAAATTCACATGTATGCAGATGACACAGTTCTCCACACCTATGGTCCCTCAACTGCATCTCTGGAATTCTCACTCCAGTGAAACTTTCACAGTTTTCCAATCCAACCAATTTCAGGTCAACACACCCACAAAAAAAAACTGTGTCTATAGCCTTTGGAACCAGCCAGATACTGGCCCAGCTCTCCCCCTTCCTGTCTTCTCCACACTGGATGGCCTATCACTTGAAGTAGTCCCAACTTTCTAGTACCACAGTGTGTTGTTATATAGCAGGTTTGACTTCTCTGCCCACATTGATTTCATCCATGCCAAATTCTGTCCCAAACTTGGTGCCCTGTACCATAGTAAAGAATGCCTTTCTCCGCAGGTCTGCTCGGAACTGGTCACTAAGATGGTTCACCCAGCTTTCAACTATGCAGATGTCCTACATGACACCACCCCCTCCACCTCCCTTTCGAGACTGGACACCATCTGCAATACCTTCTACCACTTTCCTACCAATTCACCCTGTCTACCCATCACTGCTCCCTTTACTCCTCCCTATCCATCCTTCCTCTCCCCCCTCACATCACCACTCCCACTGTGCTGCCCTCATTTCTAAATACCGGTTTGGGTCACTCCTCTCATACCTATCCCATCTTTTCTCCCCCATCCCCTCCTCCTCCTACTACCTGCACTCAAGGGACCCACACACCTTCTCCCTTTCCCACCCTCACTCCTCAGCAAGAAATCTGCTTTCTCATAGTGCCTTCCCTTCCTTTGGAGCCATTTATCCTCCTGCATCCACCTCCCCCTTCCCCTCACTACATGCCAGCCAAAACCCCTCTCCTCTCCCCTCCACCTCTGCTACTGCCAACCCTCTTCATCAACGCTTCTTTACCCTCGCATGGCTTTTGACTACCCTATACCTCTCCCTTCTCCCAAACCTCATAATTCTGGCAACCTGGTTTAGTTTATCAACCTGTTTTTCCTCCTCTTTTCTGCACTAGGTCAGCCTCCTGTCACTCTGGCATGATGCGCTGTTTGAGTTTGCCCGGTTTGCACTGATGATTTGCATGCTAATTTATTTGTCCTCCATGTACAATGTTTTGTCATTTTGTCTGTACTGCAGTCAACTTCTGCTCTTTATGCCATTGTCATTGTAACCCCATCATCAGACTGGGGTACAGTGGTAGCCATTGACACTTTCAATGGTATTATAGGGTATGGCACATTACGGACCAATATCATTGTACAAAGCTGCATTCATCTAAATGTGACATTTCTGGTATTGGGACTTGCTGTCTCACAGCATCATGCACTATTTCTGAAAGTGGTGATGGCTACCATGTAATTACACTGCTCCCCTTCCCCTGGGACGCACCTGGAAATGAGCCTCGGCTTAGTGTGCCTCTCCTGGCTGCTCATTTTTAAATTAATAAATAAATAAAAAGTATTCATAAAACCTTTTTATGCACCAAAGGGAATCTGTGATCACAGTGCTAGTGCCAAAATTAAACTATGGTTAGAGGTAATACCTTGAAGTAAAAAAAAATGTTTGCACTTTTTTTTGCTTCCTGCTTGCAAGTAAAAGAAGAATGATATGGCAGCCAGAAGCCCATCTCCTGAGGCCTCCAACCCCTATTCTGACATCAGGAGCCCATCCTTGGTGTTGCCTCCCTGCATTTACTATTTTGCTGACACCAGGAGCCCATCTCTGGTGTAGACTGCTATTATTTAAGTTTTCGTCAACACTAGGAGCCCCACACTGGTGTTGCTGGCCTTGCTGACACCAGAAGTCCATCCCTAGTGTACTTTAACAATTGCACCTCACTCTTTACCCTGTATTTTACTGTGCCTGGCACCAGGAGACCATCTCTGGTGCCAGCAAAATGTATAAACCCCTCAGAGATAGAGCTCCAGATGGGAGAGACAAGTGTGTTTTCCTGAGCAGACCAGAGGGCAAACAGAGGGTTCTCAGTGGAAAGGCAAAGAAGGTGGAGACAAAGAGGGTCCTTCAGGGTCTGGATTTCACTCTGAGTGGGTGGAGATGTTGTGATCCTGGCACACAAGTGATGGAGGATGAGTGAAAGGAGAGTCAGAGGGAAAGTTGACTCAGAGAACTCCCATATATGCATACACTCCAGAAGGTGATTTGGTGAAACTATTTTGCTGGAAGAGAGGTAAAGGGGCTCATATTTCAGGGACGGATGTGGCATCCCCATCAGGTCCAGTCCAGGCTGAGGGTAACATCAGCTGGTGCAGAGGAAAGAAGGAGTTGGTCCACCACCTGGTAGTTGGCTATATATACAGTACTTTGAACTAACTTTTAAAGCCAGGAATTGGTTGCTAATGTTCACAGACAGCCTGTGGGCTGGGAACACCAGAGAAGGGCAGAAAGTCCAACAAGGCTACTGGATGGTTTCACAGTTGGGAGCCCAGAAGATTCATGTAAGTCCTTTGGCTTGAAGTGCTCCAGTGCCATGCACCATCCAATTGGAAGCATGCCTTGCTGACCTATGCAGCTGCATTCAAGTTCCATGCTAACCTGTGGGGAAATGGATGGTTGCTGTTAACCCCATGGGGCCTTTAGGCCATACCTAAAGTTGGAGCAGAGGTTGCTTGTGCCTATGACCCAGTATTTGCAATTGAGCTGGTGCTGTGACAAGAACGTGATTGCTGACTATGTTCTAATAATGAAATATAGTATGTCATCATCTCTCAATATCAGCCTGTTTGCATGAAGAAAAATGCCATCTTGTCCAGTCTGACCTCATCGCTAATATCAATTCAGGCTTAGAGCAGCCCCCTTGTACCCCACGGACCATTACACATTGTTTTCCAGTGTTCCCCTAGACTATCAGCTGTTCTTTCATTGGCCAAGTTAAACAACACATGCAGGATTTGATGGTCTATCCAGAACTCCTTCATTCCAAATGCTTGGTTATTTTTGTACGTTGTCAGTTTCATTTTATAATACTCAGTTTTACATGATCACACCACCCATAGTGTTGCCTGTATAAAGACAGACTGAAGTGTTCATATTGTAGGTAGGATATCTGTGAACAGTGAGAAAAACAGGTGACCTGGCTTTGAGCCCTGAGGTACCTGCATTCTCTAATCAGATCACATCATGCAAACTGGATACCTAGAGGCTATAATTTGAATTTTGTGTTGCCATCTATATAATCACAGTTCAGATTCCCTAAAACAAAAGTCTTTACACCAAGATGCAAACATAGATTTTCCCTGTTCTTTTGGATTTTGAACAGAGTAAACACATAAAAATAATATTATCCCATAAGTAAGGTCCATGGAGCAAGACAAAAGCCTGGCTGTTCTGACATATAAACAGCATGCCTCTGAAACTTGAACTGATCAGCAGTGACAGGCCTTTCATGTTAGTTGTTGCATAGTCGCCAATAGATCTACTTCAGCCTTAGGGCAAATCCATCAGTGTTGACTGACTCCACCTCTTTTAGTGCTGTGCTGTAGCTCTGTATTTTGTTAATGTTTATTGTAGGGGCCTATATTACTTTATCTTCCAATTGGAGAGTCCTCCGGCATGCTTAGTTTGCTGTTGGTCCTTCTTCTCTTCAAGTTACTGTGTTAACTGGTTGGGGGGCTCAATTTTTGTTTGCTTATGGGTTAAAAATGTGGTGCTTCCTGCGGCATATGATACTGAAGTAAGCAATAACACATGGCAGTGTGTGCAGTTATGTAAGCAAAAATACGTCTCAGGGTAGGAGGTATTGCGCTATACTGGACCACCCAGGGGCATAATGGGGCCTGACACTGCAGACGGTGGGCCTTATAGCCCCTAGAAGGTCCAGTATAGCCCATATTGCCCATTCTGGAGGGTATTATTGAGCATAGAAAGTGTGTCACATCTGACATATTAATATAGTATTTAAAAAACAAAAAATAAATTAAAAAATGAGTAAAAATAAATCAAATGCCATTGTTTTTTGTAAAATAGTCCCTCTGCTTGTATAATTGCCAGTAGAGAGTACTGAATTGTTTTTTTTGGTTTTTTTTACTTTCTCTTTATACCCCTTCTCTGCTTTGTGCCTGGTCCCTCTCTCGGAACCCCCAAGCATCTCACAGCTACACCTCCTGAGGACCAGAGAGTCTGCTCCTAAGGTGCGCCGATCCACGTACCTCTAGAGCTCCCAGATGACCCACCCAGGCAGGGTGAGGAAGGACCCCTCTAACCTGTCCTGAATTTTGAACTTGGAGCACGCACTGTAGAGTTTGCCCCGGTACCTCTTGTGGTCGTGGTGCGGTGGGTTCATCACCTGGAATGGGCGCAGTGTATTTTCTGTGTTCTTTGATCCCACCCTCATCTGGTGTCAAGATCAAGGGAGACCAATGAGACAGAGGCACACTGAGATACCTCTCTCTGCTCAGGTTCCTGGCGGATGCCAGCCCCTCCCCTACTGTCTGCAACCCCGACCACACTGACACCACCCGTGGTCACCCAGGTGGTGGCAGTATAGTGGCGAGGCTTACAGCCCAACCCACCCCAGACAGAGAGGGCGACCTACTGGCACTCCATCCCTCTCCCACTGGCCGGCCAGCTATCCAGGCTCGCTACTGAACCTGGGTCAATGGCGTCGCAAGTGATAGTGCTAGCACAGCACTGGTGGGTTGGAGGTACTGCATAGTTTTTGAGACTTTTTTATTAGTGACATTTTGCTGTACTTGCTGTTCTTATGGTTTCAACTCCGCCACCAGTATAAAGGGTTTGGCAAGCTCAACCCCCTGCATTTACAATGCAACTTAGTAAAATTGGTGAGGTGGCACCTGGTGTGTGACCAAACAGAAGCACATAGTTAAAGTACTAGTGCCCCCCCCCCCCATTTTGCTGCATCAAAACCTGCCATTTTTTTAAAGTAACTCCAATGTTCTTACTTGTCATACATTTCAGAGGGGTTCTTGGTTTCATTATGTAGCTGAACCATGATTAAGTCTGACCTCTTCGGCAAAGTGATCACCTCTATTGGACAGGTAACAGCATCATATTTTAACTTGCCATATGAGAGCTGAGGTCTCCCTGCTGTCTCTATGTTTACCCCAACCCCCTGAGATTGCTGGAGTTGGTTTATCTCTCTCACATTGCAGTGTTGGGCTATTTATTTTGTCTTCATTCTTTGAAGCCCCCCTTGCCTTTTGTCTCAGGAATAGAGTTGGGACTGTGTGTGGTCATCTTGTTGACAGCATGATTGGGAAGAGACAATGAGTGACTGAGGAGTATCGCTGTTGGTCAGGTGAGACTTGCACCTGGAAGTATGCAGAGGACCACAGAATGTTTGCCTTATCTTTTTTTTTCCCCTCCCCTGCAGTCCCCACCAATACCATCTGACATTCCCCCATGCACTGATCGGGTATGAGACCCACTCCCCCTTCAGCCCCCATGAATTACCCCTCATGGCAGGGGGGGGGGAGACCCTCAACCCACCAGACTGGATCCAGTTCAGGGGAGGTGTCATTCTGGTGGTGCTGCGGGGGGACATTCATCATCCTGCAGCGCTAGACTCCTGTGTTTTCAGTTTTCTCTCTTGCATGAGTGGGGTGTGCAATGACACCAGCGGAGGGAGCCCACATGCATCCGCATGTGCTCCTCAAGGCATCTGCTCCATCTCCACCACTCTTCTGCAGCATCAGCGCACTGCTCCCCAGCCTCCACTATGGGGCAGTTGAGCGCCGATCACTGGTGTAGAGCAGTCCCTCGGACGCTCGATCCTTCTCCTCCCCTGCCAACCCCTGGTGGCCTGTGCTCATTCCTGAACACAGATCACTGGCATAATGAGAGGTAAGGCATCCAGTGCCACAGCCCTCAGAGCCACTGAGCCAGCTGTTTGACTTATCTTTTAAGAAAACAAAAGTATTATTAGGAAGTGCCCTCAGTGCAATCTGCCTTTTTGTTTTGAATGTGGCATCAGGGTATGTTGTTGTCATGATGTCTTGGGAAGTGTGGCCATTTTGTTCTTTGGCTGTGTGAGGAAGAACAGTTGCTCAGTTTGCAAGTGGTGACAGGAATTTCAACCACTTGGTATTTCAGGAGTCAGAATGGAGGGATACAGGAATAGTGAGTTCCTTTTTAAACTTTTTTTTTTACAAAACTAAACATTATGGAGGGACAATGGCTGTTGGTTGGGGATCGATAATCTCACTGCTAAGCAAGAAAAACAATTCTGGTATTTAAATAACAAACATTCTATGCAGCTCAATGATTTATTTGGTAAAAGGGCAGGCAGAGTCTGGTACTCATTATTTCCTGGACTCTGTTGCCTGATACTGGACAAGGTAGCTGGTAACCTCGGCCAGTCACGTTTCAGCATTATCAAGAGTAGACCCATTTTCTAATGTGTAATAACCCCACTCACCAGGTGTGCTGTTAGGCACCAGGTACAGCTGAGTTGCTTTCAAACACTTGGAAAGTGCAGTTATTACACACTAACTGCATAACCTGGAATGTGTCACTGTGTTTATAAAACAGTTTAAAATGTGTTTTCTTCTAAAAAAACTTATTTCAAAAGGGCAAACATCAAGACAGATTATTGAAATCCTTCATTTTAACTTGAAAGGTGAAAAATGGTTCCCTTACTGGTACGAGGGGGGACAGATAAAAATAGTATCACTCACAAACCTTTTCCACTCATAATCCCTATTCAGTTGGAGCATAATCACTGGGTGGGATATTCAGAAATGCACCAGAGGCAGGCACAGTAGCGGCACAGAGCAAGTACACTGCGCCATGGCACACTGAACATGATATTCAAAGGTTTCGCATGACGGCAAGCACCAGTGCAGCATGGCTGAATATCGCAGGGGTGCGCCATAGCGCAACCAGGGCTGCGGCAGAGAGCAAACCAACATGCACCATAGCGCAACTAGGGCTGTGTCAGGGAGCAAACCAACATGCACCATAGCACAACCAGAGCTGTGCAAGGGGCAGAGGTGCATGTGCCAGGACACAGGACAACAGGCACAGCAAGGAGCATGCCACCAGGGTGGGATAGACCACCACCAGAGTGCAGAGGATACCAGGAGGAAGGTATGGCAGGCACATGGCAGCAGGCCCCCGACCATGTGCACCACAGTGGTGCACAGATGCAGGGTGGCACCAATGTCCACTGGCAACAGCCACTGGTAACACCCACAGGAAGGCACATGACACACCACCTGGACCACAGCTGGCAACACACAGGCCAACAGCACACAACGCACATGCCACACAACATGAACAGAGAGCACACGGCTGCCCCAGGGCACAGCCACCAGCCACTGGGCAGAGACCAACAGGCACAATCTGCAGTCCACCCCAGTCCTACCACTCAGCCACCATGCACATCACTATAGCATGGCTCCACATGCCAGCCACAAAGCAGACACAGACACAGATGGCTACCCATAGAAATGTGTATTAAAACAGGCATAAAACAACTATATACAGATTAACAATTAATAGGTACAGAAAGCAAGGAATGGGGAGGCCACATGCAAACTGGGAGGCTGGGGAAGGGAGGCAGGGGGACAGGTGACATGGCTTGATAAGGGTACAAGACAGGGCAAGGGAGGGAGGGGGACAGGGAAGGGAAACAGTTGCAGGCCAATGGGCTCTATGGGTGTCCATGCCCCACCGGTGCCTGATGCTGACATCAGCGCTGTGGCCTGCACAGTGCCTGTTGTATCAGTCGTGCCACCTGGAGCGTGGCAGTGGTGACCCAAAGGATCTGCCTCAGGAGCCTGGTGTTGACATCAGGGCAACAGACACCTAGGACAAAGGAGGGGACATGGTATGAGTGCATGGCTGTATAACCGTAGCCCACCCACCGTGCACAGCAGACAGTAGTGACATGTACCCCTGAGATGGCACACAGCCTCCCGCAGCATGTGCACCCACACAAGCCACCAACCTGACTATCCACAGGCACACAGAACACTGTACACCAACACCACCCTTGTGCCACACACCACAACCATGGCAGCCAGGTGACAGGCTAAGCCCACCTGCAGCAGCCACACACATGTGCGATAGCCATGGCTTGGTGCAAGGGACACCACGGGCGGTGCACAGCTGGAATGGCCATGTGCACAGGGGTCTGTGGCCTGCCCCCACCCTGCATAACATCATACCTTGGAACAGTGCCTACCTGCTTGCTGTGGCGCACCCTGCGCCTGTCCAGCGGCACCACCCATGTGGCCTGCATCCTGTGCCTGAGCCCCTGAGGTGGCCTGCCATGGCCCACCCACAGCGCCAGCCAGCCATGCTATCCTTCTATCCTCAGAGCCTAGTAGGGAGACATGGAGAAAGAAACATCAGTACCTGGCAACACCACATATCCCCCCAACACAGCATGTCCCCTGGCCCAGCGTAGCAGCAGTGAGGTTGCACAGCGCACCCATGGTGCGCTGCCATGGCCAACAGAATGCGCACCCCAGCCAACCCCGCAGCATGGTGTGCCACCCTGCCGGCACCCACAGAACACTGGATTGGCATGGACATGGGCGTAGTGCACTTACCTGGATGTGGCACGGTGCCCCTCTGGATGCATGCCAGTAGTGCCCGTAGCCTCTCAGGGTCCCTCTGCCACAGATCGCCATAGCAGTGGCAGCACTGCTTACTGCTGCGCTGTGCCCCTGCGGCCTCCTCCAGCCCCTCAGCCACCTCCTGCAACACCTCTGTCCATGTCCAATCCAGGGGCACCTGACTGAACAGACTGCCTGCATGTGGCTCCACAAGGGCCACAAGGCTCACCAGCTCCACCTGTGACCAGTTAGGTGCCCTGGCACTGTTGTGGCATGGCATGGTCATTTCTGCACTTCCATAACCCAAAATGGCACCCAGTAGTGCACGAACCACATGTGCTGGGGGTACACGACTCACTTGGTGATGCACTGCCATCTCCAATCGTGCAGCCACGGTGCTGTGCAACACAGCTGGTGCAGCACTGGCACGTGCCGCAGGTCACCCAGATGGTCAAAGGGCAATCATGGGGTCACGGGTTGGCACACTTACCGTGCACGACAGCGCGATTGGGCCCACCATGCATGGGGAGCAATAGGGTCATGTGGGCCCCACGGTCCATGGGCCAATAGCGCCCGGGCACCCTAGGGCATACAGCGCACGAGTGCCACATGCCCAATAGTGGCAGAGCACTGTACCGCATATAGCACACTATGAGTAGGCTGCGCCACTGACGTGCATGACAGCACTGCACTGCCGGGTCTATTGCACACGTCACACTGTTGCACCACAGCTTGTGCATGTGCAACACCAATGCACCATGTGCAATTTCACGATATTCAGCCGGCATATGCAGATTAGCTAATCAGCATATCCACGGTGCATCGGAGTCATTTGCATCTCATTTAAGTTGGGCATCCCTTCATTTGCATGTGATGCACTATAAAGGCGACACGGGACTGCACAGGATCTAGACCGGTATTGCATCCTTCAGAGGTAAGCCACCAGGCTGTGGGCCTGTCGGGACAGTGGAATGGGAGGGTGCTGTCGGTTGTAGCCATCACTGACCACATGTTGATTCCCGCAGGACTAAGCATGATGGATCGTGAGGAGGTTGAGAAGCGTGGGCCTGCACGGAAGCGCAGACCCAACTTCACAAGGGCAGAGAGCAATGCCCTACTCGATGCCTACTTGGACCAGAAGCCTCTCCTGAGTGGCCCAACAGGCACCCCACAGGTCCGGTCAACAGCATGGGAGGGTGTAGCCAGGGCTGTGAACCAGCAGGGCATCCATCAAAGGACTGCACAGGAGTGCAAGAAGAAGGTTGGCACAGATCGGTGGCGGATTAAGGAGAAGGTGGCTGCCATCCAGGCTGCACGTGCTGCCACGGGCGGTGGACAGCCTGACATGCCACAGCTGTTGCCACAGGAGGATCTGGTGGTGGCATCCATGTGAGGCAGCACCATCGAGGGGGTGCCTGGCGGTGGGTTCCAGATGGGGGGCAGCCCATCACTGCATGGTAGGTATGGCAGCGCCTGGGCGGGGGCAGGGTGCCAGCAGCACTAGAGTGACTGTGTTCCCTTTCAGCTCCAGACCACCTGCATGCAGCAGAAGGGTTGGGGGTATCCGCTATGGGGGTGGTCCTGGACCTGGAGGACCATCTGTCCACCTCCACCAGTGTCCGGGAGCTGGACCGCAGGCAGCCCAACCCCCCTGCCCATCCAGATACCTGTGGTGTGGTTGTGTACAAGGCCCTGGCTGTGTTTCAGCATGATGCCAGCTATGGCATCCAGTATGCCAAGACACAGATCAGGGTGGGGTCTGGGACCAATGACGACATGGCCATTATCCTGGATAGTGGTGTTGCCATTCAGGGGGAGGCATCCATACCACACACCCACCACGGGAGCGCAGACGGTGCCCTGGTGGCGGTTGCCCACCCACCGGCCACCACATCTGGCATTGCTGTGGGTGCGGCACAGGCTAAAGGGGGTGACAGTGGTGGTGCAGCCGCACTGGTGCTGATCGGCACACAGTGGCCGGAGGGACAGCAGTGGCTGCTGGACAAGGTTGAAGGAGGGCCAGGAGCAGTTGCCACTGACGTTGCATCGTAGAATGAGCAGCCCCAAGGGGGCCCCACTGTGCAGCCCCCACCAGCATGTTGGGCTGGGCTGCAGGGTCAAGCAACACCCATGGGTCAGCGCAATGCCCATGCCCCCCAGGGCGCTGACCCCATGACCAAGCACGCCCGTCTGCTATGGGCCTCCATGGAGCAACAGGTGCTGGTCATGGCAGGGGTGTATACACTCCGCACAGAGCTGAGCCAGTCTGCAGGGAGGTGAGACAGGGACTATGAACAGCTCCTGGCTGAGACCACATGAATGCGGGAGGACACGATAGCAGCCCTGGATCGGTTTACTGCTGCGGTCATGGCCAGCCTAGCAGCACTGGCCACCCTGGTGCATGGCTGTCCACTGCAGACCCCACAGAGTGCTTTCTCCACCCTGCAGTCATGGCGTCATGTGACACCATCAGTGTCAACGCCGGGATCTGCTGTGGGCATTCCAGGCATGCCTTGAGCAGGCATGTTTGGGAGCCTGCAGACACCTGTGAGGGACTGGTCATGTTCCCACAGTGACACACCTGGGGGACAGTCAGAGACACCCCCTGTGGCCATCACACAGCATGCATCTGCTGTGTGGTCTCCGTGGAGCTGTCCACATGTCCGTGGCAGCCATGCCACCGCATGGCAGTCCTGAGTCACCATCCTCCCTGTCTGCTGTCTGCCGCTGCCTTGTGTGCACATTGGTGTGGCATGTGCATGTGCATTCCAGGGACATGTCATCCATGGTCGATGCCGCACATAGGGCTTGTGCACACCCACCCGACCACTGGCCACTGTGGCATGTGCATGATGATGCCAACACAACGCTGGCTGCTACTGTGCACCAGTGTTCAGCGTCTGACACATGCCCATTGGCAGCCTCTGGGTGTGCACATGTGGGTGCCCATGTGTATGTGTGTGTAGGTGTGTGTGGGGGTCTGTGGGTGGGGTGTGCATTGCTGTACAGGGTGCTTTCATAGAGTCCAGTCCCATGCCCGTCCATACTACCCTCCAGCCATTACTGTCATGGGGCCCGCCCTTGCATGCCTGAATACTGTGCCATGGTCCCCGGGACATGCATGTGGTCATGTTCACCTACCTGCGTGCACCATAGTGCTCCTCTATAATTGTGTCCTGGTGCTGCTGGGCCATCCTGTTCATACGAACATACGAAATTTGCCAGCAGATAAAGGTCTAGAGGTCTATCAAGTCTGCTTGAATGTGCAGCTAGCACCCCTTATTCTGCAGCTACCCCTCCCTTCCACCCTTCCCCTTCATTAACCCTCCCCCTTGTCCTGTCCCATCCTCATTTGAAGCAGTCCACTGTTCTACTGCATACCACTTCAGCAGGTAACGCGTTCCACCCAGCCACCACCCTCTCTGTAAAAAAGTGTCTCCTCATCTCCCTCCTGAACCTTCCTCACTCCAGTCTCATATCATGGCCCCTGGTGGCCCTCCCCTACCTTACTTTGAACAGCCCCTCTGTACCCGTCTTGTTTCTTCCTTTCATGTATTTAAAGGTTTCAATCATGTCACCCCTGTCTGTCCTCTCCTCCAGTGAGTACATGTTCAACTCCTTCAACCTCCTCTCGTATGATAAGTCCCCCAGCCCCTTGATCATCTTTGTCACTCTGTGCTGCACCCCCTCCAGTAACTTAATGTCCCTCTTCAGATACGGACGCCAGTACTGCATGCAATACTCCAGGTGTGGTCTAACTAATGACCTATACAGTGGCAGAATCACCTCCTCCCTCCTCGAGGATATACCCTTGCAATACAACCCAGCATTTTGTTGGCCTTTGCAGCTGCCTTACATTATGCCGAGTTGTTCATTGACCCTGTAATGAGCACACCCAGATCCTTCTCCTCCTCTGTCTGGGCTAGCTGCACTCCCCCTAGCTGGTAACTCCTCCTTGGGTTCTTCATCCCAAAATGCAGCACCTTGAACTTTTTGGCATTAAAGCCCAGTAGCCAGGTGTCTGACCAGGTTTCAAGCTTTGCCAGATCATCCTACAACCCCTGCCATCCCCTTAGGTCATCCACCACCGCGCCTACCTTTGTATCATCAGCAAACAGACTGATCAGACAGGGTTTCCTTCACTGGGGGGGGGCTGCTCACCACCACCTGGCCTGGTGGCCACATCATCCCCACTGCTGTTCCCCTCTTCAGCCTCGACAGCTATCCCATGGTTGGAGGCCATGTTGTGTAGCATACAGCAGGCCAGGAATAGGCCGCAGGCCTTTGAGAGGCTGTACTGTAGGGCACCACCAGACCCATCCAGGCATTGGAACCGGGCCTTTAGCAGCCCAAACACACGATCAATGATGTTTCATGTGCTGGCGTGTGCCTCATTGTATCACTCCTGCACTGGGGTTGATGGGCGCCAGTATGGAGTGAGCAGCCAGGGCCGGAGTGAGTATCCCCTGTCACCTGTGTGTTAACATGTGTGGTTAACATGGTGGTCTGTGTAGCTGCACCCCCCTGCCTTCCCGGTCACACCCTCCGATGCCCCTGGCCTAGCATCCCCCACAACCTGCCCTATTGTGCCAGGCTGCCCATTCCAACAGCATTCTCACCTACTAGGTGGCCGGTGGGGATGTCTCCACTCTGAAACCTGTGGCACAGTGCTGACTGGTGCCAGATGAAAGCATCGTGTGCTCCACCAGGGTGTGTGGCACAGACATTGTTTATGCGCCCCCTGGCATCGCACACCACCTGGCAGTTGATACTGGGGTAGCTCTTCCTGTTGATGTAGGCTACCCCCTCCAGGCCAGGTGGTGTGTGGATGCCTACATGGGTGCAGTCGATGGCCCCTAGCATGCCAGGCATACTTGCCACCCTGTGAAACTCCTGCATGTTAGCTGTACGCTCTGCCTGTGTGCTGGGGAAATGGATGTATTCCACAGCATGTGGCAGCAGTGCGTTGAGGAATTGTATGAGGGGCCGTGACGCGGCCAACTGGGTTATGCCTCTTGTGTCCCCTGTTGGTCTCTGGAAGGTACCCGTGGTGAGCAGGCACATGACGGCCGTGACCTTGGTCTCCACCGATAGGGCATGGCTCCGTCTTGTGGATGCCTGCATCTCATCACTGCACAACTCACAGAGCTGCCTCAAAATTGCCCGGTTCAGGTGGTACCAGCCCACAATCTCTGTATCACTGTACTGTTCAAATGCGGTGTGGGCACAGTACCACATGTTCTGTGCATACCGCCAATGGACCCTTCTATGGCCATGCCGCTCTGCCTCCTACATCCTCACTCCCGTCATTACTGCCTCCATCTGGAAGATGGCACTGGCCATGGCCTGGGCAGTCCTGCCCCACCGGGCGGCTGTCTCCCCAGGCACCCCCGGCTGTGTGCTGCTGCATGTGCCCCTGCGCTGGGCAAATAGCTGTGTTTGGGGTTCCCAGCTGGCAGCCTGTTCGCTGTAGCTTCCATCTCCCACCCTTCCAGGCACTTTCAGTAACACTCCTATGCCTGGTATCTCAGACACACACTGCTGTTGTTACCCCTGCACCTGTCTCTCACACACACACACTCACACACACACAGAGTCCCTCATATGCGCAGGCACAATCAATGTCACACGCCCAATCCCACACTCTGTTGCACTTCTTGCCCGCCTCTGTCTCTGTCTTGCACCCTTCCTGCTGTCCTGCCTGCCCACTCTCTCTTACTCTCTATTGCTCCCATGTAGCGCAAGCCTCCGTCCCTTGCTTGCTCCCTCTTTTTATGGGCTCATGTTTGCTCCACACATGTCCCTGTTGCTCTGCACTTGTGCTGTTTGCTTGTTGTTGAATAAAGCACCGCAATGCTTATTCATGGCTATGCCCCCAGCACTTGTGAATACATTCATTAGGGTTGCACATTGGCGCATTGTGATTTGCGCAGTGCATTGGCTCCCGCAGAATATCGCCCTTTGGTGCATTTCCGCACTTGCGCAGGCACATCTCAGTTGTGCCATGTGCAACTGCTTTGAATATCCCACCCACTGAATTTTTGTGCTGTGCAGAATGTGTAATTTCGCTGGTGGAATTAGTGTGGAATGATCTTTCCGCCGGCGGAATTTCTGGCAGAATTTCCCTTGTTCACTTGGGAAATTCTGCCTACTATGATCCGCGGAATAGAACAGTATTTTTTTCTATGGAAAATCATTCTGCAACTATTTTATGCTGCAGAATTCTGCCATTCCATTTCTGGAGGAATTTGGTGGAATTCTGGCAGAATTTTGAATATTCTGTGGAATTTCGTTCTGCTGGAAATTGAAAATTTTGCACAGCACTACTGAGTTCACTATGGCATCATACATTTGCTCCAGTTCAAAGGGGCTTATGTGTAACAAACTTTGCTTTATAAAGTTGTGTTACCCATGCCTGAAATAACTATCTGGTCTAGTTTCCAGAAAAGTAAGCTCAGACTGGATGCCTTATTCAGCCACTGTTTTCACAGGAGCAATGAGTAATGGGTAGAAGTCAACCATAGAAAAAAACATACAGTGTAATTTTTCTGCAGATAAGGACTGCTTGGCCGACCAAGTCTGCCCAGTTTTTTCCTGCCTATACTGTCACTGCAGACTTTACCTGATCTCTGGCTACTCTCCCCACATACATACTTTCCTACTAGGATTCCTTTGTGCCTATCCTATGTATGTTTGAAGCCTTACATTGTTTTTGCTCCAACCACCTCTGCTGGAAGACTGTTCCAGGTGTCCACCACTCTTTCCATGAAGTGCTTTCTCTCATCCCTCCTGAATTTCCCCTTTCTAGCTTCTCTGCATGGCCTCTTGCACTGGTGCACTTTCTCTTCTGAAAAATACTTCCCTCCTGCAGCCAGTGCACCTCTGTGAAGTACTTATAGGTTTCCATCATGTACCCCCTCTACCTTGTCTCTTCCAGGGTGTACATATTGTGATCCCTAAGTGTCTCTGCATAGGGCTTGTGGTGCAACCCCTGCAGCATTTTAATTGCCCTCCTTTGGACAGCCTCTACTCTGTCTATATCCTTCCTGAGACATGGTCTCCTGAACTGGGCACAGTACTCCAGGTGGGGTCACACCAATGATTGATACAGCGATAACACCCTCTCTCTCTCCTTCTGCTGGTTATTCCCTCCTTGTGCACCCCAGCATCACACTTGCCCTGCCTACTGCCTTGGTGCACTACCCTGCAACTTTGAGGTCATCAGATATGATGATCCAAAGGTCTCTTTCATGCTTTGTGACCATCAATACCTCTCCTTCACGAAGCTTCCTGGGGCCAACCCTACTTTTGAAAACAGTGGCTGACCAATAAGGCATCCAGCCTGAAAGAAGAAACAGTAGATCTTTGAGATAATCTCCTCCTTAGGGCCACACCTTTGGAATGATTCCCAGCAATACAAAGTACCCAGGGAGGATGGTAGTGCCTGATACAACATCATAACAGGAGGCCTTGCAGTACTGTAAAGCCAAAACCAGCACGTCTGTGAGATACAATGGCAAGACTACAATGCTTTGTGAAATTATGAATAATACTCCATGTGGTGGCAGGACATATGTTAACTGCAGAAACATCCTGAAAACTGGTAACAGAAATGGCCATACCATAGGCTGAGCAGCTGCAGACAGCACCAGGAAGTTCCTTATCTTGCTTCTAATAACAGAACACAATACAGTTAGCCAGTCATTTGGACAGGCACTGTTTAGTCATAGAAACAAAGAAACATAGAATTTGATGGCAGATAAGGACCGCTTGGCCCACCCAGTCTGCCCATTAGTCGCAGTGGCACCCTCCTTACAGGGGTGCTTGGTGAACAAAACAAAAAAAGCTGAGAGGAATGTCTGTAGTCCATAGTGCAATCAAGACAGAAACATAGTGTTCTATGTACATTGAGGGCATGCATCAATGCTTCCCTTTGTTAACATGCTCAGCATAATACAGAGGAAGATGAATTGTCTCATTCAGAGTGAAATCAGACACAGCCTTTGGTAAGAATGAGGACTGGTCCTTAAGGACACCCTGCCCATGTGGAAAATCAGATAAAGTGATTCAGCCATGAGAGCCTGAAGCTCAGAAATTCTAGGAGCAGAAGTAATAGCAAGAAGAACAAACTCTGGTCAGGGCCACAGCAGCTGCTATTGAAATCTTTTTAAAGTATTGTGCATGCGGATGCTTATAAGCTTAATGCACCCTGATACACAAGTATGCCTTTGTACTTTTTAGGTTAGGGATCGGGACAGTAAACAGGAAGAGATATCCCTTCCCAGAACAGGTTATGATGTCATATCCATACAGTAGACAGCTCCATGAATTACGATGGCTGTGGCAGAATTAGGGTATAGAGTGCTTGTACAGTATCTGGGTACATGGGTGGATTAAAATCCACACCGTGTTGCCTGTTATACATCACTTGGGGGGGTAGCAGATTTTTACTTGCCATGTACCCTGTCTGGCATTGGTATGGATACATTAACAATACATAGGGGGATTTAAAGTGGTAGAAAGTTTGTAAGAAGAATAACACTCCACAAAAGCTCTTCTCATTTGGTGATAACTGTGTGTTTTTTCTAGTGACAGCACCAGGACCTGGATGTCACTATTTCCCGGGACCACCATCCACACTCCAAATATTTAAGATGCTGCATCCCAAGAGGTTACTTGGGTATCAAAATTTCAGTAAATAGATAAGCCAGCCTTTTTTTTTTTTTTACCAAGTCTACATTTGCCAATCATCAGTGTCCTAAAACTCCATGGGACAGAATTTCAAATGAGGGCACAGAGCTTTCATCCCACCCTGCGCAACAGGTCTTTGAAATTTGCGGTGCGCCAACTCCCTTTGCAGCAACTGCACCCGATTTTCAAATCTCGGGTGCAGTTGCGATGATTGCCATGATTTACGGCAGCTTATGCCAATGCTCTGGTGCAAGCACCACGAAATAGCCTCCTGAGGGTGGCGCACGCTAGACCACAAAATTGTGGTTTAAGGTGCAGCGATCGGCACAAGGGATTGAAACTCCCAATTGCCGACAGGGGAATGCAGCAAGCTCCGTGCGTCATATGTTTGACGAACCAGGGGCTTGTGGCATTCCAGAGGCTTTGAAAATCTGGCCCTATTTGTTTTGTAATGACACAGCCATGTGTAATCATTTGCACTGTGTGTAAGTGATGCTGGAGCTATCTTCTGGGACCCACACCTCCAAGCATTAGAGATGCTGCATCCCAAGTGACTATTTGGGTATCAGAATTTCAGTAAATAGTTAAACCAGCCCGCTGGTTTTTTTTTATATATTTTTTTTTTTTACCAATTCTGTATTTTTATCAAGCATCACATTTCTATTGCCACCACCAGCACCTTTCTCCACATTTTTATGCTACTCCTAAAACCCATAGCAAGTGTAGTGTATAGAGGTTCCTGTTGAAGTTGCATCCTTGTAGGGCATCAATGATTTATATGTGTATTTTGGGTGTCTTTCTTGCCCACTTCCATTGCACTACCCCATCCACAGCAGCAGTCCCTGCCCCAGTACATTTGTAAACTTCTAGTGTTCCCAACTTGGAACAACGCAGCCTCACTGAGGAGCTAGCAGCTACTGCCACCTCCTGCCAATATACCCTCCGCTCTCATCCAGATTATTAGTATAAGTGGAGGGAGGAGTGACTGGAAGTGGCTGCAGCAGATAGGCATCATGGCACAGTTTTAAAGGCAGGCAGTCCCATTGGAACAGAAGGCCAACAAAGTATGCTTAAGGTACAGCCAAGGGGCAGCTGGTCTTTTTTTATTATTATTTTTATGTTTAGATAGCTAAGAACAGAGTTCACTGATTTCTTCTGCAGCAGTTTTTTGACTTGAATGCTACATACCAGGGTGGGGGAGAGGCAGTGAGCAGGACCTGAGAGGTAGTGGTGGTGGGAGACAAAAAGGAAAACAAAGGTGAGGTGGAGAAAGAGAGGGCTAGACATGAGGGATTTTATGAGCGGTACTGTAGAGAGAAGGGAGAGGCAATGAAAAAAGCTGGCACCAGCTGAGGGGTAAAGACCAGGAACAACCAGTAGAGAGGTATGGCCAGCAGAGTCAGGACAAAGAAAGGGACCTGGGAGAGAGACGGGGCAGGGGAGAAGCAGTGAGCAGGACCAGGGAGAGAGATGAGGTGGGGGAGAAGTAGTACAAGAAAAAAGTGCGGTGAGGAGAGATAGCACTGGAACATGAGGGATTTCATGAGCGGAACCTAGGAGAGAGACAGGGGAGTGGCTCAAAAGAAGCTAACACTGGCTGAGAGCTAGGTACCGGGAACATACACTTGAGAAGAAGAAGAATCAGCATTTATATAGCGCTTTTCATGCACAGCGTATCCCAAAGTACTTTACAAGCAATGCTAGACTGGTAGTGAAGTGACTGAATGTGTAGTGGCGGCCATATTGCACATCATCACCCACACAAAGCTTAGATAATTGCATGGACCGGTTTATGGGAAGGGGAATGTTGGCCAGGACACCGGGAATGTCCCCTACTCTTTGCGAAGAGTGCCCTGGGTTCTTTTACTTCCACCTGGACACCCACCAGGACAAAACCATGATGGGTAGAAGGGACCTCATTAAACATCTCATCTGAAGGACAGCACACCCCAGCAGTACAGCATCCCCCAGTACTGCACTCAGATGCCAGCAATTTTTAGGTGCAAGTCCAATCCTGGTGTGGGACTAGAACCCACGACCTTCTGGTCCAGAGGTGGATGTGCTACCAACCGAGCAATGCTGACACCCACACTGACAGAGAGGCATGGCCAGTGAGGTTGGGAGAAAAAAAATAGTGCTGCAGGGGGAAGGGAGAGGAAGGGAGGAAGGCAGCCACTGTACTGAATATAGATGACACAGAGAGCTGTACTTCAACTCAAATTGATGGAAGGAGACAGCTGTGGTGCATTCACAGTCACATGCTACCAGAGCCCCCTTTTCAATGTAATTGCACTACATCATGGAAAGCTCTCACTATACAGCCACAGAAAGCAAGTGTGTGTGTGTGTTCTTGCTAGATGTTGCAAAACTGCCACTGTACAAAAGTTGGTTATGCTCAACGGTCTATCCCTGTGCAAACTCATTGTGGTTAAAATAATCAATTCCACTGCAGAGAAGGCATCTCAAGGGCCAGGCATATCCGCCATTGTGGCTGTTTGGGTTGTTGGCCATCCTGACTCAGTCTGGTTGATTTCTGTAACTCCTACATTTTGTTATTAAAAATGCAAGAAAATGAAATGCATGGCCCTGCTGCTTTAAAGGATGACTGTGTCACAGCTGTTGCCTGGAACTGTCAGAGCCAGGCTAGATGGCTACCAATCTGAAGGGGCAGGAGAAGCAATCACTCCACTCAACTGCTCATGCTAGGCAATAAACCAATTTGAACCAACAGCAGAAAAAAGCCAGCACAGAGCATCCAGATAAAAATTCTCTTTAATGAAAAAGTTTAAAAACACTTACAATAATACAGGTTTTCAAGTAGTGAACCAGAGAGTGCATATGGTGTAAATAACAGGGCAAGCAGAGCAAAGCCCACAGTGACCCATTGTGGCTCACTGAGAGCTTTGCTCTGCTTGGCCTGCTTTTTTGCACCATATGCACTCTCTGGTTCATTACTTGGAAACCTGTATTATTGTAAGTGTTTTTAAACGTTTTCATTAAAGAGAATTTTTTATTTGGATGCTGTGTGCTGGCTTTTTTCCTGCTGATGGCTACCAATCTGACTGCTTACTGAGGTATGTCATGCTGATTTGGTGCAATGACCCACTCATCATAGAAGCAGCAGTTGGCTGTGCCTCCAGAACTGGTCTGCCAATGAAGCCTGAAAGCAGGACAAACCCAAATTAAACAGTGCATGGAGCATTGTGTATGTATGCAGTTCATCAGGATTGGCCTAGTCATAAAAAGAGGATGCAACAAGGCTGCAGTTTATTATCCCAAACAGAAAAGGCACTTACCTTCCACCTTTCTCTGAATTACAGTCTAGTATCCTGTGCAGAGAAAAATTCTAGTATAGTAATGCACTCTAAACACATATACTGGGTATCAGAGAAACAACAGGCTGACGCCTTATCCTGGTGTAGTGCCACAAAACTCATGGCTTGCATCCTATGAAGAATGGCACAGTAGAAAAGAACCTTAATCACCTTCTGAACTGGAGTCCACTGCCCTGGGGGAGAGTATCCTAACAATATAGTTCTGATCAGGACTTGCCACCTGCACTACGAGGTCAACAATAGGGAAGGGGGATGCCTCTATGACTCAGAGGGCTGGTAGTGAGGTAACCAGACCCTATTACTCTGCACTTAATAATGCCCTTCTTTCACAATTCTTCTGGAATGTTTGAGTAAAGAGGCTCTTAACCTTTCTGCCTGTGGAAGCCCCAATATGATATGGCATGCAGGTACTGAAAATGTTCCAATACAGAGTGAAAAATTTGCAGAGAGGGCTGCTACTGTATGAATTTTGTGCAGGCACTAGAACCAGAGGGGCAAGGGAAACCCTCCTTTCTTCTGAATGACTACTTCAGGAAGAAAAAGAAGAAGAAATCCTACTACAGGAGAGAGTCCCCAACCCCACATGTCCTCAAGGGATTGCAGACATAACACTCTTGTGAGGAAACCAAAGGCTAGAGTCTTCAGGACCAGAATAATATAGAAGCTATGTAGCCCTAGGAAACTAATAACCCAGCATAAGATAACTTTGGAGCAAGACTAACTGTCCCAAGGGGTCTTTTCAATGTGGACCACAAAAGATAATGTGCCTGGAGCAGTCCTTTCCAGGGAAGGAGGTTAATAAGCTACTACATAGATTTTTTTAGCTTGCTCCTTATTCCTCCTGTGTTACTCCAGCATGAATCTTCTTTTGGAGTTCCCATGACATGCACCAACCACAACACACCTCACCGACTGTGCCTGTGCCCTTCATGGAGCCTTGACTTACCCTCCAGGTGGTGACAGGAGTAGAGGGGGTATACCTCAGGGACCCAACTATACCAGGATCTGCCATGCTGGGGCTCAATTTCCTTTGTTCTAGCCCCTGGGATGTCTGCATGCCATGGACTCAATGTGGGAGTGCACATGTGTGAGTGAGGATCATGAGCCTGGCAGACTTCCTCCCTCCCTCCCTCCCAGTGTGCCTCTGCTTGACTTCCTCATTTAGTCACAGAGGTGATAGCACTGCAGTGAAGACAGGGACCCTCCCTCACCAGAGGAGGACAGCGTCATGTGGGACATTTTCAATCACGACAGTGCAATGTGCACATTTATGGAACACATACAAACACAAGAGAGAAAGAAGTAAGTGCCTTAGCTGGGACTTAAACCAAGGCCAACTGGAATACCGGTGACCCTTGCTCATTCCTGATTTGGGTCACTGGCATCGAGAGTGGTAGCCATCCTGCTGTGCTGATGGGCTCACCACTACACAACAGTTCTTACCTGCTCAATCCAAAGTCATGGGGGGATTTGTGCGCTTGAGGGAAAACATGCATGAACCATCCTTTTCCATCCAGAGCAACACCAGAAAAGGAAACTAAGTAGCTTAAGGTCAGTGTTTGATTAAAAAAAAAACACACAAGTACAGACTCAGTGGCCCATTCCTTAATCCAAATAGAGCAGTGTAATCAGTACAGAATGACAACCATAGGCAGTGGTCTACAAAACATGCCTCTTGTGACCTGGCTTTGGCATACTAAATGGAATTAAGACACACTATGCAACCTGTGCTGTGTCTGTGCAAATAAGAACCTTTAGTTGTAGTCTAATCATGGTTACAGGTACACAACCTATGTACAAAGAAACATGTACTTATCAAAATCCTTAGATCCTGTGAAAAGAACACCCGTGGGCTGAAGGGAATACTCACAGTAAGCCACGCTGGTTTTCCACTGCTAATTACTGCTGCTCCCACTCAGGTCCCCTCTGCTAAGGTATGAGCTGAAGCTGATCAAAGTATCTCTGTTCACAGAGAGGGAACTCCTAGTGTGTTGTGCTACTGCTCCACTGCTGATCATTGCCACTCCCATGATGCACTCTGCTTCTCGCAGTTTGTCGTGTTGGTGCTCTGCAGCTAATCTCACAGAG
The DNA here is from genome assembly GCA_016271365.2 of Neoceratodus forsteri. NCBI lineage: Eukaryota > Metazoa > Chordata > Ceratodontiformes > Ceratodontidae > Neoceratodus > Neoceratodus forsteri. The sequence continues at coordinate 49,586,817 of CM057450.1, read as the reverse complement.
GGAACTTCTAGTTGATCATGCTAGTGCTCCACCAGAAATCATTGTCATTCCTGTGTAACACTCAGCAGCTACTGGAGCTGGCGGGAGCAGGAACTGAATAAAGTGGCACTGCGTCTAAAAGGAGAACTTGCAGTTTATAGCACTGCTTGGCCTACAGATGAACACTGTCATGCCCCCTTGGCAATGAACTCCCTGCTGAAAAGATGTGAGCCAGGTATGATCTCACAGAGGTGCGGTGATGTTTGATGAAGAAAAAAGGCACAGGATGCCATCTTGTATTGCTTTTCCAACCCTGCACATACACTGTATATCGTGTTGTGAAAGAAGATAAATGTGAACCACAATGTCACAAAAAGCACCACACATTATTACAACAATGCTGTACAAGGCAATCTGTTTTATTAAGGAGTATATGCGATGCTGATGGTAACATTGCAAACAAGGTAAAGCTGTTTAGTGGAAGAGGCATATGTGAAGCTGGCAGTAATGTCAGTCTAAGCTCTGCCAAGAATATCCCTCTCCACCAAATAAGTCTCTGAGGGGTACAGATAGCTGTGTCACTACTGCAAGTGAGCCTACACAACAAGTAACCCCAGGCAAGCTGGTTTTACTCACAATACATTTGCCTGTCATTCTGTAGGCTTCTTCTACAGGCTGAGTATGATTTATCCTTACCTGTCTAGGGCTCACTACTGAATCATGTAGCTGCCACTCTAAAAATCATTCATCTGCTGCCAAGGGAAAAAAAAGCTGAAGTAACTCACTGAGGCTGAATGAAGGATATGGGAAGATTGTGATTATGGCTATTTACAGCGGGCCCTACTCCAGCATGCTCCAGAGTAGAGCTGCAGGAAACATTCCTTATTACCTGAAAGTCATCCAATGAAAATTCCAGCTGCTGTCCTCCCACAATCCTGTCCTAGGTGCTGGGGGGGGGGGCTTCTATGACTTGGTGTGTGCATCCTGCTCAGCAGAGGAGCTGAAATGCATCCAGTGTTGTAACTCTTCACTCTGTGCAACCTGGAGAAGAGTGAGAGCATTCAGGGTCCATGAACAGCCACTAGACAGGTATGGCCAGCAGAGTCAGGAGCAAGAAAAGGACCTGGGGGGGGAGAGAGAGACAGAGACGGCAGGGGACAGGCAGTGAATAGGACCTGGGAGAAAGGGCAGTGGAGAGGCAACAAGTGGGACCTGGCAGAGAGACAAAGTATGGGAGAGGCAGAGAAAGAAAAAAGTGTGGTAGGAAGAGTGCTATATATGAAGGACTCACAAGTGGGACCTGGGAGAGAGGCAGGGGAGAGGCAAAGAAAGAAGCTAGCACTGGCTGAGGGGCAGAGACCAGGAAAAGCCACCAGAGAGGTACAGCCAGCAAGGTTGAGAGCAAGAAAATAGTGTGGTCTGGGGGGGTGGGGGAGATAAGAAACACACCATACTGAGTGGAGATGATGTGGAGAGATGTGCTTCAACTCCACTCAGTGGAAGGGGACAGCTGATGTGCATTCGCAGTCACATGCTTCTAGAGCCCTGCTTTAAATGTAATTGCACTACGTCATACATAGCTCTCGCCGTGCAGCCATAAAAAATTTATTTCATGACCAGAAGTGCAAATCACAAGTTGTGGCTGGCCCAAACAGAGCCTCAGTCAATCTTTCAAGAACAAAATGTAGGTCCCAAGGTAGAGCACATATCACACTAAGCTGTTCCTCCAACTCCCTGCACTTTGATTGTTTTTTTTATGCAGACAAAGCTGTGGTAATTCCAAATGCTTAAACTACAGACTCCATTTAAACCAACCATGAACTCACATGCAATGCACTTTCAGCCACAGTAAAGTCCCTTCAGCTCCCTCCCAATGATCACGCAATGCATTTTCAAATGCATTTGCAATGCAGTAGTTACTAGCATTTACAGTTTATTAATGGCCCCAAATCTGCCTACAGTTACCAAGTTTACATTTTTTATGTTGGCGCGCTTGCACAGCCAACATCTTGCGGTAGTGCAGATTTGGATGCGCGGTCACTGTTGGGCGAATACAGGGCATGCATCAGTAGGTGCGTCCCTCATTCCCCAATCAGCCTACCTGCCAGCACCACACCGTGCATACCTAATGTGGTGATGAGATCAAATGAAAGGTCCACTGCAATGCGAGCTAAGCTCGTCATATGCAGCGGACTTCCTGACGTGCTTTCCCTGGTGGTGAAAAAAAAGAAAATTAACATGGCGGCATACTGCCTACTTCGGGGGTGCCCAATCCCCCTATCAGCATACCCTGGCTGAATGTATATGCCAACGGGGGGGAGCCCACTCCCCGCTGGCATAATGCACCCCACCATTTGTTATGTGCCCAGGGGGGTGCCCAATTCCCCTCAGCTCTTGCACCCCCCGCTTTCATTGTGTGCTGATGGGGGTGCCCAATCCCCTGTCAGCTACAGCATCCCCCCCAGAAAACACTTAGGTGGCATGCTGGGAGCCCACTCCAGCATGCCAAAGTCCCTGCAAATAAAAAATGTCCCCCAATGTTTATTTTTTAATTTTTTTTATTTTTTTCAACCTGTAATAAAGAAAACTGTCCCTCGCGGTCTCCCTGCTCACCTCCCACAACCTACACCCACCCACTGCACACCCTGCCTCCCCACACCCCTCCTCACCCCATACTTACCTCCGGAGTCCATTGCTATGATCTTCGGTGAACCGAGAACACGTCTGCACTCTTCAAAGCTGACCGCTAACTGAGGAAATGCTGGTAAGCTGTATAATGGTTTAAATAGGGTTTTTTCAACTTTGATGAATATCTCAGGCATGTTTTTGAATTTTGGCACCACAGTTTCAACACAAGGTTTTTTGGGACTCCTCCTCATGAATTCTGGCACTGTCATGGCGTTAATCGGCCTTGAAAGGTGATTTTGTGGTCACTGCGTGGAATCACCTTCGGGACCGGTCTAATTCTCTACATTGCCACTGTTCAGATGCCGGGCTCAAAAGCCTAAGGTTGCAAATTTGCGGGAAAATAAACAAAAATGGTTGTTTTACAAGCGTGCGTTGTGCTGTTTCCACACACGCTCCTAAATTCGTAATTTTTTTTTTTTAGTTGTTTAACCAGGTATAGCACACTAAGCTGAAAGCTTTTTTACAGGAGCGACAAGGAGGCTAAGTGACTTGCTCAGGGTCACACAGTATGCAAGTGGAAGCTGTGAGATTCAAACCCAGGTCTGGTCTGCTGGATGTCACCAAATTTGCAGGTCAGAGCCTTAGACCACTGCGCTATACTGCCTCCTAAGTGCATTCACTCCAGATTTTCAAAATTGGCATTTTTTTCACACTTCCTGATGAACAGTACAGCTGTCATTTTACATATCCTGTCCAAAATGTGTTTTCGCACGTCCGGCACAGAGTAGCACAGTCACTGTGTGAAATTACTTTTCGGGACAGTTTGAGGAAATGACGGTGACACTGTTCATGAGCAGAGGTCCTAAAATTTGGTGCAGAAAGTCCATAAAAATAACTGTGTTGCAAGCATGCATTGCGCAGTTTCCACTCACCCTTGTAACTTTGCAAATTTGCAATATTTCCATGACAGATTTTCAACACTGGCATTTTTTCATACCTCCTTATGAACACTACAGCTGTCATTTTTCACATCCTGCCCAAAATGTGTTTCCGCACCTATGGCGCACAATGGCATGGTCGCTGTGGAAAATCAACTTGTGGGACAGATTAACAAAATCGCAGCACCACTGTTCATAAGGGGAGGTCACAAAATGCTTATGTTACAAATGTGGCTAACAAACTGCCAAAAATAGTTGGGTTACGGATGTGTATTGCGCAGTTTGTATGCATGCTTATTGCTTCACCAATGTTTCATTTCACTCCAGATTTTCAGTGTTGCCATTTTTTTTTACACCTCCTCATGAACAATACAGTTGTCATTCTCCACATCCTGCCCAAAAATGTGTTTTCATCCCTCTGTCGCCAAATGGCACAGCTGCTGTGCAAAACCACCTTTCAGCTAACAAAGTGATTGTGCTGCTTTTCATGAGGTGGCCTGACAAGCAGCCCATGTTGAAAATATGGAGTGAAACTACCACCACACGCCTACGGTGTTAGGGTTTCCAACTGTAGCACCCAACCCGGTACACACTGACAGGCATCAGGGGTGTCACTTAGGATCATCGGATGTAATGCTCACGCCATTCCACCCCTCACCCTGCAGCTACTGACAGGCATCGTGGAGTGCCTTGCACTGTTTAGCCACAAAGTTCACCCCACACTCCTATACTGCACCCACATCAGCATATTCCCTTATGGAATGGGGAAGTATAATGCCCAAAGACCCCAAACCACACCCCAACACTTGTCAATGTCTACAGGGTAGGGTGAGGTACAATGGCATGAGTGTCATAGCTGACGACCCACAGGCACACCCCAATGCCGGTCACTCTCTACAGGGTGGGGGTGGGGTTGGCATCACTTCAATACTTCACTACCATTCCTATTATGCATCTCTAGCTCCAGCACTGCCAATGCCAATGCCAGTGCGACAACATTCGGCATTGACACATGCTTGTTTTATTCTGTTATTATTCACTGTTTTAGGCTGTTACTCATCATTCTGAGACACAGAATTCCAGATGCCCAGGATTATTGCCTGTGAGCTCGACTGCCGATTGTCTCTGTCCCATGCCTCTGCGTGCCTTCATGAAAAGAAAGGATGGTCCTTGAACTGACACTGTACTCATGCATGCACAAGTTATGAAATTTCTGTCCCCTGTTGTTTTATACATTTAAAACAATGCATAATTTAATTACACACTTCACAAATGTACTGCCATGCTTCTCACCCTGCCGATCGCTTGCTCATTCCTGCTTGCACTCCTAATTGAATCTCAGTGACAGGCAATCCCATTGACCCACTGACTGCTTAAATTATTTATTTATTTAGTAGCTTTAGTTTTGCTTTTATTTATTTACAGTGCTGTAGTTAGAGAGAGTTAGAAGTAGTAGCACTGGCGTGGAGAGTCACATGAGAGAGACTGGTCCACCCGGAAGTCAGTACTGTAGATAGATGATGCTCAGATTTCCAACATTATTTAATTGATATGCCCACACAGCCACATTTATAGTACTTTTTTTATTTGATATTCATGCTGTTTTCTGTATATTTATAATTTTCTGCCAAAATAAAACTAAGTATAATATAGCACAAATGTGCTATCCGCTCACTTCCCAACTGCGGCTTCATAGTGAGAGAGAGAAAGAGAGAGAATGAGGTGTTTTACTGAGAGGCTGAGACTGCATACAGTACACTGCAGTTGTGTAATCAGTCTCCAACTCAGTGTTTATGCATTTTTTATGGATTGTTTAACGTGTGCACTGATCAATGTACTGCACTGGTAAGAGTTTCAGAGAGCTGCAAAGTAAACTAAAACTAAAAGCAGCTAGAGACAAACAATTAGGAAACTTTTATTACTCCAGTGCAATGATCAGTGCACACATTAAGTAGCCCACTAAAAATGGCTAAACCACTGAGTTGGAGGAACAGTTTAATGTGACTTGTACTGAAAAACTGGTTTATGAATTGGGGATGCCGATCTAAAATGATGCCTTTAATACACTTATGGGACACCTCAGGTTGTGCCAGCATGTATCCATCAATAGGGATATCAAGGAAATGGCACCCAAATTAACCTTTATTGAAGAATACTGGAGATCAGGATCAGATGGGGACAGAAGGTGGTCTAGTATAGTATTCAAGGGATATGTAAACTAGGTCAATGGAACAGGAAACACACCATATTGAGAAATGCTCCATTTCAATAAATATGTATGTCTGATAGAAGGCTTTGTAGCTGCAAGCAAGACAGCCACCTAGGGAGAGACCTCACAATAAGCAATAATAACATCTTCATAGAAACATAGAATCTGTAGGCAGATAAGTACCTGATGGCCTACCTAGCCTGCCCTATTTTCACTACCTATAGTGCTGCTACTCAGTCTCCAGTCTCCTAAAGATCCTCCTGAGTCTATGAGTGTTCTTGAACCCTGTTACTATTTCTGCCCCCCCCACCTCCTCTACTGGTAAGCTGTTTCACGGTCCACCACTCTCTCTGTGAAGAAGTAATTTCTCATATTTCCTCTGAGCCACCCCACTTCTAACTTCATAGCATGACCCCTTGTCCTTGAGCATCTTTTTCTGTGGCAAATGCTTCCCTCCTGTGCCTTTTTTTTGTCTGTGAGGTATTTGAATGCCTCTATCATATTCCTTCTTTCCTTCCTTTCCTTGATCCTTACCACATTGGGCTTTTGATACATGCCATGCACCATTTTGGTTGCCCTCCTTTGTACTGCTTCCATCCTCTCCATATCTTTGCTGAGGTGGGGCCTCCAGAACTGTACACAGTACTCTTCACTACCTTCAGTTCATCAGAAATTACCACCCTTAGGTCCTGTTCTGGCTTTGTAACTGTTAATACCTCTTCTCCCAATTGGTATTTTGCTCCCAGGTTCTTATGCCCCAAGTGCATTATTTTGCACTTTTTTGTGTTAAAACCCAGCTGCCAAGCCCTTGACCATTCTTCCAACTTTTCAAGATCACGTCAAATTGTTTTCACTCCTCCCAGTGAGCTGTCTACTCTGTTGCTGTTTTGTGTCATCTGTTAACAGGCATACTTTCCCTTCCAGCCATTCTGCAATGTTGCTGATGAAGACATTCAAGAGGACCGGCCCTAGTACTGATCCCTGTGGTACTCCACTGGTCACTTTGCCTACACCAGAGTGACTTCCATTCACCATTACCCTATGACTCCAATTGCCCAGCCAATTTTTCACCAATTTTGCCATCTTAGGACCTGCTTCTAGGCTCCCCAGCTTGTTTAACAGCCTACTGTACGGAATGGTGTTGAAGGCCTTGTTGAAATCTAGGAAGGCCATGTCCACTGCTCCCACTTTATCCACTTCCCTGGTCACCTAATCAAAGAACTTGATCAGGTTTGTCTGGTAAGACCTCCCCCCTATGATCCCATGTTGCCTCTGATCTTGCAGGTTATTGGTAACTAGGTATTCCTCAATTTTTTCCTTTAATAAAGTTTCCACTACCTTGCCTACCACCGGCATTAGGCTGACAGGCCTGTAATTTCCTGCCTCCTCCCTATTTCCACTTTTGTGGAGTGGGACTACATCTGCCCTCCTTCAGCGTCCTGGAACCTGGCCTGTTTTTAATGTCATGTTAAAAAAGGGCTGTCAGAGGTGCAACTAGCTCCTCTTTCAGGAGTCAGGCATGCAGAGGGCAGGTCCAAGTAGATCAGAGGCCCTCACTACTGAAACAGCAGACTCCAACACCAAGGGAGCTGAACAGAAGCTCCACTGACAGATGCTGCTGATGTGGAAACCTGATCTGGTTGGGCCAGAAGGGTGCCACCAGTACTTGAGGGGCATGTTCTGCCCACAGCTTCAGCATTACTGTCTGTATGAAACATATCAGAGAAAAGGCATAAAGGAAATTCCCTTTCCAGGAGAGGAACAACACATTGCACCAGAAAATTTCAGGCCATGGAGTGAGCAAGCAGAAACCCATCAGTTTTGCATTGTGTGGGGATGCAAAAAGATCTGGCTGTGGATGATCCCACTTTGTGAATAGGTTGTTTGCCACAAAGGTCAGCAGTTCCCATTCACGAGTCAGGAACTGAGACCTGCTTGGCCTGTCTACAAGACAGTTGAACACCTGGGAAAAACCCGGCTGACAGCTGAAGGCTATGAGAAATGGCCCAATGCCAAACTTGCATCCCCTCACTACTCAGCAGGTAACAATATGTGCCCCCTTGCTTATTTACATAGGCATGACACTGACATTATCTGTTTGAATTAGCTAGGAACCAGGACTGAGATGGACTTGAAATGTCTTTGTCAAGTAGAACAGACTGCATCTGCAGAATATTTATATGGAGATCCCTCTCGAGGCTGGAACACTTACCCAGTGTCTGAAATAACCCCAGGTGGGCACTCCAGCTGGACCCCTGAGTCATCAGTTGTCAGAATCTACAAGGGAAGTGAGTCAAAGAATGGGACACCCTGTAACAGGTTTGGGCAGTTGCTCTACCACACTAGAGTATGGAGGTTGTGGGAAGTGACAAGGAACATTTGTTCAAAATCATCCACCAGCTGGTTTCACCACATCCGATGAGTCCAATGCAGACTGTGCATGTAGAAGTGAGCAAAAAGGATGGTTATGTTGGCCACAGCCATCAGATGCAGCAGACACAACATTGTCCTGGGTGTTGCATATAATATCTTCTGTGTATCAAGTGGGCATGAGCAACTAGTACCTCCTCCCTGCCTGTGGGCAGGAAGACACTGCTCATCACTGTGTCCAGCACCACCTCAAATTATTGGAGGATCTGACAAGTAATAAGGACTAATTTCAGTTTTTTCACTGTAACACCAGGTTCCTCAAAGAACTGTCTCCTTCTGGATAGTGTATATAGGATCATATCCATGGATGGGGCCTGGAGTAGCCAATTGTCCAGACAGGGGAAGACATAGAGCTCTTCCTACCTGAGGACCACTGCCACTACCTCAAAGCATTTTATAAAAACATGTGGTGCTGAGAACAAGCAAAAAGGCAATACTGAGAACTGGTAATGACTACCCTCTGGCGTTAAGTATAGGTACTGTCTGCGGGTATACCATTAGGAGGGCAACAGAATATTGTTGCAGTCATGATAGCAACAGCGCGTTGCTAAATGGCATTCTTGTGACCTGTGCTTTTTTTTTCATTTAGTGTTTTGGGCATTTGGCAGTGTCTGGGATAGTATAGTGTGGTGTCTTTAGGGTGCTCCTAGGTGGTTTAGTGGTAGAAGGTATGTGTCTCCCCTAAGGATGTGCAAAAAAAAATTCCGCCAGCTGAATTTCTGTGGAAGTCAGATTTTCGCTTCCTCGGAAGTTTGGAAATCATTTTGCCAACTTTTTCGGAAATTCCACCAAAAACTATGGAATAAATGTAAGAAATGCTGGTTAATGTATTAAACTGTGGGAAAAAACTCTGCAGAACTGATCAGTGTCAGTGTTCAGTTCTGCGGCTTATGTATTAAGCTGAGGGAAAAGGAAAAACAGAAGTAATGTAAGAGACTTTATTTCCACATGCCTTGTAAAAAGTCTGCAGTTGTAATTACATGCTGCAGTACTAAGTCGAAATCTGCAGTTGTTTGGTGAAAGTTAATTCTGCCATAGGCGAAAGAGCGGAACATTCCGCAAAATTTTTTAAATTCTGCAGACCTTCCACGACGGCGAAAATCCACACTTTCGCCCATCTCCAGTCTTCCCTGTAATTAAAGTGTGCTGTTTGTGCGTTTGTGATCATTCTGCCACAGATGTTGTGGTATGAAGTAAATCAGGTAACTAGTGTGTTTTGGCTGTGTACTCATCTGAGCCTTTTGTGTTTCTTCCCTCCCTGGAAACCGTGTGCAACATCTTTAGATTATCACTGCCTGTCAACCATGCTATGATCTGAAGTTGGTTATTAACAATTGTGGAAGGTGCTGGGGGGAGGGGGCAAAGCTAAGATACAGACAGTATGTGCCTTGTTGGGTGGTGTGTTTTGCAATGTTGTGGGTTGACTAGGGCAGGGTTTCTCTTGTTTTCATGCATTTGTCATGCTCCTGCAGTTCGCCCATGTCATCAGGCAAACAAGTTACCTGTCGTGGTTTCCGTCAATGGCAGAATGCTTGCCATGTAATTGCCATTGGCACTTTTAATGGTTACCGACACAGGTGAGCCCTGTCTGTGGGATTTGTAAATCTTGATATGAAGGTATGCATGCTTCATATCCAGTGCAGAGCCAAACATCTGCTTGCAACAAATGGGATGAGACCCTGAAAAGAAACCATCCAGTAGTTTTATTTATAGGGTTTGCAGCCTTGTCTGCCCTGACCACCTCTTTCTGGCCAGTCTCTTTGGCCCAGTCACCCAGCTTCTCGAGGGCTTACCTTCTTACCATTATCCTCTGCCACAAGACTCTGGGGGGTGCCCAGTCATCAGTACAGGGCTTGCAAGAGATCAGGCCTTCATCCTGTGGTCAGGGATTTTTTCCACATTGTTTTCACTCTAGACCCACCTCACATGCAATGGGTGAAATGTGCGAGCTCCAACTCCACACACAGTAGATGCCCCTGGTGTCCTGTGTGTTGGGTTCTGCCAGCCAGACATATCTAAATGGCAGACAAACAGCAGGATACACTCATCCCCCTCCATGAGGGAGGAGAGCCATCCCAAGGACTCTCAATCCTCACTCCCTACCTGCCACATGAGTAATCCACATATGTTCCTGAACCTAAGTCACTGGTGTGGCAGAAGGTAAGTGCCCAGTACCTCAGCCCTCCACACCACTACCATCCAAAACTTTTTGTATTTGGCGTACTTTTTCAGATCTTTTCGGTCCAACACAGGACACTGATCACCTGTCTATATAGGGACAAGAATGTATTGGAAGTAGAACCCCTAATTTATTTTGCAAGGGGGAAGAGATTCAATAGCATTCTTTTGTAATAGTGTTTGAATCTCTGTCAGCAAAAGGGACAAACAGCTCAGAGGAAAATGACAAGGAAGGGGTCCATGCATTGGAGGAGAGACAGTAGCTCTAAAATATGCCTCCTTTCTACTATTTCCAATACCTACTCCTCTGTGGTGCTATCCCTCCATTTTGGAAGAAGAAGGGAGATCCTTCTCCTTGCTTGCACACCTGGAGGCAGAGGTGGAGGGGAAAAGGTACAATGTCAGAAGGTACGGGGAGCATCAGATCCACCTGGATCCATGCCTTCTGGTGTCTGGGATGGCAGCTCTGCTTTGAGCATGGGACTGCTAATGGGAGCCATGGCCACCAAGGGCAATGAGCCTGTGAAAAGCATTCTACCACACCCCTTGGAGGGCCAAGAGGTCAGGACCAGAGGCATTCTTGAGGACTGAACCACAGATTCAACATCATCCCCTAGCAGCCTGGAACCTCTAAAAGTGGCATTCAGGACAGACTGCTAAACATCCATTGCTAAACCAGCCACACATAGCTATGAATATCTCCAAAGGCAAACAAGACAACAGCCCTGGTGAAAGCATCAGAGACATCATATGGTGCATGCAAAACATGCTTACTAGTATCAATGAAGGCCACTGCAGGTTTTATCAAATCAGCCTTGGCAGGACTGCCAGGTGTAAAATCAATGGTAGTCATGGCAGATTTCTACAGGTTTTTCTGATATTTATTGTGTACACCCGGCTATTGGCTATCATGTGGCCTAAAGAAGCAGAAGCATATGTTCTTTTGTCCATTAGGTCCAACCTCCTGGATTCCTTATCAGGTGGCAAGGAAATCCTATTTCTAGGAGCCTTAAACATATCATGACCAGCCATGATGACTACAGAGTCAGTTTCTGGCTCTGAGGTGTAGTCAGGCTAGGCAGAAGGAGCACGATAATGCTACTCACCCTTTCTGGAAACTACAGGCAGCGGGTTAGGCCTATGCCTTGCAGCCAGAGTAACATCCGCTAATGCAGGATACACAGGAGGAATAACTATGGAGGGAGTAGTAGGTACCTCCAAAAACTCCAGCAAATATTGCTTGGTGGAGAATTCCTCCTCCTCAGCAGCAAAGACCACAGCACTATGCATTTGCCTCAATAATGCTAAAATGAGGCATCCTAAGGAGGAGACATGGGTGTATAAACCACAGTGTCTGATAAGGTGGAGCTGGAACCCAGGTCGCCCTCAAAGGGATGCAGTTCCCCTCCATCTTCCCCCAACTCCTCCTCCATATTAAGGAGTACAGGATTATATTTTTCTCTTCATTGTCACTGGTGTAATAATGGTGGGGCTGAAGCAGAGCTGTATCAAGGAATCACCAGTGAGCTTTAGAAAAGAGTCAATGACAATTGTGCCAACTGGGTGCCCAGGCTATGGCACAGATAGCATAGTCAGTGGCAGCAACGGCAACAATCACTGAAAAAACTCCGATACTGTTGCCAGCACAACCTGAGAGTAAATGACACCCTGGAAAGAAGTCAGAGTGACTGCTTTACCCACTGACAGGGGATATGAACCACCTGTAGTAGGTACTACAGAACCAGAGTCTGCTTTTGGTGTCTCTTGGATGGTTCAGGGGGCTTTAGGAGTCATGACCACCAAAAAGTATGATGAAAAGGACTTATCCTCCATTTGGAGTGAGGACTTTGACCTCATCAGGGAAGCAGGAGATTAATCTTTATGATTGTGGTGATGGCTGGAGGTTGAGGACTTTGAAGACATCTCCTGGTCCTGGGACCTTGATGAGTGCTGAACACGTTGGCAACAGCATTGCCAAACATGGAGAGACTCTGAGGAAAGGGTGGTCAGAAAATACCCTGGAGAAGCCAGCTTCAAGCCTGCAGCCAATTAGGTTTTACTAGCAGCAAACTATGTCAGCTTTCATTCATGCAGAGTCCATTACTGAGACTGGCAGTAAACAGAACAGATGCTCTGCACCAGGAGATTGTTTTCTTTTATTGCAGGTCACATTTTGTTTGGGGTACTGATGGGGGAAGAGGGTGGTGGGTCTTATGATGATTCAACCTGGTGGTGGGACATGGGGGGGGAGGTGGAAAGAGTGTGTTTGTCATGCAGGTGGAGGGAAGTGTATATATAAACTTTTACATAGTAGTTAACTTGAAATTTGCCTGAGCAGGGGGAAGGGGGGGGGGGGGTTATGATGAAAATGTTCTTGGGAGGTAGGAGGGGGTTGGCATTACAGCACAGTGGGTGTGGAGTTTTCTTATTACTGTTTTTATTTTTAAATCACACAGCAAAGTAAAATCTGTAGTTTTACTATGGGTATTGTAGATTTACTTCTGTGTCTGCAGAAGTGACTGTACATGTCTTGCAGAGGACAGGTGTATCTATGGCTGTGAAGCGTGTTGTAGCTGTTAGTACTGTTGTAATTTCCATTTATTTACTTTCTAAAAAGAAAGGAAATTCCTTGCAAAAAATGCATTAATACACTGTTTAGAGTTCAACTTACGGCTACAAAAGTATGGAAATGTGATATTAGGGTTTCCAACCAAAACTCCTGCCCCACCAAGCAGTAAAAGGGCAAGACCACACAAGCAACCACAGACAGCCATCCAGCCATCATTAGGTAAGGCAAACATACAACTGTTTCCAGATTCCACAAATGCAGTAGTACTGCTGTGATACCTTTGAAAATATGCATACAATATGCTGCACTTCAAAAAAAACCATACTCCATCAGTGCTGTTTAGGAACAAAACAGTGAATACATGTATGTGTTGCAGTGTGAATGTGTATCTGCAGGAGCCTGCACTTCTGCAGACAGAAGTAGTGTTGTGATTTATGTATCATGGCTTTCTATCTTCAGTCAGAAATGAGTATGTACAATATGTCTCACAGTGTGCATGTGAATATGTGGCTGCAGAAGTGCTGGGCCCTGATGTTGGATGTCCTTTGTGTCATCTGGAAACACTTGTGCAGTATGTTTATCTTAGCTGATGATGGCTGTCTGTGGTTGCTTGTGTGGTCTTGTATTTTTGCTGCTTGTGTGGGGTTAGCAATGGAAATCCTAACAACACATTCACCTACTTACCTGCAAGAGCTTCTGTGCCCTTACTGCCCCCTTTGGCTGCTCCACCAACGAGGGATTTCTAGAGATTCCCAGGGTCCATTTGAAGACTTTGGGGACTCAAGCATTTGTATTTGCAGCCCCCACCCTGTGGAATTCTCTTTCTCATCTGGTATGGGAGTGCCTGACTGTGGAGAGCTTCAAGTCAGCACTGAAAACTCACTTATTTCAGCTTGCTTTTTCAGAGTATAACTATTAAATGCTATTGCCTAGTTATTGCATTTTAACTATTTTTGGATTTTAACATACTCTAGTATTGTACAAGTGCTTTGATATACATGAATTGTGCTTTTTATAAATAAAGTTTATTATTATTATTACTTTTATGGTATTATGTTGAACCCTAACTGAAGTATTAATGCAATTTTTTTTCTTTGCAATGCTATATATATATATATATATATATATATATAGAGATGAATAGATATGCTAGTGGTACAGAAGCACCATTATATTTGGGGTTCAGTAGGGTGTTAATTTTAACCCCTAAATTTGCACCTTAATAACTTTGCCCCATTCAACAGAACTGCATGACATTTTGCATGCATGGGCTGAGGGGGTGAAGTCTTTTGATTTGGCAAGTTTTATGACTATCGCATGGCCAGACTTTGAGATCCAGAAAATGCAAAAAGTGGAAAAACAGGGGTTTTATCTTTTGGTTTTTTTTTTGCTCTCACATGCAGTCCAAAGGATTTGGAATTTTGTTCCACAATTTTCAGGATAAAAGGCACTTGCCCTAGAAAGAGGCCTTTTTTGGTTTGGAGAAAAAAATATTATTCAGTTTCTGAGTTATAAGGACTTGAAATTTTGATTTGGAGCATGCTCATTAGGGTTTTTCATTTACATGTCCAAAGAAGAATTTCTGGCTCATGAAAGAAGATCTTCTTTCTTGAGCCAAAATTCTTCTGTGAAAAAAAAAATTCTTTTGTATAGTTGCCATCTTGCCCTGCAGAAACACAAACACATGAATCTAACTCAACTGAACCCCTTTAGCTCGATTCTGGGGGTTGTGTTTTGAAAAATAACCTCAAAATATGGCTTTGGGTCATCCCAAAAATCCTAGGAGAAAAGCTTATCGAAGGCTACCAATTCTTCTTTCATGAGCAAAAATTGTTCTTTCATGAGGCTCATGAAAGAAGAACATTAGCTCATGAAAGAAGAACTGGATCTCAAAAGAAGAAATTTATTGTTTTGTGATCATCTTTTGTATTAAAAGAAACTCATGGAAAAAGAATTTCTTCTTTCCTGAGTCGAGATTTTCCTTTCATGATCTTTTATTTTATTTTAGTCTTCAGTAACCAGGTAAGGCTCACTAGGCACAAATGCTTGTTTTCAGGGGCGATCTGGGAGCACTGGGCGGTTAAGTGACTTGCTCAGAGGCACACAATATGCAAGTGGAGGTTGTGAGAATCAAACTCAGGTCTGGTCTTCTGGATGTATCAAGCTCAATCACACCTCGTTCCTCTAACCTCTAGGCTATACTGCCAGCCCAAAGAAGAATTTGTCATGAAAAAAGATTTTCCAAAAATTTCATAAAAAAAAATATTTCCTTCATATGAAAGAAGAACTCTTCCTTTGTTAGGCCATATGAAAGAGGAAAATTTGCTCATGAAAGAAGAGCTTTGTATAGAAAAAAACTTTGGTTTATAACAAGGCTGTTTTAAAAGATTTTTACCCCAAATTTTCAACATGGCCCTTTTGTTTAAGATGGATTTATGTGATAAAGGTGAATACTGAAGCTCACTGAGCAACAACAGCACTACAATAACCGCCCGAGGTCAAAACCACGATGGACGTCAGTGCGACCACCACAAACAGCGACGGTCGATACATTTTCCTACTGCAACAAAATAAAATAACATTTTCTGCAGGGGGCTATGCCCACCACATCCCCATTTGTGGGAGGCAAGTCCCCCACACCCCCCAACTTAAATATTACCAATTCCAGGGTGGGTGGACATACAAAAAAAAAAAAAAGAAAACAAGGGCAAAAAAAAAATCCTGTCCCACACCAGGGTCCTTGACTTCCATTGACAGTGGCTCTAGCCACTATGCCAAACAGCCAGCTTGGCATTGTTCAGCCATTAATCTTCCTGTGTGTGTAACGAGTGCATCACACTGCTACACTCGCTCTACCTACTCCTCGTTCTTTTTCAGCGCACACTATTCCTACGATTGCTATTATTGATTCGCTAATATTGAACCACTCAATAATACACGCTTATATAACATGATACTGCTTAAGACACCTCATGAATCAGGAAGGTGACTTTTTTCAAATCTGGCCCAGAAGGTGATTTTGTGGTCATTCTGCAAAATCACCTTTTCATCAGGATTTGAAAAGAATTCATCTAACAGGTTCTTGAGATAGGGTCATGAAATGGCCATGTTGAAAATTTGGGGTCAAAATATTATGAAATCATAAAGTTGTGAAGGAAGAGCCATGTGCAACTGTATCTGTAGTCACATGGAAGTGCTTCCACGGTTAGATGGACTCCTCACTTGGAAGTGTAAGTGTTGTAATTTCAGTATCACTGACTGTGTATGTCTTACATTATGCATGTTGACCTGTGACTGCAGAGTTTCTGCAGACAAAAACAGTGCTGTAATTTGGGTATCATGCAACTGATACATTATATGGGTGTGGCTGTGCCCCTATAGTTAGGGTTCAACAGTCCCTTCTAAGTTTAACTCATAATTTTGTACTTTAATAACTTGCAATCCTTCAACTGATTCACAAGAAAATTTGCAAATGCCACTAGGGACCTAATATCTCTTGATGTGGCAAGTTTCATTCTGGTCAGATGCATGAGTGCAAAGATATGGAGTGCCAAAAAGTGTGAAAACTACCAAGTTTTGTCACACCACTGCACAGAAGGTGTGGAGTTATGGTCTGACATTTTCAGAATAAACAGGCCTTGGATCACAGATGTGCCTTTTGAAGATCTGGTGACAAAATAAGTCTGTTCAGAAAGTTATTGAATTTTAAAGTTTCCCAATTATTTTAAAGGGAGTAGTTAGATGTCCTTGTGAAAAAGGATCTTTTATCATAAATGGGTAATCCTTTATCGCAAATGGCAAATCCTTTTTCATGCGGCTGCCATTTTGTCTGACAATTAGCGAGAGAAACAAAATGTGATAGCTCAAAAAAAAGTATAGCTTCATTTGAAACTGACTCATGTTGTTTGCTTATTGGTACCCTCTCAGTTGGATTCTGCAGTTAACTTGTGGCAAATTGCTTTTATTGATTTTTTGGACATAATAAATCTTTTTTGGTGACTCATAATAAAGAAAAAGATTATTTTCATACCACAATTTATGAGAAAGGATCCTTTGTCATGATCTGAAAATCATTTCCCTGGCATCTAGTGGCAACCCACCCTCCAATCACCTTACCCTTTGTACCAAGTATTTTCCCTGGTGTCTAGTGGCACCCCACCCTCTGATTGCTAGCCCCCCTTTTACACTGGGTCTGAAACTGTAACTGACCCATATATTGTTTCCCTGATGTCTAGTGGCACCCAAATCCTCCTTTGATTGCTGTCCCCCTTTTAAGTGTTTTCTTTCCATGGTGTCTAGTGGCACCTCCCACCCTCCAATTTATGCCCCCCCATTTCTTTGCTTTTTTTTCCCTTGCATCTAGTGGCACCCCCCACCAACGTGTTTGCCAACCTGTAAAAAATAAAACTGTCCTCAATGTCTGTTTTTCTCCCCACCCCCACTGCCCACTCAGCAACCACCACCCCACACCCCCTAGTATGCCCCCATACACCCTCACTCACCTGAACAGGTCCCAGGTTCAAGATCCACTCTCCTGAACAAAGACACGTCTTGCTGCTGGAACTGGTGACTGCAATATGAGAAACTAAGTTAAATGCAGCACAATGTATTTAAATGGGGATTTCAACTTTTATGCATAACTCATCCATTTTTTTTCAAATTTTGACAACAAATTTTCAACATAGCCTTTTGGACACCCCACCTTATGAACAATATGACTGTCATTATGCAACTCCCACCTGGAATGAGATTTTGCTGTCAGTTGGAAAAATCACCTTTTGGGCAGGATTTGACCATTTTGTTTGACCTTGTTTATGAGGTGGGGTCATAAGAAGGCTATATTGAAAATCTATGGTTAAAATGCTTAAAAATGGCAAATTTCTACCCATTTGTTGGAATTTTTCTATGCACACTCGTAACATTGGAAATTTTAAATATTTTGACTCCAATTTTTCAATGTAGTTTCCTTTTTATCCCACCTCATGTACGTCATTGCTGACATTTTTCAAATCCTGGCCAAAATGTGTTTTCGCACCTGTGGAGTGGAATGGCATTGCAGTTGCATGGAATTATATTTTGGCAGGGATTAGAACATTTTCTGTACTGGGTAGATGAGGTGGGGTAATATGATGGCTATGCTGGCGATTTGGTCACTGTTGTTCTATAAATGGAAGTGCATGGCCCTTCAACAGCTATATACGTATACACATCTATGTAGGTATGGGAAGGGCCCTGCGCTCCTACATGCAAATAAGGATATGATTACTTTATTTCAAAAACTATAGATGAGTGGGAGTGTGCCCCGAGGTACCTGCCCTCACAGAAACATAGAATCTGACGGCAGATAAGGACCATACAGCCCACCTATTCTGCCCATTTCCCTACTTGGTTTGGCAATCCCTACTCTTATCTGGACTATCTTTCCCCACTCTGCTGTATAGCAGGGTGCCTTTGTGCCCTCCCACAAGCAAATAAGGCTATGATTATACTATCTCAAAAAGTAAGAAAATTCTTGGCAAAAACATTTCTTAATGCATCTGTTAGAGTTACAGCAACAAAAGTTTAGAACTGTGCTGCTTGAGTTTGCAACCCTAACACCCCACCCCCACTGTGCAGGCAGCAACAGGCATGGGGGTGTGCCTTGAGGTTGTCAACCCTAATGCTCACCCCATTCTCCTATACTGTAACCATCTCAGCTTACTTACACATGGAATGGGGTGAGCATTAGGGTTGACAGGGATGATGGAGTCAATGCCAGGGGTGTGCCTTTGGATGGTTTGGTTAAAAAATATTTGACAGGTTTTTTAATTTCAATGTTTTTTTGTGACAACATTGACCTTTGACCAGTAACAAAAAAAAAAGAAACAGATAGACTGATAATAAACATACTGACTGTTAAAAACAGATTGATTTGTTAAAAACAGATTGATAAAAACTCTTTGTTTTCTCTTTCTTACCCAAACCATCGAAAGGATCCTCACCCACCATTCATGTGTAGTTGCACCCCTCCCACATCACACTGTAATCTTTATAACTATATAGTCCATGGTGGCTACTGGTACACCCCTACCTGTCAGTTACTGTATTGTCTAGTTGCAGCCCCCACCCCATCTGCCAATGGTCATCTCCATTTTTTAATGTTATTTTCACTGGTGGTTTAGTGGTTGCATCACCTCAACCTGGCAAGCATTGTACCACAATCAGAGTCTCCCCTGAAAGCAGGTACAGAGCTGTGTTAGTATGGCAGGGATCTAACTGTTGCCAGCTCTGTTTTCTGCTCGGTGGGGAGAGTGGGATGATAGTAGCTTCGTCCTTGTGCGGTCGGTTCTTGTAAAAGGAAGAAATTTGTATTAAAGTTCAACTTTGACCAGGAAAAAAAACAACAGATTGACTGTTAATAAACATATTGATTTTTAAAAACAGATCAATTAAAAAAAAAGATTAATAAAAAAAAATGTTTCCCCCCCTCTTAGCCAAACCATCCAAAGGATCCTCATCCACCATATACATGTAGTTACACTCCCTCCTGCCCCACACCGCGATCCTGATCCCATATCGTCCATGGTGGCTACTGGAACACTCCTACATGCCAATTATGGTACTGTCTAGTTGCAGCCCCCAACCCCATCCGCCAATCATCATCTCCATTTTTTTCATGTTATTTTCACTGGTGGTCTAGTGGATGTATCACTCCAACCCAGAAAGTATTGTACCACAATCTGAGTCCAACCCCACTCCCCACCATCACCCCAAAACAGATTCAGAGCTGGCTGCCAGCACAGCCCTCTAACACCACCACCTCTGGCATCCTCATGAGCAAAAAAAAAAAAATAGTTTCCTAGAAATTACCTTGGCAGAGCCAGAGGATTCATGTGGGAGGTCAAGTCACTTCCTTAGGGATACTGTACCATGTTGCTTGCCCTTCACATTGAAAGTGACTATATTTCATGTGTTGATGTTTATTTGGGGTTAGAAACTCAACCCACAACTGAAAGCCCACTTACTGAACAATGGCCACTTTCTTAATATGGTTAGCTTACCGAGTATGGCCGCATCAGGAATCTGGATAGGTGTGGGA
Source organism: Neoceratodus forsteri (assembly GCA_016271365.2). Lineage (NCBI taxonomy): Eukaryota > Metazoa > Chordata > Ceratodontiformes > Ceratodontidae > Neoceratodus > Neoceratodus forsteri. The sequence goes on along the minus strand of CM057450.1, from coordinate 49,566,808 downwards.
CTAGAACACCACCTTTTCAATACAAAAAATATATAATTTACGTACACAGCTGGTGATTGTGCCATGAGGAATAAAAAAAAGAGGATTTGTTAAATATATGAATAGCCTGTGTAGTCCGGGTCACTTCGCTACATTAAACACATCTAAATCTGTGCTTTTTTATATAAGTTTATGTTCACTTCAGTCAGTTATCACAATGTTAATGAAGTATTTACTATTTTGTGTTTACTATTTTGTCCTCTTTCAGTGGCACATTTATTTAGATAGTTTGGGAATTGGAGCCATAAATCCCAATTTCAAACTCGAAATAGTATAATCTCACCCTTCTAGGAATATGGTCACAAAGGGTGAAAGATTCTTTAAATTATGAAAAACTTGATTTTGTTAAGGATTGTCTTTTTTTTCCAGCAGAACCTGCAGTTCTTGTAATTGTCTCTGTTTTTTGCATCACATTGAGTTTAACAATCCTTACCTTATAAAGGGGATCTTGCCTGAAAATGGGCTAACTCTTGGTGCAGTGTTCCTACCCGGTTATCAAATAAATAAATAAATACATGATAGATTATTGTATGTCTTGCCTGAGCTAAATATTTGTGTATAATCTGTTTAACCAATAAATGAGAAACACAGCAATTCCAGTTAAATAAATAATATCATGTATTTCCTAAATCAAGGTCCAGTCTTTTAACTAGAAAACTGGTAAACAATAGCTACATTACTTTTGCAGTTTAGAATGTCAGTTTGACATCACTATAGTTTGCCCCCTAATTAAGTGATGCCATGAAGCTACTTAACAGTGTCCTGCACATAGGAACAAGAAAGCCCTTGTGACAGCCCACTCACAAGTGTACAAGTTTTATAATGGCAAGGATGAGTAAAAAGAAAGCAAATATAGGAAGCGATACTGATTACAAACTGTATTTTCTTAACTCAAAAGCTGAGGAATTTTAAAAAGGAATATGATTTTTCTTCTTTTTTTAGTGTATTACTGATCTATAGATTGATCAGTAAGTCACAGATTCACCTTTTATGTTATAGTTCCTGGACCCTTCAGTATCCAGTGATATGGGCAAGTTAAACTGAGTGACTCAATATGATATGAGGGACTCAATTTGACCACCTGTCAGATGAGCTACTGTAACAGGATAGCGAGGTGCAGTATGAGCTAATGTGAAAGGGGAAGAACAGAGAGTGAGGAATAAAGTGAATGGTAGAGGGAGCTATAGGGCAGAAGCATATGGGAGGTGGTTGGGTCAGGCCTTTCCCATCTGGTTGCTTGGTGCTGTGGCTTGAGTCACTGCCGCCTGCATGTTAGGACCCAGGTTTGGAGCTCACCAGGTGTATAAATACATTTTTACTGGTGTGTCTGTTTTGGTATAAAGTTTTTTGTGTCTCCTGATCCCTGGAACTGTGCTCCATGGTCCCTTGTATCTCCCTGAATAGCCCCCTCCTGAGTTACATCCCTACCCCAGTGTCAGACCCAGCCTTGGAGTCAATTATGTTAAGGAAGGGGGTGCGAGCGAATCCCCCCATGTGGAGGGTATGGGGAGGCACAGCCCCCCCCCACATTAAATGTTAGGAAATATCAGCCTGTATAGTGTGTTACACTGCTCACTGTTGTTAGGGTTGCTGTAGTGCATGGGTACCGTGTTTGTTTCTGGCATTGTGCACTCACTGAACTGTACAGCACTTTTCTTTCTTTGCCATTATGATGTGGAATCAACCCATCACATGGACTGATGAGCAATAGTGGGTAATTAATTTTCTACTTATGTTTTCCCTTCTGTTAGGGTGACCAAAGCCCCTACTCCTTAGCAGTCTATTCTGTGCACAACAGATCCCTGAATTAGTTCTGTTATTAGCAGCAAGCAAGAAAGTACCCAGGCACTGACAGATCTCGACAATAGAGACATTATTTCTTAAGTGAATTAAATGATTGCATTGGATGATGGTGACCACAGAAATGCACCCGAGTTGGTGCTGTTTGTATTTGCCTTACCCAGACGGGAAAAAAAGTGAAGATATACCAGTCGGCATTTCAGTATACTGCAGTACAGGATTGTAAGGACAGTAATGCCAGTAACTAAATAACTGATGATTATGACATTCCAGCAGACTACATACATATGTGCTACACAATAAGGCTTAGCAACATCATTTATTACAAGCACCTCATAGATGCATGCTGACTGTTGGATAATTTACAAACAGTAATGCCAACTCTGTGAGCCAGTTCATTAAAATTGTAATATATAAAAAATGATACCATTTTCAATGCTGCCAGTGTCATTGATGTCAAGCCAGATAGCCACATAAAGCCATACAACACCACAGGCTACTATAGGAGCTAATGCATAAGCTCAGTGAATTGACTTTCTGGTATGCTAATGGATAAAAAAAATGTAAACACAGAACATAGACTCCCTGGTACACTTGTGTACAAAGTAGGAGCTGTTTCAAGTTGCAAATGTATCTGACCAAAAAACATTATATGGTTAAAGCACTCCAGTCATTTACAAGGTAGCAACTCTGTGATTGGAAATAGTTTTTAAGACAATACAGATCCCCCAATTTTCAGCACCAGAAAAAAAAATATTTTCAATAAAAAGGTGCGGGTTCACATAAGTATGCAAAAGCGCACTGTGCAAATAATCAAAATTCAAATATTCAAAAGAGCACTACCCCCTTAAATACTTATATACAACAACACAGCAAAGCACTACTTCCTTAAATACTCATATACAATAACACATCAAAGCATAGAGGCTTGGTAGCAACCAGACACAGTTACTTAATAAAATATAAAGGAGTATATTATGACACCCCAGGATAAATGTATACCCCAATGTTTGAAACCTATAGAAGCCTCAGATAAACAATTCATTCTAACAGAGTAGTTCTCATCTTTTCATGGCTTCATTGCCAGGGATCAACAGTCCACAACATGGTACAAATGAAGTAGATTTGCACAGAAAAATACAAGTTTAAATAAGTAAATACAAGCAAATGAGCATCATGGTAGACAGTAGAATAAAAAAATATCCATTAATTAATTGTTCATTATTATCATTCTAACCCATAACTACCCATTCTCCCAGTTCAAAAATCCAGTAACAGGGTGTATAGGGTGTACTTTTATCCGGAAGTGTCATAATGTACTCCTATTTATTTTATTAAGTAATTGTGCCTGGTAGGTACCCAACCTCTGTGCTTGGTTACGTTATTGCATATAAGCCTTTAGCATGAAGTGTTCCATTAAATATTTGCAGAAGTGCATTTTTGGATATTTATGTGAGCCTGCACCTTTTTATTAAAAAAAAACAAAAAAAAAAAACAATATTTTTTTCTGGTGCTGAATAAGAGGGATCTGTATTGCCTTAACAATTGTTTACAATTACGGAACTACTACCTAGTAACTGACTGGAGTGCTTTACCCACATCTCAGTTTTTGGTCATTTACATTTGTGACTTGAAAGGGCTCCCAGTTTGTAAACAAAGGTACCACAGAGTCTGTGTTTTTTGTTAAAAACATGTTATTTATCAATTAGCATACCATGAAGTCAGTTTACTGAGTTTATGCATTAGCTCGTATATTAGCCTGTGATGTTGTAGGGCTTTGTGTGGCTTTGCTAACTAAACATCAATGACACTGATGGCAATAAAGATGGCATCATTTTTTTTAATATATTAAAATCTTTGGGAACTGGCTCATAATGTTAGCATTACAGTTTGTAAATTATCCCACAGTCAGCAAGCATCAAGGAGGTGCTTGTAATAAACAATGCAGCTATACTTAATGGAGTGTTTGGCTTTAACCATGTACAGTATTGTAGAATTTTCCATCATTTAACGATAATTTACATATGTTTCACTATATAAGGGACATTATTGGTGGGAAGTGGTTCCTCTGAGGAAGCTTGGGACTATCCAAACTGAAATGTCAGTCAGTGGGGCAGCCCTGACCTCATAATTTCACCTCTGTGGGTCGTTCCCTGCACTGCTGGTATTGTATGGTAAATTGCACTTTTTTTTTGAATAAAGGGTAAGAAACATGTTTTTAAAAACATGTTAGTGTGGCGTTATTGTTGTGGGTGCTCTGTTTCTCCTACTTTTCTATTGGTTAACGCAAAAAACATCTAAAATACCACTGTGAGGTTTCCAAACTATACACTAACAAAAGCACCTACATAGTCAACATCCTACATTTCCCAGTCTGTACTATGCAGCAAACCAGTCTAACCTATGTCTAGTATAACCCCAATCAATTTCAGTTTAATTAAGAAATAATTGATTGCCTGTTTTTTTTCCATATTGTTTATTTAATTTGTTATGACAATTATATTAGCACACCATGTATTTACAGTGCAGCGCTCAGGATAAGCTGTCAAAAAATTGGCAAGATTAGAAATAATCCGTTATAATACAGTTATGCACTTACATGGTGTTTCTAAATTAGATAAAGTCCACCATCTGGGTGGGACAAATTAATTTAAGTTCTAATTCACCATCTTTCAAGAATTCAAATGAAAGTTTACTCTGCCACACAGGAGTCACAAGAGGCATACCTCCAAGAAGCACAGCAAGCAGGATCATCCAACAGACAGGGCGAGATCAAGGAGCACAGGAACTGACTTGCATCCCCCCCTCCCCAGACATTGTTGGATCTGGTAACCTTCCACACTACAAACCACTTAGCAGTTCTGGTCCCTGCAGCTGTGATTCCTGCAACTGCATCATCTAGAATCAGCCCCGATGCCACGAGACAGAACTCCAGCTCACAGCAGATGGCGAAGGAAGCTTTGGTAGAAATGGCAGCAGCTAGTCCTCTCATCGATGAATGCGGCCCAGTTGTCTCCGGTTACTCCCATCATCAACCGATACTACGGACCACATCGCACTTTCTGACTGCCATTGCCGAAGCTCTCCTCTCCATTCCAGCACTAGTAGGTCATTTGTCACAAACCTAATATTTGAAACCATACTTATTTTTCTTATCAGCCATAAAGTATCTGGTTACAGCTGACTTTCCAGTACATAGTGGTACAGTCTGCACTGCTGTGTAAACTTTAAAGTGAGACACGTTTGTCCTTCAAGGTATTGATTTAACTGGGCTGCAAAATGGGTCAGCCTGATGCTGTGTATATCTAAAGTTGTTTGCTGCTGTTAGGGTTTTGCTGCAGAGTCAGACGTGCACTACTAGAGCATACTTTTTTAATGTCACACTAACTACTATCCGACCCGATGTTGAACCGATCCGGTTGGATAGTAGATGCAAGATATCTGGATCCGATATCTGACATAAAAAATTGATATCAATGCATCTCTAGTTTATAGTATAGTAAATGAATCTTAACAGAAGGAATCTTTGTGGGTTAACTGACACAAGCTTCTAATATTATGTCAACTTAATTAATAGTTTCTTGTTCCTCAGCACATAACTGCTGTATTAAATTAAAAATGATAAACGGTTGCAGACATTCATATTCACTGACAAGAAAAAGACAACTAACAGATTCCATCAGTCAATTAGTTTCTTCCTCTAAGGAAGGCATCTCTTCATTTAAATCTTCTCCTCCAGAAGAAGTCTGCTCAAACTTGTAAGATTTTTTTTTTATTTATATACATTTTTATCTGTTTGGGATCAAAAAATAACTTATTCTCTTCCCCACAAGTTAAAATGTATTTAGCAGGGTAAATAATTTTGAAAGTAGTCCCAAAGTCAGAAAGGTTGTCTTTATATTGTAAAAACTGTTTATGGCATTGTAATGTCTCTGGGGCAATGTCAGGAAAAATATGACATATAACTTCTTTGAATTTTAATGCCCCTATTTTTCTTGCTGTGTTAAGGATAAGATCTCGATCTGTGTTGAAGGCCAAAGCAAACATTATAGTATGCCTCGGACCTGTCGTATAATTGAAAATATTTGTAGTATCATGTGCTTGTGTGAAGACTGCTGCAGACTCAGGTGATAGTAAGTTGAAACTGACATCTTGACTACGAGACTGTGTGTGATCAGTTGAATCAGCAGAAAGTATCTTAGTCGGAACCCAAAAAGGTTTGTTAACAAATGGCAAGTTATTTTCATGAAGCTTGAGCACCGTAACAAATAAATCTTTTAAAAGTTTATTTAATGAACTATAAGCCTTATCATACGTGTTAGGAATTCCAACCAAGCACAGATTTTTGTAATGTAACGTATTCTCTATAGTTTCATTTTTCCTTCATAGTGCGATAATAGCCTTTAGGTTAGTAGCAGCTTCATTTGTAAGTACTTTCTGCTGCACTGTCATGACTTCATTTTGCATGGTCTTTTGTGTAGATTTAAGCTGCTCAGCTTCAGTTTTAATCATTTTATGCTCACAGTCCAGAATCTCTGATCTATTTAGCAACAGATTACGTTTTTTATCAAATGATGAAAGAAAGGTAAATAACTTAACAAAAGAGGTTGATGCTTCCTTTAAAGTTTTAAACTCCACTATGGCTGGTAATGAGACTACAGGTAGTGTCGGCATACTAGGCAGGCTAGAGGTAAAACAACTGCTTTGAGAATCACAGAAAAGCTGTTGAGTATTATCAGAACCAGCAGTTTCCCCTACTTTCACTCCAGTATTTTCATTGAAGCCAGCCACAGGATCCGAGTCATCTTTTTTCTGCTGTGTATCCAAAGAAATTCCTTATATTTCTGCTGTCGATATCTCAGCAACTTCCTGAAGGTTCACTGAGCTAGGTGCTGGAAGACTCATAAAAGTAGAAATCTGCTTCTTGTCCAGGTTAGAGGTCTCTAAGTTTTTGTTTGAAACACATAAGTCTGTAGTACCAGACAAAACAGACTTTTTCCTGAAGCCAGGTGTAGGGACAAGGTAGCATTCAAATGGCCCTTTCCAAACCAGTGTGTCAATTTCAGAAAAGGAGGAATATTTCTTCCTCTTCTGCTTTTCTTTATCAAGAAATGTCTTCGTTTGGATTTTTTCATCTCCTGACAGATAGATGGGAAGGAGCAAGGAGTGTCCTAGCGTGTCAATTTGCCCACTACCATCTTGGCTCCCTTGTCATAACTGATTGCTTGTTGTGCTCCTAACTATTGTTCCTTGTCCCTAGCATTGCAGTTGCACAGAATTACATTTTGGTGGGGATTCAAAACCTTCTGTACCAGGTACATGAGGTGGGATAATACAATGGCTATGTTGATAAGTTGGTCACTGTTGTCCTATAAAAGGAAATGCAGAGCCCAGAGGGCCCTGTGCTTCCACAGCAATATACATATACACATCTATTGAGGGATGGGAGTACAGGGCCTGGAGGGCTTTGCACTCCCACAGGCAAATAAGGATCTGATCATAGTATCTCAAAAAGTAAGGAAATAAATTGCATAAAACTTCATTAATGCTCTAGTTAGGGTTAAAGCCACAACAGTGGAGAAATGTGGTGTTAGGGTTTCCAACTCTAACACTCCACTCCCATGCTGCACACACCAATAGGTGTTGTGGTTGTGCCTTGGGGTCATCAGCCCTAACGTTCTTCCCATTCTCCTATAGTGCACCCATCTCAGCTTATTTACTTATAGATTGGGGTGTGTGTTAGGGCTGATGATCCCAAGGCACACCCTCGTGCCTATTAGTGTATGCAGCGTGGGGGTAGAGTGTTAGCTTTAGAAACCCTAACACCACATTTCCCTACTTTTGTGGCTTTAACCCTAACTAGAACATTAATGATTTTTTTTTACAATTGATATAATATATAAATTATAGGGGAGCAGTCATTCCCCTATATTAAGGTTCAGTCTTCATTTCAATGTTAAACAGAAACATTTGAACTTTAGTAACTTCACAACCATTCAAGCAATTCCCATGATAATTTACATGCACTATCAGTGATCAGAGATCTCTTGATGTGACAAGTTCCAGTCCTGTCAGATATGTGGTTGTGGAGATATGGATTGTCAAAAATGTGAACATTAGCACTTTTGGTGAAATTCTTTGTCACACCGCTGCACACAAACTGTGTGCAATGTTTGTCTGAAATGTTTAGCGTATATTGGTCTTAGGTCACAGATGTGCCTTTTGAAGATTTGGTGAAAAAATATTAATCTGTTTCAAAGTTATTAAATGTTAAAGTTTTCCATTATTTCATATGGAACCAGTTAGATGTCCCTCTTGAAAAAGGATTCTTTATCGCAAGTGTTTTTTTGTTTTACCAGGAGAAACACACTAAGCTGAAAGCTTGTTTACAAGTGCGACTTGGGAGCACAAGGAATTTAAGTAACTTGCTCAGGATCACACAGTATGCAAGTGGGCTCTGTGGGATTCAAACCCAAGTCTTCAGGTTTGCAGCTCAGAGCCTTAAACCACTGCTTTATACTGCCTCCAGGTCAATGTGGAATCCTTTTTCACAAATATAGGATCTTTTTGCCAAAAATGCAGAATATTTTTTCGTGCTGCTGCCAGTTAGTGAGGGAAACAAAGTTACATTGCAAAAAAATATATAGGGCTTTGGTAAACACCAACAGCTGTGTTTACCTAATTGGGGCCTGTAGAATTGGATTCTGGGGTCAGTTTTTTTTTACTAACTTGTTCAGAGATTTTGTTTTTATCTGTGGAAATCCTTTGCTGCAAATTGCAGAAAACTTATGCCAAGAAACAGGATCTTTTTCCACAATTTGTGATAAAGGATTTTGTTTTGCCACAAATTGCAAAAAAAGAATCTCAAAAAAGCATTATTTTTGCAATATGCAAAAAAAGTATTCTCTTTTACTGCAAATTGTGAAAAAAGGAACTGCAGCAATGGATTATTTTCGTAATTTGTGAAAATGGATTTTTAAGATAGCTGCTTCTTTGTCGCTGCACAGTTAGAAAACTACTTGTTCATTTGGGCTCTAATTTTTAGGGTACAAAGGGCCTGCCCCACCGATGTGCCTTTTTGTGGTTTGGTGAAAATATATTACTTTGCTGTGGAGTTCTGTGGGGTTAAATTTTGCCTTGTTTCTCCTAGGATAACATTATAATAGGAGGTGTACAGAATTGTTTCTTTGTCACTCCACTGTGAAGAAATGGTTTATAATTTTCTTCTGAAATTTCCAGGATAGAGATGGCTTGCCCCACAGATGTGTGTTTTGCTGGTTTCATGAAAATATATTACTTTGGTGCTGAGTTACACAGGTTTCACATTTTCCTGTGCTTTCTATAGGAGAACATTGCAATGTCAGGTGTTTCTTTGGATCTGCACATTACAGCATTGGAGTGCAGGGCCCTAAACTATCTCAGAACTCCCAGACACAAATACAGTTACCATTAAGGACTGATGGCAGATAAATAGGGATACAATTACAATACCTCAAACATTATGGATGGATGACACTGTTCATGCCCAGATGCAAATATGAATACCATTATGGAGTGCTGGGAGAGCAGGACTTAGCTGTATGTGGCAGCACAGGACCTGTAGGTCCCTGTGCTCTTACACACAAATACATGGAGGAGTATGGAATGATGGAAGTGCAGGGCTCTAAGGGCCCTGCACTCCTGCAGGGAAATAAGGATACAATTGCAATCTGTCAAAAATTATGGATGGCACAGGGCTCATCCCTAAAGCACATCCCATTCTATACACTCTGCAAATGTACACACTGGATGGGGTGAGCTTTAGGACTGACAACGGCAAGGAAGACTCCACCCTTGATTTGTTTAAGGGGTGGGGCTGTGGTTTTAGAGTTGGAAACCCTAAAGCCACACTCCCCTACTTTTGTTACTTTAACTTGAACCCTAAATGATGCATTTATTGAGTTTTTTTCAAATAATTTCCTTATTTTTTGAGATAGCATAACCTTTTCATATTTCCTTGTGGAAATGCAGGGCTCTGCACTCCCATCCCTCCACACTTTTTCCGATACTGTAATTATATTCTTATTTGCCTGTAGGAGCACAGGGACCTCCTGGTCCTGAGCTCCCAATCCCCATAGATGCATAGGTGTACTGTATGTTGATGTTGCAGAGCAGGGCCCAGAGGGCCCTGTGCTTCCATATATAGGTCAAGAGCAACCAAATTGTCAGCATAGCCTTGTTATTACCCCACCTTATAAACCCAGTACTAAAAATTAAAAAATGCCTGCTGAAGCATTTTTCCATCCAACCACAATGTCATTGCACACCACAGGTGTGAAAAGACAGTTGGTGAAGATTTGAAAAATGACAGCTGTCACATTCACGAGATGGTGTAAAGAAATGGCTATGTTGACAATTTGGGGTGAAAATAGTTAAAATTATGAAAGTTATGAGGGAGTGTAGGTAACTATTAATGAATGTGTATAACTTTACCATTTTAACATATTTTGACCCCAAATTTTCAACATACCCTTCTTAAGATCCCACCTCATGAACAACAGTGGTGAACATTTTTAAATCCCACCCAAAAGGTGATTTCACCAACCAAATGAAAACTCACCTTTTGGGATGAATTTGCATAATTCCACTCACATTTTACATGAGCAGGAGTCTCCAAAAAGTCATGTTGAAAATTTGGTGTCAAAATATGCCAAAAAGGCAAAGTTATGCACCAAAGTTGAAAACCCCATTGAAATACATTGAACCACACTTTACCTTAGTTTCTCATATAGAAGTCAGCGGTTCTTTCAGCAAGATGTGTTTTTGATGGGAGAGTGGTTATTCATCTGCAGGTGAGTGAGGGTATGTGGGAGTGTACTGGAGTGGAATGTGGTGGGAGATCGGGTGGGGAAGTGACATCACCGAGGGACTGTTTTTTCTTTTAACAGTAAATTAAAGACATCAAGGGAAGATTTTCTTTATTACAGCAAGAAAAAGATGGGAAGGGAATTGGAGAGTGGTTGGGTGCCACTAAACACCAGAGAAAATGTACCAAATATACAGGGAGGGCAATCAGAGGGTGGGGGCACCACTGGACACCAAGGATAGACAAAATTTGATAGGAAGTGGGATCAGAGGGTAGGGGCACCACTGGACATCAGGGAAATACTGAGCAAGTAAGCGGAGGGTGGATCAGACATTGGGGGGTGCCACTTGACACTAAGGAAAAGTCACCAAAAGGGAAAGAGGCATCAGAGGGTGGGGTGCCACTGGACACTGGGGAAAAACAAATAAAAATATGGGGATAGCAATCAAAGGGTGGGGGGGCACCACTAGACACCAGGAAAAAAACAATTACAGTAATGGCAATGGGAGAGTAAGGGTGGCACTAGACACTAGGGAAAATGTATCTTTATTAAGTATAAAAAAGGAATGTTTAACATGGGCTGGTGCAAGACAAGTGGAATTGTATGGTGGCACAGTGATATTGTAGTATACAGTTAAACAGAAAAATATTTTTCTTATATGGCAATGATAGCTAAAATATAAAACCCAAGTCTGTATGCAAACTAAAACACAAAGGCATGTTTATAGCAAAATTGCCAATGTAATACAATGGAAAAAATACATTTTTAATAACTCACAAGCTGTCTCAGTAAGCCAATGTTATTATTTGAAATTAAACAAACTAAGCAAATGCCTTTGTATTTTTGTTGATGGACGAACTTGGCTTTTATATTTTGGCTATCATTGCCATATTAAAAAAAATTCTTTTTAACTGTGTGCTATCACTGAGCCACCATACAATTCCACTTTTCTTGTGCCAGCCCATGTTAAAAGCTTCCTTTTTTTATACTTAATAGGAAGCCTTTATTATGAATTATGTATTAATAACATGGGTCCCTCTAGGCATTTGAGCTTTGTTAGAATTACAAGATTAAATGATTTTCTTTAAGTTGTCCTTTTTAATCATAACTTTATCTGACCTGATAGGTAGGCAAGTAGGCATATATCTGCAATATGGTAACAGAAGCTGAATGAAGCACCTGGGGTTAGTAAAATTAAATTACATTCAAAATCCATCTTGATGCCATAGTGCTGAGATCTGACAATTTGGGATTTTTTATTTTTTTTCCACCACTTTTAGTGTGATCACTGAACCACAATACAGCACTTACTTACCTCGTGCTAGCCCTTTTTAGCATTTTTTTTCCCTCTCGAGTTATGGAGTTCATGCCTGGTGTTATGTTTAAAATCTAATGTGAATCGCAACAGTGTCTGATATAAGCACATGGTGCCCCATTCTAAAAGGTTGGTGCAAGTTGCCACCAAACGCAACTTGTGCCAACCGCAACTGTGATATAGACCCTGTGCCCTATTCAAGAAGGGACAGGGTCCCTGAAGCTAAGTCCTGTGACTTGCAACATGCAGCCAGGTACTCCAAACAGAGGGCGTACATGGAGAGCATGTTGCAAGCTGTAACCACAGGTCGCAATTGCACCCCAGCCCAGAAAGCCACATTAGGTGCCTCGCAGGGCTGCCCACATCCCCAGCCCCCCAAAGTGTCTGATAATTGCCCCACAGGTCTGCTCACACCCCCAGCTCTCCAAAGTGTCTGATAATAGCCCCGCAGGGCTGCCCACACACCCAGCCCCATGAAGTGTCTGATAATAGCCCCGCAGGGCTGCCCGCACCACAGCCCCCCAAAGTGTCTGATAAAGCCCCACAGGGTTGCCTACACCCCCATTCCCTGAATCCCCCATTGTGAATAGCCCCACAGGGTGGCACAGTCATCCTCCACCCATGCCCCTTCCCCAAGTCGCAACCACAAATGCAGCATAAACCCAGCCCTGGTAGCCTAGTGGCTCCCACCCAGCCATGCCAGTCCACCAAGCAACCCCAACCATCCCCAGACAGCGACTGGCACAGCTCACCTTTTACCTCCATGGCCAGCCACCAACTAAGTTCAGTTGGAGCACGTACAGTAAAGACGCACTCAGAAATTAATTTCTGAGTGTGTCTTTACTGTACACACTCTAACTGAACTCAGTTGGTGGCTGGCAGTGGAGATGAGAGGTGGATTGTGCCAGTCACTGGCTGGGGATGGTGGGGTGCTTGGTGGACTGGCACAGCTGGGTGGGGGCCACTAGACTACCAGGGCTGGATATATGCCACATTTGCAGTAGTAACTCAGGATCGGGGCACAGGTGGGGATTGACTGTGCCACATGTGAGGCATAGCTATGGTGAATTCTGGGACAGTTGTGTGGCCAGCCCTCGTAGACACTTACTGGAGGCTTCAGGGGGGCAGGGGATGTGGGCAGCCCTATGGGGATGTTACTGAGTGGGGTGGGGGCATGTATAGTACAGGGATGGGGTGGGGTGTGAGATGCCCATTGGGGTACCAATGGCAGTGGTCTGGGCATGGGGGGAGGGCACATGGACCGGGTTCTACAGCACCCTCAGAGGACATATGTAAGTTACACCAGTTAAATGCAGGTGTAACTTACGTTGCTGGTTCTCCTCCAGGGATTCTTGTAGAATACTGACATTGGGGACTTTGTTGCTGCCTTTCTGGAATGGGGTGCAACTGCTGCCGTAAGCCCCCTAGAGCCATGTCATATGGGGTTTATGGCGCAACTGCCAGCGTAAGAGCTCTTCGGCACAAGTGGCCTGCAACATGTCGCAGGCCACTTTGTAGAATCACGCATGTCACAACTGCTGGTGTAAGTTGCTACTTGCACCATTCTACTTGGAACAAGTGCTGTTACACCAGGCATAACTTTTCTAGAATCGAGGCCATGGTGTTTAATAAAATTATTAGGGTTCAAAATCCACCTTGAAGCCCTAGTGTATGGTTCTGCCCATTTTGGTTTTTCAACCATTCTTGAAAACTTTTATTGTGCTCACTGAGCCACCATATGGCACTTTCACACAATGCTCTAGACCTTTACAGCATTTTGTTCTCCATCACTTGTTAGGGAGTTTATCCAGGTACTAAGTTCAAAATTTAATGGATTGTCTACCAAACCTTTATGATTTAAATCCTCTAAGTTGTCTGAGTACTTTTTATGGCACACTGTTGCAATGTGCGCTATTTGGCTACCTTATTTCATTTTAAATTTGTTACACTATCACTGAGCCACTGCACAGAACCTTTTCACAATGCACCAGCCCATGTTAACAGTTTCATTCACTTCCTAAAGATTTATTCTTATTTTTGGGACTGAGCAAGTGCACATTCTAACTATTCCTGTTAGAATCTTGTTCCTTTCATTCCTTTGATTCTAACAATATATAGTTGCAGTGACACGATCAATTTATTTGTTATGTGTAGGAAATGTAGAATAAAGTATGTACAGAGTACCTTAATACTTGACATGTATACATACCCAAATCCTTTTTCAGTCACACAAGATACTTTTTCATTTGAATGAAAAAACCCAAATGATAAAAGGGGAAGTGAGTAACGAAAAAAGATTTAAAAAGTAAATAAAACACACATTCAGAGGTCATTTTTCCACCAGATAACCACAGACTCCACCTAACAGAGTCCACATGAGCAAGATACATTTATTGGTGTCTGGGCAGAATATTATTTTTGTGGCTTTTCACATTTCATTTTGTTTGAAAACATGGAAAACAAGATGGGGGGGGCAAATGAAAAAGGAATTTTATTTAAGTATTGTATTTTATTTTTTTATTTATTTAAGTATTGGATTACAAATGCCTTTTAGCCAGAGGCTCTTTTACAAAGGTTCCATGTCAGAGCAATAGCAAAAAAAAAAAAAAACAACCCCCCCAAAAAAAACAGCTAATACAATATAATTGAGCAGAGAATAATTGAAGAGCAGCAGAATTAATATAGAAACATAAGGATATAAAAAATGGTACATAAATAAGTAAACAGTTAATATGATATAATTGAGAAGAGAAATAATTGATGAATTGAGGAATAATATTGGAACATGAGGACACAAATTGTGGTACATGAATAAGTAAGGGAAACAAAGAGAAAAAAAGAAACTTTAGGTAAAAGAGGAAGTCTTAAGGCAGCCATGAAATGACTGTCTGTGAGATATAAAAAGAGAAAGAAAAGGACAAAATATGAAGAAAAAGTGGGGGAGAAGAGGAGGGGATGGTTGAAATGGGAAGGTAGAGGTAGTGGCTGGGGTGGAATAAGGAGGGATATGAATGGGAGGGCAGGGCAGTGGAGGAGAAGGGAGTGGGTGGAAAAAAGAGGTAGGGTATGACATTGCAGTATACAAGTTTAGGCAGATTGGTAGAGGGGAATATGCAGAATATTTCAGAGAGTGGAGGGTAGTTGGCGGATTGGACACAAATGAAAAAAAGTTCCCTTTTAGTGAGGACCAAATATTTTTTTCATTCCAGGAAGCTATTGAAGAGATTGTATTGAGCATGCTCAGAAACCAACATTTTAAAATTTAATAAATTTGAAACAGATTAATATTTTTTTCACCAAACCAATAAAAGGCACATCTGTAGGCAAATCCCTTTTTACTCTGAATATTTCAGATAAAAATTCCAAACTATCTGGGTGCAGCATGATGACAAAAAACTGCTACTTTTTACATTTTTGTGCTACCCACATATCAGAATCTACACATCCAGCTGGAACAAAACTTGGCAAGTCAAGAGATCTACCCCCACAAGACTGTACATGCAAAATTTCATGCAAATCCATTGAACAGTTGCAAAGATATTGAATTTCAAAATGTGATGTTTAACATAGAAAGCTCTGATCAACCCTAAATATAGGGGCACTATCACACCCCGATAAAAATACATGGTTGGACCCTTGTCCCCATTGGAAAAGCCATCATTTATTTTTCCATGTATGATAGTATCTAATTAGCCAATTAGCATATATAATGCCAACACCATCCATACCTTGATGGTAATTAGCTAACATTAAGTAATGACTTGCTATAACATTGTAATTATCACTCTGTTACAAGTATGGACAAAATATATATGTTAAGTAATTACAACATTCTAAAACAGTGTAATTGACACTGTATCGTAAGTGTGGACAAAATATATGTTATTACAGAACTATTAACATGTGTAATAACCACCTGAATAACACATGTAATGACAGTGTACTAACCACCCACATTACAGCCCCAACAGTCCCTGCAAAAAACAGCCCCCCTAAAAAATCAACACATGCTGTGTTGCATTTCCTTAAATGTGTAAAACAGGCTTAGTGAAAAAATTTATTCTAGCAAACATTTCACATGCTGTGCTGCATTTCCCTAAATTCATAAAACAGGCCTAGTGAACCACTCAGCAAACATTTCACCTGCTTCCTTCAATGATGAAGTCCTTAATCACAATAAAAAACCTGTTGAAGCAGCATCCCTTCTAAAAGACACTACACTAGGGGAAACCTTAAAGGGACAAAACTATACAGAACTTCAAATGCCTAACAATATGGAACAATACTCCAAACAAACACTAAAGGGAACACTAGAGAACTACGAAAACAAGCTGGATAAAAAAAAGCACACTTTCTTTTAAAGCAAAACCTACCAACCTTATGTATTACTGTATATAAAAAAAAGATGGCAAAGTGCAGCATACTCATGAAATAATACCATCTCAGGATTGCACATAGAAACATAGAATTTGATGGCACATAAGGACCGCGTGGCCCACCTAGTCTGCCCATTTTCCTACCTAACAGATAAGCTGCTGATCCTAGTTAACCAACAGCTTACTTCCTCCTACCCCCCACTAGGACTGCCTTATACCTGTCCCATGCATTCTTGAAGTCCTCCACTGTTCTTGACTCCACAACCTCCTCAGGGAGGCTGCTCCATGCATCCACAACCCTCTCAGTGAAAAAATACTTCCTCACATTACCTCAGAGCCGTCCCCTTCTATCTTCAAATTGTGCCCCCTTGTTCTTGCACATCTCTTTTTCTGGAAGATGCTACCCTCTTGGACTTTGTTAATTCCCTTGAGGTACTTGAAAGTTTCTATCATGTCCCCTCTCTCCCTTCTTTCCTCAAGGGTATACATATTATGTTCCTTAGTCTTTCTTCAGATGTCTTCTGGTGCAGACCCTGCACCATTTTGTTGCCCTCCTCTGGACAGCCTCCACTCTGTCTATGTCTTTATGGAGATGGGGTCTCCAGAACTGCACACAGTACTCCAGATGGGTCTCACCAACTGTCTGTACAAAGGATAACAACTTCCTGTTTTCTACTATTGATGCCTCTTCTATGCATCCCAGTATCCCCCAGCCTTCCTTACTGCCTTCTCACATTGCTTGCCCACCTTTAGGTCATCTGATATAATTACCCCAGGTCCCTTTCTATTTTTACTGTTGTCAGTATCTCACCCCCCATTGTGTACGCTTCCCTTGGGTTTTTGTTTCCCATGTGCATTACCTTGCACTTATTTGCATTGAATCTGAGCTGCCATACATTTGACCATTCCTCCAACCTTGCCAAGTCCCTTCTCATCCTTTCCACTCCATCTTGTGTATCAACCCTGTTGCAGATGTTTGTGTCATCTACAAAGAGACATACTTTTCCTTCCAGTTCCTCTGCAATGTCACTTATAAAGACATTAAAAAGGACCGGTCCCAGTACTGAACCCTGCGGTACCCCACTAATAACCCTCCTTTCTTCACTGTGTACTCCATTTACTACTACCCTTTGCGTCTTGTTGTCTAGCCAATTTTTTATCCAGGCTACCACCTGGGAACCCACTCCAAGGCTGGCTATCTTGTGAATTAATCTTTTGTGTGGGACTGTATCAAATGCCTTGCTAAAATCTAGGTAGGCCATGTCCACAGCCCCTCCCTGGTCTACTACTTTGGTCACGCAGTCAAAGAAATCTATTAGATTCGTCTGACACAACCTTCCCATCGTGAATCCATGCTGCCTTGGGTCCTGTGCCCCACTGGCCTCTAGGTACTCAACAATTCTTTCCTTCAGAAGTGATTCCATCATTTTCCTACCACTGAGGTCAAACTAACTGGTCTGTAGTTTCCTGCCTCTGTCCTGCTCCCACTTTTGTGAAGAGGAATCCACCTGCCCTCCTCCAGTCCTCGGTACCACCCCATCCTCCCATGATTTGTTAAAGAGAGTAGTCAGCGGTGTCACTAGTTCTACCCTTAGTTCTTTTAGAATTCTTGGGTGAATCCCATCAGGCCCCATTGCTTTGTCCACCTTCAATTTTATTAGTTCTTTCAGAACCCTTTCTTCTGTAAATGGACTGGTATCGACCCCTATCTTCAGAGTGTTTCTCTTGTTTGGTTTAGATAACTCCCCCTCCTCTTCCTTTGTGAATACTGAGCAGAAATGTTTGTTCAGTATCCCAGCTTTTTCACTGTCACCCTCTACCCACATTCCCTCCCCTTTATTAAGCTTCAGTATCCCTCCTTTGGTCTTTCTTCACTCCCTAATGTACCTATAAAAGGTCTTATCCCCCTTCTTAACAGAATTGGCTATCCTTTCCTCAGTTTGGGCCTTTGCTATTCTGACTGCCTTCCCAGCCTCTTTCTGCTTTAACTGATAAAGTTCTCTGTCCTGGTCCTTCTGTGTTTCCTTATATTTCCTGAATGCTGTCCTTTTCTCCTTAACCTTCCCTGCCACCTCTTTTGAGAACCATAGCGGTTTTTTCCTTCATTGTGTTTTATTGATTTGCTTTACACAAAGGCTTGTTGCCTCTGTGATGGCTGTTTTGATCACTCCCCATTGTTCCTCCACCCCTCCTTCTTGCCTGTTTGCTAGTGCTTTTCTGAGGCACTCTCTCATTTTCCCAAAGTCAGCCCTCCTAAAGTCCAATCCTCTTGCTTTTGTATGGCTTGATTGTTTGGCTGTGTTTATCGTGAACCACACTGTTCGGTGGTTGCTTGTTTCCAGATGGCTACCCACTTCTAAAGCTGAGATTCTTTCTCCATCCCCATTTGAGAGTACCAGGTCTAAGATTGCTCCCTCCCGAGTGGGTTCCAATACTAGCTGTCTGAGGCATGCTCCCTGTAGGGCATCAAGAATGACCCTGCTCTTGGATGTGCCTGCAGCAAAGGTGCTCCAGTTAACATCTGGCATATTCAGGTCCCCCATCAACAATATCTCCCCTTTTTCTGCCATTCTAAGTAAGCCTTCTATCATTTCCTTGTCCATTCCCTCCCCCTGAGATGGGGGTCTGTATACAACCCCCATGCAGATTGTGGTGCCATTTCCTGTCTCCAGGGTGACCCAAAGTGCCTCATCTGCTCCCTGTTTACTCTTTAGTTCTGTTGCTTTAATCCCTTCCTTTACATAGAGAGCTACTCCTCCTCCTCTTTTACCCTCCCTGTCCCTCCTGTAGATTGTGTATCCTGGTATGTTGACATCCCAGTCATGGTTCTCTGTGTACCATGTTTCTGTGACAGCCACAATATCCAGGCAACCCTCTTCCATCAAGGCCACTAGTTCAGGGAGCTTGTTACACAGACTACGGGCATTGGTACTCATCACCCTCCACTTTTTGATAGCCTTACCCCTTTTAGCCCCATTTCTGTCCTTACTGCCTTTGCCTTTTTTTACATTTAAATCTGTTCTGCTCCCTAATAACTTCTGTACCTTGGTGTTTACCTCACTAATCACCATGTTTTGTGGAAGCTTGGATTTCCTGCTCCTTTTCAGTGCCTCCCCCTTGGCTAGTTTAAATGCTTGCCAATGAAGCATTTAAACCTCTCACCTAGGATCCTGGTTCCCCCCTGGACAGATGCAGACCATCACACCAGTATAGGTCTGCATCCCTCCAGGTGGCTCCCCAGTCCCCAATGAAGCCAAAACCCTGAGATCCACACCAGTTTTTCAACCACTCATTGAATTCCCTGGTGAGAAGTGCCCTAGCATCTCCCTTGCCATAGACAGGCAGCACCTCCGAGAAAGTTACCTTATGTGCTGCTTGTAAGGCCCTTCCCAACTCTTCAAACTCCTCTTGCACTGCTCTGATCCCATTCCTAGCCAGGTCATTTGTCCCTAGGTGGACAATGACATCCAGCTCCCTTCCTCGTGCAGCTCCTCCCACGATCCTGAGGATTCGCTTCCTGTCCCTCCAAGCCGTGGCACCACGAAGGCAACTTACCTCCCTCTCCCCTTCCTCCCCCAATTCTACCCCCCTAATGATTGTGTCCCCCACCAGGAGTTGTTTCCTTCCCCTGTGGGGTCCCATGCCACCCTCCTGTGGGTCTCCTTTGTGAAGGTTCCCAGCATCCTCCTTGGTCTCCACTGCAGGTGCCTCCATAGAGGAACCACTATCCACCAGAAGAGCGAATGAATTGTGGAGAGGTACAGCTGGAGGGATGCAACTCTGTTCCACCACCACCCTCTCCCTCCTTGAGCCCACCCTGGTCCAGCCTCTCCTCTTTCTTGGCAACATTTGAGGTAGTGGCATTGGCCCTGGTGGTCCCTGGGTGGGGGAGGAGGTTTCTCGAATCCTAGCCAGGTCAGCCTGGAGAAGGGCAACCTCCTCTCTCAGACCAGAGAGGTGCCTGCAAATAGGGCAGCATCGCAGCCTCCAGAATGTCTCCCGGAACACTGCCGCCCCACAGCCATTGCACTGCACCACTCCTATCATGTCTTATTTTGTGTCCTCTCCACTGTTTCTCTGGATGCTTATTCTCTCCTCTCCTTACAACTCTCACCCTTCCTGTTCTGGGACAGCAACTTCCTATCTTCTTCAGTAGCCTCCTTCTTCCTTGCTCAATATCAGACCACCAGCAGCTAGGGGAGTGAGCTACTTTTTCCTTTAGGTTGACAAAAACCAATGTTTCTCTATGATCCTTTCCTTTCTACTGCCAAACAGGAAGTTCCTGTTGACAGTCAAATCCAGTGGCTATAAAAGTAGAACTGGCTTTGGGGGTGGGATGGAGGGCAATTAATAAGAAAAAAGGCTAGCAACAGGAAGTTGTAATTTGACTCACCTGCTTTTATAGTGTCTAAACACCCCCAGGTAAGCTCTTTCCTCCTACTGGTTTAGCAAAGTCAGCTGATTAGTACCCTTCCCTGCACAGAACACACACTGACTTTCTTTCTTTTCTTTCTTTTTTTTAACCCTAAATAAGACCCCTTCTGCTTCTAATAAAGTTATCTGTCTACTTTATCTTAACAGACAATGATTCCTGCTGAGATGTAAGTTTTAAATTAATAAGAAAATGTAGCTTCTTTTAGTTAGCTGCTTTCTGCTCTACAAGCAAGGCTAGCAACAGCCTCACCCTTCGGGCGTGTGGCTTTATGGTTTGTTCAGCCTCTCGATGGTATTATTTCCTTGCATACAGATGAAGCCACTTAATCGGGACACCACCATGGTGGGCTTTTTTTTCCCCTATTAAGTGATGTCCTAAATATCAGAAGTCCACTTTTACATGGTACACTGTAGTAGGTATGTGCAGTCACACACACAGACTGACAAAGCACAAGAACATATATAGAGCAGTGACAATCTTACTTTTCTGTGGCTGTACAGTGAGGCAGACGCTAGCGGTTTCAGTTTCCAATATGGGTAGAGACTGACTAGGAGCCGATAATCAGGACTGTTGATTTTGAACTTCACCGAAAGAGCAAGTGTTGGACATAAACTGTCATTGAGTGGGAAGGGCAAAAGAATGACACATAACAACTGCACTGGGATAAGCTGCCTGAAAGAGCCCCCTCTCCCATCACTGGATAGGTAGCGTACTGTGAAGGACCCTGCCTGCAGTCTGCTGACATCAGGAAAAGGTCTTGGAGTTCCCAATCTTGCCAGTCCTAACTACCCCGCAGGGTACAATCGACTGTTTGGTGAAGCCATACACAGGGTGCAGAAGTGTGTTTACACCTCTCTGGTAGTTGGGTAAGCCACTGATCACTGTTTCACTTTTCTTCATAACAATGGCAGGGAAGAATGGTTGTCACTGACTGTGCTGATAACAGCGCTATCCTCGCTATTCACACTAGTTCAGTGGTCCATTAACAGTCCATTAATGGCAGCAGCAGGTAGGCTGAAGGGCTCTGAATGCTGAATGGGAATGTGAACAGGACTTATTCGTCCCAATAATAAGGCATCCCCATCCCTATTACTTAGATGGGGATACCATAGAAATGAATGACCACTTAATCAGTTCCTGGAGGGATGACCCAATATAGCAAACGTCCCTATTATCTGCATCCATAGTAAATGGCTTCATCAGTACCACACTTTGACATCATTTATTCTCTCTTTATCTCACACTATAGATAGATAGATAGATAGACAGACAGACAGACAGACAGACAGACAGACAGACAGACAGATAGATAGATAGATAGATAGATAGATAGATAGATATGTGTATAGTGAGAGAGAGAGAGAGAGAGAGAGATAATATAAATGATGGTAAACTATGATATGCAAGGAAATAATACCACTAAGGAGTCAAACAAGCCATAAAGACATGAGCCCAAACAGCAAGTAACCTTCAGTAGCCTGTTCGACCCTGAGATGGTATTAATTCATAAGTATACCACACTTTGCTGCCATCTTTTTATTTTGTATAATGCATTAGGTTGGACACTTTTTACAGTGTCCTATGTTTTACAATAGTGTGGAGGGGGGTAGGATAGCTGTTACATGTGTTATTAAGGGCCTTGTTACATATGTTGTTAAGGGGCTTGTTAGGTGTGTTATTAAAAGGCTTGTTATATGGGTCATTGGGGTCGGTTGTAGTGTGTTAGGCAGTGATGGGCTACTAAGGTATTTTGCTTTGCACAGAAACATTTTCATTGTAATAATTTATACTTCATACAGGTCATGGAAAAGGAAAAGAGAGAAAAAATCAAAGCATATTGTATGCTTTTAATTTCATCACAAGTTGTATTGTACAGTATAGATATAAATATTCATTGTTATTATACAATGTCTAATAATTAGTATAATACATGGTAAGTAAGCTTATTTTACTTCACATCAGAAAAAAAGTTGACTCTTCCATTGTTCATATGCTGTATTATATATTTGCCAAAAGTGCTTATTGAAGGCAAAGAAGTCCTTTAGTATAGACAGCACATGAATATTTGTTTCCACTCCATCACTGGCAAACTTTATTTTAAGTTTTGCTCTTTCCAACTTTTGAGTATTTCTTTTGAGTGATATAGAATTGGCTTTTATTGTAGTCCAATCTAAATTATTCATTCCAGTTTCATTGTTTATTTTTAGGATGTTGCTTACTATATTATTCCTATGTTGCATGTTCACTCCTAGTTTTTCCATTAAGATAAAGGATTGGTTCCACCAGTTATTATTATTTTTTTACATTCCCAAAAAGTACATACCATGTCTGTTTCTTTTTCTTGGTAGTGCCAGAATTCTGAATTAATTATTACTCCCATTTTGTGTAACTTATTTGGAGTGATGTATGCTCTATTTAAAACTTTGAATTGTATAGTTTTATCTCTAGATAGTTTCTGTTCATTAATGAAACTTGGTAGATTCCATTCATTTAGAGTTGAATCCATTGAAAGTTCTTTAACCATTTTATAAATGTTTTACTATAATACTTTCCATGATCATTGTAAAGTTTTTTGATTAACTATGCAAATGTCCCTTTATATTTCTTTTTTTCTTAATATATAAATCTAATTTTCTGTATTTAAAGCATTAGGTGCTCTCTCTCACCTTGAAAAGTCTTTTTTTGTAAACATCCCATAACTGTCTAAACAAGTATTCCAAATGTTTTGAATGTGTTCTATTTGTTTTTCAAAATGGTCCAGTAATACTGTATATGTTGTTGTTTCTAATTGTAACTCGCCAAGTTGCTGATGGAATTTGGTCATGGCAATTTTGATGCTGCAACAAGGGTCACAGAGAAAAGGACAATCTTGCTTTTAGATCACCCTTCACTCCCATTGTCCTTTGTCCCCTCACAGTTCCTACTCCCTACAGGGTATGCTCACTCAGGAGTAGGTTATATTTAGTTCTAGGGGGCATGGGGGTGAAGCCCCCCCATCAAAAGCTAACCATTTTCTGGGAGGGTACATTGGTGGTGTACCTCCCAGGAGGCAAAATGCCTGACACTGTAGCACCAGGTGACATTTTGTCTGTGCCATAATCAGTATTGACAAAACGGATGTTAGCACAATTGGGTGGAACCTTTTCTAATATATCATTTCACCATTCAATGCCTTTTTTAATCCATTTTTGTTGCCTAAGAGATTCTCTGCTAGTTTGAAATTTAGGTTATTCCAAATAAAATGGTTTGGTGACAGACTAGATGACCATTTAATCTTTTTCAGGAACCCCTTAGTCTCCTTACTAATATTCCTAATAGTTATATTTTTCTTGTTAGTAAAGTGATTCAGAGAGAACCATATAATTCCAATATCGTATTGTTCACCCCATATTGCGCTTCATATGTTATTTTCAGCCTTGAGATTTGCTTCATCCTTATATGCCCAAATCATTGCCTTTTTTACAATCTATGCTGTATAATAAAATCTGGCATCAAAGCAAGCTAACCCACCCACTTCCTTGGGCAGACATAGACTGTTCCAGGATATGCTTGGGCATTTATGATTCCAGATGTAATTTCTCATAATATTAATGTTTTTTGGACACTGCATGAGGAATCTCCACTGTCAATTCTTGAAATATGTATGATATATGTGGACTTACTAACATTTTCAAAATTTCTATGTTCCCCATAGTGATGTTTTTGTATTGACAACCATCCTTATAATTTATCTTGTAGTAGTGAGATAGCATAGGAATATAATTTAAAGAAACAACAATTTTTGTAGTGTTGGAACAAGCTTTATTCATAAATACACCTTCCCTTCATTTTTTCCCCCAGTTGTTTAACCAGGTGAGACACACTAAGTTAAAAGCTTGTTTACAGGTGCAACCTGGGAGCACAGGGAAGTTAAGCGACTTGCTCAGGGTCACACAGTATGCAGGTGAGGGCTGTGGGATTCACATCCATGTCTCCAGATTTGCAGCTTAGAGACTTAAATCACTGCGCTATACTGCCTCCTGATTTTGAATTTTAGCTTTGCATATATGTTGTAAATTCTTTATATAGTCATCTTTTAAATTAAATATGATCATTTCAGGCTTTGACTTGTTGACTTTGTCACCCTATAGCTTGTGAACATTGTTTGATTATATTTTTTATCTTTTGGAGGCTGTTGATAGGAAACAATAGTAAAAGTAGCATATCATCTACATATGCTTTTAATTCTGAATTGTTGATTTGTATTCCTTTTACTGCATTGTTTTCTCTAATCATTTTTAGCAAGATTTCTGTTGTTAATAAAAATAAAGTTGAGGGCACCCATTCCATACCCCCTTGTGTAGGTGGAATTCTTTTGAAAGGTTATTATTTATTTGATTTTGGCCTTTGGACTAATGTACACTACTGTGATCCATTCTATTCTATTTTTTCAGGAAACTCCACTACTCCAAAACAAAATGACAAGTATTTCCATTTTAACATGTCAAACACTTTAGCCACATCAAGTGACAGAAATAGTGCCTCAATGTGCTTATGTTTTTCAAGCTATTCTATCACCATTTCTACTTGTTGTATCCTTATATGACAGGATCTAGTTGGAATAAATCCACTTTGATCGTTATGAATTAATCTTGGTAAATGTTGTATTATTCCATCATTTATGATTTTAGTGTATATTTTATCATCTGTATTCAGAATTACTACCAGTCTGTAACTGGTGACTTGTTTTGGGTCTTTTCCTTGTTTGATAATAATGAAATATGTGCCATATTGAAGGGATCTGGTATTTCATTTTTGTATTAATTTCTTGAAATAATAATTCTAGTAGGGGATATAAACTTTCTTTTCCATTTTATAAAGAAAGTTTCTTGTCCTACTATTGAATTTAGTTTTATTTATTATTTTGTGTGTGATTTTGTAAAGTGAGGAATGAATACGATAAGCAAGGTGTCAATACTTAGCAGGGTGAGTGATTCTAAAATAACTGTCCACCATTAACATTTTAAATTCTCTCCATGGCAGGGGGATGAGTCTATCCAGGCCCTGGATGACTCAGTCACATCTTTCCTTTACTTACAGTGGTGATCAAAGGTACACCACAAGCAGCTGAGCCTGGAAATCTCAGGACGTGAGAATCAAAAAGGCTGTTAGAAATCAAGAAGGCCCTCCAGGTCATGGATGTATCTTTTGAAGATTTGGTGAAAAAACATTAATACGTTCAAAAGTTATTCAATTTAAAAGTTTTCTTATTATAGTCAATGGGAAAAAAATATATATGTGCCTCTCTAAAGCTGCTGGCAGTAAATTTTACTGTCATAAATGCCCTCAGTAAAGTCATGCCACCACCATCTTGTTTTCAGTTAGTGGCAGAGAAAAATGACTGTAGTTCAAATTTGACTGCCCCTAGATAAACACTAACAGATGTGTTTACCTACTCGGGGCCTGAGGAACACAACGCTGGCATCAGAATTTTAAAATTCCCCCTGGAAATATGTTTTCCAGCATCGAACCCCCAGTACTGTCTCAAACTGTGAAAGAATGAGTGTGACACTTTCTCAATTTACAACACTTTCACACCTGTTCTTTTGCAACTTTTGCAAAAGTGTCACAATTTACTGCACCAAAAAAACACCATATCTTTGTCACCTCACTACAACTAAATGGTTAGGACTTTTGGGCTGACATTTGGAGGGTGGCAAGTCCTTGCCCCACAGATGTGCTTTTTGCAAGTTTGGTGAAACAATCTACACCAGTTTCATAGTTATGGCATTCTGAAGTTGAGAAATTTCCCATAGGATAACACTGCAGTGTCCGTATCTTGAAAATGATTAGAGATACGGGCTAACAAAAACCCATGCTTTGGTTTCTTCATGAAATATCAATGGGGCAAGTTTTACATTTTGGTCATCTACCCTCAGCAGCATGCATGGTGGTTCCAAGTCGTGATTACAACTGCAATGGAAGTTTTGCTGTAGTTGTTATGGTTACTGAGATATTGCCAACTTAGTGTTATAAGGGTTCCTTTTCATGATTCTAGGGCTGTGGTATGTCACTGTACTTATGTGTAAGTGGGGGCACAGTATCCAGAGGGTCTGTGTTCGCAGATATGCATACCATTATGCAAACATGGGCAGCATGAAGGAAGCACAGGGCCTGAAGAGCCTGGTGCTCGCACCACCACATTTCAGTTACATTGCACTTTCTCAAAAGAAGGGAACTCCATTGCAAAAAACTCTGTTAATGCATCAGTTAGGGTTGACAGTACAGTGACAAAAGTTTGGAAATTTGATGTTAGGGTTCCTACCCCTACCATCCCACACCCACCCCCCACCCTGCACACACCAACAGGTGTCAGGGTGTGCCATGGGGTCATCAGGCCTAATTCTCACCCCATTTTCCAGTACTGTACCATGTCAACTTGTTTACAGATGGAATGGGCTGAGTTAGGTCTGACAACCTGGCACACCCAATACCTATTAGTATGTACAAGGAGTGTGGGTATGAAACAGTACTATCAACCTAACTGATGTGTTAATGGAGTTTTGCAATGAATATATATATATATATATATATATATATATATATATATATATATATATATACTGGGTGGGATATTCAGTGTTGCACATGGCACAACAATGTTGTGCCATTGTAACTCACTGATGTGTCCTGGCACGATATTCAAAAGAGGAATCTGCGCCGCACAAATCCCATGCACTGGGACACACCAGTAATGTATGCTTCGCAAGTGCGGGAGGCGTGCACATGCATATGCGGCACATCCCAATATTCAGCCCAGGACGTGCAGTGCATATGCAGGCATGTACCCGCCTTGCGCCGCACAGGGGGGCGCAAAGATGTGCCCCCCCAAAAAATGGGAGCAAGGACTGGCCACTCACAGACTGGCCACCGTATTGCTGGGTGCAACATTGCAGCTGTATGCTGTGGGTGGCCAACCGATCTCCCAAGTCACAGGCTGGGCCTCGGCCCCCCACACCAAATCATGGGCTTAGAAAATAAAATAGAATCCCTGGCGGTCCAGTGGACCTGCCCCCCAAGCCCAATTGTGGGCATAAATACATATATCTATTCCCTGGTAGTCCAGTGAAACTGCCCCCCAGCCCGATTGTGGGCCTAGATAAATAAATCTATTCCCTGGTGGTCCAGTGGACCTGTCCTCCAGCTTGATTGCGGGCTTAGATAAATCTATCTGTTCCCCAGTGGTCCAGTGGACTGAATACCTGCCCAATTGCAGGCTTCCCAAAAGAAGGTATAACCCTGGTGGTCCAGCGGTACCCCCTCCCAACCCCCACTCAGACCCACCACCCTGCTCCCCAGTCAGCTGCGGGTGGCAACTTCCACCATGACCGCCCGTTCACCTGTCAACTGACAACGTACAGTATGGCTGTACGCCCATTGGTCCACTGCATGGGCCAATGGGTGTGCAGACTATACTGTACTACACAGTCCCAATAGATGAATGAATTAATTCACATATCGGGACTGCATAGTACAGTATGTTCTGCATGCCCATCGGCCCACGCAGTGGACCAATGGGCATACAGCCATACTGTATGCTGTCAGTCAGTGTGCAGCTTGCAGGTGAGGGAGCTACTGCCCGCTCTGACCGGGCGAGTGGGGCTAGGGGTCGGAGTGGGCGGTGGGGAGGGGGTACCGCTGGACCACCAGGGCTATACTCTTCATTTAGGGAGCCTGTGATTGAGCAGGGATTTGGTCCACTGGACCACTAGGGAATAGCTTAATTTATTTATGCCCACGACCGGGCTGGGGGCAGGTCCACTGGACCACCAGGGAACAGATTTATTTATTTATGCTCACGATCAGGCTGGGGGGGCAGGTCCACTGGACCACCAGGGAATAGATTTATTTATTTATGCCCACGATCAGACTGGGAGCAGGTCCACTGGACCACCAGGAAGTAGATTTATTTATCTAAGCCTGTGATCAGGTGTTGGGGCATGTTGCTGCCAAGGGGCAGGGGGCGTCAGTCCCTGACAGTGGCAGCCTGGCAGGGTGCCAGATGCAAGTCACCGGGGATCAGTGCACCTGCATGCAAATGGGGTCATAATGACATGCAAAAGGCCTCATTTGCACCTTGCCTGCATAATGGTCCCATTTGCATACCCACCACTGAATATCACTGTTCCTGTGCCTAGCACAACTGCACTTGCACTGGCTCATCCCCCTGCTCCTCTCTTGCCACTTACACTGGCGCAATGCCACTGCACCATGTGCAATGCGGGTGGCCACGGTGCCATATTCAAAGGTGCTGAGCCATGGCGCAGCACCACTGAAAATCACCCAGTCCAAGCCCTGGTGCATCCCAGTTGTGCTGTGCCCAGCTTGCACCCCTGCCTGATGCATTTCTGAATATCCCACCCACTATATATATTATAGAGGCATGATAGCACCTGTGTAATTAGGGTTGTGCATCAGTTTCTACGTTAAACCTAAAATTTTGCACTTTAATAACGTTGCAACCGATCAATGGATTTGCACAAAATTTGGTATGCATTGTCCTGAGGGGCAGATATCTTGATGTGGAAAGCTGTGTACCAGTCCGATGTGCAAATTATAAGATCTGAATAGTGGAAAAAAGTAAAAAAATCACATTTTTTCAGATTTTCATCATCGCCTTGCGACCAGATGGAGTGGAATTTCTGCATGATTTTTGTATGGCGTAAAGAACTTTGGTGGCAGAACAGACAGTGAAACTTTTGTGCATACATATTAATCTGCTGCAACATTATTGTCTTTTTGGTCCCATTATAGCCCATGGGACTTTCCTCAATGTTCCATTTCTCAGACAGAGGTGTTTTTGGTGAAGGAGAATCCCTCTTGTGAGAAAAAATCCCTATTCGTGAGCCGCCATCTTGTTTTCTTGCTTATTGAGGGTAGATGACCAAAATGTAAAACTTGCCCCAGGGATGCTTCATGGAGAAACCAAAGCATGGGTTTTTGTTAGCAGGACCTGTTGTACTTGTCCATGCCTTTGGTTTCTTTTAAGTACCTAAAAAATAGCATTTTTTAAATTTTAAAATCCCTGCTTGCTAGCTGATCCCTGTTCATGAGCCATTGAAATCCCTGTTCATGAGTCGATCCCTCTTTGCAGGGTCAGCTGGTGAACATGGTTTGCAAAAAGGGAATTCTGCATCGAACTGCCATTTTTCAATGCAGAATTCTGCATCAAACTCTTTGCCAACATCAGGGTGCCAAATCTCTGTGTCAGCATTATGAAGCCCCCCCCCCAAGCACTGTGAAACACTGGGGAGCCCACTCCCAGTGTTTGGAAATCAGTCCCCCAATGTTTTTTTTATTTAGTTTTAAAACCTGAAAACCAAAAAAGAAAACAGTCCCTCATTCATGGAGTACTGAGGGGCCCACTCCCAGTGTCCCAACATGTATGGCCCCAGTAGTGTGGGAGTCTGGGGAGCCCACCCCCAGTGTCCCCAAACACACACACACACACACACACCACAAGCATTGTGGGACACTGGGGAGCCCACTCCCAGTGTTCCAAATTCAGTCCCCCATGTCCCCAAACATGTATCTCTACCTGTGAAAAAGAAAACCATCCCTAATGTTTTTTTACCTTGTAAAAAAGAAAACAGCCCCTTGTTGTCTCCCCATGCCCCCTGCCCCATCCTGACAGTGCATCTGCGAACCCACCTTCCTGCACCCCACTCTTACCCCATACTTACCTCCTGAGGTCAGTGGCTACCATCATCTGTGGACTGGTACACATCTGCACTCTTCAAAGCTGAACCCCAAACTGAAGAATCAAGGTACAATGGCTGTCAATCACTTTTTCAACTTATGTTGATATCTCAGCCATTTTTTTACATTTTTGCACCAAATTTTCCACATGGAGTTTTTGGGACCCCACCTCATTAACAGTAGCACTGTCATTTCATTATTTGGTCCTGAAAGGTGATTTTATGATCACTGTGCAGAATCACCAACTGTATCAGGACCAATTAACAAATGACAGTGCTAGTGTTCATGAGTTGGGGACCCAAAAAGCCCATGTTGCAAATTTGGTGAAAAAATTTCAAAACAATGACTGAATTATGAGCGTGCATTGCACAGTTTCTATGCAAGCTCATAACTTTGCCAATTTGTAATATTTTCACTCCAGTTTTTCAGCATTGCCATTTTTTATACCTTCTCATGAACAGTACAGGCGTTATTTTTCAGATCCTGCCCAAAATGTGCTTTCACACCTGTGGCACATAATGGCACTATCGCTGTGCAAAATCAACTATCAGGAAGGATTAATGAAATGACAATGCCTGAGTTTTTGAGGGGAGGTCCCAAAAAGCCCATGTTGAAAATCTGGTAAATGAATTGCTGAAAATGACCATGTTACAAGCATGCATTGCGCAGTTTCTGTGCAAGCTCATAACTTTGCCAGTTTTTCACTCCAGATGTTCAACATTGCCATTTTTCCACACCACCTCATGAATAGTATAGCTGTAATTTTTCAAATCCTGCCAAAAATATTTTCTTACACCTGTGGTGCAGAATGGCATTACAGTTCCACAGAATTACATGTCAACAGGGATTTGAAAGCTTTCTGTCCTTGGTATATGCAGTGAGGTGATAAGACGGTTATGATGAGCATTTTGGGTGAAAAGTATTTAAGATGGCACAGTTATGACTATCTGTTGCAATTTCACTATGCCTGCTCATAATTTGATACGTGGAAGCACAGGGACCAGAGGCCCCTGTGTTTCCATAGCTAGACACATATGCACATCTGTGGAGGAATGGGAGAACAGGGTCTGAAGGGCCTCCACTCCCACAATAAAATAAAAATATTAAACTATCTAAAAAAGTAAGGAAATAAATTGCAAAAAATGTTGTTAATGCATCAGTTAGGGTTAAAGCATCAATAGTAGGGAAATGTGGCATTGGGTTTCCAACCCCAACACCCCATCCCCACCCTGCACGGATGAAGAGGGATTGGGGGCTGGCATTGGCATCTCCAGCCATAACGCTCACCCCCATTCTCCTATGCTGTGGCTGCCCAGCTTATTTTGTAGTGGAATGTGATGAGCATTAGGGCAGGAGATGCCAGTGTCAACCCCAATCCCTCTTCATCTGTGCAGGGTAGGGGTGGGTTGTTAGGGTTGGAAACCCTAAAGCCACATTTCTCTACAGTTGATGATTTAACCCTAACTGATGCATCAACAATGTTTTTTTGCAAATATGTACGATATATATATATATATATATATATATATATATATTCTTTGCAAAAAACGACATTAATGCATCAGTTAGAGTTGATATCAAACCATAAAAAGGAGGGAAATCTGACTTTAGGGTTTCAACCCTTTCACCCCACCCCCACACTGCACACACCAACAGGAATCAAGGTTGTGCCTTGGGGTCACCAGCCCGAACACTCACCCCATTCCAAAACTAAATAAGCTGAGATGAATACAGTATAGGAGAATGGGGTGAGTGTTAGAGCTGATGACCCCAAAGCAGACCTCCAAGACCTGTTGGTGTGTACAGGATGTGGGTGGGGTGTTATGGTTGGAAACCCTAATGTCATATTTCCCTCCTTTTTATGGTTTGATATCAACCCTAACTGATGCATTAACAGTTTTTTTGCAAAGAATTTCCTTACTTTTTGAGATAGTGTAACCATAGCCTTATTTGCCTGTGGGAGCAGAGTGCCCTTCAGGCCCTGTGCTCTCATCCCTCCATAGATGCATATATGTAGATTGCTGTTGAAGGGCCCTGTGTTTCCATTTATTGGACAGCAGTTATCAAATTGCCAGCATATCCACGTTATCACCCCACATCATGTACCTAGTACAGAAAATTTTTGAATCTACTCAAAAATGTAATTCCACGGAACTGCAACACCTTTCCGTGCCACAGGTACGAAAACACATTTTGACTAAGATTTGAAAAATGACAGCTGTGACATACCTGAGGTGGGGTAATAAGAAGTCCATGATGAAAATTTAGGGTCAAACTATTTTAAATTTCCAAAGTTACGAGTGTGCATAGAGAAATTGCAACAAATGGTCATAACTTTGCCATTGTTACATATTTTGACCCAAAGTTTTCAAAATAGCTTTCTTACGATCCCACCTTATGAACAATATGACTGTCATTATGCAAATTCCATCCAAAAGGTAAATTCGTCAAGCAACTGATAAATCACCTTTCAGGTGGGAGTTGCATAATGACATCTCAATTGTTCATGAGGAGGGGTATTAAAAAGGGTATGTTGAAAATTTGGTGTCAAAATATGCAAAAATGGCAAAGTTATGCACCAAAGTTGAAAATCCCTTTGAAATACATTGATTTCCCCATACAAGTCATCATACTAAACAAGATCTTTTTCATATGATGCTGATATGAAAAAAGAATTTCAATGTTAAAAAAAACAAAACATTTTAAGGGCATTTCTCAAGCAGTAAAGTGCAGAATGCAGTTAAGGGGGCCCTGATAAGCAAGCTACGTGTGTTGGTTCCTCCCCAGAATATCATTTTGGGGGGTTTCCAAATTTAAATTTCTCAGGCAAAACTGAAAACAAGATAGTGGTCATACGAAAATGATTTTCCTCAAATGAAAAAGGATAATGTCATATGAGAAAAAGTTATTTTTGTCGCTACAAACAGCTATCTTTTAGTGCTTACTGAGTATGCTCAGAAAGGATTTTTTTCAAATTTTCAAAATGCAATAACTTAAAAACAGCTTATTATTTTTTTTTCACAAGACTAGTAAAAGGCACATCTGTGGGCTAGTCCCCTTCTGACCTGAAAATTTCAGGCCAAGATTCCAAACTGTCTGGGCTGTAGGCATGTTCAAAGAAAAATCCCAGCAAAGTCAATGAGCGAAAAAATGTTTTTTTCACCTCACCAGAACTTGGAAACCACACATCCGACTAGGACATAACTTGTCAAATCCAGAGATCTACCCTGGATGATGGTGCATGCAAATCCATTGAATTGATCCAACGTTATTAAAGTATAACATTTTGAGTTTAACACTGAACTGCCTACTCAACCCTAACTATAGGGGTGCAACCGTGCCCCTATAGTATATTCATTTCAAAAAAAAAACTTTGTTGATGCATCAGTTAGGGTGTTTCATAAAGTGAAAAAAGTAGGGAAATTTACCGTTAGGGTTTCCAACTCTAACACCCCACCCCCACCCTGCACACACCAACAGGCATCAAGAGTCTGCTTTGGGGTCATCAGCCCTAATGCTCACCCATTCCATACATAAATAAGCTGAGATGGGTACAGTGTAGGAGGGATGGGGTGAGCGTTAGACTGATGACAAACAATTAATACTACTGTGGTGTGTGCAGGTAGGGGTGTAGTGTTGGAACCCTACTGGAAATCTCCCTATTTTTGTTTACTTTAGGAAACACCCTAACTGATGTATTAATTAAGTTTTTGCAATGAACTTCCTTACTTTTTGAGATAGTATAATCATATCCTAATTTGTGCTCCCATTCCTCTGTAGATACATACCGTATATGTACATAGCTGCAGAAGAGCAGGGCCCATTTGTAGCTCAAGAGTGATGACCTTGTCAGCATAGCCATGTTATTACTCCACCTGATGTACCCAGTACAGTAAATATTCAAATCCCAGCTGGAACATAATTCTGTGCAACTGCAATGCCATTTCCACTCTGCTGTTGCCAAAACACATTTTGAACAGGATTTAAAAAATGACAGTTGTGACATATATGTGGTGGGATAATAACCAGTCCATATTCAAGATTTTGGGTCAAAATATTTTAAACTGACAGAGTTACAAGCATGCATTGCACAATTGCAACAAGACATCATAACTCAGCCATTCTTTGACATTTTGACCCCCAATTTTTTAACATGTCCTTTAGGGGTCCCCATCTCATAAACAATATGACTGTCATTATGCAAGTCCCATCTGAAAGGTGAATTTTCCAAGCAACCCTGAAATCATCTTTTGGGTGGTAGTTGCATAATGACAGCTGCAGTGTTCATGAGGTGGGGTCCCCAAAAGGCTATGTTGACAATTTGGGGTCTAAATCTTTAAAAGTTGAAACCCCCATTGAAATACATTGAACCACATTTATCTTAGTTCCTCATATTGCAGTCACCAGTTCCAGCAGCAAGACATGTCCTTGAGTGGGAGAGCCAATCTTGAACCTGGGACCTCTTCAGGTGATTGAGGGTGTGTTTGGGTGTAAAAGGGGTGTGGGGGAGGTGTCTGCACAGTGGGTGGTCAGATGAGGGTGCAGGTATGAACAAATATGTACTTTTTCTCAGGTAATAAAAAAGGACAGTGGGAGGACAATTTTCTTTTCACAGGTACAACTGTTTTTTTCCCCTATCTGGGGACACTGGTAGTGGGCTCCCAAGTGTCCCACACTTCTCAGGGGGCATGAGTTTTCTGGGGACACTGGAAGTTGGCTCCCCAATATCCCATACTGCTTTGTGGGGTGGGGGCATACCTCAGGATACTGGGAGTGGGCTCCCCAGTGTCCCACAGTGCTGGGTGGGAGGGCAACATATGACACATCTTGGGGTATTGGGAGTGCACTCCCCAGTGTCCCACAGTGCTGGGTGGGGGGTGCAACATATGGTACATCTTGGAATATGTTCCACAGTACAATGGGAGGTACAGTGCCAAAACAGGGATTGGGCCCCGGATGTCAGCAAGTTATATTAGGGCTTCCAGTGCTCTGCATATTTGGCCAATTCAATGCCAACTGTTCAAAAATGTTGTATCTGGGAAAGATTTTTAAATAGTTTGCATCCAATTGTGGGCAAACATGCAGTTCATTGACAACATGTGTAAGTAAAAAAACTTATTTTAACAAGGTTATCTGGTGGAGCACAGTACTAGACACATGCTGGTTAGTCTAAGGGTACTAGGTTTGAAACCCAGCATTTCATTTTTTTACCTCCTTCATTGTAGGAGAAAAAAAGAACAATGGAGTAACTAGTCTTGAACCCTGCACCCTTGGCTTTTCAACCATGTATTCAGTCCTCTGTGTCAACAGAGTGCCACATTTTGCAGAATTTTTTATTTTTTTTTTTGCTTATTTATTTTCATCATCATT
Organism: Neoceratodus forsteri; assembly: GCA_016271365.2. Lineage (NCBI taxonomy): Eukaryota > Metazoa > Chordata > Ceratodontiformes > Ceratodontidae > Neoceratodus > Neoceratodus forsteri. The sequence goes on along the minus strand of CM057450.1, from coordinate 49,530,889 downwards.
CCTCGATTTGCAGTTTGACTTTTCAGAGTGCAGGCATATCTCGGTCCCCAGATGACAGTGGGCAAACTCCACAGGTAAGTATAGGGTAAGGAAGGGAAGGTGTGATGTGAGGTGGTGGGTCGGTAGGGATGGGGGAGGGAGATGGTGGAGACGATGATGGACCATTTCCTTTTTTTCAGGTGCAAACAAAAATTCATTGAGGGACCGTTTTCTTCCCTACAGTTTTCTCTGGAAAGCACAGGGCTGTTACATCTCTGGGGACACTGGAAGTGGGCTCCCCAGTATCCCACTCTGTTGGGGGAGTGGGAAATAAATGAAAGGGGCTGCACAGGAGTAATCTGGGTGGTCATACGTCTCTGGGGACACTGGGAGTGGGGTCTCCAGTGTCCTCTTATGTTGGGTGGTGGGCAATAAACTTAAAGGGCTACACAGGGGCTATTTGACACTGGGAGTGGGCATCCCAGTGTCTGAAAACAGTTTAAAGGGAGATTACTAGCTTCTGGAGTGTAAACAGGTCCCCTTTAGCTAAGTTTGGATGGGTTTTTTTAGCAGTCATTTTCCCATGTTTTCTTCTCTTGCAGAAGCTTGCCAATCGCAAAACAAAATGGCAGACACAACAGAGCTCCTGCGATCAAACAAACATATTTTGCGCAAAGCACATCCCTTCTTTGCAAAAAAAAGCAGTTATTTTTTGTGCAAAGTATGATTCGTACGAAAGTTTATAACTTTTGTCTGACATATAAATTTTCCCCTAGGAAATAATGGGTCATTAAAAAGTTAATAACTTTTGAATGGATTAATATTTTTTCACCAAACCTACAAAAGCAACATCTGTGAGACAGAACTTTCTACCCTGAAAGTTTCAAACCACTACCTAAAGCCATTTCTGAGATCCAGGTGGACAAAGAAATGGCAAAAACACAGAATTTCAATTTTTTCAACACTCTGTGTTTCAGAAATCTCATAATAGAGGTCATACTAATCTTGACACGTCAAGAGACCTACCCCTAGAGATTATGTGTGCTAAATTTTGTGCAAATCTGTTAAATGGTTCCAAAGTTATTAGAGTTCACAAATTTGGGTTTAACATAGACGTTACCTTTCACATGAACTGTGCTGGCACTACCGCGCTAGTAAAATATATATATGTATATGTGTGTGTATATATATATATATATTTATAAAATGCTTGAGACAATCATGGTCAGCAGCACCATCAGCACTGGACAAACACCATCACATGACCGTGCGTATATCAGAGCGCGACCACACACCTGCACTTTTACCCCCCAAAACAATTTTGACATTTTATAAGATAGATATACCACTCTGAGGTGTGCGGTCGCGCTCTGATATACGCATGCCTTGGGCGGTTGATGCACTCGGCCTTGCGGCCTCGTGCGTACAACGCACACCAAGGCGTGCGTATATCAGAGCGCAACCGCACACCTCAGAGTGGTGTATCTATTACATATATATATATGTATATATATATGAGAGAAAAAGTAGGTTGATGCTGCAGAACATTAGAAGCTTCAAACCATTTGACATTAATGTATGAATATGGACGTTGTAGCATCATAATGTAACAATACATCATCATAGCAGCATTCCAAGCTTTCATTTTCCAGCCCCAGCTGTTTCAAAGTTAACCCATTTTAAGCAATATTTAGAAAAATTCAACTTTTGAACATTTAAGGCTAGAAACCTACATTTGTTTTTTAAATGAAAGCTTGGAGTCAGCACCAATTTTCATGTGCTGATACATATCAATATAATATGTTAGAAAACATGGCCCAGATATTCAAACTGCGCTCAAAACTAGCACAACAGCAGGAGCAAGCACAAACCAGTTGCGCAAATGCGCAACAGGTGCGATATTCAAACATGGAGCAGAGCAAATTGCGCAAGCAACCAATGTCTGAATATCGCACATACTACACCATCGCTCAACCAGGAAGGAGAAGCTGAGCCAAAATGTTGCGCTATGGAGCAACCAGGGAAGCTCAGCTGAGCATTCAGAGCTGCCATAGCGCCAAGCACAGCCCCCAGAGCAATGGAACTGCACATCCAGGGAGGCAGACTGGGGCCCACCACCAGCCATGCCACACATGGGCACAGGAACACACTGCAGAACCCACACCACACCTGCACACCCCAAGAACAGCATCACTGGGGTGGGACGGATGATCCACGTGCCCATGGGGACAAGCCAACAAAGCATAGCAGACCATGACACCCCAGCACAACCACTGGCAGGCGGAGTGCCACACACAGGGGTTGACAACCACAGTGCACATCAGCCCCGTGACGCACAGCACACCCTGCACCGTGACCCCAAGACACAGCCCCATGTGCAGTGACTGGCACTGCAGGAAACACCATGCATCCCCCCTGGCACACGTCAACCCCGTGCTGCAGAGAAGCATACAAGCTAGACCCACCCTGTGCACCCAGCAGTGGGTGGCAGCAGATGGCAAGACCAACAGAAAGTCAATGCTATGCTGGTGATACCTCCCCATGCACACACACACATACCCAGGACCACACCACCCCAGATGGCATGCACACCACTGCAACTGAGCAACCATAGCCAGCTGCAAATCAGAGACCAACACAGTATTCATAACAAAATATAAATGTGTATTATAAAAATGTGTAAATTCTAAAATCAACATCAAACAACTATTTACAAGAGGGGGGTAGGGGTACAAGGTAGGGGTGGGCAAGGGTAGGATGAACAACTGGGAGAGGAAGGCAGAGTGGGAGGGATGGGTGGAGAGAAGGGGATCTGGCCTAAGGCCCAGCAGACTGGTCCTCTGCTGCCTGGTTCCGTCTTTTCTTGGCTGTGCCTCCTCCTTAGCCCATGGCACTGTATGTCCTGGAGGATGTTCTGCTTCTCCTGGGACACCCGGGTCATCCGATGCAGTGACTGCTCCATTCTGCGGAGCACAATGAGGCCTAGGAAAAGGGAACACAGTCAATGGCTGTGACTGACCACAATCCTGGACACCACCCAACCTGCAAGCCATATAGCCCAATGTCCGCACCTGTGATGGCGTGACACCCACCCACAGTGAACATGCACATGGCCATCACAAACAGGCGGCACCAGCTATGCACACCACTGCCCACACACCGCCCACGTCCATCACAGTACAAACAAGGCTGGCAAGTGACGGGCAATGTGGTGCGATGCCAGTTACACAGCTATGTGCCCAGTGCATGCCTGGACCACCAGTGGACGATCACACAGACATGCTGAGATACTGCACAGTGATGCATGTCACCTGTGTCGTGCCTACATACATAGATACATAGGCAGTGTTGTCAAATAGGGCCTATGGCAAACCCAGTCTGTCCATATGAGCTTGTCAGTTCACTTTGTTTCCCTGGAGGTCTGTTGCCCCTTACCCCTGATCTCCAAATCTCCTTCACGTCTGTCCCCTGCAGTCTGAAATCATGTGATTGTGTCAGCCCCCACCACTTCCTCTGGCAGGGGTTCCACCTGTCCACCACCCGCTCTGTGAAGACAGTCCTTCTCCATGTGTCCTCTGAATCATCCTCCCTCCATCGTCATCCCATGCCCTCTAGTCCTGGAACATCGTTTCACTTCAAAAGTGTGGCCGCACCTGATCCCCCTGTAAGATACCTGTAGTGTCTCCATCATATCCCTATCTCCACCCTCCCCTCAGCGGTACATGTTCAGTTCCTGTAACCTGTCGTCATAGGACCCGTGATGCAAGCCATGCACCATCTTTGTTGCCTTCTCTGAACCTTTCTGCCCACTTTCCACGCCCCATGTAGGTATTAAGTTCCAGAAATGTACACTGTACTCCAGGTGGGGCCTCACTAGTGTCTTGTATAGTGGAATCATGACCTCCCTTTCCTGCATGGTTGTATTGTAGGGCTACTGGTCTCCCCAGCATGCAATAGCATCCATGAAGTCATGATACTCACACTGCTCAAGCAGCTCTGTCTGCCACTGTTGCTGTTGCTGTTGCTGCTTGCTGCTGCTGTTGGGTGGAACAACTGCTGGCACCGGTCCCTGGCACAGCCCTCCTCATCCCGGCCCTGCATCCTCACATCCTGGCCTGTGGGAGAATGTTGAGACAAACATCAGTGTGACTCAAAAGCAGAGTGCCCCTGCCCCAGTGAGAGTGCCTGCCCACAGCCATAACCATCCATCGCTCAGCTGCACACACTGACACAGCCAACCGTGTCCGAGCCGGGCACCTATGCACAGCCACCCAAGCACACACACACCTACAGAGAATATAGGTGCATAGATGGTACACCACCTGGCCTAGGCACCACACCCCACCGGCACGGTCCCGCAGTCTGGCCAACATGTCCGGCTCCTTCCAGCGGAGGTCACTGTACCGTGCTGCACTGCTCAGCAGACCGCCCCGGCCCATTGACCTCCACCAGGTCAGTGGCCACTTGCTGCCACACGTGGTCCCAGGCATGATGAGGGGGCCTCACCATAGAGTGCCTCACAGTGGGGCTCCACCAGGGCCACCAGGTTGGCCACCTCCAGTGGGCTCCAACCACTGCCCTCCTCCCAGCCATCTCAGCCAGTTTACAGCAGGCATGGCGCCCACTGCACTGTAACCCCATGGGAGATGTTGCGCATAGACCACCACAGGCTCCAATCGCACTGTTCGAACAGTGCTGTCATTTACATAGCGCTGTCACCAGACAGCCAATAGGGACATTACACATGGCATGCGAACCGCGCCAGGGGCAAAGGCATGCTACATGTCACGGGTAATGACGCAAGGCTACGACAGCGCCATCGGACGAGCAGGGCATCCTCGCGTGACTCGCCAAGCTGCGTACCAGTGCTACAGTGGACCACTGCGCAGTAGTGCCACAGCACCATATAGTGCCCAGTGCTGTAGCACCACTGGCACAATGGTGGCCATGGCCTGAATTGCCCTATCGCGCTCAGCAGGTCTGCAGTGTGATGACGCATGCGTAAGCTGTCTAGGGCATCGCCAATACGGTATGGCATGCACAGGCACAAATTGCCGCCATTGGCTCCAGCCAGCCCTTCCAGATGGCGCAAAGCGCAACCGCTGATATTCAGCCGACATATGCAAATCATTCATCAGCTATTCAAAGGCGCAGTGGCGCTGATTAGCATGTCATTAAAGTTGCGCCACTCCTCATTTGCATGTGTTGCGCTTACAAAAAACGCCGGTAGTGGGTTGTGCTGGCCAGATTCGGTTACTGCAGGTGAGAGGTGAGTTACATGCTGTGTGATGCTCAGGACAATGCTCATGGGCAAGGGTGCCGGAGGATGATAAAGGCTGAGGGGGCTGAGAATGAAAAGGGCACTTAGAAAGGGACAAAGGGCACCCTTTCTATCAGTATGTGCCATACGGAGAAGAAACGTGGGGGGCTTCCGCCCCCCCCAGGCTGACACCTATGCTCATGGGGAAATGCTGTCGACTGCACAGTGACAGGTGTCCACTTCCACCCATACAGATCACCATGACTGACCAGAGCCAAGCTGAGGGTGAGGACGGTGGGCGTAGGAGGAGGCCGAACTTCACAGCGGCAGAGATGGAGGCCCTCTTCCAGGCCTACCTGGAGGATGAGCCACTATTGAGAGAATGGAGGCACCCTCAGGAACCATGCAGCTGCATGGGAGGGGTAGTTCGGGTTATCAACCTGCATGGAAGCCACCAGCGCCCATGCAGGAATGCAAGAAGAAGATGGGGACTGACCGCAGGAGGCTGAAGGAGAAGGTGGCAGCCTTCAGGGCGGCACGCTGGCACTGGTGGGGCCTGCCAGTGGTGTTGCAGCTGACCCCAATGGAGGAGACACTGGTCGCGCCATGCAGCCGAAAGTGCCATTGCGGCGCATCAGGCGGAGGATTCCAGACAGGTGGAAGCCCATCACTGCACGGTATGACATGGTGGTGGTGTTGGGTGGCTGTTGTTCACATGCACTCACATGTACTCTCTTTCTGTTACAGATCCTGTTCGCTTCAGGAGACGGTGGTGGTGGTGGGTCCAGACAGTGATGCAGACCTGCTGGACGTGGAGGAGGACCATCCACTTTGCCACCAGCCAGTAGGCACTGCAGCAGCATGCACGCTGGGCCAACAACTCTGGTGTCAGTGATACGGGTGCAGGGGGTGCACAGCCTGTGTCTCAGCAGTCTGGCATGCAGGTATGCCAGCATGCTGTGCCTATGGCGTAGGTGACGCACCTGCACCATTGATGATAGCAGGCCTGCAATGGGCAGTGATAGTGTGTGTCCTATGACGGAACACATGGCAGGCCAGCACGCGCCTCTGGGCCTTCCTGGTTCACACCTGTGTACCAGCATGCTGGCACAGTCCTAGGCTGTGCCTGTCAGCACCGGTGGGGCAGCACTGGTGGCTGTGCAGGTGTCCGGCACTGTTGCCAGCACGGAGGTGGAACAGGTGGACCTGGGGGCTCAGCAGTTGGAGGGGCAACAGCAGCAGTCGAACACCAGGTCTGGGGGTACAGTGTCAAGCAGTAGCACATGTCCACCGCCCTTTGATCCGCCCATACCTGGTCCTGGCGAACAGCGCCCACCCTCAAGGGGTGCTGTGCACCGGGACCGTCCACACCCTGGGGGTCACGATGCCATTGGGGCACAGTACCCATTGGACGCGCACACCCGCCTGCTGCAGGAATCAGTACAGCTGCAGGGGTGGGTTGCAAGGTCCGTGGAGGCACTGTCTGTGTCCGTGGAGCAGCACAGCAGGGAGTGTGCTCAGGACCGAGCTGAGCTGGTCCTTATGCAGATGGATGTGACCGCCGCCATTGACAGGCTGACCCAGGCAGTGGTCTCTGTCACGGACACATTGGGCACACTGTCAGGTGCCCTGTACCGCACACCTCCACACAGTGCGCCTCCACTCCCTGCTCGGCGCCATGTGACACCAGGCCTGTCGATGCCGCGCTCTGCTGTGGGCATCCCGAGCACCCTGGTGCACGCTTTGTTCGGCATGATGCAGACCCCTGTGTAAGGCAAGCTGCTCACATAGGGACCCTGGTGGTGCAACAGCACCACCCCATGTGGCCCCTGCTCAGCCTGCTAGTGCTGCTGGGCCACGGCGAGGCCACCCATGCATCCATGGTGGCCGTGGGACAGTGCTACATGACTGAGCTGTCTCCCAGTGTGGGCCCTGTCTGGTGCTGCCCTGTGTGCAATGTGTGTCATGGTGGGCAGTGCACTGCTGGGTGCTCTGCTCACCACGCTGACACACGGTCCACCTGCACACTCTCCCAACTGCTGTCCACAGATGCATGTGCATGATGATGCCTGCATTGCACTGTACACCAAGGTGCAAGGGTGCCCAGGTCCTGACACACGATTTGGACAGTACAGGTGGTGGGGTGGTCGGTGGTGCTGTGTGTTGGCAATGTCGTTTCTGCAGTGCTGTGCTTCTGCCCATGTACGCTGCCTGTGTGTGTGTGTGTCCATATGAGTGCTCACCCTCCCTGATGGTGTGTTGGTATGCCTGGAACCTTCAACTCCCCTGACCTTCATGCACGGTGTGTTCCCCTGTGTGCCTGTGGTTTGCGCATGGACAGTGTTGCCTGCACATGTCCCCTTGACTTACCTGTGTTGGGCGTAGTGCTCTTCTGCAATGGTGTCCCGGTGCAGCTTGGCCTGCCGGGTCAGTCGGGGGTCCCTCCGTTCCTAGGGGGGGCTGCTCATCACCAACATCACCGGCGCCACTGGCGTCCCCATCGCTGTCCCCCTCTTCGACCTGTACGGCTATCCCATGGTCTTTGGCCATGTTGTGCAGGATGCAACAGGCCAGGAATATCCCACAGGCCTTTTGGGGGCTGTACTGTAGGGCACCGCCGGAGGTGTCTAGGCCTTGGAAGCATGCCTTAAGCATCCCAAACACCCTCTCTATGATGTTACGTGTTGCGGCATGTGCCTCATTGAAGCATAGCTGTGCTGGGGTCGTGGGGTGCCGGTATGGTGTGAGCAGCCAGGGACGGAGTGGGTATCCGCAGTCACCTGTGTGGAGATAGTGGAGAGCAGTGTCATGTCAGGTCCATATTGCCCATATCCTTGTGTGCCACTACCATGGCACCTGTGTCATTCCCACCCGTGCCCAGAGTTTGCATTCCATACATGTGTACTCACCCACTAGATGACCCGTGGGGATGTCCGTACTCTCGAATCGATGGCACAGTGAAGACTGGTGCCATATGAAGGCATCATGTGCTCCGCCAGGGTGTGTGGCACAGACATTGATAATGCGCCCAGTGGCATCACACACCACCTGGTAGTTGACACTGGAAAACCCCTTTTGGTTCCGATATGCCTGGCCGTCGGGGCTAGGTGGCGTGCGAATGGCCACATGGGTGCACTCTATGGCCCCTAGCACGCCAGGCATACATGCTACCCTGTGGAACTCCTGCATGTTTGCTGTACGCTCTGCCGCAGTGCTGGGGAAATGGATGTACTCCGCAGCATGAGGCAGCAGTGCGCTGAGGAATTGGGTGAGGATGCGTGACGTGGCCGACTGTGTAATGCCTGTGGTGTCCCCTGTTGGCCTCTGGAAGGTGCCTGTGGCAAGCAGGCACATGCAGGCTGTCACCTTGGTCTCCACAGACAGAGCGTGACTCCGTCGTGAGGGTGCCTGCATCACATCACTGCACAGCTCACAGAGCTGTCTCAGTATTGCTCTGTTCAGGCAGTACCGGGCCACGATCTCGACGTCTGTGTACAGCTCGAAGCTGAGGTGGGCACGATACCGCCTGTCGGGGGCATACCGCCGACGGGCCCCTCCACGGCCACGTCCCCCTGCAGCATGGTGTCTCACCCTCATTACAGCTTCCATGTGGAAGCTGGCACTGTCCATCTCCTTGGCTTCTGCCCCCAGCTGCTGTTCCTGTGTTACCCGCTGCCCCACTGCTGCTTCCACTGCACCAGGCACCCCCGCTGGCCCTCTGTCCTCCTGGACCCACTGTCCCTGTCTGCCCTTCCAGCTTGTCTCTCTCTCTCTGTCTCTGTCTCTCTCCCCAGTTTGCGGCCTGCTAGGGTTCTTGCGCGCTTCCTTGAGCTTCTTTTATTTTGGCTCAATTCGCTACTGCGCAACTTCGGCTGAGGCACTCTCTGCGCATTGCGCAGTGTTCGAATATCGCATTACGCACTTTATGCATGGACCCGCCCCCCTTCGGTTGCGCATGCCTTCATTTCCATTGCGCTGTTGCTCAGCATGTTTTCGGTGACGCAACTGGCCCCTTCTGAATATCGCAGAATGGTGCATTTTTGGAGTTGCGCACGCTCAACCCTGTTACGCATGGTGCAACCCTTTTGAATATCTGGGCCCATATGTATTAATACATATTTTTATTAGTGAAAAGGCAATATTGATGTTTTCATACCTATAGTATATAAAATAATTAAAGATTTTACCTTCCAATTATTGGTAATACTACACCTTAATTTGCAATTGTGTAGTTTGTAACACAATATGCATGTTATGCCGTTGCTTGCATTGCAGTCATTTCCACTCCCTTCCAGTAACCCTAATCTTTCTTGCTTCCACAGCTTCCAAATGAATTGGGGGATAATTGAACAACAAGGTATGACAGGGCATGTGTGATGCTGACATAATTTCACACCTTAGGCACATTGCAAACAAACATTATAGGCTGTACAGCAAAATTAAACTTTTCTTATAAAACAAGGTTTAAGAAAGTGACCAGATCTTAAAAATGTAGTTGGTTGAAGCATAGCACCTGATCCTTCACTTCCTGAAACAGCACAGTTTGTAACAAACCTACCATACTCTACCTAGCAATATTCTAACTACAAGAAAATAAACATTTTTTCCATTAAATAAATTATATTTTATAAGCACAATTACCCACTCTTGGCATGTGTTTGAGAATAAATACATGTCTCTGATGCATTGAAAGACATTCTGCTATTTATCTTGTACTTTCTGATTTACCCAGCGTGTGCATTAATTCTCTACAGATCCATGCCATGCTGTTGGTTATGGTTTTCTTAAAAAAACACTAGGAGTTGGCATAATCCCATTTACCTAAACATGTAAAACATTCCTAACTACTAACACTCAAATGAACTAACTAAACTTGTGGAGTGTGTTAAGCAGGCAATAATACCCAACAGGGTGGGCAGTACTGGGCAATACTGGACCACCTAGGGGCATAATGAGGCCCAACACTGCAAGCGAAGTGCCTTATAGCCCAATAGCTTATAGCCTTATGGGACTTATTGCCCAATACCACCCACCCTGGAGGCTATTAATTTGCTTTGAAATGGCCTTTCTGTTACATCTTAAATAAACTGTGTAAAAATTTGTAAAAAAAGGTAAAATGTAGATAAAAAATATTAAAAAGAGCATTTTTGTAAAATAGTCTCTCCACTGCGGCATCTGGCAGTAGAGGGTGTTGTGCTGTGATATCATTTGTTTCTGTTCTTCAGTATATTACTCCAGGAAGCAGTACTCTTCTTTTACCCATTTTAACTTTGTTGCTTTGCAGACCATGGACCCCCCGCCAGAAAAACAGTTACATTTTACTTAACTTTGACTGAGACATTATCATCAGGACTGTGGAGCAGTGGCAGATGACTTGGTATGTCGAGTGTGGAGAGATTAGTGAAATAATCACGGTCTATGCTGAAGGGAGTTGACATGAGTGACACAGTATAAGCAGCACATTAAGTACAAGTGTGGTTGGGGACAGTGGTCCAGGACACTGGTACAGGAGACATTTTGAATGGTACTGAGATTGGGAGCACTACAGGCATGATTAAAAAAAATAAAAAATAAGTGTTATTGTGGGGGGTTGAGGGGCAGCTGGCCAGAAAGCGATTGTGAGGTTGGTTGCAGCGTTATGTCTGGAGGTGGACTTCCATGGCAGGGATCAGTCAGCAGCAGTCTAGATTACTGTTGGGACAGGAAGGAACCTCATACTATGTAGACAAACAAACAACCAAAAAAGAAAACAGAGTTTAACTAGAAATTAACCCTGTGTGCGTGGTGGGGCTGACTTGCTTTCCTCTCACTAAGCAAGTGGAAAAAAATAGTGGCTACTCAACTTTCAAATACTAACTGGCACAGGGATACCAGTTTGCACAGTGAGGCATGGCAGGCTGGAACTTTTTAATTCTTGGGCATCTATTGTAAGCTACTGTACTCCCCTGGCAAAGGTACCAGCCAATCAGATGCCAGGAAATTAAAAGTCCATTTTCTAACTCCTTATTACCCATTAGCCTGGAAGGCTACCGATGTAAGCATTTAAATGATGATCTTTTGAAGAGAAAGGTTGTTCCAGCTGTTCTGTCATCCTCTGCACCTGGTAAAGGCAATCAGCAGAGCAGAGGCCATCCCTCCACCCAGACAGAGGATACTGTGCCTGTTTGCAGTACAATGCCAATTACTATAACATTTATTGCAAGGCATGGCTTATAGGCCATTTAGAACTGCTGCCCTAAACAATCATATCCAGCAAATCTTTAACTGGAATTAAAAATTTGGTTTTGTTCCTCAGGTTGGTGACAACTACACTAAACTGTGATTAGACTGGTATCTCAATACCAGGTACAAAACATAAATATAACACTAATCACATACCTAAGCTACATGCCTGTAGTCAGTATATATATACCATATCCATACTTTACCAGTTTGTAGTCAGTGTCATTCATCTCTGCCTCAGTTCCTCCATCTGGTGCAAGCTTTAAAAAGGAAAGGTTCATAGCAATGAAAAACATCACATCATAACTGTCAACATCATAATTATGTTAAATTATGTGCCAGCAGCCAAACTTACCACCTTACCCATTTGTAGTAGTCTTCCGCCACTCCTCTGTCACCATCTGGAGAAAAAAAACTGAAAGGTTTAAGTTCAGGTAAATACATTATCATCTGATGCCACTTCAGTGCCCATTATAAGCAAAAACTTGACAGCTGGAATAATTTTATTTAACTAGACATTTCAAACTAGGGTTACTGTATCCTTAACTACTAAGCTGTTTTACGATACAAACCATGGTAGCCGGCACAATTATTTAATATTACTTAACAACTACTTAAATATAAAATAAAGTGATTCAGTGTTGGTTTTCAGTGGCCTGCAAAAGACAAAAACAAAATGAAAGTGTCACAGAAACAAATCTATGTTAAATCCACAGTGTATGTTATGATTAAACTGTACCTCTGCCTTTGTATTCTGCCATATTCAATTGTCAAGAGTCGGACAGGGTCGGGGCTGAGGTATAGGGGGCCCACCTAGAAAATCAATAAGAAAGAACCTATAGTGAGACATTCTTATCAGTAGTCCACTTACATTTGATATATTAATTCTATGTTTGCATCTTAAATATACTCTCAGTGCCCAAGCAACCTCATTTAATTAGAAAATAGATGACAAATGCAAAAATTTCATAGTTTAGAAGGTGACTGGGTACCCAATGGGTTGGGGGGGCACCTGGAAATTTCCAGATAGCCGGGTTGACTAATTTAACTCTGGAATCAGTTGTAGGAATAAGCAGCTGAGTCTGGTAAGTTTCGTTTGCTAGTAAGGTCGGGATAGGCCAGCTGAGATGCGTCATTTCATTTTCCGTGGGGTCCTGCCTCTACCCATTTCTGCAGCTAGATGTACTGGAGCACTATGAAGTTAAGTGACTTGTCTAATGTTCCACAGGGAGTATTCAGGCTCTATCAGGGTTAGAACCATCAATCTGCTGATTTCTAAGCGTGTCTTCTAACCACTGGACCATTGTGCATCTGTAGTAAGTGGGAAGTTTGTTGAACTAACATATAGATTGCCTCTTGTCTAGTATGATGCCCTTCTTACCTATTTGGGGTCTCAGCATTTTTCAGGCAGACTCAGACAGTGAAATCAGCATGTTTTAAGGCAGAAGAATGGCAATTTAAAACAGAATAAAAAGTTATTTGTGCAAAATGCCTTTTACCACTGAGGCAGGCAGCTGCTATCAATTAATTCAGCACTACAGGACTAATGAGGCAGACAGCTGCTTAAGTAACAGGACAGGAACTCATGGAAAAGTAATTCACGTTTTGAAATGCTTTTTACGTTCACGTGCGTGCATGCACAAGGAACGTCTTGGGAGAATGGGACACTTTGGAGGTGTGCCTGTCCTGTGCAATCCCCTGCTCCGTTGAGCAGACATGGCGGTCCTGCACCAATCGATGCGGTGCTGTGTATGACAGCGGTGGTCTTCTCTTCAAGGAAAACCACCACTGTGTGCTGACAGCATGTCACGCCCCCCCAAAATCTTTGGTGCCACGCTGGGAGCCCACCCCAGCATGGCAAGCGCTCAGCGCCATCTGGAGTAAAAAAAAAACCTGTAAAAAAGAAACGCTCCATCGTTGTCTCCCACCCCTGTCCCACAACCCGCACCCACCCACTGCTCACCCTTGCCTTCCCCACACCCCCCACACCATACTTTCCTGAGTCGGGCGATGATCATCGCTGACTGGGAACACGCCTGCACTCTTCAAAGCCGACCGCAACTGAGGAAATGCCGTTAGCTGTATAATGGGCTAGATGGGTTTTTTCAACTTTGTTGCATATCTCAGGCATTTTTTGGAATTTTTGCACCAAATTTTCAACATGGGGTTTTTGGGACCCCTTCTCATGAATTCTGTCACTGTCATGGCGTTATTCTGGCCTGAAGGGTGATTTCGCAGTCACTGCGCGAAATGACCTTTTGGGCCTGACTAATGAAACGACAGTGCCAGCGTTCATAAGGTGGGCTCTCAAAAAGCCTATTTTGAAAATTTGGTGGAAAATTCAAAAATGATGGTTTTATCGAAGCGCAGTGCATGTCCTTCGCACGCTAGAACAGTTCCAATTTTCATAATGTTACTCCAGATTTTCAACATTGCCATTTTACCACACCTTCTTATGAGTAGTACAGCTGTCATTTTCATCTCACCCAAAACATGTTTACGCCCATGTAGCTATAATGGCGTATCGGTGTGCTAAATCAATGTATGGAACATTAAGAAAATCACAGTGACACTGTTCATGAGCAGAGGTCTTAAAATGGCTATGTTGAAAATTTGGTGAAAAATTCTAACAAGCATTTGTCAACGCCGACGCTCGCGTTGCAGGTATTTGCAGTGGTGTTTGGCATGTATGGTGCTTTACCTAATGCCCTGTGCAATTGCTGGTATTTGCACAATAAATTGTCAGCATGATCTTTTTGTTACCCCCATTGTGCGCTACATAGGCGGAAACACGTTTTGGGCAGGATGTGAAAAATGACAGCTGTACTGCTCATAAGGAAGTGTGGTAAAATGCCAATGTTGAAAATCTGGAGTGGAAATATTGAAAATTCACAAACCTACGAGCATGCGTGGGAACTGTGCAATGCACGCTTGTAAAACAGCCATTTTTAGGAATTTTTTCACCAAATTTTCAACATTGCCATTTTAAAACCTGTGCTAATGAACAGTGTCACTGCGATTCTCTTACTGTGTCCCATACATTGATTTCGCACACCAACTGCGCCATTGTGCGCTACATGGGTGGAAACACATTTTGGGTAAGATGTGAAAAATGAAAGCTGTACTGCTCATGAGGAGGTGTGGTAAAATGGCAATGTTGAAAATCTGGAGTGCAAATATTGAAAATTGCAAACGTACGAAAGGCAGCAGAGGAACCAAGAACGACGTCAGAAACAGTCATTTTAGATTGTTTCATCAATTTTCAACATAGCCATTTTAAGATCTCTGCTCATGAACAGTGTCACTGTGATTTTCTTTAATGTGTCCCATACATTGAGTTCGCACACCGACTGTGCCATTGTGCGCTACATGGGTGGAAACACGCTTTGGGCAAGATGTGAAAAATGACAGCTATACTGCTCATGAGGAGGTGTGGTAAAATGGCAATGTTGAAAATCTGAGTGCAAATATTGAAAATTCGAACGCATTTAGCGCATGTGAACTCTAACGCACGCCGGTAAAACAGTCATTTTTAGGAATTTTTTCATCAAATTTTCAACATAGCCATTTTAAGACCTCTGCTCATGAACAGTGTCACTGTGATTTTCTTAATGTGTTCCATTCATTGATTTCGCCCACCGACTGCACCATTGTGCGCTACATGGGCAGAAACACGTTTTGGGTGAGATGTGAAAATGACAGCTGTACAACTCATAAGAAGGTGTGATAAAATGGCAATGTTGAAAATCTGGAGTGAAATGTTAAAATTCTGCAACTTACGAGCCCGCTGAGGAACTGCTAACGACGCCAGAATGAAACATGCTTTTGATATCATTCAACATGTTTTAGACCTCTTCCTGATCGATGTCACCGCCGCGGCATTATTCAGGCCAAAGGTGATTTCGTGCAGTGACTGTGCAGTCCCTGCAAAATCACTCCCACGGGCCCAAATAACACCATGACAGTGACATCATTCATGAGAAGGTGTCCCAAAAACCCCATGTTGAAAATTTGGTGCAAAAATTCCAAAAAATGACTGAGATATGCACTAAAGTTGAAACCCCCCTATGTAGCCCATTATACAGCTTACCGGCATTTCCTCAGTTTGCGGTCGGCTATGTAGAGTGCAGACGTGTTCCCGGTCCACCAAAGTTCATCGTGCCAGAGTCCGGAGGTAAGTATGGGGTGGGGGGGTGAGGAGGCTGGTGCGCAGTGGTGGGTGCGGGTTGTGGGAGGGGGGTGGGAGACGCTCCTTGGGACCGTTTTTGTTTTACAGGTTTAAACAAACAAAAAAATGACTACATGGGACCTTTGCCACACTGGGGTGGGCTCCCAGCGTGGCAGAAGATGTGTGGGGGGGGCCGAGGAGCCGATGGGTGATTGGGCACCCCCGTCGGCAAAACAAACAACCTTTGCCATGCTACGGTGGGCTCCCAGCGTGGCAGGAAAGCTTTGGGGGGGCGGCGTGATGCACGCGGGGGAGCTCGTGAGGGAGGGGATGGCGGCGGCGCTCAGTATGGCAGCGGTGTTTTCCTTTGAAGCAGAGGAACACCGCTGTCATACTGAGCTCCTGCACCCATTGGTGCAGGACCGCCACGCCTGCTCAAGGGAGCAGTGCATTGCGGAGAGGCACACCCGAGTGTGCTACTCTCCCAAACGCCCTTCGCGCGGCGCCGCGTTTAACATAAAATGACTGTTTTACAAGCGTACGTTGTGCAGTTCCTACGCACACTCGTTAGTTTGCAAATTTTCAATGTTTTCACTCCAGATTTTCAACATTGCCATTTTACCACACCTCCTCATGAGCAGTACAGCTGTCATTTTTCACTTCCTGCCCAAAACGTGTTTCCGCCCATGTAGTGCACAATGGCGCAGTCAGTGTGCGAACTCAATGTATGGGACACAGTGACACTGTTCATGAGCAGAGGTCTTAAAATGGCTATGTTGAAAATTTGGTGAAAAAATTCCTAAAAATGAATGTTTTACGAGCATGCGTTGCGCATTTCCTACGCTCGCTGGTAAGTTTCAATATTTGCACTCCAATGACTTCCAAATACCTAAACAGCACATAGAAGCAAGCAACATTTGGCATTGACAAATGCTTGTACTTCTTTGTCACTGACTTTTTAAGCCATGTCCAAGTGCCAAATACCACTGCAAATACCTGCAAGCGAACATTCAGCATTGACAAATGCTTGTTACACAGTAGGGCAATATAGTTCAGCAATTCTCAAATGTTTTATAAATCCTCCACAGCCAGTACTGCTTTATTATCACATGCATCAAATTAATCTAATTGGAAGGCTATGCCTGTGGTTCAATGGACAAGCAGCCAGCCACTCCCCCTTCCTGTGCTACATAGGCAGTTCCTCTGAGCCTCTCTTTCAAGCACTTTTTCTTTGCAGCTGGAGGCTCTGTCTGGCTGGCCTGCCCCCGCTGTGTGTTTGGCATCTGCTTGTTTCTGCTGGACTTCTATTGTTTGTTCTTCCACATTTGGTTTGTATTGTTTGCCTCCAGCTGTGTGCTTCTTTGTGTTGCTTGTTCCCATTTGTGTTTGTGTACCTTTAGTTTTGCTTTCTTTTGGGGGTTTCTGTTTTTAAACTCCTTGGCCGGGATATTCAAAGGGGTTGTGCATGGTGCAACAGTGTTGTGCCAGCGAACCCACTGATGCGCCCCAGCATGATATTCAAAAGGGGATGTTGCGGAGTGCAATCCCTCGGCGCGCCGGGCGCACCAGTACGTGGCGCGCGCAAGTGCAGGGTATGCCCATGACATGCGTGCACATCCCTGCTATTCAGTCCGGGATGTGCGGTGCATATGCAGGCACAAACCCACCTTGCTCCTCACAGGGGGCGCAAGATCTGCCTGAAATAAATGGATCAGTTGGGGACACCCACAGGCCAGCTGCCATATTGCTGGGCGCAACACAGCAGCCGCCAGCTGTGGGTGGCCACCCGACCTCCTAAGTCACAGGTCGAAAGCATCAAGTCCGACATCGCGGCATAGTATAAATATAAGAACTCTGTGGTCCAGTGATTTGCCTCTCAGCTCACCGCAGGCTTAGTAAAATATATAGCCTGGTTCAGTGATCAATTTCAGCGATCACGGGTTAGTAATACAATGAATCTCGGTGACCACGTGATCGGTCTCGCTCGATCGCAGGTCAGAACAAAGATAGATCTGGTGGTCCAGTACTTTCACCCACCCACCAGACTGCGCCACCGCCCCCGGCCGGGTGGGCAGCAGCCTCCCCACAGGTAAGCCACCCCCGCCTCCCCGCCAACCCGACAGCATACACAGCGGGTTGCACGCTTACTGGTTATCGGTGGGTTTCGGTCATGCAGACTATTGTGTCATATGTCCCAATATGAAATGAATTCCATCTCACATATCAGGACTGTGTAGTATAGCATGGTTCAGATGTCGTATTGGCCCACGCAGTGGACCAATCGGCGCATAGTGGTACTGTATGCTGTCAGTCGGTGGAGGCCGGGTGGCTTAGGTGGTGGGAGCTGCCGCCCACCGCTGACTGGGTGGGGAGCGGGGGTGGGTCTTAGTGGGTGGGTGGGGAGGGGATACCGCTGGACTACCAGGGATTTATCTTTGTTTACAGAGCCTGCAATCAGGCTGGGATTTGGTCCACTGGACCACCAGGGATTCCACATTTATTTTTACTAAGCCCGCGATCGGGCTGGGATTCAGTCCACTGGACCACCAGGGATTCTACATTTATTTTTACTAAGCCCACGATCGGGCTGGGATTCGGTCCACTGGACCACCAGGGATTCTACATTTATGTTTACTAAGCCTGCGATCTGGCTGCAGAGCAGGCCACTGGACCACCAGCGAAGTTATATTTTTACAAAGCCCGTGATCGGGTGTTGGGGTGCATTGCAGCCGAGGGGCAGGGTGTGTCGGACCCCGATGGCTGCAGCCTGGCAGGGTGCCAGGCGCAAGTCGGCAGGGATCAGCGCATCTGCATGCAAATAGGGCCATAATGACATGCAAATGGCCCCATTTGTGCCTTGCATGCATAATGGCCCAATTTGCATTCCGACCGCTGAATATTGTGGTTCTTGCACCAGCGCAACCGCACTTGCACTAGTGCATCCCCCTGCTCCTCACTTGCCATTTGTGCTGGCGCAGTGCCACTGTGCCCTGTGCAACGTGGGTGGCCAATGTGCCATATTCACCAGTAGTGAGCCATGGTGGCAGCACCATTGAATATCACCCAGACCACACCCTGGTGCAGCCCAGTTGCACTGCACCCAGGTTTGAGCCCCTGCCTGGGGCAGTCTGAATATCTGAACCCTTGTATTTTGCTAATCCAGAGCTCATGCTACTTGCTCCCATTTACTCACAATGCAACTGCAGTCATTATCTGTGTGTTTCAGCTCAAGCTGCTTCTCTGCTGATGATGCGCTCCATGTTATGCACCTTAATTGTTTTCACTTGGTTCAGGCTTACTCTGAACCCTAACCCATGCAGCTCCATCCTGCTTCCTGAACGCATACCTCATGGCTACTGTTTTCACTGCAATGCCTAGCCAAAATGCTGCTTTCAGAGCGTTGCCTCCCTCCAGTCTATATTCATTTGAATTGTTACCGCTATAACTCATAATTACTCAATACTGATGCTGCTCTATTATGTTTGCACACTGCTATTATACACTGGAGATCAGCTAAGCTACCACTGATGCTGTAAACTAGTTTTAATGTCTGCATGTGGGTCACAGTGCCTTCCTATCGCTTTCTTATTTTTCCTATGGCGGTGGACTGGAGGTGTTGTTGGGGAGCTGTGGCCCCGTGTGGCATACTGACTCATGTTCAAACCCTGCTTTCACTACTAAAATCCTCTGAGTATTTTGTCACCTTTCACTGGCTTCCTTAATGGCCTGGCTGGCTTGCCCAACTATTCATATTTGCTGTTCCTTCAACCTCCGTGCAGGTCTGACCATTTGCTTACTCTGCTTACTGACCTACATGAAGGTCAACTCATTCCTTATGCAATTCATTTTCTCAATGCTCGCTGCTACCATGTCTGACATACATGAGGGTCCCAGTACTCAACGCTTCATTCAGCTCCTCCTCAATTGTTTTATGGGGCATGCCAGCCATGACCATTCCATGGCGCAGGGCCTCCCTCCAGCCGATGGTCTCACTCTGAACCCATGAATTCTGTATCTTGAGCATGCCTGGCTTGGAGAGGGGTCCTTCACACCTGGCCCATAGCTGTGAATGTCCTCACTCTGGGCCTGGCTTTAGCCGTTTGAAATTCAACGGCAGTTCCTGGTGTAGAATTTAAGACTAGCTGTGAAGGGTGGTTACAGTGATCTCCTTTGGCTCTAGTATTCAACTAGCAAGGCACATTCACTGCATTCTCCCTATGACTGCCTCTGGTTCACATGGTTTGTTTTTAGGGTGGGTAGGCCAGATTAGTGCCTCAGTAGTCGTTGCTCTCCTCCTCTCACCTTGGTTGCTCCTGATGTTGCAGCGCACTCTCACAATCTTCCATGGCATTCCCATTAAACGGATCGAGTGAGAGCTTTCCTCCAAATTGAAATATTTTCCACCCCCCTTTAATTGGGTTTTAAATGGCAGCAGCAGAGCTGTCACTAAACAAAACATCCCAAGCCTGGAGGGAAGGCGACCTAGGCCTTGGATTCCCAGAGATTTCCTCCTCAAAGGTTTTTTTTTCTTTCCTCCGTGCCTCAGGTCATAAAGGTTAGTTAGCCATAGTTAGTGTTCTCTAGTCTCTTTAGGTAGATTCCGCCATTGGATGGAGATGGATGGTGTCCCTACTTGCCAATCCATCTCTCCTTAGGAGGCCCGTCACTCTCCACTGCAACCCATGGTACTCATGCTATTGCTAACCTGCGCATCTCATTACATTATCAAGCTACCTGGTGCCTAATCTGCTACTATGCCACACAGCTACTGATTGCTAATGTGCTTTGTACTACTACTTTTCTTTTTGGGGATGCTTCCTAGGGTACGTTTAGCCAAGGGAATCGTCCTGCAGCACCTCTAGGGGTGGAACACTCTTCAAGGGTTCCTTGCCTTTGGTACCCCTACAGGGTGGTAATTCCTCTGGAATAGAGAGTGCAAATGGCCAAAACCAAGTAACACAGTTGCACAAGCATTACATCATACTGGCTGTGTAGCCCATTGAATTGGAAGGCTATGCCTGTGGGTCAATGGACAAGCAGTCAGCCACTTCCCCTTCCTGTGCTACATAAGCAGTTCCTCTGAGCCTGTCTCTCAAGCACTTTTTTTTTGCCCCACCATCCTCCCCTTCTCCTCTTCCAGCAGCATTGCCTCTCTCCTTGGGATGCTTCCTAGGGTACCTTTAGCAAAGGGAATCACCCATGGCACCTCTAGGGGTGGAACCCTCTTTGACAGTTCCTTGCCTTCAGTACCCCCTACAGGGTGCTAATTCCTCTGGAATAGAGAGTGGTAATGGCCAAAACCAAGTAACACAGTAGCACAAGCATTACATCATACTAGCTGCTATGTAGCCCATTGGATTTCTTTTATATTAGAAGAAAAACATCTGCCAGCTACTATCCCCAAATACAGCCCTTGCAGACATACTGTGCTGAGTACATGCACAATGCATGCTGCATACTTAATTGTACAATGTTTGCATGCAGTTAGTATACACAAAGTGAACCGAAGCAAACCAGATCTAAAAAGCACATCAGGTTCGCATGCTGCAAGCTTGACGTGTGCAGCAGGTAAGCTGGTGCAAAGATCTTCTAAAAATCACATCAGGTTCACATGTTGCATGCTTGACATGCATGCAGGAGATAAGCTAGTGTGAACATCATTTAAAAATCCCATCAGGTTTACATGTTGCATGCTTGCCATGTGTACAGCAGCTAAGCATGTGTAAATCTCATCTAAAAAACACATCAGCTTCTCTTTCTCATACTTCTGCTAGCAATTAGAGCCAATAAAAATACCATTTCCATTGATTTCCCATTACAATTAGGCAAACTCATTAATTCTGAACATTAAATTGATTTTGCAAATTATTTAATTGCCATTTATTTTTGTCATTAAATTACCATTGATTTGTAAAGTATTGTTTGCTAACTGCATTAAATGTCTAGGATATAGTCAGCCTACCTCCCCTCCCCATTCTAGATATGAGAAGAGGGACCTCTGTGGTGTGAAGTCTAACCTTTTTGTTTCAGGCTATGCAAATTCCATCATGCATATTTAGTGCTTCAGGGTCACTGCAACATATAAAAGTTGGTGTGCTGTGAGCAGGGAATGCACTCGGCGGCATGCACGAAGACTCACGCAAAGATATGTGCATCAGTGCGCATGTCTTGCATGTCTAATGGGATAGTGGAATAGAAGTTGTCACTCTATATTAAGAAATTGGAATACCCGGAACTAAAGTAATAGTATAAACTGCATCATCTGTCGGGTAGGGATAAAGCTTCTTTATTATTAGAAGTGAGAACACTGTGTAACCAACAATAGGTGATACTTCCAAAAAAAGTCCTATAAACAGTTCCTGTAAATACACTAGGAACAATGTCTAATAAAATAGTAAACATTGAGGGAAACACTGGAGTTTTGTGTGGTACATGCCAGATATATTTAATTACAATTCAAACCACAGTAACAGCCCCCTTCACCTGTGACAAATGCAGGCTCAACCTAGAGCTCTCAATACAGCTTAATATGTTTATCTTGCGACTCCAAGCTTTAGAGAAAAGACAAAATGAAATGGCTCACAAACCACACATAAACACTGGGGAGGCTAGTACAAATACCACTGATGTTAACGTGCAAGAAACACCCAAAGGCATTCCTGTACTCTGAACAACAAAACGTAGTAGAAACATCTCAGAAACTAGTGGAAAAGTATTTGCTATGATTAGCAATACTGTCACCCCAAGTATCAGTAGGAAAAAAAAAAGGCATAGGGAAGAGGAATTTTCAGATGATGTGAATGATGACTGGTACAAGGTGCAATATTAAAAACTGCCATATGGGGGAGAAGGGCAGAGCAGTACAGTGTATCACTGTTAAACCACTTTGACCCTTTGATGGCAGTAAACCAATCGTATACTGACAACAACCCACTAATCGACTGTAACCAGGAACTGTCCATCCAAACAACAGTGAATGACCATGATGCCGAAGTAAACAACAACAGCAGTAATGTAATCTTAAACAGCCATTCTCCACCTTCTAGTAGGCCCCTGATGGACACAGATGTGGATGCTCCACATAACAATGAGGATATGCAGACAGAGTCCCCTACATTAATACAAGAGGTAGTACTCCTGGGTGACATGATCATAAAGCACCTGGACAGGGTAATATGCAACCCAGAGAAATCTACAAGGATGGTATTGAGTTTCAGTGAGGCTAGGATTAGTGATATCACATGCATGTCAGATAACATACTGAAGGGTACCAAAAGTAATCCTTTAGTGGTTATACATGCGGGGGCAAATCATACCTTCTCTGTACCAGTACAAATAATAAAACAGGATTATGTGGCACTAATGAATAAACTGCTTGAAAAGGGACGTGAATTTCTTATATTAGAAATCACCCCTGATACCCAGAGCATCTAGAAACCAGCAAATAAAGATAAGGGATTCGAATAACTGGTTAAGGAAGTGGTGTATGAGTTAAAATATCAAATGTACTGTATTGCATATTGGGAAGAATTCTATGGTGTACCCAATCTCTACTGCTGGGATGGATTACGCTTAAGTAGAAGAGGGAGTAGGTTACTAGGGGGACATATTGAAAATGTAATTGGTAAATGTTTAAACTAGTATCCCTGGGGGAGAGGTATTTATATAATACCTTCTGTAGGAAGGACTTTATGAAACCCCAATCAAGACCTCACCAAAACATAAACATAATGGGGGGTTAAATGAGTGTCATGTAAATAATAAACATCAGTTAGGTATACTGCTGTTAAACACCAGGAGTTTGAGCATAAAAATAGAGGAGCTATCATACACACTGATGGAAAACGATATTGCAATATGCAGGGTAACTGAGACCAGGGGAATGGACGATGACTGGAATATAGAGATCCCAGGATATAACAGACTGTACAAAAACAGGAAGGAGCGTAGAGGTGGAGGGATAGTACTTTATATAAATGAAGCACTTACATCCTATGAGATAAATGACACCTTAGAAAATGAAATTGAGAGCATTTGGGTCAAAATCAAACTCCCAAATAATAATCTTACCTTGGGTTTAGTCTATTCCATAGTCCTAGATATTCAAAGGAGATGCACAGTGCAAAGTGAAGATGCACTGCGCATCTCAGTAAATGAGTGGAACTGCAATATTCAAATGAAAGAGATGAGCCATGCATCTCTGGATGTACCATCATGCATCTATAATGTATGCGGTGCATGTAGAGAGGGCGTTCCCATGAATGTGCCACACATCCCTATATTCAGCAACAATGTGCAGCACATCTGCTGCGCATCTCAGAGATGAGCTGCCAAAAGTTAGACATGGAAACAACATGCTGAAATGGCCAGCCACCCACGTGCAGGCTGCAAAACTGCAGTCAAGCCTCCGAATGCAGCCCTTGGAGGTGCACCAGGACATGCTCCAGGCACCCACACACAACAGTCATGCTGGGATGGATAAACCCTGAGCCACAGTTGCCATGTCATCACCGGCACCATCCAGGGAGCAAGCCCCCACACCCTAGACATAGACACCCAGCAGCCACCTGCCAGTGCTGTCAGGTGCCCCCTGGACAGACCAGAGGTGTGGACAGCCACAATGCAGCAAGTGTACTGGGGGCCATGGCTTGCACCCATGCTGCCTACAGGGTGCAACCTGGCTGTGACATGCACCCAGGGTGCCATCTGGGACAATTGTGCCCAGGTCGTCTAGTGGATGGGTGGCAGCCTGGCACAGGCTAGGGACTGACCTGTGGCACACACCCAAGGTGGTACACCATAGGTGCACACAAGTGGGAACCACCCACTAGTGTACCTGGTCACCCTCTGCACACTGCAATTCCTTGCAGTCATCACCATGTTCAACTCATATGGGGGTGTGTGGGGCACTGCAGGTGAATTTACACTGCATATGGAGCTCATGTATCACATGCATGTGGTATACCGATCAGACTGTGTCACCCTGTGCCCTCCACTGTAGCATGTCCAGGTGGGCCCTTGCGGTCACTGTCTGAGTGGGCCCCCGTACCCCTGTCCAACCCTGTACATGGCTATGGGGTGTAGCACTGTACCCAGGTCAATGCAGTCCACACTCCTACACACAAACATTCCATCACACCTGCCTGCTAGGCTGCAGTTCCTCCTGTTCACCTTTGTGGAGTGGTGGGGCTGCCCTGCAAAGCTGGAACTGAGCATGCCCGGGGTATACAAGTGGCCTGAATACATTCCACTAATGTGATGCAAATGTGGGAGATGGGCTTGGAATGTGCAATGAGGACATTTGCATATCCTGGCTGAATATTGCTATTTTGCGCACCGTGCAAGTGACTTTGCATCGCGCATTTCCCCATGCTCTGCATAAGGCTCAGGTCACTTGCTGTGCTGCGCATCTCCCAGTGCACGATTGCACATCCTCAGGATATTCAGTCGGACATGCATAAGTGCATCTTCAGAATATCTCATTTTTTGGGGCTGGCCCATCTCAGATGCATGGCACAGGCACTTGCGCGAGTTTGCAGGAGTCCTTTGAATATCTAGCCCATAGTATTTAACACCAGAGAGGTAAAATTTGTAATAAAATCACTTAAGCCAAATATTTCATCTGGGCCTGGTGGAATTACCCCTAGATTCCTGCAAGAAATAAGTAAAGAGATTGTGGGACCGCTCACTTTGTTATTTAATATTTCCATCTCAGAAGGAAACACTAATTTTGTTATTTTTTTTCTATTTTAGTTTTTGTTGACCGGGTAAGTGCACTAGACAAATCCTGCCTATTTTCAGGCACGACCTGGGGGGTGGAGGGGGTGGGATACAGATGAATGCCAGCTGACCTTGAACCAGATTTAGCTGTTGGTGGTATTTTTTTTTACTATAAAAGAATGAAGAAAGGCATTAGTAACTCCAAGCCATAAGGGAGGAAAAACAGAGGATCATAAAAACAATTGTCCCATTAGTCTCACATCTGTGTCTGGCAAAATAATGGAAAGACTCCTGCAAGCATATATAATCGAGCATATAAAAAACAATGGATCAGTAGACATCACTCAGCATGGTTTTACCTCTGGTAGATCATGTCTGATGAGTCAGATGCATTTTTTGAACCAGTAAGTGCGGTTCTGGATAAGGGGGTGTCATGTGATGTTATTTTCTAAGACTTTGCCAAGGCATTTGACCAGGTATCACATAAAATACTGTTGCAAGAACTACGTAGATAGGATAGGTCTGCACTCAAACATCGTAAACTGGATTAAATCATGACTGGATGATTGATATCAGAGGGTAACGGTCAAAGGACATTAGTTCGGCTGGAGAAGGGTGACCAGTGGAGTCCTGCAGGGATCAGTGTTAGGTCCCACACTGTATAACATCTTGGTAACCACAATGAAAGTTTCAGGAAAGGCATGGATATGCAAGTACGCTGATGCTTGCAAGTTAGAGAGACTTGTAAACACAAAGGGGGATGGCATACTGCTACCAAAACAACCAGATGAACTTTCAGATTGAGCTAAGGCCTACACGATGCAGTTTAATGTGGAGAGATGCAGGGTTATGCATTTAGGGATGAACAATCCACTTTTAGGTTATAAGTTGGGTAACATTACACTGCAAATAACAACTGAAGAAAAAGACCTAGGCACAATAATAACGAATAATCTAACCTTTAATAGAAATACCACAGTAAAGGTTAAAAAGTGTCATAAAATTGTGGGCTCAATCTTGGCCAGTAGGGAACCAGAGGTGTTAGTGCCTCTTTTTGCAAGCTTAGCGCGCCCACACCTAGAGTACTGTTCCCAGTTTAATTTGTCACACACCAAAACAGGATGAAAACTTATACAGGGAGTGCAAAGGAAAGTCACCAAAAAAATCAAACCCTTAAAAGATATAAGCTATGGAAATAGACTTGGGAAATTAAACTTATTTTCAGTTAAATATAGGCAGATCAGAGGAGACATTTGCCTAACAGATAAGGCTATAAATAATGAATATACAAGGGAAACTGTTGGATTGGTATTACAGGAGTGTATAAAAGTCACAAGAAGTAATAGTTATAAAATTAAAGAGGAAATAATTAAAACAACCAAAATAGGCGACTTTTTTACACAGGGGGTTATAACACTGTGGAATAGCCTCCCTCAGCAGATTGTTGCAAGTCATAACATCACTCTATTTAAAATTAGGCTTGATGCATACATGGGTGACAAGAAATATGAGTTCCACCCATGATTACATGGTTGGTGAGTTCAACAAAGGGCCCCTCAGCCTATTGAACTCATACTTCTCTATGAATCTATGAACCTATATGTGTTTCTCCATGACTGTTATGGCTCACTTGCTTTCCCTTTGTCATTCTGTATGGAGCATACACACTATGGCCATGTTCAGCATTCATGGTGCTGAATATGGCCTTGGACGCATGTACCATATCTCACTTTTGTTACTGAAATGAGGGATGTGGACACTCAAAATGAGGAACAATGAGGGACATTAACCCTCACAATGATCAGGACTCATCCTGAAGCATGGAGATACAGAACCTCAGAACACAATGGAAACCATTGTATTTACTTGCACAGATATTAGCACCTGAGAATGAATTTTTTACCATAAAGCAGGTGTGCCATTTAGGTAAGGCAGCGGGTGACAGTTGCTCCTCTGCATTTGTGCGTAGGTTGTTCTTATGGTGTAGCAATAATTGCATTGAATTTGGGATATAACCTTTTGCACAATAAGTGCCACCCAGGCCTGTGTGCATTCAAGCAGAGGGTACACTCCTGACTTGACTGTGTCTGCATTGTGTTGTCCACTCTGTCCATCTATTAGGGGTGGCATTGTCACATGTGATGTGGAAGAGCTCCAAACAAGAATGAGCACACAAGTCATGAGAATGTGACGCTGTCTTTCCCACAACAGAGTAGACAGGCATACTACAACTTGGAGGAGTCAGTGAGCACTGAGTTCTTGATAACAGTGTTGTGACAGTTTATTTTAATGATCTGCTCTTAGTGAGTCTCTATATCCCTTGGTGACTGAAGGGACAGGGGGTGAGCTAGAAGATAGCTTGATGACTAGGCTCCCTACCTACACTACTAGATCCACCTTGCAATAAAAACAGGGCGGGCACCCCGCGACATCAAGCTAAACCTAGTAGCAGCAACAACAGTCATGTGGCAAGCCTTCACTGACCTTGATCAGTGTGGTGTGGCAGCAGCCACAGCAACAGCCAAGCAAGAAACAAGCAACACAGGTTGAGTGGGTTCGGTCAGTGAGGTGACTTGGTCAAGGACCATGGTGGGAACCTTGGACAGTTGGTTGCAGCATCCAGCTTCTGGCAGAAGGATGGAGATGAAGTGGACTGAAAACTGGGCTTGTGGCGCACTGGGCCAGGCTTCAGGTTCCAGCCAGATGGCCAAGCAAGTAAAAGTAGATATGTTTTTTTAATAGGGGGATTGGGGAAGGAGAAAAGACTGAAATATTGATGTGCATTTCACATTTCTGCACCTTTGGGGTGGTTTCATGACCCATCTGGGATGGGTATTGAATGTAATAGAGTCAGGAAGAGAGAGATTAGGGCAAATATTTTGGAGGGGGGTCAGAATTTCAGCAAGGAAAAAAAATGGTTAGTAACTGGGTGGGTTTAAGCCCAAATCTGATGCACTGCTCTGGCCAGGGTATAGACAGATGAATCTTATACATAAGAATTTTTCCTGTTTTGCATACCACTTTTCAATCACAACATGAGAATACTGGATGGGCAGCTATGCAGAACCAGTGTGTTCTGCCACAGAGGGATTCTGATTCCCTCTGACCTCGAGAATGAAGCTCAAGAGATCCATGGGCATCAGAACCCCGAGGTGGCAAAACACATTGGTTGAGCATAGAGTTGCTCATCCTGTATTTTTTATAGTGTATAGTACTGTGTGAAAAATGTATTTTGTGAGTTCTTTTGATTTCAAAATGAAACTGACTCAAGCAGTCTCAAGAGGTTCTAGAATGCTGTTCTACCACAGTAGGGTAGAACAGCATTCCATGACCTTGGAACTGTGGTAGAACAGCATTATGAAAGATATGGAATTCCATACAGAACAACACTCCACTATACACTATAAATAAGTTTTACCTTTTAGAGATATTCCATACATTCCAGAGCTTGCCTACTAGGGGTTAACTGGCAGCTGGCCTCCACTGGTTGTTGGCTCCCCCCTGTTGAAATCTGAAATGGAGCCCCTGCTATAAAGTCTAAATTTACAGGACATTGTCTATGTGAGTGGCATGTTTTCCATGAGGGATTGATGAGGGACAGAGCAGTTTTCAGGTGTAAAATGAGGGCTGTCCCTTGCAACCAGGGACAATTAAGTGCTATGGTATGCACACACTATTGGAGCCCTACTGTAATCAGGTATATGCCCCCCCAGTGAAGCTGATCTCCACCCCCGCACTCAGGCACGTTATGACATAGGGTAAGGGAGAGTGCAGAGGCACCCCATTTGAAATGAATGGGGTATTTTCTTATTACTATTTATACATTATGATGGAGAGTTGGAGATTAATGATGGCCGCCACTCGAATAACAAGGGCCTTGTTAGTAGAACAGTGGTCTTCATGAATCTCAAACTCACCATCATAATGTATAAAATAGTAATAAAAAATAACTCCATTAATTTCAAAGGGGCACGCCCCAGCAATCTGTCCCATGGACATCATCTCTTAAAGACTCCTGCATCTAGCTTCCTAGCACTTAGGTAAAAGACTCTTGACTTATACCTATACTTGGTGGGTTGTCTGTAATAGCCTGGCCGCACCCGCTACAGTGTGTGTATGTGGGGGGGACTGGCTTTTTGGGTGAGTACCAAGTTAATGCTACTTTTTTGTTTGTCCCTTAAAATCTGCTTGTATGGAAGCATTCAAAACTATGGAGAGAAAATAGTAGGAGTACAGGCCAGACAGAAGTGATTAAGTAGTTCTATGGGTAAGTGTGTGTATGGTGGGGGTGGGAAGAACCACATGTGTTTCTGATGGCATGTGTGCTATGATTCAGCTGTGCAGCTGAAATGAGGAGGACAAAAATACTTAAAAGTATGTCAGTGGCCGCAAGCTTGCCATATGCATGCACATGTGTGAAGATTTGTATTGAAGTACAAGCGAGCTATATGTATGCAGGCAGTGTAGCATAGTGGTTAAGGGCACTGACCTGCAAACTTGGTGATCTGAAGAACTGGGTTTGAATCTCGTCAACCCCCACTTGTACACTATGTGATCCTGAGCAAATCACTTAATTTTTATGTGTGCAGCTATCAGAGACCACTTGCTTTTTTCATGCATGCATACAATCTGTTCCAATTTGACATAAAAAGCAAGCTGGCCACACTTGCTTGCTGCAAGCATGCCATATGCATGCAATTGGTTCCAATCTAACATAAAAATCATTCTTGCAGCATGCATGTCACATGGGTAGTTTTTTTTGCTGTACTTTTTTCCTCCTTGGCCATACCTGTCTGCTCCCATCTTCCTGGCAACCCACTGGGATTCCAGCTGCTGTCTACTCTCCTGCACTTCTGATGGGGTCTGCCTTGTCCCCTGTGGCTTACCTCCCATGGCAGGGTGGTGGGGAGCACCCAACTCACCCACCTGAATGGATCCAGATCAGGTGCCCCCACAGAGCTGGAGAGCATCTGAATGGCCATCAAGCCGCTCAATGAGGATGCAATTTTTCCTTGTTCACTTTCTCCTGAAGCTGGGGGCATGCAATAATGCTACGTGGAGGGGAGCTCGCACGCATCTACATGCGCTCCCTCCAGGTGTCTGCTCCCAGCTCCTCCCCAAGCAACTGCATGGCACTTTGTCCCCCAGCCTCCACCAGGGGGTGAATGGGCACCAACAATAGAAAAAAACCCTCCCCAGAGAAGGAGAGCAGTCCTTCAGACACTCAGTCCTTGTCCTCCCCTGCTGACCTCCAACAACCTGTGCTCATTCCCGAACATGGGTCACCGGTGTGGTGTGAGGTAAGGCATCCAGCACCTCAGCCCTCAGCACCACCGGGCCATCTACATGGGTAGTTTTATGTGTGCAGCATGCGAAAATTTTATATAATTATTTCTGTAAGGGAGGGAATCTAAATTTTAAAATAAACTTACTAAAGCAAAAAATTGATTGGGGGGGTTAAAGTTGCCATCCATTGAGTTACAAAGGAACAAAACCAAAGTTTTCTAAACACAAACCAAGTTCTTGCTCACATCGTGTTGGCCTGTAGTGAAGTTATTTTGCAAATTAAACTTGTAGTATTACTGCCAACAACTGTTTTTAGAATCCACCCCTACATGCACATTTAGTAGAGACAGTTACACCACATTTCTTTCATGCCTTAGGAAGCAAAGACTGAATTCAGGAACTCAATGCAGAGGTTACAGTTTATATGCAAGCTGCTAAGTGATGAAGTATTCTAATTGGTTGTTCCAGGATCTGTCTAGTTTCGGAGATGAGTCAAAAGATCGATGTGCAATTGAAATCCCCTGGGGACCGGATATTTAAAAGTTGAGTTTCATGCCTCCAAAAGTCCCTATCCAAAGCATTAATTAGGTCAAAGCACAAATACTGCTATATTTAAACAATTGTCAAGCAAACATTAAGCTCCCAAAAGCTGTTAAAGAGCATCACAGAGCAAACACCAGAACAGTAAGGGATGAAGAAAAAGCCCCTGCTGGCCACAAGAGTAAATA
Source organism: Neoceratodus forsteri (assembly GCA_016271365.2). Classification (NCBI taxonomy): domain Eukaryota; kingdom Metazoa; phylum Chordata; order Ceratodontiformes; family Ceratodontidae; genus Neoceratodus; species Neoceratodus forsteri. The sequence continues at coordinate 49,499,526 of CM057450.1, read as the reverse complement.
ACACTCAATAAACGCAGTAGGCTGCCAAGGTGCTAAGCAAAGGTGTTACCACTTTTGCACAAGGTTGCAGAATTTAAAAGGAGAGATGCAAATATCTCAGGCAGAGAAGGCCCTAACTAAAAATATGCTCCTCATTCAGTGGCACATGTACGTCTGAGGAGCAATCCTTTGCTCCTTGGATTGTGTGAAGACTGTGCACTCTGGCCTGGCCTGACACAGCTGAACATAGTCCATTTTGTTTTGTTTCTATGTCAAGTCCATGACACAGTTACCCAGGCAAGGCCAGCTGAGCTATGACATACCACTTCCATTGGTATCCTGCTGTGCCTGCAACCCAGTTCCACAGTTGTGTGGACTGTGATACTGAGAATTTAAGTGACTTGCTCATGCTCACACAGTGCATACTTGGCTATGGTGGGCATAAACCAATGGCAATGAACTTCCTGGTAGTCTACTGGCCCACTCCTCCTGGTGCCACACCATCTCCCTGTAATGAGATATTGGCCAGCACATACCCTTCAGCTCCCCACCACCACCGACTGAGTCCCACACATAGTCACAATAATGCTATCCAAGTCACTTTATACCAATATACAATGACATGGGTAACAGGACTGACACTATGTGTGGGATGTAGATGGTGGCTGGTGGTGGTGGTGAGTGGGAGGGAAAGTGCTATTCATACAGGGGTATTACACAGCTCTCCAGCACAGGAAGAGGAGTTAGATAAGGCATTTGATGAATCCATCATCATGATGGCAAGTAATGGGGAAATGCTGCTAGTTGGGGACATCAGTCTGCCAGATGTGGATTGGAGCCCTCCAAATGCAGCTTTGGTAAGGAGCTGGGCCATTCTTGACTCCCTATAAGAGGATTTTCTCTGGCAGCTAGTCAAGGAACTCAGTATGGATGGGGCAGTGCTGGACCTGGTGCTTACAAACTGGGATGACATTGTGGACATCACAGTGGGCAGTCCCCTAGGTACCAGTGATCACTGCAGAATGTGGTTTAACAATAAGATGGGAGCAGAGGAAAACCAGAAAAGGACAAGGGTCCTGGACTTTAGGAGGATGGATTTTAACAAAATGGGAAGCTGCCATGGGGAAAGGGATTGCCAGGGAGAGGTAGAGACACAGTGAAGAAAAATAAAGAAGGAGATAGTTAAGGCAACCAACCTCTGCATGAAGGAAGTGAGTAAAAGTAGAAGGAAAAAGAGACTGTGATGGTTCTCTAGGGTAATGGCCAGTGTGGTGGGGGAAAAAAGGATGGCACTCAGTAGGTATTAGGAAATGCAAAAGGAGGAAGATAGGTGTATATAACAAGGAAAACACAGGGAAGCAGAATGACAGTGAGGTGAACAAAGGTGCAAACAGAGGAAAGGCTAACAAAAGGGACAGCTAAAGGAGATAAGAATTTCTTCAGGTACATAAGTGAGAAGAGGAAACCAAGAGGAGAGATGGTGAGGATAAAACGGGTGGTGGGGGAGACTACGCAGAATAGGATCAAGAAAAATTAACTAGGAGACCATACTGGATGCAAGACCATACTGGATGCACCCAAGGGTACTAAAGAAACTCAGGGAGGTGCTAGCTGCCCCACTGATAGCCTTATTCAACAGCTCACAGGAATCAGGCATGGTGCCATAGGATTGGAGGAGAGCAGTTGTGGCCCCTCTCCATAAAAGCAGCAGCAGGGAGGAGGCTAGCAGCTATAGGTTGGTCAGTCTCACATCAGTGGTGGGGAAATTAATGGAAAACTTGTTAATGGAAAGGTTGGTAGAGTATCTTGAATCCAGTGGGCTACAAGACCAAAGGCAGCATGGATTCATGTGAGTAGGGTTATGCCCGACAAATCTGTTTGATTTCATTGACTGAGTGACCAGGAAAATAGATCAGGGGAAGGCAGTGGTTGTGGTCTATCTGGACTTTAACAATGCCTTCAATACTGTGTGCACAGGAGAATGATAAAGAAAAAGAGCAGCCTGCAGGACCCAAAGTGGTGAACTGGGAAAGGAACTAATTAGATTGGTAGGTGACAGTGGGCGGTAGTTAATGGCCAGGGGAGCGTGACAAGCAATGTGCTGCAGGGCTTACTACGGGGACTGGTCCTCTTCAATGTCTTAAGAAAGGATCTTGCAGAAGATCTAGAAGGGAAGGTATGCCTATTTTGTAGATGACAACAAAGTCTGGAATAGGGAGGACTATCAGGATGGGATGGAGAGGATGCATAGGGACCTTGGGAAACTCAAGGAGTGATCAAGAGCATGACAGTTGGAGTTCAGTGCTAAAACGTGCAACATCATGCAGAGGGGAGAGGCACTGACAGTCATTCAGCAGGAAAGGGACTTGGGTTATAATATCTAATGACATGTAAGTGTCAAGGCAGTGTGACAAAGCAGTGGGTAAGACCAGTGAGACACTGGGATGCATAGGGAAAGATATCTCCAGGACGATGAGACAAGTGGTTTTTCCACTGTATTGTTCTCTTATGAGACTCCACCTGGAGTGTTGTGTCCAATTCTGGAGGGTGCATCTCAGAAAAGACATAAGCAAGGTGGAGGCAGTCCAGAGGAGGGCAACTGAAGTGTTGCAGAGGTTGCATCAAAAGACCTAAGAAGAAAGACTGGGGGATTTCAACATGTGCACCCTGGAAGAGAGTAGAGCAAGAAGGGACATGATACATACCTACAAGTACCCCACAGGGGTGCACAGAAGCAGGAGGGGAGTCTCTTTCAAATGAGAAAGAGCACCAGGACCAGTGGGCATGTAGTAAAGCAGAATGGCAAGAAGTTCAAGAGGAATGTGAGGAAGTACTAGTTCACTAAAAAGTAGTGGACTCCTGGAACAGACTGCCAGTTGAAGTGGTGGAAGAGGAAACAGTAGAGGGCTTTAAGCATGTGTCGGATAGAGATAGGGGGAATATTAGCAAGTAGGCAGGGATGATGGATGGTCACCAGAGACCAGTTAGGATCTGCAGAGACAGATTAGACAGGCACCATCTGAGCAGAATGGGTTGGCAACGCAGTCCTTTTCTGCTGACAAACTGTATGTTTTTATGTTTTTATGGACACCATCTCCCACTCCCACTCTCCCCTTTTTCATAAAATGTGCCTGATATTATCAAAACATCAAACATGGCCAACTGCCTACTGTATGTCATTCTAATGTATCTGGCCACTAGGGACTTTCCTGTCACTGGCACCAGCATGTAATGTTTCTTTATGTTTCAGTATGAGGAAACAAGGTCTGAGAAAAGCATTTAGGAATAGTAATCAATGTGTGCCTAACAACTTAGCCCAACACTTACAAAACATAATGTTTTCATGGCTAGTGTTGGGAGTTCATAGGTTACAATAGGAGCTACTTTCTGACATCATCACAGCATATCTGTGGAACAGGTATAACACATATTGCCATGTTCAGGCAAGATGCACATCTGTATTCATTTGTTTATTTTGAATCAGAAGAGTATGCCATCTGAAAGAAAAAACTCTGGTCAGAGCCAATATGGCTGTGGAGAGCTTTTAGGAGTGGCAAGAGCAGTGAACAGAATATGTTGTACTCTCGCTGCACAGAAATCAGCCAAAATACTGCAGCGATAACAGTACTGCACATGTGTGATACTCGCACATGTGCAGTTTGTCCTGGAGTCAGACTTGTGCAACATGGCGGCAGTGCTGACATAACTACGTATAACAAACCAGTCCCCTCGGTTACTAGAATCCCATTAGTACTAGTCTTGAGCAGGTAGGACAAGGCAGCTGGTGGGGAGCTCATTAGGGGCTTTCTACATAATGACATCATTGTTTACTCAGCTAGCCTGAGAGAAGGATGATTATGTCATTTACTGTAGAACTCTCACAGCAGTAAAACCATTTTAGAGTCAGCTGCTCTTGGGGCACTTAGAATGTTCATCAGTAAGTTCAAGTGTGGCAGTTAGACTGGCAGGAGGTCTACCTCTGGGGCTCTGTCAAAGGGAGCCCTGGTATTTCTCACCCTAGTTTGGTAAAATCTTCAGTTTGCCTCCAGGACGTTTTAGTTTCACTCCAGGGGGGAGTGAGAGGGAATGCAGTTCTTTTGGATCCAAGGGGAAATCCCTTGAAGTTCCTGAAATTCACTGCTGCCTTAAGGAAGAACAATGAGTAGAATCTGACAGCTGCCAGAGAAAGAAAGGTGCCTTTTTTTTCTTTCAGTGACTGGGAGGAAGGAAGGAACAACTAATCTATGAGTACAGAATTTGAGACTGTTTTCTGAGGGAGTTGTCTGAGATGTGTATGCCCTAAATAAGGCTAGATAACACCGGTCAGGACTCCTTTCACCACAACTGTGCTGAATTTAAAGTTAGAGTTGGGAGTCTTTAGCAATTCATTGGAGACCTGAACCTCACGAACATACCACTGGGCATCGACAAAATTTTTGTTAAACAACCAGACAACGAAACCGGCAGGTTGACCACATTTTGAAGTCAGCTGCCAGTTTTGTATTAAAAGAAGTATTTTCTTTTTGGGGGCCCCCCACTTAGGACTGTCAGCTCTGAGTCAGAGCTGATTCGGGGGGTACAGGACCCCCGACAGACAGTGTTGGGTTCCAGTGGGTTCCCTACAGGGACGTGGTGATGTTGTCGCTGTAGGGGACCATACTGTTGAAATGTAGCTGACAGTGCGGTATACCGAGACTCATTTGGTGTAACCCTGAAGAAATGGCAGAGGCTGTTTGGGGCAAAGGGTGAGGAACACCATCTGGAGTTTCAGGCAGGGCTAAGTGGTTCATGGATGAGCACCAGTGTTCCCTGGGAAATGACCATGCACCAGGAGGATTTTAAAGTGTGTGGCACATCCCACAGATATACACTTTGGAAGAGAGATAAGAGATGTTTTTTGTGAAAAACTTTACTGCCTAGCAAAGTGTCCTGCAAAAGTGAGTGTGCCTGTATTGCAATGATAAACATTTGAAGGGCCACCCTTGCTTTAAGTAACATCTGTAAATAAAGCCATACTGCAAATTCCCAGTTGCTGCACTAGACATTCCACTTATTTCTTCTAGTGTGAACATTATTGGGGCTCCTCAGCTGTTAGGTCTAGCATATGCCTAGCATCCTCTTCCATGGACCTGGTTGTAAATAAAAAGGTCAATTTTAGTATGTACCCCCACTCCCCATCCTCTAGATAATGAGCCTGGTATACACTCCAATGCTAGGGGTGGTATCATGAGTGTAGCTCTGCCAAAATAAAATTGTATGCCATGTAGTTGTCAGTAGTCTTTTAAGGGGGGAGCCAGCTAGCCAAAGGTGATGTGGGGGTTACATACATATGCACGATACTCGTGCATGCACAGTTTAAGTCTGTGCCACCATGTTGCACACGGCGGACGTCACGTCCACGCTTGCAGAAAGGAAAAGTAGTGCACCAGGAAGTGGGTATGTTTATGTGGCCTGCAGAGGGGAAGGGCTGCATAAACAGAATCACTGGAAACTATGCTGGAGCACTGGGGCACAACATCAGACAGCAGTCCAGTTATGTGCTTCCACCGTGCTCTTTTACAAATCTGATGATGGCATAACATCTGTGGAGCTTGGCCCACACAACCATAAAAATCAGACTCAGGAGGAGACAATTAACAAGCTAGAGATCTGGTCTTGGATTTGCTCATCATCACAGTCACTTGCTCATTCTTTTCTAAGCAGTAATTTCTGGTAAATATGCCTTAACCATATTGAGCTCAGTGCTGGTAGACTACTTCTGGTTTTCCCCTGATTGTATTAGGAGAAGGTAGCAGCAGTCTTGAAGTGGTTGCTGCCAGTGCTGGCATGCTCTGAAAAAAGTAGTCCCCATGCTCATCTGCACATTTTAGAATTGACCTCTTGGGTGGGATATTAAAAGGGATTGCACATGGCGCAATAGTGTTGCACCATGCACAACCCACTGATGCACCCCAGCACGATATTCAAAAGGGGATCCTGATGCACCAGGGTGCACCAGTAATGTATGCTGTGCAAATGCAGGGGGGCGTGCCCATGCACATTCTGCACATCCCGATATTCAGCCTGGGATGTGCAGCGCATATGGTGGTGCAACCAACCCCTACTTGTGCCGCACACTGGTGCTCAAAGTAGAGCCACAAAGAAATAGGAGCAAGGGCCGGCCACCCACAGGTGAGCTGCCATATTGCAGGGTGCAACACAGTAGCCGCCAGCTGTGGATGGCCATCTGAGCCCCTGTGCCAGGGTCCGTCGGCATGGCACCCCTCCACGCCCGATCGCAGGTATCAGTAATAAATAAAGAAGTCCTATATCCCTGGTGATCCAGTGGACCACTTCCATCCCAATCACGGGCAGTAGTAAAATAAAATAAGTCCTATATCCCTGGTGGTCCAGTGGACCGCTTCCAGCCCGATCGCGGGCAGTAGTAAAATAAAATATGTCCTATATCCTGGTGGTCAGTGGACGCTTCCATCAATCACGGGCATACATACTGAAGCAGTTTAAAATAACCCTGGTGGTCCAGCGGTACCCCCTCCCCACCCGCCCAGGCCCGCCACTCAGCTCCCCTTCAGTCAGCGGTGAGCAGCAGCTCCCCACCCTCCAGCCACCCGCCGACCCGACTGACTGCATACGGTACAGCTGCACCATTGATCCACAATGTGGGCCAATGGGCATGCAGACTATGCCGTACTACACAGTCCAGATATGTGAATGGATTCATTCACTATCGGGACTAATAATAATCAGTCTGATCTACATGCCCATTAGCTTCCATCAGACAATAGAATACAACTCATACATGTATGCAGTCAGTCGATGAGGCGGGCTGCTGGAGGGTGGAGAGCTGCTACCCGCTGCTGACCGTGGGGGGGAGTGGGGTGGCGGGGCTCAGTGGGCGGTTGGGGAGGGGGGTACCGCTGGACCAGCAGGGTTATTTTAATCTGCTTCAGCATACGTACACCTGCGATTGGGCTGGAAGCAGTCCACTGGACCACCAGGGATATAGGACTTATTTTATTTTACTACTGCCCGCAATCGGGCATTGTGGCACTTTACCACACTGTGCAGGGGGTGTCGGTCCCCGATGGCTGCAGCCTGGCAGGACTCCAGGCGCAAGTCACCGGGGATCTGCACACCTGCATGCAAATGGGGCCACAATGGCATGATAATGGTCCCAGTTGCACCTTGCATGCATTATGGGATCATTTGCATATCCACCACTGAATATCGTGGTTCCTGTGCTTAGCGCAACCACACTTGAGCTGGTGAATCCCCCTACTCCTCTCTTGCCACTTGCGCTGGTGCAGTGCCACTGTGCCATGTGCAATATGGGAGGCCACGTTGCCATATTCAATGGTGCTGAGCCATGGCGCAGCACCGTTGAATATCACCCAGCACACTCCATGGTGCATCCCAGTTGTGCTGTGCCTGGCTTGTGCCCCTGCCTGGCGCATGTCTGAATATCCTACCCCTTGAGTTAAAGGGGACAGGAATTGATTACATATGTGCAGCTGTTTAAAATGTCTCTATTTTTATAAATTATATTCATACCTCTAAATGATCCCTATTTTAACCGTGCCTGAATAAAAGCTGAAGCTGTCAGTTGTGTTTTGTTTTGTTCATTTTAGATTTATGGAACTGTTTTTTAATATAACAGCAGATTAGGTACATACTGTATGGACTCATGTTGATACATGGACATATTAGGACAACAGTATCTCAGTTACAAGGGGGTCTATGTTAGGTTTGGGTTTTGAATGTACACATACACTAGTCACTTGTTACAGAATTGCAGATATATCATGTTTATGATAGAAAAAGTTTGACTATTCATGAGTAATATGGACTTACTGTACACAGAGTTTAAGAAAAATGTATCTGAACAATAAACTGTATAAAATTTGATTGAAACCACTGTGTGAAACAGCTGGTGAATGCTTAACTTACAGTAGAGCAGGTTGTCTTCTAATCTATGTTTTACTTAATACATATATATTTTCATATTTATAAGACTTTTAACATCATTTACTATGTATTGCTGAAAGAGCTACTGATGCCTCAAAGAAACTTTGAAAAACATAATAATTAGGTAAAATTCTGCTTGTGTTCCATATATATTTAGATTTCTTCTTCCCATTATTTATTACTGAGAAAATGTGCATGAATGCATGATTTTATCCTTTGTAGTTACTTTAAAGTTAATCTGCCTCTATAGCTTACTCCCCACTTCAAGTCATAACGCTCTGATGTGACATCACAGTCTGTTGCCATGAGAGTAACTGTGATGTCACAAGCAGTGCATTATCACCTCAGGTAAGGAGACAGCAACAGAAATAGATGAACTCTTCAGGAGCAAAAAGCCTGTTTTCATGCAAAGTACCTCAGCAATAAATAATGTGAAATGCAAGTTGAACTTTATCTAAATATTATGTTTTGTTAAAGTTCTCTTGAAGGTGTCAGATGCACTTTAAGCTTATTTTTCCTTGCATGTTTAATCATTGTAATTTACTAATACTAGCACAGACACACACAGAGGATTTTAAAATGAAACTTCAAGTTGGTTTATAGCTTGTGTCAAGGAGTGAACTTTCAAGTCAATGAAATTTGACCTTGGAATAATTTTCTTTTGATGAAACAAATCCTGTCTTGGCAAAGGAATTTGCACAGCTGAGGCTGTTTGGAAGTATAGGGGTTATGATAAACAAATGTAAATATCTCTAAACATATACAGTTTACAGATAATATACCTTATGAAAGTTGTTCAGGGCAACAAGACCTTTTAAATGAGCCTATTCATTAAGCTTCATTAATTATATGTTTTAAATGATGGCCAACTGATTACCTGAATTTTCATTTTTCATCACAATTTTCACCTTTCAGATGGTTATATGTAAAAAAAATTTAATAAATTCAGATTAGTGACTACCCTCATTTGTTTGGAAGGTGTGCACATTTGCTCTCAGAGAAAAGCAGCTTGTATTTCTGTGTCCATTATTCTAATTAAAAAGAAAGAAGAGAGTATTTCTTTAACTGCCATGGAGATTTGCAGAATGGAAGGATACACTGAAAACTCCTTAAAGATGTGTTCCACAGAAACAACTTTTTTCAAGTGAAAGCAGGATGGCTGTGGGCTCTGTCCACAGCCATAAAAAACAGCCTTAACAATTTAAAATAACTAGCGATGTTCCTGAGGTTCTCATTACAGTTCTAAAGAAATAAATGTTCAGCAATTGCATAAAGCAGCATTCATGCTAAGCCCTACAACGGATGGGGATATGTTTGTAGTCTCCAAACAATATATGTGATTGATATCAGCAGTGCAAAAAGTAGACAAACTAAAGTGGCAGAGTGCTTTGTTGCTTGTGTAAAAAGAACAATCAAGTATCTCATCAAGGGGACAGTTAACATCTGTAGAGAAATATATTCTAGTTTGTTTCCACTCAATGTGCAACCCTCTCAAATCCATACGGAGCTGCCCTTTGTACAACAGAGAGCCTGCTTCTGTGAAGATGACAGCAGTTGCTACTCTAAAAGTTATTAGTCTGGCCTAAAATCTCTTTTCACAGCACTGGAGATTAGATCTTCTGATGAGCTCATTAGGACAGCTGACATTTATAGTATTTCAGGATGTGTGCCTTCACTGAAGTTGCTGAACAGAGTAAACAAGTAAGATAGTAGCATAATAAAGTTGGAATGGATTCTGGGTCCACATAAAGAAGGGTAACATAAGTACACTGTGCAAGCATGTACCAATGTATAGGGATTCCCCATACACTCTGTTATGCAAAGTACCCGATGAGTCCCTTGGTAAGCAAACATTTGTCCAGGCTTACCTTAAACTGTGCAGTTCCTAGAAACATAGAATTTGATGGAAGATTAGGACTGCTTGTCCCACCCAGTCTGACAATTTTTTCCCCTGCTTTCTGTATGCTGTCACTGCAGAACCTACTTACTCTCTGGCTCTCCTCCCCCACTACCCACCCGGATTCCCTTGTGCTTACCTCATGAATTCTTGAATCCCATCTGTTTTCATGCCACCACATCCCTGGAAGACTGTTCCAGTCATCCATCACTCTTTCAGTGAAGTACTTCTTCACATCTCTCTTGAATTTACCACCTTCTAGTTTCATTGCATGCCCCTTGTTCACATGCATCTTTTCCTCTGAAAAATACTCCCCTCCTGTACCTTATTTATCCCCATGAGGTATTTATAGATCTCTAGCACCCTCATTTACAGTACATACATGTTGAGGTCCTTCAGTCTCTTTTTGTAGAGCTTCTGATGCAGACCCTGAACCATTTTAGTTTTCTTCCTCTAGACAGTCTCTACTCTGGCTATGTCATTCTTGAGATGTGATTTCCAGAACTGGACATAGAACTCCTTGTGGGGTCTCACCAGTGAGCTATACAGTGGCAACACCCCCTCAGTCCTTCTGCTGTTGTTATCCCTCCCTATACACCCCAACATTCTGCTGGCCCTACCCACTTCCTTGTTGCACTGCCTCGCCACCTTAAGCTCATCAGATTTGGTTACTCCCAGGTCCTGTTCCTGTTTGATGACTGTCAATACCTCTTTTCATATTTTGTACTCCATCTCTGGGTATCTGTGCCCTAAGTGCATGATTTTGCACTTTTTCACATTGAAGCCCAGTTGCCATTCCCTTGATCACTCCTCAAGCATTCTCAGGAATCTAGAAATTCTTTCCACACCCTCTGGAGGGTCCACCCCATTTCAGATTTTGGTGAGAAGCAGACCTTACTTTCCATCTCATCAGCAATGCCACTTATAAAGACTTTAAAGAGGACTGGTATCAGTACAAAGTCCTGAGGTACACTGCTGGTCACCCTCCCTTCTCCGGAGTAAACCTCTTTTACTACCACCCTCTGTCACTTATCCCCTAACCAATTTCTTATCCAGGTTACCACCTTTGAACCTACTCTTAAGCCGTCCAGTTTCCTTATGAGTCTCCTATGTGGAATGGTGTCAAAAAACTCACTGAAATATAAGTAGACTTTGTCCACTGCTCCAGTATGATATATTCCCTTGTTACCAGTCAAAGAATCCATACTGCCGCTGGTCTTGCAAATCACTGTATTCAAGATATTCCACAATTCTTTACTTTGGTTGTGTCTCCATTAGCTTCCCTACCACTGATATCAGGCTGACTAGACATAATTACCAACCTCCTCCTTGCTACAGCTTTTGTGAAACAGGACTACATCTGCCCTCCTCCAGTCTTCCTGAATTGTTGAAAAGGGCTGTCAGAGATGCAATCAAGAAAAGCAACTACAACCATGCTCAGTGAAACTGGGAGGGTGCTGCTGACAGGGTTGACTAACCCTGAATGTAGCATGATCAAAGTAATAGCTACACTCCAGTGGAGGTAGACAAACTGAGTAGTCAGCACATGTAAGTTACATGTGCAAGCTACTCAATTTGCCTGCCTCTAATGGAGGGCAACTGCTATTTTGATCTGTCAGTGATGTAGCCAGCACCTCCCTGAGATCCCTCAATACCCTTGGGTGTACACTGTCTGACCCCATTACTTTGTCCATTTTCAGATTTGTGAGTCCCTTCAAGACTCTCTCATCTATAAAAAGACTAGTTTCTATCTCCTTCCCTCCAGTGCTCCTGATGCTTTTATGTGGCCCATCCCCTTTCCCTTCCTCTGTGAAGACTGAACAGAAGTATTTGTTCAGGATCTCTGCTTTTTTCTGGTCCTCCTCTGGCAGTCCCCACCTGCCCTTCTTAATCTCATTATCCCTCCCCTAGTCTTCCTCTTTTCACTTTTGTACCTAAAAAAAATATCTTGTCCCCTTTCATTACCTTCTGGGCTATTCTTTCCTTTGTTTGGGACTTTTCACCTCTTACTGCTTTCCCTCACTCCATCTGCTTGATACACCTCTCTGTCCTCTTCCCTTTGCATCCCTTTATACCTCCTGAAAGCTACCCTTTTAGGTTTTACCTTTTCAGTCACTTCCTCAGAACTACAGTAGTCTCCTTTTCCTCATATTCTTGTTCACTCCTTTTCTGCAGAGGTTTGTTGCCTTCACTATGCCTTCCCTAAGCTTAGTCCACTGTTCCTGGCCATCCCTTCTGCTAGGTTATCAATGAGGCATTTGCATTTTTTTTTTAATCTGCCCTCCTAATGTCCAGGAGGCTTGTCCTTAGGTGGTTCACTTCCACCACTGTCCTTATGTTGAACCACACTGTACAATGATCTCTTGTCCCCAGGAGACCTCCCACCTTGACATGTGTAATACTGTCCCTGTTCTTGAGCACCAGGCCCAATATTACCCCATCACGAGTGGGCTTCCTGACTAGTTGCCAGAGAAACACCCCTATAAGGGGTCAAGGATGTCCCTGCTTCTGGTTGAAGCTGCAACTGGGAGGATCTAATCTACATCCAGCAGACTGAAGTCCCCCACCAGCAACACCTCCCTTTTTTCTGCTATTGTGCCTTCCACCATTGCTTTATCTAACTTCTTCCCCTGTGTTGGAGGTCTGTAGATCATGCCAGTGTGTGCAGTGGCTCTGTTTTCCATTTCCAGGGTGACCCACAGTACCTCCAACCCCTCCATTCTCCCCTGGATTCCTTGTATCTCCACTGCTTTGATATCCTCCCTTACATACAGCACCTCCTTTCCTCCTTCCTTACCACCCTGTCTTTCCTGAACTGAGTATAGCCTGGCTTGGCCATGCTCCAGTCTTGGTTTCCTGTGTGCAATGACTCACTAATGGTTACTATGTCCAAGTCTGCCTCCTCCATGATAGATCCAGAATTTTATTTTCTCAACTTCAACGCATGGCCATCCACAATTTGTTACCACTCTGTCTGTGACACTCTTTTTTCCTTTACTTCCTTCTCTCATCTTTTTTTACATCCCTTGTTCCTGTCCCCTTTCATTTCTGCCACTCTGTTATTTTATTTATTTTTGCACCCTGGGGGATTTACCCTCCCACTGGGTCCTCCCTTCTTCCTGATTCAGTCTGTGGGTGCAGGTGTAATTTATGCTGCTCTGATTTCTTTAACCCCCCACCCCACACTTAAATGCTTATCAAAGTAACATTTAAACTGCCCACTGAGGACTGTGATTGCCTTCTAGATGGATGCAGGCCATCACCCCTGTGTAGGTCTGTATCCCTCTAGGTTGGTCCCCAGTCCCCAGTGTAGCCAACCCCCCTCCTTTCTACACCATTCCTTCAACCATGAGCTGAAACTTTTGATATGGAGACCTCTATCCTCCCCCCTGTCGCAGACGGGCAGCACCACAGCAAATGCCACTGATCGCACTACCTTTCTAGGACCCTTCCCCAGCTTCCTAAACTCTCCTGCACAATCCCAACACTGTCCCTAGCCTGGTTATTAGTCCCTAGGTGGAAAATGAGATCCAGCTCCCCGTCCTGCCTTGATGCCTCAGTAATCTTTAGGATCCTCCCTCCATCCCTCTGAGCTGATGTGCCAAGTAGATACCTCCCCCTCCCTATTTCCTCCTTTTCTCTTCCAAAATCAACCCCCCTTATGATGGAGTATCCCACCAGAAGTTGCTTCCTCCTCTGCTGGGGTCCTTTACCTCCCCCTTTTGAGTCTACCTTATATTGGACTCCCACATCCTCTCTGGCCACTACCATGGGTGCCTCCTTCCCACAGTCCTGTCCCACCAGAGTGGCACATTTTGTAAAAGTGTCTGTGTACACTAACCATGTGCTATTATTTTTTGTATCACTGTTCCTCCTTTGTAACCCTTTTTCCCAGGTTGCCCCTGAAAAAGGGACATTCCATCTTAGTGGGCCTACCCAGTTACCAAAATTCAAATAAATAAGTAAATGAGCTTTGTAGTGGCACCAGATGAGGAATGTGCCCCTAACCCACCATTCCCACCTACCTGGAGACCACCACAGTCCAGTCAGACGTCCTTCTCCTTGCCATCCTCTGTGGCAATGGTGGTAGATTCTCTTCTTTTTTCAAATTCAAGTTTATTAGCTCTTTATTATTACAGAGTAAGAAGCATTCCAGGCATATAGTATACATCATAGTTGTTACAACACGTACACAAACATGACACTTCTTACTCTCCGCCCCCTCCACCACCCTCATCCCTTCCCCCTCCCTTCACAGGTAACAGTGAGGTTAGAAAGATGTCAGGGCCTTCAATGACTGCAAGTACTGGAGAGGTCCAGTCTTAAACATTACAACCATCTTACACCAATCTACCCAGAAAACTGGGTCCCTGTTTGAAGCAAGTATAGAGTGTGTAGATATTCCCATGTAGAAATGTATCTGGGGAGGCACTTCCTCCTACTTGCTCCAACTTTCTCCATATTCAGATTGAACAGCAACTCCTACAACCATTCTGCATAAGATACTGGGAGGTCATCCAGCCAATGTCTCAGTACCACTTTTTTGAGTGAGGATGATATCATGGCCATGTAATATCTCTTAGCCTTTACATTGATCTTGGCATAATCCCCCAATAAACACACCTCCGGAGTGAAGTGCTGTTCAATCCCAAGCAGGGGGTCCACTTTGAATTTGATCATCTCCCATAATTCTTTAATTGAGGTGCATTCCCAAAAGATATGATATAATGACCCCTCCTCTTTGTGGCATCTATTACATGAAGGGTCAGATATACGACCAATTTTATATAGTTTAACTGGGGCCCAGAGCAAGTTATTTAAAAATTGAAACTGCATAACCCTTAATCTAGCCTGGGTTATATGCCGGTAGGTGTGTTGCCAGATAACCTCCCAATTACTGTCCTGATCATTGAATTGGGCTGACCAACAGTGGGGCTTACCAGCAAACTCCGCATATGTTTGATTGAATAAAAGACTGTATAATTTGGATACCACGTGTGGTTCCCAGACAACCTGAGAGATGAACTCCAAAAAGCTCCAGTAGTCCTTTCCCCCCTAAGCTCATCCTGTATTTGTACCAACAGATGTCTTAACTGGAGAGTCTTAAATGTCTGATTAGGCCTAATTTGATACTTGTGGAAAAGGGCTTCAACCAGGTAACACTTCTCGTTCTGTAAAAGGTCTTTAATCCTTAAGCCTTTTAATTGAGGTATCCAGGTATCTAAAATCATTTCCCCACCAATTTTTAAATTAGGATTTTGACACAGCGGTTGGTAGCTGTCCTTGCTAGGACAGTATTCTAATAAGGAACATAGCTGATTATCAATTCTTAAGGAAACTTTAATTGGAGTAGATGCCAATTTGGAGGTGAGAGACTTTGTTGAATAAAAGAGGGAAATCGGATCAATACCAGCTGCTTTGATCAATTCAGTTTCTAGTGTAACTCACGAGGGGACACAAAGTAAAGAAATCGCCTCTGTGGAGGTCAATAACCATTTGAGATACTTACTAGCACTACTTGCCCAGTAATATAGACCAAAATGTGGCAGTCTTAAGCCACTTTCTCTCTGGGGTCTGCTGATTTATGGTAAGCTCTGCAGAAAGTTTTCCCCTTCCAGATAAAATCTGAGATTATAGTGTGTACCTTCTTGTACCAATTCAGTGGTAACCATATGTTAAGCATACTAAGAGGATAAAACACCCTTGGTAACACATTCATTTTAATTAAATTGATTCATCCCCAGAGAGATAAGGGAAGTCTGCGCCACCTTAATAAATCCTGTTGAATTGTAGTTCTGATTGAGTCTAGATTTAATTTCACCATTTTAGAGTCACTCCTTGCCAGAACAATACCTAGATACTTAAGGGTATGAGGGCTCCACTGCAATCCTAGTTCCATCATTTTGGCCTTATATAACCTAGAGTTAAGCGGGAACACCAACGTTTTCCCTATGTTTAGTTTATAATTAGACATTTTGCTATAATTCTCTATAATTTCCATCACCATCAGTATGGTTTGTCTGGGATGGGTCAAATGGAGGAGAATATTGTCTGCATAAGCGGAGACTTTAAATTCCTGTCTTCCTATCACTATTCCTTGAATCTTTGGGTCTTGCCTGATTTTAGAAAGAAGTGGCTCCAGGTGAAGGTTAAAAAGGAGGGGTGAAAGGGAACACCCTTGTCTGGTCCCCAAAAATAGGTGAAACCCTGAAAAAAAAAAAACATTTTACAATATATCCTTTCACTAGGTTGATTATATAAGGAGAACACACTATTAATAAAAGAGAGGGGGAAACCAAATTTCTCCATAGTCAAGGATAGAAATTGCCAATCAACACTGTCGAACACCTTCTACGCATCCAGCGACATCAGCCCACATGGAGTATTGGCATCCCTGCATGCAGACAAGACATGAGACAGTTTGCGCATGTGGTCAGAGACCATTCTATCTGTCATAAACCCAACTTGGTCCTTGTGTATTAATACAGGCATAACCGTCACTAGTCAAGTCACCAAAATTTTAGCCAGAATCTTGACATCGTAACTGATTAATGAAATGGGCCTGTAACTGGATACCTTATCAGGGCCTTTCCCTTCTTTGGTAATCACTATGATAAGTGCTTCAAAAAGATGTTTATCAACCCTGTCTGAATTGAGTATACAAGTAACCAACCTTTTTAATCCTGGGACCAATTGTTTAGCAAATGATTTATAAAAATTTGGGGAGAATCCATCTGGTCCTGGGGCTTTATCCAGAGAGAGTGACTGAATTGCCTTTAGAATTTCCACCTCAGAAATAGGAGAGGAAAGTCCATCTCTCATTTCCACCAGCACCAATGGTAATTAACAGGAAGAAAGATATTTCACTACCTCCTCCCTCCCCAGTCAGAGACTCATAGGGCTGTACAGATACCTATAATATTGTTCGAACTCCAGAGTAATCTCTTGAGGAAGAACCTTAGTGGCTCCGTCCCTATGGGATGTGATGCTCTGAATTATTTTTGAGGATTCCACCGCCCCCTTAACCTCATGGCCAGTAAGTGACCAGATTTTTCCCCTTGATCTAAATACAATGCCTTGGTTTTGAGAATAGCATATTCTGCTTTCTCTCACAAAATTTCCCCATACTGACTTCTCAATCGAATCAGCCTCTCCTTAATTTCAGCCAGGGTGGTCACCAAAAGGGTCCGTTCTATTTCCCTAATCTGAACCAATAATTGCTTGGCTCTACTCTCCCTCTATCTCTTTCTGTATGCTGCTAATTTCATTAACACAACTCGTAGCATGCATTTCAGCACTCCCCATTCAACATCTCCCTTCCCTGTTGAGTTAAGATTTTCTTTTTCATATTGTTCAATTTCCTGAATAATGTTACTTTTTATTTGGTTTGAGTTCAATACTTGATTATTAAATTTCCAAATGGTCTGCCTGGGGGGTGGGGGGTTAGGGGAAAGATCTATAATGCATCTGAGCATCGAATGGTTCGAGATAACTCCAGGAATGATTGTACAGCCCGAGAAACCTGGAAGCACCAACTGACTGATCAGAAAATAATCAATCCTGGACCTAGATTTATGCACTTCTGATATAAATGTAAACTCTCTGAGTGAGGGGTGTAACACCCTCCATGGGTCACATAGACCAGCATTATCAGATAGTTCCTGTATTGCTTTTTGGGCTGGAGTTAGACCAGCTCTCTTTTTCCCATCCTTGTCCACCTCTGGGGTAAAAGGTAAATTCCAGTCTCCCTCCAGAAACACAGGGAGGTGCACAAAGGAGGACAAGATCTTAAGCAGCTCTATGAAGAAATCTGGTGTATCTACATTGTGGCCATAGATACTCCCAATTATTACCCTTGTTCTGAACAAAAGGCCTTGAATGAGAAGGTAGCGGCTACTAGGATCCTTGATAGTTTGCATGCATACAAAGGGAATCTTTCTCACTATTAGACTAGCTACCCTTCTACTAGCTGTGCTGTCTCCTGCCATATAAACCTGTCCCACAAATTGTCGTCTAAAAAGGTGGGTCTCAGACGCAAGCATATGTGTTTCTAGTAAACAGATAATCTGCCTTCTTTTGCATCTGCAAGTGCTTAAAAACTCTGTATCTCTTATTCCTAGCCCCTTTAATGTTCCATGTAATGAATTCATAGGGACTACCCATTAGACATATAAAAAATGTGCTATACCAAGATAATAACCCTTAAGTTACTACACACTGCTCTCACTATAACGAGGCTCCTCCAGTGGTGACAATCTGCAAAATCCATTACCCTGCGCTTAATGCCCTCTCCCTCCCCCCAAATCCCCCTTCTTCTCCTATCCCACTTCACCTCCATCTTCCCATATCCCCTGAAACTAACAAAACAAATACCCTAAATTCATTGCAAAAAACCCTGTCTCCCCTTCCCTCCAACCAAAACACACTTCGGCCCATGAACACACAAGTTCCAACCCTCCCAATCTCACTCCTTGCCTTCCCACCCCTTAAAACTAATGTATATAAGGCAAGTTCACTAAAAAACTTATGTTAAAGTCCAAGAAAATGGTTGCTCTTATATCTATCCTTATCTCTGCTATCGGGTTTGCTCCGCTAGAATCGCAGACAAAAATACCCATTAACTCCTTTCACAAGGGGAGCTCCCCCAAGAACACGGGTTCAAATTAAGATTGCCCAAAATAAATATGTTCCAGGAACCTTAGAACCACCTCTGTAGTTTAATAGCGGGCAGTTATTTTCACTGTTCTCCCCCATCTCGGCAGTAATAAAGTTTAGGGCACCTTCAAAAAACCATACAGAATTCCGATTAGCTTAAGATCTCCACTAAGTTGAAGCTCCCCATATAAGTATCCCCTCCCGTAGGCTACTAATTCAAATTGCCTATCTATAACGAATGAACGTTTCATGCCTTAAAATAACAGACAGCGTGCTTTGAGTTGTATCCATTTAACAGCTGAGTCTCTTACAAACTGTCCTGCTTGAGGATCATCCTAATACTGGAATCAGACCCAGTCAAAAACCAAGTATATAGCAAGATAACATGACGAAAGAAAGGGAACTTAATGTAAAAAGTCTTAAATTCTTTGAAAACACGGTCTGTGAGGAAAAGAGCACACTCTCCAGATAAACAAGGAGAAAGAACTCCCTCTAGTGGACAAACATATTCTGCTGCAAAGGAGACCTTGATTTTGCACACTATTATACAAACCCAGTGTGGGATATTCCTGTCCCAAATTTTAATCACTCAGCTATTGCCCAGGAGCAACCTGAAAAACCCATCTTCCAGATGAAACCGCAGCTTACATCAGCTTCCCAACAGTCTCACCAGTCTATTACTTGGAATGGCCCTGATGAGAAAGAAAACAAGATGCTCCCATAAACTTAAGCAGCTTCAGAACTAATATGAGACCAATCCATCACGCACAGTAGGGGGTATACATTCCTTTAACCGAAACACAGGGGTGAAACAGGATCTCTTTCCTTAAAGCATATGAGATTAGTCTCACCACAAACTATTTTAAACACCACAGAAATACAGCTCCTTTCAGCCCTGTTTGAACAGATCCTGCAAGGCCGTTTTCAGTCCCACAGCAGCCGCTTGCACATCTTCATAGCTGACCCAACCTCCAGACAGCAACACTTGTAACTTCGCTGGGTACCCCATGCAGAATCAGGTACTAGAGGCAATCAGTTTAACCATCAATGGGTGGTATTTTGCTCTCTTTTGCCAAACAGATAGTGGCAGGTCCTGAGTTATTCTCAAAGTGGCTGCCTCCCATTTTATTCCTTTTAATTCTTTAATCTTCATAAGTACATGTTGCCTTTATTGATAATTCAAGAAGTGAAAAATAAAAGTCCGTGGGGGGGCCCTGGGTGGTGGCATCGCTCGCAAAGCCCGATGTGCTCTCTCGATTGTATAATTGGTCCTGAAGGGTGTAGGGCCAGCTAACTTCAGCAGGAATTTCTAAATAAACAAGATGGAATTATCTCCCTCTTCCTTCTCCGGCAGGCCAATAATGATAACATTATTGCACCTGCTTCTGCCTTCAAGGTCCTCTATTTTGCTTTCCATTCTGGTGACCTTCTGCTGTAAGGCAACAAAGTCCAGCTCCTGTTTGGCAAGACGATGTTCCAGTGAGGTGATTCTGACTTTGCAATCACCGGTTCTTCTGGCCAGATCTTCCAGAGCCTGTGTAACTGACTTCAGCTCTTCAGTAGCTGAGAGAAGTTCTGCCTGAAATGGTTTACATTCAGCCAAAGATTGTGCTAATGTTAAAGGCTCGTTTGCTGTGGTGACAGGATCAGTTTCCGATTCCCCTGAAACTAGCGAAGCCCTGGATTTTATTGGGGCCTTCACCGGGGTGGCTGGCGGAGTATGTCTCGGTTGCGTTCTCCACATTTCCACTTCCATTTGCAACCATAACACCTAATAGCGCTTCCAGATGTCTTCATACACATTGTAGGGGAAGAAACTTTAATCAGATAGCCGTTTATGACTCTTAAATAGTCTGCGATTGGGATGGGAGGCTGGAGCTGCTAGATCAGGCTGCTATTCAGGAACTTGCATCATGTGACTCTGGCAATGGTGGTAGATTCAATGGCCCTTGGGTGGTGGAAGATGGCCCTTGAATCCTAGCCAACTTGGCCTGGAGTCTAGAAACCTCCTCCCTCAGCCCAGAAAGGTGAGTGCAGATGGGGCAGCATTTCAGTCTTTAGAAGGTCTGTCAGAAAACTGCCACTCCACAACCACTGCACTGCACCTTTCCCAACATTCCCATTCCTACACCTACTATGTTAACTGAAGATAAGTTTGTACCTTTACCCTAGATAGGGTTTTTCTATTATTCCCCATTTTTGTTTTCCATAATCCTTTTTACTGTACATGCCCTTAGATAGGGTGTTTTAAGGTTTCTCTTTCATCTCCTTCTATCCTCCTTTTACCCTTACCCTAGATAGGGTGTTACCTCTATTTCCACCATCAAGGTGATTCTAATTGCCCCCTTCAAACTTTACCTTTTTCCTTCGTACACTTACTCTAGATATGGTACAGTATTTCCACACAGCAGCTGCTTCCCGTTTACTTCCCTCTGTCTTCTATTGTGGTAGCAACAAGCATAAGGTACTTTACCTTATATTACCTCACTGATCCGGCAGAGTTCAGTGCATGCCTGCTATTGCATGTGGGTGCCTGCCGATGCCTAAGATGCTAATCCTGTTCAGCTCCTGTTCTGTTCCATTCACGCTTTGGGACATGAACGTGAATGAGACACATTAGGTGGAATGGAATTTATATGCTGAACTTGGGGGTTATTTGAGCCCTGATTGGCTAGCTTGTTCTGCTGTTCCTGTCTCCTAATTGAGCCCTGACTGCTGATTCCTGTGCTGCTCATGCAGCTCCTGTAATAACAAAAAAAGCAGTTTAATCCATGGTTTGATTTGATTTTTAGCACTACCTCCTGCTGCTGGCATTGGCAGCTTCTCCCAGAAGGAATTTATAAACTTATAAAATAAAAAGTAAGCATGCAAAAGATTCATGCAAAACATTCATACTAAGGAAAAAACAAATTACAGTATATTGCAGTATTTATTTAGTGTCGGAGGGGGGGCACACTGAGCCAAATATCATTTTCAGACCAGACCTGGGGGCGCAGGAAGATTAAGTGACTTGCTAATGGTCACAAAGTATGCATGTGGCAGTAGTGAGACTCAGACCTTATTCTGATTGGGCTGCTGGTTCAAAGCTCAGTGCTCTAACCTCTAGGTCATACAACCAATATACTGTACAGTAAGTGGTCATGGTTCTTCTGAAAGTGGACTAGAAACAATTACACATATTTATGACATTAGTTAACTTGGTTTTAGCATCAATAAAAATAGTTAAAGAAATGACATTGTGTCCTGTGAGTTTTGTACTTAAATTATTGTTGTAGACACATTGACTGTCTGAATTCTGCTATTTTTATGTTTGCTTGGGCGCACAGTGCACAAGAAACATATTGAGGTAGTAGAGCATTGCAGAGGTGTGGTTGTGTTGTGTCCAATCCAGCAGATGCTTTAATGGGTGCGTCTGTTGGCCACCAATTAATGCTGAAGCTGCTGATGATGGTAGTTTCAGAGTGAGCGCCACACTTGAAAGAAACTGCCACTGCAGTCAGGAGCAGTTTCGTCATTGCAGTGGCAGTCCCCCCTCCCTCCCAACTAGTCACACAGCAATACAACAAATTAGCTCCCTCCCACTGCTGCTGCCTATCCTGCACCCTCCGTGAAATCTGCCGCTGCAGTCAGGGGCAGTTTCATTAATGCAGCAGAAGTTCCCCTTCCCTCCCAACCAGTCACAAAGCAGAACAGCAGATTAGCTCCCTACCACTGCTGCCAGCCCCGCACCCTATGTTCTCCATCCCCTGCTGACATCATGGTGCTCAATCCCCATGTCAGCATGTATCCTCCCCATTAATATGGCACACTGGGAGCCCACCCCATAAAATTCTTCTTTTCTGTTTCCAACACCAGAATGTCCACTCCCGGTGTCGGATGCACAGCCCCCCATGACCCTATGTTCTCAGCTGACCTCATGGTACCCAATCCCCAGGACAGCATTGATCCCCCTCCGGTACTCTCTCCGGTACTCTGGCATACTGGGATCCCCCCCCAAGTGTGCCAAAATCTGTTTTGTAATATTTTACCTGTAAAAAAGAAAAGAGTCCCACAACATTTTTTTTTAAACCTGAAAAAAAAGAAAACGGTCCCTCGTGGTTCCCCCCGGCCCCTCTCCGCCAACCTGCACCCTCCCTCTGTGCACCCCACTCCCTGCAGCCCCCTCACCCACACTTACCTCTGGAGGTTGGGAGCAGCAATCTTCTGTGGACCGGGAACACATCTGCACTCTTTAAATACCAACTGGGAACTGAAGAAATGACAGTAAACCCTATAATGGCAGTAAATGGGGGTCAATTTAGGTTGATATCTCAGCCAAGTTTTGGCGTTTTGGTCCCAAATTTTCAACATGGGGTTCTTGGGACCCCACCTCATGAACACTGGCACTGTCATTTAGTTTCTTAGTCCCAAAAGGTGATTTTTCCGGTCGCTGCATGGAATCACCTTTCAGGACCAATTAATGAAATGACAGTGCCACTGTTCATGAGATGGGGTCTCAAAATGCCCTTGTTGCAAATTTGTTGAAAAAACTCCAAAAAATGACTGCGTTATGAGTGTCCTTTGTGCAGTTTCCAAATACACTTATAACTTCATCAGTTTTCAATATTTTCACTCCAGATTTCCAACACTGCCATTTTTTCACACACCCTTATGAACAGTATAGCTGTCATTTTTCGCATCCTTCCTGAAATGTGTTTTTGCACCTGTGGCACAGAATGGCACAGTCACTGTGTGAAATCAACTTTCAGGACAAAGTAAAAAAATCACAGTGTCACTGTTCATGAGGGGAGGTTCCAAAAAGGCCATGTTAAAAATGTGGTGAAAACATTCCAAAAAATGACTGTGTTACAAGCGTGCATTACACTGTTTCTACACACACTAGTAACTTCACCACTTTTTCATAATTTCACTCCTGATTTTCAACATTGCCATTTCTTCATACCTCCTGATGAACAGTATAGTTGTCATTTTTCACATCCTGCCCAAATGTGTTTTCACACCTGTGGTGCCGAATGGCACACTCAATGTGCAAAATTACCTTTTGGGATTGAGTAATGAAATCATACTGCCACTGTTCATGAGGTGGGATCTTAAAAAGCCCATGTAGAAAATATGAAGCAAAAATACCAACAAACACCTGGGGTCTTAGGG
Source organism: Neoceratodus forsteri (assembly GCA_016271365.2). Lineage (NCBI taxonomy): Eukaryota > Metazoa > Chordata > Ceratodontiformes > Ceratodontidae > Neoceratodus > Neoceratodus forsteri. The sequence continues at coordinate 49,475,879 of CM057450.1, read as the reverse complement.
TTTCCAACCATAATGCCCACTCTGTACAGACTGACAGGTGTCAGGGGTGTGACTTGGGGTCATCAGCTGTAATGCTCACCCCATTCCACCCCTACCCCCACCTTGCGGCCACTGGCAGGCATCGAGGTTTGCCTTGGGGTCTTCGTCCCTAACATTCACCCCTTTCTCCTATACTGCACCCATCTCAGCTTATTTCCTTATGGAATGGGGTGAGCATAAGAGCCGAAGACCTCAAGGCACACTGAGACACCTGTTGGTGTCAGCAGAGTGGGGTGAGGTAGAATGGTGTAAGTGTTATAGCTGATGACCAAAGGCACACCCCCGATGCCTGTCAGTCTTTGTAGGGTGGGGTTGGGGGTTGGCATTACTTCAATACTTCACTGCCATTCTTATTATGCATCTCCCTAACTCCTGCACTACCAATGCCAATACTAGCAAGTAAACATTTGGCATTGACAAATATTTGTTTGGAATGTTGTTTTACTGTGTGTTGCACTGGTGTAAATCTGGCTGTTTTTTATCTGCTTCTCTAGTACTTGTATATTATTCAGAGATGGTTTCTATTAAGGATGAGAGAAGTGGACCATTGGCAACCTCAGTTTGACTTCAAGTTGGGGACCATAGCATCAGCTTGGTTTCAAGAATGCACCCAAACCACCTAATCCCCCAATGCAGTCACTGGAATGGGGAACCACAGACTACAGATAGGGGTCATACAAGCCTGGAGGTCACCAAGGAATATTACTAATTACTGTAGCTTACTTGTGCTAGTGGCTGTTAGCATGCATCTGCTTTGGATTACTGTTGTGATGTTGTGACAGTCTTCAAACCCCACTAAGACTGTCACAACCCAGTGGTAGCTACACTAACTATTCACTGCAGACCCCATTGCTTATACAGTATCTCCCTGTATTCTCTTCTTTATTTCTATGCTAATTACTATGTTCTCATTGGCTCCATCGATTTTCAAATTATATAACATGACCCCCCCAAAAGAAAGTTGTGCATCAGAAAAACAGAATAAAAAATTGGAAACAAATCAAAAGACAATAAGTGTAGGAAATTACATTGCCTATGATGTTTCTGCCTGCAGGACCTGGCAAGTCCCACCACCACCACACAAACACACACACACACACACACACACACACACACACACAACTTCTCAATGCCATTTAAAGGAATCATGACATGTTGAATAAAACAAATCAGCTATGCATAAGTTCCAAGACCTGACAAATCTCCTGCAAGAGCTCCATGAAATGGGAGATGAGTCCCAAAGCATGGGACTACATAAATGACATTCGGAATGCTGCAGTCTCTGTGAACCTTCAAGGTCCCCATCTCAACTTATCCTTGTTACAGAAGGGAAGCCCCATTGGTCAAGTCTTAAATAATTAAATATATCCAGGTGGGGCCTGAATGAGAAGATAAAGTGGCAAGTATGCTGGTAATAAAATAAAATGAGTAGTGAATATATATCTGAAGGGATCCTAACTCTGGAAGGTCAGTGAATTCCTCCCCTTGGCTTGTTCCTTCTCCACCCCCCCCCATGGCAGGAGTTTTATATATATGTATTCTTGATTGGAAGGGAGATATATTACTTCTTAACAGGTGCCCTTGATGCACCAGTGAAATCATAATGTCTTATGCGGGTGAGAAGTAGAGTTAAATCCACTATTAGAACAAGAACAAATTGTTTACACAAGTTTAGAACCTCTGTTTGTTTTCTAACCACAGCCTGTGTCTAAGAATGTCTTTGTGGGAACAGCTTCACTCAGCAATGATTTGTTGCTGGGCAATGACGTGTTTTCACGTAAATTAGTGACATCAGAGCGCCTTCCACATGGGTATAAGAGGAGCAGGCCAATGCCAAGCCTCTTGCTGCCATATTAAGATTTAGAAACAGAATAAGCACCAGCATTATGTAAATAACTGCTACAATACAAGGAAAAGAGAGTATTTTTTAAATATGTTTAGAAATAATTATGTTTATCTTTGTAACCTAGGGCAGAAGAGGCATGAAACTGCATGAAAAAGTAAGTTTGCTATTTAGGTAAAGTTCTTGATATCTGCTTATATGAAAAAAATGTTACAACACAATAGAAAACAAATTTAAACATGAGGCTTCCTTGTATGCCCCTTAGATTACACGTGCAAGCAGCCGGGATCAACTGTGGCCTTTCAGAAGCCTTATAGAAACTTACAATAGGTGAATATCATTGAGCAGTTGTAATGAATGTATACTTATGTGAGCAAATTAATTAAAATTTGAGGAGTGCAATGACTGTGGTTTAGGAAATGTCTTGGAGGGAGAGTTTTGAAAATGTGAATTTGACAATAGTGTTATAGTAATGAAGGGTTTTAAGAGATGGTTCTGAGCAATATAAAAAACAATTTCTTCTTTAAAAAATATGAGTTTAGAAGCTTGACAGCGAATGCATAATTTAAAGCATGACTGTAATTAAAAGCAGTAATAGGTTGGTTTTTGGCAAGTGAAAATGAGGTAAAAGTCATTATGGCAAATTTAGAGACTGGTATGACACCGGAAGATTAGTGCTGTAATGAGACATACTGTAGGAGCCATATAAAATGATGTTAGACTGCAGAACGTGACCCATTTGGGAGTACTTTTGGTGGTGTTTATTGAAAATTGCTATATGAGTTGTTTTAAAAGTTGAAAATAAGTGAATGTATATGGTAAACAATTCTTATTTTTATATCTTTTGCTTAATAGCTCCCCAGAAGAAGTCAGAGGTTGGTGAAACGTTGGGGCACGGATGAAAATAAATATAAATAAAATTAAATGAACTGGAAAATAGTTTCAGCATATGGTTCTTTAACCAGAGTTGGTGCATTAATGAATTACTGAAGCTGTAAACCAGTGGCATCATTGATCAACACTTTAAAAGGTGGCAGACTACAGACAGCCATTGTGCTTACAGCAAAAATTTAAATAAATCCCCCACAAGGAAAAATGCATTTTAACTACCTTAGTTACTCGTCATCATTTGTTTATAAACAATAACTGTAGTGTTGTCCCACATTACAACCACCTGGTTGATATTTTGCCTTACAACTGGATGGTTGTAATAAGTGGCTGTCAAACTAGCTCAAGCTATACTCAGAGTGAGCTAGCCAAACTGTTCCTAATACCACCAACTCAGCTCCTCACACAGAAATCAGTCAGGTGATAAAACATTTAAGAACTATGATAAAAAAATTGAAATAATACTGTCATCATGAGGGGAAGAAAAAAAAAGAAACATGGAATTATACTTTTCTCCTGACAGATCTCACAGACCTACAAGACTTGCAAGCTGAACAAAAAACAGGAACACTATCTGGAAGACAGCAAGTGACCTAAAGTTATTTAAAAGTTATAAAAAATGAAGACCAGTGATTAAATGAAATTAAACACGGGGGGTGTAAAACCAGAATTGTACACACACCCTCAGTGTGAAATGCTTTTATAAACCCCTCAAGCTTCACTCTCGGGATTTATGTAGCATCCCACACCTCGGGCGTGTGTAAAATTCTGGTTACACACAGCCATCCATGTATTATTCTATATATTATTGATGAGGTCTAGAGAGCCAGCAAAAATGGCAGTTGTTTGTTAATGCGATGGTATCATGCCTGGAACACTTAGTCTATTGCCATCCGGCATTATTTCTTCTTGGCAATCTAATTCTTTTGGCTGCTTAAGCTACTGAATATGTCAGAACTCCAGAAACCATAAAAAGGCTGTCATCACAATACAACACACCTTCACATCTGTGAATCTGGAAGTAATGGAGAAAAACCATCAGTGAGCAATGAATTCTGTGATTTTACCATCTCAGAAATGGCAAGGCCCAACAGGGTGGTAGACTTCAGATTCACCATTAATGAATACCCTGAAAGACTTGCAACAAGAGACCAGAAGCGGCTTATTTAATATGGCCACCTAGTTTACTGCAACAATCTCTAACAGCTCTTAAGGAAACCATTGCAAAACACACTGATGTTGTAAACAGAGGACCAAGTAAGTGATTTACATGGCTTGTTGCACACAACCCATGAGCATAAAGATGCAGTGGAGATAAACAAAGTCAGATGGGACTTGTGAAAAACTATTACTCTTTGCTCAGCTCAATGGGCTATAAATACTGTCACTTAAATAATAAAGATGCTGGATGCAGGGTTAAAATTCAAGTGAAAATTGCAATCCTGTGGACTTCATTCATCTGCACACTTTAAAGAATAAAAGCACAATACCCATGCTGTCCCTTATTCATAACTTTATAAAACATAAATATGTGTAAGAGCTGATCCCTCTACCTAAAAATATGCTGGCTGAACAAGCAGCAGGAAAACGCACACAGGAAACACAGGAATAACAGTTCTTTACCAACAACTAGATTAGGCAGTTGAGCCAGAAGAGGAGAGAAGCTGTTGTGTGGCTCCCATTCAGGACTGTACATTGGGGACTCAGCAGAAAATTAGTTTTTTTTGCAAAGTTTGCACATAAATGTTTGCACAAAGCATTGTTGTATGTACTATGAGTTACCATTTTTCTACTATTTATATTTCATAAAGTTATGAATAAGAGACAGCATGGGCATTGTGCCTTTATTCTTTAAAGTGTGTGGCAGAATGAAGCCCACAGGACGGCAATTTGCACTTGAAAATCAGATGAGATTTCTGATGATGTCATTGGCTGCTATGTAATGCAGTTGCAGAGCTCCATTGAACCTCGACCAAAATACCTCAAAACCAAGTTAAACGGACTTCAAATACTTAAACGTTTAATAGGTAGAGGCTACAGATTCTGATGAGAGTCTCTAAAAAGGAAAAATAAACGTGAATGCAAGAAGTAGGACTTACTGTTTCGCAGGAGCAGCACAGCACCGATTTGGAACTCATCACGCAGTCTGGCAGTATAGTGTGTCTCTTGCAATTTTGCCTTGATCCAGCCCAGACATTTCAAATGGCCATATTTTGGCAGAACTGAAATCTTTTCAGACTGAAGTGGCAAGTTCCCTTCAAACTCTGCACTCTGACATTCGATTCTTTGAAAGTGGAGTCCAGCAATATGGAAGGGACGCTCTACATACTGTTGGACCAAAGAGACACAGTCAATGACTTGCTTTTACATATTCACCATAGACGAGTCCAAATGGAGCAGAAATTCAGCTGTCTAAAGGGTTGTATTCAGAGGAAGAAATTCAGAATATATGGGCTACCTGAGGTAGAGGAGAGACCTCATATTACCTCTTTCCCTGAAAAGCTGATCCAAGAGACACTATTTCCAAACACAAAACTCTTACGTCTTGAGAGGGCTCACTGGGTGCTTGGTCCCAAGCTGGGACCATTGGGGAATGTTAGATCTGTAATCATGCACTTTCTCAGCTACACAGTTAAAGGACAAGGACTGGTGGTGGCCTGGCAGAAAAAGAAGGTGTACTGGGACAAGCACCATCTTTACTTCAATCAAGATTATACACCTGTGGTGCAAGCCCAATGCATGGCCTATGCTCCCTGCTTAAAGGCTCTGCAGTAGGTGGGATTGCTCTTTCAAACAGCATTCCCAGTGAAGCTCTCTGTTCACTATCCTAAGGGGCCAAACTGTGTGCCATATGATAAAGTAAGCCTAAAAGGATCTCCAATGTAGGAGAATAGAGGTGCCCCAGCTCACCGGAGGCTGATCGCTTAGCTGCACTATCCACAGTGCTTCTTCTTTCCAGCGCAACCTAGAGGACCAAAGGAGATGAGCTTAAGCTTGACTCTAGCATGCAGCAAAGCAGTAAGCTTCAACTTATCTGCGAGCAATCAAAGAACTTTTACAGCACTTTCAGCGGTTCCCCACTGATATATGCTACACTCTTAACTTTGATTGGATTTAATTTGTTATTAGACTTTGACTTGACCTTACATTGCAACCTTCAGAAAAAGAAAATGTAACACAAACATTACATTAACCCTTACTGCTATCTGCTATCAGCTTGAAGATGTATTGACTTTATGTAGCACTTTTACAAGGGTATCACTATATATGTGACAAGAGGTAGTAATGTAATTTTCAGAAAGGTAAGTTCTGCAATAAAGATGGGGAAGGGCGGTGATGGGGAGAGGCTGCCATACTTAACATTTTAGCATAGAAAGGACAACCTGCCTCATTTCCCGGCTCCAGCTTTCTAATTGGTCTGGTGAGGGGCACTGATGGCAGATTTCCAGCCAGTCAGGTAGTTTTTCAAAAATTCCTTTTATTTCCATATATATTTTTTCAAATATCTGTAAGATCCTTATTCCCAACATTTCACCTGTACATCAGGCTCCTTCAGGGGAGGTTCTAAATTCAAAACAGTCAGAAAAAGTTTTTTTTTTCAAAATACATATTTTTTTTTTAAACAGAATACAATATTTTTATTCTTATTGTTATAATTGCACATAATGCATATGATGGTGCAGGGCTTTAAGATACATTCAGCATCTAGCCGGTGTATGGTCTAAGTACTTTTCTGAAGTATAAGCAATCAGTTATCTTGTACTGTTGTCTTTCAGAAGTTCAATAAATCTAACAGTTGCAAACATTGCCCGAAGGGGGCATACTTTGGGAGGTTCCCCATGGAACTAGATACACCACCGATATTCAATCAGTTACACCAAGTGCATACATTATGTACTTAAATATTTTTCATTCACAGTGTTAAACTTGATATTCTCTAGTTACTTTATTCTTAGCATGATTATATTCTCTTACATATCATCTTGTTTCAGTGCATAATTCTTGTACCTTGTTTTATCTAGTAAGCATTCCTTTTGGAGTTTGTAACTTGTTCATACTGCAGGACCCATGTTTCCTTCTAATAGTTTCACAGAAAGGGTTAGAAGTTACTTTATAGGTGAGGAAAATTCCCATTTATAACATACATTATTCTGTTTATGAAAACACTAACCTTAACTTTGTTCAAACAAATTTACTTTCTTGCCATTTTTTTCACAAAACTAACCTTTTATTTTTGTGAAAAAAATTGCAAGAAAGTAAATTAGTTTGCATAACATATAATATGTTGCAACTTCATATTTTAAAATTAATTTAGGGGACACACAAGCTTTGAAATAGCAACCAGGTTCTTGCACCCAGTGTTTCTAACTGAACAAAGTTAAGGTTAGTGTTCTTATAAACAGAATAATATACATTATAAATGGGAACATTCCTCACCTATAAAGTAACTTTTAACCTTTTTCTGTGAAACTAGTAGAAGGAAACATGAGTCCTGCAGTATGAACAAGTTACAAACTCCAAAAGGAATGCTTACTAGATAAAACAAGGTACGAGAATTATGCACTGAAACAAGATGATATATAAGAGAATATAATCATGCTAAGAATAAAGTAACTAGAGAATATCAAGTTTAACACTGTGAATGAAAAATATTTAAGTACATAATGTATGCACTTGGTGTAACTGATTGAATATCGGTGTTGTATCTAGTTCCATGGGGAACCTCCAACAGTATGCCCCCTTCGGGCAATGTTTAGAACTGTTAGATTTATTGAACTTCTAAAGGACAACAGTACAAGTTAATTTATTGCTTATACTATAGGAAAGTACTTAGACCATACGTTAGTGAGATGCTGAATGTGTCATAAAGCCCTGCACCATAATATGCATTATGTGCAATTATATCAACAAGAATAAAATATTTTATTCTGTTTAAAAAAATATGTATTTTGAAAACACCCTTTTTTCTTACTGTTTTGAATTTAGATCCTCCCCTGAAGGAGCCTGATGTACAGGTGAAACGTTGGGAATAAGGATCTTATGGATATTTGAAAAACTATATATGAAAATAAAAGGAATTTTTGAAAAACTATTTGAGTGGCTGGAACTTTGACCTTTTTGTATTGACATTTTCACCCTCCCGGCCTTCGAACTACAATACTACTCATATTGGAAGGGAACCCACTTATCCAGTGAACTGGCACTGATGGCAGACACAGGGAAAGGCTCCTCGCTTTACACTCTGAGACTTGAACTAAATAGAGTTTTTCCAGTCACCTCTTCTTGGCACTGAGCTGGGGATTCCCTATTTGGGGTCAGCCACCTTGACCCATTGGGGGGGGGGCAGAATTCTGATCTTCTCTCATGTCAGCTGAAAAGTACAAGCTGTATATTAATTGCTGTGGTATTCAATCTTTAAGTAGTCCAAGGGGCTGTAAGGGAGTACTTCTCACTTCAGTGCTGGGGGTCCCATGATCACCCCTCAGGGCCTAATATCCAGTGAATCAGCCTAAATTGCTAAATGGCAACCCTTGTATGATGGCATAAAGTGACCAGGGGTAGCTGTTCATCAGTGAACACATCCAGTGACTAAGAGGGTAGCCTGGTGAAAGTGAATTCCAGTTGCCCCAACTGCGAAACTGCACTTTAAGCTTTGCATCAGATGTACATCTTGGCTTGAGGTCAGGATCAAGTAGGGTCTGGGGGGACTCTGTGTCCTTTCCTTCACTACAAAATTCAGCTTTTCAAGCTGCATACCTTCAAGATCAAAACCTCTCCTCTGTATCACCCTCTCTCAGCAATGCCAGGTGAGTCCACAAGATTAGGATTTGCTTTGTATGCCTAATTGCCACAACATGACAACTGTTGATAGAGGAGAGGTACATGTATTGAGACCAGTATACACACTTCTTATTGAACAATGCTGCTTTCTATGCTGATTGGAAAATTTGAGGCCTGGGAGGGTCACTATGATTAGAGCTCTCAGTCCCTCTCATCACTGGGACTGTACAGCTATAAATGACTTATTCCCCTGCTATAAGTTATAACACTAGGCAAAAGATTGCCTCCCATTTAAAATGGAACTTGCTGTCACTTGGTTTAAAGGAGTAGCACTATTGCTTTTCAATACTCCATTCAGCACCTCATCATCTACTGAATAGAGTACAGGGGTGGAGGCTTGACATACAGGTCTCAACTCCTGTTCCCAAAGTAACAGGTGTACGGTTACAGGGGCGAAAAGCTTGCACTGTTGTTTCCCTCGGCAGGAGTGACTATTGGCTCCTAATAGGAGAAGAATTTTTCTCCCTACCTTGGAAGCTACAGATTTAGCAGTACCCTGCTGGTATACCTCCAGTTCATTACAATTTGGAGCAGCAATCATTCAGTTGATAACATATTGCTATCATGTCCCTCCTATTCTCCCTTACATATTTCCATCTGCTGGTTTACTGTTTTTTAACTGGCCTTTTGTTGCCCCTTTGGCACAGTGGCTGGTAACGCTGTGCTTACCATGAGTTTAAATGGTATTAAACTTACAGTGCAATGGCTATTGGGGGGAGCTCTTTACCATGGAAGGGGCACTATTGGACTGGGGGGGGGGAGGTCATCCAGATTTCAGAAGACGGATTAGTGGGTGAGATGCGACTTCATGTGGGAACACCATGGTGGCCACCTTGACTGTAATATCATATAATATTAATAGATAGATAGATAGATAGATAGATAGATAGATAGATAGATAGATAGATACTTTATTTATATAGTGCCCCATTCCAGGGACTCGGAGCACTTCATAATTACATATTAAAATCAACACACAAACATAGAATAACAATTAGCACATCATGCAAATAAACTCAAATAGAGGGATATCAGCAATATTTAAAACTATCTATCTATCAGCATTAAAAGAATCTTGTTATACATTAAACATAGAAACATAGAACATAGTAACACAGAAACACAGACATTGATGGCAGATGAGTACCGCTTGGCCCACCCATTCTTCCCATTCCCCTACCTATTGGATAAGCTACAGATCCAAGTTAACCAACAGCCTACTTCTTCCTACCCCCGACTGGTATCCATAAGCCAGTAAAATGTTACAGGGTGTTGCAACAGTTAAAAAGAGACCTCCCAGATGTAATTTTTCTTCAGGAGACTCATCTCTCCTCTGAGGAGTATCCGAAGTTTATGGATTTTGGGTATGGTGTTGTGGTAGCTTCCTCACATAGTTCAGGTAGATGGAGAGGAACATTGAAATTAATCGCAGAGGATGTTCCATTTCAGTTACAAAAACAATCAGTGAATGCAGAGGGTTGCTTTGCCATAGTAGTGGGCACTCTCTATGATGTTCCAGTTACTTTAGCTAGTGTTTACTTCCCACTGGAATCTGAAAAAGCAATAGTACAAAGATTATTTAATAAACCACTTCACATTTTGCATGGCCAACTGATTCACGGGGGTGACTGAAATCTCACCATCAACCCAGCCCAACATCCCTCCGAACCATCCCTATATTGTGCTTCCTTCCTTCAGATGTATATGAACACCACTGTTGCCTACTTAGCATTCACAGATGTTTAGCACACCTTCCCCACCGGTAGGGATTATACACGCTATGCCCCCATACCAAGTCCTCTGCATGGCTCAACTATATTATAAAAGCAGCAGAACACCTAGACTCCCTCCACGATTTATATCATGGAGCAAAACAAAGAAGAGCACAGACCACAGAAATGAAGTTGGTGCAAATGTAATGGTAAACAGCATAACAAATGCTCCTAGCACCTCCTAGTACACCACCCCTTCTCCAGGAAGAAAGTAATTTTATGGGGTGTTATAGAGGAAGAATACCAGAAGATAATGTGCAGTCCACAGCAGGGGGGACTCTGACAGCAGAGCATGAAAGACAGCAGACAAACCTAGGCTTCTAGGGAAGGTGCTATGAGACAGTGTCTGCTCTTGAAATGTATGGACAAACCCGAACAGCTGCCTGAGGATCAAGCATTCAGGAGTGCAGTTTTGGGTTATCTCCTGTATGCACATGGGGGTGTAGGGTCAGTTTGCCCACAACATAATCAAACACACTTCTAGATTGTGCGATTTTTGGAGGGAGAGCAGGGTGACTTGTCCATGGGTTTGCTATAGGGCCAAAAAAACACAAGGATGTCACTCTGTTACTGACATGCTCTTTCTCAATCAGTAATCACAACATAAAAAAGGCATCATCTGCTATACTGATTGAGGTATAATGTAAATTTATTAAAGTGCAAAAATAATTAAAACTTACATGTACAGACTAAAGGAGACACCACTCATGCTAACAAAAAGGATCCTTTTTGTGAGCATGAGTGGCATCTCCTTTACTTGGCACAACGTGTAAGTTTTAAGCCTTTTTGCACTTTAAAAGCTTTATATTATACCACAATCAGTATAGCGGATGCTGCCATTTTTCTTATGTTATGCTCTAGGGGCACTTGGAAAAAAATGAGAGCGTCAGACTTACAGTCCTAGGTCACTTCTTGGACCAGCTTTCTTCACACTTTGAGGCTCTGCCACTCCCTAAGTAGCACCACTAGTACATGGTGGAGGGGTTTGTCTGCTAAGGATGTTGGGGGAGGGAGAGAATTTGCATACTGAGCAAGGGCACAGAGAACAAGAGTGAAAATAAGCAAGTACCAGATCATGAGCTATACAAGAGAAAGTAATTCTGCCTCCCATTACTGCTCACTCCATGGCACAATAGCTGACACAAGGAGGGAAAGGAGGCATGAGCCAATACGCTAGGGCTGTCTAACAGATGGGATGATTTTGACACATGATTATTGGGGGCCAGGGATGGGGAAATCACCGGAGTGCCATATAGAGGTGCAGGGTTGTAGCCAGGGATTTCAGTTCTGCACACCAAGTGGACTCATTACTACCCCAGGTGTAGCCAGACAATATACAAATGTACACCAGGACTATGTTTGTTGCCTCATTTGGTACAATAAATACAACTTCTGTAACTCATGACAATGGTTGTTGCCATGCATGGGTAAATACAAATGCCATGCATTGTTCCCTAAGACACTACCAGCCCAGAGCCTGTAAAGTTATATTGTCCATGGGATGCAAAGAGAGTATTAGTGACCAGTTCTTCTAGTTTCGACTCCTATGAATAAAATTACAGAAAGGTTCAGTATTTTCTTTTTAGTTTTCATGGAAAAAGGAAGAAGTTCAGAGCCTATTTGCTATCCCCCTTAAATAAAATTGCACACCATGGAGTGCTTGGAGTATGCCTGCTTACACCCATGAGAGGTGTGCAAGTAGTGAATCGCATTACCCAGATACCATGAATAATAGGCTATTTCTTATTCGGGAAGAAAAACAAATAATCAGTGCTATTTGTGGCTATTCAGCAGGAGTTCAAGATCTTCTGAGACTTCCTGTCCAATCAGAAGCCACTTTGGAAGCTCACTGAAGGAAGATCATGTGACCCAGCATTCTCAGACGCTTCTGACAGGAGAGACAGATGACTTGAGCTGCTGCAGAGAAAGAAGTTACTTCTATCCATTTGTTAAAACCAGAAAACAATCAGAAATCTTGACACTTTTTGTTCCTCCTCAAAATTGTAAGCTAGAGAGATGGGCTAGTAGTATAGTAGTGGTTATAGCTGGCAGTATTGCCTAGTGGTTAGAGTAACAAGCTGTGAATGAGCTTGGTACATCATTTGTATTTGATTCACCACCTCCACCTACATGTTGTGTGAGTCTGAGCAAGTCACTTACTACCCCAGTGCTCCTGGGTTGCTCCTGAAAACAAGCACTTGTACATACTGGGCCTTACCTTGTTACCAAAGAATGAAAAGGAGAGGGTTAACTGTTTTTTTTTTTTGCACAGTAGGGACAAACTATATTTAAATCTGCTGTGTAATGAAGAAGACTAACTGCTTAAGGGAAGAAGGTTTTGTAGGGGATTATTTTGATTAGGAATGTAAAATTTCTGTAACTTAGCTGTTTGAAACAAAGAATAAGTCAAGTAGTCTAACTGAAATGCAATTAGATTAGGTACATTTTTTCTTTAGTTGATGGCTTGACTTCATGCCCAGGAAGAGATAATTGTTTTTTTTCCCTCAGAAAAATCAGGCTTGACTATTATTAAATGACAGTGAGGCTTGTCGGCTCACCATTGCTGCAGTGACTTGATATCATAATAAATATAATTTAAATTTAATATCAGAAATCTTCCTGTGAGGAACACAGGCTTTGGCAATTCCATGACCACTTGAACAAGTGTAAGTGCTCCGTAGCTGGTAGGATAGGACTAGTTGGCTGACTCCCTCCAATCAGTTAGCTGCTTTTCTGTTCTGTGTATGTGACAGGCAGTGCACTCAAGACATCTTTCTAAATTTGTGGCTGTGTGCCCAAGAAGAGATGCAAAAAATGTTTTTTCTGAGACAAATCAGGCTTGACTACTATTAGCTGATAGTGAGACTTGTCAGCTCAGCATTCTTGCAGTTACTTGAGTGACTATATTTCATGATAATAAAATTCACTAAAATACCACCAACAGCGTAATCTGGTTCTGTAAATCAGGTTACATCTGTACAAATATTCCCCTTCTCTTGCCCTCCAGTCGCACCTAGAAATGAGCCACGGCTCATGTGCCTCTCCTGGTCACAAACTTTCAAATAAATAAATGAAATGTCAGTTTAATACATCTTCCTGTGAGGAACACAACCATGGCAGACAAAGGACGTAGTACCAGAAAATGTAGTTGGTCCAGCAGCCCAAAAGCTGCATCAGGTGTAGAGCAGCAAGCAGTAGGAGATGGTGAGTAGCAGCATACTGCAGAGTGACACTCAGGGCACATGTGCTGTATAAAATTATGTTTTACCCCATCAGAGCCTGCAGTCTCCACGAACATCAGTATGGTGTCAGCGGACAGCAGGAAAAAAAGTAAAAGTGGCATAAAAAGTACTAGTAGTGCTACTAGAAGGACACTGTCATTAACTGCCATTAATACTACCAATGTGAATGTGCCCTCTCCATCCCTTGTCACTGTCACCAGTACCACCAAGATGAGGACATCTTCTTTAATAACCAGTGACTTACTTTTGACAGTAAGAATTTTACCCTCTCATGGGGCTTTTACTCATGCACTGAATGAATTGTATCCACTCATATGCAATTGTAAATAGAGGCAATATTAGATATTAATTTGTCCTAGGTGTACTTTGCTGTTTATGTAATTGTATGTATATTGTTTTCATACTATGTTTATACAGGGCATTTGTATTTGCAATTCAAGCAACTTACAAGGTACAAACAGGACTGTCTTGTGAACAGGATTGTATAACCCTAATGACATGTTTTTCCTGTATAAAAATAAAGATTTTATCTATCTATCTATCTATCTATCTATCTATCTATCTATCTATCTAATTATCTATCTATCTATCTATCTATCTATCTATCTATCTATCTATCTATCTATCTATCTAACCACCACTGCTCTGACCCACCACCCAGCCACTGAGATTACTAGTATCTCAACTTCTGCTGCATCAGTGCCTCTGCCAGACACTGCTGCCATTGTGACTGAAACCATTCTAGCCACTGTGACTGAGGCCACTCCTGTCACTGTGACCAGACCACACTGGCCATTGTAACCATAGTGACCACCAATACTGCTGTGTTGACACCGACCACTGTTACCACTGTGGGATGAGACAGCTGCATTATTGTTTCCAGTTCTGTGTCCACCCCTACTGTGACACCTCTTGTTTCTTGGCCTGTCTCATCTACTGTCGAACTTGTCAATGCAGATGAGGAGGAGGCGCACTCATCTGGATCTGAGTACTTTCCAACTGGAGATTTGCCCAATGATACATCATCTGAGGAGGCTCACCTATGTAGCTCTGATGAGTTGTAGCAGGGAGGAGGCAGGGAACTACAGACCAGTCAGTCTTACCTCAGTAGTGGGCACGATTATGGAAGCACTCCTTAAGGAAAGAATAGTGCAACACCTGGAATTCATAGGAGCACAGGATCCAAGACAGCATGGGTTTACAAAAAGGAAGGTCCTGTCAAACTAATCTCATAGATTTCTTTGACTGCGTAATCAGAGTGGTGGACCAAGGGGGAGCAGTTGATGTTGCCTACCTTGACTTCAGCAAAGCTTTCGATGCTGTTTCACATAGAAGATTGATTAATAAGTTGAGTAGGCTCAGGGTGGGTCAGAAGTTGGTCAACTGGGTGGCAAACTGGTTGACAGGCAGAAAACAGAGAGTGGTGGTAAATGGTAGACAGTCAGAAGGGATGCAAGTCTCAAGTGGGATACCTCAGGGATCAGTCCTGGAGCCAGTCCTCTTCAATATCTTCATCAGTGACATTGCAGATGGACTGGAGGGTAAGGTTTGTCTGTTTGCAGATGACACCAAGATCTGCAACAGAGTAGATGATCCAGATGGGGTGGGCAGAATGAGAAGAGATCTGGATAAACTAGCAAAATGGTCAAAACAGTGGAAACTGGGGTTTATGATCATATACTGTTATATAGTTTGCTGTACAGTTTGCTAGGTGTTTGGTGTATGATCACATATATCTCAAGGGGCGTCAAGGATGCACTGGCTATTCTTTGGACTGAGTTACCAGCATAATTATCCTGTCTACTGTATTGTTTTATAATCTCTAACTGTTACAGGTTGCTTGCATAGCACAGCATATCACGGGTGCTCACAAACTTAGGGGCATAATTAGTGCTCTCGTGTATGAATGAGCTCAGAATTTTTTAGTAATAGTAGGTGGTAACTGCTGGATAACCAGTGGTATCCGGTATTTTTGTCCTGGTGTGGGAGTCACCACTGGCTGCTGATTGGGAACCAGAGATCAGCACTGTTCTGTACCATCCCCATCTGACATTCTACCTCAGGTATGGACATGGGGAACCCTCAGCACCTATTTAAGTTAGTGCCACTGCATCCACTCATGTGTACACTCGCCTTTGGTCTCCTCACTGTCCTTTGCATCCCCTGGTATATTGGTGCAGGTGCCCCTACTGCGGGAGAACCCTGGGGCACTTGTACCCAGCTGGCGGAGACTGACTTCACATTCTCCAACCTATTAGCTGAAGGTAGACCCCCTCCCAGGGATCTCTGCAGTCTTGACCTGAGGTGCTTCCTGCACCCTGCATGTATGGTCAGGAGATATGGCCGCAGGCTGTATGCCAGGGATGGCTCCCCTCCCTTAAGACATCTCCTTTGGCTACTACTGGTGACCCTAGTGCTAGCGGGTGACATCAAACTTAACCCTGGCCTGCCTTGCCAAACAGCCCCTGCTGCTATGGGCTGGTCAGCTGTCAAAGGGCTGAAAATAGCTCATCTCAATATCCGTAGCATCCTACCCAATTTGTCGGAACTACTTGCTTGGGTCACCCACCACAGCCCTGACATCCTTGGCATAACAGAAACCTGGCTTAAACCCACCACCCCAAATTCTGTGTGTGCCCTCCCTGGTTATGACCTTGTCAGGCTTGATCGTCCAGGAAAAAAGAGGGAGGGTGGCATCTAGGTCTATTATAGAAGTCACCTTAACCTGTCAGTGTTACCCTGTCTACAGCTAGTGCAGTCCCCCTGTGAGTTACTGCACACAGTGCTGTTGCTCACGATGACCAAAAAGATACATGTCATATTCACCTACAATCCTCCAAAGGGTGGCCTAGAGGGGCTGTCCATCCTCCTTGACACAGTAGGTGCCGTGACCCGACATAACGATCTAATCATCCTAGGTGATCTTAACCTAAACTGGCTTGGATGCAACACCAAAGCATATGAACCACTGCTTGCTGGTCTTTCCTTGTCGCAACTGATCAAGGATCCTACCAGGTGCTCACCAAATGGTGGAGGGAGCTCTCTTCTGGACTTGGTCCTGACAAACCGACCAGAGAGGATCAGCTCGTCGGGCATCCTCCCCGACTCCATCTCTGACCACTCCCCTGTGTACTGTGTGTGGAAGATCCCTTCTCTGAGAGTCCCGCATAAAATCATCCAGGTCAGAGTCTACTCCAGGTTTGATCTTGGCTCCTACCACGATTATCTCCAGCACACCGACTGGTCAGCAGTATGGAATGCCCAGGACTCCCCATCTGCAGTCAGTCACTTCCTCAGCACGTTTAGGGCTCTGCAAGATAAACACGCCCCCCCTTATCAGATGGAGGGTCAGGGGATTGGCTACAAAGTGGCTACATGGTAGCCTGTTAGCCTCATGAAGTACAGAGATAAGTGCTGGGCAAAATTCAAGGCCACAGTGGAACAGGCTGTATTTCTGCAGCATAGGAATCTCAGAAATCAGTGCAAGAAGGCTATAAGGGCTGCTAAAGGTGAGTTTTGCAAAACTGTGCTGCTGCGCGCAGCCAGGGACCCCAGGAGGTTCTGGAGAAACATTAAGAATATAGTCAGTGGGTCTCAGAGTGGTGAGAACTCTGATATGATTATTGATGGTCCAGCTGCAACAACTCCCTAACCATCGCAAATGTATTTAACCAATACTTTTCAGACCTATCTGCTTTCACCTCGTCATTCCCCCATGGGGGAGGAGATAATGGTGAACGAGTTCCCGCACCGTCTCCACCCTACCCGCCCTTTCTTTTTAAGGCGGTGATGGTGCAAGAGGTGCAGAGATTGCTCTCGGGCCTCTCCCCCTTCTCGAGTGCTGGCCATGATGGACTGGAGCCGAAGCTCCTGAGTCTTGGTGCTAGTAAGATTGCCCCCATGGTGACTCATATCTTTAATCTATCTCTGTCTTTGGGTGTCATTCTGGAAATATGGAAAGTCGCCAGTGTGGTCCCGATACTTAAACAGGGGAACCCCAAACTCATTGAAAATTACTCTCCGATATCCATCTTGTCAGCGGTCAGCAAACTTCTTGAGAAGGTTGTGGCAGGGCAACTCTTGGAGTATTTGAAGTCACATGATCTGTTGTCACCTGTGCAGCATGGCTTTAGGAAAGGGCACAGCACATCCTTTGCCCTTGTCACTGTCTCATCCTGGATCAGTGCGGCTATGGACCAAGGCAAACTCTCTGGAGCTATCTTTATAGATCTCTCCAAGGCCTTCGATCTTGTTGATCACGCCATGCTCTCCACTCAGCTCAGATCCTATGGTCTATCACCTGAGGTGCTCAGTTGGTTCTTCAACTATCTATACGGCAGAAAGCAACTTATTAAGTATGGGAAGGAGCTCTCGGGCACTATCCCTGTTACCATGGGTGTCCCCCAAGGCTCTGTTTTGGGGCTCCTGCTTTTCTCCATCTTTGTGAGCAATCTCCCGGCTGCCGCTGTCCACTGTAAGCCAATCCTCTATGCAGATGACCTGGTCATCCTGACTCATTCCCCAGAGATAGGGGTCATAAATTGCCACCTGAGTGAGGACTTGTGGAACATCCAATCCTGGATATTGTCCCACAAGTTGGTTCTTAATCTTAAAAAAACTCAGACCATGCTCTTTGGGTCTCAGGCCAAGATTAAGGCCGCCCCTGCTCTGTTATGTGTTTCTGGTGTCGACAGGGTCCCGCTCCCTGTTACTGACAACTTTAAATACCTTGGGGTGATGCTGGACCTGCAGCTTGACCTTGGCCGCCATATTCAGAATACTTGCAAGACTGTCAACTGCAAACTGGGTCTGGCCTACAGAGCCAAAACCAATCTTACTCCTGCAGCTCGTTTTGCTCCTGCCAGAGGGGTTCTCCTCCCTTCGCTCTGCTATGGGCTCCTCTTGTTTGCCCGCTCCTCCAAAGTCCACCTCGCTAGGTGGTCTACTGCCTATAACAATGTCTGCCTCTTCGCTCTGGCTGTCCCCCATCTCACCCACCATTGTGACCTCTATAGCAGGCTAAACTGGGTCTCACCCACAAATCATATAGACTTTGTCCTAGGGTGCTTCACTGGAAAGGTCCTTGGCACTGGCACCCCTCCAGGGCTGGCAAAATTCCTCGTTCCGGCTGCCTCCTCATCCTACTCCCTCAGGTCCCAGGGGCACATCTTCCTTAAGATACCGGCTACACGGACTCAAATGGGAGCTTGGGATTTTGCTGCGTGCTCTCCCAGACTGTGGAACACTTTCCCTGCCCAGGTCCGTTCCTCACACTCACAGGTGTGCCTTCACTCCACCCTATGGAACCACCTAAAACTTTCTTCAGCCTGTGGCTGTCCCAAACCCCTGTGAACTGATCCATCATAGCACTCCTCTGCCCTGGAGGTTTTCCTGGACAAAAGACAACTCCCTGAGGTCTCTAATCTGTAAATAGTGTTGTATCTGCTTCATCTCTAACTGTACCTCCGGTACTGCTCTTAGTTGCTACATGTGTAATTTTGTTATGTACATACTGTATAAAACTATGCCTTACTAAAGATTTGTATGCTGTTTTTAATCTGTAATCATGTTGTCCTCACATGACTTGTAACCTGTTCTAATCTGTACCATGTCGTCTTATGTATTTAAATCTGTTATTCCTGTACTCTCCCGGTTCGTATCTGAAAATAGGCAATTGTCTTGTCTAGTGTACTTACCGGGTTAACAAAAGCTAAATAAATGCAAAGAAGTGCAAGATCATGCACATAGGGAAGAAGGGAAGAGAAACCCTGAAGCCACCTATAGGCTGGGAGGGGAGTTGCTGGCAGTCACAAGGGAAGAAAGAGACTTGGGCATCATCATCACCGATGACCTGAAATCATCCAAGCAGACCACTAAAGCAGTAGGTAAGGCTAGAGGGATGTTGGGGTGTATTAGTAGGGGTATCACAAGTCGGAAGTGGGAGGTAATAATCCCTCTATACTAGACACTGGTTAAGCCCCATCTGGAGTACTGTATGCAGTACTGGAGGCCACACCTTCACAAGGACATTAACCAAATTGAGGCAGTCCAGAGAAGTGCAACCAAAATGGTGCAGGGACTGCATCAGAAAACATATGAGGACAGATTAACAGAGCTCAATATGTATACCCTAGAGCAAAGGAGGGAGAGAGGTGATATGATCAGAACATTCAAACACCTTAAGGGCATTAACAAGGTAAAAGAGTCTAACATGTTTCAATATAAGAAAAATAGCAGGACAAGAGGGCACAACAGGAGATTAGAGGAAGTACGGTTAAGGGGTAATGTGAGGAAGTTCTTTTTCACAGAAAGGGTGGTGGATGCATGGAATGGCCTACCTCAGGAAGTGGTGGATATGAATACAGTGCAGGGCTTCAAACAAGCATGGAATAGGCATAACGGAGCAATACATATGAGTATGAATAGATAGGCCATGTCAGAGCGAAGGCCGATGTCACATTCATAAGGTAGAAAAACAAATGGGCAGACTGGATGGGCCTTGCGGTCCTTATCTGCCATCAACTTCTATGTTTCTATGATGAAGCAGAGTATACAGACTACCTTGGGAGCCATAAAGCAAGAAAATCGGGTGGCCAAAAACCTCAACCTCTCGAGGCCAGCCTGGCAGGAGAAAGAAGGATATGCTCTTTCCTACCTAAAACAACAACCAGCAGGCTACCCTTCAACAGATTGTTCAGCAGGCTCCATCCCAGGCTGGACAGCCAAGTAGAGCAGGTGCAGGGGCACCAGTGGTACAGTACCAGGAGAAAACCCACAGATACAAGTCCAAACAAGAAAGGCTAATGGGGGCCAAATGAGTCGAGGTGGTACTGGTGACACTAGCGGCATGAGTGGTGTCAGGATCAGTAAAAGCATGGTATAGTTGCATTTCAAGTTACTAAAAAAGGTAACAGAATGGCAGTATGCACACTGTGCAGTTCAACTATCAGTAGGGGTAAATCTCTGGCAAATTTAACAACCACTTCATTAATGAACCACCTAAAGGTAAAACATCAACAGGTTTTAAAAGCATCAGGGTCTGTGCCTGTGATTCCATCAGACCCATCCTATGGTGATAATGCAGGCAGTGGTGCTGGTGGCACTGTCAATGCCACAGAACACTCTGCCTCTAAAAAAATGCTGCTGTGCATAGTACTGCTACCACTCCATCTCCATTAACACCAAAGAGTCCTCCATGCCCCACCAAGAACTCCTGCCAGGCTCCAGTCCCCTGCTATTTGCACACCATCTGGCAAGCCTGGAACATCCTCACATACATGGTCAATGCCAGTAGTGGAAGCATTCCAGGCCAGACTAAGTACCAGTCATTCAATCCAACAGCTCAACACATCACACAACTCATACAGTAGGAGAAATTATGGTGTTGGATCTACAACCCTTTTTCCCAGTGGAGACACTGGCTTTCACAAACTTCTGCAGTACTTACAACCACAGTACCAACTCCCATAACATTTCCCATGTTGATGCTATGTAGTGCCAAAGATTTATGAGAGTTTGAGAATGGCAATTGATGCACTACTATTTGAGGCTGTGGGAGGTGTTTTCCACTGCACCTCAGACATCTGTAACAGTACAAACTCCATGCATACATATCTCTCCTTGACTGCACACTGGTGTGAGCAAAACACTATGCCTTCTGGTGAGGAATTGAATGTCATCGAACATCCTGGCATTCATTCAAGGTTTATACTCTGGTAAAATGGTTCCATGAACTTAGTGCAGGGTATGATGCAAGTGAGGTGTGGCTAGCCCCTACACAACAACGACTCCAAGAAACACTTACACTCAAGGGCAGAAAAAGTCAGGGCACCAAAAGAGTGTCAGGATTCCTATTTATTTATTTTATTTATTTATTTAGTTACAATTTTGGTAACTGGGAAAGGTACACTGAGCCAAGACTCATTTTCATGTGAAACCTGGGTGTGGAGGGAATGGGAATACAGACATAATGGCATTACAAACAATTGAAGTGCAAAAATAAAAAAATGCAAAATATATAGGCAGTCCAAATGAGTAGATTAGGTAAGAAGCCCTACATGAAATAACAACAGTATGGAAATTTTCATTGAAAACAAAGAGCATGGATTCAGTACATGGCTACAGTGACCAGTGGGTGCTAGAGTTCATAAATTAAGCATTGCACCTGACAAAGTGCAGACTGAGGGCTAAGAGCACAGTTTGCCCAGAACTAGAAAGACATAGGCAGGTGGGGCAGCAGAATAAACTGTGAGAAAAAGGACAGAAGGTTCAAGAGGAGGAGTAACAGGTACAGGGGGAAGCTGGAATATGCCTTAGCAGGCATCTAAAGGTGTGGCGAGAGAGGGAGAGATGAAGGGAACAGGGGAGCAGGTTCCAGAGTGAGGGGAGTCAGTAGGAGAAAGAAGCTTGCCTAGCACATGAGTGAGGATGGATACTAGAGAGAGTACTGGAATCCTTGGAGTTTAGACAGTAAGTAGAGGAGGGTGCAGGGGAGATGAGTGAGGAGAGGTAGAAGGGAAGGAAGCCAAGTCAGCATTTGTTAAAGGTGGAGCAGTGGGACTGATGAGGTAAGGGTAGTCAGATGATGGAAAGGGAGGAACAGAGCATAGGACCCAGGTTTGTAAAATATTTGGTGGGGCCCAGGGGTCAGGGGTCAAGCCCAACCCCTGGCCCAGGGTTCAAGGCCACGCCCCCTTCAGTGAACAAAGTCCAAAACAGAGCAGGATACACCAGGTTTGAATATCTGTGGGCTAGTAGAGGAGCCAATAGTCATGAAAGAATCTTAACCCCCAAACCTTCCAGGTTCCCCACATCAGGTCACTCACACAATTTCTTAGCACAGTGCATCCTCTTCCAAGCTGCCTTATGTGTTTAGCAGAGGATGGGAGAGACACAGTGTGGCATAAATGGACTCAGTACTGCATTTCACTGCATACCCATGTATGCCATTATATCCAGGTAGGTAGGTTGCAAAGAGTAGGATACTGTATGTGTCCATGGCCTGCCATGTCCAAATAAAGCTTATTTATATAGTACTGTACCTTACCTGGACAGATTCTTTATATATGCTTTTTTGGACATGGCCATAAAGACATAGAAGACCAGGGGTCAAAATTAAGTTTTGCAGCCAGTAGCCAAAAGGGCTAGTGATTGGGAAAACACACTGGCCCAACAGACATTTCCAATGGCACAGTTATGTCCTAGCAATCCAAGAGCCATTATATACAGTAAACCTGCTTTTCAGTAGCCATAGGCCCACATAACAACAGTGAAGTAAGAACCCTAGAAATAACTCAGATAGCTGGCAGCTATTGCTTTTTAATGCTTCCCTGTGCAGTTTAACGAGGAATGCAGTTGCCTTTTTTATTTATTTATTAATTTTTTTTTTTACTTTCTCATTATGCTACAATGGCCACACTCTGCAAGTGGGTTTTCTGACCCCTCTCAAGTCACATCTGTGCCTCCATCTCATCACCACACCACTTTATTCTCCCACGTTACTTAACTTGAGGGAGGCAGTATAGTGCAGTGGTTTAAGGCTCTGAGCTGCAAATCTGGAGACTTGGGTTTGATCCCACAGTCCCCACTTGCATACTGTGTGATCCTGAGCAAGTCACTTAACTTCCCTGTGCTCCCAGGTTGCACCTGGAAACAAGTTTTCAGCTTTGTGTGCTACTCCTGGTTAAACAATTGGACCCCCCAATAAAATCTCTGTCAAATAATGTTGACAAATGCTTTAGCAAAAAATGTTTACATCATACAGTTTTCAGCCCAACAGAAATAGCACTGAACTGGGGTTTATTTCATCTCACTAGCACATATCCCACTGGGAACAAGTCTGTCATGTTCGATTATATCTTTAAGCGTCTTCCCAAACTTTTTGTCAATCACAATCTGAGACTTTTTCATCAGGGCCTGCGTACTTCACATGTAACATATAAGCTTGCCACCTTTAATTAGAATTTCACTGTTTGTTTTCTGCCCCTTGAGGCTGACACCTTCAAAAAATAATCTTCATTCTTTATTGCTAATAAGCATTTTTCTTTTCCCCATGGTATTTTCAAGAAACTGATAAACAAATACATATTAATCACAGTAGTGGTGGCAATAATTTGTCAGCTGAATAGGAGAACAGGTAGATGCAATATAATGATCTGATTAGGGCTGTGACTGCACTGGCAGGAAAGGTAAAGGATGCTCATATTTCAGAAATTAACTACTAGTACTGCATGACTTTATTCTTGTATTTCCAGGAGAGAATAAACATGCCCCAGCTGTGTTGCTGCTTACCTCATAACAAGGCCTTTTGGATGGAAACAGACCTAGCGTACTGGCTACCTTACTAACTTGAAGGCTTCAGCAAGACAGCAAGCAAGTTAGCAAGCTAGTCAGTACGTTAGGTCTCTGTTCCCATCCTGAAGCTCCCCAGGCTGTTCCCCCCATGCATCATACATTGCAGAGCTGCCAGAGACAGAGTCCACCCCCATACCCATCAGAGTAGTCACACACACTGCTGCAGAGATAGACCACCAGGCCCACTTCAGTCACTGGACTCAGCATCCCTCCCATCCATCCCCACAGAACCAACATCAGCATCCCTCCCTTCAATCAGCAGACAATTCTGTTTTGTTATTGCCTAAATAAGGTTGTTTGATTTGAGTTTTTTTTATATAATATGGTTTATCAACCATCAACATCTACTTAGCAAGAGAAATATTATAAATTTAATGTATCTGAAATACAGCAATCTGATTGGTCATTACAAACTTTTGGTTGATAAGCCCATTTTTAATATTCATTTTGGGAAGATTCTGAGTTTTAGTATGTGGTATATTCCTCCACTAGCTAACAGGAATAATTTTCCCTCAAAAATGCTACATTTTGTATCGTGCGATTTGATTGGCTGATGCAACTGACTTTACACTTTTGAAATATTTGATATGTAAAAGGGTTGCTACCATTATCATGAACTAATGCGTAACATTTTTTTTTAATTACCAAATATTTTAGGCCGGCCCGGTGGAGCTGAGACCTGAGGCGTTGGCGCCTTACCTCGCACCACGCCGACGACCCGTGTTCGGGAATGAGCATGGGCCATCGGGGGTCGGCAGGGGAGGAGAAGGATTGAGCATCCAAAGGACTGCTCTCCTCCACTGGGGAGGAGGGTTTCTGGTGGTCAGCACTTGTTCGCCCCCCGGCGGAGGCTGGAGGACAGGGCACCACACCACAAGCTAGGGAGGAGTCAGACCAGACGCCTGGAGGAAGCGCGTGCAGAAGCATGCACACCCTTCTCCGTTGGCAACATTGCATGGCCCCAACTCCTGGTGAGAAAACAAGGAGGAGAAAAAGAACGCTGTCATGCAGGATGGCGGAGGGCGCCTCGCAGGCTCTGCCCCCGGCTAGCCACGGCACTGGCCAACTAAATCCGGACTTCGGTGGGGGAGTTGGGGACCCCCCCGCTGACTCCACCTGGGGGGTAAGCCCTGGGGTCTGGTCAGCACTGGCTGGTAGATGCTGGTGGACGGGGCCGGGGACGCCCTCCTGAGGGATAGCAGGTAGCAGGAGAGAAACTAATAAGTAAAAAAAAAAAAAAATTACCAAATATTTTATTTGAATATTTACTAGTTTTTTTTTGGAAAGAAATAATCTGGTTAATAACTGTGATGTCACGGATTTTGAAACTAATTAGCATAAAAAGAGATTGAGTATTGCAAAGTTCATCTCCCGATGAAGCCTTAATTGTCGAAACGCAGGGGACCTTGCAAATACCTTGTATGCCTTCTCATGTTTGTTCAATAAAACCAATATTTTGTAAACAAACAGCAAACTGGACTTCTGGCAATGTGTGACTACCTTCATTGGAGGACTATCTGTTCTCCTGGCTCTGGAATGCATGGTGTTTTTTTGTTTCTGCTAACATCAGCATCCCCCCACCGTCAATCCCCACAGAGGCAACATCAGCATCCCCCCTGTCCATCCCCACAGATGCACCGCCACCATCAGCATCCCTCCCATCAATTCCCACAGAGGCAGCATCAGCATCTCTCCCATCCATTCCAACAGAGGCAACATCAACATCCCTCCCATCCATCCCCACAGAGGCACTGCCACAATCAGCATCCCTCCTATCCATCCCCACAGAGGCGAAATCAGCATCCCTGCCATCCATTCTCACAGAGGCAACATCAGAATCCCTCCCATCCATCCCCACAGAGGCAACATCAGCATCCCTGCCATCCATTCTCACAGAGGCAATATCAGTATCCCTCCTGTCCATCCCCACAGAAGCAACATTAGCATCCCTCCCTTCCATCACCACAGAAGCAACATTATGGCAGTGCAAACCTCTCCTGTTGAGAGAGAGTCAGCAGAATCAGCTTGATACAATGTACTATACTGCAGTAAACAGCAAGTAACATTATGTTGTGCAAATTGGAACCAGA
Source organism: Neoceratodus forsteri (assembly GCA_016271365.2). Classification (NCBI taxonomy): domain Eukaryota; kingdom Metazoa; phylum Chordata; order Ceratodontiformes; family Ceratodontidae; genus Neoceratodus; species Neoceratodus forsteri. Next base: position 49,449,811 of record CM057450.1, on the reverse strand, counting down.
CACTTTGCTGAGTATGGGGCTCTTAGTGCTGACTGTTCACCATTAAGTGGACTAGGCCATCTGACCGAGCGTTACTACCTCAGTTCAAGTTAAGCATTTTGGTAGGAGGGTTGATTTCACAAAGCATTGCTCACCATTTCATTTACGTGCACCCACAATCAGCCAACCACATACAACATTATCACGCCTACACTGTTTCCAAGGCTGGGTACTCTGTGAAGCAAAGGGAGCTCCCTGGGTAGAACTAAGAGCATTGCACTGGTGGTACCAGGAAAAATTGATTTTAGGGAACTTGTTCAGGACAGTTGGTTTTGCAGATCACCCACTAAGCCCGCTGTGTTCACTGTCAAACATAATTCAATTACATTACAGCAGCAGCAAAAGTGTGACTAAAACTACCAATTCCAAATGTTAAGCAGCACATTACCATCTGCCCAATACAAAGCTTTCTGTACCACTGAGCTTGACTGACTCAGCTTGCATAAATTTCTTACAAGTTAAACTAAAGAGCAGCAGCCAGCCAGCCACCCAACCTGACCTCCACAGCCAGACACAGTATAGTTACCAACCCACTCCACAGCAGCCAGTGACACTCACCTCTCTCAGTCTCTTCTTGTCTGCACTGCAGTCTAGATTGTTGTTGCTGCTGCTGGCTCTCTCTCTCACTTGCTGAGCCTCAGCCTGCTGCTCTCTTTCTCTTCACTCCAAGTCCCTGACCCGGTCCTGGAGTCATCGGACTTCTCCCGACTGGTGGTAACCACGAAAAGGTATTGGTGCTGGAGTCTGTGCTGCCTTTGCTTTGCACCTCACCACTGGCACCCCAACTGATGACTCGCTCCAGTTGCTCGATCCACGGCCACTGAGTCCCTCTCTGCTCCTGAGACTCCCCAGATAAGTACCCGGCGCCTGCTATGTCCCCGACCCCAGGTCTGCTCTCGCGCCCTTCTCACTGATCTCATCACCCAGTCCCAGACTACTACTCAGTCAGTAGGGAAGGGAACTCATCCTCATCTCATCTTCTGCTGCTCTGTCACCTCTGACTGCACGCCAATTTGCTTCAGACCCCGCACGCGTATGGTGCCTAATAAATCCTGCAGTGAGTGGCCAATCACAGGGAGCAAGCACTGGCAAATTGAAAAATGCCACCCAACCAGAAAGGCAGAAAGCAGTCATACGATGGAGGGGTCCAAAGTAAACAAGCCTAATCCTGACGCCAGTGGCGCAAATTTTAAATAATCCCAGCATGCCCAGAACACCGCGATGGCACCAGCAATTAAACGGCAGGGGGGGCAGGCGAATCATGCTGGTGCTTGCACACTGTCTCACAGTGAATTTAAAGGACAAGGGCCCAAAGGCAAGAAAAGCAGCAGCATAGCAAACTATTGCTGGGGCTCAGCCCAGCTCAATAAATATTGATGCGGCCAATGCCCCATGGGCCCATACAACCCGGCACCTATGGAACAGAGGGAGCAATGGTAAGTTTGGAGTGGAGAGCTGGTAGCAAAATGACAGAAGGCATTACTGAGGGCATCCAGTCTGTCAAGGGAAGAGGAGGGTGCAGAGCCATTGACCATGACCGCATAGTCAAAAACTGGGAGGATAATTTTGGTTACCATTTCCAGGTGGAACTGGGGGAGAGGTAGACCTTGTTGCAGTACAAGGCACCAAGCTTGGGGTGAAGTTTGGCATGTATGGTGTCAATATGGGCAGAGAAGCCGAGCTAGCTATCTAGCCACACACCAACGTACTTGAAAGCGGGGACAACCTTCAAGTGGGTGCCATCCAAGGTGGAAAAGACAGTGGAAGGTGAGAGCCTTGCCAGTTTCTGGCTGGTGCAAGAGTTCATGGACACAGTCTTCTTGGTTTTAACCCTGAACTAGTTGGCATGGAACCAACACAGCACATTGTGGTTGTCATGCTGGAGCGGGACCTCCACTGCTGAGGTTGAAGGGCCAGAAGTGTAGATGACCATGTCGTACACATGCATGTGGATATGTGAAGTAACACAGGGGGGAAGATATTTAGGAAAATTGAGAAAAGTATCAGACCCAGGATGCACCCCTGCTAGGATGGGGGTGAGAGAACATGACACTACCCACCTGAACTGACTGTTGATAGCCTATAAGTAGAGACCCGTGTTTTTCTTGAATAAGAAATAGCAAGAAATAACAAGAAATGAAGGTATAAAAAGAAATAACAAGAAATTCAAGGTATAACAAGAAATAGCAAGAAATTCAGCATATAAAAGGAATAAAATAAAAAAGAACACATGAATAAAGTGAAAAAAACTGTTTTTTGGTGGGCAAAATCTAAATAAATGCTTGCAGCAGTTGTTGTTTAGACTCCATTGTTGCCACAGAGATGGTCCACAAGGAAGCAATAGCGGAATTGTTTTAGTCACAAAACCTTGCAAGACCACAGCATAATGCTGCTTAATACATGTAGTATACTAGGACTTTGATTTCTAGTGTGTATAAGGTCATTTTGAGGTAGTTTATGAATATAAATGTAATAACAAGAAATAAAACTAAATTTTCAATGAATAAAAAGAAATAACAAGAAATTCCAGGAAAATAAAAAGAAAAGTGATAAAAAATAAAAAGAATTTCATGGGTCTCTACCTATAAGGTATGAGTGGAACCAGTTCACAGCAGATGCTGAAAGGCCAGCAGAGTTCAGCTTGTCCAGAAGAAACAGGTGGGGCAGTCAGAAACTTTGGCTAGATCAATGAATATGGCTGTGGTGATGTGTCCCTGATCCATCCTAGTGAGGATGGAGTCGGTTACACATGGCAGGGAAGAGATGGTTGAGTAGTTCTTCAAAAGCCAGACTAGTAAGGTGACAAGAAAGTTGTGGAGTCAAGGAAGTCAGTAAGCCTTGAGTACACAATTGTCTCTTGAAACTTAGCAAGAAAGGGGAGAAGAGAAATCAGGCCTTTAGTTGCTTGGGGAGGAGAGGTCACCCCCTTTGTGCAGAGGCTGAACCCTAGCAAATTTCCAGGCCTGAGGGACAGCACTGAGGGATAAGGAGAGGTTCAGAAGGTGAGCGAGTGGGAGAGGAAGAGCTGGACAAGAGCTCTGTGGGAGTTTAGGGTCCAAGCCATCAAGTCTGTACTTGGAAGGGTTAACTGGCATAAGAGCAAGGAAAACTTCCTGAGGGGAGACAGGAGGGAAGTGAAAGCCCTCTGACAAGGAGAATGTAGGAGAGATAGAGTGATCAGGAGATGGTTGACAGGGTAGTGTACAGGTTATGAAGAATTTATTAAAATGAGCAGCAAGGGGGAGGGTCAGAGACCAGTGAGCTATCCACCAGGAGGACTTGGTGCAAACTAGGCTGGGTGATCGAATAGCAAGTGAATGATCTTCCAGAATTTTGATGTGGAGTTTGGACTGGACTGGAGGTTGGACTTGAAGTAGTGGATCTTCACAGTACAAACAGCTTTTGTACAAGAGTTCCTAAGTGAACTGTAGTATAGGAGGTCAGACATGGATTGGGAGTACTTGTAATGTGCCCAAGCAAGGTCCCAGAACTTGCACAGCTCGATAAGGTCAGATGTAATCTAGTGGAGTGGGAGCATTTAACCCTGTACATTCTGAGTGTGGCATGAGTATTTCAGGTATTGTTAAATATGGCGATGAAGAGTGAAAGGGCTGTATCAAATGTCCGGGGCTGAGTAGACAGGGGACCAATCAGAGTAGTCTAGGGCATTTAGGAAGGCATCAGTGTCAAGTTACTTGAGAGGACTATGCCAAAGGTATTTGGGTGTAGATTGAGGGAGACACACTTTCCTGATGCAGTAGGATAGTCACTGGTCAGTGAAGGTATACAGAAGAATGCCTGCAGCAATGTTGTGGTGAGGGTGGGAGGAGAGCACTTAGTCCAGGAGGGAGAAGTTAGGGGAGTGAGGATTGAGTCAGGTTGGTTCTATTAACTTTGAGAGGTTCAAGGACTCATTCCTGTGGCGAGTGGGCCTGGAAGCAAGTGAAAGCCAATTTAAATTGAGGTCCCCAAGGAGCTGAGCTCACTGGAGGCAGAGAGGGAGACATGAGATGAGAGGGAGTTGACCAGGGAAGAGGGTGAGATAGTAGGTGAGGCATAGAAAACACCAACAATGATGGGGAGGGTGGAAGGAAGAAATAGCTATACTAGCAGGAGCTTGTAAGAGTAAGGGAGTGTATCACAAAATGAGATGGAGCATGACAGGGTTTGACGGACATATAAGGCAACCCCTCCACCATGTTTGCCTCAATCCTGATGAAAGAGGTGGAGGTCAGGGAGGGCAAAGCTGGAGACAGGTACTCTAGAGAAATGCCAGGTTTCAGCAATTGCAAAAGAGGTCAGTAGAGTGCTGGGAGATCCATACTTTAATAGAGCTTGGGGAGGAGGCTTATTGCACTGAGGTGAAAGAAGCTGAGGCCTTTGGGTTAAATAGGAGGAGAGGAAAGGGGAGGGGTAGGGTTGGATTCAATGTAGGGAGCAAAAAGGAGGAGGATAAAGAGAGAAGGAGAATGGTATGAGACTTCTACCCTTTTGAACAGGGGGAGAGTGAGATGAGTGGGGGGGAGAAAAAGAGAGACAGGCTGGATGAAGAAATTTGTGGTTTAGGGAAGGGTGTGAAGAAGTGCAGGGTGGATGGAAGGGGTAGAGGAGGGGAGAGGTAAGGATGGGGGTGAGGGTGGAGGAGGTAGAGGTGAGGAGGGTGAGTTGGAGATAGAGGAAGCGTAGAGAAGTGAAAGAGATGGGGCAAGGGAAGAGAGGTATGAGACCAAGCCTGGGGGGGGGGGAGAGGGTCAGGGAAATGAGGGGGAGAAAGATAAGATAGAAAGGTATGGTATGGAGTGTGGTCAGAAGGGTTGTATTCAGGAAAAAATGGAAGGTAGGTACATCAGCAGAGTTGGTAAATGTGACTAATGGGCATTTTAGTCCCCATTTACCAAAACTATAAGCAAACAGAGTACATTAGCAAAAGCAGAACATCTAAGGCTAGTACTGTAGGCAGAATCAATGACTAGTGAGCTTAAGCACAGTGAACTATGAAGTAATTAATGAAGGCTATGGATAAGCAAACACAAGTAAAAGGTATCCCTGATAGGGAGTATGTAGTTAATTAAACAGTGGCAGTTGGTCAGAAGACTAGCACTGGAGCAGTAGGCAGAGTCTAGGCTAGTGAGCTAGCTGAGCAGCAATTTGTAATGACTAGGAATAAACAAGGAAATAGAAGGAGATACACGTAGAAGGTCCACAGTACTTGGCAATGATGATGGGACTATTGCATAGTGTTTGCGAAGTAGGTAATAATCAATGGCTAATGAGATTACAGAGGTATGAAAATAAACTAGGCAGCAAATTGTAAATACAATGGATATATAGACCTAAAACTGTAAGGTGATTCAAGTTAGGAGTACACAATATAAAATATAAGATATAAAATAGGGCACTACACATGGAACAAGGAATGTAGAAATAATGATACATCACTTAGATACAGCCTGTCGATGGCAAAGTCAGTGAACTGTAACAAATAGAGCAATTAAATCACATTTAATTGGTTATGAATAACAAGGTATACCTGTGAGAACTATACAAGGAGTTCCCAAATAGAGGCACAGTGGAAGCCATTGAAAGAGTTAAACAGCATGCAGAACTTACTAAGTGAAGGTTGTGGCTAGTTGCTTAAAGGAGATCTACCGGCATACATGAAGTCCTGATCGCTGTACAGATCGGAGCTTCAGTAGCAGGCATTTTGTAATTCCTACAATGCCCATCACAAGGATTTGATTGATAACCATGTGAGATGATGACGTGCCTTTGGACCTTCCTATATTGTGCCCCTATGTACAGAGATGTAATAATCTCTGTATCCGCCATGCCATGCTTTATTTTTACATACCTTGCTTATATGCTGTATGCATATGTGGCATATACATAGAATATAGGCAAAGTGTCAGACTTTCTATTTGCTGAATTTTTGGCTGACACTGAGTTGAAGCTGGCTCTGGTGTTACTTTTTGTCAGCACTGGCATCCCCCATGATATTTCATTCCACACTGTGCACTTCAGCTAAAACTGATTAACCCTCCACACACATTTTTTATTTTTTTACAGATGTGACAGTCTAGTTTGTTCTTCTTAGTCGATCACCATTTAACTGGCAACAGGGTTTCTTTTGGTGTTTTGCTTTTTTCTTATTATTTTTTTTGTCCTCTCTGGCCTTACATCCATCAGCAGGATAACCCCTCACACAGACACATTGTCAATTAAATTTAATCAGTATATATTGACTCATCATCACCTATATCAAAACAACTTTGCAGAGAACCAGTAGAGCCAGCAAAGAGACCAAGATTGACTTTAAAGAATTATAAACTTTTCACATTTAAAAAGATGAAAGTATAAGGGACAGAGGAGGCAATACTGCATATTAGAGATGGGTTAAAGAACGTGAAAAAAATGCTAAGAAAAGAAATAAGGAAAGTTGAAGCAAATATGGCAAGTAGGAAAGACAATGTTAAAAGTTTTTATGCATATATAAATCAAAGTAAGAAGGACAAACAAGGAGTGGGGCCATTGTATGATAATGGTAAAGAAATTAAGGAACCAAAGGAAATTGCAAATGCCTTATATGAATTTTTTGGGACCGTTTTTGAAAAAGGTGGGAAAATAAATGATGTTAAGGTGAAAAAAAAATCAAATAAAAAGCTAGCAACAATTAAGGAGGAGATAGAAAGCTTAATAAAGAAATTAATAATACATTTAATAATAATAATAATGAATTTATTTATATAGTGCAATATCAATAAATATCAAAGCGCTGTACAATTTCTAAGAACACAACTCAACTAAATACAACAGTTAAACAACACACAAATAAATAAAAACAGTTAAAAACTAAATATACAGTTATACATATTAAAACTCAGGGAAAGCACATGAAAACAGGTATGTTTGTAGAGCAGTTTTAAAGCTCTCCACTGTCTGGAACTCTTGAACCCGACAAGGTAGAGAATTCCACAGGAGGGAGGAGGAGGAGCTGCAAAGGCAAAAACAAGTGCTCCTGAGGTCTTCAATTGCACTCTGGGAATCTCCAGCAATCCCTCGCCGGTAGAGCGGAGCAGTCTGAGGGAGCAGTAGGGATTCAGAAGCATTTGTAGATAACTCAGACCAAAACCTTGCAGGGCTTTAAAAGTCAGCAAGCCAACTTTAAAGGTGATCCGCCACTGAACAGGCAGCCAGTGCAGAGTGCGCAGCACAGGCGATACATGACTGGGTTGCGATGACCCACATACAGTAACCTGGCTGCAGTGCTCTGCACCAGCTGCAAGCAGTGGATATCAACCCCTGGAAGCCCTAGGTATAGGGAATTACAGTAGTCAAGGCACACGGTCACAAAAGCATGGACCAAGGTTGAAAGGTCGCCGGACGGAACAAGGTGCTTAATCCGGGTGATATTTCTCAGATGGAAAAAAGAGGACTTAACCACAGCTGACACCTGTGAGCAAAGTGTCAGCCCATCATCAAATATCACCCCAAGATTCCACACCTGTTCAGAGATCAGAATCTGGGAACCCCCGAGTCAAAGCCCAGATGGCCGCCCTGCCACCGACCACCCTATCTGGCGGCGGCCCGGATCCACAACTAACACCTCCGTCTTGTCAGGGTTCAGTCTCAGCCAACTGTAATTCATCCAGTCTTGGATTTTGGTGAGACAGTTAGAAAAGACTGAAAGTGCACTATCCTGGTCGGGCACAAAAGACAGGTACAGCTGAGTAACATCTGCATAACAGTGAAAACTCAGTCCATACTGTCTTACAATGTCTCCTAAGGGAAGCATATACACTGTGAACAATGGGGGACAACACTGAACCCTTCAGGATCCCACAAGGCAGGGAGTAGGCACTGGAGTAAAAAATCCTTGAGACCACCCTCTGCGACCTGCCCATGAGGAAAGAATGGAACCATCTGAGGACTGTACCAGACAGGCCACAGATGAACCACAGGTGATCAAGAAGTACCCCATGGTCCATGTTGTCAAAGGCTGAAGACAGATCCAGAAGGACCAGAATGGAGGGTCGCTTCTGGTCTCTAGCCATCAAGAGATCATTGAGTACCCAAACCAGAGTGGTATCAGTACTATGTCTCTTACGGAAACCAGACTGGAGAGGATCGTAGATTGCATGGATGGTAAGATGGTCCTCCACCTGTTGGGCAACAACTTTCTCAATAACTTTCCCTATAAAGGGAAGGTTAGAGATAGGTCTGTAATTTGCAGGAGAATCTGGGTTAAGAGATGGCTTCTTGGGGTGGGGGGGTAACCACAGCCTCGTTCAGGGAGCTGGGAAACTCCCCAACTCCAGTGAACACCAGATTAACTCCACTAGAACCAGGCCGATTATATCGACACACCCCATTAAGAGGCAGGTAGGGCCCGGATCTAAAATACAGTAAGTTGGGCGCACACTCTGGAGAAGCTACATGATATCATTAATCGACAGTCGGTCAAAATCAACCCAACAAAACAGAGGAGTCATGGCCTCGCTCCAAACACCAGTCGCCCCCATAGGGAGTGATAAGTGAATTTCTGACCTGAAGTCGGCAACCTTAACAGGAATGAAGTGAGCAAATTCGTCTCACTCCACTTGCGACAAGGCTTTCCAAACTCAAAGACAGGCTGGATTGCACAGTCTGTCCACAATTCGGAATAGCTGAGCTGGTTGGTTCCGTGCAGTAGCAATCTCCCTGGACAGGAATTCTGCCTTCTTACAGAAGATTGATAACTGATAAGAGTCTATAATGTTCCATTAGTCTAAGCTTGTCAGCATCTAAGCTGAATCTACACCAAGCATGCTCTAGCCTTCGCCTTGCCTGCTTCATCCCCCTCAGTCCCATCAAACCATAGGGACCTGGGTCGGAGAATGAGCATACAAGTCAGCAGGACCAGATTTATTGCATCCATGTTACATTAAGGAAGTAGTATTGTTAGTTGCAGAACCATTGGCCTGGGCATATAACAGTTCTTTCATATCTGAAGAAGTACCTGCAGACTGCAAACAAGCTTTTGTGGTACCACTTTATAAGAAGGGAATAAATCAGAAAAGTCCAATTATAGACCAGCGAGTCTGATTGCAATCTTGGGGAAAGTTGCTGAAAGTATATTGAAAACTAGAATAGAAGAACATTTAGAAATATTAGGTTATACTGATAATAAACAACATGGATTTAAGAAGAATAGAGCATGTGTAACAAATCATCTGTGCTTTTATAAAAACATAAATGAGAAAGTAAATAAAAACATACCCACGTATGCCAATTCAAGTTTGTTTATTGTTGGTCGGGTAAATAACCATTACAACATTTTCAAAAGCTAGACAAAATTATTGCAATACATCACTTGCAATACAAGAATAGTCTAATCATACCTACTTGAACTTTTATTAATACGATAAACTAGTTATAAATAATTATCACATAATAAGGTCTTAGAATCTACTAAAAATCAGACCATTTTTATAATTAAAACCCTCCTAAAATAGGAAGGCTACAAATAAGAGAAATAATACATTCTCTCCTGAAAGCTTAATTATACTAGCCATCCCAATAGGCACCAGTGGACATTATACTGATTCCTAGAAAAGAAAATCTGGCAATCCTATGACCCTTTATAGGTTTTCAGATGTTTTACAGAAATACTGTGACATTACAGACTGAGAGCACTTAGTCTCTGAGCCAACTACTAAGATCTCTATGATATCAGTGACACCATCCCCTTTTAGGTAAGACTTCAGGTGCACCCCGCAGCTCATGCTGCCCTGTGCTCCTTATCCCCAGATATGGGAGGAATTATACACCAAATACAGTGAGAATCACTTAAAAGTATACCCTGACCAGAGCAATCATTCTATCCATTCTTTTCTTTCTATGTATAAACATCAAATAACCCTTTAAGGGACAATTATGACCATCAAATCCAATCCAGATAACAGTTTCCTACCACCGTAGTTGGAGCCCTCTTAAGACTCCAGAACCACCTGCTAAAGTACTCTATTCCAGACAGTATGGCAAGATTTCATCTCCTGCTCAACAATCAGAAGTCATTTATTATTGATAATACCTTCCCCTCTTTAGTATAACCCCTGGTGCACACTACAGTGCATGCTGCTCCATGCTCCTGGTGTTTGCCAGGTATGGAAGGATGTATAAACCAATTGCAATTAGAAATCATATGCTGGTTACCAGAGTCATTATCTAGCTCCACCTGTCTACAATTTTCCTTGTCACAATTAGGCCCCCAGAGCTCATTGTCCAACATAGCTACCTGTTTAGAGCCCAGTTAAAGCCAACACAGGTAACTGAATGCCCATTCAATTTTGGGATGCCTATTAACAATCAAAATAGACATTTATTTCTACAATTTAACCTTAAAATAAAACATCAATTTAAAAAAAAAAGTATAAACATAATTTAAAATGAGTTCCATTATAACACTTTTAACCAGGCTGTTGCTGTACATGTAGACAGGCTAAGTTAATTTAGTCATTTAAAACTGCTTTAAATTAAAAGCTCACCATTTACAACAAGATTTTAGAACTCAGGGAAGCAAAAATGAACAGGGATATAAAAAGTTCAGGACTCAGCAAATATACAAACGTGTATACAGTATATACTTGCAGTTTGACTGTCCCATAATTCAAGTCCGACTTAAGCTCTGTCTTCAGGAGGCCACTCTCCAAGGCTCCAAATCCCAGAGACTGGAGTTCCTTAATCTTTCCAAATTTCAACATTAGTCTCCTCCACCAGACCGTCCTTCACATTTTTCAAAAACAGGGACAGCTCTTTGTACCAAAAGTCCATGGTACGCTCTCAAACACCATCCAGAAAGTTTCTCTGACTTCCCTCGTCTTCTCTGAGAGTTCACACACCAATTTTACTTTCCTTTAGCTAGGCAAAAAAAGCAAACTGAGCTTGTACACAGCAAAACATCATGCCGTCTTTGTCTCTGCAGCAACCTGAGGAAACAAAAAGTAAAAGTCGCACTGCTCTGAATGCAGTAAAATCTTTTAACTTAGCAATGCTTCACACAGGCCCTCTGGCAACATTGGCATACCTGTTACAAGTTTCAAATATGCTTATCGGCACAAATGTGCACCCAGTCTGTAGCAAGCGACCCTTTTTGCTATCCGGTGGCCTCCGGTCTCCTCACGATTCGGTGAACTGTCAACACGAAAAAGCCTGGATGACTCCAGGCCCACTCTCTGGGAATTATTTCAAGTTTTTGGTGAGCTAAACAATGCATAAGGTATTTCCAAATTTTTCTCCCTCCTTTACTCTTTTCCTCAGTCATTCTCTCTATAGGAGAACGATCAAATTAGACTACAGGAACAGCAAACACCAAAAGCAAACGGTCGCATGACTGTTACCTAAAAGTTACCTAAAAGCTCCCAATAGCACAAAGGTAGCTTATAAAATTCGATTAAACAAATATATTAAGGGTTTCATTCATGAAAAAGGTAAATAAGCCTCAGATGAACAAATTTTAAAACCGAGAAACTGAGCTTAGAGAGAGCCAGCCGGGAGCGGAGCAGCCCAGCAGCCATCTTGCAGCCCGCCCCCACTCATGTATGTCATATTTCTGGATTTTCAGAAGACCTTTGACAAGGTACCACATAACAACTTAGTAGAAAAAATAACTAAAATAGGGTTAAATAGTCACATTGTTACGTGGATTAAAAACTGGTTGTATGACAGAACACAAAGGGTAAGAATAACAAGCAAATTATCTGAACCTATTAAAGTGGAAAGTGGTGTCCCGCAAGGATCCATTCTTAGGCCGATTCTGTTTTCTCTATACATAAGTGATTTACATTACTCTCTGGACAGTTTTTGCTGAATTTGCTGCTACTGTAGAAATTATTTGTTTTTTTTTTTGGAATTTTCTGCTGTTTATCCTACGGTACTAGCTAGGCTTGACTTCTATGTACAGTAGCTAATGGCTTGTACTGCTGAATATTTTTACTGCTTAAACATTTTACCTTTAAACTACTGCATTGTTTATGTAGGAATTGCCTTCCAGAGTATAGTAGAGTTGTAGGGAACCTTAACTGACTGCCTGACTTCTACATAGCTTACTGCTTGTACTACTGAATTTTTACTGCTGAACTAATTGCCCAATATTGTAAGATAGTTTGAACAACTGCCTACTGCCTGCTGTTTTTCTGACACACTCTTTTCCCAATACGGTTGCTCTCATTTCTCCTCGGACTGCCTTCTTTGTTCCCTTCGTTCACTTGCTTTTTCCCTTTTGAATTTCTTTTCTGCTGTTCCCCACACTGTTTCTCTGCCAGCTACTGGATCCCTGATTCCCCTTTCCTGACACTCCCTGAACCAGAATATACTGTAAATATTGACTGGCTTTTGTGTCCATCTTCTGTACCCTTTCCAGACTACCCTGAGTCCTCACCACCACAAGCCTCCTTCTAGCTCTCCCTGGTCACATTCAAGGGGCCTCCTCCCCCTCCCCATCAACCTCCTGAACCAGCCTTTTGTTTTGCTAAATTCCCACCTGGCACCTTTGACCAGACCTCTCTGCAGGAACCTTTTCTCTCCCACTATTTGCACCTACTTCTGCCCCGAGCACTAAATTGCCCAGGGTCCTCCCACCAATTTACTTGAGCTTTGTCTTTGTTTTTTGTAACTAATGGCACGCCTTTTTTAGCCACAAGCCCAAATCAGGCTCTTCACTTCAGCTGAGCAGTTCCGGCTCTGCTACCTGCCGGTGGCCAGACCTCTGCATCCAGCCCACCAGCCCTTGACCAAGGAAAGCAGGTACGATTGGTCAGCTCCTAGCTCAGAGCTGTCAGGCTTCAATCCCCATAATTGGACTGGCTCCTGGAGACTGTGGCCACTTCCTGATTGGATGCCGCAGATCTCCATTGAGAAAGCAAGTGCCCAAGGCACCTTTTTCAAATCACAGCTCGGCCACTGCCTTGCTGTACTGCTCTCTGGACAGTTTTTTTCGCCAACGCCCTCACCCCCCCACCTTTATTAAATACACTTCCCAGTGATCCCCACCCCCTGAGGCCTCATACTAGTCAATTACAGCAACTTCTTAAAGGGGATCTTCTTTCCTGCAACATCTTAAAGGGGTGATCCTCTCTCATGCTCAAATTTAACAAACATTGCTGCTGCCTTATCTTTATCAGCCTTTTAGTCCTTGCATTTTTCTAGAGTAGTATTAATCTTAGACTCCTCCCCCCCAACCAATCATGACTTCGGTAACCAGATTAATGCCTTTTTATATTCTTCTGACCACTCTCTGTATGCTCTCAGGGCAGCCACCCAATGACCCTAAAGCGCCTACCCTCCTTACCACTGAATATACCTATGGCAATACTTACTGCACCATAATGTCGGTGTTTGACTCTGATCTACCTGCCACTTGCAGGCCTGACAACACAGCCTGGCACGCCTGGTCCAGAACTCAGTGCACCCAGCCATAGCTTCCTCCTCCCACACTCCTGCTCAGACTGACCTCACTCTCCAACAAGCATGCCATCAGAATAAACTCAAGAAGGCAGCACAAAGCTAACACCAAACACTTTAAAAGTTACTTGGTTAGACTAGCCCTCCTGTTGCTATTTCTCTCAGGCAACATCCACCCCAATCCGGTTCCCCCTCAAAATCAGGGTATGATTGTCCAGAAACCAGGCACGTTAACCTTTGCATCCCTAAACATCCACAGTCTGGCAGCAAAGTTTGACAATCTACAAGCCTGTGTAGCCCGCCATAATTCTGATGTACTGTTAGTTGTCCAGACATGGCTATCTCCCAGGATAACCGATGGTGCCATCAGTCTACCGGGTTACACAATTTTTAGGCAAGATCAAGTATCTAAAAGAGATGGTGGCTGTGCACTTACCTTAAGGATAGCTTACAAGGCATAGTCCTAAATTTACCAAGCCTAGGGCCGTTCTCCCAGGCCTTTGCCATTAAGGTCCTTCTTGGGGCCCATATCAAAACAGTTACACTGTTATCAGTCTACATCCCACCAAAGAACTCGGTCCAAGGTCTCCAAGCTATCATAGATTGCCTTGGAAGCCTGACCCTATGCTCTGAGGTTATACTTCTTCGTGATTTCAATATTAATTGGCTTGCCCCTGAAGCTAACCACTTGAAAGATGGAATTCAGGCTGTCCACTTTATACAGCTCATTGAAGCTTCCACTAGGACCAATTACAGAATGGGCACTAGTACTCTGCTCAACTGGGTACTCACAAACTGACCTGAGCATATTTCCAAAGCCTCTGTCCTCCCGGACAACATCAGTGACCACTCCCCTGTCATGTTCAGTCGGGCTAATAATTTCACCAGACCTCCTCCAAGAACAGTCACCAACAGGGTCCTCAAGCCACTTTAAAGCCAATCTCCTCAATGCTGAATGGTCGGCAGTGTTTGGGACTTCTGACACTGATAGCGCACTTGACCATTTCATCCTCATATTCAATACGATCTGCGACACTCACACACCTTTCAAAAAGCATAAAATCAAAGGCCATTTCAACCCCTGGATGAGCCCAGACACCCTTGAACTTATGAAAAAGAGAGACCATCTCTGACATGTAGCCAGGGCCACAGGGAAGCAGTCCAACATCCTGAATTACAAATGGGCCAGGAATAACTGTACCAGGACCATCTGAATAGCCAAAAACTTATTCTACAAGGAGGTCCTAGCCAAGAACTGGCATGATGGTCATAAATTCTGGGCAAACCTAAAAGAGGTCACTGGATGTGAGCCCAAAACAGTCCCCACTATGCTCAGTGTTGATGGAACCCCCATCCTTGATCCTAAATCTATAGCCAACACCTTCAACCTTGCTTTCACTGACCTCCGTAATGTCCTTTCTACCAACTTCTTCCCCCATACCAACCCTGCTGCTCCTTCACAGTCCCCAGTGCATCCCCCTTTTCACTTCAAGACTATTACTATGGGGGAAGCCAGGAAATACCTGCGTAAGGTGCTTGGTAAGGGGAGATACAGTGCAGATAACCTTGATCTGAAACTAATCTCACTCTCTCTGGAAGAAATCCTGTCTCCCCTTACCCATATCCTCAACCTATCACTCGCAGTATTCCCTCAAAAATGCAAAGCCACAGTAGTTACCCCTGTGTACAATAGTGGGGATTGGGCCATACCTGAGAACTATAGATCCATCTCTATACTTCCACCACTCTCGAAGGCCCTGGAATGAATTGTCGCGGACCAACTTGTCGAATACCTGGACAAACATAAGCTCCTATGCCCTGAGCAGCATGGCTTTAGGGCAGGGCACAGCACCACTACAGCCCTCCTGGAATTCACGGACTTCATCTATAAATCTCTTGATCTTGGACAACTTGCTGGGGCAATCTATATCAACCTAACAAAGGCCTTTGATACTGTCAATCATGCCCTCCTAGTTGACCAACTCACTGCTACAGACCTTGCCCCTGAGGCAGTTGCATGGTTCCACAGTTACCTGCACTGCTGCTCCCAGCAAGTCAGGATAGGTACTGTCCTCTCAGATAGCAAACCTGTCTGCTCAGGTGTTCTGCAAGGGTCAATACTGGGTCCCCTCCTATTCAGTTTAGTCTTGAATTGCCTCTCTCAAGCCAGTCAAGACCACATCCTCTTTTATCCAGATGATGCGGTTGTCTTCTCAAATGGCTCAGACCCCAGTTCCCTTGAGCAGCAGCTACAGAGTGACTTCACCAGTAAAGATCATAAATTGATAATGAACTATAAGGAAACAGAAACCATGCTGTTTTCCAGCTCTCTAAACAAACACAAAAACTACCCACTATCTATATGCAATAGTGCCGGGGTTTCCCTTGAACTTGCTCAACACTTTAAATACCTTGGTATCACTATTGACAACTCGCTCTCCTATACTCCCCACATTGACAACACGGCCAGATCTATCAACAAGTGCATAGGGCTACTTTATCGTCACAAGCATAGCCTCTCCCCTGAAGCCCTCAGCATAGCTGTTCACAGTTCTGTGGGTTCCCTGGTGGACTACAGGCTGCCTATATATGGTTCTATCACATATACTGCTCTCCGGCGCATAAAAACTGCACTCAACAAAGCCTGCTGGCTCACCTTAGGTGCTCACTGACTGACTCACACCTGTGATCTCTATGCCAGGGCACACTGGCTCATGCTCAATGGCTGACTAAAATATCAATCCTGCATTCTGGCCAAAAATAGCTGCCTTGCTCAGCTACCACCAGAGGTCCAACAACTTCTGGTTCCCAGCAATAATCCATGGCACACCCGTAACTCCAAACAGCAGTCCTTCCGAACTCCGAGATGTCGAACATCTCAAGGACAAAGGTCCTTTGCTTACCATGCACCGCTGTGGTTCCACACCTTCCAAGAGAACATTGTGCACCTGCCCACACTAGATACTTTCAAAATGAACTTGAAGCTCCTTATGATACGCAAATTTCAATGTGCCTGCCATCGCTAGCACCACCTTTCCATGCCCCCATCACTACTTCCATCCCCTGCCCCCTTAACCCTTCCCTCTCTCCCCTGAGTAGGCCCTCCTGCTCCCCCCGCACACCTAGCACCCTCTCCCTCTGCCTCCAATCTAGTCACCTAACTCTGATCCCTACTGCTGTACTGATATTACGCTCTCCTTTTGCACATTGCCTTTTGGCTCCTCCCCTTCACCCCCTTTTTTCTTTTTCCTTTAGCACTTGGCAATGCTCCAAACAACCTCTTGTTTGCTGACAACTGACTGGTTTCACCATTGGGCACTGTAAATTGTCTGTTTTCCTATGACCTGTATTGTGTTTGATATATAATTCTGTTTGCTTACCTTTGTATTTCTGCAATCCTTTGTATAATTTCACCTGTCTATTGTACTGAAATGTCTTGACTTGGAACCTATGTAAAGAGCTCTGAGCTCAAATGGTTTTCCGAGTACTGAAATAAATAAATAAATAAAACCAGCCAGGCCATCAAATTTGCAAATCACATTAAATTAGGAGGACCAGTTAGAACACCAGAACAACAAAATGAATGAAAAATGGACCTAAAGAAAATTGAAATACGGACACAACAAAACAAACTGAAGTTCAGCATTGATAAATCAAGAGTAATGCATCTGGGAAGATTGAATAGTAAGAACAGCTATACATTAAATGGAAAAATATTACAGGACATAGGAGAGGAGAAAGACTGTGGAGTACTTATAGATGACAAGCTGAAGTTTGTAAAGCAGCATACCCAAGTTATACAAAAGGCAAACTGTCTGTTTCCCATACATAACTTTTATGTAAGATCATATATGGACTATGAATCTCAGCTTTGGAATCCCTATACTATAGGTGAAATAAAATGGGTGGAGGCAATACAGAGACGATATACTAAAATGATGGGTATACTGGGAAGATATGAGTATAGTGAAAGATTAAAGAGAACTGGTCTATTTTCCTTGGAGCAAAGGAGAATGAGGGGTGATTTAATGTCTTTATATGAGATCATAAATGACAAAGAATTATCAAACTAGATAGGTCCGATTTTATAGGGAAAACCTATTGGACTTAGAGGTCATGGGATGCAAATTAAACTGGATGTGGTGAAAAAAAATAGATTATACTATTCATTTATAAATAGAACCGGAAGAATTTGAACTATCTTACCAGGCAAAGTAGTTAGTAGTAAGACATTGGCAGAATTTAAAAAGAAGATGGATGAGTTGATAGCAGGGAATAGGTTGAAATGTACCCACTAAGGTGGGGAACAGTTTATATGGACCATTGGGTCTCCTACCATTCAAATCCCAGTATAACAACCCAGTATTTTCAGGCAAAAAAGTTTGTGTAGAGCTTAAGTAACACTATCAGCGGTGCTGATTATTCTCTCAGAGTAGACACTGGCCAACTTAAATAAAAATTGGCAACTCTGCACAGTGCAGGCCAGATTTTTCTCTTACTTTGTCATATTTCAAAGAGTCATCTGTATGTTGAGTTTCCCGAGGTCTTAACCATAGCGGTAGCAGCATGATCTTGGCCAACAAAGGAAGAATTAGTATCTTTATCAATATCGTGTAGTCCTGACCAAATGGCACCTTCTTCATCTTTATCATTCGATGTTTTGCCCGCTGGCCATGAGGTTTGGGAGGGTGCATGCTCAAGTGGTTGTGAAATTTAAAAAATACAGTATCTGTCCTTTCATATCACACCTTTTCAATGAGTAGATCTTTATATATGCTGATGTCTGTGAGGCCAGAGGAGAGAAAGGATGCCAGACTAGCCTTAAATCAAGGGTCTAAAACTGTGGCCTGAATATAGTGTTCAGATTCTAACATCACTGATATTCTGAGGTCCACTTCCAAGGATTTAGCTAGCTTTCTGACAAGAGAAACAGCACTACCTTCTTCAACAAATGTTGCCTTCTGCTTTTTGACTTTGTTCCTATCGGAGTATTTTTTAGCACAGACTGGCACTGCCTGCAGTCATTTACCAAGTGGCTTCCTCAAATGGCTCAAGAATGTGGTACAACTGTGCCATCATGACCCACCAGCTTGAATTAAGTGACATATCCCCTTTCCCGATTGAGTAATCCACGGTGTATTGATGCACTGCTTTATGCTGCACAAGAAGCCTTTGTACCATGTAGAAGGTGAAATTCCACCTGGTGACCACCTTCTGCTTTAGTTTATGTTGTGAAAGGCTATCGTCCTTTTTTATCTGATCCAGTATTTTGTGTGCTTTAGCAGAATGGCTAAGATAGCCACATATTTTGTGTGCAACACTTAATGTATTCTGAACGATTCTGTCATCTTTAAGAAAATCATGTACTACAACACAGAGGGCATGGGCAAAGCATGATATGTGTTCATACCCTCCATCCTTCACAGCATGTATGATGTTAGCTCCATTATCAGATATTAAAAATCCTGGAGAAAGGCCATGAGGAATAAATCATTCAGCAAACTGCCTTCTTAATTCTTGCAAAAGGTTCACTGCAGCAAGATCTTTTGACTCAAAACTAGTAATGCACAAGGTAGCCTGCTTCTTACATGTTGTGGTGGATGTGACTGAGCCAGAGAGTGAGACAAAGGAATAGGGAACTATGAAAGGATGCTCATTGACCAGTGACCATCATGTAGTCTACAGTTTGGTCGCTGGTCCACATATAAGCTGGTCCACATATTAGCTGTAATATTTATTTGTGGCACTTCTGTGAGCTTCAAGGTCTGCATCACTTTTTCACACATTTCACAATATGCATTTGGTACTGCCTTAGTGGCAAAATATTTTCTGGATGGTATTTTACATCCTGGAACTGCAATCTGCATTAGTTGTTTAGTCAGCAGATTCAACAAAATCGAAAGGACAAAGGTCAAGAGCTATCATTTCTGCTATTGCCTTATTTAATTTCTGGGCACCTGAATGGGCGCAATCATATTTACATGCCCTTTGAGATGACTCTTGAATGGTTAACTGTTTTGGTTCGGGATATGGTCTCTTGCAAGATGAATAGCGAGTATCTTATCGTGGGGAACTGTCAGATACAAAGGTGCTAGACGGCGATGTTGAAGGAGATGAAAGATCATGTTGTTTGCTTTTATGTTTAAGTGGAGTTGAAAAACAGTTGGCTATGCCACTACTTTTTTTGTAGGCATGTACACATTACATTAGTCTCATTGACTGTTCAGTCAGCAGTCAGCTATGGAGGTGTGAGGTGGGCTGTGCTGGTCGCCAGCTCTTTGTGTTACTGGTAGTGCTGGCACCTGTGGGGTGGGGGTGGGGGGCAAGGATGGTATTCTGAAGTACTGCCAGTGCCATCAGGGTGGGGGCCATTGGGTGTGCTCATTTGCAATTATGTCAGCATCAGGGATTGGGGCAGGGGATTTGGGAGTTAACATAAATGGTGGCAACATCAGGGATCGGGTTGGGGGGCATGTGTACTACCTATACCTATTAATGTAATCATCAAGGATCAGGGCATGCAACATTTTATTAATGTAATCTTTGGGGACTGGGGCATGACACTTATTATTAATGTAATTAACAGGGACTAGGGCATTAATTTCTATTTCTGTCTACATCAGGGATTGTGAGGGTGGTGGAGTTCTTAATTATACTGGGGGTAGCAGCTGGGAATGGGGAGATGGGGCTGCTCACCCCGATGCAAAGAATCTGTGGCAAACCCTTCCATGTGCCAGGTGCTTGCTGTATGGGAGAGGTTGCCACAGGTGTAGGAACTTATGCACCAGGACCTCTCCTGTACCAGAATCTGGTTCAGGGTCCTTGGCACACTGGGCTTCAGCACAAGCTGCTCTTTGCTGCAGCTTGAGCTGATCCAAGTCCCCTTTGAGAACCAGGCCCTTTGACTGCCTTATTAGATAAAACAATGGGACTGGAAGCAACTACTCAAGGGCTTGGTAAAAGACAATAATAATATTAATAGAAAAGATGAGATGCTTAAGAACCAGATTTGATACGAGAACCCATGAATTGTTGGATTACCTGTAAAGTTTGAGTCAGACTTTAAAAACACACAAGAACTAGTCAAATATCATTTAATTCAAATTTATAATCTGCTGGCTGACAATTTACAATTTATCATCAAAGTCTTTTAAAGTCTCTAAGAAGAACAGAGATAAAACATTGTCAACTACTGCAGAGACAGACCCAAAAGCTAAAATTACTGTTTTCATTGTCCTAGTATTTGAATCAGATTGGGACTTAATTATTTATTTTAAAGTTACATGACCGGATAAGCCTACTGAGACCATAGATCCCTTTTTCAGGGGCAACCCAGAATTAGTTACACATAAAATCTTCCATACAGTAAGTGCATACACTGGATGAAATGAATGAACAGCAGTCCAAGAACAAGTAAGGTAAGCAACTGAGACTGGATAAGGTAATAAACACACCAGCAGGTACAGAAAACCAATACCATGAGGGAAGCCAAACTAACAAAATTATTAATTACAACAGGTTATTGAGCACAAAGAACAAATATTGAGTATACACATCATAAGAACCAATAATGCAAGCTGCTGCAGAACAAGGGTAAATAAGAGATTAGGACAGGATAAAAGGAAGTTGCTGTTTACTCTAAGACCACAGTACAGTGCTAACATGTACGGGGAGAAGGCATGGACTAGAGAAGGGATTATAGTCTTTTCTTAAACAGTGTGGAAGTGGGGCTTTCGAGCACCCAAAATGTTAAGGTATTCCACAAATATGGGGCAGCATAGGAAAATGGTCTTCTCCCAGATGAGAATTGAACCTTAGGTATAACCAGTAATAATTGGGGTGGGGGCTGAGGATCTTAGGGGTGAGTAAGACAGAATAAAATATATCTCATTCTATTTTTGAATGGAGGCTAGTCAAGGGACACTAATACTCTGCAATGATGGGCTCTAGAATGGATACCAGCTGTGAAGTGCCCAATCATAAGGCATATCATTCTTAGCCATGAAAGGGTAGTGTCCTGAGGGGCCTGAACCACAGGGGCCCCATACATGAGAAGGGCAAAAGAGAGGACCTAGAGATAGCTAGGTGAGCATCCCTTGAGAGGTAGGGAGAGAACTTATAAAGTAGACCAATCTTTTGATTTAAGGTTTTGAATAAGGAATCCACATGTGATTCAGATGATATGGTTTGGTCCAGCACCACTCCCAGATGTTTAAAAACTGAACCACCTCCAATTAGCATCCGGTTGCAGTGCAGAGATTGATGAAGTGCGTTCTGTCCAAATCCAGATTGTTTTGCCTGTAGAGTATTGCTTTAGTTTTCTGTGCATTAAGGACCAATGCATTTTCCAGGAGCCAGCATTCTAGTGCCCAGAAATTGTTAACCAGTAAGGAGTTGATCATGGTTAAGTCAGATGAGGACCTGTAGATTATAGCATCATCAGTGTACAGCTGAATGGATGCACCATTGCAACTGAAGGGCAGATCATTTATAGACAAGAAGAGCAGGGGGTCCAGTAATGAATCTTGTGGCACCATATCAGTGATAGGCCTAGGATAGGAGACACTACCTTGCCACTTGACTCACTGCTGCCACCAGACAGGTAGTTATGAAACCACTGACAGACAAGGTCATCTAGATCTAGGTCCTGAAGCTTTGTTAACAGTCTATGGTCTACTAAATCAAATGCTTTTGTGAGGTCAACAAAAATAGCACTCGTGGTCATACCCCAATCCATTGCAGTAAGAATATCAGAGGTGACGCAAACCCTAATTATGAAACTCTCCTGAAAGGTTTTATAAAACATTTGGAGGAAACTTCTGTCGTATCAACAGGATGTACTGGAACTCAATGCACAGTTTCAGTTATTAGTGCCAGAAAAGGTTCAAATAACTTAAAAATAAGCAGTATATATTTTTTGAAACAAATCAAGTCTCTGCTTTTCAATAGGTTTAATATGAATGAGACTAACATTAAGAGGCAGAAACCCCTAATGGTTCAGAACAAGAAATATCTCAGCTGGCCAATGCTCTTGAAGCTGCTGAAGGTTTATAAATTAGGACTGTTTTAAAAGTAAATAATAGTTTTCCCATTTTTTAGGAGGATATTAATTCTTTCTTTTGGGTTGGTCTGAAAATAAATTAAAAAGTATGTTTATTTTAGGATTAGTATCATATATTAGATTAATTTATATTAATTTAACTTTTAGAAGTTAACATACTGTGGGCCAGATATTCAAAACTTTGCCCTGGGTTAAATTAGCACTGCCCAGTGTGCAAAACTTGCCCGGACCAAATAGCTTGCCATATTCAAAAGGAATAGCCCGGTGCCAATCCTACTGAATATAGTATGCTAAGGAAGCCAGGCAAACTGGGCCGGAGTGCAGGGCAAAAATAGCCCTTGAATAAGACAGCACTGAATATAGTAACAGGGATGTGCACAGTGCAACTGCAGCTCAGTAGACCCTGGTGTAAGCCAGTGTTGCAGGTGGAGACCATTGTGTGTGATTGCACAGAGATGTCTCACATCTACTGCAAACAACAATGCAAGCCACACACTGCAGAACTGTGCTATTCTGAAGTGTGGTTTGCCCGGGGCTAACCCGATTGCCAGTGCTAACACAATAGCCCGGTGCAAACTGGTTAGCCTGGGGCAAACATGAGCTATATTCAAAGCTCCCATGCAAATGAGCCTACTTAGATAATCTGTGGGCAAACAGGCACATTTGCATCTCATTATGTGCTGCTTAGCATACATTACCATGCCATTTGCCCAGTGCTACTACATGGAGCACACTGCTCCACCTTTTGGTCGGAATGGCAGTACAGGCTGGACACTGCAGGCCAAGGCATGCTCACAGCATCCCATTGGATGGAATGGACGTACAGGCTGGATGGTGCAGGAAATGGGTGTTTGCAGGCACATTCAGTGCATACAACACACCCATGCATCTGTGCAAGCCAGACATATATATATAGATAGATATATAGATATATAGATGAGAGATAGCTACACACAGACACATTGCCCACTGGCCATTCATGCCCTAGAAGACGTCCTCCTCCCCCAATCACATTCCCATCACCCATTTAGATCTCCATACCGCTCAGCAGTAAGGATCATAGCACTGGCCTTCAAATAGTATAGCAAAGGGTCAGGATGTGTAGCACTTTCTTATTCCAAACAATATCATGTCTACAGATAGTGGGCCCCATATAGGTAGTGATGTCTCATCACACACACAGATACCCTCCTTCTTCAGGGGTACTGATGTTCAATAGAAAAAAGGAAGATCGTCCATATCTGGCTGAAGGGGGGCTACTGACACAGCAGTGTGCATGAATATCTCAGAGCGTAGTTCAACCGGAGAATAAAAGGGGACCATATCAAGGTCAGCATAAGTCATATATTAAATGAGGGAAGCTTGTAGCCCCAAATAGTGTTCACACCTAAAATACCCTTTATTAAGAAACAACACACAAGCTTTGAGAAATGTTAGTGTAGATTTCATAGTGAGAAAACATTCACTCACCCACATAACGTGCAAATGCAAAACTGCATGTTTGGCTATCAACGAGTCCCAATCAGTACAAAATGCTTATTTTTAATAGGCTTGCAGGGCATACTGTTCTAGACAGTCCCAAATATGTGAATGAAGTCATTCACATATTTGAGGGCTATCTAGTACAATGCCCTACTAACAATCAATTGAGGACCAATGAGCTTACAGCCCATACTGTACCTGTCATTAGGAGGGCAGCCGGGTTGTATGCGGGTGGTTGCAGCTGCCCGCTGATGACAGGGGTGGGTGGGTGGGCAAGGGTTTTGGTGTGGGTGGAGGGGTTGGGGTGCCACTGGATCACTAGGGCATTTCATTATGGAGGATTACTGGGATCGCAGCTAGGTGCGAGGCATCTACTAGACCACCAGGGATAGTCATTTTACATTTCTCGGGGACTCTGGTGGGAGGGAGGACCACTTGACCACCAGAGCTGGTCTTCCATTACAATTATCAGTGAATCGGGGACTCGGGAGGGGGGCACTAGATTACCAGGGCTTGATTGGTATACATTTCCTCGATCGCGGTGAAAGGCGGGGGGTCCACTTGACCACCAGGGTTGTGTGTGTGCTTGCCAATGGTGTTCTGGGTGGGCAGGTGGCCACCCATGGCTGGGCTGCTGTGTTGTGCCCTGCAATACTGCAGCCCACCTGTGGGTGGCCAGGAGTTGTTCCATCTTTTCTGGGGCTCAACTTTGAGTCCCTCTATGCGGCACAATGCAGGGTTGTGCCAGCATATGCTATATCCGGGCTGAATATCGAGATGTGCATGTGCATGAGCACACACCCACCATTGCTGGCTACGCTCACAACATTGTGCCCTAGCGCATCGAGATTTCGCTGCAACAGGCAGCCTTCTTCAATATCCTGCCGGGTGTAATGTGGGTTAAGGCTACAAGAATACTGTTGCACTCCATGCTAACCCTTTGAATATCCCAGCTAATAAGTATAAAAAAATAAAAAGCAGGTGATTTTGGAAACACACTATTTTTTCAGTGCTGTTCTGAATGAAACAGAGACCAGTAGGCTTATGGCAGATTAGACAAGGGGCTTTAGTTTTGCAGCATGGTCAGGGTCAGGGTCAGATCAAGGACATTTTTATTTTTTTAAAACAGCAGGACGATTTGAAAAACAGTAAAACACAATATATTTTTTTTTTCAAATGTAATTTTTGTACAAAATTGGGTGGTCAGCTATCTCAGTAGCCTTATGTCTCACTGGCCAAGGGGCTTTGTTTTTTTAGGATGGTGATGATCAAGAACAGCATTTCTTCTAACAGCAGGATGATTTGGAAAACACACAATATTTTTTTCAAATGTGATTTTTTTTGTCCCCATGGGATTGGGCAAGTAGCCCAGTAGCCTTATGGCACATTAGCTAAGAGGCTTCAGCTTTGCAGGATGGTCAGGATCAGGTCCAGAACATGTTTTTAAAAGATGGATGACTTTGAAAACAGGAACACACAATATTTTTTTCAAACGCAATGTTTTAAAAAAATTGGGCAGCTAGACCAGTAGGCTTATGCCACACTAGCCAAGGGCATGGCAAGGCACATTTTATATGTATGGCACCCATTCCCGAAGGCTCTGGGTGCCTAAAAATACAACAATACAAAAAACAACAATAATAAAACAAGAAATAAAGAATAAAATTCAGATCACAGTATTTTAAAATATATCTATAAGCTGCAAATCATACGGTCGGGTGGGATCAGTTAATCTGGATGGGCCAGGTGGAAGAGCCTCGGTTTGAACACCCCAGTTGAGGGGACCTCCCAGACTGCAGGTGGTAATGAGCTCCTCAGGGCTGGCCCAGCGACACTAAATGCTTGATTGCCCGATGTCTTGAGCTGAACCCTGGGAACATCCAGAAGGCCCCTCAAAGAGGAGCAGAGGGTGTGGACAGAAGTTGCAGGTGTCAGGAGCTCCAACAGGTAGCCAGGACTCAGTCTGTATAGGGCTTTAAAGGTGAGCAAGCCCACCTTGAAAAGGACACTCCATCTGACAGGCAGCCAGTGCAGGACACGCAGGACCAGAGTCACATGACTGGACATGGACAGGTCAGTCAGTAACCAGGCTGCTGCGTTCTGCACCAGCTGCCGTCTGCAGAGGTTCCCTCCTGTGATCCAGAAATATAGAGAGTTACAGTAGTCAAGCCTAGAGGTAACAAAAGTGTGCACTAGAGTCAGCAGATCTTTGGATGGGACGAGGGACTTGATCCTGGCAATGTTGCTCAAGTGGAAAAAAACACTTTTGGCTACAAATGATACCTGACCTTAAAAGGTCAGTCTGCTGTTCCAGATCATACCTAGATCGTGCACCCTTGGGGAAGCCATCAACCTGACAGACCAGCAGAAAAGACTTGTGTTCGCTTCAGGTGACAACCCACCATGCCCATGACCTGGCTCAATCACCAGTACCTCCATCTTATCTGGGTTAAATCAGCTGGAAGATATCCAGTCACTGATTTTAGCCGGACAGATGTTAGACACATCTACAACATCGGGTTCCAGGTGCAAATGACAGATACAGCTTGGTGTCATCTGCATAGCAGTGAAACTCCACGCTGAACTGCCTCACCCAAGGGCAGCATGTACACTGTGAACATCAGTGACAAGATCAAGCCTTGTGGAACTCCACATGACAGGGGCATTGGGGAGGAGGTGTGCTTCATCTCTAAGATCACTCCAGTGACCTCCAACATCTCCACTGGCCTAAACTCCTCCCAGATCGTCGGAGTGCTTCTGTTCCTCCTGTTCTGACCACTACGAGGCATCAATGTCCTCACTGACAGAACTGCCAACTGGATAGTTGACACTCTGTTAGAGAATAATAGAGCAAACTCTTCACATAAAGTGGATCAAAAGGACTTTCTCGGCTGTAGACAGGCAGGATAAAGTAGCCTGTACACAGTCTGAAAAAGCTGAGAAAGTCTGTTGTTACCTGCTGCAATTTGCCTGGACTGAAATTTTGCCTTCTTAAGGGAAATTGCCTCCTGATACCATAGTGAGCATGCAGGGCCAGTTTGTTAGTGTCCAACCGGGTCTTCTGCCAGCAATGCTACAACTTCCAACCCTTGATCATTACCTTGAGATCTCTATCAAACCAAGAGGATCTCAAGTGAGAAGATCCAGGTCATTTACAAACTGGAGCAATGGCATCCAGTGTCTCAGACACCACCTTATTATAAGTGGCCACCACCTCACTGGTACCAATTACACAAGCTGCGTTCATTCTAGATAGGTCAGCCAACGCCAATAAACCCTCAGGGCACAAGCCCCTTAAAGGACCATAGCTGACCATCTCCACAGGGGGAGGGCTTCAAGGGGGCCCCAAATGTGAATCCCACAGTGCAGTGATCAGACCATGAGGCTTGATCAGTCCTGAGGCTATCTACCTCAAGATCCTGCTGGAATACCAGATCAAGTGTATGACCTTGCTGGTGAGTAACAGAAGCAACCACTTGTGCCATGCCCAGTGATGACATCAACTGGAGGAGGTTGTAACCGAAACACAAGGATTAGTCATTGACCCAGGCATTGCAGTCCCCCAGGATTAAGCACCTGTGGGACCCCAGCACCTGGTTAACGATGAAGTCCGTTACCTCCTGCATGAATTCTCTTCCCCCCCCGACCTAGGGGATCAGTAAATGAGGAAAATCCTGCTGTCTGCATCTGGACCCCCACACATGGCGACACACTCAAAAGATCTGATATTATCAATCAGATGCACCTTGAAATTCAGGCTGGATCTAAAAACAATGGCCACTCCACCACCCCTGCGATCTTTCCTCAGGCAGTGCACTACAAAGTACTCAGCGGGGACAGCTGCCTCTAGAACCAGGCCAGCATAATCCCCCAGCTAGGTCTCCATGATGCAAGCCAGCTCGACAGAGGAAATCAAGTCCACATAAATGGGGATTAGAGGGTGTAGCCAGTCCTCTGGCTTTGGCTTTGCAGGATGGTTAAGGTCAAGAACAATTTTTTTTGACAGCGTGATGAGTTGGAAAACAGTAAAACACAATATTCTGTTGTAATAATTTTTTTTTAACTTGTTGTCCTATGGTCATTTCTTCCTTACCTTGTCCTCACTCTCCAGATCTACACTTGTGGAATGGCACCAATCTGCAGTGCAATCTGCCTTTTATACCCCAGTTTGTGCATGTCAAAGTGGGGTATAGGACCTGCTGCAGGGGTACCCTTTCACCTCTCCCCTCAGCATCAAATGCTAGTCACATGACTGCCAATGCCTGGCAAGCCTGCAGAAACTGGTTGGGAGGCTATGTGGAGGGAAATAAAGTGAGTAGAAAAAATGTGAAATCAGAGCCAAACTGGCAGTGTACAACTTGGGATTTGCTGAAAGTGAGCCCTTTGAGTTCAGGACAGCTTGGTTTCAGCACAGGGGTTCGTGCCATCCCTATTTAAATCTATCCTGATCCTTCATATAATACCCTTTGGGGCTTCTGGCTCCTGATACATATCTCCAGTCAACTTTGAAGGATCAAGGCTGACCCTCGTATACTTACATGGAAGTTAAGGGAGTGTTTAACCCATTAAAAGAAAGAAATTGTTATACCATCTTAAACACCTGGGAAGCCATGATATTGGACACCAATCAGGTAAGATTTAGTTTTCTGCATCTTGGATGCACCCGTCCTAAGCTGACCTGGAAGTGCAAGCTTCCTCACAAGAATGACAAATGCCATGCTTAAGTGCATCAGAAATCAAGATGTAAAGCAAATAAAAACATTGCGTCCCTGAACTAGCAGTGTTCGGTATATTGAAAAGGACTAATGGGAATTGATATGAGGCAAACAGGATAGTAACCTAAACCACTGCATGATTATGCTGTTCTCAGCAAAACATTGAGCTGGCCAGTGATATACTTAACAAAACAGTTACCTAAATTAAACAGAAGACTGAGTCACATTCCTTGTGATCCTTCTATGTAACTCTATGAAGCCACATTCAGATGGCTGTTCTGTGGGCCAGATGCAGGGCGTTAGGGAACTTCACTTCTTTGTACAGTACTTTGTGAAGTTCCCTGAATTTGCTTCACTGGGAGGAGCACTGCCTGTAGTTTTTTGTCTGGTAAACTGCCCACCTTCATCCAGCAGAGACTGCACAAAGTAGTGCTGCACTGAAAATGTCAGCAAAGTGCAAACTACTTGTAGTTTTGCCAGTCAAAGTCATACTTTGACAGCAACAATTACATAAAAGTGTTTTCCTTTTTTAAAAAAATGCCTTATTTTAAGTTCAGTACCCTTCCCCCCCCACCGAGAAAATGGTTCCCACCCTCTCCCAACCCTCAGTCCTTTACCTTTAAAAATGTAATGCTGGGGGTGTGGCTTGGCTCCAACCCTGATGGCAGCCTAAATGATTGGCTCTACAGTTCTCTGAGATATAACATTGAATATCTCTGACTTTAGCATCCGAATTACAAGGAAAAAGGTTGAAATGGAACATATATAGACACGCTCTACAAATATCTTAACAGCTTCTTTTAACTTACTGTACCGACAAAAATAAGTGCTCTTCGGACTCTGCAGCTACCTCGTGGAGTGTGGTCAACACTGCCACACAGGCCGTAGAGCCCTTAGACAACAAGAAAATCATGGAGATTTTTCACACGCTAATACAACAGATGTTGGAAGTGACCATCGCGTCTAACAACACCACCTTGGCCATCCATCAGCTAGACCCCTAAATCTTTCAAAACAGAGCACCGGGTTGTGGCCAATTCAGCAGCCATTGAAAATCTCCACTCTCTGTTATGTGAGCAAGCCCACATCATGAAATCCCTGGCAGCAAAGGTGGACGACTTGGAAAACAGGAGCCGTAGAAACAATCTACAGCTCCTCAGCTTCCCAGAGGGCTCTGAAAAGGGGAACATGGTGGATTTTTTATATGAGGCACTCCCTAGAATCATGAAGCAGCAGCTACCCCAGGGATTCGCAACGGAACGGGCACACAGAACTCTTAACCCAACCCCCAGGCCTGGTGAGCACCTCTGCCTATACTGGCTAGAATTCTGAATTTCACTGACAAGGACTGGGTTCTGGCAAGGGCCCGAGCACTCAGACCCCTATCATGGAATACACACCACATCCTCGTGTTTCAGGACTTCTTCCATTATTTGGCAAACAAGAGGAAGAAGTAAACTGAGGCACGCAAGCAACTTCATGCACTGGGATCCTCTTTTCCTTGTGATGCCCAGCCACCATGAAAGTGGTGGGGAATGGCACACCTATGCTTTTTGCCACACTGGAGGTGCTCCATGACTTTATTAGCAAGACTTGGTCTGCTTACAGAAATGATGTAGCACATACCACAAGGCCCCCAGTACCTCCGCATGCAGCAGCAGTTTGAGAAGCAGGTCTGGTCCTCTATGGGAAGCATGAGATGGAAGTACAGCAAGTTCACCAGCAAGCACCAGACACTTGGGCCCTCCCAGCCAGAAACTGGAAGAGACACCAGAAGGAATGGCATGACAAGAGGGAGCAGCCAGCAGACCAAAGGCAGTCCCATAGCCGCAGTGGAGAAGGGAAAGAAGAAGTGGTGGTAACCAGTCCCTACTTTGACAACAACAAATATGCACCTCTGGCTTCACCTACTGGAACTTAGCACCTACTGGAGAAAAACACCTCCCTGCCAGGAACCTACGCCTCAACTGAAACCTCAGCCCCAAACAACCATGAAGCAGTCCTGGGCCAACATAGCTGCGCAGGGGCCTACCCCTCAAGCATCACCGAAGGGCAGAACTCAGATCCCTGACCCAGAAGGGCCCCATGCATTCTAGTGGAACTAGCCTTCCAAAGCAGGCAGCACCAGAGAAGTCTTCGGTGGAAGGAGGAGACCTGATTGCCCATGAGCGATAAATCAGATAAGTATGTTTTTTGTACTACTTTTTCTCTGTGGTAGTGATGGTACGAGGCGGTGAGGGGAGGAAGTGGGTACCGAGGACTAAGGTCGACTATGACAGAGGGGTTATAACTAACACCAATTGTGCCCTATATGGTGGTTGGCCTTCGCCCACTCTCTGATATCAACAGTCTAACAACCCCTACCGCTGGTTATATTCTACTTGTACCCTTGGAACCTTAGGGATAAATGTAGGAATGCCGTCTGTGGTACTGCCCTGTAAATTGAACTGAATAGTACACAGAAATATGAGGACTCATATACTGGTGGCTATATACTGTCAACCACCACCCCCCACCCCCTGAGGCCTAAGTTCTATATGAAGAGTGCATACTGAAAAAGGCCTTAATAAGGCTGGAAAATCATAACTGCTTCTGTATACCGCATGGAATGGGTGGGGGGATCTTATTCTACCCACACAAAGCCCCCTCAAATACTAGCACAGTCAGGGATACCACTGCGCAGATTGGCGGGGTTAGAGGGAAGGAGTGATACATCCACTTTCCATGCTGAACTGTACAGCCCCCCCCCCCAAATAAGGAGGGAATACCCAATGGACCGAGAACTATATCCTAGCTCCCCCCTGTTTTCCCCTGAGAGTCATGACGGAATGAAATACGCCCAAGGGGGGAGCCCTGACATTGCGCTGACCTAGAGGAGTAATAGACACAATAAACAGGCAGGCATAGCTGATCCAATCCTTGACTCCTGTCTGCCCTCAGGAGTAGGGCAGGGATATAAGCTGAAATATCAGATGCCTGATCAGTGACCTTTAGCTCCCCAGGGCAAACGTGGGCTCAGCATGAATCCACAACCTTGGGAAATAGGTTGCTTATACCTAGACCCAGTTTCCACCAGACCGCATGAAGAAGGGCTGGCATGAGCCACTCCACACCCAGATGAGCGTAAGTATAAATGGCTCATAAGAGAGGTGCTGGGCTTGGGGAAGCTGCTGGGACTCCTGCACTGACAATCGTCACCCCACCAGTATCACTCAGCCGGCTTCCCTTGAAAAAGGTCTCTACCAGCAACCCCTCAAATGCAGGAGGAGGTTCAAGCTCAACTTCATTATTAATCAACTCAGGGAATGGAGTACTGCCAAGCCAGGGAGCTAACAGTTCTTCATTAAGCGTACCTTGTAATCACTCCAGACTACAGCAGACAGGCTACTGTGGACCCCCCCCCCATATAGGAGAAGGAGACAGCCTAGGTGGGAGTACACCCATGGTCTAGATTACCCACCATCCTGTCAGCAAGTGATAGTGCTCCAGTTGTTGTAAATAGTTATAGTAGTGATAGTATGTGCCGGTGGTGTAACAATATGCTTTATGTGGCTAAAAAATATATGTATGGACAAATCTCTGATCTTTGGGTAAATTTCTGCATTTCCTTGCATTTCTTGCAGACACAATCTTTAGATGAAATTGTTCCACAGGTCCACATGCAGCATAGAAAGGTATGTGTGGTCTGTTGCTCTCTTCAGGTGGTCACAGAATACAGCATAGCATCACTCGAGAAATCATCGATCATGGCTGAATTATTCCGTTGCACATGGAATGTTAGGGGGTTAAACACTCCCATTAAAAGGAAAAAGGTATTGACTCATCTGAAGAGAGTAAAGACGCACATAGCCTTTCTTCAGGAGACAAAGCTGACTAGAAATGATCACTCAGCCCTGGTTAGGGACTGGGTGGGCCAAGAAGTGCACACCTTGGCCCAGACATGAAGGATGGGGGTGGTCATATTGATAAATAAGACCATCCCCTAGACCGTCACCTCCAGCAAATTGGACCTGCATGGCAGATGGGTTATGGCCCTCATGGACACTCCCCAGGGTCCAATCCTACTAGCAAATATTTATGCCCCCAATAAGTACGATCTGGTCTTTCAAGAGATCTCAGATAAACTCAGGGCCCTGGCAGGAGGGAAGGTTCCCGCTATTATGGGAGGAGACCTCAATTTGTCACTTGTTCCCGTGGTGGACAAAAGTATGATAGGTAAGGACACTCACCCAAGGGGCACAATACCACTCCAACAACAAATGGAAGAACACGACTTGGAAGGTATATGGTGCTTGATGCATCCAAAGGAGAGAGATTATACCTTCCAATCCAGTTTACATAGTACATTAAGCAGACTAGATTATGGGCTCATTTCTCCCCAAATCTCTCAAGCCACAATAGAGACCAGCATCCTACTCAGGATCACATCAGACTATGCACCAGTTCACTTACTGTGTGGGGCCCAGCTGAATGCACGTCTCCCTCATGGAAATTATATCCCCTCCTACTAGGAGACCAGGAGTTTCCGCCATGGGTCACTCAAGAGTCCAAGTTGTTCTTCCAGGAAAACCCTATTAATGACACCAGTGCAGGAAATACTTGGGAGGCATACAAAGCCACAACCTGAGACAAAATCATAGGTTTTGCCTCCCATAGGAGAAAGCTGAGAGAGCAGAAACTTGTGACCCTGAAGAAGGTGCTGTGAAAGGCTGAAGCCAGGTCTAAAGCATTAAAAAACCCTGCCCTACACTTGGCAGTGTGGGAGGAAGCCATTGAGCTAAGGTTAGAGGTGAATGAACTCCTATCCAGGAAGGTCGAATTAGCTCTGATGAGGGTCAAACATGGATATTAGGACAGAGAGGACAAATCAGGGAAATACTGGCTTACCAGTTGAGGAAACAGCAGACCAACAGACATATAGCCAGCCTCAGAGACCCACAAACCCAAAAGGTGCTCACTAAACCCACTGAGGTAAACAGAATAATGTCTGACTTCTACACAACTCTGTATACCACCTCTTGACAAAACTTCCCACCAGACACACAGCAATTCCTGGACAGTCTATCCCTTCCCAAGTTGTCCCCTCAACAGAGTGAACTACTGGACGACCCCCCTGATGGTGGATGAGGTTAGGGATGCTCTAATGTCCTTAAAGAAAGTTAAGAAGCCAGGGGATGACAGGTTCTCCGTTGACTTCCTCCTGGCTCTAGCACCCATGGTCTCCCTCATCCTATGTCAAGTCTTTGCAGAGGCTGAGCATGCAGGAGCACACCTACCCATACTACAAGAAGCCTCCATCATTGTCCTGCCAAAGAAGGGGAAAGACCCGACAGTAGCCAGTAGTTATAGGCCCATATCTCTCATTAACGCTGACAGCAAAGTTTATGCTAAGGCTGTTGCGAACAGACTCAGATCCCTTATTCCAGAACTGATACATCCCGTGCAGGTGGTCTTTGTGCAGGGCAGATTCGGTGCAGACCACATACGGTCCCTTGTGAATCTCATGCACACAGCATGCACCCTCTCAACGCCAGCAACAGCAATGGCTGTCGACTTTGAGAAGGCGTTTGACTCGTAGACTGGGATTACCTCAACCTCATGTTGAAACAATATGGATTTGATCCCAAATTCTGCTCCTGGATCAATGCAATCTATTCCTCCTCCAAGGCCAGAGTGCTTACAAACTCCATACTGTCACCCTCTTCCCACTGGAATGGGGCACCATGCAGGGATGCCCCTTATCCCCACTGCTGTTCATGCTGGCGGTTAAGCCACTTGTGGCTGCTATTTGCCAGCATAAAGATATTCATAGGATTCAAATAGGGGAGACCTACTACCCCACTCTAACTTACACAGATGACCTGCTCATCCCACTGGCAGACACCCATACCTCCCTTCCCCCCCGATGGAACTCCTGCATAGATTTACAAACTACTCTGGTCCCAAGGTCAATCAGACAAAGACTGAGATACTTCCCCTCAACCATCTCTGCCAACCCCAGAATTCACCCATCCCTGGATTAAAGTGGATCACAGACAAACTCACATATTTGGGGGGTCAAGATCAGAGTACAGACCAACACCATATGGGAAAAGAATCTGGAACCCCTACTGAATGAATGCAGAGCAAAGCCCAAAGGGTGGGGATGCCTGCACCTCACTATGGCTGGCAAGATAGCAGCCTTTAAGATGTCAATGGAAAACAAGATAATGTATTTCCTCTCCCACATCCCTTTAGAGTTGCCAAAGGTGTGGTACTATAAAATCAATAAAATAGTTGGAAATTTTCTATGGGGACAAACAAGACCACGATATAGTAGCAACAAATTGTGGGCCCACTGGGCCACTCAAGCCTTGCGCTGGCTCTCTCCCTGGCCCCTGCATCCCCACAGTGGCTTTGAATGGACCAAGATCAGGCCAAGGCTCCCCTCTTGGCCTCACTCCTATGGGCAACATCCCTGACACTAGTTAAAGTGCACTCCACCATAGGGCCTACACTTCATTACTGGAAACAAATCCAATGAAAGATTAACCCTCCCCCATGCCCCCCTCTCTAATACCCATATGGCAGAATCCCCAGATTATGATACAAGAAGCTCCCATACACTGGCCCACATGGATTTCCAAGGGCATATAATGCATTGCAGACATCCTAGAACCATCGATGCAATGGGTGGACTCATTCCAACAGCTCCAGGAATGATGGGATATTCTCTGCAAGGACATTTGGAAGCATCTCCAGCTCAGGGATACGGTAAAAGTAGTAGTCACCGCCCACACACCCGCCTGCATGTAACCCACGCCTATCACTAGGTGGTTAGCTCTCACCAAGGGCAGAGCAGGAGCTATATATGCCCAACTTAGGTATACCCTCCCAAATCAATCTGATGATTCAAAGAGGAAATGTAAAAGGCTCTCAACACCACCTTCTCAGATGCACAGTGGACCCAGAGTTGGACTAATGACCACAAAATCAACTTAGGTGCCTGAAGCAGGTTAATACAAAACAAACTCCTCCATTGGCGGTACAGGACCCCAGCTGTCCAACATAAAGCTAAAATTCTGGGCAATGGCCACTACTGGAGATGCCTACAACCAGGAGGAGATCTCCTCCATATAGTGTGGTCTTGTCCAGCCATACACAATCTCTCTCGGGTAAGGTATGCCAATTAAGCAAGCGAGTTGGGGGTTAAAATGTATCCAGGTCCCCCATCTCTGGCTTCTGGGCATGAATTCCCTCATCAAGCACCTCTCTCTGCTGGAATTTAAATGGGTGATGCTTCTGAGCATGCAAACCAAACACCAGAGTCTCAGTAACTGGTTTAGCACTCAAATCCCAGGTTAGATGACATTCTTAGTACCATGGGTAGCTTGTACAAGATGGAGGGAAGGTCCCAGATTGTCACGGGCCAAAGAGTAAAATTTCATAAGTGTTGGGCCTCCTTTCTGGCATATCTGGCCCCTAGAACAGGAATACGTTAAGAACCCAGGTAAAGTCTCCATTGCAGAACAGTCACTCAGCTCAGATACATACATCTACCCAAATGAACAGCTCAGAGACCTCAGTGAAGGATACCTGTTACACCCTACAAATGTTAAATAGGTCTAGGTTACTCTGTGGGACCCTCTTGCTTTTTTGCAGATGGAGAGCAGGCCCGGTGCCAAATGAGTTAAAGCACTCCGGATCACAACAGATGCCCTGTCACATGATCAGACTCGCTGGCTCGGCGTACGGTTCTACCATCCCACTATAAGAAGTGAGGTAGGTACCTGTTACTATAATGATCCCTTTATATACAGTTCTACTACAGGATGTTGATATAATAACCATACACCAATACACCAAGGTACAGGT
The DNA here is from genome assembly GCA_016271365.2 of Neoceratodus forsteri. Lineage (NCBI taxonomy): Eukaryota > Metazoa > Chordata > Ceratodontiformes > Ceratodontidae > Neoceratodus > Neoceratodus forsteri. The sequence continues at coordinate 49,413,223 of CM057450.1, read as the reverse complement.
CATAGGAATTATACTAATAAAATATACTAACATACTATGAAGCCAGCAGATTAGGCCCTATGGTCTATCAAGTCTGCTTAATGGTCTGTGCCTTCCCAGGGCACTGTTAGTAGCTCTCCCCCCCTCCCTACAAGGTCTCCCATTTCCCATCGGGGCTCCTGGATGCACCTTCCCTCTATATCTATCCCAGCCTTTCTTGAACCCCTCCATAGTAGTAGCAGCCACCAAATCCCTGGGCAGCGCATTCCAGGGCTCCACCACCCTCTAGTGAAGTAGCACCTCCTTGTTTCCCTCCTCAGACTCCCCCATCCAGCTACATTGAGTGTCCCATGGTGGCCCCCACCTCCCTCAGCTGAAAGATCCTCTCAAGGCTTACCCTATTCACTCCTTTGAGATATTTGAAGACCTCTATCATATCCCCCGTTCCTTCTTTCCTCCATTGAGTATAGGTTAAGCTCCCCCAGTCTCTCCTCATAGTGCCTTTCCCCTAGCCACAGTACCATCCTGGTTGCTCTCTCCCATGTACTCTCTCCAGTAATGCAATGTCCCTCTTTAAGTAAGGATGCTAAAACTGTACGCAGTATTCAAGGTGTGGTCTAACCAGACAATTGTACAGTGGAAGGAGCACCTCTCGACTCCTTGAGGTTATCCCCCTGGCTATGCACCCCAGCATTTTATTTGCTTGGGCTGCAGCCCTTCTACATTGCTCTGACTTATTCATTTTGGCATCCACCACCATCCTGAGATCCTTCTCCCCCTAGAAACCTGCAGTGCCCCCCTCCCAGGGTGTATACATGAGTCAGATTTTTGGCCCCCAGGTGCAGAACCCTGTATTTCCCAGCATTAAACTTTAGCTTCCAGGCTCGTGACCATCTCGGCAGAGTCTCTAGGTCCTCCTGGAGATCCAGCTTTCCCTCCTCCCCATCTACCACCACCCACAGCTTCGACTCATCTGCAAAGAGGCTCAGCCCGCTCCTGATACCACTTCTGATGTCTGAGATATAGGCGTTAAGCAGGAGTGTGCTCAGTACTGACCCCTCGTGGGACCCCACTAGCGACTACCCTGGAGTATGAGACCTGCCCCCCACCATCACACTCTGTATATACCCTGAAGCCAGTTTCCTATCCACCTGACCATCTGCCCCCCCCATCCTCCAGCTTCCCCAGTAGCCCAGGATGCAGCACCGAGTCAAATGAACTGCTGAAGTCCAGAAAGAGGACATCCACTGGCCTCCCCTGATCCAGCGCATTTGTTGCCCCTTCATAGAACTCCACCAGATTGGTCTGACACAATCTGCCCTTAACAAAGCCATGCTGGCAATGGTCTAGGTGACCCCACGCCTTCAGAACCCCCCTCCATCCTTTCCTTCAAGCTGACCTCCATAGTTATCTGGCTCCTCTTGCAAGCCACTCTTGTGTATAGGCATGATATAGGCCATCCTCCAGTCATGAGGCACCCACCCTGACTGCAGGGAGGAGTTAAAAAGGTCCACCAGGGGTACAGTCTCTCGTCTGATGTGAGCACCAGAGACCACCACATCATACTACATGTATGTAACCTAGAGGCTTGGTTAATTACGTTCTGTTAAGTATGTTTTTGCTGTTTGTATCTGTGTACTATGGAAAATATAATACAATCTTTAACAACCAAAAAAAATGTAATACCATCACCCCAACATCTACTAGCACCTAGCACCCACCTTCTGTCCCCCGCCTCAGTCCTGGCAAAGTTTCCTATAATAAAAAATAAAGTAGTAGTATAATTTGATCATCTCTTCCCTCCATCTATGCTAAATCACATAAACTACACCCCAATATCCCCACCCAATGATTGAATCCCTCAGTTCATAGCACAACCCCAACCTTTTTCCCCACCCTCTAGTATCCAACCTTTCTCCTCCCTCCTGCCCCAATTTTAAATGACACAACCACATCTCAAAGAAAACCATTCAGTGTTGGAGTGAGCAAGACACCCTCTTCATTCATTAGTGTCTTGTAACAGAATGAATGAATGAATGAAGAAATGAATGAATGAATGAATGAAGATGGCATTTCACCTGCAGTAACACCTGATTGGCCACTTGTCAGCAGTGTTAGTCCCTGGGAAAACTTTGGAACTGTGTTGTCAGGCCTACTGCTTTGCCACAGTTTCTGCTTGTGGCATCATAAGCATTTCCCGATTGTAATTAATAAACAGAGGATTATGACATCACATATACACAGGCAGCAGGAGCAGATGTAGTCTGAGGGACACTGATTCTAGTTTCAAGCAGCTTTCCTTAGCAATAATGAAAGAGAGGAAGATAAAAACTGCGAATAAGTATACCATGGCCCCGATATTCAGACTTGCGCCCGGCAATAGTGCATGTGGTGGTGCAGCACAACAGTGTTGTGCTGGTGAAGCACAGGGATATATTCAAAGGAGATGAGCAATGGCGCATCTCCTCTGAATATATCAGGTAATGCGCACTGTGCACATACGATGCGCTGGCGCATCCCCCCCCCACAGGGCTGAATACCAGTAATGGGAACTGCGTCAGCGCAACAGTGTTGCACTGTGTGCAAGTTCCTGATATTCAGCTGGCAGTATGCAAATGGGGCCACAATGTATGCAAGGCACAAATAGGGCCATTCGCATGTCATTATGGCCCCATTTGCATGAGTTGTGCAGAGCAGGCCAGTGACATGTGCATGGCACCCTGCACAGCATGTGGTACTGCCAGAGGAGATCTAGAGGTACCCCTGTCCCTTCCCATAGCCCTGATCGCCAACACTATAATATAAATATATCCCTGGTAGCCTAGTGGTCCCCTCCTCCCACCCTGTAGCCACGATCACCGAAAATAAATGTATATATATCTCCCTTGTAGTCTAGTGGTACCCCCCATCCTGCCCATAGCTGCGATCACAAGTGTACCCTAAGGGACAGACACCCTGGTGGTCCAGTGGTACCCCATCCCCCCACCCACACAGGACCTTCTGCCCACCCAGTTCCCCCCTTTCATCAGCTGGCAGCACAAACCCACCCACATGCCACCTGGCTGCCCGCCAAATGACAGCTGGACCAATGGGCTTGCAGTGTGCACTGCAACAGACATTCACAAATATGTGAATGAAGCTTTCAGTCAAATATTTGTGAATGATTATTACAGTTTGTATTGCAAGCCCATTGGTCCACAGTGTAGACCAATAGGCTTACGGCTGCTACTGTAAGCTGTCATTCAGTGGGCAGCCGGGTAGTAAGCGGGTGGGATTGCAGCTGCCCGCCAGTGATGGGTGGTGCTGGGTAGGTGGGGGTCCTGTGTGAGTTGGAGATGCCACTGGACCACCAGGGAAATATCTACTGGTCACAGACTGGCGATTGTGGATACGGGCAGGGTGGGGGTTACCACTAGAATACCAGATCCAGAAGCAAATGATGTGATACCTTTTAATGGACCAACATAGATGTAACAACCTGAACAAAGTGCTCTAGCTTTTGAACCAACCAGTCCTTCTTCAGAAGCCTAATGGCAGTAATTTAGAACAAACAAAACATTTAACAGCTAGATCATGCAGAAAAAACAGAAAAAATCCCCTTTGGTTTAAAATACTCATTTAAAAAATACAGGTGATGATGTCAGAGAAGTTTAACAGTACCATGTTACCTTCAGCTGAGAGGGTCCAAGGTGTCAAAGGTGCTTTGTGCAAAACACATACAAAGAATCCTACTGCATATAAATTAAATTGACGCAAGATAACACTACTGGAGCAGATGACTCTTAAATCAAGCTCTGAGTGTCACAGTGTATAAGAAGGTGATTACTGAAAAACAACCCCCACCCAGGTTAAAGACATACTAAGATTGTCTAAGACTTCAAGAAGTTTCAATGTGTGCATTATAGACAAGAAGTTATCAGTAAAGCTGTCTTAAAACCATCAGTGTACACTGTATGATGTGTAAAACTTAGCTGGATCTATCATCCAGCTATACTTTCCACCTAGATATCATGCCCCATAAACTTCAGAAACCTCTAGTGTATTGACAGGACTTTATAAATGATAATTAAATATAAATTGACAGTGTTAGTATCAAACAAAAAACTCTTGTCGAGGACCACCAAGGAATTAAGACCATGTAGCCTGATATGTACTGATGTCAATAAATTCTCAGTGTATAACAACTTGATGTACCAGAAGTGTCTAAGGAATCTAAAAGAGATAAAAATTTTATTTCTCTCCTTCTCTTCACACAAACAATACACCCTAACCCACCCTACATCCCCATTATGCCGGGGGGGGGGATAACTAGCTTTAAGGAGATACACACACACACACACACACACACACACACACTCACACTCCTAATGAACCTTCATTCACATCAGTCCCTGCAATAGTTCCCCAAAGGAATTTAACTTGTCATGAAATCTCAAGTAAAAGGGATCATGTAGCCTGATACCTACAGAGCAAAAATGTGACACTATTTAACCTTAATCCTATCTGTGTAGTAACATTTCCAAGGATTCTAGATAGAACACAGTGAAATAAAACTGCCATCCTCCCCAGGGTAAGGTAACTAAAAGTAAATATGTAAGCAATAATACCCAACAGGGTGGGCAGTATTGGGAAATACCGGACCGCCCAGGGGCGTAATGAGGCCCAAAACCACAGGCGAAGGGCCTTATAGCCCCTAGAAGGTCTAGTATTTCCCAATACCGCCCACCCTGGAGGGTATTATTGCACTTAGAAAATGGGCTAGCTGTGGCATTTCTATGTGAGAAAAATAAATTGGCAAGAAAATAGAAAAAAAAAATGATTTTCAGGTTTTTTTTGAAGTAAAATAGTTCATGTATTGGCATTTGCCAATGGATGGCATTGCGATTTTTCAGTCTTGGTTGTGTGCAGTTCCCCACCCCCTCTGTACAGTGTAGGTTACTGTTCTCATGCTGCAGCTCTCCTAATGTTATGACTCAGTTTCTCTTTTATTATAAAAGCTTGAAATGTGCTGTGGTGAACAGGACAGTAGCGCTACACTAGCGCAGAGATGAACGAGTGACCATGTCTGTGCTGATGGTTTTCAGGAAAGACAATTAACTGACGTCTGCCTGCATTTTTTGTACTTTTAATGTGCTTCTTCTGTTTCTGTGCCACTTACAGTCATGTTTCACCATCAGGTAATGGGATGGCCACAGGGGAGCCGTTCACTTCTTAGGCACGCACTGTGCACTTAAATACCGCACTGCATCCACAGCAGCAGTTGTGAAGCTGATCAGATTGATGGCTTTCTTTACCTTTCCTGCTTGTTTTTCAGTGCATTGGCTTGTATTTAATTAATTTTTTGTTTTACAGAAAATATGCTCGTCGGGGGGGGGCAGCCACCAACTCGCCTGTTAAGCGAGAGAAAAAAACATGGCGGCTGGTCAGTTTGAAAATTTGGGGTGCCCAATGATACACTAAGTAATGATGCACCCTGAATTGGCACTTATTTTTAACAGGGCTCTATTGAAAAATAAATGCATGCTGACTATGGCTTTCAGCCAATCAGCATGCAGTATTTTTCAAGGCCATTTTCTAATAAGTATGTGTGTAAGAACAGAGATCTAACATACCTATATTTCCACAAATCACCACAATATTAGCCTAATGTAAAAAATCTGTCCAGGACCCCCATGCAAATGAGATCTCACACCCTAATATGTTCAGATTTAAAAAAATTGTGACAGTCTTTGATAATACTCCTGTATATACAGTAACAGGCTAGGTAATCTGAATATGGCGCAACAGAATAAACTCCACTCCTGGGTGAAGGTAACAAGTGAGGAGGAATTAATATTCATTATGTGTGTGAAGTAACAGTAGTAACACACTGTAACTCCATGTATCTAAATAAAAGCCTACCTCAATATGACAGCAAGTCCCACACCTGCTATATTCACATGTCTCACAACACATACCCACACACATACGTCCATACATACACACACCCACACCCCACACATGCTGAAGTCCTATAATATGCCAGTCTGAAGAAGAAGAAGAGGTCTGTGGATGTCAGTTTCTATAATGTCCCATGAAACCCAGATCAATGTTCATTCCATCTGCTACCATATTGAGATGTAAAATAAATTTAATCTCAAAAGCTTATCTCTGTTGTGTGTTTTTGAGATTTCCTTTTAAGATCATTACTGACATATCCGAAATTGAGTGGCCAGGCTGGGAGAAGTGGTGCCCCACTGGTTTTTCAGTCTTCTTTGTTCTAATAGTATGTCTGTGCGAATTCATTCTTGTGCGTAGCTGTTGGCTTGCCTCTCCAACATAACCTGTTTGTGGACATCTCTAGCACTGAATGAAATAAACATGTTGTGATGTGCATGTATAACTTCCATGCACCTTGAATTGTCTGTTTTGTGATGTAACCACACAGTCCAAGGTGAAAATGAGCTCACAAGTCTTACAGGTGCGTTGATTGCACGGTCGTGTGCCATTGTGTGACATGGTATTCTGTTCTGGTGAAAGCTTGCTCCTAATAACTAGGCTGGCTAAATTTGGTGGCTGTGTAAAAGATAGTAGTGGTAGTTCCTTAAAAATACAATTAAGGGTTTCATCCTCACTAAATATTGGGTGGAGGTCTTTAACAATGTTACGCAGAAGTTCAAGGTCTGGATGATATGTAACTACTAAGGGTATTCTGTCTGTAGCTGTCTTTTCTTTATATTGAAGTAGTTGTTGTCTTGGTACTTGCATTGCACATTCTGTTATCCTGTCAATTTCTCTGGAAGAATATCCCTGTTCAATAAAGGTGTTTTTCAACATAGCCAAATGTGCATCTCTGTCATCCTCATTTGAACAAATACGGTGACATCGGAATGCTTGACTGTACATGACAGATTTTTTTATGTGGTTTGGGTGATTATTTTTCTTGTGTAGGTATCTCTGTCTGTCTGTTGGCTTCCTGTAAATACATGCATGTAAGGTTCCATCCTTAATGGTGACTGTGGTGTCCAGAAAATTAACATTGGTGGTAGAATACTCCAGGGTAAGCTTTATGGTAGGGTGGAGGTTATTAAATTCTTGAAGAAAATCTTGAAGTGCATCTGTGCCCTCCATCCGTCACTAGAATACCAGGGACTTGTACATGCCATTGTTTGGCTGGTGCAGCTACGGGAGGGGTGGGGGAACCACTAGACTACCGGGGTGGAACTCTATCCTTCCTGTATGGCGATCTAGGCTATGGGGTGGGTGAGGGGTGACACTGGACCACCAGGAATATTGTTGACATCTATTCCATGTGATCGGGGTTATGGGGAGGAAGGGAGGTACCACTAAACTACCAGGGACGTATCACTGGTATGTTACAGGCAGCACAGCTACGGCGGTGGTGGGGGGTCCACTAGATCACCAGGGCAGATGTGGGTGCTTCTGCACAGTGTACTGGATGGGTGGGTGGCCACCTACGGCAGGCAGCTGCTGTGTTGCACCTTGCAGTACAGCAGCTCGCCTGTGGGTGGCCACAATTTGAGATGTTTTTTTTTCCAGCTCAGCTATGCCCAGCACTACGCGATGCATCTCAGGGTTGTGCTAGCATATGCACCGCACATCCTGGGCTGAATATTGGGATGCATCGCATATGCATGGGCACGCCCTCTGGGGTTACACCACATATGATTATCATGCCACCCCAGTGCATCGGGACTTGTGCTGTACAATTCCCTCTTTTGAATCTCACACCTGGGTGCATTACTAGGGTTGTGCTGGTGCAACTCTGTTGCACCAGGCACAACCCCTTCGAATACCTGGGCCTATAAATAGAACTGTGTGCAAATATTTTGTTTTTCAAAGTTTTTCCCGAAATGTCACAGACAGCTTAACATAATTTCACCTAGGCAGACATTTTATATCAAGATTATGCAATGGATATTCAGACTTCAACTGGAGCTACTGGAAGTAATGCTTTAGGAATACTTTGCAGCAGTTGGTAACTTTATGAGGGACATTCAGGGGTAGTATCCTTTTTGTTTTGTTTGTTAGAGAAAATCATTTTGATTTTTAAGATAGTTCACTTTCCCTTAATTCTGAATTATACTGTTGCATTTGTTGTCTGTATTGAGGGCACCTGTATCAGATTACGTCATTTCTTTATTGCGTAAGGGAATAAAGATTTGACTGGCACCGTTTCACTCCTGCTTTACAATTTAATCCCAGCCCTTTATTAATGAATTTGCAACCACCCAGACTCAAACCATCTAACTTGTGCTCTGTGTCTAAAATGCAGTTTTCAGTATTGCATAATCTTCACTTCCCCAGTCTTTTTGTGAACCGTGGTTTCTTAGCAACACAGAAAAAAACTAAAGAGTTGTAATCTATTTAAGAAAGATCAGAGACTTGCCGCTGATCCCTACTGGGAGCCTCATATAATATTTTATGTAAATCATGTCAGTGTCAGAAATCCTTGGTGAAGATGGAAGGAACCTGGAGGGTGGGGGATGGGGAGTGTATGGTAGTCAGTCAGTTGTTTCATTCGTCTGCCATTGCTGACTGGGCAACACATGTCTAACTGGGAACACACGTGCCATGGAACCCCCCAACTGGTCTCACAATTCTGTTCCCAGAGTTCAAGAATATCTGATTCATAGAATTTTCCAGCAGTGTGTGTCTGCATGCATGTGTGTAAACCTGAATACATGGAGAGAGCAAGGTGTTTTAAAACATTCAAATGTTAAATTATGGCTTTGCTGTAATGTTACTACTTGACATAGTTGCAGATCCTGCAAGGAAATGGATGAGGGTATAATATGTCATGGCCTTCCAAATATGCAATTTATCTACAACTGTGAGAGGGCAAAAAGACCATGATTCGCAAATGGCAGTCAAGAGTGAATTATGAAACTGCTTCCCCCTCACCAGTGAATATAAATTGCATACTGTATTTTGAGACTGACTATTGCATATTTGAGTTACACAATGGTAAATTTGAGGACCAAGCTATGAAAAACAGCACTAGCTAGATGTAAGAAGTTGCAACTGGAGGATTCCTTGAGGGCTAACAAATGGTAACAGCAGAGAGACCCCTAGGGGTGGTTGTTGAGATGCAATGGTATGAAATCCCAGGTGGATATGGTATCATCGGCATTATAAAATGGTCTGGGAAAATCCTGCACTGATTGATAACTCATTATTCAAACTCATGTTATTATGTCAGCACTACCCACACTTTGATACGTCTTTCAGCTGCAAACTACATGTCATAATTAAACCCTTACACCTGACTCTTACACCAAACAAAACAACTCCATTTTCACCTTGTAAACACTTTGGGTGGGATTTTTTTGGAAAGACATAAAATGAGCAAAACTCTTAGTTATGTCAGGTGGGATTTTCAAGTCATCAAATGGACGCAACTCCTAGTTACATCAGGTGGGATTTTCAAAAGTCATAACATGGGGCAAATTTTAAAACTCAGAACTATCTGTAGAATTTTTAGTTGTTTTATGGTACATTGCATCTGGTTTTAGACACCAAAAATGCTAGACATAGATGTAAACGATAGACTAGGTTATACTCGTTCTGAAAATTGTGTCTAGGCATATACCTAAACTTTTAAACTGGAGATAACTAGCTCAGAGTTTTGAAACTAGGATACATCTATGTCCTAGCTTTAAAAACTGGGCATGGATCAAATAAGAGTTACGTCCAAAGTTGTGTGATAGACATAGACATTGACATCCCAACTGTTGTCTTTGTTTTCTATGTCTAATACTATAAAAGTGCAATCACATGGCAGGGTTTTTAGGTTGTGCTGTATTAACATAGAAACAAAAACAATGTTGGCAGAAAATGCCATTGATCCATCCAGTCTGCTTAGTTTTACCCTACTCTACCCCATGACCTACTGTCCAGACAGGGTTTTCCCCCTTGTCCCCGCTTCCTGCCTCACTGCTACCCCCTGAGAACCCGTCAAACCCTTAGTTTACTCTGCGCCAGTTGTACTTGAGTGCATTAGTGTTTTTGGCTCCCACAACCCATGCTATTAGGCTGTTCCATGGCTCAAAAACTCCCTCAGTAAAGTAAAACTATCTTGCATCCCTCCTGAATCTCCCTCCATGAGCTTTCATGTCCCCTTTTTTTTGACCCACCATTACAGCAGAATAGTTTCTTGCAGTTTACCTTGTTTATTTCTTTCAGGAACTTGAAGACCTCTGTCATGCCCCCCTCCCCCACCCCCTTCAGGCCTCCAATGAGTACATCTTCAGTGTCATAAATCAGTTCTTATAGGCTCTGCCCTGTTTGTCCCAACTCACTTCTGTTACTCTACGCTGCACTGTCTTTATCCTGTCTCTGTCTTTCCTCAGGTGAGGACTTCAGAACTGAGTGCAGTATTCCAGCTGGTGTCGTACCAGTAATCTATAGAGAGGTGGTATTACCTTCTCCTGCTGTCAAAACCGCTTCCAGTAACCTCCCTAAATCTTATTGCCTTTATGTAAGCCTTATTACACTGAGTAGTTCATTTTAGAGTTTTGCTTATGTTGACCCCCCCAAGTCCCTTTCCTCTGAAGTAGTGTACATCTTTAATCCTCCCCTCCAGTATTCACTCCTAATGTTCTTGTTCCCTATGTGCATCACCTTGTAAGTTTTGGTATTGAATTTGAACAGCTAGACATGGGACCACCTATTTAACCTTTACAGGTTCCTCTGCAACTCCCTTACCCCTCCTCACTGTCTTCAGTGCAAATCACATTAAACTGTTCCACCAGTGAGTTGCTTTAGCATTTCTGATTGAGTTGCACAAGTGTTGCTGGATCCAGTTCAAAACCTTGCACAAACTGTTTCTTGAGAGTTACAACTCACTTGTGATTGGGCTTAAGGCACATGCCAACTCAGAAGCAAAAGCATTCTAGAAACATTGCTCTTGAGCCGATTAAGTGTTGGAAAACAATGCAGTATGAGTTGCCAATGCATTGCCAACAGTAAAAAAACAATGCTAAACCAACTCATTGGTGGGCCAGTTTAATGTGACTTGTACTGTACTCAGACACAGAGCTTAGTGTCATCTGCAAAGAGACATATCTTGCCCTGTGTTCATTCTCCTATGTCGCTGATGAACAAATTGAATAAGACTGTCCCAGGACTGACCTCTGTGGTACCCCCAATTGTAGCAGTACTAGTAGCAAGTTTTATTCATGTCATAATGAACAGGGCTATACTAACTCTACTGAGCCACAGGTTCATTTTCGATGAAGTCTCATAGTGCATTCCAAAGAGATGGTGGCAAAGGTTGCCACAGATTGTGACCTCCCTTCCCCTGATTTGACCCTGTTTACCTCCACTCTCTGCTGTCTCACCCCAACCAACGTCCCACCTGTACAACTAGGTCCCTTGCTGCCCCTTATTCTCTAATTTCTTCAACAGCATTCTGTGTGGCACTAAGTCAAATGCCTTGCTAAAGTTGAAATAAAGTAAAAGTACTGCTTGTCCTTATTCACAGCCCTTGTTACCCATTCAAAGAATACTATCCGGTTGATCTGACAAGACCTCCCTGCCACAGTCCCCTATTGATTACTATCCTGGTGCCCTTTTCTCTCCAGGTAGTCCACTAGGTCATCATTGACAAGTGTCTCCATCAGTTTACCTACAATGGAGGTAAGACTGATGAGCCTGTAATTTACAGGTTGCTCACTGTCCCTTCTATTGATGTACTGGGGACAGCTTGCACCAGCTGGCTCAAGCCTGTAGTTAAATCTGCAAAACTGTTGTACCAGCTTGTGTGAGCTGGCAGTGACACAGTTACAAAAAGTGTTGGATTTTGGCCTGCCCAGTGGTGCTGAGGGTTGAGGCCCTGGACGCCACACCTTGTGCCATGCCGGTGACCCGGGTTCAGAAATGAGCCAGGGTCACTGGGAGTCAGCAGGGGGGGGGATTGGCATCCAGAAGAATGCTCTCCTCTCTCTGGGGAAGGGGACTAGTCATCCCTCCTGCTGACTGCCCTCTAGTGGTGGCTAGAGGGCAGTATGGGTCAGAAGGCTCAGAAGCCAAGGTGTTTACATTGGAGGGGAGGGAAGAAAATGGAAAAATGCCTGGGACTCCATGGACCCATGATGGCCTGACCACTCTGGTGAAGTCTGCCCCCCCCACCACCAGATTTGGCGTACAAGGTGGCGGGGACAGCAGGCACCCTGCACCTGGCCCTGCCTGCATGGGGAATCCATGGGGAACCTTGGGGGCAAAAGAGCTGGGGGTTGGGCCGGAGAATGCACCTTCCCCAACGGGGTCACAGTTTTGTGGAGCTCAAGGCGAAGGGAGTAAATAATAATAAAAATAAAGTGTTGGATTTTTTATTACTTCTTGCCAGTTTATTTAATGTGTAATCTCCTCCAGTCCTACCAATTTAACTGACACTTGGGGGGGTTAACATAGCCATCAGGCATGCACCTGCATGCATGGTGGCACCAGAAGCTTGCCCATTCCCATCCCATTGGGAGAAATAAATGCTTCCTTGTTCCCCCTCTGTGTAGGTTGCCTCATCCCATGCTCTAATCTTTCCTTCCTTGGTTCTTTAGTACTGCCAGTCCCCCACTGTCTGTAGTTCTGACAGATAATCACTGCCAAAAACTCTGCCTGTCTGCCTGCCCCTCCCATCTATCCTTCCCCCGGCTCTCACACTCACTAACTGAACCAAGTGTGGTTGTGTGGTACCAAAAGTGCCATTTTTCTTCAGGTGTAGGGCAGCAGGATCACAAGAGCCTTACCAGCAGTCTGACTCTTATGAATAAGTAGATCATCCATGTTCATGTTTGCAGCACTTGTCATGGTCAGATCAAGTATGATAACAGTATATTTTTTTTATTTATCTTGTGCCTTCCATTGGCTTCTGTCTAATTGCATTGTGCCTGGTTGGTTGAGCTGGCCTCATATAATGTGGCCAGGTAGGTCTATTGGTGTGGCTTGTGGTGGTTCCAGGTAGCAGTGCAGACAGAGATGGACATGTCAGGGGTTTGAAGGGACAAGAGAGAGAGAGAGAGAGAGAGAGCGAGAGAGACTCACTCCACTTCCAGAGAATGGAGAATGAAAGTGCTCCAACAGGTTTCAGTGATAGGAAGACAAGACAGAAAGGAAAGACATAAGTACCTCTAAACCTAATGTCACTGAAATGTGGGACACTGGCTCTCTAATGTGGGAAAATGAAGGACACTGGCCATCACAATGTGGGAGACATCATCAGACATGGAGATTCACACTCTGAACGCTATGAAAACTAGTGCCATTACCTGTGCAAATAATTGTTCTTTATTTAGTTTCACAAAAATGAATTTTTCCTTAAAGTCTGACTTTACAGCACAGCACCTTCTCTGTGAGGGCAGCACCTTTCCTGAGGGATAGATGAGACACAGAGCAATTCTGAGCCGTGAAATGAGGGACATCCCACATAATGAGGGCCATTTGAGAGGTATGAGTAAGGCTGGGCTTGCATGACATTATGTCACATCTAATAAAAGCAGTCCTTCTTATTCAACACTATCAGGGACCCATTTGTATTATACTGCATAATACCCCTGTCATTTTATTTTCCCTTGGTCTGACAATTAATAAACTTTGATATACTGTTTTTTTTTCCTACCTTACTTACTGGTGTTGTTTGCAACCGTGCACTACACCTGTCCACCACTGAACAATTACTAGCCATTATCAGCCTCTTGCACATTTTAAACATCTTAAGTACCATGTCTTGATAGGGCAGCCAGATCTGACACCTGGGCAAAAGTTGGGAGGGGAGGTGGGCAGGGGCAAGACAACAGCACACATTTCTGAAGTCCCAAGTAGGTAGGATGGAAGAGGATAGAAGAGGTAGCCTGCTCATTTTCTCTTTTTCATGGCACGCATCTTAGCCTACTGAACCAGATGCAGGGAAGTCAACTCTGCCCTTTCCCTGCATGTCTCCCAGCTGCACTACACCCTGGACCTGTAGCTACTAGGGAGCAGCAACAGCAGCCCTACAATACGAGGTGCAGCTGCTGAGCCCTGACTCCCTCCCTCTCTGAATGAGAACATTGGTCCTCCTCCTCCTCCTCCTTCTCCTGCTGAGCCTGCAGTGGAAAACAGTCTTGAACCCTAACTCACCACAATAGCAAATGGTGCCTGTCTGTATGTTAACCACTTCAACAAAGCCATTACAAATAAAAACCTTGAATGAATATTTGTGTGTGTGCCTGTATGTGTGTGGAGGGGGATGGAATTGAGGAAGTGACCATGCAGAAATAGTAACAGTAGGATACGTGGGGGAAGCAGTGGGGAACATCTGGGCAGGTGTGGGGGGGGGCAGGCCAAGACAGTGTATATGGGGGGGTTGTTAAAAGTTGATCAGCACATCTCTGGTCCCCTCCCTTGAGAAGTGGCACTACATCTGCTATCCTCCTGTCTCTTTTTTTAACCACGCCTGACTTTACTGAGCTACTGAATAGCCCTGTAAGGGGTTCAGCCAATTCTAAAGCCAGTTTCCTGAGCACCCTCAGGTACATCCCATCTGGACCTGGAGCCTTGTCTATTTTTAGGGTTGCAAGCCACCTTCTAATTCTTTTTCCTGTCAAGCTCTTTTCAAACCCTTTCTCCTACAATAGCCAATTCCAAAGGTGCAGGTCTTTGAAAGCTACAGTGCTGGACTGGTGCACTGGGAAAGAGGCAGTTACCTCCAAACGTGAAAATTCTAAGCAGTAAGTTCTGTGCATTCTCCAGTAGCTTTGCAAACTGTTTCCCAGCAAATTAATTTATGAAGACCACGTGTGTAATAAATTCAAAATGACCACTTTATTAGAAAAAAAAAAAAAGTACATGCGTAAAAGTAAGCTGCAGCTGCCTGCCACATTCACTCTGGTGCTTCGAGTCTCCCAACTCTTCCTCAGGGGGTGTGACTAGACAAGGACAAGCATCACCTTTTATGCATAAATTCATAAATATTAATTAAATACAAATCCTGCCCCAGTCATCATGTTAGAGATTTAGTGGTACTAATTTTATGAATATTACCAATAGCACTCTTTTAGTTTAAAGAGCAGTGTCATTCATGAAATGCATTAAATATGTACTGGATATAGCCACCATAAATTCTGCATTAATTGTCATTTTTTAAAAAAATACAAAGGTGGCTTAAATTGCTTAGTATCTAACAGTGCAGCAATTGCATCATTACATTGTTGCATGAATTAAAACCAGCATGAAGGAATACTGCTGAGTTTTCTCCGGCCATAGAAAGTATACTCCTTATTTGAATATGGTCTAGGAATTAAATTGCTTGTTTCAATACTACACCCGCTCTACAAACAAGTGGCAATGCCTTTTACATGGAGGTTGGAAGTATGTGCTATATGTAAAAACTGTCTGGCAAATAAATTGCTTGTTACAATACTTCACCCACCGTTCAAAAAAAATGACATTGCCATTTACATGGAAACACAGAAGTTGTCGGCAGATAAGGGCCTCCTGGCCCACCCAGTCTGCTCTATTTTCCATACCTACAGTGACACTGCAGACTCTATTCGGTTTCCAGTACCCCTCCTTTTTTCTAAGATCCCTTTATGTCTGCCCCATACACTCCTGAATCCTGTAATCATTTCCGCCCCCACAACCTCTGCTGGAAGGTTGTTCCATGCATCCACCACCCTCTCTGTGAAGAAATATTTCCTCACATTTCTTCTGAACCTCCCCCCCTTCCAACTTTATAGTATGACCCTTCATCCTTGGCCTTTTTTTTCTTTGGAAAATGCTTCCCGTCTGTACCTTGTTCCTCCCTGTGAGGTATTTAAATGTTTCTATCATATCCCCCTCCCCCTCCTTTGCTCTTGGGAGTACATATTTAATTTCTTAAATCTTTCCTCGTAGAGTTTTTGATGCAGGCCCTGAACCATTTTCGTTCTCGGCTTTGTCTAATTTTGCTGGCAAAGGCACCTAGCTTCACCTGAGCTCTTTTCTTTTAGGTTTGCTTACAAGGACAGAGCAAGGAACAACATTATCAGAGCAAGGAAAAAGATTAAGGCTTCTTTTGGCTAGACAGATTTAATGTGTGTTATTAATTTCTTTTGTGCTCACAGGTTTTGTTACTTTTTTGCTTACATTCAAATTGTTTTTTGCAAGGTATATCTTCTGTTACTGCTTTATTTTTCTCTGTAGCAAAGTGTTTTTGCATGGTATATCTTCTGTGAAATTGTTACAAGTGGTGCTTACAGGTTTTACAGTTTTATCTATCATTAGGCTAAGCTTTCAGGGCTACTGCATTTGTTGCTGGTTGATTGTTTCTACTCTTACCTCCTTGTTTCTTTCATCTGTGGTTCTTTTTTTTCAGCAGGAGAAGGGCCTAACCACCCAACCCCATCCCCAACCACCCCATGCTACACTCTTTTTATAGAGTAGTACAGTCGTGACATTTCCAGTAGAAAAGCAGGAAGGGGAAGATCAGAGGGGTATCCACACAGTGACCTCACTTACAGGGGCACAATTAATTTAACTTGTTATAAAAAGTTATACAAAAACAAACAAATGAAACAAACAAAAAATATATACTTAAAAAATCTTTTACTTTCATTTTCCTTCTAATTACTTGGACTAGGTTATAAACTCAGCAACTCAGCTGGAATGGATATTATTAACTGCAGGAACTGCAGGACACTTTTCAAAAGGGCAGTTATACAGGATTTAGGATGCTATCCTACATGCTGGACCATCAGAGATCGAAGGGCTCAGCTCTGGGCAGCATGGGTAGAGACTGTGCACCTCAAATCACATATTTAGGAGGAAATATATTACAAGAACTGCCCTCAATTTCCCCAAAATCCAACTGAAGCACCTCAACCGCAGAGGGTAGTTGGTCCGGGAGGTTGGCAGGTGGTTAGGAGGGGCAAATTGGGTGCTCCATCACTCAATGCTCACCAACGTATCATCTCCACAAACCATATAAAAACTACAAACAGGTATCTACCTCTATCTCCGAAATCAAACAAAGGGGCAGAGGACACTGCAGACCAGGACACTGCAGCACAGGAGATAGCGCTATAAAACTTGCCCAAAACAGGGACCAAAACAAAAAAAGCAAAAAGGAAATCCAAAACCCTTCTGGTCATAGGTGACTCCATGATTTGGGAGTTGATACCTACCCCCAGCTGGGGGTAATGGTCAGATGTCTCCCAGGTACATCAGCATGCAGAGACACTGACCACATTGCTAAAATCATGCAGGAAGCAGGAGAAAACATCAATGTCCTGGTACACATAGGGACTAATGATTTCACCAGCCGGTCAGTTGTGGGGACCAAGGAACACCTGATCAGGCTGGGAGTCAAACTTTCATCCTTTTCGTCTGGCATCTCCTTCTCTGAGATCCTGCCAGTCTGGGAGATGGGGGTCAAATGGACAGAAGGTCAGAGAAGGGGAGATGGGGAGCTAAACATGTGGCTCAAGGGCTGGTGCCAGGAAAAGGGACACAAATTTTTAGGTAACTGACAACAGTTTTGGGAATGAAAGTTCTTTAAATTTAATGGACTGCATCTGACTAAGGGGGGAGTCAGTGCATTAGGGCAGGCATTTGATGTGTTTGTAGAACATTTTAACTAGCAAATGGGAAGAGGGGTGCAGCACCCTATACATCGAATGGGAAGAACATCCTTCCCCCCTCAGCTAGTGATCAAACAGGAGTTCAGTATGTTTGTAGTTAATTTGCCCCACCAGGTAAGGAAAAAGGTCTGGCTCACCATACAATGTTCAGGGGAAATTCCGGACCTCATCCAACAACTAACATACCAACATCTGGCCAATGGAAAATCATGTACACAAATGCCCGCAGTCTGGGAAACAAGATCCCAGACCTGGAGGCAACAATGACAGAGGCTAAGCTGGACATAGTAGCCACCAGTAACCACACTTGGGAGACTTCAGTACCCGGCTATGCACGGTTCAGAAGAGACCGAGGTGCAAAAATGGGGGGGGGGGGGGGCTATATGTCATTGAAAATATTAAAGCTACAGAAATTCAGAATACACATAAGGAGCCAGGAGAACTGTGGGTCATCCTGGAAACAGGAATTGGGACAGCCATACAAACTGGGGTTGTCTACAGCCCTCCAGACCAGGGGGAGGACATAGACACATTACTGTTAGAAGATATACAAAACATGACAGCTAAAGGGGAGGTTCTGATAATGGGAGACTTCAAGATGCCAGATACAGATTGGTCAATACCAGCAGTAACATCCACCAGAACTAGACACATAGTTGATTCCCTGTAGCGGGAGGGACTCAAACAACTAGTACAACAACCCACAAGAGATAGGGCTATCCTGGATCTAGTACTGACTAACGGGGAAAGGATCACAGATCTCCAGGTAGAAGGTCACCTGGGGGCCAGTGACCATCACATGGTATGGTTCAACTTGGCCTCTAGAAATAAATCATCCCATTCAATGCAAAAATATGGGACTTCAGAGGAGCTGACTTTGATAAGATGGCCAACAGAGATAAGCTGACCCTGGCAAGAAGACATACAAGTGAGGAGGTACAGGCAAAGTGGACAATCATTAAGGATGCAATACTTGAAGCAACATCCCATTGTGTTAGGGAGAAAAGCAAGAGCAAAAGAAGGAGGAAACCACTTTGATCCTCAAAAACAGTAGCAGAAAAGGTCAGAGTCAAAAGGTTGTCCTTCAGGAAATGTTAGTAAATGCAGTGGGATGAAGATAGGGAGGCATACCAAACTTCCCTAAGGGAAGCAGGTAAGGCAGTAAGACAGACAAAGACCCAAACTGAGGAAACACTAGCACAAACAGTAAAAGAAGGGGACATGGCTTTCTATACATACATTAGTGAAAGGAGAACGTTCAGAGGGAGTATTGCTAAGATCAAAGGGGATAAGGGGGAGTGTGTGGAGTAGGACCAAGGAAAAGCATCTATCCTAAATAGATACTTCAGCTCAGTATTTACTGAGGAGAAGGTAGGGCAGGGCCTACAGCTCAGCACCATGGGCACAAGGGGGAGGGAGGTGTGCACAAGTCCCTTCACAAAAGAAAGGGTCCTACAAAAGCTCACTAAGCTCAGGGTGGACAAGGCAATGGGACCTGATGGCATACATCCCAGGGTACTAAAGGAGCTAAAGGTGGAAGTAGCAGAGCCATTCGCAGAACTGTTTAGTGAGTCTCTGAGCACAGGAGAAGTCCCAGAAGACTGAAGAAGGGCTCAAGTAATCCCACTCCACAGGAGTGGCAGCAGGGAGGAGGCAGGAAACTACAGACCAGTCAGTCTTACCTCAGTAGTGGGCAAGATTGTGGAGGCATTCCTTAAGGAAAGGATAGCGCAACACCTGGAATCCATAGGAGCACAGGGTCTAGGACAGCATGAGTGTACAACAGGCAGGTCCTGTCAAACTAATCTCATAAATTTCTTTGACTGGGTAGCCAGAGTGGTGAACCAAGTGGGTGAGTTGATGTTGCCCACCTTAACTTCAGCAAAGCTTTCGATACTGTTACATATAGAATATTGATTAATAAGCTGGGTAGGCTTGGGGTAGGTCAGAGGTTGGTCAACTGGGTGGCAAACTTGTTGGTGGGCAGGAAACAGACAGTAGTGATAAATGGTGTACAGTCAGAAGAGATGCAAGTCACAAGTGGGGTATCTCAGGGATCAGTCCTGGGGCCAGTCCTCTTCAATATCTTCATCAGTGACATTGCAGATGGACTGGAGAGCAAGGTTTGTCTGTTTATAGATGACAGCAAGATCTGTAACAGAGTAGATGATCCAGATGGGGTGGGCAGAATGAGAAGAGATCTGGATAAACTGGCAAAATGGACAGAAGAGTGGCAGCTGGGGTTTAACGCAAAGAAGTGCAAGATCATGCACACAGGGAAGAGAAACCTTAAAGCTACTTATAGGGTGGGAGGGGAGTTGCTGGCAATCACAAGGGAAGAAAGAGACTAGGGCATCATCATCACAGATGACCTGAAATCATCCAAGCAGACCACTAAAGCAGTAGGTAAGGCTAGAGGGATGTTGGATGTTGGGTGTATTAGTAGGGGTATCACAAATCGTAAGAGGGAGGTAATAATCCCTCTTTACAAGACACTGGTTAGGCCCCATTTGGGGTACTGCGTGCAGTACTGGAGGCCACACCTGCACAAGGACATTAACAAAATGGAGGCAGTCCAGAGAAGGGCAACCAAAATGGTGCAGGGACTGCATCAGAAAATATATGAGGACAGATTAACAAAACTCAATATGTATACCCTAGAGCAAAGGAGGGAGAGAGGTTATATGATTGAAACATTCAAACATCTTAAGGGCATTAGCAGGGTGAAAGAGTCTAACATGTTTCAATATAAGAAAAATAGTAGGACAAGAGGAAACACCATGCGATTAGAGGGAGGCCGATTATGGAGTAATGTGAGGAAGTTCTTTTTCACAGAAAGGATGGTGGATGCATGTAACGGTCTACCTCAGGAAGTGGTGGATATGAATACAATTCAGGGCTTCAGACAGCCATATGATAGGCATAAGGGAGCAATACAGATGAGTATGAATAGATAGGCCATTGACAGAGTAAAGGTCTATGGCACATTCATAAGGTAGAAAAAACAGGCAGACTGGATGGGCCTTGCGGTCCTTATCTGCCATCAACTTCTATGTTTCCATGTTTCTCCTATGAACCCTCTCCACCCTATCTATGTCCCTTCAAAGATGGGGCCTTCAAGAACTGGACAGAGTATTCGAGGTGTGGCCTCACCGTTGATCTATATAGGGTAATATTACCTACCTCCTTCTGCTGGTTATGCACCTGCCTGTGCATCCCAGCATCCTGCTAGACTTCCACTGCCTCCTCACACTGTTTAGCAACCTTCAGGTCATCAGAATTGATTACAGCCCCACCCCTGGTCCATTTCCTGCTTTCTGCCTGTTAATATCTCCCCTCCCAATTGGTATGTTACCCCTGGGTTTCTGTGCCTCATGTGCATGATTTTGTACTTTTTAGTGTTGAAACCCAGCTGCCAATCCCTTGACCAATCTTCCAGCTTTTTTAGAGCATCCCTCATTCTATCCACCCCCTCGGTGTGTCCACTGTGTTACACAGTTTTGTGTCATCCTCGAACAGGCATACTTTCCCTTCTCATCCTTCTGTAATGTCACTAATAACGATATTGAACAGGACCGGGCCCATCACTGATCCCTGTGGCACTCCACTGGTTACTTTGCCTGCTGCAGAGTGGATGCGGTTTACCACCTCCCTCTGAACCCTATTGCCCAGTAAACTCTCTGCCCATTTTATTTCTTTAGTACCAACTCCTAGGCTCCCCAGCTTGCTTACCGGTCTTCTATGGAATGATGTCAAAGGCCTTGCTGAATCCAGGTAGGCCACATCCACTGCCCCTCCCTGATCCAATTCCCTGGTTACCCAGTCAAAGAACTTGAACAGGTTTGTCTGGCAAGACCTCCCCCTGTGAAACCATGTTGCCTTGGATTTTGTAGACTACTAGCAACAAGGTATTCCCCAATCCTTTCCTTCAATAGTGATTCTATTACCTTACCCACCACCAATGTCAGGCTGAGAAGGCCTGTAATTCCTGCCTCCTCACGATTTCCACTTTTGAAGAGAGGGACAACTGTACATCTGCCCTCCTCCAGTCCCCCAGTACCTCCCCTTTTTCTAATGACAAGTTGAACAGGGCTGTCAGAGGTACAGCCAGCTCCTCCTTGAGTTCCCTCAGTATCCTGGGGTGCACCCCATCTGGTCCCATTGCCTTGTCTACTTTTAGTACCATTAGTTCCCTAAGGACCCTTTCCATTGAAAAAGAACTTGTGTCCACCTCCCGACCCTTAATGCCCTTGTCCTTTATCATTGGCCAATTACCTGCCCCCTCCTCCATAAATACTGAACAGAAGTATTTATTTAATATGTCCACTTTTTGTTGGTCCTCTTCCACACAATTCCCTCCTTCTTTCAGCTTTTACTATCCCTCCCTTTGTCTGTTTTCGCTTATGAACCAATAAAATGTTTTATCCCCCTTTTTTACTGATTTGGCAATATTTTCCTCTATTTGCACTTTTGTGCTCCTAACTGCCTCCCCTGCCTTCCTTTTGTTTCTCTTGGTAGCTCTACCTATCCCCCTCCTTTTGTGTTTTGTTGTACCTTCTAAATGCCACTTTTTTTTGCTCTTACTTTTTCCGCTACCTTCTTAAAGAACTATAGTGTTGTCTTTTTTCTCTTGCCCTTGCTAATCTGCCTGATACAGAGATTTGTAGCTCTTTCAGTACCCTCTTTTATTTTTGCTCACTTTTCTCTACTTCCCCCATTTTCCCTAACCCTGCTAGGGTGTCCCTCAGCCATCTTTCCATTTTCTTGAGTTAGTCCTTCTGAAGTCCAGGACCCTCGTCCTTGTGTGCTTTGATTCTGACCCAATTTTTTTATTAAACCACACTGTACGGTGATCACTTTTCCCCAGGTGGCTTCCCACTGTGACGTGTACAACACTGTCACTGTTTGTCAGTACCAGGTCCAGTAATGCCCCTTATGAGTGGGTTCCATAGCTAGTTGCCCGAGGAATGCCCTCTGCAAGAAGTCCAGAATGTTCCTACTTTTGGCTGTTGCCCCAGCGTGGAATCTCCAATCCGCATCTGGAAGACTGAAATCTCCTATTAGCAATACCTCTCCCTGCAAGCCATCCTTTGGATTGCTAGCATCATTTCCTTATTCACCTCTTCCCTCTGTGCTGGAGGTCTGTAAATCACACCTGTGCAGATAGCTGCCCCATTCCTCCTTTCAAGAGTGACCCACAGTACCTCCTCCCCTCCCTACTCCTCCTATGTTTCCATGGCCTTTATGTTGTCCCTTACATAAAGAGCCACTCCTTCTCCTTTTCTGCCTACCCTGTTATTCCTGAACAGAGGATGTCCTGGTATTGCCACTTCCCAGTCCTTGTTTTCTCTTCACCAGGTCTCTGTGATGGTGACTAAGTCCAGGTCTGCTTCCATCATGGTAGCCTCAAGGTCAGCAATCTTGTTGCTCAGACTTTGAGCATTTGCACACATGGCTTTCCAGATTGTGTTCTCACACTCTCCCCTTTTTCCTTTTGCCCACCCTTACTTTGCCCACTATATTTTTCAGTTTTAATCATTTCTTTTTCCTCCTGGATTTCATATTTATTTGCTTCTTTTATTGGCTTTACTCCCTCAGGATTCTTGTTGTTGACTTTTTAAGCTTGTGGGGGCAGTTTTTGTCTCCCTGCCTCCTTCCACCTCCTCCATTGGCTAGTTTAAATGCCTGTCAATGTAGCATTTAAACTGTTCACTAAGAACTATGGTCCCTTCCCTAAATGGATGCAGGTGGTTGCCCCTGAACAGGCCTTCATCTCTACAGGTGGTGTCCCAGTCCCCAGTGAAGCTGAACCCCTCCACTCTGCACCATTTCTTCAACCATGCATTAAAATCCCTGGTGTGGAGTTTGCTAGCCTCCCAATTGCCATAGACAGGTATTACCTCTGAGAAAGTCATGGAGCCTGTTACCTGCCTAAGGCCCCTCCCCAACTTTCTAAATTCCTCCTGCACTCTTCCTATCCCTGCCTCATCCTTAGCCAGGGCATTTGTCCCCAGATGGACAATGACATCCAGCTCCCCCTTTCTTGCTACCGGCCTAGCAATCCTCTGGATCTGCTGTCCATCCCTCCAAGCTATGTCTCCAGGTAGGTACTTAACCTCCCTCTCCACCTCACTACCTGTCCCAAAATAAATTCTCCTGACTATGGAGTCCCCCACCAGGTTGCTTCTTCCTCCTCTGGGATCCTCTGCCACCCACCCTTGGGTCTCCATTATGGAGGATCCACTCATCCCCCCCTGGTCATTTCTTTGGTTGTCACTGTGAGACCGTCCCACTCCTCCAAAACAGCATAGGACTTCTGGAGTGTCACCAGATGGGGGATGTGCCTCTGTCCCACTGCCCCCACCCTCTCTGAGCCCACCATAGTTCATCCACTCCTCCTGCTAGGCAATCATTGACATAGCAGAAGTAGATTGGTGGGGAAGGTTTCCTGAATCCTAGCCAACTCCGCCCAAAGACTAGTAACTTCTGCTCTCAGCCCTGAGAGGTGCCTGCAGGTGGGGCTGCACTGCAGTACCCAGAAGGTCCTCCTGAAGACTGCTGCCCCATAGCTACTGCAGTGCACAACTCCCAGCATCTTCCCCTTCTATGCTGTCTCTCCTCGGTTACACCTCTTCTCACTTAACTGTAGTTAGACAGTAGACTCACCACAATTTACAGGTCACCCTCTGGTTCCTGTTGATTTCTCCTGTATCTGGTTTACCTCCCTCACTAATAAAGCCAACCCAAGTTAGGTATTACACAATTATATCCAAGGATGCAGGTGCTTACTCACAAGTGTACTCATACACTTTTTTTGTAGGGTGAGAATACAGAGAATTTAAAGTGTTGCTAAAATCACAGTTCCTAAAGGGAAGTTTTACAGCAGCCACAGAGTTAGTGCTTTAATGAAATATCCCTATTGGGTTGTAACCAGCCACAAAAAATAAGCACCGATTATAACTAAAAACTAGCAGTGGCCCGCTTCCACATAGGACCCTAGCTGCAGCACTCTTGGATCAGCTCCACACTTTCAGTTCTGCACTAGATGGCCAGATAACTGCAGGGAAGAAATGCTTAAGAGGCTGATGGCATACCCAGCCCCAGGGGGTAAGCTGGGGGGGGCAGCACAGGGGTGTGTCACAGGTGGGTGTGGGAACCAGGAATAGCTGCAGTAGGGTCTCAGTAAAGAGGGCAGTTCACTTAATAAGAAGCCAAAGGAGGTCCTAGCCCGCAGCTAGAGGAGTATAATAAATAATTAAAAAAAAAAGAAATTTGAAGAAATCAAATATCTGACCACAGCTATGACTGCAACTGTATCAAGATGCTGTTCACTGGGCTGTCAGTGGTGAGCCTTCTGCAGCTTGAGCTGCATTAGAAGCTACCTTGGCACACCTCTGCAGCCCGTACTCTCCAAAGTTGTCACAACATGTTTGTGTCGTACATGCGTATGCAAACATAACAAGGTAGCAGCCATGGAAACTTCTGACAGGCAGTAATGTTATGATAGGACAGGTTGTGCCTTAGGATCGGGGCTAGAGTTTCAGCCCTTCATCTGGAACTTGGGGCCTGGTCATGCTGCATCCCTGATGATTGCACTGATATGGTAACTACCTAAAAGGTTGTCTAACTATTGCATGCATCTCTTGTAGTGTGCAGCAAAACAGGAGCCCTATAATGAGCATGGGCCAATCTTAACTTTTTTTTTTGCACTAACCAGCAGGGCACATATATTCAAAATTACACTAGCCCACAGATGGCTGCACTAGTCCACAATTTTAATGGAGAGTTGTGTGCGCTTATACAAGAAAAAATTCAAGCCAACAAATATTCTGATTATTGCACATTTATCTTGCTCCTCCATTGCTTCCTGCCCCAGCAAAAGGAAAAAAAAAAGATATGCCATGCAATCACATTCTGCACCCTCCATTGTTTTGTATCATGGCCACTCTCTTCCTCTTTTTGTCCTCCTCAAGACAGATGATCTCACAGCAGTGGAGAATCAATCAAGCAGCCGTAGAGTGCCACTCACAGTTAGTGACATCATCTTGCACCTCACCACACTCTTACCCCATCCACAGGGCAATGAACAGAGTCAGGCAGATGATGACACACTCAGCCCACACCCTAGAGGTGGGCAATCCAGGAATTCTTCGCCTAGAGCCAAGCCAGAGCTGAGCCAGGTGTCTGGCTTGACTCTATGAGCCAAAACAGGAGCTGAGCCCTGGCTAATGCAGGCTGCTCTGTGCATAGGAATTGAATGGTTCAGACACTACAATAACTGCATGGCTGACAAAAATGTTTACTTTGACAACAAATGACTCAGCTTCACCATGGCTCTCAGTTGCTTATGGAGGTCAAGCTGAGCTGAGCCAGGCACTAGGCTCATGCCAGGCTCAAGCCTGCTCTGGCTTGCCCACCTCTACCATACCAGTGACCAGCTGGACACCTGCACTGCTGAAAATGTTCGAGCAGTATCAGGTGAGCCAGTGGCAGATCTAGGATTTCTTTGTGGTAGGATGGGCCACACAAGTCTAAGGGACTTGGGTAATGGAAAACTTTGTGAAATGTTTTATTTATACCAGACACAAAACTACTGATTTTAACATGCTAAGCTCCAACAATAATGCATTTTTTTAAACATTGTCGTTTCATCAGTCCAGGGAAAACAATACCCCAGCATGAAGCTCTGCCACCTGGGTCTCTATTTAGGAGAATCTATATACCCCAGGAATGCCTGTTTTAATTTTTAAAATTATATATTGTATTATGGTTTATTTTTGTACCATACACGCAAGCACCAAAGCATTGCTTTTAGGATGAAAGGACAGTAGAGCTGGGTTAAACTAGCAATCCGAATTCATGGAATTTACTTGAAATTCCAAACAATTTCATGACATTTTTCAGCATTTTCTAAACTTCATTAATTGTTCATAACTCAGTCCATTGTGCAGCTAGAGGTCTACATTTTGGCATGTGTATTTTCTGGCATGGGCCCTAAAAGCATGGGAAGTTTCATAGCATTTGCATGAAATGTGGAGAGGTTAGAGGGGCTCACATTCTGGCAATTTAATATTTGTGTGAAAATGTCTGAAAATATTTCTATGCTTACAACTTAGCTACCTTTGGAGCTAGATAATTAAAAACTTGGATGCATATTTCTTAGAAGAGTCATAGAAACTGCTAAATAGAGAAGCAATGGTTATGTTAATTGTAAGTGTTTGTCATGGCCTGCCTTCCAACATGACTTACTGTGCTTGCTTCAGAACCGGGGTTGCCAGGATGGCAGCATGACGCTATGATGCTGGACCATGGGGGTTACCTTAAATCCTGATATTTAGGGTCAATAAACCTAACAACATTGGTGATATTCTGTTCTCTGGCTTTAAACTTATAGGGGCTTAAAATTCAGCAGTTTGAAATGTAATTTTGAAATTTCCAGAAGTTTAGAGGCTTATACTGTAAGTCAGTCACATTTAAAGATAGAGATCTGAAATGTGGTACACTTCTGTATGGGCATTAGAGATCTGAAATGTGCTACACTTCTGTATGGGCATTGGCAGTCACCATACCAGATTCAGTGCAGTTTGGACAAACATATTTTAAATTAGTTGGGACTAACTGAAATCACAATTTTGGCAACATTTTGTGAAATGCTTGTTGAAATTTCATGAAATTTCATGGAACTGAAATCAACATTTTGCCAGAATTCTGCTGGCAGAAGATACATTTTGCCCAGCCTTAATGGACAGGCTGGGTGGGATAAGGGTGGGAGTGCTTGTATGGCATTCACTTGTGTGGTCCATTGGGACAATTTAGGGATCTATACACCTGCCAGTAATGGCAGCTATGGGTCTATGGATGGTCATTTCAGAGTTTGGGCTGCAGTGGTGTCCAGAGAAAGTACAGAGTTGGGAGACTGGGAAGAGCAAAAGGGGCTGCTATGGGAAGGCTAGAATAAAATTTATACCCGGCAGGGCAGACCCTGTATACCTCTTAACATTGTGTCATTTAAATGTTGGATACAGACACTCAAAATGTAAGAAAATGAAAGACGCTGATCATAATAATGTGGGAGAAATCAACAGACACATAAACACATACTCAGAACACTGGACACTAGTGAATTAACAACATTATACATCTGATTACAGCCTGAACACTAGCTGAAAACCCTACCAATGGAGTGATAATGACTCACATTGAGTCTTTGTGGAATCCCCATCTTGCACTACCAGATAATTGCAATTCTTAAAGATCTGTTAATCACTGCAGGATATCTGAAACACTGACGAAGATTAACAAGAGGACAGGAGTCAGCTGAAGTCGGAACTTTTTTCAACTTTCTTGACAGCCATGGAAAACTGCACTAGTCAAAATGGACAAGTAGAAGGTCTGCTGCACTAGTCCTGGTCAATATGCACTATGCACAGACAAGTAAAACAGTCATGTTAAAATCAACCCTTTATAATGGCACAAGCACCCATATGTGATGTGTGCATCGATGTTGTACTATAAAGTGATAAGAAGTGCAGTAAATGTGGCATATGTTTTGAAAATAGCTCTCAAATGTTTTGCCACATGTATTTTCCTGTAAGTGCAGCCCATAACTGGGACCTGCACATGTGACTTTAAGGCTGAAAATCAAGCCCAAGGGGATTATGTCTGTTAAATAAATGAGTGTTTTATTAAAATTGTGTTTTATTATGCTAGTAACAGATTTGGATTTTCTACATACATAATAATTACCTTACTTGTGCAAGTAAACTAAAGAGTTTTAACCTTTACATTTCAAACTGCTGTTAAAAATAATCATTAAAATTCTGATATTGTAGTATCAATCAATCAATGTCTTTATTTAACCAGGCAGAACACCAATGAGTGGAACTCATTCACAAGATGGACCTGGGGTAGTTATACATAAGCACAGGCACACAACAGCCAAGAAAGAATACATAAACAGGTAAAATGCATGTAGTAAATATGAAAAGAAAAAAACACATTGGTTAACATGATATGAATAAAACAAAAACAGTATTTTGTAAACATTAAACAGTACACAGTAATCCAGACACAAATACTTTAGAGGACAAAGGAAAGGATACAGCTATATACAGATTCACTTCATTCGTAGGAGATATACATTTAATAGTGGTTGGCAACTATACAGCTTATTATCTGAGCAATAACAGAGCACATGCATGGTATGAACCATTAAGGCCAACGGGAATAGGCAACAGGAGGGAGGGTGGGGGAGAGATGAGAAACAGTTATAATTGGAGAAGGAAAGAACACTGAATAGGTTAGACAAACAAGTTGGAAAGCTAGAAGGGGGGAGGGTGGGGGCGAGATGGGAAACAGTTATAATTGGAGAAGGAAAGAACACTGAACAGGAGGTTAGACAAATAAGTTGGAAAGCTAGAACAGTGAGGTTAAGGACAGTTACAGGTCTCCTGGAAGGACGGCAAAAGCAACTTTTTGAAGGAGGACAGCGACACCAGAGAAGCAAACTGCAACTTTTTTTGTGCTTTGTTCCAGAGTACAGGGAGGGCATGACTTATTGCCGTACTACTGAAGTGTGTCCTGACTTTGGGAATGGAAAGGAATCAGGAAATTCCAACTACTTAATCCAAAGTATTTAAATGAGGAAATGTTGGTTTATGTATTTTTCAAATGAAATAATCATTTTGTTAAATACTGCATTTCATATTTTAAATATCTGTAATATTGTTCTAAATTTGTGTAATTTTGCAATTAATGAACAAGTAGGTACCTTCTAGTTATTTCCTTCCCAAGTGTCATCTGGTTAGGAAGAAAATATTACCTATTAAATCATAAACAAAGCTCAGATGACCTTAGAAACTCTGAGACTATCAAGAATCAAACCACTTCATTTTGCTGAGCAATGTTGGATGGTTGTTCTGACATGCTGGTGACCTATTGTTGTGCATGAGCAGACAAAAGTGAGGTTCATCAGGGAAGGTAATTGAGCATCTGCATAGATGCACCCCTCCCAGGGTAGGGATCAGCTATGCACTCCTCCATAATGTCTCTCCGTGATAGCATGGTGATGTTGTACTTCATGGTGTGGGTTAATGTGTGTTATTGCATGACCCCCAGGACACTACAGCATACCTCACAACTACTAAGAAGTTTGCATAGTGCTATTATTTTTACACTCAAATTTACCCTTGTTCTGTGAAGGTTTACTGTTGTGCCTCATAATGTTAGAGCTATTCCTGAATATACAAACTATTAAAATATTGAACTAACTTGATAGAAACATTATTTAACACTAAACATATGGGCCCACTGTTCTTAGACATATTCTTTAAATTAAGAAAATGCTACACATTCTGGCCATTTGCTGTGAATTTTGAAGGCCAGTGTTATGAATTTTAATGCTGAGAGGTTGAGAGGTATACACATCTGCATACACTTGCTAGTAAGTGAGGAGGTTGGATTATAAAATTGAGGACCAGCCCTCACCCCATTAGAAAACAAACTACCATGCTGAGGACCAGCATGGTCAAGGTCGAGAACAAAATGTTCAAGGGGTCTCAATGGGGGGGGGGGACAGTAGTGGACACTGGACTTCAGGAAGTGTATAATGAACTACAGAAATCATTCACCAGCACATCTGATTTGTCCATAGTTTTATTGCCTTCTTTTCTCTTACTAGGTTCATTGCCCTACCTGTTGACCTCCATTCCTTCAGTCCTAGTCTTGGGGCATGACCCTGCATCTCTACCAAGCTAGAGCAGTCCCTACTGCTTGGCACTATGGAGAGTGCCTTGAAGTTTGTACTTTTTTATAATCTTTGACCTATTGTTATGATCTTGCAGCTGATACCAAATTAAATCTGGTTAGGTAGAAAGTAAGAAGAAAAACTAAGTATATATATGTTTAATATACATTTCAAGATTACACAGAAGGACAGCATTATACTTGTATAAAATATACTATTTATTAATGAAACAAATGTTTCTTTCTGTTGAAATATTTTGGATTCTATAGTAGGTGGGGTTTTCTGACATACTGTAAATATAATAGAATTCTAGTGAGCTTTGTTATTATCAGTTGGAAAATGAATGGCAAGAATACACTAATTTTGTTAGACAAACAATGCAATTATTATAATTAGAAATTGGATTAATAACACATTAAAACATAACAAATGTAATATTCAATTCCCTGTTTAATAAATGTTAACATCTGCTCATCAATCATAACTTGTCCTACCATGATATCACTTATAGCTTGTGCCCTATTATAATATATGGCCAATTTAGAAATGAATATCTCCAAACTGCTGACATCTACAGGTACGTATGCCCAATACTACATTTAACAGGTCTTTCCATGGTCTGTCAGACATTGAATGGGAACAATCAGCACTAATAGCACTACAGCCAAGTGCAGAGCTGGTCCCAACTTTCACTTTATTTGAAAACACATATTTTAATTACATATTACTGCAGTATAGTAGTTGTACCAGACTGATTTTGATGAGGACTGTACTTAGCCCTGGGATAACAGTGGGATCAGCAAACATCTGATCTGAACTATTTAATCTCCCAGTGTTGTGTCCCTACTCTGATGTCAGCTGCAGGGATTCTGGGATTACTAGCTAAAGCAGAAATCACCCAAACCAGCCTGATGTAATCTACTGTACTGCATTAAACAATAAGCTAAAAAATGCTTTTGTATACAAAGTGGAAATTGAGACAAACCTCACACTTGGATGTGGGGCTCTTAGTGGTGACTGTTCCCCTTTAAGAGGTATTGCAAACTAAGTTTAAGCTATGGCAATGGACTGCATATGTTTTTCTGGGGCAACAAAAACAGTCAAGGGGGGGATAATATTTCAGTTTGAAGAATGTAAAATTGGACAAAGTGAATCAAGGGAACTTATAATATTTGAATTTGTACTGGTCAGTAGCACTACATGCCATTTGCTATACTGTGGTGTGTGTGTGTGTGTGTGTGTGTGTGTGTGTGTGTGTGCACGCGTGTGTGTGTTGCAGAGGGTAGAAATAAGGATAATGGAAGGAAATATGTTTTACCCAGAGAGTAGGTGCACCTGTGAAACAGGCTTCCAAAGGAAATGGTGGAAGTGGGAAATGCTGAATCAGATAAAAACAAACGGGTTCCTGTCTATGGGTTCCCATTCTATGTACCATGTATAAATCAAAAAGCTCTAGTTCATGACTACATTCTCTATGTATTGCTCAAATAAAATCACTAACCACTTAGTCAGATTGAAGTTTCTCATTATTTAACAACAAAATATCTTCACAGACTAGTCCGCCACACTGAGGAAACAAACATTCTCTCATTAGATAATCCTAACCAGGTTCAACCAGACATTCTTCATCAGGGATTGGTCATCCTTGACAAAAAACTGAAATAAATAGGACAAATAAATAATTAAAATAAGGAAACTAATATATTCAGAGAAAATTAATAGATTCCATTTAGTATAAATACCATACCACAGGGACTCACTGCTGTGCTATTCTTAAAATCCCATCTTTATTCGATAGCTCTCAGTACTTGCAATCATTAGCTTAAATAAGAATATTTGATATATATCTCCACCATTTACACTTCATTAATTCTTCTTCTATATCAATATTCAGTGCTATTAATTATTCCAAAGTTCAATTTCAGGCTTTCAAGCAGTGGCTAAAAATGCATTATCTTGTGCAAATATCAAGTGTTTATTCATTGCACTCATTAATGTTTGAGTCCCATGTTTGATGAGTAATATGATTAATTAATTGATATTTACACATGATAATTTAACTGTAAAACTGCTTGAAAGCCTGAAATTGGACTTTGAAATAATTAATAGCACTGACTTTTGATACAGAAGAAGAATTAATAAAGTATAAAAAAGTTATATGTATTACACATATCCTTGTTTAATTATAATGCTTTCTAGTACAAAGACTTATTGAATAATTATATGATTTCAAGAATAGTGCTGTAATGAATACCCATAGTAGGATATTTATATATAAAATGGAATTAATTTCCCTTGAATGTATTTTATACATTTTATTAATTGGTGCATGTATTTACTTCTGTCTTGTGTCAAAGATGGCCATCTCTCTGATGAAGACCACCTAGACGAAACTGGTTGGAAGCAACTGTTGAAAGACATTTTGTTCTCTCAGTGCTGCACCTGTGGTTAATTTTTAGAGCCTTTGCACAGTGCAGACACTGTTAATGCCTTGCAAAAGATCCATTAGGATGGTTAGCATGTAAGGATCAATTTATAATAGTGAAGCTACAGTGTGCGATGCACGAAGTACATAGTGTTGCACTGCAAGCATTAATTATCCAGAGTACAAACGGAAGAGTGGCTATGAATACATACTGCAAAGCTATATTTAGTACACCTTTGCAAGTACTAAATGCCAGTTAGTATACAACTAATTAAGGATTTGAAAAGGCATGTTTTAAGCAGGCTCAAACAGTTGAGGCAGAAGGCAGACCACAGCAGTACTGTGATGAGTGAGAAAGAGGAGTGTATCATCTGGAACATGGAAGAATAAATGGTAATGCTTACCATAATGTGAGAGGTGGATGAACAGAAGTGGATGAGACATGTGCCACAGCTCATCCTGCCAACCATGTCTACTGGGCCTCATATTGTTTTCAGGAGCTCACTAATGAGAAAATAGATGTCAGGTACTGGATGGACCATGCAACCCTCCAGAACCTAAGACAGATGCTCTATGAGGATCTTCAGCGTATAATACAGAGGAATCACCCCCTGTGCATGGAGGTGAAAGTCAAAGCAGTCAGGTGTTTTCTCTCTGGGGGCATATTTCTGACATCAACATGGAACACAACCAGGGTGAGCCAATCACCATGTGCTATGTGTTAATGCAGTTTCTGATAGCACTAGCTATCAGGAAGGCTTTGGACTTTATCCACTTCCCTGACACCCCAGAGGAGAGGGTTATCACCATGCTACAATTCCTTGAAGTAGTACAAACCCCATCTGTGTTAGGAGCTATGGATTGCATGCATGTGGTAAATTACAGCACCACCAGGAAGGACTGAAGAGTCCATATGCAAGAAAGGCTACCACTTCGTGAACATGTATCATACTGAAATGAATTGATCTCAGACAATCAGAACAGAGAGCTACTATCCCGTTATTCTGTGATAATTGGAGAGTAGACTCAAAAATGGATTCACAGCAGAAAGGTCGTGTCATGCAAACTTGATAGATTTTTTTGACTGAGTGATAAAGGAGGTGGATCGGGGGGAGTGGTGGATGTGGCCTACCTCAATTTTAGCAAGGCTTTTGACACCGTGACTCATAAAAGACTGGCAAACAAATTAGGTAGCCTGGGAGTGGGCCACAAGGAGGTGAACTGGGTTAGAAACTGGTTGGGGGACAGAAAGCAGAGGGTGGTGGTAAATGGGATCCAGTCTAAGGAAAGGAGTGTAACCAGTGGGGTACCTCAAGGATCAGTCCTATGGCCAGTCCTTTTTAATATCTTTATTAGTGACATTACAAAAGAGCTGGAAGGGAAGGTTTTCCTATTTGCAGATGACACCAAGATCTGCAACAGTATGGACACTCCAGAAGGGGTGAAGAAAATGAGGAGGGACCTAGAAAAGCTGGAACAATGGTCTGAATTGTGGCAACTGAGGTTCAATGAGAGGAAGTGCAAAATCATGCACCTGAGGTACATAAACCATGCGGAGAGCTACAGGATGGGTGGAGTTGCTGACGGTCACAATGGATGAAAGGGATTTAGGGATTATCATCTCAGATGACCTAAAGACAGCCAAGCAGACTACAAAGGCTGTAGGGAGGGCCAGTGACATGTTGGGGTGTATAGGATGGGGTATCACTAGTAGAAGAAGGGAAGTGGTGATACCATTATACAGAACATTGGTGAGGCCCCATCTAGAATTCTGTGTACAGTTCTGGAGGCCACATCTTCACTAGGATAGAGACAGGGTACAGGCAGTTCAGAGAAGGGCAACTAAGATGGTGCAGGGCTTGCACCAGAAGACATATGAGGAGAGATTAAAAAACCTCAACATGTATACACTGGAAGAAAGAAGGAAATGAGGAGATATGACAGAAGCTTTCAAGTATCTTAAGTGCATAAACAAGGTGCAAGTGAGTGACATCTTTCAGCATAGGAGAGGAACAAAAATGAGGGGGCACAATGTGAGATTGAAGGGGGCAGGATAAGAGGAAATGTGAGGAACTTTTTTCACAGAAAGGGTGGTGGATGCATGGAATAGCCTACCCCAGGAGGTGGTAGGAGTGAAAACAGTGGGGGGGGGGAGGATTTAAACATGCATGAGATAGGCATAAGGGAACCCTAGAGGTGGGAAGGAGAGGCTAAAGCCAATGACCATGTAGGATCAGTGGCCGCTGATACAGGTAGGGCATACAGGCAGACTGGATGGGCCTAGAGGCCCTTATCTGCTGTCAATTTTTATGTTTTTGTTTCTATGTTAAAAATGGGATGATATGCTAATCTCTGTGTTCTGATTGGCTGAAAGCAATGTGACAGTGGGTCTGTGAGAAACTGCCTAACATTTCTTGGTTTCTCACAGATGCACTGTAGTACCAGTTTCGGGAGTTTTTTTTTTTCAAACCTTTGTTTTCTTTTTTTATCATCCTGTAATAGAAATAGCGATTATAGTGTGCAGGGGTTTCCTCCACCATAACCAGAGCAAGGAATTAATTAACACCTGGGCAGTGTGAAGTGGGCATACTTTGCTTCTCTAATTAATTTGGGAAGTTTGCCAAATTTGCAAAGTGAGAAGTGTTGCGTTTGTAAAGTTTTTGGCAGGCGAAGTGGCACTCTTTTCAAGCATATTCACACGAATTTGTGGGTGAAGTTGCAACTTCACCTGGCTTCACCTGACTGTATTTAAAAAAAATCACTTTGCCAGGAAAACTCAATGGGTAGTGGTGAAGTGGCAACTTCAAAAGTGTTTTGGGAAGATGAATTTCACAGCTTTGCTGGAACTTCACTGGCAAAGTAAAACTTTGAACCATCTCTGCTCCTCAACCTTCAGACGTGGTGTTCATGACTCCTGGGTCTGGTTATTACCTCTTAAACCCTGACCACTATACTGTAGTCATTATAGTCTGTAATGGGTGAGGCAGAATCACTAATGTGGTGGCCCAATATCCAAAAGAGGCACATGATGCCTAATTTTATAGCTAAACATAATTTTGTCCCACACTGCCTGCCCCAACCCCGGACAGTAGCCACGTCCACACTTGCTAATTCCACCCACTTCAGCTACAAACTGCCAATGGCCTCTTAAAGCTGTACTGCCTGTTCGTTACCCACCAAGTATAGTGGTTAACTCTACAGCCTCACTTTGGCACCAGTGTGTCAGGCTTGATGACTGAATCAAGCTGCCATGTCCCCTATCAAGAGGTGCTATCTTCTTGTGCTCCTTACTACCTGACTTGGTACAGCCGGCACCAGATGCCTGGCTGGGCCACTGCTATCCCCCTCTGAACCACTACTGGGTAGTGCATGGCTGTCAAATGCACCTTCAGAAACTGCCTCAGTTGGTTGTGGGCAGCGACTCACTCAGCCTTACCCTACAAACACGGGTTGCCATATACCCTCCCCTAGCATGGGGTAGTAATGGTTAGTTATACCCTAATAATTAAACTGGTGTCCAATCACCTGAAGCCTCGGTGGTGGATGGTATGAGCCGAATTTAGCATAAACCTTTTTGCCAGAAAGGTCATCTTTATGCTCCTGCTCCTCTCTGGCAACCTTCACTTGAACCCAGGCCACTCACTTCAACGGGCCCTGGTGTTCATAAGGTTAAAGGACTAAAAATAGCCTCATTGAACATCTGCAGTTTAACCGCAAAATTTGACCAACTACAGGCGTGGCTGGCTCTCCAGACCCCCGACATCCTCTGCCTAATGGAGATCTGATTGACCAGTAGGATTAAATATAGCAAAGTTGCCCTCAAAGCTTCCAAGCTTACAGGATTGATAGAATAGGCAAGAGAGGTGGGGGATGCCTCATCTATGCCAGGGACTCTGCAGTGCTCTGTCCTCCCTAGAACCAGGGTGGCTGAGGACCATGAGATAATAGTGATAAAGGCACAGGTTGGTCAGAATGGCAAAACTCTCATCCTTGCCATGATCTACCTACCCCACAAGAAAACCAGATAAAGCCTTCCCACAATTATGGACGTTATCAGCATCCTTCCAAAGGGGATGGAGCTCATCATTACCAGGGACTTTAACATAAACTGGGATGGAAAGGAGGCTGCCCCTTTCAGGGATCTCATAGCCATCTTCAACCTGACACAACTTGTCACCTGCCCCACCAGGCAGAATTATAAGACAGGAAACAGTACCCTCCTAGACTGGGTCCTAGAAAGCTCACCATCCCGGATCTCTGAGATCAAGGTTCTCCCACAAATGCAAAGTGACCACTCCCCAATCACCTTCCTGTGGTCTAATAAATTTACCAAAAGCCCACCCATCCTCACTGAAAGCAGGGTTTGAGGAAGGGTAAACTTGGAGCCCTCAAATCAGCCCTTGACCTACATGACAGGACTCCTATAGACCTGGTGCCTACCCTTGATCAGGCCCTCAGTTATTTCATTAAGGGCTTTAGCTCCATCTGTGACATCTATGCCCCGCTCACGAAAAGAAAATTCGGGGGCAGGCAAATGGCTAGATTGATGGGGAGCTCTTCTCCCATCTGAAAGAAAAGGACATACTCTGGGAGAAGGCCAGAAACACAGGTAGCAAGCATGACTTCCAGTGTTGCAGAACAGCCAGGAACCGCTGCACCAAGCTAACCCGGCTCGCCAAAGCCAGCTATCATAAGGCCCAACTTAGCAATTCTTGGGGTGATGGGAAAAGATTCTGGGATAACAACAAAAGCATCTTTGGAAAGGAGGACAAGAAGCACCCTCAGCTGCTCAGTATTAGTAACACCCCCACTACACACCCTCTAGCTATTGTGGAAGCCTTCAATAAGACCTTCACCGATCTTACCCCAGTGCTACCACCTGCCTATTTTCAGCCTGGTTTGAACCATTCCAACAATGTATCTACTGATTGTTCTCACCCGACCTTTTACTTTAAAAGTGTGATGGTGAAGGAGGTCCTAACTATGGTCAAGAAGGTAGTAGGTAAGACCAGACTGGGCAGTGACGGGATAGACATGAAACTTCTATCCCTCACCCTGGATGTTCTTATAGTGCCCATTACCATGCTGTACAATAAGTCCCTAGCCCTTGCCCAATTCCTGGTGGTTTGGAAGCAGGCCCTAGTTACGCCAGTGCATAAAGGAGGCAACAGGTCTCTGGTAGCCAACTACAGACCCATCTTGATCCTCTCCCCCATGTCCAAGGCACTGGAAAAGATTGTAGAGGGTCAACTCATCGACTACATCAATAAGTATAATCTACTATGCCCCAACCAGCATGGCTTCAGACAAAATCACTTGAGGACTGGTTCTGTAGTCATAAGTTGCTACTAGACTACAAGAAAACCAAGGCCATGCTTATATCCAGCCCCCACAACAAAAGTAAGCACCACCCCCTCATCACCTCCAACTCATGCAGTAAGCCTCTGGAACAAGTCCACTTGTTCAAGTATCTGGGGGTCATAATAGATGATACCCTCACGTTTGCACACCATATTGACTCTCTGGTCAAGATAGTCAATACCAAGATTGGTGTGCTGTACAGGCACAGTCAATACCTTTCTCTGGGGGCCCTCCACCTCTCAGTCCATAGCTCCACCACATCTACTATTGACTATGGACTAGTGGTCTACGGGGCGGCAATGGATACAGTGCTCAAGAGGGTTCAGACTGCACTTAACAAAGCCTGCAGACTCACCCTGGATGCTGAGCATGGCATGCACACCTATGCTCTGTACGAATGCCCAAATTGGCTGTCATTAAGAAACAGGGTCAATTTCCAGACTTGCATCCTAGGGAAGAAGGCTCTATTGGGTAAAACATTGCCTTGTGTAGGCAATTTGATTAAGGCAGCCAACTCATTACAGGTCACCAGGGGGAGGACTAGAGGGGCCTTGGTTATCCCCTTCCATCGCACCTCGCTTGGGCAACATGCATTTGTCTACCAGGCCCCCCTGTGGATGAATGAACTCCCCAGGCACCTCTTGGCCACCAGTTGTCTGGCCCAATTCAAAACTGACCTCAAACAGTACCTAATAACACTCTTTAAGTGCACCTGCCCCTGAGTCCAGCCACACTCACAATCTCTGCCCCCCAGCAAGCACTAGGCAGGCCTCAGGTACCTCCTCCCTCTGTCCCTTCTCATGACTTGCCTTAGCAATCAGTTCGCGTCATGCTCCTTTGGCACCCACCACCCCACCTTCCCCCAACTCCCAGTCCTGTGAGTTTCCCTAACAGTCACTACTAATGCAAGCTGCCTGACCATGTTCCCCTCACACCCCACCATTTACTCTAGCACGTCTTCTCCACTCAGCCTCTCCTCACCCCCCATTTCTCACTATACCTTATTGCCCTTCTTCCCCCACCCTTCTCCT
The DNA here is from genome assembly GCA_016271365.2 of Neoceratodus forsteri. Lineage (NCBI taxonomy): Eukaryota > Metazoa > Chordata > Ceratodontiformes > Ceratodontidae > Neoceratodus > Neoceratodus forsteri. Next base: position 49,374,088 of record CM057450.1, on the reverse strand, counting down.
CCACCACAGTACCTACTTCTCTCTCTCTCTCTCTCGTACCTCCTTTCTTTACCCCACTGCCAGCTATCCTCATCCCTCTGAACTACTGACAAGGCACTTTGTGGCTGCTTATCCCCCCCACTCATAAAGTGTTTTTCTTGTTATTTTAACTTGTACCTATGTTTTGAGTTATTCTGTAAGTTCTGAATTGAAGCTGTTTCATTCTTTGTGATGTACCTTTGCTTTCTCCTATTGTACTTTGTTTTGCAATCTATGACATGGAACCTTTGTAAAAGAGCTTGCGTTCAAAGTTTTTTTCTGAATCACTAATTAAATAAATAAAACACCTATACAATATATGTCACATTTTTGGACACTGCACGATGTTTGAGGTGGGGTAGAGATGAAGTGGATAGCTGATTGGTAAGCCTTCCCCCCAAAGAATGACATATTGCTGTTTACTAATGATAAAAGAGAACAGTGGATGGGCAGACATGCATGACAAACCCATACTGCCATACAGGGGTTAGATTACATCACTGACTCTGCAGCATAGCTTGAAAGGTGTGATTCAATAAGAATCCTGAGGTGGCAACACAAGCTTCTTGTGCCATTGGTTGAACATCCACTATTTTTTAGTGTATAGTTTGTAATTTTTACTTTTATTTTAATGTGAAAATGATCTCACAGCACTATGTAACAGCAATGCAAGTGCTGCTGGTTTCGATTCAGAACCTGAACTGATTGCTGTGTGTGCAGCAATGCAGTGGAAAACAGCAGGTGCCATGAGGATTGCTGATCAGCTGGAATGTTGTTGTACCGCAGAAAGGTGCAAAGATGTTCCATGACCTTGGATCTGTGGTACAACAACATTTCAGCTGAGGTGGAAATTCATGCAGAACAAGGGTTAACTATATACTATAAATAGAATAAAATATGGCTTCCTAGCTGTTACATTGCTGTAACTCTATCAAAGCATTCCAGTGACATCATAAACCACAGTCAGACCTGAACCTCACAGCCTTCCCAGTGGGAGCAGAGGTCCTTCGAATGTGTAGCCATTCAATGGTGTGCAGGTGTAGGTTGCAGGATCCTTCTCATCTACTATCCTCTGAGGGATGGGAGGAAACTCCTGCAGGAAGTTGCAGACTTCATCATCAAACTGGTGTTGCAGTCACTTAGATGGATTATTCTGGGTGACTTCAATGCCTGGGTCGAGGACAAACTCTTGCAGTTTGGTCAAGACTACTCCAACTAATGTGTTTGTTAGGCGTGACACAAGTTGTTACCTCTGTAACCAATATACACGGCCACTCATTGGACCTCATATTCCTGCTGGGAATGGAGGTCTTTGACCTTATGGTGGAGCCGATCATTTGGTCAGACTACCATACTGTGAGGTTCTCAGCCGAGGCCCCCCCAATAGACCTTCCCCTACAGAGATAGTCCAGTACAGCCCTTTAAGAGGTTTGACTCCACAGGGTCTGATGGTGGTGCTGGATCTATCAGGTCTGATGAGAGTGTGTGAGGAGCTGGGGGAACTGATTCTGACCTATAATAGGGTTATTACTGAGGCCCTCGACTCTATAGCACCTGCTTGTCTTTGACCCTGCACCTCACACCAGAGGTCCCCCTGGTTTGAAGGGACTCTAAGAGAGATGAGGATGAGGGTCAAAGGTTGGCACGGCACTTGCGGAGAACTGGTTTGGATGAGGACAAGCTTATATTAATGGTCCTTTATATAGACTATCAATCGGCAATCTCCTGTAAGAAGGCAGAGTTCCTGTCCAAGGAGATTGCTGCCACAACTAACAGACCAGCTCATCTCTTCCGCACTGTTGATAGAAACATAGAAACATAGAATTTGACAGCAGATAAGGACCGCTTGGCCCACCTAATCTGCCCATTTTCCTACCTAACAGATAAGTTGCAGATCCTAGTTAACCAACAGCTTACTTCCTCCTACCCCCCCCAGTAGGACTACCTTATGTCTGTCCCATGCATTCTTGAATTCAACCACTGTTCTTGATAGGTTGTTATCCAGCCTGTCTTCAAATCCAGTGGAGCTTTTTCACAGTCAAGATGTGATGAGTTTGCTCTGTTTTTTGCTGATAAGATTGCCTCCATCAGATCAGAAATCCAGTGTGTGCCTTCTAATGGGGCTTGCAGTGATGGGCATGAGGTCACAAGCATTCAGTCTGTCTAGTTCGATTTCAACCAGTTATCTATCACAGATGTGGTGGAAGGTCATCTGGGAGTTATGGCCAACCTACTGTAGTTTGGATCTGGGACCAAGGCACCTCCTAGTGGGGTGTGTTGATGTCATCGGCCCTGTCCTATCCAGGATAGTGTGATGTTGTCTAGTGACAGGGGTCTTTCTTGGGCCCCTGAAGGAGGTGGTTGTAAGGCCAATCCTGAAAAAACCTTCACTGGACTCAGACTGCCTGGCGAACTAGACTTTTCTATAACCTTCCCTTTGTGGATAAGGTTATTGAGAAGGTGGTGGCCGTACAACTGGAGATCTATCTAACAACTTATGCCATCTACGAGCCTCGCCAGACAGGTTTTAGGAAAAGGCTTAGTGCCGAGACTGCCCTGGTTCTGGTGCTAAATGATCTCCTGGCAGCAAGAAATCGGGGGAGACATTCCATCTTTATTCTCCTTGATCTCTCAGCAGCATTTGGTACTGTGGACCATGGGGTGTTAATGGAGTGCCTGTGGGTCTGTTGTGGACTGGCTGGAACAGTCCTCAACTGGTTTAAATCTTTCCTCACTGGCAGGTTACAGCATATGGTGTCCGTAATTTTTTCCTCAGCATCCCTGCCCATGCCATGTGGGGTCCTGCAGGGCTCTGTTTTGTCCCCCGTGCTGTTCACAGTGTATATGCTACTACTAGGGGAAATTATAAGGTGGTATGGGTTGAGTTTTCACTGTTATGCAGATGATACACAGCTACTGTACACGTCTTTTGCACCCGTACCAGGTCATAATGTCGTATGCTTAATAGCGCACAGCATTATGCCGAAACCCAGACCTGTGCACTGTCCGTGTTGGACCCCCCCTGGAGTTAGAATCCTCAGTGAGGGGTTCAGGGTGTGTAGCCCCCATAACGGGAGGTGTGGGGGGCATAGCCCCCCACAGAACAAAAGTTAGCAGAATTGCGCAACGCCGATATGTCACACCTATTATCTGCATGTGGTATTGACCCTGTGCCCTTGCACCCAAGCAACAGGAGACAGTCTCAATATTGAACATCTGCCTTGGTGAGATCCAAGGCTGGATGAGGGCTAACTGGTTGAAGTTGAATCCAGAAAAGACTGAAGTACTGGTGCTGGTCACCGGGGGCGAGGTGCAATCTGATCAAGACTCAGGGCTGAGGCTTTTGGACTCCCAGTTGCTCACCTCTGATCAGGTAAAGAATCTTGGCATTGTTTTGGACTGTGGCCTGACACTTAAATCACAGGTGTCTGTCATGGTCCAGACCTTATTTTATCATATGAGAAACATCACCAGGATTAAACATCCGATACCCCCTGGTGATATGCTAGTGCTGGTCCATGCCTTTGTGACCTCTCACCTTGATTTTTGCAATGCCCTTTACTTGGGGCTATCAGAGGTAGATCATCACCACCTGCAGCTTATGCAGAATGCAGAGGCCAGGTTGTTGACCAGTCTACCCAGATCATGTCATATTACATCTGTGCTGTGCTCTCTGCACTGGTGCCAGTTAGGTAGCAGATCTCCTTCAAGGTCAGCTTGCTGACCTATAAGGTCCTGCACAGTCAGGGGCCCAACTACCTGCAAGATCTCCTATGACCCTACCTCCCCTCCCACTCAATTCACTCTGTAGACAAAGGATTGCTAGAGGTTCCTAGGGGCCTTCTGAAAACCAGTGCCTGTGCTTCTTCTTTTGCAGCCCCAGCCCTATGGAACTCTCTCCCTTATCATACTCAAGAAAGCCCCATGGTGGATGCATTTAAATGGGAGTGAAATACCTTCTTATTCAGGCAAGCTTTTCTTTAAACTTGGCTATTGTTTAAACTGATAAATAAGAGTGATTTATTTGTTTGTTGTGTGACTGTATTGTATTTTTAATGTTTTTAGAAATGTTGTTGTAAAGTGCTTCAAGTCAAAATGAGAAATGTGCTTTATTAAATAAAATTTGAATGAATGAATTCAAATAGATTTATGATGTCACTGGAACCCCAAGATGAAGTTACAAGCTCCATAACAGATAAGGAGTCATATGTTGTTTTTTGTAATACATGGCTCCCCTATCTGTTAACTGGCACCAATTTCTCAAAGTCGATTACCATTACATAGGCCACCCCCACATAGACAATTACCAATAGTAGTAGTATAAAAGATGGGTCTCTGAGCCACTGAAGTTGCATTGAAGTCCTTTTTTCCCTTAGCCGTTGAAGTCCATCTGCAAGCCACCTCTCTCCTTCTGAATATACATACACTAGCCCTCCCTTCCCCATCACAATGGCAATGGCAGTGGGTATTGATGATGGTGCCAGTTTCTTTTTCAGTTACCAGCCCATCTTTCAGGAGGTTGCAACCAGTGGTTTGAAAATTTGCAAGAATGTAGGTTGGAGCAGGAGTTGAAATCATAATACCATCAATCTGACATCAGCTCAATGGTATTATGACTTTTCAACATTTCAACAATGGAATTACATATTTTTCTAGCTCCAGAGTTTCTACAGGAAAAAAATGGTACCCATGTATTACATATGTTTTTGTCAATCCACAGGAGATGGTGAATACCCCCTGACATCATAGCAGCTCACAGCATCAGTACTGCAGCCCACCACTGATGCCAAAGAGGGTTACAAAAGGGCCCACAGAGCTACTGTACATGCTGTATAACTCAGTGGGTGTTTGGCAGAAAAACAATGTATTTTCCTTGACTAGACTAGTCTGTTGGGTGGGTACAGTAGAGCCCAGGAAAGGTGGGAAAGATATTCCTTGCACGTTGTGTGCTTCACAACACAGCAATAAACAGCAGGATACACTTGTAGCACCCTGAGGGCAACATTGGTGCTGATCAAGATGTGACACAGCAAAAGCCTCAAGAAGACCCCTTAGCCCATAATGACTACTGGTTGGCATGCCAGTCCATGGAGATCAGGGAACATCTAATCAGGGACAATTTAGTTGGAGCCAGGTAATTACAAAATGAAATCTTTATTTTTACTTTCACTATATTGGTGTTCTGTTGTAGCTAGGCGGAATGTGGCCTGTGGGATATTTTTATGCCAACTATTATGGCAGTTTAATATTTTTTATGGGGTTGTTTTGATATGGGTCATACACATTCATGTTGTTCTTGTAAATAGTTCCCATTTCCTTTTTGTATGAGTAAGCTGTTGTTTCTGATTTACTGTGTGTGTGCACGCGCATGGGTGCGTACATTCGTGCATGCATGCATGCATGTGTGTGCGTGTGTGTGTTTTGTTTTAGTCAGCATTAGGAATGTCAGTGGTTGTATATTTGTTTGGGGGATGGCCAGTCTTGCACAATCCAGCAACGTTTCCTTTAACCAGTTCTGTGCACTGTTCTCCTGCTATTCCCTCATGATAACACTGTGTCTCTCTGTGGTGCAGGTTCTGAAATTGCCCTTGTGTTGCAGTCAGGTTTTGCTCTATCACCCTCTACTATTTATATTTTGATTTGCACTGTCATTTGGTGTTGTGCACTGGTGTTTGCACTCAGGTTTCCATGTGCTGCACAATGCTATATAGACAGGCATTTGCCCTTGCACTATACTTTTGTTCACTGTTTTAAAAATAGCTTTTTATTCACCATGTGCTGTTAGAATAGTGCTTAATACAGTTTGTGTTGTGTATTACACACATTTCAAAAATCCTGCCTCAGTGTACATATTGCCTTGTAAACTATTGATAAACTGCTTAAATAATGAAATATTTAGGTAGTTGCTGAATGAGTGGTGATTCCATTTGAGCAACATATCGAAGATGTACTCATTAAACTGAACACTTTGAACTATACTTAACTTGTGTGCAGGACTGACGCCCTTAGCCTGGACTTAACATATTTTAGCTCATTTATGTGAAACCTGGCATTATACAATGGGTACTAACAAAGCTGTATTCTCATTGGTTGGTTGACACTTCTCCCCTTTTGTAAATTCTGAACAGTACCAACGGAAAGAAGTGCCAACCGACCTCACCTACTGCCCACCTGGCATGTAACAATGTGTCGCCCCTACTTGCACACACTTTGTGCTGCAACATTTCATCTCACCGACTCAACACACAAAGAATATTTAAACAATGAAAACAACATTCGCTCTTATCAACATGGATGAACTAGGAGAAATATTCTCAGCTGTGTCTGACAATTCTGGCACAGAATCCACTACTAATAAAGCCACCAACACAATAATATACTTACTGCAAGTCTGGCAAACACCCACAGTCCAGGCTGAATGCCCATCACATGGAGAAAGTGTCCTGAAATCTCCTCAGCCATCTTGGCTCACACAGCAGGAAACCATTGCTCCACAAAGGGATCCTGACATTCCAGAGCCCTTCAGCAAACCTGCAATGGACTGCTTTTTTTCAGCATAAGAATACACACACCATTCAAATATATTTTCACTCATAAAAAACAAACATAATATATATAAAACATAACCAAAACAATTATAAGCCTTTGTATAATCACAATATACCATGACAGGGTGTGGGTCATGTTAAGATTTACAACAACTAGTGTGTTTTGGTCATGAGGCCACGGCATTGTAAATCCTAGCATAACCCACACCCTATCATGGTATATTGCTTAAACTGAAGCTGGTACTAATTAGCACAAAGAGAAGAGCTGAACTAGTTTATAATTAAAATATGTAGTCAAATATTTGTTTGATTCTCCAAAATACGTTTTTTTATGGGGAATACAGAATCTTGAAAGGTCAAGTTGGATTATCTTCTGATGGGGAAAAACATTATGGAGTACAGTTTTCAGTTTTCTGTGGCAGATCCTGTGGAGTGTAAGCCATAGCAGAATAAGTATACCTGGGAGGAACAGGTGGGTAACTTGGCCTCAGGTTTTCAACATCTTTTACAACAGATTGCTTTCCTCTCCAAAGCTCCAGTGTCCATAACATTTACTGATACCAGTTACCATTAAAAAGCAGTTGACACCTTTTGTGAACACTTTGGATAACATAATATTTATACACAATTTAGACTGTATTTCATATGTCCTATAAATGTTTCTCCTTTCCATTATTTATTATGGAAGAAATTCCCACCAAAACAAAATCTTTATCCCACGGAGTTCATCTGCCTCTATAGATTATTCCCCACTACAATATATAATGCTCTGTTTTTACATCACTATCTGTTGCCATGGGAATAACTGTGATGTTATTAGTAGAATGTTAATGACATCAGGGTAGAAAAAAACAATAGAAGGTGATGAACTATCAAAAGCAACAATCTTGTTTTCATGTATATGACTTCAGTAATAAATAATGTAGATAAGAAATAGAGCTAATGAGAACTATAAGCAGCTTTGTGTCCAATATTATACTTTTCAAAGTTCTTCCCGAGGCATCAGTGTCTCTTTAAAGAATCACTGCAAACCTTAATTGCATCATATTTTTCTTTGTAGAAAACCCACATTATATGATTACTTTCTTTAAAATTCATTGATGTTCCTGGTTGTTTTATCTGCCTTTTTTTTTTTTTACTCAGTTTGATATCAACATTCAGGCATAAAGTATATAGCCAGTCTTGTGGTATCCTTTTTCCATCATTGTACAGGGGAAAACAGTATCTATCAATCAATTACTATTTCTATTGTGTCTGTTAGATTTTGTTTTTATCTTCTAAAGGATAAGTGTTAACTTTATCCCATCCTCTGGAGAAAACAAAGGTATGGGTGGCACATTTTTTCAAAGATCTCTTTTCTACTCTCTTTTATATAAAAAATAATTTCTACTTTCCCACAATCTGTCAGGAGATTCAGCCATTCCTTATAATTAGGTGGTGTTGCCTCATGCCAGTGCAGTAATATCACTTTTTTAGCTAATACAGTACCATAGCTAAAGATACAAACAAACCCAGTTCTGTGCTGATGTTCAAAGGAGCAGTTAACCCCAGTAATAAAATTCCAGGGTCAAAAGGCACACTCTTTTTTAATATTTTTGAGATAATCTCGCTGACTTTCCCCCAATATTGTTTTATTTTTGGACAAAAGATAAATGTGTGACTTGTGTACCTTTCTTTTTATTGCACTGTAAACAAAGATCTGATAAAGTGGGGTTGAATTTATGTAATTTACTTGTGGTGTAATAGAGTTTATGCATCACGTTGAACTGGATTTGGCTTAGTTTACTATTTTTTGATAGTGTTGTAGATGAGGCAATTACCTCAGCCAATTTATTGTTTGGACCTTTTGCCCAATTCTTTAAACCAGAACTGTTGCCAAATACTTAACGCAATGTTTTAGGCTCTTAATAATAGTCAATGGATTTTTGATATCATCTTACTTTTGTCCATTGAATCTTGCAGTAACAGTTCCAGTGGGGTTGCCCCAATTACATTAATTGTCATATATTTATGAAGATAATCTTTTAGCTGTAGGTATGCCAAAAAACTCCCTGTTGGAAGACTAAATTCAGTTTTGAGCATGTCGAAGGACTTCAAATCTCCATTTTGCAAACACTGTTTTCATTTTTTCACCAATTGTAGAATATTTTGTGTGTATGTGTAAGCTTAAGGCTATTATTCATGCCCCCTATATAGAGGTAAGTATATTGATAAAGATGAGCTAATCCCTAGATAGCATGTGCTTCTTTCCACACTGTTGAAGTGGTTTTAGTGGAATTTAATTTTTTGTATTGTTTGTTATTGCAATTGATACATAAAACGTACTGTAAACTAGTTCAGCAAACGGTGAGCAGTATTTTTCTATACGGCCCCCTTTTGTCACCCATTCTAGCTCTGATTCTTTGTTGGAAAGCCACTCTAAAATAGGTTTGATTTCTAATGCATAGTACTATAGTCTTAAATTTGGCAGCCCTAACTCTCTTGATTAAGTGGGGGAGATAGTTTCTCCAGATTCACTTTAGGCCTTTTGCCCTTCCAAATGAACTGCCTAAACATTTTGTCTATTTTTAAAAATAATCTTTTATCTAGAATGAGTGGTAATGTTTGGAAAAAATTAATAACCCACAGTAGGTAAGATATTCATTTTAAGAAATGTATTCTTCCTGTCATGGTTAAGGGAAGAGTGATCCATTTATCTAGATCACATTTCACCTTATCAATTAAAGAGCTATAATTTAATTGAAAAAGATCATCTCCATCTAATGATAATGTGACGATAAGATTTTTTTTTCTTTTTCTTGTGGAATTAAACAATATTGCAGGGCTATCCATCTCCACAGTGTTATATAAGCACTCAGACTTTTCCCAATTTACTTTATAACCTGAAACCCTTCCAAAGTTTTCTATTAAATTGTATAATATACTGTTTTTTTTTCCTTTTGGATTATCTAAAACTATCAACACATTATCTGCTTTAATTGAAATTTTATAATTAACTTCATATATTTGTATCCCTTTTATATTATTATTGTTCCTTATTGATACAGCTAATGATTCAATAAAGATTACAAAAAATAGGAAGGTGATAAGGGGCAGCCCTGTCTCACACATTTATGTAATTGAATGGGTTATAAAAGATTTATATTGGTTTTGATTCAAGCTCTTAGATTTTTATAAAACATATCTACCCATTTCATAAACCTGTCCCCAAGGTTCATCTTGTTCAGACATGCTAGCAAAAAGACCAATGTACACAATGCTTTTTCAGCATCAAGGGAAAGAACTGCAATCTCTAGTTAGTTTGATAATATTTAAAGCTTTATGAATATTTGCAGCTAGACATCTCCCCAGTATAAATCCTGTTTGATCTGGATGAATAATAGTGCGGGTGTGCTGTCAGTCTGTTTGCCCATATTTTAGTGATTGTTTTATAATCTATGTTTAATAATAGATTGGTCTATATGAATGAAATTTCAAAGGACCTGTATCATTTTTCAATATTAAGGCATTTTTTGATTCATTCATTGAGCTATGGAGAGTGTCGCTATTTTCTATATCATTATATATTTCCAAAAATAATGGTGAAAAAAATGTCTGTAAATGTTTTATAAAATTCTATTGCATTCCTATCTGGGCCTGGGGCTTTCCTATTTTGAAAACGCTGTATTGTTGACATAATCTCCTGGAGATTAATTGGCTTGTCTATAATATTTTTGTCTGTGTCAGTTAAGGAAGCTATGGTAAAGCTTGTAGAAAATTATCAATGTCTTATTGAGTCGGATTAATATCTGGGGTATACAATTCTTTATAAAAATCTTGAAAACCCCTATTAATTTCTGGAAGTGAATTTGAAATTGTTCCTGTATTTAGCTGTATCTTATATATAGAATCTCTGTTGTGTTCACATTGTATCTGGTACACTAATAATTGATCAGGATTTTCTGAAAAGAAATAATAGTTAGATCTTAAATTCTCTAATGACTTTTCAACTTTGTAGGTCAGTAAGTTATTAAGTTCTTCCCTTATTTTTAACATTTTAGTTAAGTCTGCTTCTAAACCTGAGCTATTATAAGCTGCTTCTGCCACCAACAATTGGTGTTCTAATATGTTGAATGTTTCCATTTAAAACAAGTATAGTAAATAATTCAACCCCTTAGATATGTTTTTAGGGCCTCGCAAATTGTTGAAATAGAAGTTTATTTGACTTGGTTATTTGTTAAGAAATCTTTTACCTCACCTCTAAGTTTCTGTTTAAAGATTACAATAAAGAGTTAACACATTTCCAGCAGTTGTCATTGCGTTGTCCCTCTTCTGAAATAACCTTTATTGAGAGGTGTATAGGAGCATGGTCTGACATCTTAATAGCTCCATATTTTACTTTAATTACATAATTTGTTATTTCTTCTGAAGTCAGGAAGAAATCGATTTGAGATGATGTTTTGTGTACACTGGAAAAAAGGAGAACTTTTTCCATGTTGGATATATCATCCTGAATATATCAATAGTTTTTAAATCATACATGACATTTTTAACAGCCCTAACTGCTCATTTTTTGCGTCCTCTGTTCCTTCATATCTATCTATTGTAGTTAAAGTGAAATTTTTAATACATGGTCTTGGTGAAATTGATAGAGTAATAAAAAAGTTAGTGAAGAAATCAGAGTATTCCTCATTCAGTGCATAGATAGAACTAATTGTAATGCATTTATCACCTATCTGAACAGTGACTATTACAAACTGTCCATTCTTATCTATTACTTTGTCTATTATATCTATGATAAGATATTTTTTCATTATAATGGCAACCCCTCTGGAACTGCCTATAAACGAAGAGTGTGCCCCATGTCCCCTGAAAAGATTGCATATATATATAAAATCAGCTTCTGAGAAGTGGTTTTCCTGTAATACAATGCAATTTGCCAGAATCTGGTTAGAGTACTGCACAATTTTACATGTTTTCACTCTATCTCTTGCACCCTTTGGCCCGGATATTCAAACTGCACCAGGCTGTGGCACAAGCTTGGGCACAGCTCAACTTTGCTGCACAAGGGTGTGGACTGGGTAATATTCAACGGAGCTGTGCCATGGCTCAGCAGCTTGGAATATCACAACCTGGCCACCCCCAGGGTGCATGGTGCAGTGGCACTGCACCAGCGCACTAGGCCAGAGTGGAGCATGGAGATGCGCTAGCGCAAGTTCCATTGTGCCATGCACAGCAACCGTGATATTCAAAAGTTGACATGCAAATGGAGCCATATGTATGTAGCACATAGCAATGCTATGTCATTATATTCTATTTGCATGCAGGTGCACCAACTCTAAATGACTTGCACTCTGGTGCTTGCCAGGCAACAGCTGTTGGGGACCGACACCCTGCAGCATGATCACAGGCATTTGTTAAAAAAAAAGATTGCTTCCAATATCCCTGGTGGTCCAGTGAACCACTATCCACCAGATCGCGGGCATTTGTAAAACAAAAGAAATACATCCTATATCCCTGGTGGTCCAGTGGACAACTATCTGCCCAATTGCGGGCATTTGTAATTACAGATAGACATAAGTCTAATATCCCTGGTGGTCCAGTGGACCACTGTATGCCCGATCGTGGGCATTTGTAATGATGTACTGTACATGAATTCCCCCAATATCCCTGGTGGTCTAGTGGACCGCTGTATGCCAAATCATGGGCATTTGTAATGATGAACATGAATTCCCCCAATATCCCTGGTGGTTCAGTGGACTGCTATCTGCCTAATCATGGGCATTTGTAATTACAGATAGACATAAGTCCAATATCCCTGGTGGTCCAGTGGAGTGCTATCTGCCCAATCACGGGCACTTGTAATTACAGATAGACATAAGTCTAATATCCCTGGTGGTCCAGTGGACCACTGTATGCCCGATCATGGGCATTTGTAATGATGTACTGTACATGAATTCTCCCAATATCCCTGGTGGTCTAGTGGACTGCTGTACGCCCAATCACGGGCATTTGTAATGTTGAACATGAATTCCCCCAATATCCCTGGTGGTTCAGTGGACTGCTATCTGTCCAATCATGGGCATTTGTACTTAAAAATAGACATATTCCTATATCCCTGGTGGTCTAGGGTACCCCCCCACCTGCCCACTGAGCCCCACCACCCCGCTCCCCCGGTCAGCCGGTGGGCGGCATATCTGGAATGTGTAGTATGGTACAGGCTGCATGCCCATTGGCTCACACTGTGAACCAATGGGTGTACAGCCCTACTGATGGTGTCAGGTGGCGGGGCGGCCGGTGGGTGGGGTGCTGCCACCCGCCGACTGACCGGGGGAGAGGTGGGGCTCAGTGGGTGGGGGTACCCTAGGCCACCAGGGATATAGGAATATGTCTATTTTTAAGTACAAATGCCCGTGATCGGGCATACAGCAGTCCACTGGACCACCAGTGATATTGGACTTATGTCTGTCTGTAATTACAAATGCCCATGATCGGGCAGATAGCGGTCCACTGGACCACCAGGGATATAGGAATATGTGTATTTTTAATTACAAATGCCCGTGATTGGGCAGATAGTGGTCCACTGGGCCACCAGGGCTATTGGACATTTTTTTTTTTTACAAATGCCCATGATCGGGCATGGGGGGTGCCACCAGTTGCATCTGGTGCTCGGGTGGCCACCCACAAGTGGCAGCTGCTGTGTTGTGCCCTACAATGCGGTAGCTCACCTGTGGGTGGCCATCAGTTGTTCCTTTTTTTTGGTGTAACTTTGTGCTGGGGCAGGTAGGGGTTGGCCATGCATGGCTCTGCACATCCCGGGCTGAATATTGGGCTGTGCAGAGTATGCACAGGCATGCCCCCCTACCTGTGCCTGCACACATTACTGATGCACGCCGGCACATCGGGATTTGTGCCTTGCACTTTTCCCTTTTGAATATCGCACCGAGGTGCATCAGTGGGTTGCGCATGGTGCAACACTGTTGCGCCATTTGCAACCCTTTTGAATATCCAGGCCTTTATATTTCAACATAGATATTTCAGATTTTTGGCCATTAAGTTTAGGCTTTAAACAAAAAAGTCAGCATAGGGAAGAAAGAAAAAAAAATTCAAAAAAATAAAAACGTAACTTTAACCTTCCGCCACGAAAAATCAGTTGAAAAACTCCACTTACACATTTTTGTACATTTTTCTTTATTTTTTTGCTTTTTTTTATATATGCTTTCCTGACTTTAGCCATAATTTCCAGAAATATACCTGAATTTCAATTACCAGGTGTCTTTCTCCCCCCTCACCCCACCCTTTATTACCAATTCTACCCCAATACTCAGACTTAATGCTGAGTAAACCCCCCCTCTCCCTGTAGACAGTCTTCAAAGACAGTAAAAATGTTGAGAAGGTGTGTATGAGAGTTGTTACCTTGCCAACATGCTGACAATTACTAAAATAGTTATCTTAATTGACTGCTTTCCCCTAAAATAAAAAAAATAAAAAAAAAATTGTTACTATTGATTTGTATATAATCTTTTAAATTATTTGTATTTGTGTTATTGCTTATTTGTTCTTATGTTTCATTTTAATTTTTTTTGTTTTATATATATAGGATACATGATGGTCAGGAGTGTGATATGGAAAATATTTTCACTCCTGCAGAGTGAGCTCTGGATACTCACAAGTGCCGAAGGCACAAGTAATAGTGTATCCAGAGGTCCTCATGATGCAGGAGTGAAAATATTTTCCATAGCATATGACTGCACATCATGTGTCCAATTTATACAATAGGGGGTTCTAGAACTTTTTATTTTTTGTTCATGTTATCTTGTGGAATATACAAAGAAGACACCAGACAAAAAAGAATCTTCTTCTAAAACCAGCTGAAACACTCATTTGTCATTTGGGATGAAGTAGGCTGTATTCATTGATAGTTGAGGTATTCATGAATGTGTAAGGCTTTGCTCTTTTTTGGCTTCTTGTCAGTATGAAACTGGTTGCTGTTAGCATGCTGTGGTTCTCTGCAGGAACACAATGTGCTTTTCTAGTGCTAGTAGGTGAGTTGCAGGTGGAACTGATATACTGATTAGTTTTCTAGGCTTCTGAGGGTTTGTTGGAGTTCCATCCTGATTGCTGTGTTAGGGAAACCTGCCTAGAGTGATGATATCTACTTCAGCAGAGTCCAGCTGAGTTTTCTGATTGATCAGGATGTAATTAAGAGATCAGGATAGTGATTGTTTTAGGCAGGGTGTCAGCCTGATATCAGCACAGTATGTATAAATGTAAAATATTATCACACTGTGCTAATATTCCTGGTAAAAAAAAAAATCACAGTGTGATTTTCTACCAGGATTTACATCACTGTGTATAAGATACATGGATTTATCCACTACTCATTTGTCTCACCCTATTGTATAAATATATATATATATATATATATATATATATATATATATATAATGAAGGCAAAAACTCAGTTTTAATGCATCAGTTAGGTTGTTCCACGATGTCAAAGTGAGGACATTTGGTGGTGATTTAGAAACCTCCTTGGATCCCCCCACCCCCCCAAATGGCATTGGGGTGTGCATTAGGGGTCGTCATTTCAGTCTCACCCATCATGTGTAAGAAGCAGAGGTATGAGAATGGGGTGAGAGTTGGACCGACGACCCAACGCCGCACCCGACGCCGGTTGGGGGGTGGGCTGGTGGGGTCCAAGGGGCGTTTTCAACCCTAACACTGAATTTTCTCACTTTTGTCACTGTGGAACAACCCTAACTGATGCATTAAATGGAGTTTTTTGCCTCTAATTTCCCTTCTTTTTGAGAATGATGACGACAAATAGTGAAAGTACTGCAACGGCGGGAGTGCAGGGCCCTCAGGCCCCACGCTCCCACCACATGATGCCTTGTGACATAGTAACAGGAACAGCAACACAAATGGAAGTGCCAACAGTGGCACACATGGTAACAGAAATGGAAATGGTAAAGGAAACATTAATAGAAATGCAAGCGTAACGTGACGCCAAAGCGAACAGTGATGCAAACAGACATTGAAGTGCATACAAAAACACAACTGGTAATATGAACAGTGATGGCAGTGGTATTTTAAATGGAAATGTTAAGTGTCACAGCAAAAAGAATGCGAAAAGGAACAGAAATGAAAACGCGAACGCACAAGTAAACGCAAACCGTAACGCTCACAGCCATGGTACCACAATGGTAAATGCAAATGGTAAAGTTAACATGAAGAATAATGCTAAAGGAAACAGAAATGGAACCGGGAATGGAGGCACATCCGGAAACTCAACCCGTAACGTGCATGGTCACAGAACCGCAATTGTTAACGTAAATGGTAATGGTAACAGCAACAATAACGCCAAAGGAAAGAGAAATGCAAATGCAAGTGAGTACAGAAATGCAAACTGTTACATGCACGGTCATGGTACCGCAATTGTAAATGGTAACAGTAACAGCAAAAATAACGTCAAAGGAAACAGAAACAAAACAGAAATGCAAGTGCGTATGAAAATGCAAACCGTAACGCACGTGGATGGTACTGCAATTGCAAATGGAATTGGTAATGGTAACAGCAACAATAACGCCAAATGACACAGAAACGCAAACGCAAGCAAAAACGCAAACCATGATGCACACGGTGGCGTAGACGGTAATGGTGCCACAAACGGTAATGGAAACACAACTGAAAATGCTAACTGGCACAGTAATGAAAGAGCACACCCTTCTTTTCCCCCAAAAATGCATTGGAAAACACAGTGAAAACAAAGAATGTATACACAAAAATTGGCCTTGGAGCAGAAAATGAGGACTTGGAATATTAAATTGCTTACATCTCAGGAACCGTACAATGTAGAAACAAATTGTAAATTTCATATGAATTATGACTTTCCAGACTAGTTTTGTACTTAGCCTCCAATAGGGGGCTAAGCATTTTTGTGACAAAGGGTCCATATCTCGCACCGTTTCCGAGATACGGGGCCCAAAAGGCGCGATGGGCGCCGTAAGGTTATCCAATGGGAAAAAGTGTTAACTTCGGAGTGCCGTCACTGTGCCGCCCTGTAATATTTTTTCAGCAAACCACCAAAAGGCACATCAGTGGGATGTTGGCTTGGCTTTCTTCCCTCCAAATTTCAGCCCAAAAGACCAAATCGTTATTTTGCGGCCGGGTGGCAAAGGATTCCTGTAATGCGGTGCATGCCATAATGTTATCCTATGGGAAAAAGTGTCAAATTTGGAGTGCCGTAACTTTTCCACCCTGTAATATTTTTTCTCCATAACACTGAAAGGCACATCTGAGAGATGTTGGCTGTGTTAACTTCAAATTTCAGCCCAAAAGACCAAACCGTTCTTTTGCAGCAGGGTGGCAAAGAATTGCTGTCATTTTGCCATAGCCTGGAAAAGTAGTGTCGCATTTGCGAAAGCTTTCACAAAATTTGCAACACTTTCATGAGTGCGACACTACTTTGAAAGTACTTTTTCCAGAAACTTGAAAAACATATTTCTAGGGTGTTTAACCTCAAAATAAAGACATGCCTAGCATCCTCAGGGTCCGACTAGGTAAACACAAAAAGAATTGTGTTGCTAGAGGGTCCCAAATTTAAATGCCAAACATTTTTCTGAACACCAACTGAAAAAAAAATGGTGGATTTGTGAAAGTAAAGGGCCGTTTGCAAAAGTAAAAACTGCATTTGCAAAAGTGTTGAACTTTTTGTTAACTTTTCCTATTGACTTATAATGGGAAATTGTTTTTTGAATAACTTTTGAACCGTTTAATATTTTTTCATGAAATCTTCAAAAGGTACATCGGGGACCAAGGCCGCATGTTTGGATCAGTTGTGCAAACCGTGCAACCTGTAGGGACGAGCAAAGAATTCAAAAAAATGTAAATGCGTATGCAGATCATGCTTAATAACTTTGCAGTCGTATATCCGAACAGTACGGAAGTTGGCAGATCCCAAGATGTATGGTTCTTGATCATGTATTCCAAATTTCAGGCAAACCCATTGAACAGTTGCAAAGTTACTAAGATGCAACATTTTAGGTTTAACATGTAAAAAATTCCATGACATATGTATACTAGTACGAAACTCTCCTTTTAGTACCAAATACATTAACTCAGACTAAGATTGTAGATCCATTTGGGGGAGGTCTCCATGGTTTGTCCTGACTCGTTCAGTGTGAAAGAAATAAGTTTTCAGACATTGGTCTGCTTCTCTCGAAGTATTAAAAATATTCTGCCTTCCATTTAGGAAAATCAGATTATGTGGTATCCCCTTTTCTCGCAGTACCATCTTGATGCCATCAGAGGTCTTTTTTCTTGCAAAAACTGTTGTTGGGAGATCTGGAAAAACTTGTAGGTGCAGACACCTGATATGCAGACCCTTCTCGATTCTTGCTTTTCTGAGCAGATCTTCCTTCTCTTTGAAGTGATGTGGTCTGATAAAAACAAATCTAGGTAAATCCTTTCATGTAGAAAACCCTCTATGGGTCCAGTCCAATTCCACCTTCTCCTCCTAGTGTTTTTTATCAAGTTTCTCAGCCAAGAGCTCTTCAAAATATTGCAGAGGGTTTTCACCTTCAGACCCTTCTGTTAAACCATCAGTTTTGATGTTCCCTCTTGAGCGGGATTCTAAATCCTCTAATTTTATTTGCAACTCTTGGAGTTCTTTCTGATGTTGTGTCACCATGTTCAGTAAAGGCATTAACTGACCTTCTGCTTCCCCCACACTCTTGATTCTAACTCAGAGACTCTTTCTGTTAGTGTCTCCAATTTTGTATCCAACAAGGCTATTGAGTCTTTAATAGAGTCAAATGCTAAAGACATGTTTTGAAACTCCTGGTGTAATTCCCAAAACATTGCTTCTTGTGCTGCCTGTAGCTTTGTGAAAGCATTCCGCCACTTCAAATTTAGCGAGTGTGGCTTTAAGATCTTTTCACCACTTTGAGAAGTGTTTTGATTTTCAGACAGGCCTGCAGAAATCATAGTGTCATCCTCCACCTCAGTGTTTATGATTTCTTCCACCTGCATATTACTATTTTCTTGTGAGGGTTGTTCTTTTTCTTATTTATTTTTGTTCTAAACAAGCTCTTTGTGGCAGCATTTTGGTTCATGGTTGGGTCACTAATTCATCTTCCTCCATCAGCTCTAACTCTTTGGCTTCTGTACCCCAGTTTCCCTCACCATTCTTATGTTCTGATTGTTTATCCATTTTATCCATTTCTTCTCTAGGGTAAGTCTCTGGTATAGTGAGAATGGCAGCCTCCAAACCTTTTTTACCCAAGATGGCATGGCATTCGCTGAGAGCACAAACTGATGCATCGGACCATCCGAAGTATGTTTTTGCAGCCTATGTGTTATTGGGAGTAAGCTGCCTGCTTTCCTGCAAAACAAGGCTTTCTCTATCTTAACGGAACCTGTACCTACCATGGAAACATTATTGGAAATACTATTGCCAGGGTTTACCTTGTCTGCACTCACTATCACAGACGCAGCTGCCACAGGACCCAGAAAAGCTCACTGGTATGTAAGTCTAAAGGTGTTAACTGAGTCTTTATCCACCTCTTTTTTTAGACATAGGTAGAGCTTTTACTTTCCGCAACTATCTTCTGAATATCGATATGCGGCGTTAAACAATAATCAACAGCACTGAGTAAAAAAAGGAAACAAAAATGCCTGCCAGGATGGCTTTTTACCCACCTGTGGTCAAAACCACAATATACTGCTCCACTACAAATGGAAATGCAGAAATACCCTGTTTATATTGCTGAAAGAGAACTCTTGCACACTCATCTTGACACTTTTTATTTATTTATTTATTTATTTATTACTTCCATGTGCATAGCTGGTCAGCTGTGGGAATGCTCACTGCCACCCTCTCAGATCTCCATCATGGCCATGCACCCTCTCCATCTGCTGCCTTTTTTACTAGAACTAAATTGCATGTTAATTGTGTAATTATGACCAACCATATTTTGTTTCAAATCCTTGATATAATCTTATTGCATATTTCCTGAACATTAGTGACATCCCCACACAGTGCAGTCACTCATGATGCAACAGTATCCTCTCCTTTGACTCCATCATGAGTGGCTACTCTTGTTGGGGGTCTTCCTGAGTCAAGAAAAGATGCAATGGGATTTGATCAAGGGCTATAAACAAACATATTTTTGTGTGGCTACACCAGTAAGATGGGCAGTTTGTTTTTCACTTTTAAAAAAGAAAAAAAGGAATCAAAATCAAACTGATGAGCTATATCAGCAAATTCTACAGAATGTTAACAATCATAAAAATGTTTTTTTTTTTTAAACCAGGGACACTTTGAACATAAGGGGGTTGACAGTTTCCATTCAAACAATACTTCAACTATTTCCTGGTGTAATGGGTTGGGACCATGGAATAGGGAGGGAGGAGGGAGGAAGGAGGAAGGGAAGGGGTAGTGAGGGGGGGCATCAGGGGTAGTAGGGAGGGGGCAGGAAATATTGAGTTCAGGAGAGAGAGAGAGGAAGGACAGGTGGAGAATTGGACAGGGAAGGCAAGGAATATGGGAAGGATAGAGGGCAGGCTGGGGAGTGCAGAAAAGTAAGACAGAGGGTGTGCTGGGGAGAGAGGAAGGGGGAAGGAGGAGAGAGGTAAGGGGAAGCTAAGGTAGTAAGTCATGGGGATATACAAGACGGAAAAGAGAGGAAAGGGAAGATTGAGGAAATAGGCAGTAGGATGGACAG
Organism: Neoceratodus forsteri; assembly: GCA_016271365.2. Taxonomy (NCBI): domain Eukaryota; kingdom Metazoa; phylum Chordata; order Ceratodontiformes; family Ceratodontidae; genus Neoceratodus; species Neoceratodus forsteri. The sequence goes on along the minus strand of CM057450.1, from coordinate 49,353,816 downwards.
AGAGGAGAAATGGCCCAGGATGGAGGAGGGAGGGTGGTGATCTTGGGGAATTCAGTAGTGAAGGGGGGAGATAGAATGGAAAGAGTAAAGGGCAAGCCATAAGAGGGTAGAATGTATACAAGGGATGATGGCAGAAAGAGTGGGATCACTGATAACACAGTCCATGGGTTGGGGGAAGGGAAAGCACACATTATAGTGCACCTGGGGACAAATGACTTTCCAGGATGTGAAGTTAAGGAGCTGCAAGAGAGTTTCAAGGAGGCGGAGAGAATTTGTAGCAAGGCAGGGAGAACTGTAGCATTCTCAGAGGTGCCTCCAGTCCTGAGGAGTAGTACACCAAGGAAGGCAAGGATAGAGGAATTTAATGGATGGCTTGGGTGTGGTATGGAAAGGAGAGGAGAGGTATGGGCTTACTGGGGACTGGGGAGGAACCTAGGATAACAAAGACCTCTATACACAAGACAGATTTCATCTTAGTAGGCAAGAGTACAAGGGCTCTGAAGGGTAAGCTGGAGGAAAACATAGAGAACAACCTCAATTTAAACTGATGGGGGTAGGCAGCAGGGTGCACAGCACCCTTAGTCTCCAGAGGGAAGAAAAATAGCCTTACAATCAGAGCATCATGGGAAGGAGGTGGATAAGGAAGGTGAAAGTGGGAGGTGTGACTGAAGGAGGAGGGGAGTTATGGGGAAGATTAAGATGGAGGGAGATCCCAAGTCCCGGTGGAGTGTGGTCTTTGAATATCAGCGGCATGGAAGACAAGATGGCAGACAGGTAGTCATTGATGGCAGAGGGAGAGGTGGACATAGCGGCTGTCACCGAGGCATAGATCATAGTAAATCACAACTGGGACTTCGTAGTGCATAAACTATATAGGAAGCATAGGGGGATGGGAAGGGGGATTGGCTCTGTATGTGAAGAAAGTGATCATTTGTACTAGACAGAAAGTGGCAGAGGGCAAGACTGAAGTGCTGTGGGTACAAGTACAATCCACTAGGGGGAAGAAACTAAGGATGGGGGTGATCTACAGGTAACTTCGGAGGGAGAGGAACTAGACAGTGTACTAGGACCTCAAATCATCAAAATGGCCAGTAAGGGGGAGGTTGTAATAATGGGGGATTTCATTCTACCTAGGATGGATTGGAAAATCCCATTACCTCCTACACTAGGGAGCAAGTACTGCTGGATGCATTTCAGAGTGGCTTCCTGGCCCAGGGCATCTTGGAATCCCTTAGAGAGAGAGAACTATACTGGACTTGGTCCTGTACAATTGTGGCCATGTTCAGGATGTGATAGTGGAAAAGCCACTTGCAGTGCAGTTCCACCTGGACATGGGCAGAAGATGATCAGAATGAGGACAAGGGTGTTGGAGTTTAAGAGGGCTGACTTTGGTAGAATGGGATAAATTCTAGTAGGCTACCTTGCTGGGATCAGAAGGGAAATGGATGTAGAAAAGAAATGGGCAGTAATAAAGGAGGGACTGGTGGAGGCCACTAGCTAGTGTGTCAAAATCAAAAGTAAGAAAACTAAAGCCAAGAATTCCAACTGGTTCAGACAGGAGGATGCAAAATCTGTAGGTGACAAGAGAGAGGACAGCCTTCAAGAAGTACAAACGTACTCAGAAGGAAAAGGATACAGTGAAATAATTGGCTAAGTCAAGAGAGGCAAGCAGAGTGGTTATGGTGGCAAAAACCAAAAAGGAAGTACAGCTAGCACAGGGTGTAAAAACAGGGGAAAAGGCCTTTTTCCAATATATAAGAGAAAAGTAACACCAAGGATAAAAAATAGATTAAAAAAATAGTGGTTTTGCAGAGAGTAGAGAAGAAAAAGCAGAGGTACTTAACAAGTAGTTCTGTGCAGTATTCACTAGAGAGAAGGACAGACCAGTACCACAGGGGGACAAAGGGATGAGGACAGGGAGAGGAGAAATCACGGATGGTGTCATTCACACTGTTAGAGTACTAAATGGCTAAAGGGCCCTGAAGGTAGATTAATCCCCAGGGCCTGATGATATCCACCAAAATATTCCTAAGAGAACTGGCAGAGGTCTTGGTGGGTCACCCGGCAAAACCTGTTTAACCCTTTCTGGAGTCAAGGATCATGCCTCAAGATTTGACAACTGCACACGTGATGACTCTCTACAAAAGTGGGCCAAAGGATGAATCTGAGAACTACAGGTTGGTCGGCCTGATCTCAATAGTGGGCAAGCTGATGGAGTCCATCCTGCAAGAGAGACTGGTCAGTTTTCTGGAAGATGATAGGCTCCAGGACATGAGGAAGCATGGGTCTGTGTTGTAGAGGTCCTGCCTGATGAACCTGATTGACTTCTTTGACTAGTTCACCAGGGCAGTGGACAAGGGCCAAGTGGTTGATGTCTGGTATCTGGACTTCAACAAGCCCTTTTACTCTGTACCTCACAAGAGACTGGTCTGGAAGCTAGAATACCTTGGGGTGGGGGCTAAGCTGGTCAGGTGTCTTAGAAACTGGCTACAGGACAGACGCCAAAAGGTGGCAGAGGAGGTGGTGATTCTCAGAAGTTAGGTCTGTGATTGGTGGGGTCCCACAGGGCTCTGTGCTCAGCCCAGTGTTGTTTAACATATTTGTAAGCGACAGCGTGGATGGAAAAATGGGTTAGATATACCATTTCGCAGTGTAGACCTGTTCACTCCCCACAACCCTATAGTTAGTGCAGCATATGGTACACATACATTTATTCTTAATATATCTAGTAGGGTAGGATATAGTCTAATGCTATGTGAGTAATAAGACATGTGCATATGATTGTAACATGGAGTGGTGGCAAAGACCAGATCACAGCAGGGCTATATGCTAGTAACCTCTGGCCCTAATAGTATTACGATTGCTTATGCAGGCCTTATGATACAATTATTGTCCTTTGCTATGCAGCTGCTATTATTTTGCTAACTAAGCACCTTTTGTATTATAACCCAAAACTAGTTCTAGCTAGTTTTGCTCTTATGGGAGAGTACGTGCAGAGATAGTGATGAGCTAGCTGTCCTCTGTGCTGACCTTCTACCAATGAGGTTGCTGCATTTTGTGATTTTACAGTACCTAATTTTATTTATTTACTTTTTGTTGACCGGGCAAATGCACTAGACAAATCCTGCCTATTTTCAGGCACGACCCGGGGGAGGGGGATACAGATGAATGCCAACTGACCTTGAACCAGATTAAGCTGTTGGTGGTATTTTTATTGAATGAGGGAAATTTGGCCAGGACACTGGGGAAATTCCCCTACTCTGGAGGGCGCTGCTGGGGAATTTTTGCCAGTGTGCTTCCAGTCGCCAGCAAGGAAGGACGTGTGGAGAGCTGGGGAGCTGGTCTCCTCCTCAGCTCTCACTTGTACTACTCTTATATTGTGGAACCTACTTCACAACGAAGTGCTGCATCGGCATCGGTTTCTTTACCTTTGGGTAATCAGATGGAAGTTTCACCGGAGGACACTGAAAGGAGAACGTTAGAAGAGCTTGAACGTCTACTACATGATACGGAATCACGCTATTGTCAGACGCGGAACGCTTTGTTGCAGGAAATGGAGCAACACCGACTAGCTTATGATGATGGACAGAGACAGGAAAAGGAAATTGCGTATACAGGGCCGACGCTGTCTACTGCGGTGGATTTGCAGGATACAGAAAACGATGCAGGCTCTTTTCCTTTTTTGGCATCTTCGGATCCGGATCTTCAGCACCCTCGAGCTTTGGGTGAGTCAGAATGTTTACTAATATCAGAGGACTTACAGTCAGCTTTTGCTTTACCATCGACCTCAGCAGTAACCACGGGTGTTTCAGTCCCAATGTCGGGACCTGATAATAGGCCTTCACATATAGATTTGGGTCTTAAAGTTTTTGAGAATGACATTGAGGGCTCCATGGAAGTCTCCAGTGCAGATTTTCACCAAAAGCCTTTTGTACCTGTTTTGGAACCCCCCCTCGACACGGATGACACTCCTGTTCCCAATGCCTCTCCTAATGTTTCAGTTTCTGCTGCATGGGTTTTCTCAGCCCTAGAAGCTGCAGGATGGGTCAGATCACCAGATGGCAAATCTTGGGATGCGAATGTACAGGAGCTGGAGGCTACTCCAACCTTACAAACATCTATGGATGTAAGCCTTCCTCCAGGTCAGCCAAATTTGAATTATTCCCCTTCCCCCCCCCTACTAATCCAAGTTTGGATATTTTGGAGAAAATTAGAGTTATGGAGAAGGGTGTTTTGTGACCACCTGCCCCCCCCTTCCCCCTCTGAAGTCTCCATTGATACTGGCATAGTACAATCACCAGTTGTGGTGTCAGAGCCTGGAAAAGACCAAAGACCCACTGTATGGCATGACAGAATTGCTGAACAATTATTCCCTGCTACTTCTGGTTTGGGAAATGAACCTGCAGCTAGACGGAATGCGGTTCGCTTGAAGTTTCGGGGATCTCAGGATGAGGTTCCTAATAGACTTTTTGTTGGACGGGAATTATTGAAAAACAGTATGAGGTTTTATACCTACGAGATTTATGCATTGATTCATATGCCTAGGGACTCAGTTTTTTATATTAGTTTTAAACACCCAATAGGTTTGGATAGATTTTGGAAACAATATCAAACCTTGAAGCACACTCCTTTATGGAAACCTTTTCTGGCCATCCCTTTGACCAAACCTATTTCAAAAAAAATTACGATTTTATTTCGTAATGAGGGGGTGAACGTGGCTGACATAACCTACTGGTTACAGAAACATTACTCTATAAAAGGTCCCCCGGAACCTATACTTGATGATGAACATCTCTGGACAGGGGGATGGAGATATTTAATTGACTTACACTTAGAAAATGGTTATGCTAAACATTTGCCTAATTGTTTCTTTTTGGGATAGGACAGAGGGGTGCTGTTTTACCCGGGACAGCCAAGAGCATGTTACAAATGTGGGGCTTTAGGTCATCTCAGCAATGTCTGTGATCAGCAGAAATGTGGTTTATGTGGGGAATTAGGCCATATAGGGGCTCATTGCAGAAACCCCATGAAGTGTAATTTGTGTGAGGAGCGGGGGCATACTTTTCATTCTTGTTCATGGGCTTCCCACTATAAAGCGGATGTTAGCCTTAGGGCAGAACAGGATGTTTATGTAGCTAATGCACAGAAAGAACATCAGAGATTACAGGAGTTGCTAGAGAATGCTACAGAGCCAGTTGCGGAGCCTCAGCATCTTTCTAGTTGTACTATAGGTAAAGTCTCTCAAAATCAGAGCTCGAAAGTAAATGATGTGAGTGCTTTGGCCTCTACATCAGCCATTGTTTTAGACAACGTCTCTTCCCAGGTTGTAGGCCATGGGTCTAAGGTAGAGGCCCCTGATCAGGAATCTCTGTTGGCTTTCTTTCCTGACCCTGTTGTAGTCACTAACCCTATAGTGGTGCATGAAGTTTCTTGCATGCCCCCACCGGAGGCTTTGTCTGAAACTCCCTTTCAACGTGTTACTAGATCTAAAGCCAGTAAATCTAATTCTGGGGTTCCTATTCCTTTATCTGAGGTTGATTTTACTCAGGTTACAAATTCATTTGCCCCTCTACAGGATCTTGAGGGAGAGGAAGATGAGGTTGAATCTGATTTTTCTTCAGTCACATCCTCTCTTCCTGATCATGTTCTGGACTTTGAAGTTAAGGAAAAACCCAAAGAAAAAAAGAGGAAAAAAAGGAAATGAAGTGCTTTTTTTCAAATTTGGGGTTTCTTTCCTACTTAATTTTTTTCCTGGCTACTGCTGTTTCTTTTCTTACTGTTAATGTGAACAGTATTAAATCTCGAGCACGTAGATGCCTCACCTTTGCCAGTCTTAGTACTCTTTCTGGATCTATTATTTGGTTACAAGATACCAGATTAAGTTCTCTGGCAGATATTAAAATAGCAGGGCAGGATTGGCGTGGGGTGCTTCCTTTTGGTCAGCCGGGGAAGAAGTATGTGATGGACTGGGGATATTGTTTTTTTCCAGTCAGCATATTAAGGTATTACAACTTTTGGATTTAATCCCTGGTAGAGTGATGTTAATGGATATAGTTGTCTCTCAATGTGCTTATCGTCTTATAAATATTTATGCCCCTCAGACTAAAGCAGCGAAAGCAGCTTTATTTAATCATATCTCCCCTTATTTACACACTTCTAAGTTAGTCATATTTATTTATTTATTTATTCAAGAGTTTAACCAGGCAGGCATACTGAGCGGAGGACCACTCGTTTCCAGATGCGACCTGGGGGAAACAAGGGGGGGTAACATAAGAGAAGGAACAGTAATTAAACAGACATTCAATTACAGATGAGGAGGCACTGTTATGGAGCCTATACAGTAGGTAGCTAAGATAGGCATGAGCTTATATCCAGATAAAGTGCAACAGCAAGATAGAACTTAGGTATGAGAGAGGTGAGTGCCATCATAGATTATTGAGCTAGATTAGGAGGAAGGTTAGGAGAGAGGGAGGGAGCACTAAGTGTGGCTAACTAGCCGGGTGGTTATAAGATGCTATTTTAAGCTGATTGATAGGTCATCAGGAAATTAAGGAAAAACAAATTGAAGCCTCCTAGGGGGCAGGGCGGGAGCAAGAGCAGACCGAGAGGAAATGCTCTGAGAGGAGGTGTGTTGAGGTGTCTAAGATTGGAGTAGTGGCGGATATCTGCTGGTAAGTCATTCCAGAGTTTTGGTATACGGTAGCTTAGTGCTGCCTGGCCCATGGAGGTGCGCATAAGAGGGATTTGGAATAGCCTAGCATCCGAGTGCCGAAGCGAGTACACCGGGGGGAGCTGAGAAGTTAGGGATGAGGCCAGGTATGGGGGGAGAGAGTGGGACCAGTATTTAGTGACAACTCTGGAGCAGTGGATTAGCCGGCGGTCTGCAAGTGAGGGGAGGGACAGGGAGCTGTAAAGGTCGCAGTGGTGGGTTAGTTTTGGACAATCCAGTATGAACTGGCAGAAGGAGTGGAAAAGGGTGTCCAGGCTGGACAGAGTAGAGCAGGTGAGTGGTGCCGTAGAGCCACATCCCGTAGTCAAAGATCGGAAGAATCATTTTTTATGCGGAGTTCCCGCCTGACCGTGGTGGACAGGCAGCCTTGTTCTGTGATGAGGGCCCCTAGTTTAGGATTAAGTTTTTGTGCAAGGATCCACATTGTAGAGAATCTAGGTTTTGGTTGAGCCAAACACCTAGATATCGGAATGAGGTACAGGATTCTAAGGGAGAGTGGTCCAGGGTTTCGAAAGGGGGGTGCTCAGCGAGCCGGGAGAGACGTGGCTTCGAACCGAAAGTTAGAGAGACAGTCTTTTTTGCATTTAGGAACAGCTGGTTTGTAGAGAGCCAGTGTTGTACAGCATTGAAGTCCTGTTGAAGGTGGCCGTGTACTGTTGCCATGGAGGGGCCAGTGTTGTATAGTACCGTATCGTCTGCATACATGAGTGGGAGCAGGCTAGTGGGAGTTCATTAAGGAAAACCAAGAATAGGATTGGGCCCAGGACTGACCCTTGAGGGACACCTGTGGTGATGGGGAGAGGAGCAGATAGTTGGGAGCCAATTTTCACCGCTTGATGTCTGTCACTCAAGTAAGCCCAAAACCAGTTAGTGGCATGGGTGGAGGAGGCCGGAAGCCTTTAGTTTATCCATAAGGAGAGTGTGAGAGATGGTATCAAAGGCTTTGGCCAGATCAATAAATATAGCTGACGTGATATGCCCATTATCCATACCTGAGAGGATGTCGTTTGTTAATCTTAGTAGGGAGGTAGTGGTGGAATGAGATTTTCGGAATCCAGATTGGTATGGGGTGAAGAAAGCAGTATCCAGATAGGTACTGGGAGAAATGGGCCAGGGCAAGTTGTTCATGTATCTTAGCCAGAGTTGGGAGGAGGGAGATGGGGCGGTAATTCCCAGGTGAGGCGGGATCTCCCCCCTTCAGCAGAGGGATGATAGTAGCCAGCTTCCAGGCGGAGGGTATTTGAGGAGGTCGAGAAGGAGATGTTGAACAAATCGGCTAGTGGAGCGGCTATTGCAGGAGCTGACAGCTGGAGTAGTCTAGAGTTCAAGCCATAGGAGCAATTGCCCTTATTAGGGTTTAGGTTGCACAGAGCTTGGTAGACTTCGGCCGGAGTGACAGGTTGGAAGGAGAAGGAGAGGTGGGAGGAGGGAGGCTGTGGGTTGGGAGGGGGAGTTCTCGGGGGGGAGACTATTTACCAGGGAAGCTGCACTATTGGTAAAGTGTATGTTGAAAGCTGTGGCTACTTCATGTGGGTCAGTGATGGCCCAGCCACTGATTGACAGGGCAGGGGTAGGTGGTTGGGTAGGCAGGGTTAGAAGAGATTTAATGGTTTTCCAGAAGAGGGAAGGGTGGTTCTGATTTGCGCAAAGGGCCAATGCAAAGTATTTCTGTTTGGCTAGTCGAATTGCCTTGGTACAGGAGTTACGTAGGGCACGGTAAGTTTGTAGGTCTTGGTGGGTGTTGGTAGTTTTGTGGTTTTTCCAGGCCAGGTCCCTGGAGCGTGCTTTGACATATGATTTCAAGCGGATATCCAGGGTAGGTGGAACCCTAACTCTGGTTTTTATTAGTGGCGTGATGTTGATCCCAGACCTCAGGAACATGTTTTGAAGCTTTCAGTGCAGCATCAATCGAGGGAGCCTGAGGGATGAAGGACCAGTCAGCCATAGACAGGTCCAGCAGGAGTGGTGTGAGAGCTAGTGACTTAAAGGATCTGGCTAGCAGGGTCCGGGAAGGAGGTTTGGGGGGCTTGTGCACTTTACGGACCACATAGACCATATGGTGATCACTTAAGGAGTCAGGGAGAAGTCCTGCTCCTATCGCTCTATGGGGGTCAGTGGTCAGGGCCCAGTCCAGGAGGGAGTGGTTGAGGGTTTTTAGGTTCATTCTGGTGGGTTGGGAAATTTGTTGTGTGAAGTTCAGGGCATTAACCTTGGAGCGTAGCTTGGCACTATCTGTAGCAAGCCAGTTGTGATTGAAGTCTCCTAGGACGTATAGCTCCCCTGTTTCGGCAACGGATTTTAGTTTGGTCAGATGGTCTAAAATACTTGGTGCAGGGGTATTAGGGGCACAGTATATTCCAGCTATGAAGATCGGTGTGGTGTAAGGCAGTGAGAGTTTAACAGTAAGGGACTCAATTAAAGGGGAGGGTGGGGGGAGGTGAACAGAGGTGAATCGGTGTTTGGTAGAAATGAACATGGCTATGCCTCCTCCCTTTTTTTTTCCCCATGCGGTCCTGCCGAGTTAGGGAGTACCCGGGGATAGCAACAGAGGAGTCAGGATGGTGGGGTTTGAGCCAGGTTTCAGAGAGTATCAGGATATCAGGGCGAAGTGTTTGGAGTGAGAATTGAAGCACAGAGGTTTTGTTAGGTATGCTGCAAATGTTTTGGTGAAGGATTTTCAGTCCCTTTGGAAGGGCTAGGGGTGCTGGGGTCATGGGAGGGGTAGGACCGGGGTTAGATTCTACATCCCCGGCTAGAAGCAGTAGGAGAGTAGAGGGATGGACAAGCATGTACCGGGTAGCCCAGGACCTGCGTTTGGAGTTGTGAGAGCTAAGGGTTGTGCTGTGAACATCAGCCATGAGTCTGCTTAGAGCCGATAGCCCAAGGGTATGAGAAGGGGGAAGAATAGTTTCCCCGATAACCCAGTTAAGGGGGGGCTGGAAATGGCTAACATAGGGAGCGTGGTAGAGCGAGTTGGTTCAGTACTTTTGACCATATAGAGATGATGGGGCAGTGGTTGCTTGATAGGGCGAGAAGCAGGGGGGAGGGAGGCTAATGGGAAAGCAAGCAGACACAGAGAGAGAGCGAGGAGCAACATTTTAATTTTATTATTTATATTTTTGTTTTAGAGTGTATGTAGACAAGCAGGTTATAGCGGCCACTAGTGGCGAGAGAAGATAACCTGCTAATGGAAAAGTGGGCAGATTGTTTTTTTTCATCCGTACCACGTGATTAGGTCTATAAAAGTAAGAGTTGACCAAGGGTGGTGGTGGGGGTGGTGGAGAGCTGGCGCGAAGCGCCAGCAGGGCCAGGACCTCACGCCAACCGAGATCAGCGGGCTCTGTAGTCTGTGCGCACTGTTCATTCCTGTACCTTGCTGCTTGAAGTTGCGGCTTTTTTTTGGGGGGGTCGTCAATGCTGTACAGTGACCCTCGTGACCCAGGCTTCACTTGCTGGGAGGGCAGGCGACTCATAGCCCTCTCGGCTACCAGCTGTGGATAGAGGAAGAGAACCCGGGTTAAATAAGGTCTGGAAGGGGAGGTGTGGCGAAAAGCAGGTGAGTAGAAAGAGGCACAGGCAGATTAAGCAACTTTCAAATCTTTAAACAGTAAATGGAGGCTAGTTCTGTAAGTAAATGCAGCAGGGAAAATTTATTTAAAATCTGCTACTGCCAGATCTCGATCTAGTACTGTGACTGAAATTGCTAGCAGCTTAGGTCTAAATGCAGTAGGTAAAAACAGATCACGATCTAACACTGTGTGAAAAAATTGCTAGCAGCTCTGGTCTACTATAGCAGGTAAAAACAGTTCACGATCTAACACTGTGAGAGAAATTGCTAGCAGCTCTGGTCTAAAAAAGCAGGTAAACTGATTTAACATCTACTACAGCAGGAGTAACTGATGCATCTGAGGCCCATGCTCAGCAGGTAGAATCAGAGTTAAAACTAGGCCTGCAGCTAGCAAACTGGATCGTTAAACTATACTGTAGGCTGTGGCCTTTGAATTTGGAAGGCGCCAAAATGCAAATAGGACGCCAGCGGGCCAGGACCTCACGCTGACCGAGATCAGCGGGCTCTGTAGTCTGTGCGCGCACTGTCCGCCCTGCACTTTGCTGCTTGAAGTTGCGCTTTTGGGCCGTCAATGCTGTCCAGCGACCATCACGACCCAGGCTTCACTTGCTGGGAGGGCAGGCAACTCGTAGCCCTCGCGGCTACCAGCTGTGGATAGAGGAAGAGAACGTGGGTTAAATAAGGTCTGGAAGGGGAGTTTTGGGGAAGATAACTCAAAAACTATTTTGTGACACGAATGTTTTACTGTATGTTTTAAGAATTAATCATTTGATAGAGGCGTATGACTCATTACACCAAAAGCCGGATCATACCTTTCATAAAGGTTCTATTTCTACTAGAATAAATTTTGGTTTTTTTTTTCAAACCAGATAACTTGTTGTTCTGTTTCCACTTTGCCCTTAGAAACTTCTGACCATTTTATTGTGAAAATAACTTTTGGAAATTATCAAAAACTTATCTTGGGTCGTGGTTTTTGGACACTAAATACGTCCCTATTATTAGATATGACTATTGACACCCAAATCGATCTCTTTTTTTCCATAAGATCAGATATTACCTTCCTATATGATAGTCCCATAGACTGGTGGGAGGATACAAAACAGGACCTAAAGTTGTTTTTTTTTACAAATTTCACGAAAAAAGGCACAAAACTCATATCTCACATATCTGGGATACAGAGCAAAATATATGGCTTTATTGTCGCAGGCAGTCTCTATGACAGGGGTTAAGAGGCAGGAGTTTTTGGATATAAAGGAGAAAATGGTAAATTTTCTCCTCACGAGGGAAAAAAGATATAGAAATCAGCAACAATTTTTGGTTTTTGGCACACGAAAACAGGTAAACCCTTTAGATGTTTCTAACCAGGATTTTCCACCTTTATGTATGACTACTTTAAAATATTCTGATGATTCTGTAGCAACAGATAAACGAAGCATCCGAAATTTTGCGCAGGAATATGTTGAAGAGAATTTTTCAAAACTTACTTCAGAATGTCTTCCTTCCTTTTTTCATACTCTAGAGATTCCGACGCTTTCTGTACTTGAAATCTCACAGTTGCTTTTCCCATTTTCTTTGGTTGAAGTCCAGAAGGCTATTGGTCATTTATCAATGCATACAAAACCCGGTATGGATGGATTGCCGAATGTGTTGTATAAAAAATATGTAGATATTCTTGCACCATGGCTGGTGGTTGTTTTTCATGAAATCTGGAAGGAATGCAGAATCACCCCTAGTATGGGAATTGGGGTAATGTTTTTTATTTATAAAAAAGGAGATCCTGCCTTTTTGCAGAATTGGAGACCTTTGAGTCTCCTGACCACAGATTATAAGAGTCTGGCCTCAATTATTAATTACCGACTTTCAGATATTTCACAAAAATTGTTAATCTCCACTCAAACATGTGCAATTCCAGGTAGGAATATTTAGCAGAATTTGATTTTTATTAAAGAATTACTTGAGCAAAGTTTACAAAACAAGGTAACTGGTTATCTTTTAACCTTAGATTTAGAAAAAGCATTTGACAAATTATGTCATGAATATCTGTGTCTATCTTAGAACATTATGGCATACCATTATCCTTTTTAGACATTATTAAAACTCTTTATAGCTCTGCAAAAGTAACCCCTTTAGTTAATGGACATTTAGGGATCTCAGTCCCATACAAGATTGGAGTTAGGCAAGGCTGTCTGCTGAGTCCCCTCTTATTTGTTTTGGTTTGGACCCTTTACTGCAATTTATTAATAAAGATGCAAATATCCGGGCCATTACTTCCTCAGAAGATTTTAGTTTTCCTAAAATAGTAGCATATGCTGATGATTGCATCTGCTCATTCGCAGATATTGATTCTGGGAAAGGTATTTTGGACTTTTTTAGTTCTGTACAATTGGGTACTGGTATAAAAATTAATGTATCAAAATGCTCTTTGATGCCTTTGGGGCATGAGTCTAGTGTTTCTTTGTTTAATATTCCGATCTGTAGTACTACAGTGAAGATTCTTGGTGTTTATTTTGGTTCCCACAACTCTGTGCATAGTAACTGGGATAAGATATATGACACTGCTCTTTTGAAAGTTAAAAAATAGCAATCTTGGAAGATGACAAGGAAAAAGCGTGTTTATATGTTAAAATCATACATTGCTCCCCTTTTTCTTTTTCTGTCACAAATTTTTCCCTTACCTTTTGACATGCATTCTAAAATTTTGGGTCTTTTTTTCAGCTTTTGTGGGGTAGTCGATTGAACTCAGTGAAGAGAGCACACACCTACAGGTACTGGAAAGAGGGAGGCTTGGGTATGATGCATTCTATTGTTCATTTTTTTGGAATTTTTTTTTTATGCTTCTATTCGGCCTCTTTTGATCAAACAAATATGGGAAATATGTGCATGTCCTTGTGGGGAGCCCCTTTTTTAGCAGCTTGTGGGAGGGGGAAATGGTACCCGGTAGGAAAAAAACTTCCTTTTTAAGTCCAATATACGCTTAAATACATCAGATTATGGAGAATTGAATTAACTTGGTTTGTGGCACATGAACGAAAGGCCTTTTATAATCAGATTGTCTCGGTATGTTACTATGAGGATCCCCTCTTTGTTATTTCTGCTAGTATAGATGAGTCTTCCCTGCTGGCCAGCATGACTGAACTTAGGATACTGGAAAAGATGAGGGATGTAGTTTGGTTATGTGCTCACCAGAAATTAAATGTAAGAGCAAACCATAAGCACAAACAATTAAGTGAGAGACTGTGTCCGGAATCGACTTGTCAGGGAAAGCTTGAGACAATACAGCATTTATATTTTGAATGTACACACACAAAATCATTTTAGTCTGATTTGGCACTTTGGTGGGGTGAATCACTTTTGGAAAATATTCAATATGATTTTTTAATATTGGGGCAAATACCAAAGACTTGGAGTAAAGTGCATAAAAGTACTCTGTATGTCATTATGGCATGTCTTAAATGGCATATTTGGCTAGCATGTTGTTTACAAATTTTACAAAACAAATTTATCTCTAGGCAAGAAGTTTTTTCCCATACAGGATGATTTGGATGCACTACATTCTTATGAATTTAACACTTTGGGGAACAAAGTAGGTACTTTACTGTGAAAACATGTGGATTGGGTAGGTTAACCTATTTCCTGTTTTTTTTTCCCTCTCTCTTATTTTTCCTGTTTTGATTTGATGTGTATTATGTTACATATGTATATGAATTTCTTTGTTGTATGCTTTATATCTCTGTGAGACTTTATAATTCCTTGTATTATGGTTTTTGTTTACTTAATAAAAATTTCCCCTACTCTTTTTAATAAGTGCCATGGGATCTTTAACATCCACCTGAACTACCACCAGAACAGGCAGATGGGACCTGGTTTAATGTCTCATCTGAAAGACAGTACCTCAGAAGTGCAGCACCCCTCTCATGCTGCACTACAGTGTCAGTACTGGGATATTAGCCCAAGTGCCAGATGTGGGAACTGAACCCACAGCTCTCTGATCTCCCGGCCTCAGAGGTAAACATGCTACCTACTGAGCCACTGACACTGCTATGCACTGCTATTTGGCAGACCACTGCCTAGTCATGTACATTTCTTATCTAAGAGTATAAGAAAAATGCTCATGCTGTATTTTGCTGAGTTCATATCCAATCCTGGAGTGGCACCATGTTCTCTGGGGTCCTGTTCCTGACTCCCAGAGCATATATCTTGTATTTTGTGTTTTCTGGTAATAAATGAGTTATTCCTGTTGTATCTTTGGCTCTGTGTTGTGCTTCACCATCAGATCCAGAACAATTCTTTTAACAAAGTGGCAACCATGGCAGGACCTGTTTGGACAGAACCGATGCCAAGATACCACAGGTATTAAGGGTGGGATAATGACAAGTGTGATGAACCTTTGCTCCTCTTTGGTTAGTTGGACAGTCGCTAGTGGCCTCTGCTACCAGAATACACAGCTGTTTGACTGCCGAGACTGAGGTGAACTGGTATGCCTTAGATCTCCGGTCAGTACCATCTACAAGGGCAGACCATAGTACAATGGCCAGTAATTCTGAGCTCAATGTGGATGTTCTGCAATATCTTACCTCCCATGGAGGTTGAAAAGATTTTTTCATCTGATGCGAAACACCAGGCTGACCCGGTACTCTAAGTAGGAAAGCTACTGTATATACTGAGGTCAAGGCTAAAACTAAGAAACATGACCAAAAGGGTGTAATGGTCACTGCTTTGTGTGCTTTTTGCCAGACATTGGAATCTGAGGTTTTGTTTCTGTGAAAGGAATTGAAATCTAGATCCAGTGATGTGTGTAGGTTAAAGGAAGAGAATGAGAAGGTTATATAAGAGAAAAATAAGAAAATGTGTAAGTTGCAAGAGGAAAATGAGAGGTTGTTACAGGATAAGGTACAAATGTTACAGATGAATGGTATGCTTATGAGCATGAATGAATCATTAAGAAGTGAGTATGAGGAGGTGGAAGACAAGTTTAAAAAGTATCAGGAAGAGTTAGGGAAAGAGACTGAGAAAACCCACAAAGTAAGCTTTGCCAATAGGGTGTTGCAGGATAACTTTAGTAAGTTTCAAGGAGGTGTGGATCATACAGAGTGTAGAATGCAAACTGCAAAATTTGGTCAGCAGCTGATGATCCTAAAGAGTCATGTGAGAGTAATACCCTTAGTGCCGCCCATTGTCACATTGTCTTCTGCTTCTTGGGATACCAAAGAGTACAGATGCCACCCACCAGTGACCACTCTCACCAAGGAGAATAAAGCTGAGGTGGAGGGCCTGATCTCTAAGGTTATATCGAAAAGCGAGCTGTCTGATAAACAGGCAAAAGCCTTACAAAAGGCAGTGGCTGATACTCTGAAAAAGGAAGTGGAGAAACAGACACTTATACAGGATGTGGCTACCACGGTGGTGGAGGCAGTTGCTAAAAGCATCATCATCACTGACAGGAGTTCAGAACTCCAAACAAGCCACAGCACTCTCCAGTCCACACAAGCTGTTCAAAGTATCTCAGACAAAATCAGCCTTATGGCCCCAGGAGACAATTTGAGCTTAGACACATAGTGGATTCCTTGCAGGGGGAGGGCCTCAAACAACTGGTAGAACAACCCACAAGAGACAGGGCTATCCTAGATCTAGTACTGACTAACAGGGAAAGGATCACAGATCTCCAGGTAGAAGGTCACCTGGGGGCCACTGACCATCACATGGTATGGTTCAATTTGGCCACTAGAACTAAATCATTCAATTCCAAGGCAAAAATATGGGACTTCAGAGGAGCTAACTTTGATACGATGGCCAACAGAGTTAAGCTAGCCCTGGCAAGAAGAAATAGAGGTGGGGGGTAGAGGCAAAGTGGTCAAACGTTAAGGATGCAATACTTGGACCACAAAGCAGGACCACAGAATGCCTCCCAACCTGCATGCAACATGGCAGCAGTGACTGCCACCACCTCCTGTCACAATGCTGATGGGGAGCCCACTCCCCATCTTCATAATGACCCCCTTCCCATTTAAAATGTATGCCGAGGGGGTACCCAATTCCCTTCTGCATCATGCGCCCCCAACAGTTTTTCTTTGCTGACAGGGGCCCCAATCCCCATCGGCATTTATCCCCATTCCCATTTATTTTGCCAATGGGGGAGCCCACTCCCTATCAGCATAATGTCTCTCCCTCCCCACTATTGTATGCTGAGGGGGGTGCCCAATCCCCCTCGGCTCGTGTTTCCCCCCTTCAGTATGTGGCAACGGGGGCGCCCAATCCCCTGTTGGCTACAGCATCCCCCAAAAACACTTAGGTGGCATGCTGGGAGCCCACCCCAGCGTGCCAAATCCCCTGCAAAAAAAAAGTCCAGCAATGTTTGTTTTTTTTTAAACTGTAAAAAAGAAAATGGTCCCTCAGGGTCTCCCTGCCCCCCCTCCCACAACCCGCACCACCTTCTGTGCATCCTTCCTCCCCACACCCCCCCTCACCCCATACTTACCTCTGGAGTCCGTCATGATGATCTTCGGGGGACCGGGAACACGTCTGCACTCTTCAAAGCCAACCGTGAACTGAAGAAATGCCGGTAAGCTGTATAATGGCATAAATAGGATTTTTCAACTTTGGTGTATATCTCAGCCATTTTTGGGAATTTTGGAACCAAATTTTCAACATGGGGTTATTGGGACCCCTCCTCATGAATTCAGGCACTGCCATGGCATTATTCAGTCCCGAAAGGTGATTTTGTGGTCCCTGCGTGGAATCACTTTTCAGAACTGAGTAACAAAACAACAGTGCCACTGTTCATTAGGGGGGTTCTCAAAAAGCCTAAGTTGCAAATTTGGTGGGAAAAATCCAAAAAATTGTTGTTTTACAAGTGTGCATTGCGCAGTTTCCATGCACACTTGTAACTTCATGAATTTGTAATATTTTCACTCAAGATTTTCAAAATTTGCATTTTTCCACACCTCCTTATGAACAGTACAGCTGTCATTTTACATATCCTGACCAAAATGTGTTTTTGCATGTCTGGCACAGAATAGTGCGATTGCTGTGTGAAATCAGTTTTTGGGACAGTTTGAGGAAATGATGGTGATGCTGTTCATAAGCAGAAGTCCTAAAATACCTATGTTGAAAATTTGGTGATGAAATTCCATAAAATGACTGTGTTATAAGTGTGCGTTGCGCAGTTTCCACGCACCCTTGTAACTGTGCAAATTTGCAATATTTTCATGCCAGAGTTTCAACACTGGTATTTTTCACACCTCCTTATGAAAAGCACAGCTGTCATTTTTCACATCCTGCCCTAAATATGTTTTTGCACCTGTGGTGCACAATGGCGTAGTCACTGTGCCTGTGTTAAACATGTGGTTAAAAAAATCCCCAAAATAATTGGGCTATGGACGTGTGTTGCACAGTTTCTATGCATGCTCGTAACTTCACCAATTTTTCATATTTTCACTCCAGATTTTCAACGTTGCCATTTGTTTACATCTCCTCATGAACAATACAGTTGTTATTTTCCACATACTGCCCAAAATGTGTTTTGGTTCCTATGTCGCCAAATGGCATAGCCACTGTGCAAAACCACCTTTCACTTTTTTACATCTCCTCATGAACAATACAGCTGTCATTTTCCACATACTACCCAAAATGTGTTTTCATCCCTGTGTCACCAAATGGCATTGCCACTGTGCAAAACTACCTTTCAGCTAACAAACTGATAGTGCCACTTTTCATGAGGTGGGCTCACAAACAGCCCATGTTGAAAATTTGGAGTGACAATACTGACACACGCCTACAGTGTTAGGGTTTCCAACTGTAGTACCCCACCCTGCAGAGACTGACATGCGTCAGGGGTGTGACTTGGGATCATCGGCTGTAATGCTCACACCATTCCACCCCCCACCTCCATCCTGCAGCCAGTGACAAGCATCGTGGTGTGCCTTGCACTGTTCGGTCACAAAGTTCACCCCATTCTCCTATACTGCACCCACCTCAGCATATTTCCTTATGGCATGGGGTAAGTATAATGCCCAAAGACCCCAAAGCACACCACAACACTTGTCAGTGTCTACAGGGTAGGGTGAGATACAACGGCATGAGCATTATAGCTGATGACCCAAAGGCACACCCCAATGCCTGTCGGCCTCTACAGGGTGGGGGTGGGGTTGGCGTTACTTCAACACTTCACTGCCATTCCTATTATGCATCTCTAACTCTGGCACTACCAATGCCAATGCCAGTGAGACAACATTCAGCATTGACAAATTCTTGTTTATAGGTTGAAGCTTATTTTAGAGCAACACAGAGACACCTTTTCTAAACACAAGCATAACTGTGGCAGAATGGAAACCCTCATACGGTTGCTGGTGGGGACCCGCCATGTCAAAGCAGTACCCCTTTCTAGCAGAGGTGATCCCATCTCTTAGGGCTTCTATAGAATTGCTTTTAAAGCAAGCGGTGTCTCCACAGTCAATTCTCTGATTTTGCCTGTGAGGAAAACTCAATAAAACCTGGAGGCAAACAACTGATTACAGAAAGCTTAATCAGGTGACACCCAGCTGTGCACCAACCATGGCTTTGGACCTGGATGTGCTCCAATTTCTAAAGCCTGAACATAAATGTTTTAATACTTTAGACATATGCAATGGCTTTTGGTTATTGCCACTGGTCACAGAGAACCAATACAAATTCACCTTAACCTTTGAATGACATCAGTTCACATAGACATGCCTCTTCCAAGGTTTTCATAACAGCCCCTCCCTCTTTCACATCCACATGTGAGATACCCTACAGGGCTTCTAAACACCTGAATGTATCCTACAATATGTGGATGATCTTCTCTTGGCAACAATAGACCAACAGCAGCACCAACAATTACCTGCAGAATTCCTTGTGCTTCTTAAGTGTGCTGGTTTAAAATGCCACCCTGCAAAGGTTCAAATTTGTCACTCTGAAGTATCCTTCTTGGGCCTATGAGTCACTTCAGAAGGCAGGAGCTCTGTTTTTGACAAGGTTCAATGTATTCAGGATTTACTGCAGACAGGAGGATGAACTCAGCTAACTGAAAGAACATCACTAATCCAAAGTGATAGGACACAATAATTCATTTATTAAACAATAAACATCTTTGAAAAGGCATCATAGTAACACGAAATGTCAACCACACCCATGCACTGGGGGGGTGCACGTCCTGTGTAGTCCATTCATATTTATTGTTTAATAAACAAATTACTGTCTCCTATTGCTTTGGATTAGTGGTGTCCTTTCAGTTAGCCAAGTTCACCTTCCTGTTTGCAGTGCGCCTCTCCTCGACTCCTGTTTTGAGTGTTATTAAGCTGCCACCTCTTTCATTCAGGATTTGTTACTCCCCACCAGTTTGTCCACACTCACACATTATCATGGCATGGTAGACTATTCCAGGGATTTTATCTCTGATTTTGCTCAAACAACCACACCCTTGTATGAGCTCCTGAAAATGACCCCTCCCCGGTGCTGGGGTCCAGAACATACCGCAGCAGCCACTGCCTTGAGATGAGCATTGGCCTCAGGCCTTGCTCTGGTTAACCAAAACCCAGATTTGCCCTTCCATCTCAAGACTACCACCTCTGATGTGGCCATGTCTTCCATCTTGGCAGAGAAGGGACATTATTGCCTTTGGCGTATTGCCAGTACATCTCAAATTCTTTCAATAGTGGAACAGAACTACTCTCTTTGTAAGAGACACTTGTTGGCTACAGCTTGGGCTGTCAAGCACTTTACTTACATTATTGGACTCAGTCCCATTGTGTTGCACACCAACCACAACCCCAACAACTTCCTGTTATCAGACCATGTAAAGAATGACAATGTTTCCAATACAAGATCTACTCACTGGTCACTCATCCTATAGGATCAAGATATTACTGTTTACCCCACCAAAATCCCTTCCATCCTGGCCCAGGGGCTCATCTATAAGGAAGACCTGCATGAATGTGTACTGGTGCCTTCTTCCTTACTGGAACCCAGTCCATTTCTGACCAACACTGACATTGTCTTGGTGGACCCCAAAATGCACCATTTATTCATGGATGGTTCCTCCTTTTACCATGAGGGACACCTGGTAGCAGGATTTGGAATCTTGATCCTCTGCTGGGGAAGACAGTGGAGATAGCCAGTCAGTGTACCATCAGAACCTCACAATATGCAGAACTGGCATCCATTGCACATGCAATGGAACTGATTCAGGAGGAACAAAAGTGGGGCACTATCATTTTTTCTGATTCTTCATGAGTGTGCTACTCCCTTACAGTGTTTTTGCCTTTTTGGAAGACCCATGGGTATGCTTCCTAGGAAAGCACCCCAGTCAAACATCAAAACCTGTTTTAATACATCAGAAGTATGGCAGACAAAGTACCCTTGAAGCTGTATGTTCACAAAG
Organism: Neoceratodus forsteri; assembly: GCA_016271365.2. Lineage (NCBI taxonomy): Eukaryota > Metazoa > Chordata > Ceratodontiformes > Ceratodontidae > Neoceratodus > Neoceratodus forsteri. Next base: position 49,333,122 of record CM057450.1, on the reverse strand, counting down.
TGAAGGCCCATTCCAAGACAGCCCCTATTCATGAGCAAGATGGCCAAGCAGACACATTGGCCAAAGTAGTCACATTACAGGGAGAAGTATGGATAATGCCAGCACTTGAAAAGGCACAGCTGGTGGCTGCACAAAAGAGAAAGCAAGCCATCCCATTGGATATGCCTGCAGCACAAATTGGAGACCCAGAAATAAAAGAGATATACAATCATCTTTTGCAGCAGGAAGAGGCATCAGAGGATAACACCTTACACCTCAACCACCTTTCTCTATCTCTCTCTCTTTCTTAACAGATCAGATGCTGGTTATGTATAACTAGGGGGGACACCACACTGTGTGTGGTCCCTAAAGACCTTCGGTCAAAATTCATCTGCCAGGTGCATGACACACCTATAGGTGGACATCAGGGTATAGACAAGACCCTGCAGAACTGAGAAAAATAGGATGGTGGTCTGGACAAACAGTAGATGTCCAACAACACCTGGACAATTGCATCACCTGTGCCCAAAATAACCTGATACCTGGCAAGAAAAATACCAAATTGCTTCCACAGAGCCAATCCAGACCATGGAATGCAATCCAGATGGATTTCATTGGGCCCTTGCCTACCAGTAGCAGAAACAACAAGTATGTGTTGGTCCCAAAAGAAGTGGCAGGGAAGGTTAGGGAGAAAAAGATAGCATTCAAGAAATATAAAGAAACACAGAAGGAGCAGGACAGAGAACTGTACCAGTTAAAGCAGAAGGAAGTGGGGAGGGCAGTCAGAAAAGCCAAGGCCCAAACTGAGGAAAAGATAGCCAACTCAGTTAAGAAGGGGGATAAAACCTTTTATAGGTACATTAGGGAGCAAAAAAAGACTAAGGCAGGAATACTGAGGCCGAATAAAGAGGAAGGTGGTTGGGTAGAGACCAACAGTGAAAAAGCAGGGATACTGAATGAATACTTCTGCTCAGTATTCACAATGGAAAAGCAGGGGGAGATACCTAATCCAGTCAATAGAAGCACTCTGGATAGGGAGGTTGATATTAGTCCTTTCACAGAAGAAAGGGTTCTGAAAGAACTCTTAAAACTGAAGGTGGATAAAACAACGGGGCCTGATGGGATTCACCCCAGAATTCTAAAAATTCTAAAAGAACTAAGGAAAGAACTAGTAACACCACTGACTACCCTTTTTAATAAATCATGGGAGGATGGTGTGGTACCTGAGGACTGGAGGAGGGTGGATGTGATTCCCCTTCACAAAAGTGGGAGCAAGACAGAGGCAGGAAACTACAGACCTGTCAGTTTGACCTCTGTGGTAGGGAAAATGATGGAATCACTTTTGAAGGAAATAATTGTTGAGTACCTAGAGGCCAGTGGGGCAGAGGACCCAAGGCAGCATGGATTCACAGTGGGAAGGTCATGTCGGACAATCTAATTGATTTCTTTGACTGGGTAACCAAAGTAGTAGACCAGGGAGGAGCTGGGGACATGGCCTACCTAGATTTTAGCAAGGCATTTGACACAGTCCCACACAAAAGATTAATAGGCAAATTAGCCAGCCTGGGAGTGGGATCCAGGGTGGTAGCCTGGGTAAAACACTGGCTGGACAATGGGACACAGTGGGTAATAGTAAATGCAGTGCACAGTGACAAAAGGGGGGTTACTAGTGGGGTACCACAGGGTTCAGTACTGGGGCCAGTCCTTTTTAATGTCTTTATAAGTGACATTGCAGAGGGGCTGGAAGGGAAAATATGTCTCTTTGCAGATGACACAAAGATCTGCAACAGGGTTGATACACAAGGTGGGGTGGAAAGGATGAAAAGGGACTTGGAAAGGTTGGAGGAATGGTCAAATGTATGGCAGCTTAGATTCAATGCAAAGAAGTGCAAAGTAATGAACCTGGGAAACAAAAACCTAGGGTAAGAGTATGCAATGGGTGGTGAGATATTGACAACAACAAAAATGGAAAGGGACCTGGGGGTAGTCATATCAGATTACCTAAAGGTGGGCCAGCAATGTGAGAAGGCAGTAAGGAGGTCTTGGGGTATTGGGATGCATAGGGAGAAGCATCTCCAGTAGAAAACAGGAAGTTGTTGAACCTCTGTACAGACAGTTGGTAAGACCACATCTGGAGTACTGTGTGCATTTCTGGAGACCCCATCTCCGCAAAGACATAGACAAGGTGGAGGCTGACAGAGGCAGGCAACCAAAATGATGCAGGGTCTGCACTAGAAGACATATGAAGAAAGACTAAAGGAGTTTAAGATGTATAGCCTTGAGGAAAGAAGGGAGAGGGGGGACATGATAGAAACTTTCAAATACCTCAAGGGAATCAACAAAGTCCAAGAGGGTAGCATCTTTCAGAAAAAGAGATGTGCAAGAACAAGGGGGCATAATTTGAAGATAGAGGAGGGAACAGTTCAGAGGTAATGTGAGGAAGTATTTCTTCAGACAGAGAGTTGTAGATGCATGGAACAGCCTTCCTGAGGAGCTCGTAGAGTCAAAAACAGTGGGGGAATTCAAGAATGCATAGGACAGACATAAGACAATTCTAGTGGGGGGTAGGAGGAAGTAGGCTGTTGGTTAACTAGGATCTTCAGCTTATCCATTAGGTAGGGAAATGGGCAGACTAGGTGAGCCAAGCGGTCCTTATCTGCCATCAAATTCTATGTTTCTATGTTTCATCATAGACCTATTTTCCAAATGGATCAAAGCCTTCCCCTGTAAGCCTAATACTGCCAAAGCTACTATGAAAATTCTGGTGGAACATGTATTCACCAGATGGGGCCTACCTCTCAATATAGACTCTGATAAGGGGATGAGCTTTACTGACCAGGTTGTGAAGGAAGTTCTAGAAATGCTAAGGATAAGACAGACATTCCACACAGCTTACCATCCTCGGTCTTCTGGTGTTGTAGAGAGAGCCAACAGGCAGATCAAAGCATTGTTGTTGGTGTGTCAGTGAAAATGCAAAAACTTAAATACCCTGTTGCCCTTACTCCTAATGGCAATCAGGGCCACCCCCTTCAGCAGCCACATAGTATACACCCTTTAAGGTGATGACTGGCCAGAAAATGAGGTTAATGGAACACTTGTGGATAGATATCCATACCCCCTACCATGGATAGAGTGTCACCTTACACCTACATGAAGCAATTACAGGAAAATGTGTTTGCAATTCATTGCTTTGCTGCTAAGAGCTTGGGCATTGCCCAACAAAAGTCCAAAATATACTTCAACAATTACGTCAAGGAGGTTGATTGGCAAGTGGGTGACACAGTCTTGGTATTGCAATATTCAACATCCACCCACTCCCTATCCAGCAAATGGGCTGGTCCCTTCGAGATCATGAACAAACTCAACCCCTCTGTCTATCATGTGCGGTTTTCAACCAGCAAGAAGTCTATTGACAAGTGATCCATGCCATGCTGTTAAATGAATTGTTTATATTCCTTGATCAGACCTTGCCCAGGTGTGTTCATTCTACTTGCTGCTGGGAGAGGTAAGAGTGTAAGTGAATCTGTCAAGGAGGCATTTTGTCTGCTGCTTGGAGAGGTAAGAGTGTAAGTCAATCTGTCGAAGCATTTTGTCTGCTGCTGGGAGAGGTAAGACTGTATGCTGAATCTGTCCAGGAGGCAAGTTGTGTCTGAAATTTTGTAACTGTTTAACTGTTGCTGGCTGCTGGGGGAGGGGTTTCTTTGCCCAGAGGATAATTAGGTTTGATATTTCTTTAACTGTTAAGTGTTGCTGGCTGCTGGGAGAGGGGATTCTTTGCCCAGAAACAGAGGAGCCAATCAAGCAGGAGTTGCTAGTTTGAATCTCCTTTAACTATTCATTCTGCTTGCTACTGAGAGAGGTAAGAGTGTAAGTGAATCTGTCCAGGAGGCATTTTGTCTCTGAGATTTTTGCCCTCCCACCAACTCCTTCCTCCACACATTATTAAATGCTTAGCTAGTTGGGAGGTGTATCGAGGCGCTGTGCAGGGGTGGGCTGATAGCTGAAGAGCAAATAAAAACAAAAGGCTGCTGATTATATCACATACTTGGACATTTGTACATTTAAACTGCATGATCTTGTCAATTTCACTCTATTGGCACTAGGATAAGTTTGACAGGGGCACAGAGCAGAAAGGGGCAAGGGCTGTGGAAACATATCAGGGTCTTAAAAAAACTCTGTAAAAGGGAGAGAGATGAAAAAAACACTAAAAGAGGCTAGAGGCATACTTAAGGAGTATGTAGAATGGCACAAGGAGAGGTGCAGTGCAGTGGGTGCTGAGCAGTGGTGTTCAGAACAACTTTCTGGGAACTATGGTGCTTCCCCATTTGCAGGCAATTCTCTGGACTCAGGGAGGAGGTTGCCAGGCTTTAAGCGCAGTTGGCAGGAGTACTGAGAACCTTTGAACCCACCCTGGGACCACTCTACCACCAGCCACTGCCACAGAGGGTACTCAGTCAGAGGCCTGGCTGGACTACGGTGAGCTCAGGGAGGTTGAAGAAAGTGGAGTTCAAATACCCCCCACACCTGATACAACTGAATAACAAATATGATGTTCTCAAGGAGAAGGAGAACCCTGAAAGGGAACCTAAGGTTGTGACCGGGGTGAAGGGCAGATGGGACGGGGCCAGAAAATCCCCAGCGAAGAAGGAAGATTCTCCTAGTTGGGGACTCAGTAGTCCGGGGTATGGACACAGGATCAGGCATCGGGAGGGAGAGGGAGGTTATGCATCTCCTAGGAGACACAGCTCTGAGAGAGGGGGAGTGGATCCTTGTTAAGGAAAAAAGGGTTCAGCTGTGGGGGTGGACATAGAGGTTACAGTATGGGGGGATGAGGGGGGGTTCAGAGCGAAGGGTAGGGATGGCACTGAGAATGAGGGAGCTCCAGGTGGGAAGGGGGACAAGTCAGGTATAGATAGTGTTAGAGGAAGGGGCAGGGCTGGGGAGGTGGCTGGGGGTGGAGTTGAGGGTACAGATAGGGACACAAATGTGCAGAGCAGGGTTGACTCTCATGGTAGGCACAAGGAAAGAGAATTTGGGGGAGGGATGGTAACATGTACAAGGGGAGGAACGTGCTAGTGCTGGCTGATTCCTTACTAAAAGGGGTCAGATGGGGGAGTAAAGGGGCAAGACATAGTTGTATATGGGTTCAGTCTGTACCTGGGTTGACAGCAGATAAAGCAGGACAGGCTATTCTCAAGTGTGTAAAGAGGGGAAGGCATAAACCACATGTGGTGGTGCACGTGGGTACAAATGACTTGGCAGGGGAAATGGAAGAGGTGGTTAGGGAGAGGTTCTTGGAATAGGGTAAGCTGAGTGAGGAGGTAGGGAGCTCAGTGGTCTTCTCTGAGGTACTCCAAGTACCCAAGGCAAGTATAGCAAGAAAGGATAGGATAGATGAACTCAACAGTTGGCTGGGAAATTGGCATCAGTCCAAGGGGTACAGGTTAATGGGAGGCTGGGGCAGGGTTTGGGACAATAGGGATCTGTACGCAGGGGACAGATTACATTTGAGCAGGAAGGGGGTGCTAAAACAGAGGTTAGAAGAATACACAGTAACAAAGGTTAATTTAAACTAGGTGGGGGGAGTGGCTAGTGGGTTGCTGAAGGGAAAGATCTCCGGAGAGGGGAGACAAATAAGCCTACCCCCCATACAAACTGGGTTGGAAGCAGGGAGAGATCAAAGAGCAGGGCTGAGATGTTTGGGAAATTGGGTAAGGAGTGTAAGGAAACATCTTGGTAGGTTGTCTCCTTGAATGCAAGGAGTCTGGGGAACAAAACCGCAGAACTACAGGTTCTGTTGGCAGAGGGGGTGGTGAACATAGCTGCCATCACAGAAACATGGGCCAACCAATACCAGGAGTGGGACCTGATGATCCCAGGGTATAGGATCGACAGAAAGGACAGGGGCAAAGGGAAAGGGGGAGGGGATGCAATGTATGTAAGGGAAGGGATAAAGTGTGCAAGGGAAGAGGGGAAGGAGGGTAGGACAGAGGCCTTGTGAATGCAGTTCCAGGACATTAATTGAATCTATACTCCATGGACTACAGAAGGATAAGAGGTGACCTATGTCTAGCATTTAAGGCATGTTCAAATGAAATCCTGCAATACACACTAGGGCTTTAAAAACAAAATACAAATGAATTAAATACAAGGTTACATAAGTATAAATATAAGGGTGAAGTGAACAAAACATCCAAAAGGAATCACTGGTACAGTACACACAAAGAATTATTTCAATATGGAATAAACTCCCCAGTCATGTAATTGAAAGTGGTGACATGGAGATATTCAGAATTAGATTAGATAAATTTATGGAAGATAAACATTTTTATTACCATCATTAAAATGTTTTATGATGGCAAGTTCTTCAAAGGACCTTAGTCTATTGAACTTGTAACAATTCTATGATTCTATGATTCTATGATGAGGAATAGTATTCTCAGGATGGTGGTGGTATACAGGCCACCGATTCAAGGGAAAGACCTGGACAGGGAGCTGGCTGAGCAAATTCGGAAGGTGTGTGGGAAAGGTAACACAGTGATGATGGGGTACTTCAATCTACCAGGAGTGGATTGGAGTACCCCAGCCACCTCGAGTGCGAGGGAGCAAATATTCCTGGATGCCTTCCAGGATTGCTTCCTGACACAGATGGTCACTGAGCTGACTAGGTTGGGGAATACACTGGATCTAGTTCTGGACAATAGGGAGGCTATAAGGAAGGTGGGGTGGAGGACCCACTGGCTGGGAGTGACCACCACTCGGTGTGGTTCACACTTAATATGAGCAGAGAAGCAGCGGGTACAGGGACCAGGGTGGTGGACTTCAGACAGGCTGACTTTGGTAGGATGGGTGAAATCTTAAGGGGGAATCTGGAAGGAATACAGCCACACTGGGATACAAATCAGAAGTGGGGCAAAATCAAATTGGGGATATTGGAGGTTACTGAGATATGTACCAGACTGCAGTGCAAAAAGGGAAGGGTAAAAAATTGAGCTGGTTAAGTAGAAGGGTCATAGAAATGGTGAGGGCTAAAAAAGCAGCATTCAAGAAATACAGGAAGGGGGAGGATAGGGAGGAGTATGTGAAGAGGTCCAAAGAAGTTACCAGGGGAGTCAGAGCAGCTAAGGCCTCCAGGGAATTGAGGCTGGCGAAGGGCATCAGGGATGGGGAAAAGAACTTCTTCAGATACATATGGGAAAGAAGGAGTTGCAATAACCATATAGTTAGGATCAAGAAGGACAGGGGGTGGGCAGAGAAAGGGGTGGATCAGACAGAAGCACTGAATGAGTACTTCTGTTCTGTATTCATGAGGGAGAAAGGACAGCAGCTACCACAGGGGTTGGGCAGGGGGGAGATGGGGGTAACTGACTGGGTGATCACTGAGGGTAGGGTATTAGAGGGGGTTAAGGGCTCTTAGGGTGGATAAGGCACCAGGACCAGATGGCATACACCCCAGAGTGTTGAGGGAAATGGCTGAGATCCTGGCTGGACCACTGGGAGAATTGTTAAATACCTCCCCGGACACAGGGTGCATACCATATGACTGGAGGATGGCCCATGTGGTACCCATCCATAAAAGTGGACCAAAGGATGAGCCAGGTAATTACAAGATGGTAAGCTTAACTTCCATTGTGGGGAAGCTGATGGAGACAATTCTTAAGGAAAGGCTGGTGACCTTTATGGAAGACAATGGACTCCATGGCAGTCACCAGCATGGGTTTGTCTCTGGAAAGTCCTGCCAGACAAACCTAGTTGAGTATTACGACTGGGTCATGAAGGAACTGGACAAAGATCATGCGGTGAATGTCATATACTTGGACTTCAGTAAGGCCTTTGATTCGGTGCTGCATGGGAGGTTGGGAGGGAAGTTGAGATACGTGGGGTGGGGACTAAGATGGTTAAATGAATTGAGAATTGGCTGCAGGGGAAACAGCAGAGGGTAGTGGTGTTGGTGGTGGGAAACTCTCATTTCCAAGGTCTGTGACAAGTGGGTGCAGTAGGGATCGGTACTGGGGCCAGTGCTGTTTGGAATATTCATAGCAGACATCTCATATGGCATCAGGAATAAGACCAGTCTATTTACTGATGATACCAAATTGGGGGCGGTGGTGGACAATATAGTAAGTTGGCAGGGGCTGCAGGATGCCCTGTCCAAACTGGTGGAGTGGTTGGAAGTGTGGCAGTTGGGGTTCAATGTGAAAAAGTGCAAAGTCCTGCACTTTGGAGCAAAGAACCCAGGGAGGGGTTACCAGCTGGGAGGGGTGCAGCTAGGTTCCACTGAGGAGGAGAAGGAGAAGGATCTAGAGGGGGTTGTAACAGGAAAGATGAACAATACAGAGCAGTGTAGGAGGGTAGAAGTGAAAGCCAACATAATTCTGGGTTGTATCACGAGAGGGATCTCCTCCGGGAGCAGGGAGGTGATCCTGCTTCTCTACAGGGCACTGATCAGGCCACACCTGGAGTACTGTGTGCAATTCTGGCCCCATATCTGAAGAAGGATGTGAAATTACTGGCAGTGGTACGATGCAGGGTAACAAGGTGATTCAGGGATTGGAGGACAGACTATACGAAGAGAGGCTGAGAAAATTGAACATGTACTCCTTGGAGGAGAAAAGGGACAAGGGGGATATGAATGAGACCTCTAAGTACATAAAGGGGATAAACAAGGAAGGCACTGTGGGGATAATCAGGCTGTGGAGGGGGAGAGACATGAGAGGGCATGACCTCAGATTGGAGGGGGGAAGATTTAGGATGGAAATGAGGAGACACTTTTTCATGGAGAGGGTCATGGCAGAATGGAATGCTCTAACAGAGGAGGTAGTAGCCTGTGAGACAGTGGGTACTTTCAGAAGGTGATGGGACAAGGTATGGGGGGGGTAATTGGGAAGGTTAGAGTGGATGGGGAAGCTGCAATTTAAGGGTGCTAGCTGCACACTCGAGCAGACTTGATAGAACAGGTGGACTATTTCTGCTGGCAAATTTGTATGTTCGTAAGTGGTTTCATGCTAATCAGCTGAAACTGTTCATGGGATCAGATGGCCCTGAGTAAGTAATACACTTGAGTTGTAACTGGGGGTGGGGGTGGGGGTTGTATCTCCAACCATTTCTTTTCTTTTTGTTTCAGAATGATAATCATGATCTATGCCCTTGGACTGTGCACGAGGACAGAAGGCAAGTCATGTGAGTATAAGGATCCTATCAGCTATGCCTATGTGATATGTACTGAAGGTGATGCCTGGACAGCAAACCTAAACCTGCAAGATGGCAAACTTGTCTTCAACACTTTGGTTATACGAGGACCACAGGGAATTACCTGGCAAAATGGTGGATCCACTCATCCATCCATTCTATACAGACAGATTAACTACTTACCAGAATTGGGCTGTTATTTTAAAGGATACCCAGGTAGGGTCTGATCAAGGAACATGGACAATTCATTTTACAGCATGGCATGGATCCCTAAAAAGGATCTATGATAACTGGATATCTATTATGGTTTTACCAAGAACAACCATGCCCAGATCTACCACCATGATTTCTTCATCAAACTTTTCATCTTCTATCACAACTGAAACCACTTTTCCACCACAGCCTCTATAGTGCCCTACCTTGAAGCCAGGGCCACCAAGTGGCCCGACAGCAACCTCCATTCCTGGGACACTTGTTAACAATGTTCAATTTATGCATGTTCCTTTTGTTTTAAACATATCACATTGGAACATGGCCGAATATGGTCATTGCTCAACCACTAATGTTTTACAGTTTCACGCTATGTTGCTAGATATTGTTGCAGCTTATCAAGAATGAGCTCAAGACCCTGTAGTTGGGCAAGAAACCGTTCACATCAAGGGATGTTCTACTCTAGATGACCTAAAAGGGACATAAGTATGATAGGCCTGGTGGAAAGTATACCAGGTTTATTTGGGTCAGGCATGGCAATCTGGAATAGGGGAGACACTGAACAAATTAAGAGACATATTAGCTATTTTTGAAATCAACAAGCTGAAAATGTGTTAAAGCCCATGCTACATGGTATTGATGGCTTGACCATTGAGGAAAGGTTCACGATGTATAACATGCACAATATTGCATGCTTATTTAATGAAACACAGGCCAAGACTGATAAGTTGGTCACCACCCACAATGCAGAGTTTGAACAGTGACACATAGGCAGAGAAATTATTTGTACCACTTACGGTGGCTACATTTTAACCACTGTCACTAACCTCTTCTGAGACCTGGAAGCAGGGCATATCCCAGATATTATCAAGGATTCACAGATGGCCAAATGGTATTGTCCTCACTGCTGGACTTCGGACTGCACCTCTATGTGTATGTCCAAGTCCCTCATGTTTTCTCTCACAACAGCTAGAAACTTAAGTTATGTCACACCACATCTGCATCAAGGACCTTGCTACTCTACACACCACTGCTCCTTCATGGATACAATGTATGTCTCATTTATGGTATCCTTGCCAGTCTTTGACAAGGACTCTTCAGTCTTCTACAGAACAGCACAAGTTTACTCCATGGGATACCTGGGGGGAGACATCTACAAGGAACGCATTGATCTTCCTCCACTGCTGGTGTTCCACCCTCAAAAACAAGCCTGGCTGGCACCTCATACAGACTGTTGTGCAGTAAAGGGCTATCTATACTTGTGCATGTATGATGTTTTCAACATAGTTATGCTGGTGCAAGGCTACTCCATTGACAGAATCAATTAGCTAAATGATACTGTACCTACTGCCTCTGCTATTGAAGCAACAAAAGCAACCGAACAAATTCAGTCAACTGGATACTTCAGATAAATGCCTCTATCATGTGCCCCATGCAAATCACCAAGTGCCATCTTCCTCAAGTCAAGGTTATGTATAATATGGATGGACAATACTGCATCATGACGAACATTAAGAACTCTTACGGACACATCACTTGTGATGTTGACATTCCTAATTTCTGCTTTATGTCTCATGAATGCACCATTATTGGTCAATCCGTGATAACCCCCTGTACCTAACCCTGAACAAGATTATGTTGACAGTGACCCTGACTATCGGGATGCTGTAGACCACTATACACCAATTTTTAATGTGCCTATCGATCCACTCACAATGAATTTTAAATCCCTATTAGATAGAAAGGACACTCATCTTACACAAATCAGCAGTACTGTTCGGAAACCTGAACAAGCCTTAAATGATTTAATACATGATGGTGATTTACATTTTGTTTTAACTGATTCTGTGTTGGAGATTTCTTTTAAAGCCTTTGTCATTTTGCAGGCTATTTTGGTTTTAATTCTTATTGTCACCATTTGCTGCTTGTGCTCTTCCCTCAGGCAACATCAAAGACCTACACTTTCTCTATGCTGCTCAATCCACAAAGTTTTTATCCCAGCTCACCATATTGTGTTGCCAGTTTAGCAGGAAATAAGGGAGGGGGGGATATGTAGACCTGCTCACCCCCACAGCCCTATATTTAGTGCAGCATATGATACAAATACAGTACATTTATTCATGATACAGTATATCCAGTATGGTAGGATATAGTGTAATGCAATGTGAGCAATATGAATGTGCATATGATTGTAGCATGGACTGGTGGCAAAGACCAGATCTCAACAGAGCTATGTGCTAATAACCTCTTGCCTTAATATTATTAGCATTGTTTATGCAGGCCTTATGATATAGTTATTTTACTTTGCTACACAGCTGCTATTATTTTGCTAACTAAGCACCTTTTGTAGTGCAATCCAAAAATTAGTTCTAGCTAGTTTTGCTCTTATCAGAGAATACGTGCAGAAAGAGTAATGAGCTAGCCATCCTCTGCACTGACCTTCTACCAATGAGCTTTCTGTATTTTATGATTTTACTTTATTTGGCAGGCCGTTATCTCGTAATGTACATATCTTATCTTAGAGTATAAGAATAATACTCATGCTATATTTTGCTGAGTTTGAATCCAATCCTGGAGTGACATCATGGTGTCTGGGTCCTGTTCCTGACTCCCAGCAGGTATACGCTGTGTTTTGTGTTTTCTAGTAATAAACAAATTATTCCTGTTGTATCATTGGCTCTGTGTCATGTTTCGTTATCAGGTCCAGAACAATTCTGAAACAGCAGACAACACAAAGCTCTGTGGGAAGGTGGACATGGATGAAGAAGACAGGAAATCAGGGAAGACCTGGCTAGGCTGCTGGAAGTGGTCTGAAATTTGTCAACTGAGGTTAAATGCTGAAAAGTGTAAAGTTATACACTTGGGGGCGAAAAAAAAAACAGGAACCAAATACCGGCTTGGTGGTGTAAAGGTAACCACATCAGACGAGGAAAAGAACCTTGGTGTACTTATCAAGAGTGACATGAAACACTTCGCACAATGCAGGAAGGCTGCAGCCAAAGCAAATTGGATGCTGGGCTGCATAGCCAGGGAACTCCCCAGTAGGAAGGCTGATGTAATTTTGCCACTGTAAAGGTCTCTAGTGACACTATACCTGGAGAACGGTATACAGTATTGGTGCCCTTATCTTAAGAAGGATATCAATCTGCAGGAAACAGTCCAGACAAGGGCAACAAAGATGATCAGGGGTCAGCAAGGCGACACCTACAAGAAGAATCTCAGGAGGCTCAACATATGCTCTCTTGAGGGCAAAAGGGAGAGAGGGGAGATAGAAATACAGAAAACTGTCAGCAGAAGGAGACCAGTGGTCCATCTAGTCTGTCCATGGTAAAATCCTGAAATCTTTATGTGGAACCAGGGCCTAACTAGTTGCTATTGATATGTCCCTATGTGTCTTGCACTGCTTTTCAGGATGGTATGCTCTATCCCAACACAGTTTGAAGGCTGTGACTGTTTTTGCTTCAGACACCGTAGGGAGTAATCTATTCCATGGTTCAATCTCTCACTCAGTAAAGAAGTTTTTTCTTTGCTCTTGTTTAAAATGACCCCCCTTGAGCTTCCAAGCATGCCCTCTTGTACAGGTGTTAATAGATCTAGTGAACAGCTCCATGAGAGGGACCATGTTTATTCCCTTTAAGTATTTGAAGGTCTCTACCATGCCACCTCTCCTTCTTGTGTCTTCCAAGGAAACATATTAAGCTTATCTAAACACTCATCATACGACGACCCGTGACCGAGACCTTCAAGTACCTTAAAGGTATTAGAATGAGCACTGTGGGCCACTTCAGCCTTAGTGAAATAAGACCACTAGGGGTAATAGTCTGAAGCTGGTGGGGTGAAAGTTCAGAAGGGAGCTGGTGGGGTGAAGGTTCAGAAGGGAGAAGAGGAGGCACTTTTTCACCAAGAGGTTGGTGGCTAAGTGGAATGGGTTGCTGATGGAGGCGGTATCCTTAAAAACAATGGACAGCTTCAAGAAAGGTTTGGATAGGGTGAGGGGGAAAGTTGCTGATGAGGGGGGTAGTGGGGTATTTAATGGGGTCAAGATGGATATGGGGTTCCTTCTTTAAATGCAGTGGAAACTGCTCATTTAAGCAGACTAGATAGACTGTAAGGCATTTCTCTGCTGGCACATTCATATGTTTATATGTTCTCATAATATTGACTATTGCTTCAGTGGCAGGAGGACAGCATGATAGAGCCTTGGTCTTTAATCATCTAGCATTTCCTATGTTGCTAGAAATAATGAAACCTATTCTAGACACATGGGTTGGTGTACAAGAAGACTGACGATGGCTAGATTCCTTAGTAAGTAAAATCTGACCTCATGATGGCACATGAGAAAGTATGAATTACTTTAGGTGTGTCATATTTAAAGTTATAAAACAATGCATGAATACTGCTCGCATAATTATAAATCATCAGTGCTGAAACTGGGCTACATATGATGGTCTCTCACTACTATAAAATAGCCTTGTGCAGATTCAGAGGGCCCAATTCTCAAAGACCAGAGACTGATGCAAGATGCCTGTGTCAATCATAAATGACACAAGTGGCACCTTGCGTCAAAAATGGTGCCCTAAGCTATTCTGAAAAGTATCCTTCATCAAATGTAGGCTACATGTGCCAAAGGGGGCTTGTGCCACAAAATGGCTGAGGCATGGTGCTAGGGGGCTTGTGGCAGATGCAGGCTGCCATATTCATCAATTTGCCATTCTCAAAACCCTCCCAGAGGGCAAAGGTCTAAGTACCCTTAGACCAGCCAATGGCTGGTCTAACAGTGCTTAGAAAACCTCTAGGAGGGTTGTGAAGTATGTGCTGATATGCCTGACTCCCCTCCAGCCCTGATCCCCCTGTATGAAAGAAATTACTGTCCCTGGTATTCTAGTGCGGCCCCCATATGCTCATAAATAAAACCATTAATATAATATATCCTTGGTGATCTAGTCCTCCTGACCCAGGTATGCCCATAATTAAAGATGTCAATAAATATTTCCCCTGGTGGTATAGGGGTCTAACCCATCACCCACCCTGATAAGCTTGTAAATGAAATATTAATACATTATTCAAAGTCCAAAGGAAGGCCCAGCAAACAACAATCTCCGATCTGTGCTGCACTACAAAGGAGGAGGCTTTCCTCCACACAAAAACATCCAAAACAAAGTAGTAATGTGTTCAAGAAAAATGCTAAAGGGGAAGCTATGACCAGGAAGTTTTTTGAATTATCATTGACACTGTATGGAATTTGAACATTTATAAGTAAAAAGGACTTTAATAACTACATGCTCTGTCTGCATTTTCCTTGAGCGTATTACTACTTTGTTTTGGTTGTTAATACATTATTTCCCTAAAGGTTCAGCAGTCTCCCCCCTCCCCAATATGTCTGTAAATAGTCATGTCCACACAGTGACCTCACTTACAGGGGTACAAGTAATTTAACTTGTTATAACAAGTTATACAAAAGCAAACAAACAAAACACAAAATCAAACCTTTGCTTTCATTTTCCTCCTTCTAATTACTCAGACCAGGTTATAAACCCAGTAACTCATCTGGAATGGGTATTGTTAACTGCAGGTACTGCGGGACACTTTTCAAAAGGGCAGTTATACAGGATTTAGGACACTGTCCTGCATGCTGGACCATTGGAGATCTAAGGGCTCAGCTCCAGGCAGCATGGGCAGAGATTGCACATCTCAAATCACATATTCAGGAGGAAATATAAGAACTGACCGCCATTTCCCCAACATCCAACAGAAGCACCTCGACCACAGAGGGTAGTTGGTCTGGGAGGTTGGCAGGTGGTTAGGAAGGGCAAATCGGGTGCCCCATCACTCAGAGCTCCCCAACATATCACCTCCACAAACCATATAAAAACTACAAATAGGTATCTGTCTCTATCTCCGAAATCAAACAAAGGGGCAGAAGACACTACATAGCAGGACACTGCAGCACAGGAGCTAGCGCAACAAAACTTGCCCAAAGCAGGGACTAAAACAAAAAAAGCAAAAAAGAAATCCAAAACACTTCTGATCATTGGAGACTCCATGATTCGGGGAGTTGATACCTTCCTCCAGCTGGGGTAATAGTCAGATGTCTCCCAGGTACATCAGCGTGGAGATACACTGACCACATTGCTAAACTCGTGCAGGAAGCAGGAGAAAACATCAACGTCCTGGTATACACAGGGACTAACTATCTCCCCAGCCAGTCAGTTGTGGAGACCAAGGAACACCTCATCAGGCTGGGAGACAAACTGTCTTCCATTTTGTCTGGCATCTCCTTCTCTGAGATCCTGCCAGTCTGAGAAAGGTGGGAGACAGACTAAAGGTCAGAGAAGGGGAGATAGGGGAGCTAAACATGTGGCTCAAGGGCTGGTGCCACTAAAAAGGACACAGATTTGTTGGTAACTGGCAGCAGTTTTGGGAGCAAAAGTTCTTTAGATTCGATGGACTGCATCTGAATAAAGAGGGAGTCAGTGCACTGGGGCAGAAATTTGATGTCTTTCCAGAATATTTAAACTACCAAATGGGGGAGAGGGGTGCAGCACCCAATACATCTAACAGGAAGAACACCCCTCCCCCTCAGCTAGTGATCAAACAGAAGTTCAACATGTTTGTAGTTCATTTGCATCACCAGGTAAGGAAAAAGGTCCGGCTCCCCATATGACACACAGTGGAAACATCAGACCTTGCCCAACAACCAACACACCAAAATCTGGCCAGTGGAAAATCATGTACGCAAATTCTCGCAGTCTGGGAAACAAGATCCCAGACCTGCAGGCAATAATGACAGAGGCTAAACTGGACAAAGTAGCCATTAGCGAGGCATGGTTCATCAGTAACCACACTTGGGAGACTTCAGTATCTGGCTAGGTACTATTCAGAAGAGATCGGGCTGCAAAAAGTGGGGGTGGAGTGGGCCCTTTATGTCAATGAAAATATCAAAGCTACAGAAATTTAGAATACACATAAGGAGCCAGAAGAACTGTGGGTCACCCTGGAAACAGGAAATGGGACAGCCATAAGAACTGATGTTGTATACAGGCCTCCAGACCAGGGGGAATACATAGACACATTACTGTTAGAAGATATACAAAACATGACAGCTAAGGGGGAGGTTCTGATAATGGGAGACTTCAATGTGCCAGATACAGATTGGT
This sequence comes from Neoceratodus forsteri, assembly GCA_016271365.2. Lineage (NCBI taxonomy): Eukaryota > Metazoa > Chordata > Ceratodontiformes > Ceratodontidae > Neoceratodus > Neoceratodus forsteri. Next base: position 49,316,587 of record CM057450.1, on the reverse strand, counting down.
CAATACCAGCAGGAACATCTGCCAGAATGAGACACATAGTGGATTCCCTGCAGGGGGAGGGCCTCAAACAACTGGTACAACAATCTGCAAGAAACAGGGCTATCCTAGATCTAGTACTGACTAACAGGGAAAGGATCACAGATCTCCAGGTAGAAGGTCACCTGGGGGCCAGTGACCATAACATGGTATGGTTCAATTTGGCCGGCCACTAGAACTAAATCATCCCATTCCAAGGCACAAATATGGGACTTCAGAGGAGCTGACTTTGATAAGATGGCCAACAGAGTTAAGCTAGCCCTGGCAAGAAGAAATACAGGTGAGGGGGTACAGGCAAAGTGGGCAAGTATTAAGGATGCAATACTTGAAGCAACATCCCATTGTGTCAGAGAGAAAGGAAGTGCAAAAGAAGAAGGAAACTACTTTGGTTCTCAAAAACAGTAGCAGAAAAGGTCAGAGCCAAAGGCTGTCCTTCAGGAAATATAAGGGAATGCAGCGGGATGAAGATAGGAAGGCATACCAAACTTCCCTAAGGGAAGCAGTGAAGGCAGTAAGGCAGGCAAAGTCCCAAACCAAGGAAACACTAGCACAAACAGTAAAAGAAGGTGACAAGACTTTCTATAGATACATTAGTGAAAGGAGAAAGTTCAGAGGGGGTATTGCTAAGATCAAAGGTGATAGGGGGCATGTGAGGAGGAGGACCAGGTAAAAGCATCTATCCTAAATAGATACTTCTGCTCAGTATTTACTGAGGAGAAGGTAGGGCAGGGCCCACAGCTCAGCACCATGGACACAGCGGGGAGAAAGGTGTGCACTAGTCCCTTCACAAAAGAAAGGGTCCTACAAGAGCTCGATAAACTCAGGGTTGACAAGGCAATGGGACCTGATGGCATACATCCCAGGGTGCTAAAGGAGCTAAGGGTGGAACTAGCAGAGCCATTATCAGAACTGTTTAGTGAGTCTCTGAGAACAGGAGAGGTCTCAGAAGACTGAAGAAGGGTGCATGTGATCCCGCTCCACAAAAGTGGTAGCAGGGAGGTGGCAGGGAACTACAGACCAGTCAGTCTTACCTCAGTAATGGGCAAGATTATGGAGACGCTCCTTAAGGAAAGGATAGTGCAACACCTGGAATCCATAGGAGCACAGGATCCAAGACAGCATGGGTTTACAACAGGAATGTCCTGTCAAACTAATCTCATAGATTTGTTTGACTGGATAACCAAAGTGGTGGACCAAGGGGGAGTAGTTGATGTCGCCTACCTTGACTTCTGCAAAGCTTTCGATACTGTTCCACATAGAAGATTGATTAATAAGCTGGGCAGGCTCGGGGTGGGTCAGAAGTTGGTCAACTGGGTGGCAAACTGGTTGACGGGCAGAAAACAGATACTGGTGGTGAATGGTATACAATCAGAAGAGATGCAAGTCACAAGTGGGGTACCTCAGGGATCAGTTCTGGGGCCAGTCCTCATCAATATCTTCATCAGTGACATTGCAGATGGACTGGAGGGTAAGGTTTGTCTGTCTGCAGATGACACCAAGATCTGCAACAGAGTAGATGATCCAGAAGGGGGTGGGCAGAATGAGAAGAGATCTGTATAAACTGGCAAAATTTTTGGAAGAGTGGCAACTGGGGTTTAACGCAAAGAAGTGCAAGATCATGCACATAGGGAAGAGAAACCCTGAAGCCACCTATAGGTTGGGAGGAGAGTTGCTGGCAGTCACAAGGGGAAGAAAGAGACTTGGGCATCATCATCATAGATGAACTGAAATCATCCAAGCAGTCCACTAAAGCAGTAGGTAAGGCTAGGGGGATTTTGGGGTGTATTAGTAGGGGTATCACAAGTCATAAGAGGGTGGTAATAATCCCTCTTTACAAGACACAGGTTAGGCCCCATCTGGAGTACTGCGTGCAGTACTGGAGGCCACACCTTCACAAGGATATTAACCAAATTGCGGCAGTCCAGAGAAGGGCAACCAAAATGTTGCAGGGACTGCATCAAAAACATATGAGGACAGATTAATGGAACTCAATATGTATACCCTGAGCAAAAGAGGAAGGGAGGTGATATAATTGAATCAGTCAAACACCTTAAGGGCATTAACAAGGTGAAAGTGTCTTAACATGTTTCAATACAAGAAAAATAGCAGGACAAGAGGACACAGCATGAGATTAGAGGGAGGCCGATTAAGGGGTAATGTGAGGAAGCTCTTTTTCACAGAAAGGGTGGTGGATGCATGGAATGGCCTACCTCAGGAAGTGGTGGATATGAATACAGTGCAGGGCTTCAAACAGGCTTGGGATAGGCATGAGGGAGCAATACAGATAAGTATGAATAGATAGGCCATTGACAGAGCAAATGCCAATGGCACATTCATAAGGTAGAAAAAGAAATGGACATACTGGATGGGCCTTGTGGTCCTTATCTCCCATCAACTTCTATGTTTCTATGTTTCAAAGGTTTGGGGGTTTCTCCTTCAGTGACCATCACCATTCTTGTTAAACTTAAAACTTTTGCCAGTATTCTAATACTTTTACCTTTCAAAACAGGAGTTCTTTTTCTTTAAAACTTCCAACTTAACCTGCAGTCCCTCCAACTAGAGATGCAGCAAAGTTAAATTCCACCTGTGAAGTGGATGCAAAGTGGCCACTTCGCTTTACCATCCGGCTATGTGAAGTGCCCATTTTGAGCCTTCAATTCCCCACTTCACATTGTAATTATGACTTTGCGTTGCTCACTCTGCCTTACTTCGCTTTAAGGCAGAGTGAGAATTCACAGGCAGCCCACACACATCACATGGCTTACACAGTGTAGGTCATGTGCTTCAGGCAGGCAGGGAGGAAGTGACTCATGCTTGAAAGAGAGTTTCACTTTCGCCTTGTAGTAGGAGAACAAGGCTGTGTCTTTGTGTGCTGCTTAGGCAGAGAGGAAAATCTTCTGGAAAACTATTTTAAACCTTTTAATTTTTTTGCTTATTAGGAGCTTATTTTTGCATATTTGTTGTCTGGATTTGTGTTTGTGCAGTATTTCAGTTTAGTATTTATTTACTGTTAATTGTTTTTGTGTGTCTGTGTGTGTGTGTCTTGTGAGAGTGATAGAGAGCCCAGAATGGAGGGGGAGAGACTAGGTGGTCTTTGTAGACGTGGCGGAGATCAAGTGGGTGTGCGTACACATGCTGCCCTGCTGCATCTGGACCAGAGCACCATCCTGAGTGTTCCACCCTCCCGCGAAAGCAAGAGATAGTGGAGTTGGTGCTATGGAAGCACCACCTCCTGTGGCACCTACCAGTGCCGCCCCAGTGCCAGCAGCTGCTATGGCCCCTGTGCCAGCATCTGAGCAGCAGCAGGAAGTCAGGGAGGGGGAGCCACAGCAGTTGAAGCAGCAGATTTCTGCATCCCCAGCCTCAACTGTACAGTAGCAGCCCCTGGCTCCAACACCTGTGCCTGGTCCTCCCCACACCTCATTGGTATGGGAGTTTTTTACTACACTGCCTGTGGCCCCAGAGGAAGTCACCTTGGCACAGGGGGTCAGTACACCCACATGTATAACCATCACCACCTAGAGTGGCAGGCCAAGTTCGCAGAACAGGGCAGTAATGTACGTGCTGGCCCTGCTGGGGAAGAGGGGGTAGAACGGTGTCCACCTGGGCATGGTGTGAAGCGGGGGAGGGCCATGGTAGAACCAGCTGCTCCAGCACAACAACCTGCAGCATTTCCTGATGACGGTGGCAGCCCTCTCCTACTGCCTGCCACACAGGCTAATTTGGGCCTCCTGTGGAGTGAGATGGATGCTGCAAACCACCGGCTGGACAATGTTGAGCAGCAGTTGGATTGCATTAAGGGTCACCAACTACAGATCATGGGGATGCTTCAACTGCTGCTGTCCCATCACAACATTGATTAATAGTTTTAGTTTGTCCTTGCACCCACCACCACCCTGTGTGTGAAAAAATAGTTCCCGAAGCTGCCCCTGATCCGTGCCCCCTCTGTCCTCATATTTTGGTCCCTTTTTCAAGCACATCTTTTGTTCTGGATGAGGCTACCCTCTTATTGAGTCCCTTTCAGAATTTGATAGTTTCTATCATGCCCCCCACACTTGTCTTTATATGTAATGTCCTTTAGTGTATCTTCTTCAGGCTTCATTCCGGTGCATACCCTTCAACATTTTAATTCCCCTCCTTTGTACAGCCATGTTTTGACTTCATTTTAATGTGATGGCTCCCAATACATCCCAGTATACCCTGTGCCCCAGCCCTCCATACTTCCTTCTGGCACTTCTCTTGCATACCTTTAGGTCATCTGACATGGGTCACTATCCATTTTTGTTGTTGTTATTCTCCCCCCTCCCAATGTGCACCATTATGTGTATAACAATGTTAAGTGTGTGTTTCATCTTTCTTTTGCATAACCTTGTTTACCTCCCAAAAATGGTGAGAACCATGCCCCAAAACAACTGAAATAAAATACAGTAAAAAAAGTGGTGTCCTTCTCCTCATTATATTCCTACTTAACAAAACCAGACAGCCATCACTCCAGATGAAGAAATGCCAATAAAATATGTTCACTGCTAGTGTAAATGTATTTATGTCAAAACAAGGCACACTAATGACCCTTGTGCTTCAGCAGTTAGGCCTTAATTAGTGTGCCCCCTAATGAAGGCCTAAGTACCGAAGCGCAGAGGTCGTTTGTGTGTAGCTTGTTTTGCCATCAATAAATTTGCACTAGCATTAATTTAATTCTGGCATGTATTCATCATAGTATAACTTTCAATTTGCTCTTACACTTTTGGAGCTAGCTACTCTGTACCAGCACCTGTCCACAGTGTTAGTGCAGCGTGCTTCTGGGTGCCCTGTTATATTCCTACTTAATAGTGTCTGTTTACCATGAAATATTTTTGGGGCCTCAGAAATGTTTCCTTTTTGTCATGGTGGTTTGTTTGTTGAAAAGCAGGAGTGAGCAGTGTAATAATCTGCTAAACAGCATGTGAGCAGTACACTGTCAGGTGCACACATTGCCCAGCCCCCTGAAAACATATATGATAGCTGAATTGTTCCACTGTTGATGGTAAAAAGAATAAAGAATATATAATGCATATTTTATTTCTATCATCATGAACAGCAGACCAACTCATATAAAATGTTTTCAGGGGGCTCAGTGGGCAGTGTGCACATGACAGTGCACATACGCTGTTTAGCAGATCACTGCACTGCTCACGCCTGCTTTTCAACAAACAAACCACAACAGAAATGAAAAATTGCTGAGGCATCAAAAATATTTCATGGTAAACAGACATTATTAAGTAGGAATATAACAGGCGCTCACCAACAAGGCGAAATGATGTGAAGTACATTGATTTTAATGTACTTCACTGCAGAAGTGGTTGGGAGAAGGCAGAGTAACGCAAAGTCATTGTTTTCAATGGACTTCACGTTCCTCACTATGACGTTAAGTACTCGCTTCATTGTAGATTACTTCTACTGATCTTTCATCTTACTTAATTGCTTCCAGAGTGGATTTTGGCCACTTAGCAAATGTCTACCCCTGACTTGCTTCTAATCTTACAACAAAATTCATATCACATAACCACTTTAAATGTTAAGGCCTTATGTGGATAGAATACTTAATACTGAAGTGCCGATGTGGCTGACAGCTTTCTTTTAAAAGATCCTGGTCTCATCATGAAAGAGGTCTGCACTCTTCAGGTGCAACTCTTAGAGTTCTGTAATAGATACATATATTTAGTAACTAGTGCTTAAACATGACAGTAGTGCCTCTCATCCTTAGCTGCTACGTAATTTAAAAAATATCTTTCTTTCCAGTTTTTTTGGGGGGATAAATTTCAGATTCATACAAAAACTATAAATGCAAAAAAAGACTGACCAATATTAATCATTTTAGCCTGGCAAGAAGACATTTAAAGGATGACCTTCTAATGATATGGGTGGTATGCAATATGTTGACTCAAAATATGCAATTTATCTTCAAGTGTGAGGGGACAGGACCACAACCCACAAGTGGCAGAACCATGAATAAGTTATGAAAATCTTGCCCAATCACAAGTAATGGTAAGTTGCCTGTTTTGAGCCAGGTTATTGTACATTGGACAGGGCTGGATTAAGGCATACGAAAGATAGACACAGGTCCCCAGAAATCTTCAAAATACATTTACTACATACCCTTTTCTTTCTGCCTGAGCTCTATTTTTCGTAGAGGACTCAGTTGATGAGCAAGACGGCCTGAACTGTGGTGTGACTTTCACCTCCCTCATTAGGTGTTAAGTACAGCTGATAGCTTCAAGGGCCCCTGGCCAGGCTGATGTTTAAGGTATAAATTGGACCATTTCCTTTACTTTGTCTCCCTTCCCCTGTTATCCCACATGAAGAGAAGTGGCTAGAAAGATCTCTGCAACCCCCCCCCCCGATTGATGTTCCTGACAGAGAGAGTGACTGGCATGAATTTGGAATGGGGGCTACCTGCAGTAGTTTATCCACCACTTGCCTCATTTTGTGCATTTTAGGGGCCCCTATAGTTCATATCAGAAGGCTCAGAAAGCTAGCAGAGTCTGCCTATTGGAGACCCTGTTCCAAATTCCAGTTACTGTCATAGCACAAGGATGCCACATGACTCGCCCTATCCTGGGTCACATAATATGCAGGGAAATGATTGTGGTTCACAAATCAAAGTGTTCTGAGCCTACACATTTTCCAAGTTCTCAGCTGGGGTCTATAGTCAATAGGCTATATTGCCTAATGTAATTTTTTATTAATTTATTTCTTTTTTAATTTATGTTTATAGTTTTAAAATAAAACAAGTATATGGTACCTAATATAAGGCAATAGAAATAAGCATTCACAGCAATACAGCTGATCAGACATTTGATAAACATTTATGCATCTCCCGTAATCTGTTACAATAGGAAGTGGGGGTTCCATTTAATCATATTCAAACAACATTTTTACTCGAAATGCCAGCCATCGCAGTGGCTATGGAAAGTCCCCGATTTAGGTAGAATTTATAAAGATATGTTAACTGCAGTTACACTGAGCTGCTATTTATCCAAGTCTCAAGTTTGATTTACATATTAGGAATTACAGTATGTGCTCCCTTAAGCCTACTACACAGCACTATCTATGCCAATCATTCAATTAACCTTGTTAGTCTACTTCAGAACTTATTGAATTTAAGTCGGTGCAACAAGCAGGCTGACTCAATAAGGCTGAACCTGGTATCAGACCCCCCTCCCAAGTCTGAGAAGGCAAGGAAATTACTCAAGGGTGGTGCTTATCACCATGAGGACCTAAGCGTCCTGCTCTAAGGCTCCATATCGAATATCATCAAAAGTCACCATCTTTCTCTACCTCGGGGAAAAGAAAACAGCAAATAAAGAAAAGTCAAGGGTAATGGACATTGATCCATTTCAGTGTCCCGATTGTCCCAGTTAACCTCATTAATACTAAAGATTTGCAGCATTGAGTCCAGATAGGTCAGTCCTCACCCGACTCTTCTCTGGTAACATCTTCCTCCATGCTGGGCCTCTCATGAGAGGCAAACTCCTTCTCGGTCCTCTTCAGCCCTTGTCCAGCATTCTTTGGCTTTGAGAACTACCATGACTTCCCAGTGTATGTAATTTTTAGATGCGCTGGCAACAAAAAGGAATGGATGATGCCAAGTGACCTTAGTTTCTGCTGAATTCAGTCAAAGCACTTTCTTCAAGACCTGGTCTGAAATGAGAGGTCTGGGAAGCACTTTACATCCGAATAATTAATAGTTAATGAGTAAGCCACCCACTGAGATGATAGGATCGTATCTCTGATGTCTGCTCCCGTTGTCCTCACTAGAATGGTATGGGGAATGTTTATGTCCATGGGCCTGAGTCTTGGGGTTGACTTGGTAGGTTACTCCAAACAAAATCACGTGGGGTAGAAACTTAAGCCTGTACCCACTCCAACAGAAATGTTAATAGATGAAGTCCCTCAACCCCTTCAGGTAAACCAATGTAATGAAGTTACCTGCCCTTATTTCATTTTCTAGGGTCTCCAACCTGCCCCGGAACTGCGTGTTTTCCTGTGACATAGTGGCAACTGCTGCTTGAGTAGTCAGGGATCTTTTTTCACATTCTGCAGCAGCACCCATTAGATCCATCAATGCAGCATCATGCTTTTCAAGTCTGGCCAGTGATTTTTTCATTTTGCTGTCCATAGACTTCATGGTCACCAGCATCTGCTGCCATGGTGGACCAACCGAAGACCCTGAAGTAGCATCTGGTTCAGAACACGAGGTTTCCTCAGCCTTCTCTGATTTAGCAGCACTGGGTTTGGAAGCTGCCGGTGTTGAGCCCTGTTTTTTCCCATGTTGAGTTTTGGCTCAAGTGAAAGCTGCTGAATTGTTGTATTTAATCCACCAAAATGTTTTTAATTTTGATAAGTTTTGAAAGGCTTATTTTATAATTAAAAAGTGCTGAAGTGTAGAGTGCTCAGGAAAAGCCTCCTGCATGGAGATCGGCTCTCTAGCACCCCACCCTAATGTATTAACTAATTTTGACACTTCTTGACTGGAAGTGGAGTATGATTGTAAAATGCAATTCTCCTTTCAGTGAAAAACAGAAGGGAGTTCCTGGTTGAGTATGGGTTGGGGTGATGAGTGTCACAAAACTTATCATCAGAGTTATGAACAAAAGAAAAAAAAGAGGGCTGTATTTTTTAAGTCCCTCAACAATACTGTATTGCAATTCTCAAACAGTATGACTAAGCACAATCTTCAACACTACCCAAAAAACAACAGTTAAATGAAACAAAGAAGTGAAGAGGCTACAGTGCTATAGATAGGTTAACAATGCTATCAGGGACAGCGGTGGCCTTTAGATCATTTGTGTTTACTTTGCGGGCAATGGTACATGTTATGGGGGTATATAGATACTACTCCCCATTATCTACAATTGCTTGCAAAGTATGTAAACAAATAAGTTTCAATTTTCAAAGGCCCTGAGAATTCTGCAAACCACTGGTGCACTGATCCTACAATGCATGGGGCCTGAAGCATTCTCCTGGTGCTGTTTGGGAGTTCCACTCACATGTGCCAAGAGCAGCAAGCTAGAACAGTTCCTCCTTGTCTAACCTGTGGCATTGAGGGGACCAGTTTTACAGGGCTTGCACCAAATATTTGGTGCAAGCTACCTTAAACTGAAGGAGCTGTCACAGCTGCTCCCAATGTACTAAAATTGAATGCAGTTGTGGAAAAGTTGGCGCAGCTGTGCCAAACAATGGGTATGGTGCAGGGCTTGACTCAGGCTCTGCATCACTTTTTATTTTTCTTGCATGCGCAGTGCAGACAACATATTGTGGTTGCTTCAGTGGGGAAGCGGGTTTCAGAGGTGCGGTCCTGCTGCAGCAAATGGCGCCAATGCTTTTTGTGGCCGGGCTCTGGGGCGCCAATGGCATAGCACACTGTCTATGAAGGCAGTTCAGAAAATATGCTGCCACCTTGAAAGAAATTAGCCACTGCAATCAGGGAGTGCCACGGGGCAGTCCCTGATTGCAGCAGTCAATTACTGCTTGCCTCGTCTGGTGTCCCAGTCAAGCAACATGGTGGCAATATGGCAGCGGCCTCCGCATCAGCTTCTCATAGTCCCCACAGAAGCCAAGGGACAGCTGCTGCCTTTCACAGTCCCTTTGAAAGCTGATGGGGGTGCCCAATCCTCCTGCCAGCATGCCCTCTCCTAATTTAACTTGCTGAAGGGGGTGCCCAATCCCACTCGGCATAATGTACCTCCTCATTTCTTGTGTGCCGAGGGGGTGCCCAATCCCCCTCGGCTCATGCCACTCCCCCCCAACTCTGCATGTGCCAGCAGTGGTGCCCAATCTCCATTGACTATAGACCCCCCTCCCATCAAACACACAGGTGGCACGCTGGGAGCCCACTCCAGAATGCCAAATGTCCATAAAAAAAAACAGTCCCGCAATGTTTGTTTTTTTGTTTTAACCTGTAAAACAGAAAACGGTCCCTCGTTGAGTCCGTGGCCCCTCCCTCAACCCATGCCCACCCTCTGTGCACCCTGCCTCCCCACAACCCCCTCACCCCATACTTACCGCTGGAGCCCAGTGCAATGATCTTCGATAGACTGGGAACATGTCTGCACCCTTCAAAGCCGACCTTTAACTGAAGAAATGCTGGCAAGCTGTATAATGGCATAAATAGGGTTTTATCAACTTAGTTGCATATCTTGGGAATTTTGGCACCAAATTATCACCATGTGGTTATTGGGACTCCTCCTCATGAATTCAGTCACTGTCATGGTGATATTCGGTCCTGAAAGGTGATTTTGTGGTCACTGCATGGAATCACCTTTCAGGACTGAGTAACAAAGTAACAGTGTCACTGTTCATGAGGTCACCTCCCAAAAAGCCTATGTTGCAAATTTGGTAAATAAATTACAAAACATTGACTGTGTTATGAGCGTGCATTGCGCAGTTTGCAGGCACACTCGTAACTTTGCCAATTTGTAATATTTTCACTCCAGATTTTCAACATTGCCATTTTTTCATACCTCCTTATGGGCAGAGCCACTGTCATTTTTCACATCCTGTCCAAAGTGTGTTTTCTCGCTACTGGCACAGAATAGCGCAGTCACTGTGGGAAATCGGTGTTTGGAACAGATTATGAAAATCACTGCAACACTGTTCATGAGCAGAGGTCCTAAAATGCATATGTTGAAAATTTGGTGACAAAAGTCCATAAAATGACAATGTTACAAGTGTGCGTTGCGCAGTTTACATGCGCACTCATAACTTCAACAATTTGTAATGTTTTCACTCAACATTTTCCACATTGTCAATTTTGTACACATCCTTATGAACAGTATAGTTGTCATTTTTCAGATCCTGCCGAAATGGGCTTTCACACAAGTAGAGCACACAAGTAGAGCACTGTGGCACAGTCGCTGTGGGAAATCAAAGATCAGGACAGATGAAGAAAATCATAGTGACAGTGTTCATGAGCAGAGGTCCCAAAATGCCAATGTTGAAAATTTGGTGAAATAATTCCACTAAATGACTGTGTTATGAGTGTGCATTGTGCATTTTTTACATATGCTCATAAATTCAAGCATTTTTAATATTTTCACCATTGCCATCTCGTCACACCTACCTATGAATGGTACAGCTATCGTTTTTCACATCTTGTCCAAATGGTGTTTTCCCACATCTGGTACACAATGGCGTGCTCACTGTGAGAAATCAACATTCAGGACAGATTAAGAAAATCGCAGTGCTACTATTCATGAGCAGAGGTCCCAAACACTTTCGTGAGGTGGAGGTCACAAAAATGCAGTGTTGCAAATTTGTGGTGCAAATACCAACAAAAAGCCAGGGCATTGTGGTTTCTAACCATAACGTTCCACCCTGAACAGACTGACAGGTGTCAGGGGTGTGTTTTTTCCATTGCCAGCTGTCATGCTCACACCGTACCATCCCCCCCACCCTCAAGCCACTGACAGACATTGAGGTGTGCCTTGGACTCTTCGGCCCCACAGTTCACACCATTCTCCTATGCTGCACCCATTTCAGCATATGTCCTTATGAAATTGGGTGACTGTAAAACCAAGCACCCCAAGGCACACCTCAGCACTTGTCGGTGTTTGCAGGATAGGGTGAAGTAAAACGCCATGAGTGTTATGACCGAATGGGGTGAGCGTAAGGCCCAAGGCCTGCAAGGTACAACATGATATTTGTCGCACTGCAGGGTAGGGTGTGCTGAAATGCCATGAACATTATGGCTGATGCCCAAAGGCACACCACAGTGCCTGTCAGTCTCTGTAGGGTGATGTGGGGTTTGACATCACTTTCGTACTTCACTGCCATTCCTATTATGCATCTGTTCAACTCCTGCACTACCGATGCCAATGTCAGCAAGATAACATTTGGCATTGACAAATGCTTGTTGAAAAGTGAGCCCATTGTATCTGAATGCCACCACTAACCCCAACCATTATGGTCTATCTATAGCACTGTAGCCCCTTCCCCTATATGGCTTTGTGGGTAGGGTTGTATCAGGAAGAAGGATTGCAGTTGCAGTAAGTAAAGTAACATAAGAAAGGTGTCAATTATGTATACTGAGAGCAGCCTTGCATATATAGTAATCCCTCAATTATTCCCCAAAATTTTGTTTATACGAAATGTTAGCTGTTCTATTGCCCCTTATTATTCAACATCTTTGATTAACCTCCCAGTTTTGATTGTACAAAAGGGCATATAATCGAGGGTGCACTGTAGATTATCAGACTAAAATTGAAAAGCATGTGAAGGGAGAGGAGAGAATGGTGTTGCACTGTTACTAATATGATTTTGAGAAAGGGGAATAGAAGGATATGAATTATGATCTGTATACTGTTGCCTGTATTTCTTTGCATACAGACTGTATCCTAACTTGGGATACATATGTAAATGGATTCCCAAGGTGACATAGAGTCTGTGAGAGGGTCTCTTTGTGGTGATAGGAAATGGTCATGGTGAGAGGGGACCCAGATTTCTCTTGGGCCTAGGGCTCCCAGTTGTCTTAATCTGGCCCCGATAATCAATATGTACAACAGTAGCTTCAAAGATATAGCTGTTAAATCTGCAGTTTGAAGATTTTGCTGTTTTCTTGATTTTAACGGTTGGCTTCAGTGCTGCACTAGGCATTGTGGTGTCATCGTTGTGAAAGCAACTCTCTGAGTGGTTCAGTATTCCACTGTGATGACAGTAACCTTAAAATATCGATTGTGACAACAGTAATAACATTATTTTTTTTCTGTTGCTGTTATTGATGTCACTAGTTAAGATATCTGTTTGTCTTTTCATTTTTACCTCCACTCCAGTTGTGTATGTAGATAATTAATGAACAGAGATGCTTTAAAGATTTAAATCTTGCACTTAAAAACAGAACTCATTACACTGGGGGACATTGATACCAGCTACAGAACAGACCCTTTAAAGCTGGAAATAGACTTTTCTACACACAAAAAGAGCAGTAATATTTTGGAATAACATTCTCTATGGAGTAGTAAAGCTAAACTTTTTAAGAAGTTTAAACAAAACCTAGATACTCGTATAAATTACATTTGTTAACTATGTCAGTGATGACCACTATTTGGTGCTGGGATGGTCCCAATAGGGTAACTTCCTTCCTTCATCCTTGTATTCCTACAATAGTACCTAGTAGAGTATAAGCATGCAATAAAAATATTTCACCCTATATGCAAGATATGACTTGTTTTAAGTGATGTGAAATATATTACATTTGTGTGAATATTATGCAGCCTTCCATTTTCCTGCAGCTGTTTCAAATGCTTGGTACCGGAAGACATAAATACATAGACCACGTCCATGTAGTCTTATCCTGTCATAAAAATATAACATTTTACAACTACTTCTACTATAGTGTAATGCAACTGTCACCAGTCTGTACCACAGTCACTGTACAGGAAAAAGATGTAACAAAGAGGGACCAATGAACCTTCTTCATTTCTCTGCTGGGAAGTCTACTTTCCCTTATCGCATTCCAACTCTCTGAACCAGCTCCCTTCCTCTCTCTGCATTTCCTCCACCTCAGGCCCTTTTAAGTACCAGCTGAAACTCCTTCCACCTTTTACCTGCTCTTGTTTCCCCTAAGAGGTCCTCCCTGTCTCACACTGGAAGATATGGGTTCTTATCTTCTGCCTATACTGCCTGATGTACTGCCTGCTCATTTTGCTATCATTTTGACTATCTATTTATGGCATGTGCACTTGGCATGATACAAGTTTGCCTCTTCACACTGCCAACAGTTCCTGGATGTATGAGTGTATTTTTTATATGTTGTTTTTATAAACACATTTCACTTTTGTACTTAATTGCACTGGCATTTGTTATGTTGTTACTCCTGTTTCCCTCTCCCCCGGGTCACACCGGGAAATAAGCGTCAGCTCAGTGTGCCTTTCCTGCCCACCAATTTTCAAATGAATAAATAAATAAAAGATGTGTGATCTTTGCTGCGCCAGGTGTACAGTGATCTTTGTCACCCATTTGTCGGGGTACTGTATACATAATGTGACCCTATGGCCAAAATGGACTGGCCGTAAAGTAGTGGACTACATGTGTGGCAGGAGTGTGGTTTGACAATCCAGCTCTGTGTTGCAGTGGCAACTGTGGCAAATCTTCAGGCTCTGAACCTGTTCACACTGGCCTATGGCAAATATGACCCAAATCATGGAAACACAGACAATGATGGCAGAAAAATACCAGAGATCCATCCATTCTGCCCAAGTTCCATATAATCCCTGGAACCTACTGTTCCTCCACGGTACTAACCCTCACTATCCTCTCTTTGTTCTCCTCCTTGGTCCTGTCTTGGTTCTTGAGCAATCGTTTGTGAGGTACCAAGTCAAACACGCCTTGTAGAAATCAAAGTAGATCAGATCCACAGCATGGCCCTTGTCTAATTCCTTTGTCACCCAGTCAAAGAAAACTGTCAAGTTAGTCTGACAAGATCTTCCTCCACAAAACCATGCTGTTTACTGTCTTGGAGCCTGTTGCTCTCCAGGTAGTCTATGAGGTCCTCTTTAATCAGTGATTCCATCAGCTTTCCTACTATAGATGTTAGACTGACAGGCCTGTAGTTCCTTGGTTGTTCCTTATCCCCCCCCCCTTATGAAGTGGTACAATGTCTATCACCTTCCAGTTCCTTGGAACTTCCCCAGACCTAAGTGAGCTATTGAACAGACATACCAGTGGTTTAGCCAGCTCTGCTGCTAGTTCCCTGAGTATCCTCGGGTGCAACCCATCTGGTCCTGGGGCCTTATCTATCTTAAGGGCAGCCAGCCCTTTCAGAACCCTTTCACTAGTGAACAATGGCTATCTCATTTCTGGGATTCCCTTAGTGGCCGCTTTGATGCTGCTGGGTGTATGCAGAAAAAAAAAAATTCCAATCAGAGTGCGGTGTTCTACACCACATGTAGAATTCAAATGTTGCATTTGAAGTTTTGCCTAGGAGTCTGATTGTAGAAAATGTAAAAAGAACCCTCCACACTACTGGTCTGCAAGAGTCATTCAGCAACTAACTCTATTCTATCAGAGTTCACTCAAGGAGCATCATAAGCACTGTGAGTCAAGTATTCTATTTGGCCACCAGATGGCAAAGTACAGTGAAGTCTGCCAGGTTGAAGTGCAGTGTAACAGGTTTACTGCATGACAAAAGGGATTAACTCCCACTGGAACTACATTGTTTGTTGCAGTAACTCTACTGCAGAATTCTGCAGTGCTGTGCTTCATCCTGGTGGGCTTCACTGTATATAATGTTATCACATTACTGTACATAACTAAACTGCTAGGATACTTTAGCATACTGTGTTAAGAGGTACTTACTGAGCCAATGCCAGGGCATCATGTCTTAACACATTGATTGTTCTTTTGTTTTCAGGTTAAGAACATGGACCTTATGATGGGGTTGTGTGTGTTGCTGTGGAGTGGCCAGGACATGGCTGGGAACCACTGCCCAATGCTTGAGGATGGCACACCCATCCCACCCTACCTGATCTTCACCTCTGATGAGGAGGTGTATGTGAACCCATAAGACCACAGATAGACCATTGCAGGGGACTTTATAAATACATTTTCTGTCCTAGCTACAATGCTCTTGCCTAATTCCTATGTGTTCTACAGTACTTGGACAATGGTGTACATAGTCATGTACAGTCTCTCAACAACAGCTGAATGCATCTGTGCCTTACAGATGGTCAACAAAGGGCACAGGGTATGGACCCTCACACTGGTGGTGGGTCCATCAATAGAGGATAAGTGATCCTGTCATGTTTTGTTTGCCCTTTCTTGTAACCTACCCATTCTTTATTTTTAGCTCACTCCCTTGCCCTTGCTGTTCACCCTTTTAAATATACTGCATACACATATTATTGGGGTGTGGTCGCACCCCAGTAGTTACAATTGAATAGGCATTTCTATGTTAAACTCAAAATTTTGCACTTTAAAAACTTTACAAACGTTCAGTGGATTTGCATGAAAATTTGCATGCACCATTGCCCAGGGTAGATCTCTGGATATGGCAAGTTACTTTCCAGTTCAATATGCATTTTTTAGTTCCAAAAAGGTGAAAAAAGCATTTCTTCACTCATTGAGTTTGCTGGGATCTTTCTTTGGACTTTCCTGCAGCCCAGATTGTTTGAAATCTTAGTCTGAAATTTTCAGGTCGGAAAGAGACTAGCCTCAGATGGGCCTTTTACTAGTCTGGTGAAAAATAATACGTTATTTGAAAGTTATTGCATTTTTAAAATCTGAAAAAAGCATTTCTGTGCATGCTTAGTATGCACTAAAAGATTGCTGTATGAACATGTATACTGACCTAAATAATCCATGAGTTAACACATGGTGTTGATCATTCTGGTGCAACAGTTCACAACAAGGTGAGAAAGAAGACCTAATTAGTACTATAGTAATATATCTGGGTCTCTGGCTCTAGCTCCGATGATGTCATCATGACTCATCACTTAACATACTTGGCAGACATCTTAGGGAGACACCAAGGCTGTTTTCTGAAAATGAAGAGCTGGTGTTTCTATTTTTCAAAAGCTATGAAACTGCTTTTATGTTATTTAAATAAATGCAGTTTTAGCATAAATGAAAACAGCAGCCTTTACTTTACCTCACTATGAAGCCAGATTTTGGAGTTTACAGTTTTAAAAACTGCTTGTTTGGGTACCCTTTAAGAGCCATCTGCTCAAGTAGTTATCTTATATGTCAATTTAATGTATATGCAGTAGAGCTGTTTGTGTGTCTTCTGCACTAAGCACCTCTGACCCTGAGACTCTCCCAGCTAAAGGTGACGCGATACTGTTAAGCTTCTCTGATATCTTCTGTTTTTTTAAATGAGTAATTTCAACCAATGGTGATTTTTCCATTTTCTTCTGCTTGATCTGGGTGTTAAAAGTATTGTTTTTTCTAAAGAACTGTTATTACGCTTCTGGCGAAGGACTTGGTCCAAAAACTAAAGCACTTTTTCTTTTGTTACATCTATGTTGGTCCATTAAAAGGTATCAAATCATTTGCTTCTGGATCTGTTCTTACAAGGACCAAAATGGCAAATACTAAATCTAGATTTCAGTATGAACTGAGGAACCTTAAATTGATAGGAAATCCTTTTAAATATCTGTATAATTCCTCATTTTGTTCAGACATCATATTCAATCTTTTTACTAGGATTACTAGGATTACAAGGATATATAGGATAAAAGGGAGCAGTCAATGCCCATAAGTATTGTCCCCCGTACCATGTGGGCATTTAAACCATAATACCATCTTTATAATATAATCTATCTAAAGCAGACTTGGATTGACTAAAATCTTCATTTTCCACTACTGTTCGTATGAGTCTATTCCAAGTCCTAGCACTCCTAACTGTGTAAAAGTTATCTCTTTTTGTGGTATTTACTCTAGGTATGGTTAATTTCTTACCATGGGATCTAAGATTCTCTTGATATTTATTAAATTCAAAGCCACATAGATCCAATGAATCCAGAGAATGCATTATTTTATGGAGCAAAAGCAGGTCCCCTCTCTGCCTTCTTAGTTCCAAGGAATACAGTCCAGTTTCTTTCAACCTAGTGTCTTATGGTAGTCCCTTTAAATGATGACGCAGTTTGGTCACAGTGCATTGTACCCCTGCTATCATTTTGGTATCCTTAGAATAGTAAGGAGACCAGAATGGTGACCCAAAATCAAGCATGGGCCTAATATAACTCTTATACAGTGGAATAATACACTGCTCAGATCTACTAACAAAGGAGCATTTGATCCTTTTAATAACAACCCTTGCTTTAAAAGAACCTGTCTTCAATGGTCAGTAGAAGTAAACGAGGTAGATATTGTAACCTCTAAGTCATGTTCTGATGTTACTGCCTGTAAGATCTGGTGTCCCAATACATATTTGTATCTTGGACTTTTATGACCAAAATGCAGGACTACACATTTTTCAGTATTAAACTGCATTCCATTTGCGTTAGTCCATTTCATAATTTTGTTTAGACCATTGACCATAATTAAATGCTTTTGAAAGGTGTCTTTCTATTCTCCACCTAATTTCAATTAATCCGCAAATTTAACCATTTTATTATTAATATTATGATGAATGCCACAAATATAGATACCAAAAAGAACTGGGCCCAATTCCAACCTCTGCGGCACTCCACTAGTAACCTCTCTCTTGTCAGATACTAGGCCATTTAGTCTAATCAGTTGCGCATGTTCTAGTAACCAGTTTTTAATCCATCTGATTAGTATACTACTAATCCCCAAACTTATCAATTTATTTACCAAGTTTATATGTGGCACTTTATCAAAGGCTTTGGAGAAGTCCATCAGAATCACATCTGATGCACATGTTCTATCCAGACAACACTTATGTTCTCATAAAAAAAATCAGATTTGTTGTGCAAGATTCTCCCTTTTGGAATCCATGCTGGATATTATCCTTAATATTTAATGAGACAATCTCTTGTTTCATTCAATTTTTAATCAATCTTTCCATGATTTTACAGTGGATAGAAGTTAAGTTGCTAGGTCTATAGTTATTTTCAAGATTCCTATTTCCCTTCTTAAATATAGGGGGCACAATAGAAAGTCTCCAATCCAACGGCACAATCCTACTTTGCAGTGATCTATTAATAATTTTAGGTGATGGAACATCTAATATATGTGCTCCGATTTTGAGTATTTTTGGATGTAAATCATCAGGACCAGGTGTAGTTGTTATTTTGACATTTTTAAGTTCTAATCTCACCTCTTCTTCTGAAAACAAATATTCATGTTCTGTGATATTTATCAATAAATTGGGTTCTTCTTCTCTGGGACTAAATATCGATGCAATGTAACTGTTAAAAAAAAGTCCATAATGTCACTAGGATAATTGAACATATTACCATCTGATTTAATTTTATCAGTGACCTTAAAAGATGATTTATTAGTATTAAGATATGAATATAGTAACTTAACATCTTTACTATGTGCTATTTTGAATTCCATTTTATGTCTTACTCTCATAATCAATTTTTTTGGTTCTTTTTGTTTGTTGATATCTTTGACCTTATTTATATTGGATGGGTGTTTCTTAAAATTCCTATATGCTTTAAGTTTATGTTTAAGTGTTTTCTTTATTTCCCCAGTCATCCAATTCAGAATCTTACCATTTTTATTATAAGTCTTTCCTAAAGGTACAAATTTATCAACAGCCATATGCACAGTATTTTTGAAGAACAACCAAGATTCTTCCACCCCCCATATTGGATAATAGATATTCCAGTTAACTTTACTAAGATAATTGTTCACCAATACTATATTGGTTTCATTATATTTTCTAATTCTAGTGTTTATGTTCAATGTTTTAAATGCACCATAACTCAATGAACATGTTATCATATTGTGGTCACTACTTCCTATTGGTGGTAGAATGCTAACATTATTTATAAGATGGCTAAACTTGTTAGAATTAAATCCAAAATATTTGATCCCCTAGTGGGCTCTAGGACTAACTGCTCACAACTACAGTTAATAGAGTTATCCAAAAACAAGGTCTCTACATCCGACTTAGCCCTTAGATTAGTCCAATTGAAACCTGGAAAATTAAAGTCTCCCAATATGATAACATTTCCAAGTTCTGCCGCTTCCAAGATTTCAGAGCAAGGACTGACTGTCTCATTATAACATGCAACAGCTGCCCAAAATTACAGGTGGATGACCCTGTGGTTCTAATTTTATTCAAATTGATTCATTATTGCTACTCATTAATTCAGTATGCTGAACCAAGTGTGATGGAATTTTATTTGACACATATATACACCCCCCACTCTACCTTCCCTATCTCTGCTATAGAGTTTAAATCATGGAATGTCTTTAATCCACTCCACTGACTCATCCCACCAAGTCTCAGTTACAGCCACCACATGAAGGTCAAGAAGCATTTATAAGTATTTCCAGTTCACTTTTCTTTTCAAGATTTAAACTCCTAACATTTATCAACAAGAGGTTATAATTATCTAATTTTTGTTTCAGTGATTCCTTGCCTAATTTAGTGTGCAAATCAATAACTCCAGGTAACACCCCCCCAATCTTAGTTTAAACAGTTTTTAATATGTGTAGCAATTTCCTTGCCTAATAAATCACTTCCACGTTTACTTAATTGTAGACCATCCCAACAAAATAGACTAGAGTGACCTTCATAGTTTTCCCAATGAGTTAAGCAAGTATACCCCTTTCTTAAGCACCATTGTTGAAGCCAATTATTAACCTCCTTAATCTTCCTAGTTACAGTCATTGATGATCTAGGTACTGGAAGTATCTCTGAAATTGTTACCTCACATCCTTTAGAATCAAGACATACACTTAACGCCTCAAAGTCCCTTTTTATTTCTTAAATTTTGTTAGAACAAATGTCATTTGTACCTTTGTGTAATACTACCAATGGACTTTCCCCTGCATCCTTCAAGATTGAATCAATCATATTAGTAATGTCAGCTACCTTCCCCCCATAACTAGAACATGTTCTATTTGCCTTGTTTGGATTGCATACAAACCTATTAATACATTTAATCATAGAATCTCCCAGAACATAAGTCTGATGTTGTTTGTGGGTGCTTGTGGTATGGTTTTGTGCTTCTAGTGATGGTCCCATAGAATTTTGGATATCATTTGCTGATGTACTCAGATCCACTGCCCCAATTATTATATTGTTTGTGTTACCTACTGTTACACTGGGTAACATAACTTCCTTTACTTGGTTAGCCAGATCATGAGATAATATGTTACTGACACCTTCCTTACTATACTCACTTGTAGAACATTTATGTATATCATTAGAGACCACACTTGGACTTGTTAGAGTCTCATTATCACCACTTACATTATGTATAATAGGTTTGTGAACAACATCTAATACCAATGAGGGGTAGTCACTGTTACCAGAATCATCATCCTTTTCAGTCACTTCTACATTAATATTGCCAGGAGTCTCAATGTTACTCAAGCAAGAAAAGGCATTTTCAGTTGGCAAAATAAACTCCATTGCCCTATGACCCCTTTTAGATTTCCTTTGTTTATCCACTAGGTTCCATTCATTCATAATACAATTATGTTCTTCTAAATCATCATTTCTTTGTCTCTTTCCATACTTTCCTAAATCCTGATTCATGGAGTTGTTTAATACACTCAACCATTCCTATGGGTCGGTTTGGGTGCTAGTATTAATTAAAGTGGATGGCACTGATGTAGCTTTCATACTCTTTAGATAACAGGTATCAGAATTCCAAGTTCATTTGTGGTTGACATTTGCTTACCTGCTACATCTTTATCTGAGGCTAGGGAACATTTCAAATTAATGATTTCCTCCTCTAAACCACTCATATTAATACACTTAATACTGCAGAACTCTTCACTACAGATGCATACCTCAGTTAATACAAACATTAGGCACTTCCTGCATTTAATACCGCATTCCCCTTTCAAAGTACCAACTATATCAGCCATCATTTGTACTTACTGCTAATTTCCTGATGATTTTTGATGTATAATTCCTGGTTCTGCCCCTCTAACCCGCCTAACACTTCAAACACGTGATGACGCGTGTGTCTTTGCACGAAGCGACCAAACGCTCGCCGGCCCATGCTCGCTCCACTAGCACAGAGTTCTGTTTAAATGCCCTTCCCCTTTCTTTCATTGCTAAGCAGCTGATCCCAATCTGATAATCCGACCAGCCTCTCTGTTTATCAGTGCTCTTAGTAAAAAGAGAATGGGCTAATACCCACACTCAAAACAGTTTCAAAACTGCAGTCACAGTGATTTAAAAGCACCGACACTTAAGGCTTTCTGGAACCTGAAGCTTCTGGTAGTAAATTAGGCAAAGTAAACTACTCGCAGCACATGGAGAATCTTCACCCCTGCCAGTACTGTCTCACACTACACTGTGTCTCACAGCATGTGGACAGGGAAATGATATACTTGGACTTTCTCCCCTTTAAAATAATTATTTTTTTTCCATTTTTAAAAAGATTAGTTTATTATTATTATTATTATTATGATTTGGACTAAGAGGTTTTGTATTTTGCCTTTTCAAAGTTTACACTGTTTCTAGGTTTCTTCAAAAGTCAGTTTAGAGTTAAAAAGCAACTATGCAATGTCCTAGCTTGAACCCTATTTGAATTCCATTTTGGAATAATTCACTATTTATTTCTACATCCATCTGTTTTGCTCACTTGATCTGATTCCTATTTGGGGAGTCCACTACAAACACCAGTGCTCCTATGATGTCACACCTTCCTGTGCTTCTGCTGCTTACTTCCCCAGCTCAACCCTGGAGTACTGCTCTTTGTGATTCTCCAACTAACATACTGGGGTGGGAGGACACATACAGTATATATCCAGAGATAGCAGGACTGTGGAAGAAGGGAATGAGACAGTGCATTCATGTGCCTGGTGGATGTACAAGGCCCTCAATGTGATTCTGTCATCCTGCCTGTTCAATGCGGGGAGCTTCCCTCTCAGAATTGTTTGTCCTGCCCTACCTCACTGACCTGGATTCAGCATTTCATGCCCTCATGACAGCCTGGGGGGGTAAGAGATGCTGCATCAGTTGCCTCCAAAATCCTCTCTAGGTGTCCCTGCATGGGTGGTACAGTAGTAGCCACAGACATCACCAGCTATTTCCCGAAATGTCTGTGATATTTCTAGAGAACTCTCCTGCTTTCTGCATGTCCACAGTAGGGGCAGCAGAGAAACTCTAAACAAATTTTGCAAAATATCTGGAAATAGCTGGCAATGTATGTGGCTACTACTGTACATGGGAATCAACCCAGCCCAGAAGGAGAGCACCCACTCACTCTTAGCCCTCCTTACCAGCCTCCACTCCTGACATCCCCGGCTTTAGGCATGAATTTGAGCCACCAGAGTGTGGCACATGAGCCCTGTATCCCATGGATAAGGCTGCAGGAAACAGAATGATCTTCAAAGCATTCAAGGTTTTTACAGATGGGACAGGCTGCAGCTAGTAGCTACCCTGTATATTCCAGTAAGATACTGGGCTGGGTGACAGAAAAAGAATAGCTTAAGGTAAAATTTACTTAACTACTACATGCATCTTTTTGTATCAAAAGGTTCTCACTGCCAGTTTTGTCCAACAGAGCTGTAAACAGACAAAATGTACATATTATTTAAAAGAGACAAAAACGTTCAGGAGTGGATGTTGTCCCCATTCCCAATAGGTCAGCAACTACAGTAATGTAACAAGTTGTAAACTTTTCAACTCGCAGAACTGTGAATGTGAGGAAATGTGTTCCTGTGATTTTCATTTCTGAATAAAAGTCCAGTTCTAACAGAAGGATGCATTACTTTCAGTAACTAAACTGTTTCTTTCAAATGTATGCTGTTACAGTGCCAGCCCCGTTAGAGACAGTTACACACGTTTTGACCTTGGGGATTTAAATATTTCTGTTAATCAATTTCTCAGTGACTGGGTGGGTGGACAGGATGCTTGTTATACACAGTCCTTTTACACAATATTTGAAGATGAATAATTAGGAGGCTAAAGTCGGCTGATGCAGCTGAGGCATTTAAATAAAGTTTGTTAGCACAGAGTACACACGTTCTTTGAAGAGCTAGAGCAAAGTGCAAACACTGTCATGCTCTTAGCTGCAAAATGCCCTAGTTTCAACCACTTTATTACGAAAAAACTTAAAGCAATTTGCTGTTCTCAAATTTTATGGTTAGGTAGCAAGCATAACATAGAGTTCCTTCTGCAGCACTTCAGAGACAGATTAAAGAACAAAGTTGTTGATTTCTTGCACACAAAAATGCTACCTGTTAAATAATGGCAAAAAAGAAAAGGTCCCTCACCGATCAGCCCCCTCACCTCCAACTCAGCACCCACCACCCCACACACCCCAGTATACCCCCATACACCCTAATCACCTGAATAGGTCCCAGGTTTGAGATCCATTCTTCGATTGAAGACTCGTCTTGCTGCTGGAACCAGCGACTGCAATATGAGAAACTAAAGTAAATGTGATTCTGTGTATTTTGATGGGGGTTTTAACTTATATTCATACTCAGTCATTTTGTAACATTTTGACACCAAATTTTCAACATAGCCTTTTGGGACCCCACTTCATGAACAATATGATTGTCATTATGCAACTCCTACCTGAAAGGTGATTTTATAATTACTTGGTGAATTCACCTTTCAGATGTGATGTGCATAATAACACTCATACTGTTCATGGGTTGGGGTCATAAGAAGGCTATGTTGAAAACCTGGGGTCAAAATATGTAAAAATGGTAAAGTTATGACCATTCGTTGCAGTTTCATTATGAACACTCATAACTTTGGAATTATTTTAATATTTTGACACCAAATTGTAAACCTAGACATCTTATTACCCCTCCTCATGTACAGTATGTCACAGCTGTAATTTTTCAAATCCTGGCCAAAATGTATTTGCCCACCTGTGGCATGGAATGATGTTGCAGTTGTATGGAATTATGTTTTGGTGTGGATTCGAAAATTTTTTGCAGCAGGTACATGAGGTGGGTTAATAAGATGGCTATGTGGGCAATTTGGTCACTGTTTTCCTATAAATGGAAGCACAGGGCCCTACCACAGCAATATATATATATACACATCTATGAAAAGACTGCTGTGCAGGGCCCTAAGGGCACTGTGCTCCCACAAGCAAATAAGGATATGATCACTCCATCTCAAAATACTATAAATGGGTGGGAGTACAAGACCAAAAAGGCCCTGCACTCACACAGGCAAATAAGGTTACATTTACACTGCTTCAAAAAGTATGGAAATTCTTTGCAAAAAAAAACAGTGTTAATGCATCAGTTATGGTTGATATCAAACAGTAAAATGGAGAGAAATATGACATTAGGGGTTTCAACCCTAACATCCCACCCCACCCTGCACATACCAACAGATGTCGGGGGGGTGCCGTGGGGTCATCAACCCTAATGTTCACCACATTCTCCAGTACTGTTCCCATCTCAGCCTTTTTACTTATGGAATGGGGTGAGCATTAGGGCTAATGACCCCTAGGCACACCCTCGATGCCTGTTGTTGTGTGTAGGGTGGGGTATTAAGTTTGAAACCACAATGTCATATTTCCCTCATTTTTATGATTTGCTATCAACCCTAACTGATGCATTAACATAGTTTTTTTCAAAGAATATATAGTATCTATATATATATATATATACACACACACACAAACACACATATACAGTTTATATATATATATATATTATACTGTCATGATAGTGCCAGTATAGTTAGGGTGACAGGTAACTTCTATGTTAAACCTGAATTGTTGAATGTCAGTAACTTTGGAACTGTTAAACAGATTTGCATGAAATTTGGCAAGCATAATGTCTAGGGTTAGGCCTCTTGAACTACCAAATGTCATGGGAATCCATTGTGTGGTTTCTGAGACAAAGTGTGTTGAAAAAACAGAAACATCTGTTTTTTTACTCTTCTTTGCCCACCTGGATCTCAAAATCGGCTTCAGGTTGTGGTCTGAAATTTTCAGGTGAAAAGCCTTTGCCTCACAGATGTGCCTTATGAAGGCTTCATGAAAAAATAATCTGTTAAAAAGTTATTAAGCTTTAAAGTTTTCCTTTATAGTCTATAGGACAAAAATATATGATCTGAAAGTGAAAGCAGGTAAACAACCCCAAAAACCAGCTTCTTTGCCACTTCCTAGCAAGAAAATTGTTAGGATTTCTGGGCTGAAATTTGCAGGGTGGCAAGCCTGTGCCACATACATGTGACCTTTTCTGGTTTAGTGAAGATGTGGACACTGGCTCTATAGTTACAGTCCTCCAAATTTGAGAATTTTCCCATAGGATAACATTGTGGCAGTCATTGTGCCTTTTGGTGGCTATATCTCACAAATAGTTCAAGATACAGATTTTTGCTAAGTGGATATGTTCAGGTGAGTAAATGTGTGTGAAGGTTGTGGGGTGGTGGGTGTTGAGTGGGAAGTTGGGGTTGGGTGGGTGGGAGGGTGTGTGGGGGACAGATCAGCAAAGAACTGTTTTATTTTTTTACAGGTGAAAAAAAATCAATCAGGGACAGTTTCCTTATCTGAGTGGACTTTTTGACACTGGGGACTAGGCACCCCAATGCTAGGCTACTGTTCAGTGCCACCGGGAGTGGGCATCCAGGTGCCACCATCTCTATAATGGGAAGGGGCAGGTGACCTGTTGGGGAGGGGGAAGAAAGAAGCGGTACTGGGGATGGGTACACAATGGTCTGCTACTTATTTCAATAATAGACACAGAGATAGATAGATAGATAGATAGATAGATAGATAGATAGATAGATAGATAGATAGATAGATAGACAGACAGACAGGCAGACTGAGAAGCAGACAGACAGACAGATATGAGAAGAGACAGAAAGAGAGTAGAGGATTGTGGTCTCACTGCACCTTTTTTTCTCATATCACAGATGCTAGTTCCAGCAGCAAGATGTGTCTTTGATTGGAGAGTGGATATATGTCATGGGACATGTTCAGGTGAGTGAGGATGTGTGTTGTGGTATGTGGGGTGGTGGGTGGATCAGATTAGGAAGGAACCATTTTCTTTTTTACAACTGAGAAAAAAAAACAGTGAGGGACAGTTTTCTTAATTTCAGTGGACTTTCTGACACTGGGATTGGGCTCCCCAGTGTCAGTCTACTGTTCAGCAGTACCGGGGTGGACACCTTGGTGCTATTATCTATATAATGGAAAGGGGTGGTGACCCCGAGGGGAAGGGGTGAAGAGAAGCAGTACTGGGGGTCGGCACCATGGTCTGCCTATTAAAAATATTATATATGGAAAAGGGGGGGTGACCTGGAGGGAAAAGAGGAAAGAAGCAGTACCAGAGGTGGACACCCTGGCCTGCTAGTTATTTCAGTAACAGACAGACAGACAGACAGATAGCTAGATAGATAGATAGATAGATAGATAGATCTGAAATGAGAGGTCTGGGAAGCACTTTACATCCGAATAATTAATAGTTAATGAGTAAGCCACCCACTGAGAGGATAGGATCGTATCTCTGATGTCTGCTCCCATTGTCCTCACTAGAATGGTATAGGGAATGTTTATGTCCATGGGCCTGAGTCTTGGGGTTGACTCGGTAGGTTACTCCAATCAAAATCACGTGGGGTAGAATCTTAAGCCTGTACCCACTCCAACAGAAATGTTAATAGATGAAGTCCCTCAACCCCTTCAGGTATACCAATGCAATGAAGTTACCTGCCCTTATGTCATTTTCTAGGGTCTCCAACCTGCCCCAGAACTGCGTGTTTTCCTGTGACATAGTGACAACTGCCACTTGAGTAGTCAGGGATCTTTTTTCACATTCTGCAGCAGCGCCCATTAGATCCATCAAAGCAGCATCATGCTTTTCAAGTCTGGCCAGTGATTTTTCCATTTTGGTGTCCATAGACTTCATGGTCACCAGTATCTGCTGCCATGGTGGACCCACCGAAGACCCTGAAGTAGCATCTGGTTCAGAACACGAGGTCTACTCAGCCTTCTCTGATTTAGCAGCACTGGGTTTGGAAGCTTCCGGTGTTGAGCCCTGTTTTTTTCCCATGTTGAGTTTTGGCTCAAATGAAAGCTGCTGAATTGTTGTATTTAATACACCAAAATGTTTTTAATTTTGATAAGTTTTGAAAGGCTTTTTTTATAATTAAAAAGCACTGAAGTGTAGTGTGCTCAGGAAAAGCCTCCTGCATGGAGATCGGCTCTCTAGCACCCCACCCTAATGTATTAACTAATTTTGACACTTCTTGACTGGAAGTGGAGTATGATTGTAAAATGCAATTCTCCTTTCAGTGAAAAATAGAAGGGAGTTCCTGGTTGAGTATGGTTTGGGGTGATGAGTGTCACAAAACTTATCATCAAAGTTATGAACAAAAGAAAAAAAAGAGGGCTGTATTTTTTAAGTCCCTCAACAATACTGTATTGCAATTCTCAAACAGTATGACTAAGCACAATCTTTAACACTACCCAAAAAACAACAGTTAAATGAAACAAAGAAGTGAAGAGGCTACAGTGCTATAGAAAGGTTAACAATGCTATCAGAGACAGAGATGGCCTTTAGATCATTTGTGTTTACTTTGCGGGCAATGGTACATGTTATGGGGGTATATAAATACTACTCCCCATTATCTACAATTGCTTGCAAAGTATGTAAACTAATAAGTTTCAATTTTCAAAGGCCATGAGAATTCTGCAAACCACTGGTGCACTGATCCTACAATGCATGGGGCCTGAAGCATTCTCCTGGTGCTGTTTGGGAGTTCCACTCACATGAGCCAAGAGCAGCAAGCTAGGACAGTTCCTCCTTGTCTAACCTGTGGCATTGAGGGGACCAGTTTTACAGGGCTTGCACCAAATATTTGGTGCAAGCTACCTTAAACTGAAGGAGCTGTCACAGCTGCTCCCAATGTACTAAAATTGAATGCAGTTGTGGAAAAGTTGGCGCAGCTGTACCAAACAATGGGAATGGTGCAGGGCTTGACTCAGGCCCTGCATTACTTTTTATTTTTCTTGCACGAGCAGTGCAGATAACATATTGTGGTTGCTTCAGTGGGGAAGCGGGTTTCAGAGGTGCGGTCCTGCTGCAGCAAATGGCGCCACTACTTTTTGTGGCCGGGCTCTGTGGCGCCAATGGCATAGCACACTGTATATGACAGCAGTTCAGAAAATATGCCGCCACCATGAAAGAAATTAGCCACTGCAATCAAGGAGTGCCATGGGGCAGTCCCTGATTGCAGCAGTCAATTACTGCTTGCCTCGTCTGGTGTCCCAGTCAAGCAACATGGTGGCAATATGGCAGCGGCCACCGCATCAGCTTCTCATAGTCCCCACAGAAGCCAAGGGACAACTGCTGCCTTTCACAGTCCCTTTGAAAGCTGATGGGGGTGCCCAATCCTCCTGCCAGCATGCCCTCTCCTAATTTAACTTGCTGAAGGGGGTGCCCAATCCCACTCGGCATAATGTACCTCCTCATTTCTTGTGTGCCGAGAGGGTGCCCAATCCTCCTCGGCTCATGCCACTACCCCCCAACTCTGCATGTGCCAGCAGAGGTACCCAATCTCCATCAGCTATAGATCCCCCTCCCATCAAACACACAGGTGGCACGATGGGAGCCCACTCCAGAATGCCAAATGTCCATAAAAAAAAACAGTCCCGCAATGTTTGTTTTCTTCTTTTAACCTGTAAAACAGAAAACGGTCCCTCGTTGAGTCCGTGGCTCCTCCCTCAACCCATGCCCACCCTCTGTGCACCCTGCCTCCCCACAACCCCCTCACCCCATACTTACCGCCGGAGCCCAGTGCAATGATCTTCGATAGACTGGGAACATGTCTGCACCCTTCAAAGCCGACCTTTACCCGAACCTCTGTACCTGTGTCTAGCAGAGGGCCCTGAGCATTGGCTGAGAGATGGACTCTTTGCCCTGTGCATCTCTATCTGTGGCCACATTTAAGCACTTAACCTAGAGGGCCCTTCATTTTGTCAGCCTATCAGATAGCTCCATGAATTCATTTTTTTTTCCTATTTTCTGTTTTTGCCCCTACTGCCCCCGTCAGCTATCAGCTCCGGTCACGGACCCCTGATGCCCCCACCTCCAGATATATAGCTGTATCCCCTGGTCATCCCTGGCTTACCCCCCAGAGAGTGGGGCCGCAGCTCCGACCCCCGATATCGGGCCGCGGGACTTTGACTAGTTGGGGGATTGGCTTCCAGAGGCTGATCAGGGCTACCTGAGGCGGAGCACCATTGAGACAGCAAGGCACGGGATTTTATCCCTCCTGTCTCTTTAAGCAGGATGGGGATGTGCAATGACGACCTGCGTCCACCCCATCCTGATGTTCTGTTGAGCGCCGACGTGGTGCAACCACCCAGCCTCCGCTAGGTGCTGCTCCAGCGCCGAGTGCTGCCCTACCTTCCCCCCAGGGAAGGAGAGCTGTCCAAGGGATGCTCAATCCTTCCCACCCTGGCCAGTCCTCCAATGACCCAGGTCCATTCCAGAACCCGGATCGCCGGCGTCGCAAGCGGAAATCCAATCGCTGCGCCGACAGACCAGATAGCTCCATGAATTCTTGACATGCATCGCTGTATGGAAGTGAAGGGCCAGCAAGGCCTTGCACTTCCATAGGTGGACTGAGTCTTCCCTAATAGCAGGGTCCAGAGGACCCTGCACATCTGCATCTGTTTACACTGATCTGTTTGGGAGCTATGTGAATGAAGATATGATTCCACTATTTTAAAAAGAAAAGAAATTGTTTACAAAAAACTGTGTTACTGTATATGAGTCCACTATTTGAAAAAGAAAAGAAATTCTTTACAAAAAACTGTGTTACTGTATCAGAATTCAACTTAATGGAATAAAAGTAGGAACATATGGCATTAAAGTTTCCAAACCTAACTCCTCACCACCCCAAAGTGGCAAAAGGACACCACACAAGCAACCACAGACAACCATCATCGATTAAGACAAACAACTGTTTCCAGATGACACAAATGCAGTAGCAATGATGTGCTACTGTACATTTGTGGATTTGTCTCTGCAGCAGCATAATTACAAGCCCCATAGGGACATGTGGTTATGCTGCCACACCTGTGTGTGTATGTTGTACTGTGTGCATCAGTGTGTGTGGTTGCATAAGAGCAAGCTCCATTGGGGCCTGCCCTTCTGTAGACAGAAGAGCCCCATAGAACCTGCTCCTGTGCAGCCAGAGGTACCGCTATGCCAGCCAGGATGTAATGCAGTAAAGCTGTAGTATATCACAAAAATGCTGCAGTATATTGCAGGGAACACTGTAATTCAATGGCAATTAAGTCTTTTTGACAGCAATATTTTGTGATGTCATTTACTGCAAGTTATTGAATTGCATCACTATTGGCTCTGCTGTACTCATGCATGCTGTGGAAGATACCTTGCTAGATAGCTTGATCCATTGGTGTCTTCTTTTCTATATGCATCTGCATAACTGAAAAACTGCTGTGCCATTGAACAAAGTCTAGATCCACTGCTGAAACCATTATACCCATATTGTGACAGTACTTCTATCTGCATAAGTGCAGACCTGACAGGGACCAGCCCTTCTGAAGACAGAAGTTGGTGTGTATATCTTACTTCTGTGGCTAAAGAGGCACAGGCCCCTCATGGGCCTGCACTTCTGCAGACAGAAGTAGTGTTGCAATTTTGGTATCACAGATTTAATAGTGCCTACATTTCAGCAGCAAGAGGCTGGTGTATACTGTATGTCCTACACCTGTGGCTACAGAAACACAGGCCTTTCAAGTGAGTATATGTCTTACAGCATGTATGAGTATCTTAGGGTACAGAAGCATTGTCCCCATAGGGGTGTGTGCATCTGCGGACAAAATATACCTAGTAATTTGGGTATCGTGGATTTATATGTGTGGCTGCAGGGGCCTGTGCTTCTGCATGCAGAAGCTGTGTGTTGTGATTTGAGTATCATGGATTTGTATCTGCAGCGACAAATGAGTGTGTATGTCTTGCAGTGTGAAAGCTTCAGACTCAAATCCATGAAGGTAGCATATCAGTGCTACTGCATTTGTGTCATCTAGAAACAGATGCATGTTGTTTGTCTTCCTTGATGATGGCTGTCTGTGGTTGCTTGTGTGGTCTGGTCCTTTTGCTGCTCTAGAGGGTGGGGAGTTAGGGCTGGAATAGCTAACACCACATTTCCCTACTTTTGTTGAATTTAGTTGAATCCTAATTGGTGCATTAACACAGCTTTTTTCAAAGAATATATATTTATGCACTAGGTGTGAACTCAGATGACTGCTGAGAAACATGTTTATGCAATCAACGATACAAATAAATCAGTGACCACTGAATTTATAAGTATAGTACTGTCATCATCACCAGTTTATTCATATAGTACTGTCCTCATTGGTTTGCTGGCCACTCCCCCCTACTTCTTGGCAGTGCATCCCTCACAGTGCTTACAGCCTGCCACACTGCTGCAGTTCACTTTACTTTCCAACACCCCATTCTCATAGCATAGCATTTGACAACTCTTTTTTCAACTTTAACTTCAAAATGAAATACATTTCTAGTGTTCAGTGCATTCCTAAGTGTCTTTCTGCTTCTCTGCTGCTCCTGTCACCATCTCTTTACTGCAGCTGAAACTACAGCACTCTGCAACCATAGTACCCAAACAGCACAATTGTTCTCTCTTTTTTTATATATTTTAGCTCTGGAAGGCAAAATTTCCCTTTTATGCCCACTGTTACTGCAGCCACTCTTCTGAAACCACTTACAAGCCTGCTTTCACTGTGTGCACTTTCAGCCTGCCACCCCTGTACTACATCACGAAAACTGATCCAGGCGAAAAGCAGAACTGGCACTGTAAAAACATTAAATCCTCTGGGCACAATATCCTAGGGGCACAACATCATGCCTTCCATAAAATGCAGTCTTCTGGATTCATGTGTCCTCTGTGTTCTCACTAACAAGTGGCACCATCTTGCCCTCAATGTTTTTCAAACATATCATTGCTCACCAATCAGCAGTCACACTTCAGTACTGACATGCCATCCAACCATTGTGTACCTAGCAGCTCTCTAGCAACCTGTGAATAAAAGAGAGCTACACTAGGGAAAACCACAAAAAGTCCATTATAATTTGCAAAAAAAAAAAAAAATTAACAAAACAACCTGCAGTATCATGAAATATGGAATGGGTGCAGTTAGATACATGAGCTTTCTATATTCATGCAGTTTGCCTCTGCCACCTAACTAGTGGGTTATGCCACTCATGAGGTTACCTGAGATTAACCTGCACTCACAGAGGATAATGACGTGGGGTCAGTTGTTTACCAGGTTATAAACACCTCAAGCAGTTGCCATGTCAACCTTTGTAAACCTTGAGAGCAAAGCTCAAGAGGTTTACGGTCATCATGGCAACTGTGAGAGGTTCTTACAACCTGGTAATCGACCCTCAGTCATTGTCTTTTATGGTGTATGGGGTCACCATGCATCCAGACAATCAATTTGGTTTTTCTTTGGGTTTTTTTTGCAGCATTTTAAGAGAAAGAAAAAGGTTGCCTGTCCCTTACCTTGTGCAAGAAGTGAAGTCTCTATAGTGATCACAAAAGACACTTTTTTATTCCTAAAATTAACTCTGCCACATTAATATAATACTTGAAAGGCATTACAAGAGGAAAAAATATTTTGAAATCATATCACCATATCCCCCACTTCCCAATAAACACAGGCCTGAAAAATCTTATGGATCAAATGTCTGAAGTTGAAATGTGAAGAAATGGGGTTGGCCAAACGCTACCATGTGATCACTCTCTTCTTTTACATCATTTACACCACTTAGGCCTTGTGATTGCCATAGTAAATGAATGAAGAAGCAGTGTATATGACTTGGTAAAGAACGTTAGGAAAAACCAACAAAAAAAAAAACAAAAAACTGCCGTATGTTTGAATAGCAGCACCCACTTCTGTGAGAGGCATTCTGCCACACAGAATGTTGGAATTAGCTGGCGTTCTTTCTTGTAAACCCACTGTTCTGAAATACTTAGGCAAGTTTTATCACCAGAATGTCAGAACAGTGTGATTATAAGAAAAAATAATGATTCATAGGTAGAGATTATAGAAGCTCCCCATACATTATAAATAGATATATCATGTATCTACAGGTATCTGTCCCCCATTGCATATCCCTGAGATAGATAGATAGATACATAGATAGACAGACAGACAGATAGATATGATAGGAAATATTACTGCTTAGAACAGCCTGCTACAAGAGTTAGTAAGACAAAAATTGTGGGGGTGGGGGTTCAAACATGCATGGGACAGACATAAGAAAATACTAGTGAGAAACAAGGCTGGGGGAAGAATTGCCAAAGACCAATCATGATCTTCTTGGACAGAATAGGCAGGGAAAATATGGGCAGACTGGCCGAGCCAGGTGGTCTTTTTGTGTCACCAAATTCTGTGTTTCTATGTTTCTGTGATATAATGAAGCCCCAACTGACAAGATTATCAGAAGTATCTACTGAAATGCCAACATTCTTAAATGGTCAGCATTCTTGACTTGCACTCAGGGTGCTTATCCTCCAGTCTTAGTTTCTGCTTAAACCTGGTTCCTTTTTTCAGAAAAAAAAAATATTTTCAGTAACAGCACAGATAGCATCCACAATGGGGACACAGTCACCAGACACAAGGAGCTCCCACTAACAAAACCAATGGTAACTCCAGTAGCATCTTCAGCTACAGAAACAGATAAGGATGATCACTTTTCCAGAATTTTTACTTCACTTAAGTTTTAAGTAGATTAGGAGTTTTAGACTCATTCTTTCA
Organism: Neoceratodus forsteri; assembly: GCA_016271365.2. Classification (NCBI taxonomy): domain Eukaryota; kingdom Metazoa; phylum Chordata; order Ceratodontiformes; family Ceratodontidae; genus Neoceratodus; species Neoceratodus forsteri. Next base: position 49,282,178 of record CM057450.1, on the reverse strand, counting down.
TCCATTTGTTCATTCATTCATTCATTCATTCATTCATTCATTCAGCTGTCCCTGAAGAACTCATAAAATTCTAAGTATAAAATGTTTTAACAGAATAAAAAGGAGCAAATGGAGCAAAGCAGAGATGGGCAGCTGGGTGGAGTAGCCATGCAGACATCTTGCTGTTCTGCTCCCACCAAATCAACACAATTAACATTACTACACTACTTCTGTCTGTAGACATGCAGAGCCCTATGGGGCTAGCATGTCTGCAGCCACAGATACACATGCACAGTGTAAGACATTCACACCCACAGCTGGCTGCAACAAATCCACACTACCCAAATTATAGCACTACTTCTGTCTGCAGAAGCACAGGTCTCTGCAGGGGCCAGAACATCTTCAGCCACAGCTACAAATGCACACTGTGAGACATGCACACCTACTTCTGCATCTGCAGGTAAAAATCCACAAAGGTAGCATATCAGTGCTGCGGCGTTTGTGTAATCTGTGAACAGTTGTATGTTGTTTGTCTTATCTGATGATGGCTGTCTGTGATTGCTTAAATGTTTTTGCCCTGGGGATGCTTTGGGAGGGGATTTAGGTTTGGGAACCCTAACACCACATTTCCTTATTTTTGTAGTGTTAAGTTGAACCCGAACTGGTGCATTAATGCAGTTTTTTTTGCAATGAATTTACTTTCTTTTTTAAAAATGCAATAAACTAAAATAGCAACAGTATATACATCCGAAGAGGATCAGCACTTCTGCAGCCAAAGACACACATTCCTAGTTCAAGAAATATACAGACACTTCTGACTGTAGATAGAAACAGTACTTCTTGTTGCAGATGTGTTGGCTCCTGCAGAGCCACTGCTTCTGCAGGCAGAGATACACACTGACATATGGCAATGCTCAAAACAGGATTGTTATTTCTAAGACATATTTCTGTGAAAGAACAGATGGCTAATTTACCTTGTTCTAATGGAGGATATACAGTATATACCCCCTTCAACTATCTATGTTGGAGCCTATGATATATCTGCACCTTGAATTATATACAATGGAAGTAACTCTATAGCATCATAATGAGAGCAAGTGGTGGGAACAGGACTCAAACCAAAGAAAGCATAATCCTGGTCTCCCCCCCCCCACACACACATTAATGAGTACGAAAATAGATCAACATGAAGATTGAACCTAAACATGTTATGTCATGCCTCGTTTTAATGTTGTTCTTGTATGATCTGCAAAGTTTACTACCTATGTTGGAGCCTGTGATGTATCTGTACCCCCAAATAAATCACAGTGGATATACCGCTATAGCATCACATCACGAGCAAGTGGTGGGAGTGGGACTCAAACCAGAGAAACTATAATCCTTCCCCCCACATATACATTAATGCACACAAAAGTAGGTCAACATAAACATACACATACTATATCCTAGCATCATTTTATGTAAATCTCATTACACCATCGCTAACCCTCTTTCCTCACTGAAGCATGTTATCTGTATCTTAACTAAACTTTACTTTTGGGCATTTACTTTACTGGTAAGGATTGTCCTGTACAGGTTGAGGGCTTTTCAGAGTTTCACATGGATGCTGAATGGACTTAAATTTTCTGCTACAACAGTGAGTGGGTACAGGTATGTTCTGAATTTAAGAAAAGGCAGTACATAAAAAATTGAGCAAAGAGAATAGAATTTACAGCTTATGGCTCATGTAGCTTTCAGTCATTCAGTCTGATAACAGTCATGTGAAATTAAACTAATTACAGGAATATGAACAGAGTTACATTGTAGTCATGCAACAGAACAGAATTTTTTGGCTCTAGGGTTGCATAGGGTTCAGCTGTTCAATTACCCGACACTCATAATGCACTAGACATGGCTATCATCCCAGGTCAAAACACTATAATTAGGTAGACAGTCATTCCACCCCACCCGGCCACTCACTACACCCAACTACCAGTAATAGCTATGTGAGTTGTTGTTTATTTTAGCACTGTACCTCAACCACCACTCATTTCACAAGACTGGTGCTTTCTTTTCTCTAAGATACTATCTACCTTAGAGAGATGTCAGCCACTGGATAGATGGAAACTGAGATCACCAGTCTGTAGAGATGTAAATAAAGATCATCAGTGTGGAAAACAGTAAGGGACTATAAATCCTGCATTTGAGGGACACTAAAAACGAGTCAGAGCATTTGGGCAAAACAGATGCAAAAAGTTGTGTATCTTCATCTAAAAGACATTGGCACAGAAGATGTCTGGGTGGACTGTGATAGTCAAATGCAGAGTAACAGTACAGTGCTCAGTTCTCCCCTGCAGCTCTCTGCCTCAACTCATACGGAATACAGAACTGTTCCTTTAACTGCCACTCACAGCTCACACCACATGTCACTCATTTGTACTGCAGTAATTTCATTTAAAATAAATATAGAAACCTAAACCTAAACTAACCCAAAGAGGTTTGATTTTCTAAGTGTAATGTTAAACTGTGGATTGCAAAACCATCACTGCAGATGACAGACCTTTACATACTGTACATACAGACATTTGCTAGTGTTGGTCAAAGTCCGAAAACTTTGCTTTGTGGAGAAATTAGCACATTTTACCAAATTTGTGAAGTTCTCCTTAAGGCAAATTTCTACTTTGCCTTAAAGAAGAATGTCATAAATGGTGAAAATGCAAACTTCTCCTATGAACAGTGATTCTAAGGTGAAGTTTGCAAGGATGCATGAGATTAAAGGTCACATGGTGCTACAATGTATTGTATTGCCATGTGTAGTCAAGTCAAGTGAAGTCATTCTTTATTTGTAAAAAGGCTCTTTTCAAATATCAAAGCACCTGTACAACCAACAATCATAAAAACAATTTCAAGCAGTTACAATCCAAGACCAAAAGGTAATTAAAACAATTTAAGTAGCATCAGGGAACTCCAACTCAAACAAATGGGTCTTCAACTCTGACTTGAATGACTCAGTGGACAGGCACCCTCTCACCCGGCAAGATAGAGAATCCCACAGGGTTGGGGCCACAAAAGCAAAGGCTCTTGCCCCTGAGTTCTTCAAACAGACCATAGGAACCTCCAGCAATCCCTCATCAGTGGAACCGAGTGGGCAGGAGGGGCAGTAGGAACAGAGGAGGTTTTGCAAATAATGTGGTCCCTGTTCATGTAAGGCCTTATAGGTCAGCAAAGTGATCTTGAAGGTGATCCTCCACCACACTGGCAGACAGAGCAGTTCACAGAGCAAAAGTGTGATATGGCTAGATCTTGACAAGCCAGTCAACAACCTGGCTGCCTTGTTCTGCACCAGCTGCAGGTGACAGACGTCCACCCTCAGAAGCCATAGGTGTAGAGCATTGCAATAGTCAAGGCAGGTAGTCACAAAGGCATGGACCAACACTGGAAGATCCTCGGGTGGAATAAGGTGCTTTATCCAGGTGATGTTCCACAGATGGTAAAATGAGGTCTTGACAATGGCTGACACCTGGGATTTAAGTGTCAGTTCACCGTCAGGTACAACGCCCAGATTCCGCACCCATTCTGAGGTCCTCAAATGGTTGCCCCCCCAGTAAAAGCCTGGATGGCTGACCAGGATGTAATCCTTCTGCCCGACAACCTGGGTCCACCACCAACACCTCAGTCTTATCTGAATTCAATCTCAACCAGCTGGCACTCATCCAGTACTGAATCTCAGCAAGGCAGTTGTCAAAGACCAAAACAGTATCACCCCATTCAGGCACAAAGGACATGTACAGCTGAGTATCATTTGCATCACAGAGAAAACTCAGCCCATACTTCCTTATAATGTCTCCAAATGGCAGCATATACACCGTGAATAACATGGGAGACAACACAGAGCCCTGTGGCACCCGACATGAAAAAGGGAGAGGGGCCGAGAAAAAGATCCCTGACACCACTCTCTGAGATTTGCCCATGAGGAATGAATGGAACTATCTGAGGATTGTACCTGACAGTCCACAGATCAACCACAGGTGCTCCAGTAATACCCCATGGTCCATGGTGTCAAATGCTGAGGAGAGATCAAGGAGAACCAAAATTGAATGGCTTTTCCGATCTCTCGCCATCAGATCATTTAGTACCCAAAAAAGGGCTGTCTCAGTACTGTGCCTCTTCCTGAAACCAGACTGGAGAGGATCATAGCCATCAGGGGTGATAAGACAGTCCTCCAGCTGCAACGCGACTACCTTCTCAGTAACTTTACACACAAAGGGAAGGTTAGAGATAGGTCTGTAGTTCACTAGACAGTCTGGGTTGAGGGAGGATTTCTTTAAAAGGGGATGTCACCACCGCCTCCTTCAAGGGGCATGGGAACACATCCTTCTCCAATGAACACCAGACAATCTCAGCCAGGACTAGTCTGATGACATCCACATACTCCACCAGGAGATGGGTAAGACCAGGATCCAAACTACAGCAAGCTGGTTGCAAGCCTAGGACAATCTTCATGATATCAGTGATCGCTGGCAAATTAAAATTCGCCCAGACAGACTGGGTGCCTGTAACCTCCCACTGACAGTCACAACACTCATCAGAATGTGCTAGCTGGATCTCTGACCTAATGGTGGCAACCTTATTTGCAAAGAATCTAGTGTACTGCTCACACTTTGATTGTGAAAACACTTTCCAATTCTGCAGACAGGTTGGATTGCCCAGCCTGTTGATAGTTTGGAAAAGCTGAGGCAGTCGATTTCTTGCTGCAGAAATCTCCCTGGACAGGAACTCTGCCTTCTTATGGGAGATTTCTGACTGATAGTCCAAATAATGGGACATCAGTCTAAGCTTGCCATTATCTAGACCTGATTTCTGCCAGCACCATTCCAACCTTTGCCCCGCTTGCCTCAACTCCTTCAAGGTCCCATCAAACCAAGGGGACTAAGGATGAAAAGTGAGTGGGTGAATGCAAACAGGAGCTATGGAATCCAGGGCCCTGATACCACCCTATTATAGTAAAGTACAAGGTCCCCCAGATCCAAACATTCCATCGGTCTACCTGATAGGTCCAGCACAGCCATTAGATCCCCGGGGGGGTCACACCCCTTAAAGGGTGATACCAGACCATCTCAGAAGGGGCAGATCTACTGAGGGGGAGCCACAAAATGGAACCTTATAGTGTGATGGTTGGACCAACTGACTGGTTCCACCACCAGGTCAGAGACCTCCATTCCCAGGAGGAACACCAGATCCAAAGAGTGACCATAACTATAGGTTGCAGTGATAACTACCTGTATAAAGCCCAATGAGATCATCAGTTGGAGGAAGTCCTGACCAAAATGAGAGAGTTCATCATTGACCAAGGCATTAAAGTCTCCCAGGGCCAACCACCTGGAGGACTCCAACACCATGTCGACCACAAAGTCTGGAACATCATGCAGAAAAGCTTTCTCATCCCTAAGTGGACAGTAGATGAGAAGTATCCTGCAACCCACACCTGCACCCAAGATACACTTGAAAGATCTGGTGGCCCCCCAATGGTACATCTATAAGATCCAGTTCCATCTTAACACCGATGGCTACACTGCCACCCCTATAATCCAGTATCAGGCAGTTCATCACTGTGTACCCAGCTGGAACTGCTGATTCCAATACAGGGCCAGCATTTTCATCCAGTCAGGTCTCGGTGATGCAAGCCAGGTCAGATGTTCCAACAAGATCAGCAATTAATGCTGTCTTACTCTTTATCAACCTGGCATTGCATAACACTGCCCGAGTTGGATGGGCTCTCTAGGAAGAGCGCATCATTTGCCCATCACCAATGGAACCCTTGGGTATGGGAACCAGGCAGGGAGGACTCCTTTCCAGGACCCATTTTGCCCCAGGGTGCCTCCTTGAACCCACTACCCAAATCCACCCACTCCGCTCCACCCCCCCAGGCCAATGGTCCCACCCCCTCTGACCCCCCCTGCTATCTCCAAGGCCTGACAATGCCTGTAGACCTCGGCAGACAGTGGGGGGCAATCGAAGGGGTGCAGGTCCCTCAGCCTGGAGGGGGAGTAGTGCCTGCCCACAGAAGAACATTCCCAACACATGACTACCTAAATTCCCAGCAGCAGTGTACCCTATAAAAAACAACACTTTCGACTCAGACAACACAAATTAATACAACATTCCTGCCCTCAAAAACCCAACTCAACCCCTTAAAATATCACACAAAATAAAAACTAAATACACAATGAACATAATAATTAAAATATCACAAAAATGCTCAGGTTAAATAATTCAGTTATTTCACTATTCAAAAAGAGTTGCTTAGTCTGTCATAAAAAGTCCAGATGAATGTCCCTTCTCACTCTTGCTGCATAGGACCCAAGTTCCAACAAATACTCATGTAGGCAACCATCTCTCACATGGGCCTCATAAAGCACCACAGAATAACAAATGAATATTTACCAAAAGGCACTCTCATGGCCTTATACTCAGATTAATGTCAAATCAACCCTAGTTCCAGCTAGCTCTGATTCCAATAATAACAGTCACAGAGAAGGAAAAATATCTTCTTTAAAAGACTCTCCTCAGTTCTGCAAATCAATTGTCAGCCAGAAATTATCCCCCACTCCTTACCATGTGGGTCTTACCTGAGTCAGTTGTCTTCACAGATGCCCCAGGGACAATTCCCAGGCCACCCATGTTAGGAAACAGAATTATTGGCTGGGGTCACAGGGGAGGAACCCCCAAAATGCCCACCACCCCATAGGGAAAATAGGCCCAATTAATCCCACCCTAGCAGCCCTGAGGACACAACCCACCTACACGAGATGCTGTGTAGGCTGAATTCAGTGCAGTGTGAGGATCTGAGAGCTGGTGTTAAGTGTGCTTTGTATCTTTGTGCCTAGAAAGCTTTGGAAAGCATTTAAAACATGCAGTTTGTTTTCCCAATAAATCACTCCATGAAGTGTTTACTGTGCCTTTTGCCTCTAGATCACCAATTATTTCTGGTATTTGTTGTGATTTTTTAGTTTTGTTTTCTGTATTCCATGTATTGAAACTACTGTGGCAGGGGGGGAGCTTAGCTGCAGCAACCTCCCGCATGAAAAAGGCAGGCTAAGCAACCTTTTTAGTCTTAGCAGGCAGTTGTAGTCAGTGTTTTGAGTGAATTTTTTTCCTGATTTCTGTGGTTTGTTACTTTAGTTCTGTTGAACAGTTAGGTGTGCTTTACTGAATTATTTTTGTCATGCTAGGTTGAGTAAAACATAAATTTAGTCAGTAACAATAACAGGTTTAACAGATTCCATCAGCACCAGTTAAGAGGCAAAAATTATAGAACAAATATGAGGTGAAATTGGCTGAACCAAAGGGTTATTAATATTTGGAATAAATTACCATCGAATGTAGTCAACAGTACTTCACTTGATAGTTTTAAGAAATCTCTTGATGTCTTTATGAGAAACAAAAAATACATCCCATAATATAAATGAATGCGTCCATATGGCCAATAGGCTGCTGACTCGTATTTTCCGTGATTCTGTGAGTATCTTAATTCCATTTTAATTGATTGATAGAAGTTAGCTTTTTTGTGTACATAGTAATGTCAAGATAATTACCTGATTTTTTGCATCTTCCGTATATCGCCTTAGTTCCTGAAATCATGTTGTGTACTGTTTGTGTAAAACCAAAAAGAAAACAGCTGGTGGTGGTGTGGGTACTGCTGCTGCTGGTTCAAGAGTCCAGAAGGAACTTGAACTTCAACAGAGAGCACTTCCACTTCCACAGGCATTCCTATCACCCCAACATGTCACAGAAACTTCCCTTATACCCTCCATGAACTGCTGCCTGCATGAACAGGCTACCACCTCCACCACCACCACCACTAACTGCTTTGCTCTGCTTTTTCTCTCACTGGGCCCAGTGATTTACTATGAGATTGGTCCTCTGGCACCCAACACCATGCAGGTCCCTTGCACACCCTGGTGGACAAGTATATTCCACGGGTCACAGCTAAAAAAAGACCACACAAATGGCAAAGACCACACAAGAGAGGGCTTGGGGTATTTATGAGTACTACAAGACTAAGTCCTTATGAAATACCAACTGAAAATAAATGTATAAAAAACTTGCAAATTAAAAAAATGAACATTCTCATAGGATAACATTGCTACTTTAACAAGCCATAATTATATCAATCTTTGAAGTTAAGGTATAATCTATACATCATAAAAGGTCTTAGTGGGTACTACAAGACTAAGTCCCTAAGAATTACCAACTGAAAATAGACATATTAAAAAATGAAAAATTCCAATAGCTGTAACTCCATCGATCGTTGTAGTTGAGGGACAATCTATATATCCAAAAAAAGTTTCAGTGAGTACTACAAGACTAAGGGCAAGATGCTTGTATCCAGCCCCGTGCCATGACACTTTCTGGCAGTGCACCAAACACTTCACCTGAACTGCACCCGATTTTACAGTCTTGGGTACAGTTCTGACAGTTTTCATGATTTAGGCAGCTTGCACCAAATATCTGGAGCAAGCTCCATAAAAAAGGCCCTCAAGACTGCTGCAAGTTAAACAAGAAAAAGTTGGTCTAACTTGTGGCAGTTGCCACACCAGATAGAATATCCCATTAGATTAAGCCCTATGCACCATATCATCAGCACACCGAGGCTTGTGGTGATTGAAGACTTTTGAAAATCCTGCCTAAGTCCCTAAGAAATACCAATAGAAATACCAATAGAAAATAGAATATAAAAAAGCATAACAATTAAACAGTGAAAATTCCTGTAGGATAACATTGCAACTTTAACAAGTCATAATTCGACCCGACCACTACTCTCAACAAGTGTGGCCACCTCTCTACACTGTACCACGTTGCAGTCCATCTGGGATACCGCCTGGAACCTTGCGACTTCTACTCCCGGAAACAACAATCAAAACTATTTCTTAAAGAGCTGCGACTCTGCTCCTTAAAACTCATACTCCTCCTCCTTCTCATCTCAGGCAGCGTCCATCCCAATCCTGGCCCTAGAAGCTCAGGCCACATACAAACTCCAGGTGCCCTTATCCTTGCAACCATTAATATCTGCAGCCTACTGCCAAGGCTGGATGCACTCCAAGCCCTCATATGCCAACACAACCCCTGACATCCTTGCAGTGGTGGAAACTTGTTGACACCTAAAGTTCCTGACTCAGCAGTAACAATACAGGGCTACAATGTCACAGGCTGGACCGGATATCCAAAAGGCAGTGGTCGGGCAATCTATATCAAAGACTCCTGTCTTGACACCCCGTAGCAACTCCATCACTTTCTGCCTCATCCCAGATTCTGCCAATAAAAATCGTCCTAGGTCCCAATCATAAAGCCCTGACTATTGTCTCCGTATACATCCAACCCAGGGGCCCTAAACATGGATTCAACAACATCCTAAACTTTATCAACTCTCATCCTCCTGAAGCTGAACTTATTCTACTAGGGGATTTCAACATAAACTGGTTAGCATCGAGCGCCAGTGCCTATAAAGACTCCATCTCAGCTGCTAACCTCATGCAAATGGTAAACTCCCCTACTAGGATTAACTACAAGACTGGCACCAGTACCATCTTGGATTGGGTCCTCACCACTCACCCTACAAGGATTTCTCATATGACCATTCTCCCAGACTCTCTCAGTGACCACTCCCCAGTCATGTGTGCATGGTCTAACAAATTCCTTAAGCCGCCTCCCAAAATTATCGCTAGCAGAGTCCTTCCTCATGGAAAACTTCCACATCTCAAACAACACCTGCTTCTACAAGACTGGCTACCCATCCATGAAGCAACAGATGTTAACTTGGCTCTTGATCACTTCATCTCAATTTTCAACAAAGGCTGTGACCTTTTTGCCCCTGCTAAAAGCGCGAAACAAAATCTCTCTCTCTAACCCATGGGTCACCGTGGCTCTTCTCTCACAGCTGAAACTAAGGGATCACCTCTGGGCAGTTGCCAGGGCCACTGGCAAACAACTGGACATCAAAATTACAAACAAGCACAAATGCCTGCACAAAAGCCATATGGCTAATGAAATCCACCTATTACAAAGGCGCTGTCACCAATACATGGGGAAATGGTCGTGCTTTCTGGGACAATATCAAGGATGTCACAGGGAAGCAGCCAAAAACCTCTCCAGCCATGTTAATGGTTGATGGATCCTCAACCCTCGACCCCAAAGTGATCGCAAACATCTTTAATACGGCTTTTTCAGACCTTAGTGCTGTTCTACCCCATGACTTTTTCAAAAACAGGGCCTAGTCCCCAAATACCTCAGCCCCTCAGTCTAACCATCCCCTATTCTACTTCAGGGAGGTAAGGCTGAATGAAACTCACCGCTATATTACTGCAGTTATCTCTAAATCTAGATCTAGTAGCAACACCCTGGATCTTAAGCTTCTGTTGCTCACCCTCGATGAGGTAATTCATCCATTAACAAAAATCCTAAACCTTTCTCTCAGCTGTGGAAAATTCCCAGACCTATGGAAAACAGTCATCGTGACACCCATCCATAAAAGTGGGGACAAGACGAATCACTCAAATTATCGCCCTATCTCCATACTGCCCCCACTCTCTAAGGCACTTGAGTGCATCGTGGCTGATCAACTTACCGACCACTTGGATAAATACAATATACCTTGTCCACAACAACACAGCTTCTGGAAAGGTCACAGCACCACCCACAGCCCTTCTTGAGTTCACTGGAGCTTTGCACAAATCTCTTGACAACAGCCTTCTCACAGGGGCCATTTTCATTGACTTCTCCAAGGCCTTCGATACAGTACACCATGGACTACTAATACACCAACTACTGAATGCCGGCTATCACCTGATCTTCTCTCTCTGGTTTAAAAGCTACTTAGAAAACCGTCACAGAGTAGTAAAATTGGGAACGCTCTTTCTAACACCCTGCCTGTTCACTCGGGTGTCCCACAGGGATCCATACTGGCCGCCCTCCTTTTAACCTTTTCTTAAACTCCTCCTTCACCACTGCTCTGAGCAGATCATACTATATGCCGATGATGCTTGTTGTATTCTCCACTCACAAAGATCCTGCAACTCTTCAACACTACCTTCAACTTGGTTTCAGTTCTGTAGAGACATGGTTTCTTAATCATAAACTGGTCCTCAATGACAAGAAACCAAATCATGCTGTTCTGCAGCCTCATAACCCACACACAAGCTGCACCACTTGGCTATCTCCCACCACCCAGGGGAACATCAGATCAGATGGGGTCCTTCAAATACTAGGGATACAGCTTGACCCTAATCTCTCCTATGGACTTCATGTAGATAATGTAGCCAGAGCTTGCTAATACACGGCTTGGTCTTCTCTACAAACACAGACCACACCTCACGCCAGAAGCTTTGAAGGTTGCAGTCCTGGAGTCTGTGATCTCTGTAATAGACTATGGTCTCATCATTTATGGCTCGGCCACAACACAACCTTTAGACACCTCTCAACTGCCTTAAATAAGGCATGCCAGCTCATCACTGGTGCTCACCGTCTCACCCCACATGTGACCTGTACACTCAGACTGGCTGGCTCCAACTATCAAACCAGATAAAGTTTCTCACCTGCTCCATGGTGAAAAAATCTACCTTGGCCTTGCACTTCTGGGGTCTCAACTCTGTTACAACACGGAATTAACAAATGATGCCTTAGGAGATCCACGCTACAGCTACTGAAAGTCCCCCTCACTGTCACACTTCACAGGGACATGTTTTTTGCTTATCGTGTGCCACTCTAGTTCAATGGCCTCAGCTCAACCATCTCCTCTGCCCCAACAATTGGTATGTTTAAAATTGGGCTCGGACTATCTCACTACCAACGGCTCCTGTGGCTGCCTAACTTAACCTTGTTTCTCCACTCTTCCTTTCTGCTCTAGTTGTCCCTCTCCTCCTCACTGGATTCTACCTCACATCTCGTATACCCAATGCTGCACTTTTCACCCTCTCCCCACCCTTCCACATTCCTTCTCCCCCCTCCCCTCTTCCCTCTCCCTATGACTCTGGCACTTCTTATCTGTTGTCTATTTTCTCTTACAAATGCCGCTGGCTGCCTTGTTACAATGCTACCCTTGAATTGTATTAATCTGTATTCTGTTTACAATGTCCTCATTGTTGTAATGTCTGTCTTGATGTTCCCCATAATTTGTATTTCTCTGACATGAAACCTTTGTAAAAGAGCCAAGGCTCAAAGGTATTTGTAATCCTAGACTTGATAAACAAATAAAATAAAAATAATTCTATCAGTCTTTGGATTTAAGGGGAAATCTATATACTGTATATAAAAAAATATCTCAATGAGTACTAGAAGACTAATACATAATACCATCAGATAAATTCATGGGGTATGCATAGGAACCTCAAAATTAACTTACAACTTCACCATGGTGCCCAATCCAAAATTTAAGTCTGATAATCTTCCAGAAAACACCAAATGTGTATCTCCTTTAGACTACAACCATATACATTTCAGACAAATTCTGCATAAATTGCATGAGTTATGCTTAAAAAATCCAAAAGGAGTAGTTGGTGAAAGTGGAGTGGTGGCATTCATGTTGGCAAATTATTCTCTGCCACATCTGTGGCATCCATGTGGTGGGTGCTAGGGGAGGTAGCAACAAGAGAATCAGTTCAAGAGGCAGAAAAATCTCTGGCTCAGGAACAGTGGTCAAGGAGGAGGAGGAGGCTGCTGGTGTCCTTTTGACTGCTAGCGATGGTGGCACTGAGCCTGATCTGGATAGGTCCCCAGTGTGGATATGTAGACTAGTAGCCAAACAGCTGGAAGCTTCTTTCTGTGCATTACAGAACATTGAGCACAGGCATCTGGAATAGTATTTGACTTTGATCGGGGGAAAAATAAATTGTACTAAGCTCAGTTGCAGTAGTAGCAACACTCTGGGTATTTGCCAACATGTCACACTGGCAGTGAAGAGTGTAACTGGATCACAGATGGAGGTCAGAAAATGTTTAAATTGCTCTTGACTGAGATTGATGAGTGGATACAGCTTGTGGTGGTGGTACCATGGGTGGGGGTGGCACAGATCTTCAGGCTATAGGGTGGGTGACATGGTACTGCTGACCCCAAGTCTTTGGTCTATCAGTAGCTTAATTTTGAGCCAACATCACCTTGGTGTACCCTAAGGAGAAGTTTCAGGTGAGATTGCCAGGTGAAATTACTAAGGGCAAATTTCATATTAAAATGGCAAAACTTCACAAAATTATTAACAGAGGTGAGCCTGGCAACTTTGCCTTAACTTTGCCAGTACATTTAAAACTTTGTAACATCTCTAACACTTGCTGCAACTTTTTTTTCCATGTACTTTCGCCAGGCACAGTTTTAATAAATAGACATTTTTGTTCTCTGTAATAGTAAACTGATGTATTAAAAATGATTAGACATGGTGGTTAAAGACTTGATGGCAAAACCCTTATTTCTGTCCTCCTTAAAACAAAATGGTCTTTATTTTTATGTATGAACTGAAATTTTTGGCACAGCACTTTATGTGAGACCAAAGAATTCTTGGATCAATCCAGAAATCATCCACCTCATGATCAGGGCACCCAAGTTTTTGTGGTGCCTAGAAAAGGTATTTCTGGACCATCTGCAAAAATGGACACTAGAATCTAGCTAAACAGGTCCCATTTACATATGCTCAGGTGTTTGTTTTTGAAAGTACATGGCAGCCAAACTTTGGAACACTGCCATTATCCTGACTTAATGCAGGTAGTCACTCTGTTTTTAAAACACATTGAAAGTCACACTTGCTGCAGCAAATTAATTGTAATTGTTTTTAATGTTGTATATTACTGATGTCATATACTTTTTTTCTTTTATCTTTATTAATTTCTTGTGCCACTTTGGTAACTGACATGGAACCTTTGTAAATGAGCAGTTATGCTCAAAGGTATTTATCCGATTGCTTTAAATAAATAAATAAATAAAATTTGTATACCTACTATGCTATCTAACTACAACTTAGTGGCTATGGGTCACTCCTGAAAAGGGTCTTTGGCTCAGTGTACTTAATCTGGTCAACAAAGTGAATATATAAATTTGACATATTTTCTAACTTAAAAAAGATGGTGGCCTATCTTGACCTAAAATGTTTTCTCATGACCCAAACACATAATTAGGTGTGACCTAAAACAGGTTGCTAAAGAATAATTTTTGAGTCATATCAGAGGTTTATCCTGAAACCCTACTAAATATACTCAAAAGTCACATTTCAAAACCTAATAACTCTAGAAACAATTAATATTTTTCACAAAACATTTAAAAGGTACACCCTTAGCACAATTCCTTCTGCCCTAGAAGTTTAGGAATGAAATTCCAAACTATCTTTGCTGTAGGAGAGAACAGAAAATGGCCATAAAGTGTCATTTTAACAGTTGTTGATGTTCCTCACCTCAGAACGTGGCTGAGCATCCATTATGAAATTTCGACATCTTGAGAACTTGCAATCCAGCTTGCACATGCCAAATTTTGTGAACTGCAACAAACAATGCCAAAGTTATTAAGGTACAAACACTTGGGTTTAACATTAAATACCCTGCTCAAACCTAACTATATTTGTGCTACCATGCACATATAATATATATTCTTTGCAAATCATTATGTTAACGTATCAGTTAGGGTTCATGTTAATGCCACAAAAGTATGGAAATGTGGCTTTTCAGGTTTCCCAAGCCTAACTCCCCACCCTCACCACCGAGCAGCAAAGGAAAAAAAACATTAGGTTTTGGGTCTCTGGAGTATTAGAGAATCAGTAGTGGTATCTTCCTTGGCATTGTCAACCCTAATGATCACCCCTTCCTCAGACCCTAGCCTCCTGTGTGAAGTGCAAGGTATAGCTCCAATCCAGTGCCTCATAGTGATACACTCTTCAACTGTAGAGACGTATGTCTCTTCAAAGGTAGAAAAGTTTGTCTCACCACATTTCCAATGGAACCTGTTGTAGCTTTCTTCAAAGGACCATGGGCATTAGGGTTGACAACCACAAGGAAGATCCCACCACTGATTCACCAAGACCCAGGAGACTCAAAACACTAATGTTTTTTCCTTTTGCTACTTGGAGTTGTGGAGTTAGGGTTGTAAACCCTAAAGCCACATTTCCCTACTATAATGGCATTAACCTGAACCCTAACAGGTGCATTAATACAGTTTTTGACAAATAATTTCCTTCCTTTCTTTCTGAGATACTGGAATCATATCTTCATTTACACATGTCCCATTGGGAACTGCATGAACAGATGAAGGTGCGCAGGACCCTTTGGGTCTTACACCAAAGGAAGTCTCCATTCTGCCTATGGAAATGCATCAAGAATTCATGGGGCTATCTGGTGGACTGTGGAAGCACAGGGTCCTCTGGGTCCTGCACTTCCATATGCCATAGTCACAGATGCACAGGACAAAGAATCCATATCTCAGTCAAACCACAGGGCCCTCTGGTACCCACAGGTGTAGAGGTGTGGGGCCCTAAGCCAAGAGAAGAGTTCTCTTTACTATATGGCACATGGGCCAATGTGGGTAACCCTGCATCTACCCTTCTCAGGCTGGGAGGTGGTTTCTCATGACAGTGTCTCCCCCTCAGCCTCACTCCATCCATCTGTGTCACTGGGTTTGCCGCTGGACTCAGTTTACTGGCATAGGATCACAAAGCACTACCCACTGAAGTAAAGGCTGGTACTCTACATGAGGTTTCTTAATTTTTTTTTTATTATTTTTACCTCAGACAATATAGATGGCCATTTTATTATACCCCCTTATAAACATGACATGTGGCATTTATAGACTAGTGACCAAAACATAATTTTACACTACTAGTGTAAAAACACATCTTGTCCAGAATTTGAAAAACAACACCTCTCACATTAAAAGGACACTGTCAACCTTTCCCTTAGGTCTTAAACTGTCCCATATTTAAAATACACATTTTATGATTGTTTACATTCTTTAGGATATGCTGATGTGGTTGGTAGTTTGATTCTGATCCCTTTTCCTTTTAAAAGTGACAGACTACCCACCATATTGGTGTCACCACACCAACATGTGTTTGTTTACATTTCTTGACCAACTCCCACTGTATCTTTCCTGGACATGGGAACACCCTGAATACAGTCTAGCCATTCAAGATGCAGTGGGTGGAGAGGAAGCTATTGCATCATGAGTACCTGCTCTGTTTGAGGTGTTCCTTATGTTCAGAATATATGCAATAAAAAAAATAGAAAGGATTTCAAACAAACAAGATTGAGTATACTTACACCATTACATGCATTCCAGTTCTGCTATGAAAAGTTGCAGATTAAACAACCAGCAGCACCAATTAATTTTAGGTAGGTAAGCAATTATAAAATGTGGGTTTTCAACTAGAAATAGTATGATGCAAAATGGTTGACAGTGTCCC
This sequence comes from Neoceratodus forsteri, assembly GCA_016271365.2. Lineage (NCBI taxonomy): Eukaryota > Metazoa > Chordata > Ceratodontiformes > Ceratodontidae > Neoceratodus > Neoceratodus forsteri. The sequence continues at coordinate 49,265,794 of CM057450.1, read as the reverse complement.
TTTAATGAGATGGTGTTAAAAAAATGGCTATGCTGAAAGTTTGGAGTCAAATTATTGAAAATTATAGAAGTTATGAGAAAATATTCATGGGCTGCAGAATTTTCAAATTCCAGCAGAATGAAATTTCACAGAATTTTCAAAACTCTGCAAAATGTTGTCAGAAGCTGAATGGTAGAATTCCACTGCAGAAAATGCAGAATGAGTTTTCTGCTATATTTCTGTGGAATTCTATTCTGTGGATCTCAATATTTTTTTGCTGAAATGTTTGCATAATTATTTTTCATGGAAAAATGCTGTTCTGTATAATATAATTCCATTGATCACAGCAGGCAAAATTCCATTGAAGGGCCAACAAAATTCTGGCAGGAATTCCACTGGTGCAATGGTCATTCTGTGCTAACTCTGCCAGCAGAGTTCAATATTTACAGAGCACTAGTGAACATTAAAATATTTAAACTTTCATGCTGTCTTCAATATTTTTACACCAAATTTTCAACACACCTCATGAATCTGGTAGAGGAAATGTTCAAATCCCACCCCAAACATGATCTTGATAGCAACTATGAAATAATTTTCAGTATGGGTTTGAAAAATTTTCACCTGCCTTGATTCATGAGGCACCACATTAAAAGACTGGTGTACAAATACTAAAAATTAGCGAAGTTATGAATGAACATTGAAAAACGTAATGTTTACTCATAATTTAATAATTTTAGCATGTTTTTATGCCAAAGTGTTATCATAGCCTTTTTATGACCCCCAAATCATGAACCCAGTAGGTGAACATTTTAAATCCCATCAGAAATGTAATTTTGCACAGTGACCATGAAATCATCTTGTTCAGATTTGAAAATTTCACCATGCATGTTCATGAGGTGAGGCCCAAAAGCAGTGTTGAAAATTTTGAGTAGAAATACTTAACAATGTCAAAGTTATGAGTAAAAGTTCAAACCCCATTGACCAGGATATTTGTGGACAATGACTACTTGGTGACAGTGATAGAAAAAAGACAACGACTTGGACCCATTCTGTCCCTACTCAGAGAACAGCAGCTGAGATTTCACACACAATTCCCTGCCTGCTTGTGGATCTTCATTCCTGAGGGGCCAGTCACTTATGACAATTGAGACATGGCCATAGCAGAACTGGCCAAAAAAGGACTACACCCAGCCTGACCACAGTGACTACCTACTAGGATGAACATGCAGAGCCAGAGTCTACCAACATTTCCAGTAGACATTCACAAATAGAAACAACAACCAGTGGCAACCCTGAAAGACATACAGGAACTATTACAATCCTTTGCTAAAGTATTATATTTTATGTATATTAATGTGGTACCTGTGTTTTTTCCTGTTTTAGTTCCTTGGGAAGAGAGCTTCTGGTTGCAGAGGGGACATGAATGTGCAACTCAGGCTTCTCTATTTCTTCTGACCATGTGGCTAGACTGTTTCTCATTACTGCTCCTTTCTCTGTTGCCTACAGCTATCTTTAAGGGGACCATAGCAGGTAAACTGATTAATTGGTTAAATCGGGGAAGGTACTGATCATTCTTTATTTGCCTGGTCCTTGGAGTGGGTGGGAGGGGTGCTCTCTGATCACTGTGGGTCTGGAGGCAGATGAGGAAACTTTAAAAAAAAGATCCGACTTACAGTAGACCCTGATAATGGGAACAGTCTACTAAACCAAGGACAACAGTGAACTAAGTACTGTTCCAGCTGCAAAATTGCCCACTAACATCTTATATGATGATTGGAGGACTGCTGGAATCAGTTAGCCTGCCAGTGAGGAACTTTTGCTGCCCACCGGAAAAATTTAATTTGGAAACAATGTGGTGACTAGGATGCCTCCCCCTCCCAGGACAGTGTCAACTGAAGATACATGGACCTAGTGATCAACATACAAACACTCCTGACTTTGGTGAATTACTCAAATTACCTTCAGGTTACCACCTACTCGATTTTTGACCGAATAGTTGATTTTCTAAGTCCAGATTCGGTCCTCCTGTTTCACCATTGCAAATTCAGTTTTTATGGTGGGGTCAAGCAGCATCTGTTAGATTCCCCACTAACTGTTTCCATTTTCTTCTCATCTGACTGTAAGCAAGTGTCTGACATTTTAGTGTGATTGCTTGCTTGCAGTGCATGCTAATCAGGAAGTGCCTTCAAGAGCAGGGCACTTAAAGAGCCAATGTGTCCCTGTCTGCTCAGTTGTCACCTCTAACTTCACACCAGCAAATTGGTGAGATTATTCACGGAAGGGAACAATACCACCTTAATTAACACCTTCATTTTTCTGAAACCAGACAGGCACCACATTAGGGTAGCTTCCTGTCCCAGTTTGGACTGTACAATGTGTTTCAGAAACTTTACCTGCTAATCAAGTTTTCTTCAGAGGTAGTACTTTTTCAGTCATTTTGAATGCTCACATGCTTGTAAAACAGATTCTGTTAAATCCTTCACCATTTTACTTGCATGGTCAGATTGCAAACAAATTTGATGTCATGCAGACCTTTGTTTGTATACCAGTCAGTCTGAGAGGTGTAAAGTAGGGCTAATAAGACCATTAGCACAAATCAAACCAATCCTTTCCAGGCTGCATTGTGAGTATGGTCTTTGACTGCTGTGATAAGGAATACTTTATACCTTTAAATGTTCCCCATTTTTTCTTTTAGGGTCTGTCCTATGTTTTAATATTTGTTTCCCCTTTTATTGTTAAATTAATAATCTAATATTTTATTTCATTTCTAACAATACTATGCCTCTCTCTCCTCAGTAGTTATTGTTGTCAATTTTCATACTACTTGGATATTCCAGGAAGACCAATCCAGGCCTTTCAGATGAACAGCACAGAATAATGTGGCTAATGTCATGCTAAGCTACAGAAATGAGAAAAGGAAGAGAGAGAGAGAGCAGTAGCTGATGAGACGACAGGAACACAATCTAGATTTGATGGCACTGCAAATTTAGGCAATTTATCAAAAATTTTTCAAAACATTATTAGTTTTTTTTTACCAGAAGAGACACTCTAAACTAAAGTTTGTTTACAGGTTCAACCTGAGAGCACAAGGGAATGAAGTGATTTGTGTAGGGTCACAAAGTATGCAAGTTTGGGCTGTAAGATTCAAACTCTGGTCTATGCAGAATTGCAGCTCAGAGCTTTAAACCATCATGCTATACTCGCCTACATGCTACATATCATATCATGCTATCTGCTATGTATGATTGACATGGAAAACAAAATAGGGTATTTAACAGCATAGAATAGTTCCTACCACTTTTAAAAACTTCTCTGACATTACAAATAACTTTAGAGTAGGAGCAATGGGAGGGACAGTAGCACATCTTAAATAGGCAGATGATATTTGTAATTACATGTCATCCACCATTACTGGTGTAGTTTATTTATTTATTGAAAGAGTTTTACCAGAAAAGGCCACCTGATCCAAACTAGCCAGTTGTCAGAAGTGTCCTTGTAGTCACTCGATTTGTCAACTAAGCTGTGTACACAGGATGGAAAGTCCCCTGAACCCCCCTCTCTAACCCCACCAAATGTTAACACACACTGAAATTTAAAATATTTAAATCTAAATCAAATAAACCAAAAATAATAATCATGATGTAATTTAAAGAAGTTGTACACAATGTTATATCAGCAGCAATTCTGAATAAATCAAGTGAATCAAGAGTCCAAGCAATGCCCTCACTAGTCATAAAAGGGACGGGGTTAGGGGTGGAGTTTGGGGGTGTGGTTTAGTATTCGGTTTTCATCTCATCCAAAGGTGGCAACCCTAATTCCCTTGTAAAACAGAACAACAACAAAACAAATCTATAGACTAACCTACTGACTCTATTGTTTCTGCTTCCTCTCTGTGCTTAAACTATCTCTTTGAATATCATGTGGCTGATATTTCGTTTGAGAGAGAGGAAGTTAAATAGTGCTATGTTGCCTATTTATTAAAGTAATAATCTGAATCTACACATTGTTAGAAATATGGTGGAGGGGTCTCCTGCGATACAGAAAGTGTACACATAAAAGTGTAGTGAGAGATTTACGGTGTGTGGGTGTCTCTCCACTGACATGTTCCCCCCTGGACAGACACAACTATGACTGGGATGGGAATTTGGAGGGGAAGAATAGGTAATTAAAAGCTGTTATGCTGATAAATGGAAAGGGAGATGGTTGAGGAATGGGGAGACTGTCTCAAAGATGGATAACATTGTTGGAATGGCTGTCTGGAGGGACAGGCAAGGGCAAATGTATGATCGCTCCTGCCTCACAGATATGATTGGTCAATAAATCACTCTCCTTAAAACAGAGGATATTAATTGATAGCCCTAGAATGAACCTAGGATGAAATCAACCCTGATTTGTTAGAGCTGCCATTGCTTGGGTGGGCCCCTTCAGATTTGTCTGATGGCCCCGGTTGCTAGCATTTGAGCTTGGGTGGAAAGGGCTCATGGCTTAGTGATGGGAACAGCCAAGTTAAATTGGAAATTGGGCTGCAAGGGATAACAGTGCTGGATGCACATGGCAATATTTACCCATTTATCTAGGATGAAGTTGATAGAGGTTCCAGAATTGATGAAGTTGAGATGAGGGGTGCCTCAGAGGGAGCTGTGGTGACAGACAAATGGTAACACTATATAACAGTGGATATAGAGAAATTACCCTATATAGCAATTATGGACCCAGGGGCACATCCTAGAGGGAAGCCTTATCTATCTTTTCCTGTAATCTCATTTCCCAGTATTACCTGAATGATAGACTTTGAGAGGGAGTGGAGGGGAGAGTTCAGCTTATTTTTCCTCCTTAGTATCATTGTGTAGATATTCTTCAGCCATTTACATTGGCGATAGTTCCCCCCTGCTTTTCCCTTACCCCAAGGGGAGGCTTTTCCCACCCCCGGGAGACCTGAGTCCTTACTTGAGCTCAACTTTTCTCCTAATTGTGGTGCTCTCCTCTATTAGAGGAGGATCTACGAGGACTCAGGGAACCACCTAGCTGGTTCCCCTACTATATCTTGAAAGTCACTTCTCTCTGTCATCTGACGATGGAGAAAGGAGATTTTCCTACCTCTTGACAACTTGGACCCCAGTCCACCCACTTCCAGAAAGCAGTGGGTGGGCCTGAAGCAGTCCTCTTTCACCTCAAATATAGAAGCATATCCTGTTAATCCTTTTATAAATCGTTTTCTATTAGGGTACCTCTTGTGCCCAGATATTATGTCTGTTTTTCAATGTTATGTAATTGGTTCTTGGTGTTCTTGTTACTGCTGCCTAGTTCATTTTTGCACATTCAGTCCTAGAACATTGCCTAATTAGGTACTTAGTCAGGTTGAACTTAAAAGACAGAAGCAAAGGAAACCTAGAAGACAGGGACTATGTCAATTTCATATGAGCCTCATGGACCCTAAAGGGAGTAGTATGTTTCATACCTTTTGTCAGATGGGTACCTAGAAGCAGATTTAACTCATATGCCCATACTCATGGTCTGTCTAATCCCCAGCGACTGTTTATTTACAAAACATCAATGGTTAAATAACCCATTAAAAAGACGTAAGGTGCTTACCTCAATCAGAAAAAATGCACCAGCTTTTGTTCTCCTGCAGGAGACTTGCCTCTCTTGGGAAGAACATGATAAATTAATGGAATCTGGATATTCCTCAGTTGTGACCTCCGGCTATGGTGAAGGAAAATGTAGAGGAACAGCTATCCTGATCCCAAAGTCTACCACTTTTAAGATGGTGACCAAATATTCTGACCCCGACGGTCACCTGACAATAGTACTGGGTCAGTACTTAGGAAAAGAAATAACATTAGCAAGCATATACTTCCTCCCGGAATAGATAGCCCAGCAGTCAACCTTCTTTTAGATAAGATTTTAAAATATCAAATGGGACTCCTTCCAATTTGGGGGACCATAACATGACTTATGATCCAGCGGATACCAAGAATACTGTACAACCCGGCCAAACAGGTGCTACAAAGCATAGTAAATTTTTACGTAAACAGTGTGAGTGGCAGGACACCTGATGGTCTCTACACCCCTCTAGCAGAGAATACACCCATTATTCCTACCCACATCGGATATATACCCACATAGACTATATGCATATCTCTAAAGAACACATATATTTACTGATGAAATGCAACATACTACCCATCTCTCTGATCATGCTCCCTTTTTCCTGACCTTGAGGTGGAGAACAGAGAGATTTGATACTCTATGGCAGTTTAACAACTTCCTTTTAAATTCTGAGAAATTTAGGTCATTAGTACAAGAAAAAATAGAAACCATTATAGCAGATAATACAAAACAAGACATCACACCAAGTATACTATGGGACACTGTTAAAATAGTGTTAAGGGGAGAAATTATTAGTTATTCCTCTCGGCTGAAAAGGCAAAGGGAAAAGGAGCTATACCAATTACATATACAGCTCAAGGAAACTCAGCGACAACATGTGCAAGGTGACCCACATGCAGGCCTGGCTCTTAGTTCCCTGCAACAAAAGATTCAGAAAATACTTAACCATAAGACTGAAACCACCCTGCAATTCCTTAAGCAATGATACTATGAGGGAGGGGCCAGAGCTTCTAAAATCTTGGCCTATCGGCTTTGAAAAAAGAGAATGGAATCTGCAGTAACACAAATTAAAGGCCTTATATAAAATCTCAAATTTATTGATCAAGAGAAAATCTTAGATATATTTCAATCATATTATGAAACCCTATACACCCCAGAACAACTCACAGATCTTAATAAGATAACTACTTTTCTAAATGGCATACTGCTTCCATGTATTTCACAGACATGCATACACAAATTAGAAGCACCCATCTCTATTGAGGAAATAATGTTGACTATTAAGAAATTAAAAAATAATAAAAGCCCAGGCATATATGGATACACAGGGAAGTTCTACAAAGCCTTTGCTGCTAAGATTGCACCCTCTCTAACCAAAGTCAGTAACTGGGTATTAGAAGGTGAGACGGTGCTGCCAACATGGCATTTGGCTATTATATCTGCTATATTAAAACCAACAAAGATAGTACATTGTGTTCATTGTATAGACCGATAGCAGTGCTTAACATTGACTATAAAACCTATATAATTATTGGTGACCATAAATATCAGCTGGATTACTGTTTTGTTAAACATGCATATCAATCGGATTTTGGGTTACTATGTTCCAAAGGCAATAATAACCTGAAATCTGGATGATATGACACGTCATAATAATCTGAAATCTGGTTGATATGACATTCCCCAAAGAAACTGGTGCATTCCATTGTTTCACAAGAAGTATTTAAACTGTAGTATTTTCAACTGTGTTTTATTCATGTACAGTTCAATTTCTTCAAAAATAAATCTGCACTCTAGCGAAAAAACGTCTTTTTCTTTCAAGCTGCTAGACATACAGTCTAAACCTCCACACCAGCAATTATAAAAAATAAAGAATAGGTAAGTTTGATGTTATGGATTTTTTTCAGACACCCTTGGTGTGTGATGACCACATAAACCTCTTGAGCTTCACTCTGGGGTTTATAGGTCTCCTTACACCTCAATGTGAAAAAATCTATATTTCATTACCTAACCATTATTCTCTATATAGCCATACTGGCATGAAGGTTAGACCCCATACTACCTTTAATAGTGCAAATATAGCAAACAGGATTTTTCTGGGAGAGACAGGTGCAGAATAACATCAAAAGGACCCTGCATATTTTGCACCGTGTGGTAGAAGAGGAGACTCCCTTTCTCCTCCTAAATCTTGGCGCAGAGAAGGCATTTGACAGGGTTGCATGGGATTTTCTTTATGCTACCCTGCAGAAGATGCAATGCACTTACTTTATTACTTTCCTCAATGTGAGCACTTTCACACGTAACCTCTTATCTCCTGGCACTTGTACAGAAAAGACTTTCTGCTGACTGATGAACTCTAGTGTTAAGGTTGTAGTCACTGTAGCATATGCCAAACTGTATATATGACCAGAAAAAAAACAGTACTGGTCCATCCACTGTCTATGTTAAAATTGTTGTAACTTGCCAGTCCAGTGGTGCTGAGGGTTGAGGTGCTGGATGCCACAATGTGCACCACACTGGTGAACCAGGTTCAGGAACAGACTCAGGCCGACGAGGGCTGGCAGGGGTGAAGAAGGATTGAGCATCCCATGACCACTCTCCTTCCTCTCAGATGGGTGGGAATGACTGGCAGAGGCCAGCCACACTGCAGTGGCATGCCTAGAAAGGAAAAGGAGTGCGGCGGGCGTTAGCTTAGATGCCATTGCATGTCCGGCTCCCTGGGGTCAGAAAAGTGGAAAATGGCACGATGACCTCAGTGGCTAATGTCAATGCCCTGCAACCCCAGACATGAGAGGTGCCTTCGTTGGGGTGTGGCTGACCCTGTGCGATGGAGCAATTCGCACCAGACCAGGTCCGGGGGTATGGGTGCCAGCGGCTGGAGGTCATGGGGGCCCACTCCACTAGGGAGAAAGCATTCAAATAAAAAAAACAGTTGTAACATGTATCCTGCAAGCAATCTCAACCTGTCCATATCCGTTCTGTTGTTTCTTGTAATACTGCTGTTATTTGTTGATTGTAGCTCAATTTGTATGTACTCCCATCTCCCTTCCCCTCGGGTTGCACCTGGAATTGAGCCTGAGCTTAGTGTGTCTTTACCAGTTATCAATTGTTTAAATTGAAAAAAAATAAAGAAGATGTCCTTTTCAGCTACTTTCATAACCAACCTGCAGAATGTATATGCCACACAACAGGCGTATGTTAAAATCAATGGCCAAATTTCATCACCACTTTACTTGCATAGGGGAACCAGGCAGGGGTGTCCCCTGTCCCCACTTCTATTTGCACTCTACTTGCAGCATCTAGCCCAGGCCCTTAGACAACACCCACAAATCCCAGGCCTAGAAGTGGGTGGAAAAAGACAAGTATTTTCCTTATATGCAGATGATCTGCTGATATGCTTAACTTCACCTGACAAGTGTCTTCCTCATCTCTGGCAGACATTTGGTGAACGTGCAGTATATCGGAGGAATACAAACAAAACAGAGGCACTTCAACTAAATTATACCCTCTGACCTCAAACAATGCAAGCCTTCCAATTCAGATGGAATTCACCCACCTTAAAATATCTAGGAGTCAAATTAAAGTACCTCTACAATTGGAAACACTAAATAGTATAAATTATGCATCAATTACTCTGGACTTGGAGGAAGACCTACATCACTGGAAGGCTATTAACCTACCCCTGATACAAACAGTGGACTATGTTAGGATGAAAATCCTCCCCAGAATTCTTTACCCATCACAGACCCTACCTATTTCTCTACCAAAGTCTAAGTTCAAACAGTTGAATAGGTGTATCTCACAGTTCATATGGAGTGGGGCCCCACCAAGGATGCAATATACTACCTCCAATTGCCTAAGGTAAGCAGAGGATTGACATTACTTCACCTAGAAAGATACCACCAGGTGACGCAAATTCATACAGCCTTATATTGGCTAGCACCCAACTATTCAGCACTGTGGAAAAAATAGAACTAATTAGAGAGGACTTATTGTGAGTTAACCAAACAGATATTGACTAGTAATAGACCCCGACTGGGAGACAATGTGGAGAACCCCTTTACTATTAACGCATTACAACACTGGAGTAAAATGTTAACACAGCCAGCTCAGCAACCCTATAGATATCTGATAACCCATCTGGCATATACCGGTGATTTCTTTCCAGCTAGAATCGACCGTTCATACAGACAGTGGGAAAGGGTGGGCTTTTTTCACCCTGTCAGTTTAGACAACAAGCAGATTTTATAGATTTCCCAATGTTAGCAGGAAAATATGGTCTGCAACAGTCTGACCTATATAGATACATGCAGGTAAAGGTGTGTATACAAAAAGCAGACAGGGCCTGCCCTCAGCAACAACCTATACCAGCTGTTATTGAATTACTCCAGTTGGTCCTGTTAGGTGACCAATGAATAAATAATATCTAGACTCTATCAAGCTTTTACTAGACCTCAACCCATATTCTACAGACTATGTCAGGCAGAGGTGGCAAGATGACTTAAGAATATACTGTACATTACTCCAAATCAGTGGGGAAACTATTTAAGATACACACATAAACCAACATTCTTATATATGTGGAAGGAATTTCATGGAAAAATGTGATCCAATACTTTAAAATCCCAATACAACAAACACAAAATGATATTAGGATCACTTTGCACTGTTAGAGAGGATGTAGGAAACCCAGATTTTCTGGCTACACCCCATGTTATAAAACTTCTGGGTAGAATTTCAATGGGAATGGCAAGATTTATTTGGACCCACACTGACTCTCATGAGTTGGGTTTTTCTGTTCCTAGATATGCCAAAGTGATTCAGGATGACGGATGTTAGGAAAATATTAACCATCTGTATCCTGGCAGCCAAAAAGACCATCACAAAAACTGGCTATCCACCACCATTCCTACTATAACTTTATGGAATTCCATCATGAGAGACGTTTACAATATGGAAAGGTTAATGGCTGGGGTGTCCCAGGCTTTACTGAAATTTGAAATATTATGGAGATGATGGGTTATGTGTGAAATGAACAAATATAATGACTTTGTCCCATAAATGTATAAGAATGTATTACTTATATTTATTTCTCTTTCTGATCTTTTTAATGAGTTTCTGGGTTCATATGAATTGCATGCCTATACTCCTGACTGATTTTAACTGTAAAGCAGCAATGTTTTGCTGTCAATGTCCTGTTTGTTTGTTAAGAAAATAAATAAAAATAAATTTAAAAAAAGATGGACATCACAAGCAATATTTTTCTTAACAACAAGTAAATCATTTCTCATAACAAGCAAATCATGCAAAATAAGCCCTCATGCTCAGTGTTTTACTGTTCATATCAAAAGTTATCCCCAACAAATCCTTATAACTCTGGAACCATTTAATATTTTTTTCATGAAACCTTCAAAAGGCACTACAGTACCATGTGATAATCCATATCTAGTAATTCTTCATTAACCACACTACTAGATGTTAAATCCACCTGATTCCATTTTGACTTGATACCTCAGCTACACTCTGATCAGTAAGAAAATTCTAAGCCTTCAGCTTGGGAATATATGAGGGGGAGACGGGCTTTAATAACTGCTAAAGTAAGAATATAAGTGGATTTTCTATTTGAAACATGCTGTCTCTATTTAGACACAAATACATTTCTGGATTTAATCCTCCCTGTAATGAACCTGCTTTTTTGCCATGTTTTTTGGGCCTGTTTATTAGTTTTACTGTGAAATTATTCCTTGTTAATATGAATTTGATATGTGTCCCTGCTCTATGTTTTAGTAAGGGAATGTAATTGTTATATGTGTATATTATGTCTGCACTAATGATTTACATGTCTATATAGCATTATAGCTTGCTTTGTGACCAGTTAAATTTCTTCACTTCATTTAAGAAAGAATAAATAGTATATTTTAATATTTATCAGATAATATGAATATTTAAATTGGTGACATGTGATTGGCTGATGCCTCATATAAATACCTGAACACTTTTGAATAAATTCCACCCCAAAGAAAAAGCTGTTGGAGCTCTGAAGGCATGGGAGTGTTTTGTTTTGTAGGAGATAACACTGGCTGCACTTCATGTTGTAAGTTGTGGAAATAATTATAATTGAATTTGGCTCCTGAGTTCAGAATATGTTTTGTTTGCTCTTGGTAACTTACAATGCTCCATTTTTACAGCTTGATTAAGGTATCTAGGATTTAAACAAATATGTACAGTAAGTTACCATTCTTTTTGTCTATAATCATTAATGAACTGACCTATTCTGTTGATTTGCCTACTCTATTTATAACATCTTGTGCTTCCATGTGCTCTATATCTGCTTTCAATATATCACGCAGTGCAAATGGTACCTTTCTGCATGAGTGAATTACAGGCTGTGTTTTCTTATTTAATGTTATTACATGCTCTCCTAGCAGCATCCCTAACATTTAAAGTCTTGCTACTCAACTACCTGTGCATCATACTCTTTACCCTTTGTTTCCACTGCAAGTACTGCACTTTCTTCAGCAGATCGGCTTTCCAGATGCTCACAGTTCTAAACTAGGTTGCACTGCTTTTGCTTTACTCTGAATGTGAAGTGTTAAGATGCATTTTATGCTTCGGTGTTGCAATGCGCGTTCTTGCACTGGAATGTTAGCCCCCCAAGTATCCTGTCACTTTAATCCCAATGCCATGCAGAAGAGATCTATGCTCATTTAGTCTCTCTCAGACTTAAGAATCACTTGGGCCCCTGTGTCCAATTTAAATGGCATGATACTACCATTAACTACTAGGGGCAACACCTATTCACTATTGTTTTCTTTTATTGCAGTCACCACTTCTACAAACAAACTCTGGTCAGAGCCAATACGGCTACAAAATTATTGTAATGATCATGGTGAGAGCTGTGTAGAGAAGATGCAGCAGAGGGATGATGGATGAATCAGTTAAGGGTTTTTGTGGTTTATGGAAATTATAGTGCATCTTGTGGAGATCCTTATAATATGATCCTAAGTACACGGAAATGTCCTGCAATTATAAATGTGCAGATTTCAAAGCATCATCATAAATTCATGCAAATGTCCATAATAATGCACTGCACAGCAGCAGTAACTGAGAGATCACTGTAGCTAGAGCATGTAAGAAATAATGTTTCCATTTCATGGACAACATCAGTAATGGCAACCCATGGTTTATGACATAAGAACAACCATTATTAATACATAATTATTGTAAACTATAATTTCAATTAAGTACAGTGGAGTGCAGTGATAGAGGGGAGAAAACAAAGACAGTGGATGCAGGGGATGGTGGAGTGATATAATCATACTGAGAGGAATACATGACATTATTTATCTGTTATCATAGACATTTGCCCTTATTTTGCATCCTGCTGTACATTTTGTTCATTCATTATAGTTGCTGGATATTTGCTTGTGTTTAGGACATATAGCTATTATTATGGACATTTCCATGAATTTAGGGTCCTGCTTTGAAATCTGGGCCTTTATCATTGTGATACATTTGCATATCTTTACAATTCTATTTTGATCATGGGGAAATTTATGGGCTTTCTGATCAAATATGACTTTTCAGGCACTAATTTATCAACATTTTACTATGGGTTCTTTTGTACTCCTTGCTACTACTTATATCATTTCCTATCCTGCTCATTAACCTGCCCTGATATATCTATGTATCCTGTACCTTGTGGAGACCCTTATAATAGGATCCTAAATATGTAGAAATGTCCTGCAATTATAAATGTCCAGATTTCAAAGCACGATCCTAAAATCATGCAAATGTTCACAATAATGCACTGCACAGCAGCAGTGACTGAGAGATCACTGTAGTTAAAGCATGTAAGAGTAATGTTTCCATTTGGTGGACAACATCAGTAATGGCACTCCATGGTTAATGATGTAAACAATCACTCCTTCTCCAATGAAACATTCCTTTGATGTTGGCTGGTTCCGGCATTTGAACTCTCCAGAGTCACCATACTTTTTTTTTTATTTGGTTGTTTAACCAGGTATAGCACACTAAGCTGAAAGCTTTTTTACAGGAGTGACCTGGGAGCACAAGGAGGTTAAGTGACTTGCTCAGGGTCACACAGTATGCAAGTGGAAGCTGTGGGATTCAAACCCAGGTCTGGTCTGCTGGATGTCACCAGATTTGCAGCTCAGAGCCTTAGACCACTGCGCTATACTGCCTCCAAATATACTATACTATAAGGCTGATGATGACATCTCTCTTCTTATGGTTGGCATGTGCCTCACAGTTCTCTCCCCTTTGCTGTGGATCTGGTACATAATAAAATAGTACATGTGGTACTGTAAGTACTGAAAAGTCAAAGAGTGATCCCCTCTGTCTTACTAAGCATTCAGTACCCAGAAACTAGTCAAGGGGTAGTCTCACATCTTTTTATGGCAATATTTTCCTAACTCCTTATGTGTAAGTGTTGTATGCTTCCTCCAGTTGTCAGCATTCCTATTGTTGTCCAAATCTGGTTTGCAAATAAAAAAGTACAGCCCCAGAAGTTATCATTGTGTTTCTCCTCCATTTTTCCATCAAAGTTGCTGGAGGATGAGGTTATCAGAGCAAGAAACATGCTGGTATTGCACAAAATGCAGTTCCACCAGTAAACCGCTGCCAATAAGGATCTCCACAGACATGATTTCTGTAAATATGTATATTTGCAACATTTATAATTATCTTCCTTTGATATACTGTATTGCTGTATATGACTATTATTTTGTAATACTGTTGACTACTATTTAATTTTTTCTGTTGTATTATACTCCATGCCCCTACCTCAGCCAGGACACATCTAGAAATTAGCTGTCATGTGTCACTACATACCCTGGAAAGAGCATACCATGGCTGTTTCACAATGCACAATTATGAGTGCAGTTATTCTGCAACCTTGTGTTACATTTGTGTGTTAGGCCTCTGATATATGCCCACCTTGGTTACATGAACACACTTGACTCTTCCTCATGCCTCAGCACATACATAGGAAAACACATACCATTGCTTGTTCAGTATGTACAAATGAGACTTCCTTATTCTACAAACTTGAGTCTCACTTTGCATGATCATCCTCTGATATGCTAACCTGTGTTATTGAACACTTGCCTCTGCCTTGTTCCTCAGCATCTAAAAAGATAACAACATACCTTTGCTTGATCACTATGTATAATTGTGAGTTTAGTTATTCTGAAAAATTTTCTGTCACTTTATGTGATTGGCCTTTGATGTAAGCCCATCTGGATTACATAAAGACACTTGGCTCTACCTCATACCTCACTGCATACTCTGATAAGTGCACACCATGGCTGCATCACAAGGTACAATTGTTTCTACAGTTATTCTGCAAACCTTGTATCACTTTTGTGTGTTCAGCCTCTACATTTGCTCACCTAGGATACTTGAACATACTTAGCTCTGCCTCATGCCTCAGTGCATATGCAGGAACATGCAGACCATGGTTACATCACTATGTAGAAATGTGGCTGCAATTATTTGGCAAACCTTATCTCACTTTGTGTGATTGGCCTCTGATATACTATCACCTAGGTTACACGACCACACTTGGCTCTGCCTCATGCCTCAGCACATACCCAGGAAAGTGCATACCATGGATCTATCACTCTGTACAAATGTGACTGCACTCATTCTGCAAATCTTGTCTCTCTTTGTGTGATTGGAATCTGACATACACTAACCTGTGTTCATTGAATACACTTGGCACAGTTCCACCAAGCTGCATCAACAGGAATTCTGTCAATTGGCATTACAGCATTGGCACAATGCTGACAGATGGCATTGTGGTGACAGTGGAACAAGTGTTGTTTGAGGGGGGCTTTGCCTCTGCACCACCCACACTATAGATTACCAACTCCGAGTCAGAGTTGTTTCAGGGAGGGGGTGAATTCCCCAGAGACAGCAATGTCAGAAAACCCACAGACCATCACAGCAAACAGCTGATTCTGTTGCTGGATTATCTTCACTGTTTTCCCATCACTGTGGCACCAATATGACTTGGCTCACGTCACGCCTCATTGTCTACTAAGGTACCTTTCTCCATCACAGTGTGTGATTGTCTGCAGTTCTTCTGAAAACCTTCTCTCTTTCTGTGATTGGCTTCTGATGCTCACCCACCTGGGTTATATGAACTCACTTGACTCTGCCTTGTGCCTCACTGGATACTCTGGTAAGTGCATGCCATGGCTCCATTACAGTGTACAATTGTGAGTGCAGTTATCCTGCAAATCCTGTGTCACTTTAGTGTGATCAGCCTCTGCTATACGCTCACCTCGGTTACATGAAGACATTGGCTCTGCCTCATGCCTCAGTGCATTCCGGAAAAGAGCATACCATGATTCCATCACTATGTTCAAATGTGACTGCACTTATTCTGCAAACCTGATCTCACTTAGTGTAATTGGCCTCTGATATAGACTACCCTGTGTTAAATGAGCACACTTGGCTCTGCCTTATGCCTCAGTGTCTACCCAGGGAACTGCATACCATTGCTTGATCACTATGCACAATTGTGAGTGCACTTATTCTGAAAATGTTCTGTCACTTTATGTGATCTGCCTCTAACATATGCTCACCTGGGTTATGTAAACACACTTTGATCTGCCTTGTGTCCCACTGCATATCCTTGTAAGCATACACCATGGCCCCATCACCATGTACATTTGTAAGTGGAGTTATTCTGCAAACCTAGTCATTTGGTGTGATCAGCTTATGATATACACTCACCTTAGTTATGTGAACACACTGGGCTCAGGACTGTGCTTAGTGTCTACCCAGGTTACTGTATAACTTTGTTCGATCACTATGTATAATTTTTGAGTGCAGTTATTCTGCAAACCCTGTGACACTTTTGTGTGACCAACCTGATATACACTCACCTTTTTTACATTAACACACTTGCCTCTGCCTCGTGCCTCACTGCATACTCTGGTAAGCTCATAATAGGCTTGATCCATGTGCAACAGTGTATACCCATGCATGTGCATATCACATTACCATGACAGTATGCTAGTCTTGGATTATACACTTCTTTGCATTGTAAGCCACAAAAAATCACTTACTCCAATGTAACAAAAGTTACACATTATTTTTAAAGTTCTGTTCTAGCCACATCCGTGGCTCCAGTTCTGATATATCTGCAGTAATGTGCTGCAGATACCAAGCCAGCTCAACACATTTTTAAGTCTTCTCAGAAAACATGCCAACATGCTAGGGAAACCAGAAGAGTGGAGATTTTCCCAGCCATATTAAGTTACTGTTCACTTGGCATTCCTGTGTGAGTGACAAACCTTTTCTCTGGAATCTCCCTCCCGTGTAGCAAACACACACACACACACACACACACACACACACACACACACAATCTGATCACAATGACAGAAATCCTTCACAGCCTTACACTATGTTAGGAAGTGCTTGAGTGCTGGAATCCAGGAGCAATCCAAAACAAAACAATACCTGTACCATGCAGTACTATGCACTCCATCAAGCCCAGCAGTGTTGAACATTACATACATATTCTGTAGGTTACAGTCAGTGATTTCAGAAAAAAAAAATATATATATATATATATATATAGATGTATTTTATCCAAACCATCAGCCTCCATTCAGTGCACATTGTAAGCTTTATTTGTCAAAGGCTGGGAATAGATTGGTACTGAAACAGTTAACAAATCATACAGATGGCAATAAATCATTGTTTACTGGCACACACATGTACACACACACACACACACACACACACACACACAACACACACACATATACCTACTTTGGAGAGAAATGTAATTTGAATCTCTGCTGGAACAATGCAATCTCATTACAAACTCAATTTTGACCAATGGGGTATTGTTTAGATAAAAAATCTCTGACAAGAAGGTTTAGGTGTCCTTTAAGACTAAAGACAGCAGACAGGAATTTCTCAGCTCATTTTACCATGCTGCCTGTGCCATTTACAGTGAGCGTATCCACTGATAGTTATTCAACAGGGCATTGTTTAGATAAAAATGTGTAAAAAGAAGACTTTGGTGTCCTTTAAGACAAAGACAGTAGACAGAAATTTCTCAGCCTAGTTTAAAGGGGCACTGTCAGCTTTGGCCCTCATCTTTTTGTCTGCTTGCATCAATGGGACTCAATGCACCTATCTATGACTTATCCACCAAATAAAGTCATCATGTATGCCATAATGGTGA
Organism: Neoceratodus forsteri; assembly: GCA_016271365.2. Lineage (NCBI taxonomy): Eukaryota > Metazoa > Chordata > Ceratodontiformes > Ceratodontidae > Neoceratodus > Neoceratodus forsteri. The sequence goes on along the minus strand of CM057450.1, from coordinate 49,247,973 downwards.
TTACTTACTGTATTTTTCAATTTTTGCAGGTTTTTGCATTGCAACATCCTGACCAAAAATACTTCATCTTCTGGAAGAGATTGTATGCCTACAGAGTGCCTGTGGCATGGAGCGCCGGCACGAACATCAGTTTTTACATCCCACACTAAAGAGTTACTTGCAGCATGTCTTGCACTATATTGAATTAAAGTGGCTGTGTTTTAAATAAAACCCAGTGCTGGTAGAATGCCAATAAATACATTTAAACACCAGCACCAAAACCCATGCCTGCACGAATGTAGACCACTCCAGGTGCCAAAATCCCATGCATGCACAATACCGGGATGAAACACAGATCCTGTGCATGTGCAGGTATGGCTCACATTCACGCAGGCACAGGATTTCTGTGCCAGTATTTAAATATATTTTTGGCATCACCAGCACTCAGTTTTACTTAAAACATGGGCACTTTAAATTCAATATAGCACAAGACATGCTGCAAGTAACTCTTTAATGTGGACAAGTAAAAAACTGATGTTCGTGCCAGTGCTCCATGTCACAGGCGTGCTCTAGGTGTACAATCTCTTCTGAGGGATGAGGTATTTTCAGCTGGGATGTTGTGATGCAGAAAATTGCAAAAATTGAAAAATAGAGTAAGTGATCACTGTTATTGCATACATGATGACTTTTGGGGACAAGTCATAGATAGGTGCATTGAGTCCCACTGATGCACACAGACAAAAAAAAAAACAAGGGCCAAAGCTGACGGTGCTCTTTTAACAAGCTGCTTATTATGACTGTGGGTGGAGCCTACAGAAGTATTGCATGTACAAAAGGAGTGATGTCACGTTTTCTGTCCGTGGAACTGACTGAAGGTGTAAATAGTCTCCTCCACCTTACCCTCCTCCAAGAAATGTTTTCCACCCTCAAATAAATATGCTTTCATGTTAGTCAATGGTTGCACGGTACTATTTTCTTTCTTAAATGGGTGGTACAAGAACTGGAACCTGAGTAGTGGAAGGCAGTATTGTTTTTGGGGAAGTAAGGTCCACCCCACCTTCACCTAAGAAGCTCCAAAAGGTCCATTCCACCTTTTTTTTTATTCATGTGGGAGGAGCATGAGGTGGATCTATCATCCTGAAAGAAGACTCACATGTTTGGGATGTGGACCAAGGAACAGAACAAGTCTGACAGAAGTTACTTAAAATGCCTTCAAACTGACTTAAAAACCCTTGCAACAAATGATTATCAGAGTCACCTGGTGTCTCAAAAGAAAAGACTAAGAAGTGTCTAAAAACTAAGGAAAATAGACAGCTTTCAGGTATTTATTAAACATACTAAAAGAAGTTCAGCTTTTGGGATTAACAATATCCGTTTACCATATTCTATCTATCTATATAGTTTGTCTTTTAGTAGTTTCAAAATCTTGAAAGCATTGGTGTTACTAATGCATTTAGAAATATCTTTTTAATTGTCTTTACAGATAAGCCATGCATGTTCATGTGAGGCACATTTTGGGGGATGGGGTTCAAATTATTTTAATCATGGGCACAGTATTTGGTAAACACAGTCTGTGATGAAGTGTATTTTCCTTTTTAAGTTTGAGAAGTGGAGTTGACTTGCACAAATGGATAGTACAGACACCATAGAAGTAGAATGGGTTAAACACTTCCTGGAACTTTATGTGTAATAAGTTCCCCATGGCACCTCACAGCATTTCACACCACCATCCTAAGAGCAGTCAGTGTGTCACTTTACAGGACATTGCATAGCAAGAGACCTAGCCTTCCCTTTTTCAAAATAATATACCAATTTGTTTCTCAGGCAGGCAGTTCTGGCCTACTGTTATATTCTACTGAATCTTCTTAAAGGAAAACTGCATGTTAAAATCAGGAATATATGTATTACTACCAGTTTTGAGTTCTCACTTCAATCCAGTGTTTTGTTTCTGCCTAGGCTGTTAGAGGAGTTTTTCTAATTTTCCCTGGGTGTATTATGACGTATGGGGGCTGTCATTCAAGTTTGTTTTATTGCATCTTCTCCAAGTTAGTCTTCACAGTGTACCCTTTGGTTTGATGTCTAATAGCCCCTACAGCAGGCCAGTGTCTTGTTACAGTGTCTTTCTTAGCCATGGCAGAGAAAAAACACTGCAGCCAGGATTCACAGTGCTATACAATATACTATATAAAGTTACATGTTTAAACACATACACACACACACACACACACACACACACACACACCAAGCAGAACACAGCTGGATAAGGTACCAGTATTTAGGAAACTTGTCGTACTTACCCAGAGTCTAGCAATGTGAATCCTGGCTGTGACTAAAGGTGTTTACAACTGAATGATAATAACCACATTTGCTTCACTTGCAAATAGGTAGGCATTTGTGTCTAATTTATGTTTGGCTCACTGTAGGGTACACATAGACTCTGAAAAATTCATAACATGCTGTATTGTGATTCAATGAACTGATAAATGGGGATTTTGGTTTCTTTTACAAATTCATTTTTCCTAACCATGGATATACTAAAACAAAAATTTCCCAACAAAATGTTTTTAAATAAACAGTTTAATTCACAGCAGCAGAAGAAGCATGTTGGCATTAAAAGCTTAGTGGCATGGAAGTAGAGGAACAAGTATTTAAGCAGGACTTTGGTAGAGGATTAATTGTGACTGGGGGGATGAGGGAGGGAGTGAGTCTTGATATCTGTAGCATAATGGTTTTCTGAACCTTCACCCTTCAATGGGTTAGACTCTGCAGCCACCTGTACAGTATATCACTAAGCCATATGCAGTGTGGTATGGGTAAAACCCAGATCACCAGACCAGAACCAGTGCTGTAAAATCTGCACTGGGCACAGCTTGTGTAAATGTTGCTGATCCAGTGGATCAGATAAATACATGCAAATAAATAAATACTCAGCTTCGCCTCGTGCTTCAACCTACACCAGGAGTGATGTTATTACATGATAACACACACCCTGTCATGCCTTATTGCTTAAATATGCCCTTTCTCAATGTACTATATTTTGGTTCAGTTAGTGTATGCAACAGCCTTCATGTGAACACTCTGGGCTTCTCTTTGACTCCTGATGTCTATTTGCTTTAGCTATTGTATATTGTTTGAACTGCTTTGGTCTTCTTGATGTGATGCCTGTGTGCCTAAACTATGTCATCTGTTTATCTACTGCTACCCATGTGTCTCCAGTAAATGATTGTTATAACTGTCTGCTCTCTGAGCCATTGTTTTTGGACTTGTTTACTGTGCTGTCTTTGTATTATTTTCAACAAGGTGCCTTTGTAAATGAGTCTCTGAATTCAAAGATTTGTAAATCTGATATTTTTTTAAATAAATAAATAAATGTTTATGTTTAAGCCCATGTGCCACCCTTATCTAGTTTATGCATTCACAGTCATAGTGGCTCTGCCAGATCTTGTTTTTAACAAGCCACCTGTGTTGTTTACACAGAGCATATGGCATAAGTATGCTGCATGTAAAGGAAGACTTTCCATTTCCCCAAGTGTAGTGAGTTCAGATAGTGGAGGGATCATATTCCAACTCCAAAACTGTGCTTTGGTGGAGTCTTAAGTGCCCTTTTTTCAAAGTGATAGCAAAATATCTGCAGGGCTCCACCCTGCAGTCACAAAAACTTTACTGGGAGTTCCTTCTAAAGCATGCACTCTTCTCGGGGTTGCAGTTAACTGGCAGCACCTTGCAAAATGATTTCTTTTTCCATATTTTTTACAACCCTTTCTGTAAGCTGGACATTTCTTTGGGCTATGCTGCATTCCACATGTACCACAATTGTTCACACTATTAAACTGCCTTTTCTGCATTTCCTGTCTGCAGTGGTGCTTCTGTGTTTTAAAAGGCAATTTGTCTATTTTCTTTCGTTGATACCAAAAGTATTACTTCACTTTCTTCCATGTCTAGCTCCTTCACTTGTGCTGTACTAGTTTCTGCAGCCCTGCAAATCTGCATTGTTTTATCTAGTACCAGATTCTGTTCTCTTAACAGTCTGTCTTTCCACTAATTTGCCAGAGTTCCCATATATTATTGTCTTTTGTCATTGATTCACTAGATCTCCATTTCACATCTTACTGCATGTTCCAAGTTCTGTTATGTATTGATTTATGGACTCCAGACCTCTGTGTACATGTGAAAAATGTATGCCATTCATAGGTCATTCTGTTTTGGGATGCAATATGCTTAAAATTTCCACTATCACATCAAGGTTTAAATTCTGAACTACTTCAAATTGAAAATTGTTGATATATTATACTTCTTCTTCCATCACATATAAGAAAATAAGGTGTTAACCTTGTCTGGTTTTTCATTTGCCCCAATTGCTGTTAAATATACTTGTAATCCATGCTGAAACACCTTCCAGTTCTTTACTAAATTACCAGTCATCTGTAAGCTGGGAGGTGGCGGTGGAAGTTTATCTATGTTGCAAATTCTTTGTCCCTCATGGAGTCAGTACCTTTTTGGCTTCATTTTCCCTTTGAACAGTCACTTAATTTTTTCTGTTCGGTCTGCGCACTGAGATTTCAGTGCCATTGCTTCTAAAATCACTGTTTTCACCCCTGTTAATAGAATCACATCTGACATCATATTATGTTCTTTTATTTGTGGGTTCATAAATAAGAGGTCATAACTGGTGACTTATACAAAACCTTTTTTACTGCATTATTCTGTGCATGACCACAGAGTAGACATCTTGGGCCAGATTTCAAAGGGCCCTTAGACCACCATAAGGCATGTCAAACAACCACATTGAGTCAGATCCAGGTGCACCATATTTAGCAAGAGAAGCATTCTCTGTGGCAAAGTTCCCTAAAATGACACAAGAGGGCCACTGCATCAAAAATATGGTGCATGGTGTGAGAATGTTGCAAGCTTAGAATGACATAATTTGGGTCAAAAATGCAATACGTAGAGTGAGGTGGAGCATAAATGAGACAAGGTGAGTCAAAAATCCAATGCACAAGTGAGATGGAGCAAAAATGACAGGTTGAGTTAAAAATATGATGTATGAGTGAGAGGGAGCAAGAATGAGCCAAGTTGAATCAAAAATATGATGCTTGAGTAAGAAGGAACAAAAATGACACATGCTGAGTCAAAAATATGATGTATGAATGAGAGGGAGCAAACCATGGTGCCATCTGAGTCAAAAAGAACAACACCTGAAATTTCCTTTGGAAGCAATATTTTACATGCTGCAAACAGTGTTACAATGTCTACAGTGCAGAACTTTTGCAGCAGAATGCCCTACATGGTTCCATAGTCAAGTCGGCCCATCTGCTGTGGCCCTCTATGTATGCTCTAAAGTCAGTTAGATCAGCTCTGGCTGGTCTAATAGCGGCATGCACCTTTGATGCAGCGTTGACAGCTTCCACCTTAGAAAATCAAAAAAGGGGGATGGTGCATCATCGTTTTATGGAAGTCTTGTTGCGACATGACACACTCAGTTTTTTTTATGCAGGCTGACACAAGCCACTTTGGCACAGGCAGTTCTGCTTTTGATGCAAGCAGTATTAGAAAATCAGAACTCACACAAGTTTTGATGCAGCTTACTCCTTTTGTCATTCGTTTCTGCTGTAAGCAGCTTGTACCATTCTCAGCCTTTGAAAATTGAGGCCTTTGTCTCTAGCCTGCCCTCTAGGGTCCCTCTTGCAACTACACACCTCTACTAACACACATACTGCATATAGAGAATATCTACAAATTCTTAACCTTGATAATATAATTACAAACAGGTGCCCAATATACCCCCTGTGAGAGCATTGCAAAGCAAAGCACAAAGACAAGCACAAGTGCAGCCGGCCTTTGTGACCACATCACAAACCACCTGACAAGGCTCAGTACTCTGAGCAAGCTGAATGGCTTTTAGTACTGCTGTACAAAACTGCTATATTGGTACAAAAAATGCAAATGACCCTACTCTATATGCAAGGCACTAACTGACCATCTAATTGACTGTAATTTGCATCTCATCAAACAGACTAACTCCCTCATCACAGTGACTGCAGGTGCACCACTGTAAAGTGAAAGCAGGATAAGCAGCAGTATTAGAGGCATGGAATGCTGTACAGTAGGAGTTGTCTCTCCTGCCTGTAACAGGGCTCACAGGTTCATCCTTAACCACAGGCAAGCTACTCACTGTGTGATCATTTGCATGTCACTTACTGTACCTGCAGAGTTCCCAGTGCAACCAGTTACAGATATGGTGTAAGATGTACACAACACCATCAGACAGATATTCTAGATTGCTCAGATACTGCTTATCATAAGTAACATACAAAATTACTAGTAGTCAGGGATCCAGGGTTCCTGAATGAAGTTGGACCTAGCACATCTAACTATACTTTGCAGTCCACCATTTTTGGAAAGAAGAAACCCCCCCAGTACCATAATCAAGAGGTCCACTCTATTACAACTCTTGTACAAGTTGTGAACTTCATTGAAATAAGTATGACATGAACAAAAAATATGAGAAAAATCTGGAAAAGTGCACATTTGACCAAATATGATATAGAACCTTCAGTATTGCTCAGATTGATCAACAGTTTGAACCAGTTATACACATTGAGGCTATTCACATAGAACAAGTCTCACTGTAATCATGTCTTTATAGTACAGACCAGTATATGCAATTATTATAGGACACTATTTCCAAAATTGCTGATTTTTCCACTAAATGTTTGAGTAGACTTCATGGCATTTCCTCTGACAAACTAATCATTGCATTGATATTACATTATGCCATATTTCTATCTTCTTCAAATATTTCTGCTTTCATTTAAAAGAAACCTGGCTCAAATATCATGATTTATGACTGAGATATTCTATTTTGTTAACCCATACCCCCATATGGACCCAGTCAAAATTTGTAGACATATGGGCAAATAAAACATTTATTTATGCACAAAAAAAAACTTTTTTATTTTGTTTCATTGATGTAAGGAAAGAGTCAAAATAAAGGTGCATCACACTAAACAGTGTTAAAACTTACAAATTAAATATAAAGAATATAGTTTAGAACTAAGGAAATAATTATGATTAATTAAGATTTAGTTAACTGCATATATAAAACGTATTAGTCAATAATTTAAGGCTGTAGAATTTCCTGTTTAGTATTACACGGATAATGGCTACTTATTCAATTACATGAGATCATCACTATACTAATCATCAAGCTCATGACTTTTACCAGTCTTATACAGATGTGAACTTCAATGTCACTTAATTACTGTCACTTTCTTACAAAGTCAGTCTCATTTGAACTTGACTACATTTCATGGGGTCAGCATTACACATACATGCTATAACACATTTGACATTTGCCCTATCACAAATGCAGCCTCATTGGCATTTATTTCTTCTGCATTTGCAGTATTTGGTTTGCATGGCTACTTTTGGCTTTGGATCCTTTGTCATCATATGCAGGACTAGCCTGCCTTCTTGAAGAGTTTGCCCAGACAATGTAGGGTAGGCAAGTACTGTATTGGTCTCATGAGCCCTTTTACTGACACTATCTGGTACAGAGTGTGCAGTATGTGAAGTCTAAAGGCATCCTCTGTTGGTGGCAGAGTCTGCAGCTTACCCTTTTCTGTCACATACAGGTAACCATTGCCTCAGTGCTTGCTCGCTGAGGTTTCTTTGTCTTTCAGAGTGCATCGAGCCCTTACCCAAGAAGACTGCTATATTAACAGTAGATAAGCATACAGATGACCTCCTGACTGCAAAAATAGAGTTCCTTAGTAGTATTTTACCAGTTTAGCCTTCAGTTTAGCAGTCATTTTGACCAGATGCTAATGTTAAATACTGCTAACATGTTTACTGTTAACAGTCATTAGACAATCAGAAACAGTATAAAGATTTCTCATAACAATAGTAGCAGTGCATGGACAGCAACCTATAATAAATACAAATAGTTACTGAAGATCGTGGCATGTGACTCCACAGAAATCTTCAACTGGACTGTAAAACACACTTAGTTTTGCAAGAACCTTGTTTTCATTAAGCAAACAATTTATTGCTACCGTTGCTGAAAGACTTTCTGAAGTTGGAAAATATCTAGCATACTCCATGAGCACTTGTGCAGAACACAGCTAAATCAATAAAAGTTGCTGAAATGCTTGTTTATAAAACATTTTTCAAATTACTTTTTGCTATGCTTAAGAATAATTCAGAACAGTTTAGAGCAGATTAACAGCATTTGTTTTACCTTTAAATGATTAAATGCAAACATTATAATAGATCAAACCCACTGGCTCACTGATGAAGAGGCATGGTGACCATCTGTGTCACTGACACGGGTAATGCTCCTCTGTTTTGGGTCCAAATCACCTACCAGCCTTGAGTCCTGGGGTCAAATGTGAACCTTATGCTAGCACACCCAGTTAACAGGCTCAGATATATATTCTCTTTGGGAAATGCAATACAATCCTTCACCCAGTGGCCCCCAGCCAGGTTCCTCAAATGTACCCTTACAACTCAATATGAGACCTAGGTATATTCTTAGCTTTAACAAGATTGTAACACATCCTTTTGAGCTCTTAACAGCTGTCAGAAATATGAACACTTTTCCAGCATTCATATGCAAAAGAAACTGAGAAGACACAGGCAGAATTTCAAGGAAAATAGTGTTTATTAAAAATGTTAAATAGATAAAATACCAAACATAGAACATATACATCAACACTTACTGTCAACAAAATAATTGGGAAATTACAGAACAAACAAAACACCTGCAAAATACTTAAAAGTTCCAGCTGAATTATATCTTTCTAAAGTGCCTAGTTATCAATCCAGAGACTAAAGGTGTATTTTTTTTCAGAGAGGACTTCTCCACTAACTTCTCAGATGCAGGCAATATTCAAAAGTAGGTGAGTGAGGGAGGCAGTATAGCACAGAGGTTTAAGGCTCTGAGCTGCAAATCTGGTGACATCCAGCAGACCAGACCTGGGCTTGAATCCTACAGTTTCCACTTGCATACTGGGTGACCCTGAGCAAGTCACTTAACTTCCCTGTGCTCCCAGGTCGCTCCTGTAAAAAAGCTTTCAGCGTAGTGTGCTACTCCAGGTTAAACAACTGAAAAAAAACATCAGTTTTCTCCACTCCTGGTGATGTCAAAGCATACATGTCACTGTTAGATTATGCCATAAACCCAAATTTCCAGTAAAACATCCAAAAGGATATGAAATTCAGCAGTTAGCAATTTTTAAAATTTGACAGTATCTTTCATCAAAGCCTTTCCTTTGCTCTCTCTGCTGGTTTTCATGTTTTCAAGAATGATTTCAGTGTTATAATTTTCACAGGCGTCTACTAAAAGTTGTCTCTTCCTCAGAATCATAAAATTCCTATTTAGTTTTAGCTTCAAAAGGGATATTTTATGATGTCTTATCACCTGGCATTTAGCAGGAAGCCCTATGTGTAAAGACTCATTGCTATCACATTTGGGTCAGTGAGCCCAGGTGCTCTTCAGGTCGCCTGTCCCTCTTTAGTCTCCCCAGAACATTGCCTTGGAATGGGCTGCTGGCTAACAGTACCAGGAGCAACCTCCACAGTGGGGGCATACCAGCAGTCCTACTACAATGGGACCACAACAGGGGAGAATGCATCTGACACACACCATGGCTCCACCAGGCTACCACCTCTCGCACACACCCCTCAGAAAGTGGATAAGCCTCTCCAAGGTAAAATAAGGAAACACAAGTCACAAATTTCCATGACCCTCTGCTTCACATTGAGGAAATATATCCTAATGCTTCTCCTGTTATCAGAGAATGTGCACCCAAATCCTGGCCTCTGCTGCCACCCAGATCTGTGGGTATCAAGACAAAGGCCTGACAATAGCTGCAATGAATATTTGCAGCCTAACAGCAAAGTTTACACAATTACAGGCCTGGATGGCCCAGCACAAACCAGATATAGCATGCCTAACTGAGACTTGGCAGACAGGCAATATAGAAAAACAGCAAAATAGCACTACCTGGATACCAGGTATTCAGGAGCGAAAGGCATGGCAAGAAAGGTGGGGGCTGTCTTACCTACACAAAAGACTCCCTCCATGGTTCTGTCCTCCCTATCTCCAGGATGGCCACAGATCATGAGCTCCTTGTTGTGAAAATACAAGGCAGACAGCTGGATAAGACACTGACCATTGCATCAGCCTACCTGCCCCCCAAAAAATCACAGGATGGTGTGCCAAAGGTCCTGGATGCACTGGCCTCCCTACCCAAGGATAGTGATTTACTTATCAAAGGGGATTTCAATATAAACTGGGAAAGCAACAACTCCTTGTCACGCAAGGATATTGTGGTAAGTGCATATCTGACACACCTAGTCATGGAACCAGCCAGAAGGAACCACAAGACAGGCAATAGCTCGCTCATTGACTGGATCCTCGCAAACTCCCCAGTATGAATATCTGAGGTCAAGGTGCTACCAGACATGCTGAATGGCCACTCCCCTGTCACCCTCAGATGGCCAAAAAAGTTCAAAAACAGCCCCCATCCCTATACAGAGCAGGATCCTGAAAAGAGGTCAGTTAGGATTGCTTAAAAATGCCCTATCCTGCCATGACTAGTCACCAATTGACGCAATGCTAGACATGGACCAGGCCCTGAAGTACTTCACAGATGGCATCAACAATATTTATGACTACTACACACCATTAAAAAGGAGGAAAGTGCGGGGGACTACTAATGGTTGGATCACAGGCAAGCTCCTAGCCATGGTGAAGGAGAGGGACAACCTCTGGTTAAAAGCCAGGGCCTTGGGTAAAGGCCATGACCACCAGCTGTACCGCGCAGCTAGAAACCACTGGAAGCATGTAATAAGGAGGGCTAAAACAGATCACCACAAGGAGCTGCTTGATAAAAGCTGGGGTGACAGTAAAAGGTTCTGGGGAGACATAAAGAATCTCTTGGGGGAAGAAGAAAAGAGAAACCCGCAGGTGCTCCACATTAACAGCTCTACTACCACTGACCCATGCCTCATCGTGGATTCCTTCAACTCTGCCTTCACAGATCTAAACACAATACTCCCTCCTGGCTACCTACACCCTGCCAAGGTTCCCTCAGATGACAAAGCACCCAATACCTCTCACTCTACTTTCTACCTCAAGAGTTACTATAAAGGAGGCAGCATTCTACATAAAAAGTGCTCTAGAAGACCAGAATGGGTAGTGATGGAGTAGACATGAAGCTGGTGTCTCAAACTCTTGATGTGCTCATCAAGCCTATTATAAAACTATTCAACAAATCCCTGACCCTGGAACAATTCCTGGCCAGCTGGAAGCAAGTACTGGTCACTCCTGTCCACAAAAGCAGGGACAGGACCAATGTGTCCAATTACAGGCTGATCTCAATCCTCTCCCCCCTATCCAAGGCCCTTGAGAAGATTGTGGAGGACTAACTAACAGATTATATCAGCAAATACCAACTGCAATGGCCCAACCGGAACAGGTTCAGACAGGGGCATAGTACCATGACTGCCCTTGTAGAGTTCATGACTATGCTCACAAAGCTATGGATGAAGGCAAACTAGTAGGGGCAGTGTTCATAGACTTAACAAAAGCATTCAACACCTTCAACCACACCCTCTTACTGGCCCAGCTACAAAGCCTGGGGTGGCTGCCAATGCAGCACTCTGGTTCAGGACTACCTGTCCCTCAGGTCACAATGGGTAAAAACAGGACAAACAGTGTCTGACCCCAGGAAAGTCACACCAAGGGTCCCCAGGGATCCATCTTGGGATCCCTGCTCTTCAGCCTGTTCCTAAATAATCTCCCTCAAGTCTGTGATGCCAAGATAATCCTATATGTGGACAATGCTGTCATCCTCAACATCAACTCTCTAACTGAGCCACTCCAAGCAGCACTTCAGCACTCCTTCAGTAAAATAGAAGACTGGTTCTGTGAGCACAGACTTCTGCTCAATTACAAAAAAAAAAAAAAAACAAGACCATGCTCCTATCCAACCCCCAGCTCAAGAAAAGGTTCCCTACCATAAATATCACCAACAGTGTACTCGCCCTCTTGGAACAGGTACACTCCTTCAAATACTTTGGAGTCACCCTCGATGACACCTTATCCTATGCTCAACATGTCCGCCCAGGTGGTCAAGACAGTCAACACCAAGCTTGGTGTGCTATACAGGCACAGAAAACACCTAACCATGGCAGCCATCTGCCTATCAATCATGAACTCCATCCTCTCCTCCATTGACTACTGCCTGGTTGTCTACAGCACAGCATCAGACTCTGTGCTCAAGAGGGTGCACATAGCTCTCAACAGGGCCTGCAGGCTCATCCTGAATGGTGATCGAATGACCCACACCTGTTCCCTCTATGAACAGACATAGCTGCTGCCTCTTGGGTGCAGGACTAAATTCCTCACATGCCTTCTAGGCAAAAAAAGTATTACTGAGGAAAGCTCCCCATGTGTAGCAGGCATCTTCTCCCTCCAAGGCTCAGTATATATAACCAGAAACAGAATGCAGGAGGCCCTAGTGGTGCCATTCTGATGCACAGCTCTCGGACAGCACATCTTCTCCGACAGAGCCCCTCTTTGGCTTAATGAGGTATCTGAGCCCATTCAGAACTCCACCAGCCTGTATGGCTTCAAATAAGACCTTAAGCATTACCTGACCTCCAGCTCTGTGTGCACCTGCTTCTCCAACAGCTGATAGACTCTGGATGGCTAGGCCCGGCTCTGCTAACAGGAACTATTCTCATCACAAGACAGAAGCCACCTCCCACATGCTCCTTGACAATGTCTCTGAATCACTCTAAGGGGCTGCTTCTGAACACCCTTCCCACCTCTCCCCCCTTCCCTCCATCTCCACACTAGGATGGGTCTTTGGCTCCCCGGCCTCAGCCCTGCCTTCTTGACCACTTATACTAGAGGCACCCCTCCTCCCATACTAAAATCCTGTCCTTACTGACCCTCTGCCCAACCCTAACCTCTAGTGCCTCTGCACCTTACCTGCACTTCCAATCAGCTAAAGTTGATGTTCTTATGCTGTATAGTGTTTAAATGTCTAAGAAACTCTGTAATCTTTTCCTGATTATTGTGGTCTTCAGTGTCTCAAATGTCCTAAAACTCTGTAACCTTCTTGATTGAATGTCTATACTCTGTTCACAAGACATGGAACCTTTGTAAAGAGCTTTGGTTTTCATGGTTATTTTCCAAATATCAGAAAAATAAATAATAAAAAAAAACAATAGAACAGGAAACCTTTAATTAGTGTTCCAACTGGCCAGTTTTATGACAGCCTGCTGCTTCAGTCACACTGACACCTTTGAGGTCAAAGGTCAAGCCTCTTTACACTGGCTGACTGGTGTGCCCCAGGCAGACAATCACATACACATTCATCTATAATACAAATATTATGTATATAATAATAAGCAGGTGTCAGAGCGTCACACTCCTCCCCACCTAGATTGAATTTGGGGGCTCTATCCCTTGAAATGGGATGAGTCCCCCAAAGTTCAATTCATAGCTCAAATTGATGCAAAAGTCCATCTGCGGTTTCATTTGCTTCCTCTGCCCTGTGTGAGACAGTCATGTCATACCCTTGCAAGGCAAAGCTCCATCTTAACAGCCTGCCATTCGTTTTACCCATTTGTGCCAGCCAAACCAGGGGGTTGTGGTTGGTTTGTACCTCAAAATGCTGCCCATATAGGTATGGCTGTAACTTCTTTAGTGCCCACACAATGGCAAGACACTCTTTTTCCACTGTGGAGTAAGCCTGTTTCCTCGAAAGTAACTTCTTACTGAGGTACACTATGGGATGATCTTTCCCTTGGTTGGATGTCTGACTAAGCACTGCCCTAATACCCACATCTGAGGCATCAGTCTGGACTAAAAAGGGTTTACTATAGTCTGGACTTGTCAATACAAGAACACTGCACAGTGCCTCCTTCAGTCTTGTAAAGGCTTGTTCACAGGCTGGTTCCCTGGTAACTTTTTTAGGCATCCTTTTCTTTCACAGGCCAGATAAGGGAGTGGCCAGGACACTGTAATTTGGTACAAAATTCCTGTAATCCCTGCTGTCCCTAGAAACTCCAGACCTGCTTCTGTGTTTCTGGTCTGGGTCATGCCTTGATTGCCTCCATTTTCACATAGTTAGGATGGAGCTGTCCCTGGCCTACAATGTGCCTGAGGTATGCCACCTCAGCCATGGCCACCTGGCACTTCTCAGCTTTTACAGTGAGTCTGGCCCTCTGTATCCTGCCCAGCACTTCTCTAAGATGGGGCAGGTGTTCCTCTTAACTGGCACTAAAGATGACAATGTCATCCAGGTATGCCATGACGTACCCCTCAGCACCATTTAACACCTGGTTCACTAACCTTTGGAAAGTGGTAGGGGCATTCTTCATTCCAAATGGAAATACTTTAAACTCAAATAACCCTATTGGAGTGATGAAGGCTGACCTCTTCCTAGCTCTGGCAGTTAACTCTACTTGCCAATACCCCTTCATTAGGTCAATAGTGGTAAGGTATGTCGCCCTTCCTAAGTTGTCCAGGAGTTCATCCGTCCATGGCATGGGGTGGGTGTCTGACTTTGTGAGTGCATTCAGTCCATGATAGTCTACACAAAAATGAGTAGAGCCATCTAGCTTGGGAACAAGGACTACAGATGAGACCCAGGGGCTGTGGGATTTCTGGATCTCCCCAAAATCCAGCATTTCCTCCACCTCCCTCCTAATGTCCTTTTGGACTGCCTCTGACACCTGATATGCTGTCCGCCATATGGGTGTCTGTGTCCCTGTCTCCACATCATGCATTGCTAAGGGGGTTAGTCCAGGCTTGGCACTAAACAGTGGGGCAAAATCTGCTAAAACCTCTCTTACTTTCTGGCTCTGATCTGGGGTCAACTGGGGCAACATTTTAATTGCCTCATCAGAGGACTCCCGCTTGCTTTCTTCCAGCAAGTCTAGAAGAGGGTCTCCTTCATCTGTCCCTTCCCCAGGACTACTCACTACAAACACCATGTCAGCCCTATTAGCATGTGGCTTCATCATGTTGACATGGTACTTTCTTTGTGTATGTCTCCTGTCAGGTAGCTCTATAATGTAGTTTACATCATTTACCTGTTTAACTACTTTGTATGCAGTCCTGCCAACTCGGCCTGCAGTTTATCTTTCCAGACAATTAGGACCATGACTTCTTGACCCACAGTGTGAGGCGAGCTCTGGCCCTGTGGTCATACCACTCCTTTTGTTTTTGTTGGGCAGCTGCCAGGTTGCTCTGGGCTGTCCCATTAGCTCCTTCAGCCTTTCACTAAACCTACAGAACATAATCCACTATAGGAGTTCCCTGGGTGGCGTGCTTGCCTTCCCAGTCCTCCCGGATCAAGTCTAGGGGCCCATGTACCCAGCGTCCATATAAGAGCTCAAAGGAGGAAGACCCTGTTGACTCTTGGGGCATCTCCCTGTATTCAAACAACAGGTGGGAAGGTATTTCTCCCAGTCCCTCCCATGCTGTTCAGCAAATGCTTGGAGCATTGACTTAAGGTACCATTAAATCTTTCCACAAGCCCATTGGGTTGTGGGTGATAAGATGTTATGTGTTTCTGCACCACCCTCACTTCTCCCACAAACATTTCATCAGGTCTGACATGAAGGAACCTCCTCGATCGGTGATAAGCTCCTGTGAAACCAACACTGAAAAATCCTAGCAAGGCATATGACACTTTTGTCTGTCCTCAGGGAGGATAAGGCAACTGCCTCTGGTTACCGGGTGGCATAATCCACCACAGTCAGGATAAATCTCTTCCGGAGGCAGGGGGTATTTAAAGGCCCCACAGTATCTATTCCCACCTCTGGAATGGCTCCTCCACTATGGGCAAAAGAATTAGGGTGGCTTGGGTTTTCTTACCCACCTTCCCTATTTCTTGGCATCGGTGACAACCTGCTGTACAATACTCCTTCACTTGCTGGGTAAAGTTACGCCAATAGAAATTCTGGGCCAATTGCTGCATAGTGTGTGTGATTCCCAGGTGACCAGACATGGGAATATTGTGTGCAGTCTTGAGCAACTGCTCATGGTACCTCTGAGGAACAACAACTGCCTGCCCATCACTCCCCTCTGTCTTTACATCCTGCATATACATCAGTCCATTGTCCCAATAAACTTTATGTTTCCTGTCACCTCCCTGTGCTCCATCAAAGTCTGCCCAAGCCCTCAGCTTCTCTAAAGTAGGGTCACTTTTTTGAGCAGCTGCAAACTCTTTACACATTCTCAAGGCATGGGACAGGTCCTCTCCAGTTTGTAGACTAGGGTCCCTAGTTCTAGCATCAGGGCATTCAGGATCACTGCCATCCCTAACCATCTGACTATGGGTCACACCTTCCTCCTCAGAGTAACCCTCTGTAGCTGGTCTAGTAACTGCTACCTGGGAAATTTCTACCCCCCTTTCATTATTCTCCAAAACAGGAGACACAGGCTGGGGAACCATCCTTCCAGTGGTTTCCACAGGGGCATCTATGGGGTCCAGGGAACTACAATTGACCAGTGCTGCTTGACTGTGGTAACTGCACACACCATCCTTTGTTTGAGATTGTTACCAATGATTACATTTACAGCAAGGTTCCTTGCTATGGCAACCTTTGCACAGTCTCCCTGTCTCACCCCAGTCTAGGAGGACACTAGCTAGTGACAGTGTTTTCTCCTCCCTAGTGAATCCCCATACAGTCACAAATTGATTAGGTATAAGCTGATCAGGCTCTATCAAATCCCCTTTAACCAAAGTCAGGGACACCCCCATGTCCCTTGATCCATGTCTCTGTACACCATTCACAGTGACTGGGTGTATGTGTTCCCTCATGTTTATTGGCATATTTTCAGGGACACACAAACAACCCTCTTCTTTCCTAGCACCACTTTGTGCCTCTCTGCCCTTTTGGGACACTGCATGGCAATATGCCCAGGTTCCTTGCAAACCCAACACTCACTTCTTTTTTCAGGTAAATCTTTTCTTTGTAACCTGGGGCTACCTGGTTTCGGTGGAGGCAAGGAGGGTTTTAGCTGCCCTGAAGGTGCACTTTTTCCTTTCTGCACTGCCATGCCCGCCCCATTCCCTTTCAGAGCAGGTCTTCTCCTGGCATAGTGGTCTGAGAGTTCAGCAGCCTCTTGCACTGTTTTGGATCTTGGTCCTCCAGCCAAGTTTTCAGCTCTGCTGAGCAGGCCCCAAAAAACTGCTCTAGAAGTACATTTTCAATTTTCTCAACAGAGTCTGTTTCAATACCTTCCCACCAACATTTTAAAAACTGACATTGTTTCATGGCTAGCTCCTCGTAGCTCATGTCAGGCCTACTCCTGAGCTTATGGACTTTAAATCGGTAGGCCTCTGCTGTTAATTCATATTTTTTGAGCAGGGCAACTTTAAGTTTACTATAGTCATTACTGTCCTCGTTGTCCATTTGACCCAATGCATCCAAGCTTTTCTGGTAAATAGCGGGATAGCTGGAAGTTCCAGGACTCTCCAGAATATTTGCCTGAATACATACTTTTCAAAGGAATTTAAAAAGCACCCATATCTTCCCTCTTTAAATTCAGCTATCAATTTAGAATTTAATTTGTTACCCAGTCCTGAGTCCTAATTAACCACAAGCCACTTACCTGCTCTAGTGCTGGTGTTTGGAGTCATAACTTCTCCAGTTCATGCCTCTGGTGCTCACGCTCTTCTCCTTGACCACTCGCTGCTCTCACTCAGCCTCTCACCACTCTTGCTCAGCCTCTCACCTCTCTTCTCTCATGAACTCCAGTTCCATTATCTATGACTCTATCTGTAGCCTGATCCTTCTGGCTCCAGAATGCTGGTGACCTTCTGCTGTTGCTGTGGCCCTTGACTTGCACTGGTCCTGCTGTTCTCCTCACGGATCTGGATACTGCACTGGACTCTGGCCCTCCATGCCCAAGATTTGGTCCTTTCCAGTCACAGACTGTGACTCGAGGTCTTGTGCATCAACTGCCACAAGAGCCTCCACGAGATGCTGCTTTTTAGCTTGGCCCTCGTGCTGGACTCCTCTCTTAGCACAACTGCCTGAGGTAGTCTGCAGTGCTCACTGTAGTTGAAGCCATCTTCTTCCTAACTATGGCTACATTAACTTGCATCAAAAAAAACAGGTAGAGAACTTAGACTGTTAGCGCAATGATACAGTTCTGTTTACTTTTTAAAAATCACTGCCTCATTTTGTATGTGAGCTGTTACAGTATTAATCTGACACACTGGACTGTTAATGCTCATGTTACCACATACTTTTAAATCCCACTGCTCACACCAAATCTGTCACAAACACTCTGCAGAACAGGCCCTCTGCTCCCACAGGCCAACCTCGAAGTGCAATAGTGTGATCAGAAGACTAACAGGGCAACCCTCCTGTCTGTTTTGGGTCTGAATCTCCTACCAGCCTTGAGTCCTGGAGGTCAGATGTGAACCTTATGCTAGTGCACCCAGTTAACAGGATCAGATATATATTCTCTTCAGGGAAATGCAATACAATCCTTCACCCAGTGGCACAGCCAAATTCCCCAAATGTACCTCATAACTTAATATGAGACCTAGGTATATTCTTACCTTTAGCAAGATAGTAACACACACTTTTGAGCTCTTAACAGCTGTCAGAAATATTAACGCTTTTCCAGCATTCACATGCAAAAGAAACTGAGAAGGCACACACAGAATTTCAAGGAAAATAGTGTTTACTTACAATTTAAAATAGATAAAATACCAAACACAGAACATATACATCAATACTTACAGTCAACAAAATAATTGGGAAATTACAGAAAAAACAAAATGCCTGCAAAATACTTAAACGTTCCAGCTGAATTATATCTTTCTAAAGTGCCTAGCTATCAGTCCAGAGATTAAGGATGTCTTTTTTTTTCAGAGAGGATTTCCCCACTAACTTCTCAGATGCAGGCAATATTCAAAAGTCAGTTTTCTCCACCTTCTGTTGATGTCACAGCATACATGTCACTCTTAGAGCCTGCCATAAACCCAAATTCCCAGTACGAACATCCAAAAGGATGTAGAAATCATCAGTTAGCAATTTTTAAAATATGACAGTCTCTTTCATCAAAGCCTTTCCTTTGATTTCTCTGCTGGTTTTGATTTGCAAGAATGATTTCAGTTTGATCATTTTCATAAGAGTCTGCAAAAAATTTGTCTCTTCCCTCAGGATCATACAATTCCTATTTAGTTTTAGCTTCAAAAGGGATATTTTACGATGTTTTATCACCTGGTATTTGGCAAGAAGCCCTATTTGTTAAAACAGAACAGGAAATCTTTAATTAGTGTTTCAACTGGCCAGTTTTATGACAGCCTGCTGCTTCAGTCACACTGACACCTTTGAGGTCAAAGGTCAAGCCTCTTTACACTGGCTGACTGGTGTGCCCCAGGCAGACAATCACATACACATTTATCTATAATACAAATATTATACATATAGGAACAAGCAGATGGCAGAGCATCACACTGGATACCTGACTAGCTGCTTTCTACAACTTGCTGTTGCAGAACTGATACTGGAACACTGTGGCCAAGCTTTGAGGCAGGGTGATATCACTGGAGATAGTTCTGCTGCAGATAGAAAAAGGGCTGGAAACCTTCCTAGATCACAGTCAGGCTCTGAAGAAGCTGATCTGGGGGAGGGGTGACCTGCTGGTACAGCGGCAAGGTGTCCTGGGTTCAGGAATGGATGCAAGTCTCAGAGGGCTGGCTAGGTGGAGAAGGACTGAGCATCCAAGGGATGGCTCTCCTTCTTCAGGGGGAAGGAAGACCAGTGTCCAGCACAACAGAGACCCCTGATAGAGGCAAACCTGCAACATTATAATAAGATTGAACTACTTTACAAAGTTTAACAATGTGGGCCAACACACCTGTGCAGTGATAGCAACCACTTGTACCACTGATGATATGGGTTCAGTAGGGAATTCAGGCCATTGGAGGACTGGGCGAGGGTGCATGGAGAAGGATGAGCATCCCAAAGACTGCTCTTCTTCTCTGGAGTGCAGCAGGCACTGCCATCCAGTAGACACCGACCCCTGGTAATGGATAGCCAACTAGCAGCTCTCTACAACTTACCATTGCAGAACTGATATGGGAACACTGTAGTGGAGCTTTGAGGTGGGTGATATCACTGGAGACAGTTCCGCTGCAGATGGAGGATGGGTCAGGGACCTTCACTGGTCAGTGTTAGGCTCTGAAAAAGCTGGTATAGGGCACTGGGCTGTTGGCGCAGTGGAAAGGCATTTGCATGCAATGCCAGCATCCTGGCTATGGGAACCAACTCGGGTATCAGAGGGCCAGTTGGCTGAAGAAGGATTGAGTAGCCAAGGGATTGCTTTCCACCAGGGGAAGGGGGGCTAGTATCTGGCACAATAGAGACCCCTGATGGAGGCAAGAATACAATATTATAAGGCTGAGGGATCTACTGCAACTGGTGCCTAGATGTCTGGGAGGTGGAACAGACTTTGGGCTTGTTTCATGGATGTCATAGCACATCCCACCTCCAGGGGAATACTGCAACAGCAAACATCTGGTCCACAGGCATGATGCCTCTGTTCCTCTGCTGTTCCCACTGCCCTTGCTTGCCCACTGGGGAGTCGTGCTCCCATGGTCCCACCTTGGTGGTGCCCTTTCTTGTCCATTGGGAAGGCATGCCCGTCTGGCACCCTGATGAGGGGGGATAAGTGAGGGTATGATGGGATGGTGTGGAGTGGGGACTAAGCTCCTTTGGCAGGTATTTTGGGCCAGGGCCAAAACAGAAGGTGGTCCAGGCAACAAAGCGAAGCTGGATGTCATCTTCATTGCACTACCAGCCATGGTCACCTAGGTGGTCACTTATGTGGCAGTAGTGCAGCAGAAGCAGTGACCCACCCTTTGGTATGCTCAATTCTCCTTTCCCAGCTGACTTAATGATCAGGGTCACTTCTGAACCTGAGTCATTGGCATTGAGTGGTAGCACTTCTGCTGTGCCAATGGGCTGGTCCTGAGACCATTTTAATAATTTATTTTGTTGTAGTAGGTTCATATATCTGCAACAGCATCCTCATTTCTCCCATGACAGAGAAGTCCTCAGGGGCAGTAGAGTAAAAAAGGTGGCATGAATTATCAGCTTGGTTCTGCAAAGTAAGCATTTAAACTTTTGGGGCCTTGCAAAAGTGAAAGATACAGTTATCCTGTGAAAAGCAAGAAACAAGAGAGCTTCAAAATTATCGAATTTCATTTTGATGACCTGTGTTAATAGTGCCTGTTTGTTTGAGCTATGATAGTGTTGTTTAGCACTGTAGGGAGTACAGGTAGAGAGTAATGTAGTCATCAGTGTCTGGGGAAAGCTGTGCTGGCTCTGTAGCCTACAGATTAGAGTCACCAGATTTGTGAAGGGTTTACTCACCCAGATCTGGGTTCAGATCTAAATGTTACTGATTTTTTGTCTTGCACACACCCTCCTCCACATTCCCCACAGCTCCTCCAGGTGACCTCTCCATCCACAACCCGATGCTAATCCCCATCACCACCTTCTTCCTCCAGACCCTTCACCCCACAGTTTTGCAGCACCATAAGTCTCTCTGTAGTTCCTCCAACACCCTGAATATCTCCAGAGTCTCCCACCATGTACACTGCCTGCACACACTGTACCACCACTGATAAAACCAAGAGGTTTTGCATGAGGCACCTGGTCAGGGGCCTGGAAGGTGAATTCAGTAGCATGAGGAAGTCAGACAGGGCAGTTCTGGATACTCGAGAAGTGGTCAGCTAGAGGATGCTGCACTAAGGGCTGATCCAGTTGCAGGGATTTGGGGGAATAGAGGATGGTTGAGATGTAGTGGTGGTTCAGCTATAGGGAGGGTGGTAAGGAGGCTAGCCCAGCTGCAGTGATGGTAACTGTCTATGAAGGAGGGTAGTGGTGTTGGGGTAGAACATGCAGAGTAAAAGAACTCATTAATACCCATGGTTTGTTGCCACGACAACCATCATAAAATAATGTTGACATACTTGTCTTATGCTCTTAACACAAATGCAACCTCAGTGATGGCATGTTTACTCAGTCACTATGATTTACGGCTCTGGATTGACATCTAGGCTAATTGCAATCATTTGATCTCCCTAGGGTCTAGTCATCTGAAGAACTGAGCAGAAAAAGCAGGACTTCACAGAAAATGAGATCCTTCATCTTCATTTGACAACCCTAGGTAAGTAAATGGTTAAATAAAGTCAGTCCTCTAAAATGCACCCTCATGTATTCATCCTTACGACCAAATGTTTTGCATAAATAATTTTGAACATCTTGAAAAACTGACAGATTGCACTTGTCTGTTTCCTTAAAATCTAAAAACAAAAAAAAATCATTTCCCATAACCTCTTGGCTTCTTGGCAGGATATAATACTGCCAGAGTGATTCACTTCCTAGTTTGTTGCTGCTCTGAAAACAGGCTAGACAAGTTGGAACTGGTTTGTGATCTGAGCTGGATGCTTGGCGGTGGCTGACTTATCTAGTGTGAACAGTGCATGTGTTGGGAGTACTGGCATGAAAAGTTGCCACTTATAATAGGGTGATGACGGCAGTGCTCGACTCCCTCACACCAGCCTGTGTACAACCTAGATATTCTCACTTGAGGTCCTCCTAGTTTGATGGAGAGCTCAAGGCGATGAAGATTATGGGTCAGAGGTTAGAGCGCTGCTGGTGGAAGTCTTGCCTGGAGGTGGATAGACTGGCCCTGTGCTCACATGAGTATCAGGGGGCAATCTCTCATAAAAAGGCAGAGTTCCTGTCCAGAAAGATTGCCGCTGGGAAGAATTGACTGACTGTGCTTTTTCGAACTGTGGACAGGCTTCTAAATCCAGCCTGTCTCCAGCCAAAAAAGACTTTTTCCGATGCCTTGTGCAAAGAGTTCGCTCTATCCTTCTCAGACAGCTCATCCAGCATCCGGTGGGGCATGCTGCCAGTGAGCCACACAGTGACCTACAGTGATCATCTAGAATGTCTGGAGAGCATTCCACCTAGTTGGGGGGAGTTTAAACCAGTGGAGGTGTCGGAGGTCATTGGGGTTGCTTCCAGGTTAAAGCACACATATTGTGAACAGGACCCAGTGCCGACTCGTTTCTCAATGAGATGTGTCAACACTGTTGGCCCGATGTTCAGCTTGATTGTCTAGTGCTCTTTGATGGAGGGTATTTTTCCGATGCCTTGAAGGAGGCGCTGATTCATCCACTCCTGAAAAAAACATTATTAGACCCTGCCATCAAGGTGAATTACCATCCAATCTCCCATCTCCCATTTTTGGGAAAAGTTGTTGAGAAAGTTGTGTTGCAACAACTCGAGGAGCACCTCATGGCCTTCAATCTCTATAAGCCATTTTAGTCTGGTTTCCATATGAGGCATAGTACAGAAATCACATTGCTTCTGGTGCACAATGACCTCCTCAGGGCTAGAGATCGGGGGGAGTGGACAATTCTAATCTTTCTTGATCTCTCTTCAGCTTTTGACATGGTAGACCATTGTGTGCTGCTTGACCACCTGAGAAATTTTTATGGGCTTACCAGTTCTGTCATCTGCTGGTTTGAGTCATACCTCACAAACAGGAGGCAACGAGTAGTGATGGGGAATTTCTCCTCCCCCTCCTGCCTCCTGTCATGCGGAGTCCCTCAGGGTTCAGTCTTGTTACCAATGTCGTTTGCCATGTATATGCTGCCCTTGGGTGAGCTCATTAGAAAGAACAGCCTGGGTTTTCATTGATATACCGATGATACCCAGTTGTACCTTTCTTTTGCCCCAGGATCTTCCACTGTGGTAGAAGTACTAAACAGCTGCCTCGTGGAGATAAATGACTGGATGTCCTCAAGCTGATTGTGACTGAACCCTGACAAGACAGAAGGTAATGGTGGTGGAGTCAAACAGAAGATGGAATAGGTTGCCCTCTGGTACTGAAACCAGCATATTCGGGATCTGTGCCATTGAGGGCTTCCTCTAGGGTGCAAAACCTTGGCATGACCTTTGACAGTAGATTGTCATTTGATTTTCAGGTGTCATCTGTTGCCTGGACAAGCTTTTACCATCTTCAGAATATCACCAGGATCAAGCTCTGAGTTCTGTCTATGGACCTTCCTACCTTGGTGCATGCCTTTGTGACATCCAGACATGATTACTGTAATGGCGCTCTACCTCGGGTTCTCTGGAGGGAACCTCTGCCGGCTGCAGCTAGTGCACAACGCAGCCACTAGGATGCTTACTGGGCAGCTGAAATTCTGTCATATCATCACGGTCCTATGCAGGCTGCACTGGTTGCAAGTTAGGTGGACGATTCTCTTCAAGGTGGACTTGCTCACCTTTAAGACCCTACACTGGCAGGGTCGTGGTTACCTGTCAGACCTTCTTACACCTGTCATCCCGGCCTGCTCCCCTCTGATCCTTCTCTAGGGACCTCTTGGAGATTCCCAGGATGAGGCTCAAAACCACCAGTGACAGAGCATTTACTGTAGCAGGCCCCATCCCGTGGAACTTGCTTTCTCCACCAATTTGGGAGGCCTCTTCAGTTGAGGTTTAACCAGGCCTTGCCAAACCTTAAACATTAGTTCTCCCTGGGTACCCTGTTTTTCTGCTTTGAGCTTTAGTTTTTTAGAGATATTTATTAATTATATTTATGTATCTTGATATCTTTCTGTTTTTATACTAATTTGTATCTTTGTATTTATAGTATGTCTTTGTTGTTTGGCCCCCAGAAGCTCAGGGATTGAGCACCAGAAAAATACAATTTGCCTTGATAGAGGGCCTGCCTAGAGAAAACATAAAATTTTCAGGTATTTTTCTACAGTTTTTAAATTTTAACTCAGAAGAGGCTTATTATTCTAGGAAGAGTTGCACAGAGAGTCTTTTAGCTTGAATACATTGTAATTTGAAGCTAGTTTCCTGCTGTTCTGGGTCAGATTTCATTTATATTTCCTTGTTGTAAATAAGATTGATTAGCGCATTCTTTGTTTTACTGCATTTTAAAGTTTTGTCTGACAGAAAATGGCCTTTCAGACAAAGAAATGCGTGCATTCTTTGTTTTTAATGTTTTCCAAGTTTTGCCTTACAGAAAATGGCCTTTCAGACTAAGATATGTGCAACTGCACTTACTACAGCATGTGTTTGTGTGTGGGAGAGAGGCTGGTTTGCATTCAATGGCAGTGTTTGTAACTGCTGTGGGTATCATGTTGCAGGCTTGATTGTTAGCTGAAGAAGTTGTTGTGGTGTGTGTGAATAACATTTTGTGAAACAGAACAGTCTACGCACCAATATCTGACATGAATTTTATGCTTTTATGAACTGTTGTTTATAGTGTTCTTTTTACATTATTTTTCTTATACTGTAGTCAGTTGCTTAACATGTAGTCCACCCAGCTGTAGGAATTAGTGTTTAGAAGCAGGATCACATTAGAAATGAGATCTATCCTGGGAAAAAATGAATTACAGTATAACATAAAAACATTTTAAAATGCATAATATTCAGTAGGAGGGAATGAATATTTTTTTAAATCTGTTCTTTGTAACCCCCCCAGCCCAACACCTTATTGGCCTAGTCACTTTACAACTACCTAGGCTTAACTATACAGCTGAAGTAGGGTAGAACTTGGGAGCATTTGCAAGTGATGGGGTATGTTGACATATGTGGCATGAATATAGCTGGTGTACCCCCAATGATGGTGGTCTGTACCGTCCCAGCAATCATGGTGCTTGAATATCACTTCATAACCAATTTCCTGCTTTCTGGAATGTTTTACTTGTACTAACATATTTATCTCTCTCTCTTTCTTTAAAAGGTGTACAGAGCTCCCTACAACCCATCAGATAAGTATTATTTACCTTTTTCACCTGTCCTATTTGTAGTCTTATCTTTCTCAAGAACTATGGATCCTTTTTGATCACTTTCTTTATTCTTATTTTACAGGTGCCCTGCCTACAGTATGTTTTCTGGATCCCTCCCCTAAGTTCACCAAGAAGCAGGTAAGTGCTACCTTTAATTACCGGAGTGAACTGTATCATGGGGATTTCTTCCTCTGGCCCTACTTATACTACTTTTGTTGATCCTGAAATCATTCTGCTCATACAAAGGGTAAGCCTTTACAGGTCTTACAGGCATGCCTTACCTATTAGGTAAGTAGAGTCTGATTTGGGTGTACTGGGGTTATGTTTGTGTAATTTATTTTTAAGGTCCTAAGGAACTCTAGGTTCATCATGTCCCTATAACCATCTCTTCCGGCGTGAATAAATATGATGTGAAAATGTCTATTTTAAGGCCTTCCATAGGCAAGGCAAGGCAATTTTATTTCTAAGGCGCCCAACCCCGGAGGCTCTGGGCACCGTACATGATAAGAAAAAATGCATAAAATACAAAACACAATTATAACAGCAGCAGGGAGGTTCAAATCAATGCTCTACAAATTGAATTGCATATAAAGTTAGCTATAATATAGTAAAAGATAAGACAGCTTATTCTGTGAAAGCCTGGCTGAAGAGGTGGGCCTTTCACCTTTGCTTAAAGACATCAATTGAGGGGGACTCCCCGACTGCAGATGGAAGTGCGTTCCACAGGGTCAGACCAGAGACACTAAATACTCAGTTGCCAGAGGTCTTGAGCCAAACCCTGGGAATGTCAAGGAGGCCCCTCAAGGAGGAGCAGAGGGAGTGGGCAGAGGACACAGCGGGCTGGGGTCACAGGCATCAGGAGCTCAGACAGGTACCCATAGTACTACCCAGTAGGTGTGCTTGAATTTTTTGGAATCCCTTCTGCCAGTACCTCAGATTTTCAGTATTTCCAGTTCAGAGTCTGATTATGTTTTTCCTCCGATTAAGGCATAGGAATGAAACCTGAGGTGGTATTCACAGTCAGTCTTTGCAGTTGATTTGATTAAGCAGCATGTTAACTGTATCCGATCCATTTTTAGGGCTGTAGGCAGAGTCTACAGCCCTATTGGGATCGATCATACCTTACAAAAATTGCCAATCATGGAACCTTCCATTGGACTTTTGGAAGTATCCTTCTGAAAGTCCAACAGAGTTTGAAACCCTCTGCCACGATTGGCCACTATGGAATAACAGCCACACTATTTCAGCTGTTACTTCTGCATTCCAGGCAAGAACTGCACATGTTCAACTCACACACATGTGCAGTTCCACTGGTGTTGTCATGTTGTGAATGGCAAATTGCCACTCACCACAACTAGGCATACACATGTGACATGCATGTGCAGTAGTGTCGCTGCCACCAACTTGCTGCCACCAGCACTGGCTGCAAAGAAAACCCTCCCACACCCGCCCATTGCTGCTGTCCTCTCTGCTCCCTCCATTCCCATCACTGCACCAACATCAGGGTACCCAATCCCCATGTTGGCATTATGTGCCCCCACAACTCATGTGGCACACTGGGAGCCCAGTCCACTGTGCCTAAATGTATGTTTTTCTCCCCTGCTGACATCAGGGTGCCAAATCCCCATGCCAGCATCATGTACCCACACACCCCCAGCTCTTGTGGCACACTGGGAGCCCACCCCAGTTTGCCCAAATGTATGTTTTTTGTTTCCCTGTCAACAAAGAAAACCATCCCCCAATGTGTTTTTTTACCTGTAATAAAGAAAATGGTCCCTCATCATCATCCCAGTCCCCCTACCCCATCACCACCCTCCCACTGAGCACCCCACTCCCTGCACCACCCACTTAACCCATAGTTACCTCCGAAGGTCGGCGCTGTCATCTTCTCTGGAGCGGGACAAATCTGTACTGTTCAAAGCCAAACCACAAACTGAAGAATCAAAGGTAAGTGTGCTGTAATGGCATTCAATGGAGTGTTCAACTTATCATGATAAATCAGACATTTTTTGGAATTTCGGCCCCAAATTTTCAACATAGGGTTCTTGGGACCTCACCTCATGAACACTGTCACTGTCATTTTGTTAATCAGCCCCAAAAGATGATTTTGTGATCACTGCATGGAATCGCCTTTCGGTAACTGATTCACAAAACAACAGTACCACTGTTCATGAGGTGGGGTACCAAAAATCCCATGTAGTAAATTTGGTGAAATAATTCCAAAAAATGCTTGCGTTATGCATGTGCATTGTGCAGTTACTACGCACGCTCCTAACTTCGTCAATTTTAAATATTTTCACTCCAGATTTTCCACATTGACATGACTGCACTCCTCCTTTTAACAGTACAACTGTCACTTTCACATCCTGCCTGAAATATGTTTTCACCTGTGCACAGATTAGGCGCAGTCGCTCTGCAAATCACCTTTCATGACAAGTGAACAAAATGACACTGGCAGTCTTCATGAGGAGGGGTTCCAAAAAGGCCATGTTGAAAATTTGGTGCAACACCTCCAAAAAATAGTCAAGTTACACTAGGGCATTCAATAATTTCTACTCACATGTGTAACTTTGGTCATTTGGCAGCTCATCACAGCCCCATTGGCTCTGGCTAGAGTTTGTTTTGAGTGCCCTGGATTTTTTTTACTTTTGGATATTGTGCTATCTCTCTATTATTAAGCCAAGTCAAAGTGTACCACACCTCTTCAGTGTGGTTGAGTGGTTGAGTTAAGGGATCTGCTACTAGTCGAGGTAATGGAAACTGCTTTTACAATTCCCCTAGCAGATCCCTTCAGTGGTGTCAGTCTTATGGTTTGAGAACCCCATGTCAATTTGACCTCACTTATGGTATGCTTGGGTTGGCACGTAACCTGTAGGCATCCTGATGCTGTTTTGGAAGTTTTTGCCCAATCAGTGTTGCCCCTGGTGTGCCATTTAGCAGGTCTTGTGGCTGAATTAAATAAAACATTTGTTTTAAAAGGCAGTCAGGAAACCACTAACCAGTATAGAAAACATAGCTGCCATCAACAGACTAGCTTCAATACTGTCCCTGACAAAAAAATTTAACCTGGCTGTGTCTGTATGAATTAATAGTGAACTTTGTCTGGAAAATGACTTCATTTGAAAAAGTCAGAAATGTAACACTGACTTTCCTACTTTTGTGTGGGGGGGGGGTTACACCCATAACAAATCTGAGGTTCTCTTGTTGCTTTCTGTGTGCCCAGAGTTTGAGCAGAAGGGGTAGCCTGGGGCAGGTTGCAGAGGACGGGAGTTGGTGTGTCTCTGAGAATGTCCAAGGGTCTGTGATTCTGTGTTCCCCAGAGCAAGTTGGGGCAGTTAATGTTACCCACCTCTTGCACTTGGACACAGATAAAGACAACACCTCAAACTTGGTTCAAGACACATCGATGTAGACTTTCCTCCCAACTTGCCCTGATCAGCATTTAAAACAAACCTATCTCCATACCCACATTTTCTGCGTGATGAAACAGAAAGCAACACAGGCCCTCAGATTTTGCAGGAGGGGGAGCCTTTGACACTATGTGTCCTTGAACAAGTCCGAAGGTCTGTTGATTTTGGCACAGAGAATGGCAAGTTGAGTGGTGGGGGTTGCATGATGCACTAACCAAGTCGGGGGGGGTTGGTCCCTGAGCAAGTCCGAGGACCTTAGACCAAGTTGTGGGTGTGTGAGTTACATCATATATTGCCTACACTGCACAGTTTGTGATCCCCTGTAAACTTGATCTGTGGAAGCAAGCAGAGACCCTCAGACTTGCTCAAGAACATAGCCATGCCACCCCCCAAAACTTGTTCTGGGACAAGCAACAGAAACCCTCAGGCTTGTTCAAGGAAGCACAGGATATGAGCCCATAGATACATAGATACATAGATACATAGACAGTGTCGGCAGATAAGGGCCTATGGCCCACCTAGTCTGCCCAAACCCTACCCCACCCCCAATGCAGACTTGCTCTAGGGATGCAGTCCTTTCTGTTTAGCCCAAACACAAGTTTGCAGGTGTTATTCAGGGATCATCTGACTTGTCCAACCCTACAAGTCTGAGGGAGGCTGTCTGCATTTGGTGCAGTAGGAGACTGTCCATGTTGGTGGTATGGGCACACAGTTGCTGTGGGTTTGGTGGGGCGAGGGGACTGTCTTGCTGGTAGGGCAGGAGGACTGTCTGTGTTTGGTTGGGTCATGTGACTGTCCATGATTGGTGGGTCAGAGTGGGGAGAGGCTATGCTGTTGTGGTGGGGAGAGTGGCAATGCTAGTGGGGCAGGGTGGGGAGAGTGGCCATGCTAGTGGAGTGTGGAGACTAGTCATGCTGATGGGGTGGGGATAGTGGGTGTGTTGGTAAGATAGAGTGGGGAGAGTGGCCTTGCTGGTGGGATGGGGGAGAGTGGCCATGCTGGTGAGGTGGGGAGAGTGGCAATGCTAGTGGGGCAGGGTGGGAGGAGGTGGCCATGCTAGTGGAGGTGTGGAGACTAGTCATGCTGATGGGGTGGGGATAGTGGGTGTGTTGGTAAGATAGAGTGGGGAGAGTGGCCTTGCTGGTGGGATGGGGGAGAGTGGCCATGCTGGTGAGGTGGGGAGAGTGGCAATGCTAGTGGGGCAGGGTGGGGAGAGTGGCCATGCTAGTGGAGTGTGGAGACTAGTCATGCTGATGGGGTGGGGATAGTGGGTGTGTTGGTAAGATAGAGTGGGGAGAGTGGCCTTGCTGGTGGGATGGGGGAGAGTGGCCATGCTGGTGAGGTGGGGAGAGTGGCAGTGCTAGTGGGGCAGGGTGGGGAGAGTGGCCATGCTAGTGGGGTGTGGACATTGGTCATGCTGATGGGGTGGGGATAGTGGGTGTGTTGGTGAGATAGAGTGGGGAGAGTGGCCTTGCTGGTGGGATGGGGGAGAGTGGCCATGCTGGTGAGGTGGGGAGAGTGGCAGTGCTAGTGGGGCAGGGTGGGGAGAGTGGCCATGCTAGTGGGGTGTGGACATTGGTCATGCTGATGGGGTGGGGATAGTGGGTGTCCTGGTGGGATAGGGTGGGGAGAGTGACCTTGCTGGTGGGGTGTGGACATTGGTCATGCTGGTGGGGCTGGGGTAGTGGGCATGCTGGTAGGATGGGATGGGGTGGGGAGAGTGGCAATACTGGTGGGATGGGGTGAGGAAAGTGGGCATGCTGGTGGGATGGAGTGGGGAGACTGGCTGTGCTGGTGGAATGGGTTGGAGAGAATGGCCGTGCTGTAAGATTCTACATTTATACACATAGTTACTCGGATAAAGGTATTGGCATTTATCACACTCCATTTATGTCCACCCCATTGTATAAATTTATTTGGAGGCAGTATAGCGCAGTGGTCTAAGGCTCTGAGCTGCAAATCTGGTGACATCCAACAGACCAGACCTGGGTTTGAATCCCACAGTTTCCACTTGCATACTGTGTGACCCTGAGCAAGTCACTTAACCTCCTTGTGCTCCCAGGTCGCTCCTGTAAAAAGCTTTTGGCTTAGTGTGCTATACCTGGTTAAGCGACAACTAAAAAAAATTATATTTATAGCTCATCAAGGCTCTTTCTATTTACTGCTCTGTGTTTTTAATTATAGTCTCTCCTGGCCCTTATGCTGTTCTTTTCCTCCCCCAATCCTTTAGTAGCCCTTGGTGCTCTGACATTAGCCACCGTGCATCTCTACTGTATGCAGTTCTTGCTGTTTCTATGACATCTTTGGGAGCTCAAATATTTCTCCCCGCCTGCCTCCCACCATTAATTTTAAGCCCATTTCAGGCATTGGCCTTTGGCTGCAGTGCACCTTTTCCTTTGTGGCCCCTATTCTGAGTATCTTCTCTCTACGTCCCATCATACCAGGCCCCTAAGGGCACTTACACTCAGCCACCATGAGACTCAGCTGGCAGTTCCTGCCACCTACTGCTGGCTGCCCACCCCTCTGGACCTGCTAACCATCCCTCCTCCGACCCTCTTAACCAGCTCCTCTGGGGAGCACGTCACATAGTTGCTTTGTGGCTGATTGGTAGAGGGAGGCATAGTTGCCTAGCATCCCCTCACAAAATATTCATCTTCTCCCCCACATGGAGTAGGTTACAGCCTGAACTCCATACAGGTTGGGACTGGAATTTGGAAGTGCCTGCCAGCACTGTCACTCTAATGCAGTAGTGCTAAACTGATGGTTGCATAGCAACAGCCTCAGCATTTCTGATCGGTTTTCTGACCAGCCTACCTGCTTGCTACATACAGTCTGGGCCCAGGAACACTCCCCCCGCCACTAGATGCCAGGGAAAGGTTAAACAGAATGACCAAAAAAAATATTTGCCACTAACCACGAGGGAGTTGGCCCACTACACCACCAGGGCTATACCTTTAAAACACTGGCCTCCTGGGACAACTCAAGATCTCTGAACCACCAGTGTCTTTTTAAATGATGCAGGGACCACTAGCTCAAAAGCACCCCCACTAGCCCATTAGGGCTACTACTTATATCTGCTGGTCACCAGCAGGCCAACTAGTGGTGCTAAGGGGGTTTTGCTGAGCCCTCAATATCTCTTAATTATTTTCTTAGCTGTCTGTGTTATTTCCTATCTATGTTTTCCTTACTGTGGCTTTAAGTGTGTCTTTCCTCTAAAACTCCCTTTCCTTTACATGTGCTGTACTGTACCCTTTGTTTTTGTTATTTAGTATACTTTTGGTCATGGACACCCAGACCCTATTGCTCCTCTTCACACGCTCTCTCTGTTGCTACTATATGTTCCCCATAGTAATCTTTTTTCTTTTTATTTCTACAGGTCTGGCCAGACTGTATACAAATCAGATAAGTATCTTTGTCTAGTCCCCGCCATCTCTCCTCTAGGACCTCTGACCCTTTGTATCTCCTCAACCTTCTCTGTTCTTCCCTTTCAGGTCATGCCAGAATTCCCCAAACCCAGGGCACCCCAACTCTGGATTCCCTGACTGATGGGGCAGGTAAGTCCAATTTAATTACCTAACTGCCCTGTCAGGTGAGTGGCATATAACAAGGTACCCACTCCATTGTAATGTGTAGCAACTTGATTTGTGAATTGTGTTGCCTGGAAAGGAGAGCCATTTCAGCCTTGTCCCCTCTGTGCATTTTTTTATGCACTGTGAATTGAGTCTGCCTTGTATTTGTTATCTTAAATACCTACACCCAGTGACAGGCACAAAACCAGGGTGGAGGATGGTGAGTTCTAAAAACCAGGAGAGACGGTATGTGCCAGAGTTGATGGGGAATTCTGTAAAAGTAGATGACCATGCTCTACTACCAATCTGTTTGCATGCTTTTTTAAATTATTTATTTTTACTGCAGAAGCCCAATGTGCACGTGCAATGACAAACACAATTTTGAGACTAATTATATAACGCTTTTTTCAGTTTAGTTCTGAAGTATTATATTTTGGTCATTCCCTTATTAACACTTCTGCATTTTGGCAGATCAAGGTCTGCGATAACACACTTGAAGAAGACAATGTTTAACATCCTTCAAGAAAACTGAAAAAGGTATGAGAACATGGGATTTATGTATGGACTTATCATGACTCTGGGCACAGTAGGTGAGCACAGTTTTATTTTTTTAATACTGAGAAATTTCTTGGGAGTTGCAGAGCCACTATGAGGTATGGGTTACTGCCTGATAACAGCACTTCTTGCTCAAAGAAAAATTCCAGTTGCAAAAGGTGTTAGTCTATAATAGATCATATGACCTGCCATCATGGTGCTGAGATCAAACAAAACACTTTGATTTATTATTGATGCATTATTTATATGGACATTGGACAACATTTCACAAGATAAGGCTGTGTCATGATACAGGTTTTCGGACACAATTTGTGTAGAGTTGAAGGTAAAATGTACTCCATACTTTTCAAGCTTATAAATGACTGTACATATTTAAAGGGACTAACAAATGTTTGCCATAACAAATGAGAACAGTAACCTGTAGGTGTTGTGAATCAGTCTCTTACCATTTAAACTGCCAAATAGTGCTGTATTCCATTAAATAAATCCTTTTATTTTGGTGCTCTGCTTCATTTGCATAACCTGACCTTTTTTTCTCAGTGCTGCAACACCCAACTGTGACATCATACAAGAGAAACAAAGTTATTAAAGGAACAGTGTCACTTTTTAGTTTTAGATAGACAAATCAGCTATGTACTGTACCCACAATGCCTCACAATGTAAAGTAGTATACAGGCTATTATATTTCTGTGCTCACTGCAGAAATAGGAGATTACATCTCTCAGTATAGAAGTCTTGTAAATAGATACAGTATGCACAATGCATTGTTGTGAAAATAAACATACAAAAGCTTACTGTATATTGTTGATACCACTACAGAAAAATGAGACAGCATCTCACAGTAAGGAAACTGGAAAACAGATTATATTACCCACAATGCCTTGCTATGTACATTTACATATAAGTGATCACCACTATCAACATATGGGACTGTACTTCTGAGTAAGGCACATTTAAGACAATATTATGAATTACCCAGAATTCCTTGTTGCTTTAGGTAAAGCATTGACAGCTCCCTGGTATGACATCATTCTGGCAGTGTGGCCACACACAGAAAACTGGAGGATAAAATGCTGAGAAAACATAAAAAAAATGACTGGATTTATGTGACGTGGGTGACTCCGCATGTGCAAGTAACCACAGAGTGACTGACAGCGGGCAACCATGGGAAGGGCAGGTGCACAGCAGTGGTGAATGTGTGCAAGGACGAATGCACAGAATGGGTGAATGCCCAATGGGTGACAGCACGGGGAGTGAGCATCAGAAGAACTACTACGGTGAAGAGAGAAGGGGGAGCAGGTGCCTGTACTGGGTGGCACCGCTCGACTGCTGTACAAGGAGCCAGCCTGGAGCCCATGGCATGCAGGAGCAGATGTACGGTGTCAGGAAGTGAACCATGGGCAGCAGGGTACAGTGCACACCTACCACAAGGCCATGGCTGGTCACACATGGAAGGTGAAATTGTGTGCCAGCCCACGGAGGTATTCCAAATGGCTCTGGGTCTCATACTCGGTGATCACAGCAGTGACTTGGTTGTTCAGGTCCCAATAGCATCACTGGGCATGTGGGACCTCTGCCGCTGAGACCAGCTGCTCAGAGCAGACCACAGTTAGCTGCTCTTTCTCATGGAGGCACTCCAGCAGTCTCCAGATACTAGGGTGGTGTGCACTGAGCCTGGTGTTAAAGGCTCAGTGCCACTCTTGCACCACATTATTGGTTCTGGCCAGCCCCTGGACAGTCACTGCATGGCAGTTCCACTGCTTGATTAGGAATTTTGCTCAACAGTGCCCAGAGCGGGAGCAGGGTGACTGACTCAGGAATCCTCAAAGTAGCCCAGGACTGGCTGCAGCAGCTCTTCATTCTGCACCATGTACTCCCATGCCTGCATCTCCTGGAACACTGCTGACACATCGCTGGGTGGCACAAAAGTCAACGCCAGCAGCACCCAGAGGTGCAAGGCGAGGTCTAGGCCCATGGAGTACTGGTGCAGAACCTCTGGGCACTGCTGCATCCTGAACCAGATGGCCTGTGAAAAGTGGAAAAGCAGCCCTGATGTTGGTGTCTGGGAAGGTGGTGGACAGTGTGTGCCAACTGGCATGCTTAAAATCAAGCAGCATGGTGGCAGGGGCTAATGCCGGACAGTGGAGTCATAGCTGACCCAGTAGCTGAGTGTAGGTCTAGACCCTCCTGGTGCTGGTGAGGGCATAGACAGCTGGCAGGACTGCACCAGACTAGATGGTGTGGATGGTGTAGAGCTGCCTGAACAGTGTCAGGCATGCCCTGAAGGTGCCATCCATGAACCAGTCTGGGCAGTCCACCAGCTGCTGCAGACCTCGGTCACTGGCATATATCACAAGACTGTCCCGCTCCTGACCACTGTCATAGAGCAGGAACCGGCCCCCTTCCCCCATGATGGTAAACTCAGCCATATGGCCAGGTCAGTAACTGTGGCCAGTGTTGTTGGACACCCACGTGCCACATGACACACATGCTGCATGGTCTGTTGCAGTAGGCGCACCCCTGGCAGGTGACCCACAATGGCCACAGGTATCCCCGACATTCTCACAGCAATCACTTGGAATGCGCTGTCCAGAGAACTACGTGCCCTGCCCTGTAGTGACCCCAGAACCCAGTGCACACCAACATCCACTGCATCAGGAGCATGGTCATGCTCCCATATGGTGGCAACCACAGTGTCTTCGATGGTGTACAGGCGGGCAAGGCAGCTATATCTGCGTGCCTCAGTGCATTGCCAATACACCTTTTCTGGGCCAGGTTTGTCCTTCTGGTAGATGTAGCCATTCTGAACAACTAGTGGTTTGCCTTGTTGGCTCTGTATGTAGAGTACAGACATCTTCAATCTCTGATGGCTTTCCTGCTTCCACTGAACCCATCCCTCCTTTTGAGTGTGGTCCACTGCCTCTGACCACTGAGGTCTGTTGCTACCCCTTCCTGTCTGGGCACTGTATCTGGCATCCATCCATTGGCCCCCACCCCTTGTCCTGTGCCTGTCCCCGGGTGCCTGTGCTGGTCCATCACAATGCTCGGTGAGTATCATGTGTGGTGTTTTGTACTGTGGGGGAGGTCCTGGTCAATGTCTGTATCATTGAACCATTGTGGTGCTGGGTGAGCTGCATATGTGCTGTGGTCTGGGGCTCTGGTGTGTATGCCACCTGATGTGTGGCCATGGTTTCCTCCTGTGCTCACCCTACTGTCTGTTGC
Source organism: Neoceratodus forsteri (assembly GCA_016271365.2). Lineage (NCBI taxonomy): Eukaryota > Metazoa > Chordata > Ceratodontiformes > Ceratodontidae > Neoceratodus > Neoceratodus forsteri. The sequence goes on along the minus strand of CM057450.1, from coordinate 49,211,361 downwards.
CCTGTCTGGGTCACTAGTGCTTTCTCTGCATGGTGTTCACCCACCAGCCCGCGGTGCTCCTCTACTGTCATTCAGCTGGGCTGTGCGGTCACTCTTTCGCACATGCTGCTGTTGCTCTCCACCCAGTACCATGCCTTTGTTTCAGCACTCGCTTTGGCTGTTACCAAATGACTAAGACAGATTTTTTTACAAAGCAAATTGCAGCTGCAACATCTGAAGCATGGCTGGCAATGGCATACTATGTGAAACAGGCATTTGGGGAACCTTACTATGGCACTTTAAGGTTATAAAATTCTGCATCGGACTGGGATGCGATTACTAAAGGTTAAAAATACTGCTTCTGACTGGGATGGGACTGTTAAGTGAGTTGTAACATTAAATATCACTTAACAGTAAAAGCCCAGTCCAAAGCAGTATTTTTAACCTTACATATTCATTCAGTAGCAGTACTTTTAACCTTAAATATATACAAAGCATTTGTAAGCAGTAAAGTATACTGCTAAAAAGCAGTCCTTGACCACCATCAAGACTGCTAAGACTGCTATGAAAACTGCTATCTGAGGCTTCTGATTTAAATATTTCATGCTATAGGCAGACTAACTTAAGGCTTTGGACTGTGAAGGCCATCAAGATAACTAATACATTCTTGTTAACATGGCAAAACAGTTTGAAGGCTAATTTCATGCTAATATACTGCTAAAGTGAAACTAATCCGACTGCTATTCGAAGGTTAGGCGAATGCCTTCCATTTGGGTAAGGGAGGTCACCACTAAACTTGTCGCTGTAATATAATTTCATAGAGAACTCATGCACTGCTGAAAAGACATCATCAGTGACATCTAGACTTACTCCAGGTTTGACATAATCTGCTAATGCGCAAAGGTTGGCTCAATTTTTCAAGGGCAACATTTAGAGCGCATTTATTCCCTCTTCTGAAGGAATAGCTGACAGTATCACAGCCACTTAAGATGTAAGCACTAAGAACAACTGATGATTTGTTGTGCATCTGTGTTGCACATAGCGCCACGAGAAGCTGCTACTGAATGGCATGGCAGCTACACACCCATCTTCTGAACTCATAGCTCTTCTAGAGCAGTCATCTGAGTGCTTTAGTAGATGCACATTACGATCATATCAGTGTGTTTGGCTGCCACTAATACTCTCTGATATCCAAGTGTGTTTACACCATATGCGATATGGAGATTATTCTTGTATCAGTTTCAGTTTGTATGTTCAATCTTTAAAAATGATTATCACAAAGTACAAGAATACAAAAGACAAATGTACACATAATACATGAAGACAAAATACATAAATACAATAAATATACAGAGGACCGAGTACATATAAAACTGTGCAGACCTGTACAACAAGTAGTTTACAAAATCTAATAAGATTCTAGAGCTTAAATCAATTACTTAATCCTGAGAACAGGATAATCTATTTTTTCTTATTTTCCTAGTGAGATATAAGAATTTCACAACATTATGTATAATTAAAAGATCCTCGGTGGTAAGCAGGACCAAGATAATCTTTGTCTCACTAACAGTGGATATATTTAATTTATTATTTATTTTCGAGTTTTACCAGGAAAACATACTGAGCAACATGCTCGATTCCAGATGCGACCCGGGGGCCAAGACCCACATACAATAAAACGGAAATACATTAGACAGTACAGAAAAGTAAAGCTTGTACATTGGCAATTTAAACAAAATTGGGAGAGAAATAGCAGCCAGGGTAGGATACATACATTCAGTGTAATTATACAGAGGTTAAAAAAACTGTACAATAATTTTATTTTTTTTTTTTTAGTTAAAACAGGAGCAGCTGGAGGTGAAATGTGCTCTGAGTAATTTCTTCCATAGAGAGGGGTTTGTTGCCAGTCGAATGGGGGCAGGTAGGGCATTCCAGGTCTGAGGTATGCGGTAAGTAAAAGTGGCCTGGCCTTCGTTGTATGCATAAACGGGACATGGAGTAGTCTTGGGTCCATACTTCTAAGAGAGTACGCTGGTGAAGGTTGTTGGGAGAGGGCAGTGGTCAGGTAGGGGGAAAGGGAATGGGACCAATACTTGGCTGCGAGCCTCACGCTGTTCATTTGTCTGTGTTCATGGAGGGACTGTAGGGTTAACGAGCTGTAGAGGTTGCAATGGTGTGTTGATTGGGGGCAGTCGAGGATGAAGTGGTAGAAGGAGTAGAACAGGGTGTCTAGGCTGGTCAAGACAGACATGGGGGCGATGGAGTAAACTATATCCCCATAGTCGAGTACGGGAAGGATCATTTTATGAACAATGGCGTGCCTTGTCTGAGTGGGGAGACAGCTTTTGCTACGGTGTAGTGCACCAAGTTTGGGGAGCAGCCGCTTGTGTATAGAGGTGATGTGTACTGAGAAATCTAGATATTGATCTAGCCAGATGCCCAGATATCTGAAGCTCGACAGTTTTCAGAGGAGTTCCATCCAAGGTTGAAAGGAGTCTGGGGCTTGGCAGGAGAGTAGTTGAGGGAACCAAACATTAGTGATACTTTTTTGAGTTAAGAAATAACTGGTTTGACCTGAACCAGTTTTGGATGGCATCAAATCCTCCTGGAGAAGGGTTGCTATGCTATGTGAGTGGGACCAGATTCAGTATAGGACAGTGTCATCTGCATACATCTGAATGGAGGGCGGGAGCATGTTGCTGGAAGGTCATTCAGAAAGATGGAGAAAAGGAGGAGACCCAGGACTGAGCCTTGGGGGATGCCTGCAGGGACAGACAATGGGTGGGAGGTGTAAGAGGCTATTTTGACTATTTGTTTCCTACCTACTAGGTAGTCATGGAACCATTCAGTGGCTGGTGTAGAGAGCCCTGCGTTGGTGAGTTTGGTGAGGAGTAGGGAGTGGGAGACAGTGTCAAAAGCCTTGGCTAGGTCAATGAAGATGGCGGAGGTGATATAACCTTTGTCCATACTCGTGACGATGTCCCCTGTGACTCGAAGCAGGGAGGTGATGGTCGAGTGGGATTTATGGAAGCCTGATTTGAAAGGTGAGAAGGAGGAGGCGTCTAGGTACAGAGTGAGTTGGGATAGGACCAGGTGTTCCTGTATTTTGGCCAGGATATGAAGTAGGGAGATGGGTCAGTAATTTCCGGGGGAGGAGAGGTCACCTTGTTTTGGAAGAGGTATAATGGTGGCCAGCTTCCAGGCTGTAGATAGCTTTCCCAGCAAAAAGGATAGATTGAAAAGGTTGGCTAGAGGAGCGGCTATTGCTGGGGCGGAAAGGTAAAGCATCTTAGCGTCCATGGATGTAGGGCATTTGCCTTTGTTTGGGTTTAACGCCCGAAGGGAGTGAAAGACATCTGCTTGGGATACTGGGCTGAAGGAGAATGGTAAGGTTGTGGGTGGGGGGACATATTGATGGGCACCTGTGCTGTGGGAGGGAGGAACCGGGGGTGAGAATGTGGGAGGAGGAAAGGATCTTTTCAGTGCAGCTGGAGAAGTGGGTGTTAAAAGCTTCAGCTACGTGTATAGGGTCGGAGAGGAGGGAGCCCTGTGCTTGCAGTGTCAGGGGTGCAGGTTGGGAGAGGTAGGAGAGCAGGGTTTTGAGCAATTTCCAGAAGTCAGTTGGGTGATTTGAGTGTTTGTTGAAAGCCGATAGGAAGTATGTGTTTTTTGCTTGGTGAATGCTACTTGTGCTCCTCTGACTCTTTTCCTTCGTAATGCTGCATGTTTGTCCGAGATTTGAAGGAAGTTTGTTTTGAACGCCTCAAAAGCTACGTCAATGAAGGGTGCCTCTGGGATGAAAGACCAGTTTATCCGCCCTAGGTCCAACAGGAGGGAGCCCAAGTTGAGGGAGTTATAGGACCTGGTGATTAAAGTCTTTGGTGGTGGGGCAGGAGGGGAGTATACCTTCCTGACCATGAAAATCATATGATGATCGCTTATGGAGTCAGATAGGAGACCGGCACTTAGAATTCTCTGTGGGTGGGAGGTGAGAGCCCAGTCCAGTAAGGTATGGTTTTGAGTTTTGTGATTTGACCTGGTGGGGTCAGTGATGAGCTGAGATAGATTCTGGGCCTTAATGTTGGTCTTTAGGTGGGCTTTATCTGGACCAAGCCAGTTTATATTGAAATTGCCAGTGATATGGAGCTCTCCCCCAACTGCTAGGGACTGTAAGTTGCCCAAGTGGGACAGTATGTCCTCAGGGGGAGTGCGGGGGGGCAGTATGAGCCAGCCACATAGATGGGGATGGAACTAGGGAGAAAGATTTTGATGAGTAATGAGTCTATGTTACCAGGGGATATGGGGATGTCCACTACAGAGAACTGACAACTATTTGTGATGTACATAGCCATGCAACCGCCTCGCTTTTTACCTTGGCGGTCACACCTAATTATAGCATACCCTGGTAGGGATACTTCCATATCCATGTGATGCTGTTTTAACCACATTTCAGTGATGATTAGGATATCAGGGTGTAGGGTTAAAACAAGAGTTTGCAGCACAGAGAATTTAGATAGAAGGCTGCAGGTGTTTAAATGAATGATACGGAGGCCTTTGGGGAAAGAGAAAGGGGAGAGGGTATTGGAAGCTTGGGTGTTTGGTCCGGGGTTTACCTCTATGTCCCTGGACAGGAGTAGAAGAAGGATGATGAGATGTTTCAATTTTACCCAGGGAGTTTTGTGGCAAGTTGTAGTGGGTCGAGAGGTAGAGGTAGTTGGGGGGAGATGGTAGGTTGATGTGTGTAGTGCCGAGTGGCCCATGTGAAAGGATGGAGGTAGATTGGTAGCACTAATGAGACGGTAGTGTTCATTTATTTTGGCTTGAGCAGCCGTGTATGCGTGGTTAGTGTAGCAAGACTGAGGGGTTATGCTTGGGGGCATAAACGCCGGATGCCCATTGCATGACAGGATAGTTGTTGGCAGGGAGGATTTGCTTGCCAGTTGGAGAAAAATGAGTAGAGTAGGCAACAGCAGCATCCTTGCTAAAGATAAAAGTTTGGTGGGTGAGGATTTTTTTGTTCAGAGCCCTCTAGTGGCAGCAACTGATAAGCTGCAAATGAAAAAGTGAGCTGATAGGTTTTGGACGGTCACATGACAAACTCTATATAAGGAGGAGCTCACCAAGGGTGGTGGTGTGGGTGGTAGGGAGCAGTGGCATAGCTGCAGACAGAAGCTCACAGACTCTGCTAATAGAAGCTTCCAGCTACAACCACTGTCCAGGTTTGAAAATGGCGCCTGTGGCATCCTTGAGGAGTTCTAGTAAAATCTTCTTCACTGTACCTGTGCTTGGGGCCATCGAGAGAGCTGCAGGGAGGGCAGATTCAGTGTCCAGAGCCCTCGTGACCCTGAATTCCCGCAGTCTGTGAAAAGAAAAGGAGGATATTTATAGGCAACTGTAGGAGGAACTAACAGGTATGTCAAGCCACTGTAATTGGTTCTGTGAGTTTCTTTTGTCCCTCGTTTGTGTGCTTGAAAAGAGTGTGGCTAGGGGAATTTGGGCCCTGAGAAGCCGCGTGGTAAATGCAGGGCTATGCTTAAATGCAGGGCTATACTTGGTAAGACGCTGCCAAATCAAACTATACTAGGGCTTTGAGTTAAAATTACCAGGTTCAGGATTTAAAATGCAGTTGCGGGCTTTGAATGAAAATTACCAGGTTCAGGATTTAAAATGCAGTTGCAGGAGAGCACTACGTTTAAAAATTGCCTGCTGATCGCGTTTTTCCATGGGAATTAATACAGCAAGTAGGGCAGGGAGGTAACATTCTAGCACTACAGTTTCCCCTTCAAGCGTTACTCAAGTTAAAACAGACTGTCTTTGACTTGTCCGATTTTATCACAAATACTTCATCTGGACAGGAGGAATCAGATTTGCACACTTGCACCCTGATAGACTGGAGCTAGCAAGTCAGGAGTTAGCAGTTTAAACTTAGTACTTAAAGTCTGTAAAGCAGTAAATGAACTACATTTAAAGGCACGTTAGCACTGCGGTTTGGGCATGGTTCCTTAGTTTCATTGTACAATTAAAGCACCTTACAAAAACGATAAAGGGTAGGTAAAATGACAGAAAATTCTGTGTTAAATAAACTAACAGCACACTTGTGCCAACTCTTAAAGAAAGCTCACAGACTCTGCTAATAGAGAGCTTCCAGCTACAACCACTGTCAGGTTTGAAAATGGCACCTCTGGCGTCCGTGAGGAGTTCTAGTAAAATCTTCTTCACTGTACCTGTGCTTGGGGGGTCCATCATGAACAGCTGCAGGGGAGCAGATTCAGTGTCCAGAGCCCTCGCGACCCTGAATTCCCGAGTCTGTGCTTTGGTGGGGGTCCATCATAAAGAGCTGCAGGGAGGCAGATTCAGTGTCCAGAGCCCTCACGACCCTGAATTCCTGCAGTCTGTGCTTAGAAGTAACAACTGGTACTGTCTACTGCATGCGACTCAATTGTAATCACAACAGAACTGAATTTAAATAGTTGCTGTCCAAAAGCACGTGAGGATACTGATCCCAACTTGGTGCAAGGCCGATTATAATGAGTACTCCATTTGTTACTTTCAAGTCAGAAAAAAATGTAGTAGTGCATACTTAAATTGTTGAAAGAAGGATATCGTTTGTATACACAAGTTATTAGATTACGTAGCAATGTAAAATAGAATAAAAAAGTATCGGTCAAAATTGTAACCCTCATTCTTGCACCGATGCTTTCATTGTCAGGCTTTATTACTTTCTGGATACTGTTTTTTGTGTTAAAGTTTCATAGTATACATACTGACAACTACAATCTAAATACCCTAAAGTCACCTCACCTACCATGGCAACCCCCACCACCCATAATTTCCTATCTTCTGAATGTTGCCGGTTTATAGTATACATCATTTAGCATGCGGTATTAGTGTCACAATATGAATAATAATGCCCTGAAAAAATGTTCATAAAATTAACAAGGATTTCATGACAGTCCTACTCAGTATAAATCCACAGCTCCCCCTAATGTTACACACTCTATTATGGTTTCCCCAATAGAAGCAATTTTTTTCTTATTACGTTCTTTATTGTATTTTGTAAAATTCCCATGATCGCCAACTTTTTTGGATGCTGCATGCTTTCATTTACTTTGCATTTGAGGCACAGAACTGCATGCTGCAACACACTCTTATTGAAATGGGCGGTGTGTCACCGTAGTGTCACCTGTACTGAAGACGCGCAGTGTCTGCAATTTTGCGGACCCTACTATGACCTTTGAAAAATAAAGGAAAGTAAGTAAGAACTCTTAGAAACTGCCTTTCTATTGTGGAAAGCATAATGGTGTGATACATTTGTGAGAGGTGTGATTTAGATTGGAATTATGACTTTTTTCCTTTTTTGGGGGGTAAAGCAGCAGTGTGATAATCACAATACCATAAAATCACCTACCATGCCCCAGCCCCACCAAATGTCCTATACTGTGTATGTCCTCCTATTTTAATATCATGAAAAGTCCAGATGAAAAATAAGGCCAGAAATGCATTACAGTGTCCCAACTTAAGTGACAGCATTGCCTGGTGGTGATGCTAGTTTCTGCTGCTGCTGTTGTCCCACTGCTTTAATGTCATGAAAAGTCCAGATGAAGAATAAGGCTAGAAATGTGTCACAGTGTCCCAGCTTTAGTGAGACCATTCCCTGGTGTTGAGGTTGATGCCTGCTGCATCACTGATATACGCTGCCCTTTGTGTGTGCCTTCATACCACAATGGTAAGGAATTTGTTCATCCCAGTGAATTTTTGTTTTTGCATAGACACAGCCATTTAATTTCTATCGAATCTTGTTCTGTGTTGTAAGTAGTCTGTCATATTGTTCTTTTTCAGGGAACCATAAAACATATGTAATGATTACACTTGACCCTGGTGGACATGATGTTCACATCCACATGTCAGACATATGTTATGAGTCCAACACCGATTATGGTACTGTAACATTTAATTTTTATTAGGGAGTGGGGGGGTTACCACTGTGTTTGACTGAAATATTATCATTTCTGATTTTTTTTTTCTCAGGTTGTATGCACACTTGTGTTTCACATATTTGGGATGGTTGATGACTTTGGCTGAATGGAAACCGGCAAGCCATCTAAGGTAAGTATTAATTTTTTTTTTTGGGGTGGGGTACATTTGAAAACAAGTTTCATTAATGTTTTCGTCTTCTTTCCAGGTCTTCAATGTATTCATTCCTAACTGTTGTCCATCTTCAGATTGGAAGATAACACCTATGGCAGTCTGCAGCACCTCATTGTTACCTGAGAATAGATGATGAAGAAAATACTACAAGTTCATTGCATCACCACATTCATTTCCCATTGTGGCTTTTCCTGTCTTCTGTTATATCCAGCTTAAAATACCAAGCTATTACTAAACCACTTATCAAGCTTAAAATTAGAGATGCAGCGAATTTACATTCTGCCTGTGAAGTGCTCGGAAAGTGGGCACTCCGTGTTGGCACTCCTCAACACGGAGTGATCACTGTGAAAGTCTCACTTCTCCTGGTAATTATTACTTCGCATTGTCATTCTGCCTTAACGCGAAGTAAGCCAGAGTGGCAAGTCTATTGGCAGCTCCCCCACACATATCACATGGCTTACAGCAATGTAAGTCACATGCTTTAGCCAGGCAGGAATGAAGTGACTCATGCTTGGCGATACCTTCACTTTCTCCTGTGCAGAGGGAGACAGAGGAGGCAGTCAGAGCAGTTAGAGAAAGAGAGAGAGACAGATAGATTTGGGAGGCAGTTTCAAAAGCTTTTTTAAAAGCTACATCCTCCATTCGTGTTTAATTGTAGACCGTTTTGTTACTTCACTTGTTCTGTGAATTTCTTTTTTTCTTAGTTTTATTAGTTGTTGTTTGTGTGTGTCTGTGTTGTGTGTGCCTTGTGTGTGACTGTGTGTGTCAGTCAGACTGAGGGAGGGAAGTCAAGATGGAGCAGGGAATTTCTGGGATGGGGCAGTTCCATGGTGTGGCCAGGGAGGAGTTTGCACGTGTGGGGGTGTGGCCAGTTCATGATGGACTGGAGCCAAATCTTGTCACCCAGAAACAGGAGGAGTTGGTGCAGGTGCTGCAGCACCAAGTGAACCACCACCACCACCACGTCCTCAAGCAGTGGCACCACCACCACCACCAGCACCAGCTCCTGAGCAGGATGTGCCTGTGTCCCCGGCCCCAAATGTGGAGCCTCAGCACCAGGCTGCCAGTTCATCTGTTCCCCCTGGTCCTCCACACACCTCCCTGGTTTGGGAGTTCTTTGATTGTGTGGGGGGGACAGAAGCCTGATGCAGTGCTGCATTTGTGGGGAAGAGGTGCACTGTGGACCCTGGGGGAGTCATGTGAGGACCGGGGGCCAGTGCACCCACATGATCAATCACCATTGAGTGCAGTGGCAGGCTGCTATAGAACAGGCCAGGCCTGCAGCTGCTGGCCCTTCTGTGGTAGGGGGGTGGCTGTGCATGACTCTAAGAGGAGGAGGGCCATGGCATCACCTGCTGCTCCACCAACATCACCCCACCACCACCAGCCACAGTACATCCAGACCCCTGAGAACTGTCTGTAACTCAGGCCAACATTGCAGTTCTCTGGAGTGCTGTGGATGCCTCAAATGAGAAGGTGAGTGCTGTTGAGCAGCAGTTGGAGAGGATAGAGGGCCATCAATTGCAGATGATGGCCATGCTCCAGCTACTGCTGGACCACCATGGGATTCTGCACTAGTTTTTTTTTTCATTCCACCATGTGCCCCCACCACCTTCCCTGTTTCATAAAAATGTATTCACCCACCACCCCCTGTATCTTATAATTATGTACCTTTTTCCTCGTCTTCTGTCCTGTATGTGTTACAGTTTGTATTCTGCCCCCCTTCCTTCTGTTAAGTGTGTGTGTGTGTGTGTGTGTGTGTGCACAGTTTTGGTTTTCCATGTTTTAAGTTAAAATGGGTTGTCCCTGCCATCATTATTTAAATTTAAAGGAATAGTCAACCCAAAATTTGAAACAGCGTATGTTATGCAGAGCATTTTGATTTGCATGTAAAATCTCTCATCTAGTGTGTCCTTCCCCCCGTCTGCTATTAGGAGTTTTTACTAAATTAGCCTTCGAGCTTTATGGTAGTTTTACCACCTCTATGGATCTTCACATTAAATTGGTTTATTGCCTTTATCGCTCTGACAATGCACCCTGTCTCATGTGACAGTGATGTAGCATAGCCCATTGATTTGAAAAATGAACAGTTCACAACAGCAGAGCTGTGTGACTGACTAGCAGTTTTTGTACAGCAACCCCACTCACGTAGCTCTGAGGTATATGCTAAACTGTAACAGTTACCACTTGGTCTCACTGCATAATAACAGTTATACAGCTCTGCTGTTGTGCATATGGTTAATCTATGGGCTATGCTACATCACTGTCATATAACACAGGGTGCATTGTAAGAGCGATAAAGGCAATAAATGTATTTGACATGAAGAAGATCCACAGGGATCATAAAACTACCATAACTGTAGCAGGCTAATTTAGTAAAAACTCTCCTAATAGCAGACAGAGGGAAGGACGCACTAGGACTTTACATACAAATCTAAAGTGCTCTGCATAACATATGTTTTTTCAAATTCTGTATTGACTACTCCTTTAACAAAACCAGAAAGCCATAACTCCACATGCATAGATGCCACTAAAATATTTTCACTGCTACTGCAACTGTATTTATGACAAAACAAGGTACACAGTAATGAGCCTTGAGTTTTGCGGTTAGGCCTTCAGTGGTGTGCCTCCTAATGAAGGCTTAAGTGGCAAAGCACAGTAATCATTTGTATGTGCCTTGTTTTGCCATCAGTAAAGCTGCAGTAGCAATGAACATTTTTTGTGGCATGTATTCGTATGGAGTGGTGGCTTTGTGTGTTTGCCTTGCACTTTTGGAGCCAGGTATTGTGTACCAGCAGCCGTCCACATAGTGCAGTGTGCTTCTTATTGCCCTATTATATTCCAAGTTAAGAATGTTTGCCCTGATATATTTTTGGTGCCTCAGTAATGTTTACTTTCTGTGGTGGAGTGTTTGTTAAAAAGCAGGACTGAACAGTGCAATTATACTGTGCTAAACTGCATGTGTCCAGTGTAACATCCTGTGTGTGCAGACACTGTTCAGCTTCTTGCAAACATATATATATATATATGCTCACTTATTCCAGTGTTTATGGTATAAAGAATAAAGATACGAATACATAACATACATTTTATTTGTACCATCATAATCAGTGGACAAAATCATATAATATGTTTTCAGAGGTCTCAGGGCAGTGTGCACCTCAGTCACAGTGCACACATGACTTTTAGGAGATCATAGCACAAAAAACTCCTGCTTTGCAACAAACCACACCCAACAGGCATGAAATATTGCTGAGGTACCCCAAATATTTTATAGTGTACATTATAAAGTCGGAATATATAACAGGTACAGTCCACTGCCACCACACTGTGCTACCACTGGTGCCATGTAATGTTATGTTGTACAGCAACTTGCTACAAAACTGCCACTGCCAGTCTAAACTAGAAAGACATTACTTAGTCCAGAACAAAAAATGCAAAGAAGAAATGTGGTAGCACAGTGTGGTGGCAGTGAACTGGACCTGTTATATATTTTCTGACTTTATAATGTGTGTACACCGTGAAATATTTTGTGTGCCTCAGCGATATTTCATGCCTGTTGGGCACGGTTTGTTGAAAAGCAAGAGCTTTTTGTGCTATGATCTCCTAAAGGTCATGTGTGCACTGTGACTGAGGTGCACACTGCCCCAAGACCTCTGAAAACATATTATATGACTTTGTTCGCTGCTGATGATGGTACAAATAAAATATACATTACATATTCTTACCTTTATTCTTTATACCATAAACACTGCAACAAGTCAGCATATATATGTTTGCAAGAAGCTGGAAAGTGTCTGCACACACAGGAAAGTACACTGACTGCACACATTGGCCCAGATATTCAAAGGGGTTGTGCTGGCACAACCCCACATTGCGCCCTGGTGGGATATTCAAATGGCTGCCATACGCAGCACAAGTCCCCATGCGCCGGGGTGCAATGGTATCCTAAGCGGCACAGATGCAGGGGGTGTGCCCCTGCATAATGTGGCACATCCTGATATTCAGCCCAGGATGTGCAGCACATATGCCAATGCAACCCTGCACTGTGCCGCACAGGGGGGCTCAAAGTTGTGCCCCGAAAAAGCAGGAACAAGTCCCAGCCACCCACAGGCAGGCCACTGAATTGCATGCAGCAACACAGCAGCTGCCAGCCGTGGGTGGCCACCCGTCCACCCAGAACATTGTTGCTGGGCACACATACCCCCCTGGTGGTCCAGTGAACCCCAACCCCCTGTACACCCAATTGTGGGCTGTTGTAAAAATAAAGGATCCCTGGGGGTCCAGTGGTAACCCCCCTCACCCGATCACGGGTTGCTGTGCAAAGAAAGAGTTACCTGGTGGTCCAGTGGTACCCCTCCCACCCACCCACAGATGGCCCCGCCACCCAGCACCCCCATCATCAGTGGGCAGCAGCACCACCCACATGCCACCTAGGCGCCTACGAATGACAGCGTACAGTACAATCTGTTTCCCTATCGGTCCACTGTGTGGACCAATGGGCGCGGCAGCCCATACTGAGATCACTGGGTTCGATATGAATGAACACATTCATCTGCCATATCAGGTTTGTAGTATAGTCATGGTCTGCACGCCCATTGGTTCACACAGTGATCTCAACAGGCGACAGATCATACTGTACGCTGTCATTCGCAGGCAACCAGGCAGCATGCGGTAGGGTGCTGCAGCCCATTGATGATGGGGGAGCTGCTGGGTGGTGGGGGCCCTCTGTGGGTGGGTGGGAAGGGGGTACCACTGGACCACCAGGTAACTCTTTCTTTGCACAGCAGCCCATGATTGGGTGGGGGGGTTACCACATGGACCACCAGGGATCCTTTCATTTTACAACAGCCTGCGATCAGGTGTACGGGAGTAGGGGAGGCTGCACTGGCATGACAGGGTGTCGATCCCAAATGTCTGCAACTTGGCAGGGCGTTAGGCACAATTCACTGGGGATCGGCACATCGAATGCAAATGGGGCCATAATGAAATGCAAATGGCCCCATTTGCACCTTGCATGCATTATGTCCTCATCTGCATACCCCAGGTTGAATATCATGGGTGATGCACCTAGCACAACTGCACTTATGCTGGTGCATCTCCCTGCTCCATTTTCTGAGTCTTGCACTGGCGCAGTGCCACTGCACCATGTGCAGTGTGTGCGCCCTCCCTGCCATATTCAACAGTGCTGAGCCATGGCACAGCACTGTTGAATATTGCCTGGTCCATGCCCTGGCACAGCCCTGTTGCGCTGCGCCCTGGCTTGCGCAACTGCCCAGCACAGTCTGAATATCCAGTCCAAACAGTTTAGCACAGTATTATTGCACTGCTCAGTCCTTCTTTTTAACAAACACTTCAAGATACCACAACAGAAAGTAAACATTACTGAAGCTCCAAAAATATTTATTTTTGGAAATAGACATTATGAGGTTGGAATATAACTAGAAAGATAATTATTTAATGGTGCACTCAGTCATTCACACCGTGCTCAGCCACAGTCACCAGAATTAATGTGCATCCCTAAAATGCTACTGTCTAGTGTCCAGAAAATTCCCCCAGCACTGATGATGTAAAACGAGAGCATAACAAGAACTGCAAAGTCTCCTAGAATTAATGGCGCACTCAGTCATGCACGCAGTGTTCACACACACTCAACAGAATTAATGAGCATCCCCAAAATGCTACTGTCTTGTGTCCAGAAAATTCCCCAGTGCTGATGAAGTGAAATGAGAGCATAACAAGAAATGCAGTCTCCCAGAATTAATGGCACACTCAGTCATGAGTGCAGTGTTCACACACAGTCACCAGAATTAATGTGCATCCCCCAGAAAGCTACTGTCTTGTTTCCAGAAAATTCCCCACTCCAGACAAAGTGAAATGAGAGCATAACAAGAAATGTAAAATCTCCACATTCCACACTTCAATAAGAACTAAGTGAACTGCTGCTGCTGTTGTAATTACATGTAATGCTGCAGTTGACCTGACTGTGGTGGGATGATGCACATTGTCTTTCCAAATGGTGTGCAAGAAGGATAACCTGACCATTGAGTTTACCGTCCAAGATGATAAGACTAAGAATGCTGTTGGTTGCCCAAAGAGGGCTGTACTAACCCCAAAAGGAAGGATGCCCTTTGTGTGTATACTAATACTGCCCTAGGTAAGTTGATAATTTACCTATCTGGCACCATCATTGTTTTCCACAGAACCTGGCCTTAACAATGTGATATACAGAGAATAACGCATATGTAAGAGGTTGATATGCAGTTTTTTTACACACCCAAGGTGTGTGATAATAGAGAAATGTTTCGAGCAAAGCTCAAGAGGTTTCACTATTATCACACATTAAGGGTGTGTTAAAAAACTGCATATCAACCCCCTACACATGTTTTATTTTTTATAATAACTGGTGACAGGATTAGGCATTGATGCTGTGTTCATTTCTTTTAAAATGGGGTTCATGCTGAGAGTGAGAGTATACCATTGGAGAACCATCTTGTGCTACCTCCGTCTATTTCATTGGTCTGATCTGCTGTTGGCTTCTCGGTGTGAGACTGTGCAAGTCATATCAACCCGTGGGTTGATATGAGTTTTTTCTTTTTCAGTTATCAAAAATGAGTTGATAATGGGGTTAACCAGTTATTATGTGCGTGTGTGTGTATATATATATATATATATATATATATACAGTGTATATATACATATATATATATATTAGAGGAAAAAATCAGTTTAATGCATTAGTTAGGGTTGTTCCAGCGACAAAAGTGAGAAGTTGGTGTTGGGTTGAAAACCTCCCTTGGACCTCCGCCCACCCCAACTGGCATTGGGGTGTGCATTGGGGTCGTCAGCCCTAACTCTCACCCCATCACATGTGTAAAACAGCAGAAGTATAGGAGAATGGGGTGAGAGTTAGGACCGATGACCCCAATGCACACCCCAATGCCGTGTGGGGGTGGGCAGGGGGTCCAAGGGGGTTTCTCACCCTAACTAACTGAATTTCCTCACTTTTGTCGCTATGGAACAACCTTAACTAATGCATTAAATGGAGATTTTTGCCTCTAATTTCCCTTCTTTTTGAGAATGATAATGAGAAATAGTGAATGTAATGCAGCGGTGGGGGGCCCCGCGGTCCCGCCACGTGATGTCTTGTGGCATAGTAACAGGAACAGCAATGCAAACAGAAGTGCTAACAGTGGTGCACATGATAATGCAAGCGCGAATGAAAACAGAAAGGGTAATGCACACACTGGCGTAGACGGGAACGGTCTGCCACATGATGTGTTGTCACATAGTAACATGGTGCCTGCAAACGGAAATGTCAATGGGCATGGTGACACAAAGTGAAACAGAAAGAGAAACAGTACTGTAGACACAAATGGCAAAAAATAATAGAAACGCAAGTGCAAATGAAAACTCAAAGGATAACGCACACGGTGGCGTAGACGTCAACGGTAAGTGAAACGGGTATGGAACTGCAAGTGGAAAGGGCAACGGTAACAGTAATGTAAGCCCACAGGCTGGTTTTCCCCAAAACCTGCATAGAGAAAGACAGTGAGTACAAAGAATGTATGCATAATAATGGGTATCGGAGCAGAAAATGAGGACTTGGAATACTAAATAGGTTATATTTCAGGAACTGTACGACGTAAAAAAAAAATTTAAAAGTCATATGATTTACAACTGTCCTGGCTAGTTTTTTACTTAGCCTCTATTAGGGGGCTAAGCATTTTTCCGACGAAAAGTCCGTACCTCGCACTGTTTCTGAGATACGGGCCCTGAAAGGTACGGTGAACGCCGTAATGTTATCCTATGGGAAAAAAAGAGAAGTTTGGAGTACCATAACTTTGCCTCCCTGTGATATTTTTTCACCAAACCACTGAAAGGCACATCTGTGGGCTGTTGGCTGTTTTCTCTCCAAATTTCAGGAAAAAAGACCAAACTGTTATTTTGCAGCAGGGTGCCAAAGGATTCCTGTAATGCGTTGGGCGCCGTAATGTTATCCTATGGGAAAAAACATCAACTTTGGAGTGCTGTAACTTTGCCACTGTGTAATATTTTTTCAACACAACACTGAAAGGCACATCTGTGAGATGTCGGCTGCATTCCCTCCAAATTTCAGCCCAAAACTCCCAACCATTCTTTTGCAGTGCAGTGCCAAAGAATTGCTGTCACTTTCAACAGACTAGAAAACTACTGTCGAATTTTTTGCAGCTTTTCACTAAAAAGTTTGACACTTTCGTGAGCACGAAAGTAATTTGCGAAAGTACTTTTTCCAGAAATTTGAAAAACACGTTTCTGGGGTGATTTACCCCAAGATAAAGACATGGCTAGCATCCTCAGGGTCCGACTAGGTGAATACAAAAAGAATTAGGTTGCTAGAGGGTCACAAATTTAAATGCCAAGCATTTTTCTGATCAGTAACTGAAAACAAAATGGCGGATTTGGTGAAAGTAACAGGGCCATTTACAGTGAAAATGCATTTTTGACACTGTCGAACTTTAACTTTTCCCATTGACTTATAATGGGAAATTGTTTTTGAATAACTTTTGAACTGTTTAATATTTTTTCACCAAATCTTTGAAAGGCACATCGGGGACCCTGGCCGCGACCTGAAGATTTTGCGGTCGGTCTCGCTAAACCGCATGATCTGCCCGCGGACCGTGAATTCCAGAAAAGCTGTAAACGTATCAGATCATGCTTAATAACCCAGGCTGCTATCCTCGACTGGTATGGAACTTGTGGCAGATCCCAAGGCCTATGGTTCTTGATTGTGTATTCCAAATTTCAGCCAACTCTGTCAAGCAGTTGCAGTTATTAAGGTGTGCAAAATTTTAGGTTTAACATAGAAATGGCTCTCAACTCTAACCATGGTAGCACTACCCGTGCTACCATATATATATATATGAGTATTTTATGGTAGCACTGTAGTGCTACCATAGTTAAGGTTGAGGAGCCCTTTTAAGGATAAAGGGTCAAACTTTACACCTTAATAACTTTGCGACTGTTCAACAGATTTGCCTGACATTTGGAATGCATGATCAAGGTCCATACACCTTGGGATCTGCCAAATTTGTACTTGTTGGATATACAACTGCAGAGTTATTAGGCACGATCTAGGTGCATGTTTACGCTTATATGGTGAATTCTTTTGTTCGGTGTTTCACAGGTCGCATACAGTTTGTGCGAGCGTCCAAAACTTCAGAGAACGCGGTTGGGGTTCCTAATGTACCTTTTGAAGATTTCGTGAAAAAATATTGAGCGGTTCAAAAGTTATTCAAAAAACAATTTCCCATTATAAGTCAATGGGAAAAGTTAACAAAAAGTTCGACACTTTCGCAAATGCACTTTTTGCTGTTGCAAATGGCCCTAGTACTTTCGGAAATCCACCATTTTGTTTTCAGTTGGTGATCAAAAAAATGCTTGGCATTTAAAATTGGGACCATCTAGGGACACAATTCTTTTTGTGTTCACCTAGCCAGAGCTTGATGATGCTAGCCATGTCTTTATTTTGGGGTTAAACACCCCAGAAATATGTTTTTTCAAAGTTCTAGAAAAAGTACTTTCATAAAGTACTTTAGTGCTCATGACACTTTCGCAAGTCTGTGCGAAAGCTTTCGCAAATCATGAAAGAACTTTGCAACACTATGGCCAAAATGACAGGGTTCTTTGCCACCTTGCTGCAAAAGAATGATTAGGTCTTTTGGCCTGCAATTGGAGGAGAACAACCAACATCTCTCAGATATGTGCCTTTTAGTGATTGGTGAAAACATTTTTGCATGGCTGCAAATTCACAATTACTCCAAATTTGCCGTTTTCCCATAAACTAACATGGTGGCGTATGCGTGCCTTTCAGTGCTCATATCTCGAAAATGATGCAAAATACAGATTTTTTGTTGCAAGTTGCATAGGGCTATGCAATAACAAAATCCTAGCCAGGAAAATCATGATTTTTGTGAACTTTAAATTTTTTTTCTATGTTGTGCAGTTGCTGAGATATTAGCAATTAAGTACTTCCAATGCTCGTTTTCAGCTTCAAGTGCCCATTACAATGCATGCATTCTTTGTACACACTGTGTTTCTCTATGCACCTGTGGCAAAAAGGTATATGCTTCATTACTATTTGCAGTTACTGTTTCAACTTGCGTTTCTGTCCTGCGTTTGCATTTACGTTTCATATGCACACAGTGTGCATTACCTTGCATTGTCATTTGCGCTTGCGTTTTGTTACTGTTACCATTTGCATTTACACTACTGTTTCTCTTTGCATTTTTGTTTGCGTCCCATCGCATTGCCATTTCTGTTTGACAGCCCTTTCATTTGCATTTCCGTTTCTCTTTCGTTTTGCGTCTTCCTTGCTGTTACTGTTACCCATTTTGCTTTTGCAATTTCTTTACTGTGCTCATGCATATTACAGTTTGTGTTTCCATATGCGCTTGCATTTCCTTTTGTGTTTCTGTTCACTTTGCTGTTATTGTTGCTGTTACCGTTACCATTTGCATTTACAATTGCGGTACTGTGGCCATGTATGTTTCGGTTTGCATTTCCATAACGCTTCTGTTCCTGTTTCTGTTTCTGTTTCCGTTGTCATTATTCTTCCTGTTATCTTTACTATTTGCATTTACAATTTCAGTACCGTGCCTGTGTGCATTACAGTTTGCATCTATGTGTGCATTTGCGTTCGCGTTTCCGTTTCTGTTCCCCTTCACGTTCTTTTTGCTGTGACGCTTAACATTTCCATTTTAAATACTGCTGCCATCACTGTACGCATTACCAGTTGCATTTTCATATGCGCTTCAATGTCCGTTTGCGTCACTGTTCACTTTGGCGTCACATTGTGCTTGCGTTTCTATTAACGTTTCCTTTACCATTTACGTTTACATTACCATGTGCACCACTGTTGGCACTTCTGTTTGCATTACTGTTCCTGTTACTATGTCACAAGACATCACATGGCGGGAGCGTGGGGCCCCGCTGCTGCATTACATTCACTATTTCTCATCATTCTAAAAGAAGGGAATTAGGGTGAAAACTCAGTTTAATGCATCAGTTAGGTTGTTTCCACAGTGACAAAAGTAGGAAATTGGTGTTAGGGTTGAAACCCCTTTGGACCCAAGCCCATCCCCAACGGCACATGGTGCACCATGGGGTCATCGGTCCTAACTCTCACCCCATTTTCCTACACATCAGATTCTTTACACATGTGATGCGGTGTGAGTTAGGATAATGACCCCATGGTCACCATGATGCGGTTGGAGGGATGGGCTGTGGGGTCCAAGGGGTTTTCAACCCTAACAATCAATTCTCGCTTTTGTCACTGTGGAACAACCCTAACCGATGCATTAAATGGATTTCTTTTGCCTCTAATATATATATATATATAATTTGTTATCTCTCTATATATATATATACATGTAATCATTGTTTTGTTTTGTGTCACAGGTCACATAGTCACACTTGGTGTGCGCTTTTCTGTGCTTGATGAGGAATTGTGGCGTTGGAATACTGTCAAGCCAGTGAAGGTAAGTATTTTTTTTTGGGGGGGGTGCTTTTTAATTTCAAGTAAGTTTCATTAATGGTTGGTTTATTGTTTGGTAAATTCTTGACAGATTTTATCTGCATCCTCCTCCAGGTGGGACACACTTGGACTGCAACTGACTGCCATGGCTTCCGATGATTATTACTGGGTCATTGTCATCATCATCCCCAAATATTTTTGCACCACACTGTGAATCATTGGATGGCAAAGGCATGACCTCCACCACAGTGGAAGAAATGTGACATTATGTGTTATTATCGCTATGATCAGAATCATGTTCGACTACCATGGGGATATTACTAGGGACAGGGAGTATGACATAGTCTACACTGTCACTCACTGCTTTAGACTCAACTATATTTTTTGACATGGTTAAATGGTCAGAAGTGGAACTTGAGGCAGCAATAGTCATGCCAGCAGAAACTGCACTAGCACCACCAGCTGGGACATCATCATCTCCTCCAACTATCAGAGAAGCTACAGATTGCGCTGTAAAAAACATTGATGGAGAAATCCCTTTACTGACATCAGCTATGCACTTCTGCGTACTAACACACCCATGGACAATCTTGCCACTGGCAGCAGTGCAAGGGCCAGAAACAGCTTTGCTTGCATGTCTCTTTGCAGGCATTTTGGGGGCTCACCAAGAAAATTCTAAACAAATTTAGATTTCTGAACTTTCAGTCTGGACCGGTGGATGTGAAGCCAAAAAACAACAACTGTGGCTTGCAGATGGAGATTAGGCACTAAACAGATACAAAAGCATAGACAGATTAAGACTGCACTGCACAATCAAGAAGAGATTCAGATGCAAAGTAACAACAACACCTTAACCTATGCTCACAAGTCACAATCCAATCTGGAAAAGAATACCCTTTGCTGGTTGGGGGGGGGGGTGCAGTGCACTGCAGTACCAGTCCAAAACCAAGATACCACAAAACAGTACAAAATCACACAGGTGCAGTGGATAGTACAGTCACACTGCTGCAATTACTCTGTGGCACAATAAAATGTGTCTGATTTGATAGCACGTGTGGCACACACACTCACACACACTACAAGTAATGTGCAGCAAATTGAAAACTTCAGTAATGTAACCAAATCTTTCAAACTGAAATTATGCACTGCTGTGTCACAACAATCAGCAAAAAAAATGTTAAGAATTACTGAAAATATTACTGTGTGTACATTAACACAGTTATACAAGAAAAATATAACCAAAACAGAAAGACTGCCTTTTTCTCCCAGTTTTAACCTACCTCCACCACAGATATGCCCCTTCCCCAAAGCACACTTCAAGTGCCTGCCAGTACACAGACTAAATGTTCTAAATTAACATTCAAAATCCACACACAAACAATAAGCACTCGATTATATGAGCACATGAGGGTTTCCTACAATTGATGTACTAAATTTTGAGCAACAAAAATGGCTCAAAAAGGCTTTTTTAACAGCTTTTAGAGGATTTGAATCACAGAGCTCTCAGAGGAAACTGTCTCCATCTACCACTACACATGCACACTACACAAAACTGAGGCTGTGCAGAACAATCTAGAGCCAATGTGACCTGCAATCCCATGAATCACTGCATAATTCGCCCTGCAGCTCAATAACAAGGCATCGGAAGTACTTTGATTTCTATGTACTGCTCTTTAAAATTGGTGCAGAAGTGGTTGTGGGGAAGGTGGAGTAACACAAAGTCATTGTTATCAATGGACTTCACTTTCCTCATTATGACATGAAGTACTCCGCTTCGCGATGTAGATTACTCCGCAGATTACACATTACTCTGCGAATTGCTTTGCGGAGCAAATTTTGGCCACTTCGCCCACCTCTACTTAACGTACAAAGCTATTAGTAAACTCCTTATCCAGCTTAAAATACCAAGTTATTAGTAAACCCCCTTACGTAGCTTAAAATACCAAGCAAGTAGTAAATCCCTCATCTAGCTTAAAATACCAAGCTATTAGTAAATCTCTTATCTAGCTTAAAATACCAAGCTATTAGTAAAGCACTTAAAAAAATGTTCAAATTTAGTGAGTGACATGCACTAGCTCAATGTCGTACTTACATTACATCACAGATTTTCAGGACCAGGATAACACATTGTACAATCCTGGCATACTAATGTACGCAGGTCCCATCTGTAAATAAAAAATATATTATCTGGCCTGTATGTCACCGCTGTTGAATGCTTTACATTGGCATAACAAAATTAGATAAAAAAATGAAAGAGGAAATAGGAGTGATACTTACCAATAGATGTTATCATTTAGGTGGTAGTAGTACTGCAGTCCTGCAAAGTTACACATTCTGTAACCTGTGAAAACAAAATGAAAATCAGTTGCCGGTATTTGGTGGGTTGATAGTGGCATCTTTAAAATGGTAAAGGAAGGATTCACACCACAGTGCAAGTCAAAACCATAGTACATGATATTAGTACATACTTACTGTAAATTAGGGATAGGAAGCAGAGTGGCTGTGGCTGGCTGTGGGTTCATACTTTGGGCACAGGTACTATGTCTCTCTCTCTCTCTCACGTTCAAGAAGCAGGGTGGCTGTGGCTGGCTGCAGGTTCATAGCTTGGGCACAGGTACAATGTCTCTCTCTATCTCTCTCTCTCTTTCTCACTCTCAAGAAGCAGGGTGGCTGGCTGGGCTGCATTACTATTTTTCAGTGTCAGGAGGATATCTATCATTAAATCAATAGGATTTAAGTACCCACAAGTTGACATTTGTGTTTAGAGGACTGCGGGTAATAATAACTGGGCGCATTCTGTGTATTGTACCCTCAAAATTAAGAAAGGGAAAGTCAAAATATAACAACGTGTCATTATTTGTCAATTGTCATGTGATAGTCAAGGCCACCATTTTTCTTTTTCTTTTTTTTTTCTTTTTTTAATTCTCTACTTTTTACGGACAGGACCCCATCTTAACTCGGCTCTGGTAACGGCCCCCCAGAGACCTCCACCACCGCCTATGGCTGCCAAGATCCCTCGATCATCCTCGGCTTGCCACCCGGAGGGCGGGGCCATGGCCACCTTCACTGGCAACCTACGGGACTAATGGCTGGTTAGGGATACACAGCAGCGGTGGTGTCTCGAGAATCCCCAGGAAGGCGTCATGTTACGTTTCCCTTGCCTCGGCTTTTTCTCCCACGGAGGCGGGACGCACATGATGCTGCTAGCATCTGCCCCACCTCCCAGAACTGGCCTGTCGGCCGCCTGGGGCCCCAGCCTCCGCTAGGAGTCCTCAGCGCCAATCACTTCCTCACCTCCCCGGAGAAGGAGAGCAGTCCTTGGGATGCTCTATCCTTCTCCCCTGGCGGCCCTCCGATGATCCAGGTCTATTTCTGAACCTGGCCGTGTCATGAGCGGAAACCCCACCGGCAGGCCTAACGAAGTCCGGTTCCTCGCTTTTTCTTTTTAATGCAAAAAAAATGGTAAAATTAAGAAACTGCGACAGCCTTCACCCCAGTTATTTTGCTGTTACTCCCTCCCACCAACATCCTCCTCCTTCTCATCATCACCAAGGAGGAAGCAGCCCTCACAATCCTCAATGCTGGAGTTGTACCC
This sequence comes from Neoceratodus forsteri, assembly GCA_016271365.2. Lineage (NCBI taxonomy): Eukaryota > Metazoa > Chordata > Ceratodontiformes > Ceratodontidae > Neoceratodus > Neoceratodus forsteri. The sequence continues at coordinate 49,188,124 of CM057450.1, read as the reverse complement.
ACTTGGAAATTCTTTTACCATGACTGCATCATCAAACTCAATGGTACACCATTTGATGCTGCCACCAGGATGGTCTGATTTGCCTGCATCATCAGCATCAGCACAACCATCATCCTGATGGGGTATGAACATGGATGTGCTTGTCCTACTTGGTATTTGACCTTCATTCATTTTTATAAATGACAGTATGCTGACATTTGTAGGTGATAGGTTAGTATGACGGTCACACACTATGGCCCTGGCAGAACTAAATACCCTCTCCACACTTACACTGGAGGGTGGACAGGTCAGGCATTTCAGTGCTACTGATGTCAGCACTGGCCATTCATTCACCTTGCCTCTCCAGTACACCAAAGGATCGTCCAATATTGTCAGATGCCTGTTTTCTGCCAAATAGGCCTTGACCATGGTCTGTGATGCATGCATTCCTGATGAATCATCCATCTGTTCATAAGATTAATCTAGGTTACAAATTCCTACTTGAGACAAGGCATTCCAAAGTGGATTAATGGACAACTGTGCAGCTGACATCACCCCTTGCCCTCAGACACCTTACTGGATGTGCTTGGTCCACAGTGACCTTCAGCCTTGTTATGCTGTGGTTTGCTGAACTTTGCACATGACTTCTGTGCCCCATGAACCAATTGGACAAGCTGTCCAGTAAGATTTTGAACCTGATCATGCCCTCCCTTCAGTATGGATGCAATGCCACAATTGTAGTGTGGGTCCAGCATTGTAGCTATTCCAAATTCTGGCAATTGCTGAATAGTGGCGATGTGTTGATTGCTGTCTAATATTGTAATCATGTGTTTCAGTAATGGACAGCTTAACAGATCTCTGGCCACATCAAGGCTAGGATGCAGATTCAACAAAGTCTTCCTCAGCACCCACAGCAGTGGAATGACTTGACTAACGGATGCAGTGTCACCACTCACTGCCTGTGTGGCATGTTCAAATGGTTCAAAATTAATATTACTGAGTCCATGAATCTCCATTGTTCAGTTGTCATTAACACTGAGGCCCCTGAACTGTCACGGCTAGTGTGCCTAACTAGGTACTCGGAGATGACTTTGTACTGCTCATACAATCTCTCTGACATGTAAAAGGTTGAGTTCCATCTCATGACAACTTCAAGCTTCAGGCAGTGCCAAGGGAGGCTGTTTTGAATCTGCAGCTGCCTAAGTTGGTCATGAGCCTTTCCAGAGCATGCAAAGTGGTTACAGATGCAGAGTGCAACAGTCAGCATTTGATTTATCTCAGGGTACTGCAGAAACTCCTGTACCACAAGATTTAAACAATGGGCCATGCAGAGAACCCTCACAAAGCCACCATTGCTGATACATTTAACAACATTTGATCCATTATCACTTGCTATGAAGCCAGCTTTTAGGGATGGGGTACAGCCACTCATCATTTTCTGTCAGTAGCAAGTTTAGCATGTTTTTGCCTATATGCAACCCTGCTACATTATGAATTGCAAGGGTGGCATGCTGTCTAATGCCATGAAGGTTACTTCCACCACAGTCGGACTTATTACACTGCTTTCCCATCCCAACCCTGGGTAGCTGTGCCCAATGTGCAGTAATACACAGATAGAAACTACCCACCATTTTGCCACTTATCCATACTGTATATCCATGTTTAAGTGAATGTAAGGTAATGCAGAATGCTGAAGGGCATGTCTTACACACTCTTTCACCATCCAATATAACTCAGTGACAGCACAGGTGGAAAAGTATGTCCTGGATGGGGTCTTCCATTTAGGACAGGCACATGTTTCAAAACAGCTGCATCCCACATTCTCCACAAAGGAGAATGGAAAAGGGTCAATTGCTAGCATTTCCACTATGGCAGCATTGCGTTCACATGCAACTGCATGATTTGGTGGGTATTTACTGGTCCGGCCAAAAAGGCTGTGCAACGTGGGCTGCTGCATTGTTCAGTGTTTTGCACGTAGGATGCCAAATGGCTCTCCTCTGCAAACTGACATGGATGGGGTACCTTTGATGTGTGATGGTGGGGGAACAGGTGGCAAGCCAATAAATGTGGTTATTTTACCTTTTTATGTTGATTGCGTGCATGCACAAGAAACATATTGTGGCAGCTTTCTCCACGAGCAGGTTGTGGAAGCATGGCACTATTGTGGCCAATGCCCCCACAGCCTTTAAAGGCTTGTCCAGCATCCCCCAATGCCATGACATGCTGCTGCTGACACTAGTTCAGTCAGCATGCCACCAACATGTAAAAAATCAGCTGCTGCAATCAGGGGTTGCCTCATCATTGCGGCCTAAACCATTCACTGCAATGAGGGAGCGACCCATCATTGCAGAATGGGATCTTCACACACTGATGTTGTTTGTGAACATGGCGGCAGTTTGCCACCGTGTTCAGAAACAATATTAACCCCCCCACACCGTGTTCATTTTCTGACGGGGGCCCCAATACCTGTCAGCTTCAGTCCCCCAATGTTTATGTTGCTGACAGGGGAATCCACTCCCCGTCAGCAGTATGTAAACACCCCCTGCTTATATTGCCTGCCGATGGGGTGCCCAATACCCATCGACATAATGTCACCCCCCCTTTTTGTTGTCTACTGACAGGGGTGCCCAATCCCCCATTGGCTACAGCTTGCTCCCCCAAAAACAAAGAGTCTGGTGGCATGCTGGAAGCCCACCCCGGTGTGCCACATGCCCCATAACATAAAAACGGTCCCGCGATGTCTTTTTTGTTCACCTATAAAAAGGAAACTGTTCCTCGGAGGTCTCCCTGCCCCTCCCACAACCCGCACCCACCCACTGCCGCACCCTGCCTCCCACACCCCCCACCCCATACTTACCTCCAGAGTCTGGCATGACGATCTTCGTGGACCGGGAACACGTCTGCACTCTTCAAAGCTGACCACGAACTAAGGAAATGCCGGTGAGCTGTATAATGGAATAAATGTTTTTTTTCTAACTTTAATGCATATCTCAGTCATTTTTTGGAATTTCGGCACCAAATTTTCAACATGGGGTTTTTGGGACCCCTCCTCATGAATTCTGGAACAGTCATGGCATTAATCGGCCCTGAATGGTCATTTAGCGGTCACTGCATGGAATCACCTTTTGGGGCCAACTAACAAAATGACAGTGCCAGTGTTCATGAGGTGGGCTCTCAAAAAGCCTATGTTGCAAATTTGGTGGAAAATATCCCAAAAATGATTGTTTTACAAGCATGTGTTACGAGGTTGCCAAGATACCAGAACTCGCGAATTTGCAATATTTTCACACCAGATTTTCAACATTGCTATTTTTTCACACCTCCTTGTGAACAGTACAGCCGTCATTGTTCACATCCTGGCTGAAATGTGTTTTCACACTTCCAGCACAGAATAGCGTGGTCGCTGTGGGAAATTAGTGTTTGGGACAGATTAAGAAAATGACAGTGACACTGTTCATGAGTAGAGGTCCTAAAATGCCTATATTGAAAATTTGGTGATGATACTCCATAAAAGGACTGTATTATGAGCGTGCGTTGCACAGTTTGCATGCAAGCTCGTAACTTTGCGAATTCGTAATATTTTCACTCAAGATTTTCAACATTGCCATTTTCCCCACACCTACTTATGAACAGTACAGCTGTCATTTTTCCCATCCTGGCCGAAATTTGTGTTTTCGCACTTCCGGCACAGAATAGAGTGGTCGTTGTGGGAAATAACTGTTCGGGACACATTAAGAAAATTACAGTGATACCGTTCATGAGCAGAGGTCCTAAAATGCCTATGTTGAAAATTTGGTGATGGTAGCCCATCAAATGACTGTGTTACAAGTGTGCAATGTGCACTTTCCATGCACCCTTGCAACTTCACAGATTTGTAATATTGTCACACCAGATTTTCAAGACTGCCATTTTTTCATGCCTCCTTATGAGCAATACAGCTGTCATTTTTCACATCCTGACCGAAATGTGTTTTCACAGTTCCAGCACAGAATAACGTGGTCGCTGTGGGAAATCAATATTCGAGACAGATTAAGAAAATGACAGTGGCACTGTTCATGAGCAGAGGTCCTAAAATCCCTATGTTGAAAATTTAGTGATGAAACTCCATAACATGACTGTGTTACAAGCGTGCATTGAACTGTTTCCACGCACCCTTGTAACTTTGCAAATTTGTAATATTTTCACGCCACATTTTCAACAGTGGCATTTTTTCACACCTCCTTATGAACAGTACAGCTGTAATTTTTCACATCCTGGCTAAAATATGTTTTTGCACTCCTGCCGGAGAATAGCAGGGTCACTGTGGGAAATCAGTGTTTCGGACAGATTAAGATTGAGCGAGTGGGGGGGGGAGTGACCAAGCTCAACTGAGCTCTGTCAGGACTGCTGCAGATTTGTTTGTGGGCAGAAAAAGGCCCCAATGTAAGAGCCCAGTACAAAAGGGCAGCCTGCAGCACTGGGAGAAACAGAATGAGAGAGCGAGTGGAGGGAGGGGGAGTGAGCAAACTCACCAGAGTGCTGTCAGGACTGCTGTGGATTTCTTTGTGGGCAGAAAAAAGGCATCAATGCAGGCAGGGGCCCAGTACAAAAGGCCAGCCTGCAGCGGTGGGAGAAACAGTACTAGCAAGTGAGACAGGGGGACTGAGTGATCTCAAAGGAGCTCTATCAGGACTGCTGCGGATTTCTTTGTGGGCAGAAAAAGGCGCCAATGCAGGCAGGAGCCCCATACAAAAGGGCAGCTTGCAGTGCCAGGACAAACAGAACTAGCACGTGAGAGAGGGAGACTGAGCAACCTCAATGGAGCTGTGTTAGGACAGCTGCAGATTTCTTTGTGGACAGACAAAGGTGCCAATGTAGCCAGGAGCCCCGTACAAAAGTGCACCAGCAGCACCAAGAGAAACAGAACGAGTGAGTGACAGAGTGGTAGTGAGCGAGCTCAACGGAGCTCTATTGTGACTGCTGCGGATTTCTTTGTGGGCAGAAAATGGCAGCAATGCAGGCAGGAGCCCAATACAAAAGGCCAGCTTGCAGCGCCGGCAGAAACGGAATGAGTGAGTGAGAGAGAAGAAGTGAGTGAGATCAATGGAGCTGTGTCGGGACTGCTTCAGATTTATCTGTGGCCAGAAAAAGCTGCCAACGCAGGCAGGAGCCCAGTACAAAAGGGCAGCCTGCAGCGGCAGGAGACACAAAATGAGCGAGTGAGGGAGGGGGAGTGAGTGAGCTCAGTAGAGCTCTGTTGGGACAGCTGCAGATTTGTTTGTGGGCAGAAAAGGGCAGCAATGCACGAAGGGGCCCAGTATAAAAGGGCAGCCTGCAGTGGTGGGAAAACCAGACTGAGTGAGAGAGAAAGGGGGAGTGAGTGAGCTCAGCTGAGCTCTATTGTAACTGCTGCAAATTTCTTTGTGGGCAGAAGAAGGTGGCAACGCAGGCAGGAGCCCGGTAGAAAAGGGCAGCTTGCAGCGCCAGCAGAAACGGAATGAGTGAGTGAGAGAAGGGGAGTGAGCGAGCTCAACAGAACTTTGTTGGGACTGCTGCAGATTTCTTTGTGGGCAGAAAAAGGTGCCAACAGAGGCAGGAGTCCAGTACAAAAGGGCAGCCTGCAGCACCACGACAAACAGAATGAGTGAGTGAGACGGGGGGAGTGACCGAGCTAAACGGAGTTCTATCATGACTGCTATGGATTTCTTTGTTGGCAGAAAAAGGTGGCAACTCAGGCAGGAGCCCAGTACAAAAGGCCAGCCTGCAGCACCGGCAGAAATGGAATGAGTGAGTGAGAGAGGAGGAGTGAGCAGGCTCAACAGACCTGTGTCGGGACTGCTGCAGATTTCTTTGTGGGCAGAAAAAGCCACCAACAGAGGCAGGAGCCCAGTACAAAAGGGCAGCCTAAGTGCCAGGAGAAACAGAATGAGCGACTTAGAGAGGGGGAGTGAGCCACCTCAATGGAGCTCTGTTAGGACAGCTGCGGATTTCTTAGTGGGCATAAAAAGCTGCCAACGCAGGCAGGAGCCCAGTACAAAAGAGCCACCTGCAGCACTGGGACAAACAGACTGAGCGAGTGACAGAGGGGCACTGAGTGAGCTCAACAGACCAACACAATCAACATTCGGCATTGACAAATGCTTGTTTAAGCACAGGGGTTGATGTACTAGAATTACTACATGGACCACTGCTACTTTGACCACTACTTGAACATTCAAAATCCTCCTCCTCCTTATTCCTGTAGTAATCCTCCGGTGTTATTTCACCACTTTTACTGACATGGCTACTTGCACTAAAGGAAGGGAATACCATGCTCACTAAGATGGATGAGGGTGAATGTCCCACTATGGCATTAGCTCCCCTCTGGTGCCAAGTCCACAGTGCCTTGTGCCTGCTCTTGGGAGAAGTATGCTGGCCCCCAGTGCCCAGATGGCTACCTTTTTTACCACATTTCATGCATGCTTGGCAAAGCTGGCAGATTGCCACTGTTCATCGCTACTATCTTGTACAAAAAAGTCCCAAACAAGGGATTTTGATGCCTTACTCTTCATATGTTGCTTCTGGGGTTACATATGAAATGGCAGTTTTGGTGGTGATAAAATGGAGGGTGTACTGCATGATTTCTGGTGTTGTGCACACTTGGACTTTGACTGAACATCACAATCAGTGACTATTACTTCAGGGTCAGCAACAGACCCAGCTGCATCAGAACTTTGTGGAGGGGGGGGGAATGACGAACAGACTGTTTACAAACAGCCACCTTCACTTTCCTTTTCTCCAGTTCCCAAATGGGGTCGCTAGCATCATAATTATAATGATCATCCCCAAATTCACTTTGGATACTGTGGATATATTCCGACCACAGCCTTAATACTATCATCCACACTTTTTTCATCAACATCTGAATGTTTGGAAGGCCTAACCTCAAGATCAGTGGAAACATGAGACTGTGAGTCATTAGCATGATCAGAATCATGTTCAACTACTGTGGGGAGTGGGACATCAACTACACTCAAGTCTGCTGATTCAACAACATTTTTCCCACCTGATAAGTTTGCCTGGGTTGAACTGGTAGCAATACTCATGCTGTTATCAACCATGCTGTCACTAACTTTACTACAAACAGGGACAACAGCATCTCCAACCAGCAATGAAGTGACCGATTTCTCTGTGAAAAACAGAGTCAGAGAAATCCCTTTACTTGCAGCAACTGCTACCTTTCCCTTCTGCTGCGTACTGCCATGGCAACAACCACTACTCTTAACACTGCTAGACTTACTACTAGCCCCTGATGAACCTGCTTCATCATTACAACTTGCACTGCTAATAGTCTTCTTTTTTTTTTCTTTTATTATTATTTCTTTTTGCTCCTGCATCCGGCCCCCTTCCATCTGGCCCCCTCAGCCCCATTACCCCAGCGTCCACTGGACTTACCTCTTACTCTAGTGACGTGCTGGGTGCAGAGCCTGTGAGGAGCTGGCTTCATTCTGCCAGCTGACATTATTTTCTCCTCCTTTGGATTTTGCCCATCCCCCAAGCACAGTGGCATGCAATGACACCAATGGCAGATCCGCATATGCTGCCATATGTGACACACCAGGCATCTGCCCCACAACTGCCACCTACATGTGGACCCACTGTGCCAGGCCCCAGCCACTGCTAGGGGTCAGGCAGGCAGCGGACTCTGTCCCCACCCCTCCCCAGGAGAAGAGAGCTGTTCTTTGGATGCTCGATCCTCTCCCTCCCTCCCCAGCAGACCCCTGGCGGCCTGCTCACACAATGAGCACGGGTTGCTGGCATGGCAGGAGGTAAAGCATGATGCCTCAGCCCTCCACGCCACTGGTCCAGAATGCTAATAGTCTTCTTGGCAGCAGTGCCACGGCCAGAAACAGCTTTGAATGAATGTCTCTTAGCGGGCATTTTTTTAAGATTACACAGACAATTAACAGCAACTTATTATTTCTGCTGTTTTGGGGGGATGGCAAGCAAAAAACGAAAGAGATGCAGCTGCACAGGCACAAGTGACACAAGACCTTAACCAGTCTTCAAAAATCAAAAAGTAAAAAAAAAAAAACCTTGTTTTGTGGGGAAGGGGGTGGGGGCAGCTTTAGCTACACAGACAGAAGCAGGGAAAAATATTGCAGACAGGCTGAGAAATTCAGAGTACTGCTATTGTGGTGCTGCAATAAAATGCATATCAATTTACACAACACACACAGATTAAAGGTCAGGCACAGAAACTTTAACTGTTCAGTAAACTACCATACAGACAGTCTTTTACAACTACTGAAAAAATGCCCAGCAAACAGAAAAAAAACTATAAAAAAGTAAGTAAAGTTGCACTGTGTGTACCTGAACACAGAAATAATAACAAACTAGCCAACAAAAGTTGGAAAAACTGACTTTCTCACTAATCTCCTTTCTACACCACAGATCCTCCCTTCCCCTAAGCACACTTCTACAGTGTCTGTCAGTACAGAGACTGAATGTACTAAATTAACATTCAATAGTCACACAAAATCAGTAAATGCTCAATAATACAAACACATAAGGGTTTCCTACAATCGATGTACTACATTTTGACACAACATTTTGTGGCAAAAAATGCGTTTTTTTTTAAGTTTTTCGATGGTTTGAATCTCAGAGCTCTGAGAGCAAACTGTCTCCAGTTTTCCACCATATAGACTATGTTGAACTAAGGCTGTGCAAAACAATACAGAGCCCATGTGACCTTAATTTATTTATTTATTGAATTCTCGGATTAATACCTTTGAGCTACAAGCTCGTTTACAGAGATTCCACATCGGAAAGTTTACAAACAAATATACAAAGAGTTAAATAACATTTGAAGGTAATAATTGATACAGGTTCTTGTACAATGGTGTAAATAAAAAACATCGAAATTGGGTTACATGACTAGTAAAAGAGACATGGTATAGTAACTGAAAAAGATCTAAAATTGTACACAAAAAGGAAGTAGTAACAGTATTGTACAGGGGTTAAGCAGAAGGCTGATCAGGACTGGGGAGCACGGTTCTGGTAGAGTTAAGGAGGGTAAAAATATTGGTATTGGGTAGACAGGGAGGAACTAAGGGTGGGGGTAGGAGCAGGAAAGAATCCACCCATGAGTTTTCATTGAAGGAGACAAGAGATGAGGATAGAGTATGGGTTTCAGGGTGAGAAGGGGGGGCGAGGGAAGAAAAGTGAAAGTGGGAGGTATGGAGGGACAGGGAGGTAGAGGAGGTGTGCAATTGCTATTAGGTAAGATTATGTTAAATGGGTTAGGTGGGGGTTGCAGGGAAGGTAGGGGTAGTTGCAAGTAGGTCATCTACCTGAAATGGCAACAGGAAAGGGTGGGGGGGTTCGTTGCTTAGTTGAGCGTATAGTTGACTGCAAACAGATTTAGGTGTTGGAGTCGCACACACTAAGAGCAGCCAAATACGTTAGTAATTTGATTTTAAAGAGGCAAAGTTTAGATTCAGTGAGCAGATCAGTGCTGAGTGAGTGATTACATCCCATGAATCATTGCAAAAGTCACCTTAAAGAGCAAAAAATCAAGGTGATGTAACGTGAAGTCCATAGAGAATAATGGGAACTTCTCGTTACTGCGAGATGCAAAGTTTTTCACTTCGCTATATGGAAAATTACACGAAATTCAAGTTGTACATGAAATACTACACATACTGAATTTTAGGCACTTTGCCCACCTCTAATTGTGCACTGTATATTTTCTAGATGGCTCTAATTGGGACAAGTCTCAATAATGGCAGTATAGTTGGGCACTGACTTATACACGTGCCATCACATGTGTATGTGCTTCATGTATTAACAGTATGGTAAGTCAAATGCATTACTGTACAGTACCCTACAAGGTAGATGGATGGTGCTGAAAGGGCTGTGGAGGAAAGAGACACAGTCAGTGTTCTCATCCCCCCTCCCCCCCAGTTTTAATTGAACTACAGTAAAATCCATACTGTCTTTTGAAATAACTATACAGTACTCTGATGGAGTTATAAATAAGAATGTTGTAAACTAACCTAAAATTGACATCTTGTTTCTCTTATCAAATCAATATGGCATGTTTAAGTGTTTAGATATGAAAAGTAAACTTACAACTGTAGTATACCCAGAGCACTGCAATGTATGTTACTAACCATACTCCTGTTACATGACATGCATTCTTATATAGAAATTAGTATAATTTCAGTGGCACTTGTACTAGTCGGCCCCTACTGCACTGTGATTATTAACACATACCCTAGATTCCTAGTTAGACCTATCAAAAAATATACAGTGCACTATTAACACACTGCAGATAATGAGCAATGCCTAGCATAAATGATTTTCTCAGAAACAAAAGATAGTAGCACAACTTTGCCAGCACTCATTTATTTTATATTGTGTTAATATAAAAGGAATTTGTCTCAAAGGCTAACTAGTATTGTTTGCTGTGTTATACAGTTTGAATTGCTTAAATTTTAGTGTATAGGTGCCAAATGCAAATGCATGCAGGTTATTGACAGTACATAAAAGTCTTTTAAGTTTACAGTATATTGCTGGGGCAGTCAACTAAGATTGTTATTCATTGGTTGTAATCAGTTATTTCTCAAATGGTCCACAATAGGACAGTCTAACAAACAAATAGGGGCATAACTGTACCCTCTCTAACATAAGTTATTTTCCCAAATCCTTAATCCAGACCTTGCCATTATTACAAAAAAGTAGCATTATCTTTAACAACTTCTTCATCATACTCATTGGCTTTCTTTGCTCATCACGTTTGACAGACTTGAGGTAAAAGTCATCTCCAAACACATTATTTACATCCTTGTAAATAAGTCACATTTCTTTGTACTCACTCTACTTACATCTTCCTAAATTTTAAATCAGTGGTCCTGACTGAACACTATTTACATAGACCCCATATTTGCCTTGTTAATAGACTTAGTGTTGGCCATACTCACAGCTTTCTTCTCTCTAAGTAACTTGGCAAACCAACCACTGAAGTTAGCCCATCCGACAGAAAAAAAACTACTTTTTGCTTTTCAATTGACAAAACTTTACCAAAGTAATAAATAGATCTTTTCCTTGCTATGCATTTCACAGAGAGCATACCACATTCAGTTTTCATGATGGATGGAGAGCCATCAACTGGTGCCCATAGCTATAGTTGTAGTCCATATTTTTGGCAATTATCCAACAATATATTATTACCAACACCTCAAACTTTGGCTTCATAAAGGAGCTAAGGGGAAGACTTTGCTATAAAGAATATTTTTGTGAGTGAAGTAATTGCTGGCAAAAGTTTCACCAAACCATTTTATTCCCACGCTGCCATTTGCATTTGTTCGCTGAAATGTATCTCCAGGTATCTAAGATCATCCACATTTTCAATAATTCTACTATCCACCATCCAATTCCTTATTTTATATGCCTACATTCATTCATCATTGTGGCTGGCTGTTTGTGTTTGTCTCTGTCAGTAGTTTTGTTTTTGTGGTTTTTCATGTCTTTCTTCTTGGAGGAACTGGACCATTCTTGGACATAACATCTATGAACATTTCCTGGACTAAGAAACTACAAAACATCACCACCAGGTATTGGCATTCTCATCATAAATCAACTTTTTTGGAAGACATCAAAAAGCAAAAGTGAAGTCAGTAAATCTTTTATACAAGCTTCTGGGTCATGGAGTGCTGCATTAAATTCACATTTCCATCTGACTTTCTTAAAGGATGTGTGCTTGTCTTTGAGGTCTATTCACAACTGTTTTGGAGAACAAAGGGAAGATTCTAACAAAGTATTTTTATATCCTGCATATGCCCTAGGCCAATGTTCATCACCTGCAGGAATTTGACACATTCTGGGTCTTTGATCTACAGTAACAATCAGTTTTCTGGTCTCCAGTAGCTCACCATGAGTCACTCAGGAACACTCACCCTTGCTACAATAAACATTTGCAGTCTCCTGCCAAAACTGGCAACTCATAGATTGGGAGGACAAATCCTGCTTCTGATACTGCTATTATGCTTACATGGGGTATCTACTTCTGTTCCAATCAACAACCACCATGGAGAGAATACCTTACAACACAATGACTTACTTTCTCCAACCAAATTGCCGAAACACAACATGTGCGTGTCTACACCACCCTTATCCTTCTGAAGGGTTGTACCTACAACTCATTTTGTATGCTCAGAAAATACAAAATGACACAACTGGTTCATCTCCCATTCCACACTATTAAACTGTGGTTTCTCCTACTCCTCATCATTCTATTGTCAGGGGACGTAGAACTTAATCCTGGCCCTTCTGTTCACAACTTTCCCACTGACCTATCGGCTGTCTCAAGAAAAGGACTTCTCATTGCCCATATGAATATTAGGAGCATTACCAGGCACTTTGCTGATCTCAAGGCATAGACAAAAGTGTACAATCCTGACCTACTCTGCCTATCTGAAACATGGCTCAAGCCTCACATTCCGGACTCCTTATGTTCCTTGTCCAATTACTCCTTGATACGGAGAGATAGGCCTTCCCCAAAACATGGAAGGGGGGTCACTTTCCTCTATAAAAACCATCTTGTTGTTATGGTCTGCCCACCCACTGGCTCACCCTCAGTTTGTAAGTCCCTACACACAACCATTGCCCTTGGAACAAAAAAAACTCCACATTATCTGCGCCTACAACTTGCCCACTGGAGGTATCACAGGTCTTCAGGATTTACTTAATCAAACTGTCACAAATGCCAAGCAAAACGAGGTCATAATCTTAGGTGACTTTAACCTAAACTGGCTGGGACCAACTCACAGCACACTGCTGACACTAATGCAGAGCTATGACCTGCACCAGATCTTAACTTAACCCTCTAGAACCAACCCTTCTCTAACTACCTCCACCCTCATAGACTGGGTACTGGTGAATCGCCTTGACCATGTGCACACTGCAGGCATCTTGGCAGATGCTATCACAGACCACTCCCCCACTTTCTGTGTACGGAGCCCAGAGACTGCTCCCCAACCCCCTCTGTGCTACATCACAATTACCAACTTTGCTTTCCTCTAGGATGTATCCTGTATCAACTGGTCTGACATTTATCACTCCCATGATGTTCAAATAGCCCTTGATATCTTCATTGATAATTTCACAGCACTTCAGGATAAACATACCCTGAAGGTCACCAGAAGGGTCAGGGGTAAACAAACAAGATGGCTAGACAAGGACCTGCTGGCTAACCTGTGCACACGGGACAAACTCTGGAAAAAGTATAAAGTGTCCAGACTACCGGAGGATTACAATACCTACAGGGCTTCTCAGAGCTCCTGTAAGAAACAAATCAGAACAGCAAAGAGCATGTACTGCAAGGAACTGCTCACAAACTCTGCTGGTGACCCTAGAAAATTCTGGACACACATCAAGACCTTTCTTGGGGCTACCCAGTCATTGATCCCAGGGGATATGATCCTAAATGGTGTGCATTGCAATGACTCGAACACTATAGCGAATGCCTTTAATAGATTATTCACTGATCTGTCTCAGTACACCTCGTCATTCACTTCACCTCCCACAGCATCTCAGCCTTACTGCACACCCCAGAGATCTGCATCTGGTGCTGACCACTGCTAACTGACTACTACCCCCCTTTCCACTTTAAAGCTATATCTAGATCCGAGGTCCTAAGGCTATTGCAAAAGATATCCAACAACACTAGCCCCAGCTCAGATTCACTTGAGCCATGACTCCTGAAGCTAGTGGCACCATTGATTGCCTCACCACTGGCCAAGATTTTCACTCTGTCTCTCTCGCTTGTCATTGTCCCAGATCTCTGGAAGATTGCCCGAGTTATGCCTATCCTTAAAAAAGGAGACCCAAAGGATATCAACAACTACAGGCCCATAGCCAGAGGAAGTGGTGGGGGCTGAAACAATCACTTGATTTAAGAATGCATGGGATAGACATAAAGGAATTCTGGAGGTCAGGGGTAAGGGGCAACAGACTTCTAGGAAAACAAACTGAACTTACAAGCTCAAATGGGCAGACTGGGTGGGCCATAGGCCCTTATCTGCCCACACTGTCTATGTATCTATGTATCTATTTATAGCCATCCTCTCTGGGCTAAGCAAGCTACTGGAGAAGCTTGTTGCAACCCAAACCATTGACTATTTCACAAAGAACAACCTGCTCTCAGAGACTCACCATGGTTTCAGAAAAGGGCACAGTACCTCAACCGCTCTTCTCAAATTCTCCACTGATGTACTCTGCAACATGGACAAGGGCCTACTCACTGGAGCAGTATTTATCGATCTTACCAAAGCTTTCGATCTTGCTTCTCTTAACCCTGCATAGACCCAACTTCTCATCCTCAGTAGTTGACTGGTTTAACAACTACCTATCAAACAGATTACAACTTGTTAAATTCAACTCCACTCTCTCGGATGTGACCAGCACTGACATCGGAGTACCCCAGGGCTCCATCCTGGAACCCCTTCTTTTCTTGCTATACAACAACAACATAGATTATGCCATACTCTCCTGCTCAGCTATCCTATATGCTGATGATCTTGTCCTCTACTCCAGCGCTGACAAAGTTAACATCATTAACAAAAACATCTCCTAGGATTTCAGGAATGTGCAAACATGGCTAAATGCTAATAAACTCATCCTCAACACAAAAAAGACCCAAGCCATACTATTTGGCACTGCCCCAAAACTCAGGGCCTGTAAGGAACCCCTCCTAGTCTATGACTCTGGGGGGGGGGTCTCTCATCGATTGTGATACATCCTTAAAATACCTGTGAGTCCTCCTTGATAAATCCCTTGATTTCAGTCTGCACATCCAGTCAACCTGTAAAGCAACAAATGCCAAACTTGTAATTGCCTATAAGACTTGTTACCTGCTAACACCATCCACCAAATTGACAATTGCCAATGGTATTCTGCTTCCAGTGCTGTCATATGGTGTCCCCACTTTTGCTAATGACCATAAGACTACTCTCCATAAATGGGATGTCGTGTATAACAACATATGTCGGTATGCCTCCTCTTCCCATCGCCTCAAGCACCACTGCATACTGTATAGTGACCTAGGCTGGCTCTCCCCAACTGCCTACTGACTATACTCCCTAGGGACCTTCACAGACTCTGTAATCTGTAACCAAACCCACTCCTCCCTTGCAGCTCTACTTGTACCACAGACACCTGCCCACGGACTACGCTCGGAAAACAAATTTCTACTTACTGTATCCAGGTGTCTTACTTCAAAATGCTCTGGAGCATTTTACTGCACTGCCCCAGCCACCTGGAACTCCCTCCCTCCTGCCCTGAGGCAGGCTAACTCGCACCCAATCTTCAAAAAAGAATTATATTGCCACCTATCCCAGGACTCCTGCACATGCTTTGATCCCACTTAACGCCTCACAGCTAACCACCCTATTTTGCCCAAGACACTGCTGCACTTCTAAACAAGCTTTGCTATAAAATGTCTTTATAGCTGACACTTAGCCCAGTTTCAGCTGTTATTTGCATGTACTAATGTCACTTTTGTCATCTCTGCATAGCTATATGTATTATCTTGAGTACTGTCTGACTTGATCTGTATTCTAACCTACCTGTACTATATACTATGTACCTGTACTATATACTATATATTGCATAATTTCATCTCATTTTATGTATGTTATTCTCCCGGGTCATGCTTGAAAATGGGCAACTTTGGCTAGCGCACATAACCCGGTTAACAAAAACTAACTACATAAATAAATAACTGTGTGGGATTATTAAAAAAAAAATCACAATTTTAGTATTATCTGTATTTATTTTTAGATGACATATATTTAAATTATTGGTCTCACAATAAAGGACTTGATGAAATCCCACCATGGTCTGGGAAAACACTACTACTACATCATCAGTATAAGGCAGTATATATATATTTTGTTATCTCCAAGTTTAGGGGCATCAAAATTTATTCTTTCAAGATCACTGATAATGTTATTTATGTAACATTTAAAAAACAAAGATGCAAGCATACACCCAAGCTTATATTTATTTCTGGGGAGAGCTGTCCCTGTAACCCTACTCTTACCCTAGTCTTGGTATCAGAGTGAAAAAGAATTAATACCTTTAGTAGTCTTCTCTCAATAGTCACTGTACTGATGTTATGAAGTGCCAGGAAGAGGAGCTGAGTCACTGCACGCTGACTTACTGTGGAAGAGCAAGACGAACAGGATAGCCAGAAAGTGACATTCCCATTTTAAAAGGTATTCCACCAATGCCTAAACTTAAAATAGAGACAAATAATTCCTGCTATTCATGGGGAAGTCTGGCTGTCTTTCCAGATCAACTTGTGTAACTAGTTTTGGTGCTGTCTTTTTCCTGCCACTGTTTTCTTTCCTGGAGGGGCCTGGAGTGTCATGGTGGGCTATTTGGCCAAGCAAGACAGTGACAGGGAGCCCCATGGGGAGCTACCACAGAAAAAAAAGGGCACAATGGGGAAAAAGTGAAAGACTTCTTTCTTCAGCCCTCTGCAACTTATCCTAGATTTTGATCTAACAACTCTGAACCTACCTGTTTTCATGAAACAAGGCTGCTCAATGAAGACTGAGTTGCCAAAGGGATGTTAAAGCATTCTCTCTTTGCTCTAATTTTTAATTTCCAAGCTCTATCTTTTGTTGTTATTTTTGTCATTAATTTTTTTCCTTATAGGTTTTTGTCACCTTACATCCCTCAATGCCCCCTTCTGACTGACTCTCCTCAGCCCTACTACCCCAGAATCACTGGGACTTACCCAGAGTTCTTGCCCAGTCACCGAGTGCTGAGCCTGTGGAGGATCAGTCATCATCCACAGCCAGTGGGTTTTTCCTCTGTTTTATCCCTCCCCCATTGCTGGGGTGCACACACCAGACTTGCATTTATGGAGGTGCGTGCACTTCCATGGAAGTCCCACAGCACTCTCTCTTCCTTGGCAACCTGCAGACACACACAGCCCTCGGGCCTCCACCTGGAGGCAGTCATTTGGCAGGAGTGCCAATCCTCCCTCCTTCCCTGGGAGAGGAGAGCAGTCCTTTGGATGCTTGATCTTCTCCCTCCCCAGCTGACCCCCTGTGGCCAGCTCACACCATGAACATGGGTTGCCGGCATGGCAGGATGTAAGGCATGGATTCCACAGCCCTCCACGCCACTGGGCCGGCTCATATTATTTTTTTCATTATTTTAATAATACTTGATGAACCCATTTCTGAAACTAGTTTTTATTTAATTTAAGTTTACTTATTTATTTATTTATTCAATCTTGGATTACGATACCTTTGAGTGGGAGACTGCTCTTTTACAAAGGTTCCACATCTTAAAGGGTGGGTATACATACATTGTGGGTTTAGGAGTATCTAGCTAGGTGTGCAAACATAGACAAAAATACATTGTAAATAGGAAACAGAGATGGTTTTAACTCTAGGATAATTCAGGTAACAGTAGCAGCCTAGGTGGCGTTGTCAGGTGAAAGACAGTAAGCAGCTATCCAGAAAGGAGAGTAGGGAGCACTGAGTGGGCGGGTCATGATGACTATTTAGGAGGAGGTGGGAGAGGAGAGTGCAGGGTATTGCAGAGCAAAAATGGGGACAATTCAGGGTAGAAGGACAAAGTAGGAGTAGCGGGGAGATGGTAATAACCTGAAAGGTGAATAAGACCGGGGTCAGAAGTGGGTGTGTGTGTGGAGTAATTAGAAAATACAGTCACAGGAGCTTTTCTTCAATAGGTGTTGTCTTAGCTTGGACTTGAAAAGCCCCAATCTCTGTGTGGCATTATGTTCCGTGCTGAGATTATTGAGCCAAAGTGGTGCCTGGTAGGCATATGACCTCGGCCCTTGGGAGGTTCTGCAGCAAGGGATGGTGAGAACCTGATGGTCAGAGTTCCTGATGCAGTGTAGGCCTGTGAATAAGCTTAATAGGCTTGTGACTCCAGGAGGCTGAAGTTCTAGTAGTAATCATTTAGCTAAAAGGCAGGTTTGGAATTGTATCCTGTTTTCAAATTGTAACCACCTGGCTTGCTCATAAAGGGCACATGTGTGAGTTAGTCGGGGGGAATTCGTGAGTAGTCTGCAGACTTTGTTTAGGGCTACTGCTATCCTACGTAGTGAGGTGGGAATGGCTGAGCTGTATATGACCAATCCATAGTCGATGACGGAGACAGCTGTGCTATGGATTGTGGTTTGGAGTGCTTCAGGTGTTAGGCATTTCTTGTGCCTGTGCAGGAGCCCAATTCTTATGTTGACTGTTTTGGCCACATTCTCAATGTGTTTTGCATAGGAGAGGGAACAGTCAAGCGTAACATCCAGGTATTTGAATTGCTCCACTTGTTCAAGTGAAACCCCTGCACAGTTAGTAATGTTAAGGGATGCTGCTTTGTATTTGATTCTAGCACCACTAAAAAGCATTACTTTTGTTTTTTTATAGTTCAGAACCATCTTGTTGGCTCTGAACCAATCTTCAGTTTGTTTAAAAGCATGTTATAGCTAATAGTTTAGGGTGTGAGGGTCATGTTGAGAAATTAAAATAACATCATCTGCATAGATAAGTATCTGTTGGTCACACAATCATGGTAGGCTATTTAGAAAGATGCTGAAAAGGAGGTGTCCTAGGATTGACCACTGGGGGACCCCACAATGAACTGGCAGGGGCCCAGATGTGATGTTTCCAATCTTTACCTGTTGGTAACAATCAGCTAGATAGCTTTTGAACCAGCTAGTAGTGGGGTTAGAGTGGCCTATCGAGGTGAGTTGTTGAAGTAGTAGGGAGTGACTAACCATATCAAAGGCCTTTGCTAGATCAATAAAGGCCACGCCAACAAGGTTACCCTGGTCCAGTGAACTGTGTATGCAGCTGGTGAAGTCCAGAAGAGCTGTGGAGGTGCTGTGCCCTTTCCGAAATCCATGTTGTTCCGGACACTGAATGTTGTATTTATTAAGGTATTCAACCAGCTGGTCTGAGACTATGCACTCTAGCACTTTTGACAGTGGTAGAAGGCTATAAATAGGTCTGTAATTGCCATGCGGTGCACGGTCACCACTCTTGTGCACCGGAGTTACCAGGGCTGACTTCCAAGCTTGGGGGAATTGAGCCAGCTGCAGGGATAAGTTCAGCAGTTTAGTAATGGGAGCTAGGATTTCATGAAGTGCAAGGGAAATAAATTTGAGGTTGAGTGTTTCGCCTCTTTTTCTGGATTTTCCAAGTACCTTTCGAATGTACTTTCTTGCTTGGTTTTAGTTGACAGATTTTAAATAGAAGGAAGGGGGGAATATTTGAGTGGGTCCCTAGGCTTTGGCTTGAGATTGGGTTGATTTCTTCAAAAAGATTTGTTGGAAGTACACTGTTAAGGTCAGTAAATGCTTTGTTAAACATGTTGGCAATAGTCAGGCAGTCAAGACTTTCCCTGTTACATCTTTTATGTTATTCCAAAAAGACTTGCTGTTTCTCCATGATGTTTGTAATGCTTCCCTAAAATGTTTACTTTTGGCAGAGTGGATGGTCCGGGTGCAGTCATTCCATAGTCTTCTGTATTCCTGGAAGTCTAATTGCTTGCCAGAGTTCTGTGCCCTATGCCAGCAGTTGTCCCTGTTTTTTATGTGGCCTATTAAGTCTGATGTGATCCAGGGGCTGTATCTTTCACAGATCTTTGTCCTCTGCACTGGGGCATGGCAGTCACAAGCAGCATTGAATTGTTTAATGATGTACTCGAGTGCAGTGTCCATATCCTCCACTATGTCAAGGAGGCTCCAGTCAGTGTTGCGTAGCTGCTCCTTAAGGTACTCCAGGTGACCCCTTTTTAGTATGCAATTAGAGATTATTTGGGGGGGGTGTTGCTAAAGTTGATGAGTGGACGCTTCAGGGATGGGTATCTTTTTACTTTATCCACATAAGGTGGTCTGAATTGCCAGGGAATAGGGTGGAGAGTAGCCATACATAACTATAGTCAGTGCTTGGAAAACAAGAAAGCTTATAAGCTAAAATTGCACAATCCCTTAGTGAGTAATTTGTGCATTTCCTATCCACCAGTCTGACTTCTTTTGATTACACATTGATTGCTTATTTCTTTCCTCTCGCCAAGTCAAAATTTTTCTAATACCTTTTAGCTTGGGCAATTGTTTCTTTATTCTTATTTTTGTTTTATTCTATCTTCTCCTCCTCTGTCTATGCTGCAGACTTCTGGTTGATCTCTCAGAAAAGAGCTGCTTTTCCTTGTAATTTCTGACTTTGTATCACCTGGCTTAGATACCAGCTTATTCAGGGTTGGTTCGACATCTGTGAGTTGTTTATTTGAACCATGTGAAACTGTGTGAAACTACTTAATTTGGCAACATGGACTTGATAGCCGATACTATATAACTAGGGTTTCCGTTTTTGGTTTAAACCGATAAAACCCGATAAAACCCCACTGACGTCTTTTTCTTCTATTCGGTTACAACCGAAAAGCACTGAAATCGCCTCAGCAAAGTATTATTTGAAATTTTTAAAATTCCCCAAACCAGCATCTGCATATGCTCCAAATTCCACCTTTTGTAATGACTCTTTGCTAGTGCCCCTCACAATCTTAGTCTGCTCATTATGTTTCTCGCAATTGCACCTTCACATGTTGCTGCAATCTAGTAGATCAAAGTTAATACTATGAGTGACTACATTAGTAAACAGTCACAACTTTGTGAAGAAATTGTAGACAAAAACAGGTCCAATTAAAAAAAGCTGAAAAAGACTTCAAGACAAGGACCTCGAGTGATCTACTGAAGTGGGAACAATTTAGTAGATCGTTTGGTGCATAACACAAAGAGCACAGAAGTGAACAAGGGTCCTACACTGCCTCCAGTAAATTACCAATTACCAATGTGGAACTTTAGTACTCTCCGTCTCCCTTTTTTCTGTCCCGCTACACTGATGCAGTAACAAGAGCAGGGCGGGCGGTTGTGAGATTTCTTTTCAAGTTCAGCTGCCATCCTGATAATAAAAATTAAAAAGCGGGCTGCTCAGTTCAAGCTGCATTAGTTCCTTTTTACCTCTGAGGATGTTTTTGGCTCTGCATAAAAGAGATCAATCGGCTTAAATATTTTCTTGTAATTTTTAGCTGCCGATCTGATCAGTTCAAGCTGCATTAGTCATCAAGCACCAATTAATTAAATCTGAAGGAGATCAATTAGATCTTATTGACTTAATCGAACTGCATGTTGTCAATACCCTTATTTAGCTGAGTTTTGTAGTTTGGCATTTAGCATTACACGTTCACTCGCCCCTGGTGCTTGCGATCGTTTTCGGATTCAAAATGCCAAGAAGATCTAAAACAGCAGAGCAGTATGCAGCAGAACACAAAGATTTTATTGTTGAGCTTCTCCACGGCAAGAGAACCCTAATATGCAAGTTCTGCAGAGTTACAGTGCCGCTTGTGCCCGGTAAAACCGCAAGTCGGATCACTGATCATGTTCTATCTAAATAATAATATAACACAGACCAACATGGACCTCCAACCTACTCTGACATTAGTTTTACTTAGTCATGTGTTTTACACTTGAAATGGAGAAAGTGCAGTAAGTTCATGGTCTTTAGCTCTGTTGGATCTATTGACCTCATTTGTGATTTTTTACCAATAAGCTCAGGAAAGATTGGGTTTAAAAAATTTATATATATTAAATCTCAATTTTATAACCCTCACCAATATAATTATAAATTATAAATATTGTTGTAACTCACAAAACAATTAATTTATTTAGGTTCACCAAGGATTAGTATCTCTCTAAGGAAAAAAAAAAACTAAAGATGTAAGGACATAGGAGGCTAACAAGGGAATAGAAGGTATTTATAATATTTCTGAACCTGCTTCTACATGAATCAGGTCATTTGTAATTTAAGTTTATGTATAAAGCTTATATAATCTTAATTATCTGAAAGGATTATACAGCATCTACCCCCTTTCCTTGTATTTCTTAAAAAAGAATAAATGAAGGGCCTGCACTACCCACATTTTATTTCATAACACCAAAGCCTGGGAGCCCAAAGGGTTAAAGAACACTAACAGCCTGACCACTATATACAAAAGGGAAAAGGGAAAAATCAATATTTGTGGAGAAGACTTAAATCAAGACTGTTACCCGAGTCTAATATTACAGGACTTGCTCCTACTGATCGGTCTACTTCTTTTAAGGCTTGAAAGAAGATCAGAAAACAACCTGGTGAGAAAGGTGTGAAGCTTCACTAAACTCAGGGTAAAATCTCTCCTCTTCACTTCCACTTATAAGGGCAAACTACAGTATTTGATTGGAATTAAGTCCTTCAGGAAACCATCTGGCTTGGGGAAGCTAACTCCCACTCAATCATTTTGGACACTGATGGCTGCTGAAACTTACAGCATTATTTACCATGGACATTTTCCTTTCTAGGATTTGTACTTAGTTGTGCTGTACAATACAAGTCACATTAAACTGTTCCCTCAACTCACTGGCATAGCGTTGTTCAATGAGTTTCCTAATCTGTGCAGGGTTTAATTCAATGAATTACTAAAAGGTTAGTATTGGTTTGCATATAGCTGTTGTACTATAAGCTTTATTTTCAGCTGAGTGCTTATGAGTTTCATTTCAGAAGGCAGACTAAACAACTCTCAAGGAATGCTATAATATTTATAAACAATGCTCTTAAAGAATGCTGTGATATTTATAAACAATGCTCTTAAGGAATGCTATAATATTTATAAACAATGCAATGAAAATGCAGCTACTGCCATTTCACTAAACAGTTACATGTGAGTTGAATAGGCAGTGAAGGATGGTTGGAAAATAGTTGAAAGTCTCAACAGTTTGAGTTGCCACTCCAGTAGCATCACAAAAATAAAATACTACACCAGTGAGTTGATGGAACAGTTTAATGTGACTTGTACTGTAGGTCTCTATGAAAGCAGATAGTACTCTAGTTGAAGCATTTTAAAATTATTTATATTATTAAGTGCTGAGTACCTATATCAGCCTGAGGGTACACAGGGTATATAGTCCATCTGTCTCCCCACCAACACACAAATTTATCTTTCAATTTTAGGCTCAGCTTTTCTCACGACTGCACTAGAGTGTAGGTATAATGTACACAAGAAGTGGGAAAATAGTGAATAAAAACAATGAGGAGAAAATTAGATGTGTTTTCGTGAAGTAACTATCTCCATACCAGTGGACACTGCAAAGCCTTTTACATATGCTGAAACACTGAAAGCAGATATTAAAACAAAGCCCAGAATTAATTCTGGCTCCACTACTTTGCATGCAAAAGTTCTACCACCAGATGAGCTAAAGGATCAGTCTTGAGAACTAAACACATAGAAACATAGAAATGTAGACTTTGACAGCAGATAAGGACCACTTGGCCCACCCAGTCTGCCCATTTCCCTACCTATTGGATAAGCTGCAGATTCTAGTTAACCAACAGCCTACTTCCTGCAACCCTCCACTATAATTGCCTTATGTCTGTCCCATGCATGTTTGAATTCCCCCACTGTTTTAGACCCCACAACCTCTCCAGGAAGGCGGTTCCATGCATCCACCTCTCTCCATGAAAAAGAATTTCCTCACATTACCCTTGAGCCGTCCCCCCTCTAACTTTAAATTGTGCCCCCTTGTTCTTACACATCTCTTTTTCTGAAAGATGCTACCCTCCTGGACTTTGTTGATTCCTTTGAGGTACTTAAAAGTTTCTATCATGTCCCTCCTGTCCCTCCTTTCATCAAGGGTATACATATTAAGCTATCTCAGTCTCTCTTCATATGGTTTCTGATGTAGACCCTGCACCATTTTTGTTGCCCTCCTCTGGACTGCTTCCATCCTTTCTATGTCCTTGCATAGATGAGGTCTCCAAAACTGCACACAGTACTCCAGATGGGGTCTCACCAACTGTCTGCATAGAGGGATAACCACTTCCTTTTTCTACTTGTGATGCCCCTCCCTATACATCCCAGTATCCCCCTGGCTTTCCTTACTGACTTCTCACATTGCTTACCCACCTTTAGGTCATCTGATATGACTACACCCAGATCCCTTTCCATTATTGCTGTCGTTAGTACCTCCCCTGCTATTGTGTACTCTTCTCCTGGATTTTTATTTCCCAGGTGCATTACTTTGAAATTCTTTGCATTGAATCTAAGTTGCCACATGTCTGACCATTCCTCCAACCTTGCCAAGTCCCTTCTCATCCTTTCTACCCCCCCTTGTGTATCAACTCTGTTACAGATCTTTGTGTCATCCACAAAGAGGCATATCTTTCCTTCCAGACCATCCGCAATGTCACCTATAAAGACGTCAAAGAGGACTGGACTCAGTACTGAGCCCTGAGGTACTCCACTAGTAACCCCATCTGTTTTGTCCCCATTAAAAACAGGCAAAGAAAAGAATAGGATTCAGAACCAATGCAATCAATCTAATGATCTAACACCTTTAAAAACTGTACCAGAAAAAGCTACCTTAGATAAAACAAAAAAGAATAAATTAAAAAGGAAAAAATCATAATAATAAAATAAAAAAGGGAGGACATTGAGCATACTAAAAAGAGAGATGGCCACTGACTGTTTCTCTCTTACTATGATTAAAAGCCATTCGGAATCTACAGAAAGAATTTACATAGAAACATAGAAGTTGACGGCAGATAAGGACCGCAAGGCCCATCCAGTCTGCCCATTTCTTTTTCTACCTTATAAATGTGCCATCGGCCTTTGCTATGTCAGTGACCTATCTATTCATAGTCATTTGTATTGCTCCCTTATGCCTATCCCATGCCTGTTTGAAGCCCTGCACTGTATTCATAGCCACTACTTCTTGTGGTAAGCCATTCCATGCATCTACCACCCTTCTGTGAAAAGAATTTCCTCACATTCCCCTTAATCGCCTCCTCTAATCTCATGCTGTGTCCTCTTGTCCTGCTATTTTTCTTATATTTAAACATGTTAGACTCTTTCACCTTGTTTATGCCCTTAAGGTGTTTAAATGTCTCGATCATATCACCTCTCCCTCCTTTGCTCAAGGGTATACATATTGAGCCGTTAATCTGTCCTCATATGTCTTCTGATGCAGTCCCTGCACCATTTTGGTTGCCCTTCTGGACTGCCTCAATTTGGTTAATGTCCTTGTGAAGGTGTGGCTTTCCAATACTGCACGCAGTACCCAGATGGGGCCTAACCAATGTCTTGTACAGAGGGATTATTACCTCCTCTTACGACTTGTGATACCCCTACTAATACACCCTAACACCCCCTAGCCTTACCTACTGCTTTAGAGGTCTGCTTGGATGATTTCAGGTCATCAGTGATGATGATGCTCAAGTCTCTTTCTTCCTTTGTGACTGCTAGCAACTCCCCTCCCAGCCTATAAGTGGCTTCAGGGTTTCTCTTCCCTATGTGCATGATTTTGCACTTCTTTGCATTAAATCCCAGTTGCCACTCTTCTGACCATTCTGCTAGTTTATCCAGATCTCTTCTCATTCTTCCCACCCCATCTGGATCATCTACTCTGTTGCAGATCTTGGTGTCATCTGCAAACAGACAAGCCTTACCCTCTAGTCCATCTGCTAGGTCACTAATGAAGATGTTGAATAGGACTGGCCCCAGGACTGATCCCTGAGGTACCCCACTTGTGACTTGCATCTCTTCTGACTGTATACCATTTACCACCACTCTCTGTTTTCTGCCAGTCAACCAGTTTGCCACCCAGTTGACCAACTTCTGACCCACCCCGAGCCTACCTAGCTTATTTATCAATCTTCTATGTGGGAACAGTGTCAAAAATTTGAGGAAACAAAACAATACAATAAATAATGATTCTCCAAAAATGGAAAGGCAGCAAATGTAATAGAACTAGAACCACATATAACAAAGTGGATACTTTCAACCCCTTAGAAATTAAATCTAGCAATCAAATTTTTGATGAGGAATAGAATCATTTTCTATATTATAGGGATCCCCAATATAATATTTGAAAAGCTTGATAAAGAGACTGAAGAAATTTAATTTAGATTCCAGTTTTCTGGCACAATGCCCAACCACTCTATCTAAGTATACTATTAAGGCATTAGCCCATCCAGTTATGGCCAACATAGTTTTACTGGAGTAATTTAATCAAACAGAATAGACTGAAGGCCCTAGGGTTGTAGTCATTGGACATTCAACGTGTAAGGGGAAATTTGCTACTGTTATATAAAATCTTAGGACAAGAAAAATTAAAATATGATCTTGGCCTTCATATCAAGGATCAAAGTTATAACCTAAGAGGGCATAAATATCAACTAAAATATCAACTGAAGGAGAAATTGGTGGAACATCTGGTTGTCAGTGGACTACAGGACCCAAGGCAGCATGGTTTCACCAGGGGGAGATCATGTCAGACCAACCTCATTGAATTTTTTGACTGGGTGACTAGGGAGGTGGATCAGGGGATGGCAGTGGACATGGCCTATCTGGACTTCAGCAAGGCCTTTGACACTGTGCCACATAGAAGATTATTACACAAACTGGGGAATATGGGTGTGGGCAGGACAGTAGTGTGGTGGGTAGATAACTGGCTGGGTGGCAGGACACAGAGGGTGGTGATAAATGGCTATCACTCCACAGAGGGAAGAGTGACCAGTGTGGTACCACAGGGATCAGTGCTGGGACCGGTCCTATTCAACATCTTCATCAGTGACATTGCGCAGGACCTAGAAGGCAGAATTTCACTGTTTGCTGATGACACAAAGTTCTGTAACACAGTAGACACACCAGAGGGTGTATACAGAATGAGAAGGGACCTGCAGAAACTTGAAGAATGGTCAGGGGTTTGGCAGTTGAAATTCAATGCAAAGAAGTGCAAGATAATGCATATGGGGCACAAAAACCCTGGCACAATATATCAGTTGGGGGGTGAGGATATAGCATGCACCAAGCAAGAAAGGGATCTCTGATGACCTCAAGGTAGGGAAAACAGTGTGACAAGGCAGCAGGTAAAGCAAATAGGATGCTGGGATGCATAGGCAGGGGCAACACCAGCAGGAAAAGGGAGGTCATAATTCCACTATACAAGACACTAGTGAGGCCCCACCTGGAGTACAGTGTACAGTTCTAGAGACCTTACCTACGTAAGGACATAGACAGGGTAGAGAAGGTTCAGAGGAGGGCAACAAAGATGGTACATGGATTGCATCACAAGTCCTATGAGGACAGGTTGAAGGAACTGAATATGTACTCCTTGGAGGAGAGGAGGGAGAGGATATGATAGAGACATACAAGTATCTTACAGGAAGGAACAGGGTGCAGGAATACACTATTTTAAGTGAAAAGATGTTCCAGGACTAGATAGAGAGACTAGACAGGCTGGAAGGCCACACAGCTTGCAAAGGGTGCTTAACAGATGACATAGACACTTGTTTTGTCCTACCAGGACTCATCAGTATGCCTCGTCTGTTTGACACCACTGGGGTGTCAAACAGATGAGGCATACTGATGTGTCTATGTCATCTGTTAGCACCCTTTGCAAACTGTAGTAGAGGCCTTTCAGCACCATGCAATTCTGCTTAAAGTTGAACCAGCATAACATTCTGTGCTGATTTGTATATGCAGCCCGTGATGCTTTGCATTGTGTGGGCATGTGTGATTTTGTATTTTCTTCCAGCCAAATGCCCTTTGGGGTAACCCTTGCCTCAGTGTTTGCGCACAGAGGTTCTTTGTCTTTTAAATAGTTTTTTATTTTAATGGGTTCACCACAACATAACCCAGACAGACCATCTTAGGGTATCTGGTTCATTCCACTGGGGTGTCAAACAGATGAGGCATACTGATGAGTCCTGGTAGGACCCTTTGCAAACTATGTGAGAGGCATTTTGGCACCATGCAATTCTGCTTAAAGTTGAACCAACATAACATTCTGTGGTGATTTGCATATGCAGCCCATGATGCTTTGTATTGTGTGGGCATGTGTGATTTTGTATTTTCTTGAAACTTGGCTCCCCAGCCAAATACCCTTTGGGGTAACCCTTGCCTCAGTGTTTGCGCACAGAGGTTCTTTGTCTTTTAAAAAGTTTTTTATTTTAATGGGTTCACCACAACATAACCCAGACAGACCATCTTAGGGTATCTGGTTCATTCCACTGGGGTGTCAAACAGACGAGGCATACTGATGAGTCCTGGTAGGACAAAACATGTATCTATGTCATCTGTTAGCACCCTTTGCAAACTGTGTGAGAGGTCTTTCGGCACCATGCAATTCTGCTTAAAGTTGAACCAGCATAACATTCTGTGGTGATTTGCATATGCAGCCCATGATGCTTTGCATTGTGTGGGCATGTGTGATTTTGTATTTTCTTGAAACTTGGCTTCCCAGCCAAATGCCCTTTGGGGTAACCCTTGCCTCAGTGTTTGCGCACAGAGTTTCTTTGTCTTTTAAGTAGTTTTTTTATTTTAATGGGTTCACCACAACATAACCCAGACAGACCATCTTAGGGTATCTGGTTCATTCCACTGGGGTGTCAAACAGACAAGGCATACTGATGAGTCCTGGTAGGACGGAACACGTGTCTATGTCATCTGTTAGCTCCCTTTGCAAACTGTGTGAGAGGCCTTTTGGCACCATGCAATTCTGCTTAAAGTTGAACCAGCATAACATTCTGTGGTGATTTGCATATGCAGCCCATAGATGCTTTGCATTGTGTGGGCATGTGTGATTTTGTATTTTCAAGAAAATAATACTTGCATAAGAAATGAAGAACAGTTTAAAGAGCAAACTACTGTAAATAAAGGGCACACAGAGAAACCAAGAGAAGCCATCGCTAATTGTTTTTAAAAAAAAAATTCCCACAATAGATCAAGATTTGATAACACTCTGTGGGCTTGAGGTAGTCCTAAGGTTAACAGAAATGTCTCTAAAGGCACTGTAAACAAGGGAATCTTTAACTGAGCTGGCCATACATCTTTTGGAAGCAAAGTGTGGAATACCACAAGCCAAAAAGGCATGAAGGCCATCTATAGAGAGAGGTTAGATCTATTGTTGCCTGTATATTTTATGGTAAATAATATGGAACTCACAAAAATGATCTAGTTTAAACAATAAGGAATAACCTTTCTTGGGCTAGAAATTCAGACTGCTATTACCTTAGCTACATGCAATGATCATACTAAAACTCATACAGGGCCCAATGGCTTATTAAACTACAATGAATTTTGTATCTTTCTGTCTACATTACAATAGAATTTTGGCAGAAATACAAATTATGTACCTGAACAAGAAACAAGCAAAATTCTATCTATTTTTGGTATAAACTGCATTTACGGAGAAAATAGAGACATGTTAGTATCTTTTGTCCTAGCAGTCTTAACAAGTACTTTAGATCTGGATATCCATAAGCAGGATATACAATACATTGAAAGAGTGTGCACACAAGTAGAAGGAATGCAGATAGACATCTCAATGAAATCATAGGAGCTTTTTCATCAAATTTTGTATAACTCACACATATTAGATAGGGCAAATATTTTGCTGGAAGATCTGAATGATCCAGACAAAATAACCTTTGACTTTACAGTTTTGAAAGAGAATTCCTGACTAAACTCTACAGATACTGGTATAACAGGAACTTCTCTTTCTCCTTTAAAGTCTTTTGATAATACTAATCTGCTAATATGGAATATTGCAGGGTTACATCACAAGTTTTCTGATACAGATTGGAATTTGTTTATATGCTAGTTTGATATGTTGATGTTTCAGGAGACATGAGCACAAGAAGTGGTTAACATTAATGGTTATGAAAACATGTGTTCCCCAGCAATCAAAACTAATAAATTTGGTTGACCTACAGTAAAGTTGGGCTAGCCATATATATGACAATCTGTAACAGGATTACAGTTATGGAACATAATATCCTTATGCAGAATTACATTATTATGGTATTGAAGTGGGACTTAAATTTGCTTGTAATAGCAAATGTATATATCCCACACAGATACCAGGCTACAAATCACACTGATATTAGGATAAACTTAACGTCAGATCTAGAAATCACTTTAAAGAAGTTTTCTGCAAGTACAGTATTGATTGCTGGGGATTTTTTTTATCTTATTTCTATTTTTGCTCCTCCTGCAACTTTACCCTGTGTACATCCAGCTACTGCCTCCTCTTCGGAGTGGCCCACAGGCTCGCCCACACACAGTCTGGCATATGCTGTCATACCCTCAAAAGGGGACCTCCTCTTAACTCCCTGTGATAGGCTGGGATCCCATCCCTCTGTGTGGCTACACACAGAAGGCCCCAATGGGTGAAGAAGTTGTGGCTATCAAGCAACTCAGGTAGGCTGCAGTTTTCCTCCTTCTATTAGACCCCCATGAGGTACGGATGTGTAATGATGTCTAGGGCACAATGTGCCAACATCTGCCATGCCTCACCCCCACTACTAAATGTATCTCTCTGACAGAGCCCCCGCTCTCCACTGGGGGTCACTGCAGAGCGATGAAAGCCCATATCCCACCCCAGCGAAAGGAGAGCAGTCCTCCAGATGCTTGATACATTCCCCCCCCTGCTGATCCCTGATGGCCCAGGCACGTTCCTGAACCTGGGTTGCCAGTGTAGCAGAAGGTGTGGTGTCCGGCACCTCAACCCTCAGAGCCACCAGGCCACCGATTGCTGGGGATTTTAATTCCAGGATAACCAATTATGAACATCTACATTCACTACAGGAACAAATGTATATGTGCAATTCAGAAAAGCGACAAAATGTGGATAGTCAGAATAATGAACTGGGAAAGAAGCTCATTCACTTTATTAAGAATAACAATCTTATCTTGAATGGTAGACTCAATGGGGATAAACAAGGAAATGTCACATGTTTTTAATCTAATGGACAAAGCATTATATATTATGTTTTGTGCACCCCTGAAAGTTACCACCTATTCAAGAAACTCATCATAGATATAAGACCATGACTGAGACGTCAACATACCAGGGTACACAATCTACAGGAGGGACAAAGAGGTTAGAAGAGGAGGAGGAGGAGTAGCTCTCTACATAAGGGAAGGGATCAAAGCAATGGAACTAAAGGGTAAACAGGGAGGTGAGGAGGCACTGTGGGTCACCCTGCAGACTGGAAATGGCACCACAATCTGCACGGGGGTTGTATACAGACCCCCATCTCAGGGGGAGGAAATGGACATGTAAATAATAGAAGGCATCCTTAGGATGGCAGAAAAAGGGGAGATATTGTTGATGAGGGGGCTAGAATATGCCAGATGTTAACTGGAGCACATTTGCTGCAGCCACATCCAAGAGCACAGGGTCATTCTTGATGCCCTACAGGGGGCATGCCTCAGACATCTAGTTTTGGAACCCACTAGGGAAGGAGCAATCTTAGAGCTGGTAGTCTCAAATGAGGATGCAGAGAGGATCTCAGATCTAGAAGTGGGTAGCCATCTGGGAACAGGTGACCACAAAACAGTGTGATTCATGATAAACACAGTCGCAGAATCAAGCCATACAAAAGTGAAGGAACTGGACTTTAGAAGGGCTGACTTTGTCAAAATGGGAGAGTGCCTCAGAAAAGCACTAGCAAACAGGCAAGAAGGAGGGATGGAGAAGCAATGGGGAAACATCAAAACTGCCATCACAGAGGCAACAAGCCTTTGTGTGAAGCAAATAAACAAATCAAAATGAAAGAAAAAAACACTATGGTTCTCAAAAGAGGTGGCAGGGAAGGTTAGGGAGAAAAAGATTGCATTTAGGAAGTATAAGGAAACATAGAAGGAGCAGGACAGAGAACTGTGCCTGTTAAAGCAGAAGGAAGCAGGGAAGGCAGTCAGAATAGCAAAGGCCAAAACTGAGGAAAAAGTAGCCAACTAGGTTAAGAAGGAGGATAAAATCTTTTATAGGTACATTAGGGAGCAAAGATAGACCAAGGGAGGGATAGTGAGGCTTAATAAAGGGAGGGTGGGTGGGCAGAGAGTGACAGTGAAAAAGCAGGGATACTGAATGAATATTTCTGCTCAGTATTCACAAAAGAAAAGGAGGGGAGGTACCTAATCCAATCAATAGCAGCACTCTGGATAGGGGAGTTGATACCAGTCCTTTCACAGAAGAAAGTGTTCTGAAAGAACTTCTAAAACTGAAGGTGACAAAGCAATGGCGCCTGATGGGATTCACTCCAGAATTCTAAAAGAACTAAAGGGAGAACTAGTGACACCACTGACTACCCTTTTTAACAAATCATGGAAGGATGGTGTGGTATCTAAGGACTGGAGGAGGGCAGATGTGATTCCCCTTCACAAAAGTGGGAGCAAAGCAGAGGCAGGAAACTACAGACCTGTTAGCTTGACCTCAGTAGTAGGGAAAATGATGGAATCACTTCTGAAAGAAATAATTGTTGAGTACCTCAAGGTCAGCAGGGCACAGGACCCAAGGCAGCATGGATTCACAGTGGGAAGGTTATGTCAGACAAATCTAATAGATTTCTTTGACTGGGTGACCAAAGTAGTAGACCAGGGAGGGGCTATGGACATGGCCTATCTAGACTTGAGCAAGGCATTTGACACAAACCCACACAAAAGATTAATAAACAAATTAGTCAGCCTGGAAGTGGGTCCCAGGGTGGTAGCCTGGGTAAAAAATTGGCTGGATAACAGGATACAGAGGGTAATAGTAAATGGAGTCCACTCCAAAGAAAGGTGGGTTACTAGCGGGGTACCGCAGGGTTCAGTACTGGGTCCGGTCCTTTTTAATATCTTTATAAGTAACATTGTGGAGGGACTGGAAGGAAAAGTATGTCTCTTTGCAGACAACACAAAGATCTGCAACAGGGTTGATACACAGGTGGGAGCGGAAAGGATGAGAAAGGACTTGGCAAGGTTGGAGGAATGGTCAAAAGTATGGCAGCTTAGATTCAATGCAAAGAAGTGCAAAGTAATGCACCTGGGAAACAAAAACCCAGGGGAAGAGTACACAATGGGGGGGGTATTAACAGTGACAAAAATGGCAAGGGACCTGGGGGTAGTTATATCAGATGACCTAAAGGTAAGCAAGCAATGTGAGAAGGCAATAATGAGGGCTGGGGGGATGCTGGGATGTATAGGGAGTTGCATCACCAGCAGAAAGCAGGAAGTTGTTATCCCTCTGTACAGACAGTTGGTGAGACCCCATCTGGAGTACTACATCCAGTTCTGTAGACCCCATCTCAGCAAAGACATAGACAGGATGGAGGCAGTCCAGAGGAGGGCAACTAAAATGGTGCAGGGTCTGCAACAGAAGCCATATGAAGAGAGACTAAAGGAGCTTAATATGTATACCTTTGAGGAAAGGAGGGAGAGGGGGACATGATGGAAACTTTTAAGTACCTCAAGGGAATCCACAAAGTCCAAGAGGGCAGCATCTTTCAGAAAAATTGATGTGCAAGAATAAGGGGGCACATTTGAAGAAAGAGGAGGGATGGCTCAAAGGCAGTGTGATGAAGTATATTTTCACAAAGAGGGGGGTGGATGCATGGAGCAGCTTTCCTGAGGAGGTCATGGGGTCAAAAACAGTGGGGGGGATTCAGGAATGCATGGGAGAGACATAAGGCAATTCTGGTGGGGGGATAGGAAGAAGTAGGCTGTTGGTTAACTAGGATCTGCAGATTATCCAATAGGTAGGGAAATGGGCAGACTAGGTGGGCCAAGCAGTCCTTATCTGCCATCAAAGTCTATGTTTCTGTGCTTCTATGACCAGAAAGTGATCATGCTCCACTGTGTTTGCAGTTAGATGTAGGGGAGGGTGGAGATAAAGATCCCATAAACTATCATCCTCTCTGCTCCCTGACATCAACTGCAAGAAATGTTAATCCTCACTGAACATACTTGGCATGGAGTGGATACAATACTGGCAAATTCACAAATTACTATAGCTCCCACTAATTCTGAGGAACACGCAAGATTCCAGGACATGGCACTTCACTTAGCACAATTACAGGATCAAATTAGGCAAGAAATATACACTACCTATAAAGTTGATAGTAAGAAACAAACTTGGTTTGATGCTTCATGTAGGAAAGCTAAAGCAAACTTTAGGAAAGAAATCTATGTAACAAAGAAAAATTCCTCCAGAACTAATCTAAATACTCTCAAATGGATAAGAAAACAGTACACCTACCGTATGCCTGGAAGCATGCCATTGTCATCCCTCTACCTAAAGGGGGTGAGCCTTCCTCACCAGCTAACTATTGGCCAATATCGCTCCTCTCAATCCTCGCCAAACTTCAGGAGCATCTGGTCCTCTCTCAACTCTTCTCCTACATCACTGAAACTTCTTTCTTCACTCCTTTCCAATCTGGCTTTCGAAAGACCACTACACCACAACTTACCTACTTAGGCTCACAGATTCCATCCTCTCAGGGATGGAAAGTGGCCTTAATACCTCTGCCATCTTTGTTGACCTCGCAAAGGCTTTCAACACAGTCTTTCACCCCCTCCTCCTTAGTAACATCTCCTCAGCTAGCCTTTCTGCCACTGCCAGAAACTGGTTCAAATCCTACCTAGTAGGTAGAACACAGTCAGGAAGAATAGATGACTCCACATCTCCTCCCCTCCAAATCAACACTGGTTTGTCCCAAGGCTCTGTTCTTGGACCACTGCTGTTCATCTTCCTAAATGACCTCCCATCAGCATGCTCCACATCCTCAATCCATTTGCATACTGATGACACTGTCCTCTTCACCTCTGGCCAGTCTCCCACTGAAGTTGCAGCCAGCCTTCAGCATGATTTTGGCAAAGTTCATCTCTGACTTAGCAATCACCAGCTTGTCTGAATGCAAAGAAGACAGTCTCCATGACCTTCAGCACTAGGCAGAGACTTACTAAGTTCCCTGTTCTACCCTCCTTCCACAACCTTGATGTGACCTCCATCGAGGACACCTCCTCGTTTGGGTATCTTGGATTATGATTCAACCAGCACCTCAACTTTTCTGGACACACAGATTCCATCCTGAAAAAACTGCACCCTGTGCTTGGTGCCTTGTACAGGAACTGAAGCTGCCTACCTCTATCAACTAGGCACGAGCTTATCCAGAAAATGATCTTACCTATTTTTGACTACTGCAATGTAGTCTACAGTGCCACTCCCAAGTCTCCCCAGTCCAGCTTGGATTCTCTCTTCAATGCCTTCTGTCAGTTTGCCTTGGCTACTCCCTCTGGCACTCATCACTGTACCCTCTACCACTGCCTTGTTCTCCCCTCACTTGATAACAGGCTTCTATCTCATTGTGCTAGATTCACCTCTAAATTCTGGTTTGGTTCCCTCCCATCCTATCTTGCCTCCTCTCTCTCCACCCCCTCTATTTCCACTCACTCTCAAAGAGGAAGTGACTCTTATACCTTGGCAATCCCTCACTGCACCACCAAACAGCATTCTCCCAGTGGTTATCTAAACTTTGGAACTCCCTGCCCCAACAAATCATGCACTCCCTCCCCAGTCCTGCTCCTCTGCCCTACATAACTTCCTCTCCCCTGCCTGCAACTGCCCTTAGCTTATCACCCCTTTCTTGCCCCAATTCTTCTCATTCTGCCTTTTTCCTCACTTAATTTTCTGCTTGCATGGCTCTTATTTGTACAAAGTTTGTCTATTATTGTATCAGCATTTCTGCTTAATTATTGTCATCTGCCTTTCTGTATGATGTCCGAATTTCAATGTAGACTGTATTTCATGTAGATACCTGTTATTTTCTGTGATTCTATTTCTATTTTTATCATGTAAAATGTACTTATTTGATGTACTCCAGTCCCTTTCCCCTCAGGATGCACCGTGAGCTGAGCAGCTAGTTTGTTCAGTGTGCCTTTCCTGGTGAAACTTTTAAATAAATAAATAAAATACAACAGATTTTTAAACACACACAAAAAAATGAATATAGATAAAAACAATGGATGAAAATGTACAATGTGATACAAAATAAAGATACTGAGAAATTCTGGAGCATGGTAGCTACAGGTATAAATGAGACATAGCCCTCTTTGGCAATTTAAATTCCCAATGAAACTTGGGTACAACATTTAAAAAGAAAATTAATAAAGAAGATCCATTGAGGCTCCTTGGAATACCCCTTTATGGCTAATCCATGAGGATTACTCCCCTTTGTCCATCACCCAGCTAGAAATAGACATAGACATTTTGAAATGAACTAATAAGAAAGCCCCTGGCCCTGACTTAGTCCCTGCAGAAGTTTACAAGAACTACAAAAATGTCTGGGCAATGTTATCTACTTGCTTTTTTAATATTTGCTTAGCCCAGAAATGTATCCCTTCTTCTTGGACTAAAAAAAAATTATTGTCCCTATTCATAAAAAAAGGCTCACTCTATGGCCCTACTAACTTCAGGCCAATCAGCCTATTAGATATCAGTTTCAAAATATTGTCAAGAATTTTGTTGGATATGTTCCTTTCTTTGCTAAACAGTATGAGTCCCTTATCTAACAATCAAGCAGGATTTAGGACTGATTTTTCAACATTAGATAATATTTTTTGCTTTGCGTACTTATTAGAAAAATATGTAACCATCAAAAAATCAAAGCATTTCACCCTTTTTGTTAACTTCATAGCTGCCATTGATTCAATAAATGGGGAGATTCTATGGACAACATTATCCAATAGAGGTCTAACCCTAGATCTTCTAGTTCCCATATATCTACTTTTCTCAATTACTAGTATAGCTGTGAGATTCAACAACAAGGGTAACATAACTGATTGTTTTACAATGACTAAAGGCATTAAGCACGGCTGCCACCTTGCTCTCATGCTTTTTTAATATTTACATAGACTCATTATTGCATGCAAATGAAGATGGTCTTGTGGACTCCCCAAAAATTAATAACACTCCTTGTAATATATTGGCATATACCAATGATTTGGTATTGTTTTCACTAACCAGTCGAGGATTGCAGAGGCACATGGATAAACATTTAGTCAAGTGAAAGATCAGAACTGAAAATGAACCTCAAAAAAACAAAAATAGCGATGTTCGGGAAAAACAAATACAAATTTAAATTCTACTTAAATAAGGAAGTTGTAGAAATAAGACCAGAGTATATAGAAACATAGAATTTGACGGCAGAAAAGGACTGCTTTGCCTACCCAGTCTGCCCATTTCCCTACCTGATGAATAAGCTGCAGATTCTAGTTAATCAACAGCTTACTTCCTCCTGCCCCCCACTAGAATTGCCTTATGCCTATCCCATGCATTCTTGAATTATCCCACTGTTCCTGACTCCACAACCTCCTCAGTACACAACTACCAATGCTACAGTAAGTGAACACCTCACTCTAAAGAAAAATGTGTTAAAGTAAAAAATCCATCTAGGATTAAATGAATCAGTATTGTTACCAATAGAAATCTGCTTTACATAAACTATTGACCAAATCCGTAACACTTTTAGGGCCAGAATTGTAATCCATTGAGTTGCACCTCCCTTTATAGTTGCAGGTATCCATTTTCTAAATCGTAAGTGCAGGAAATGACATCACATTAGGGGAAAACACATATAGCTGATAAATATTTTAACCAGGAGAGGCATACTAAGCTGAAGCTTGAGTCCAGGTGTGACCTGAGAGCACAAGAAAGTTGACTGAATTGCTCAAGGTCACACAGTAATGCAAGTAGAGACTGTGGGATTCAAACCCATGTTTCTAGGTTTGCAGCTCAGAACCTTAAAACACTGCGCTATACTTCCTCTTTCAAGGTAAGAGGAAAAGAAGAGTTAGGCCTCTTGAGGAGCTGTCACAGCCAGCCACTTAACAGTTTAGTTATTGCACCTGGAAGCATCATGGAAGTAAAAAGATTTTATCTCAAAAAGAAGGGGCTACTGGAGATTGCCTGCTGGAAAGACAGAGTGAAACAGTTGGAATCATGACATGAAAAATAAAATATGATTTTTTTATTTTACTTTGGTGAAAGGAAAGCTATTTCTGGATTGTGTTCAAATAAAGATTTTATTTTATTTTGCAACCTTCAGAAGAAGTAATGCTGGAACATGGGGAAAAGTCAGTGTGTATGTGTATGTGTGTGGGGGCAGCACTGTAAGAGACCCTGATTGCTTCCCTTCTGACATTGCATGCATTTAGGGGCACTTTGAATGCTCATGGGCAAAGGTGGGGGTGTCCACCCCCCACATGCACCTGTAGATTCTGGCACCTATGTCCAGAAGGGTTCTGTACTGACAGCCATCTATCCTATCTCACACCAACACAAAACAATTAGATTTTTACAACTTATTTACCCAGGATAATCCAGCTGAGATGTGCCACCTCATTTCCAGCGGGGTCCTGCTGCGATTCATTTCTGCTGCTAGGTGGACAGGAGCACTGGGGGTTAAGTTACATACTCATAGTCACACAGTTAGTATTTGACTTTACTGAGGTTTGAAACTCTCATCTCCTGGGCCCCAAGCTTGTGCTGTAGCCACTAGATCACACTCCTATAAATGACAGAATATGATGCCAACAAAAAAAAAATTAAACACAACTACTTCAGTGCTAACAAATGCTGGAACTAAATAGGTACAGGAATAACAATTATTTACAGTGCTACCACAGTAGCAGAATGTTCTGCAAATCACACTGGCACTAAACAATTTATTAAACTGAAATGTCACAAAACATAGTACAAAGCAATATAAATCCCAAAGGAGCTTGGAAACTGTTGGCACTGGCAGTACACAACTTTTGTTTATAGCAGCCCCTTCAAGATTAGAGACAAGTTCACATCTCCATTGACTGGGCAAAAACATTTTTTGTTTTGTTTCCTTTGCCCTTTAAGGAGGCAGTATAGTGCATTGGTTTAAGGCTCTGAGCTACAAACCTGGAGACCTGGGTTTGAGTCCCACAGTCCCCACTTGCATTCCTGTATAACCCTGAGCAAGTCGCTTAACTTTCCTGTGCTCTCAGGTTGCACCTGGACTCAAGCTTCAGCTTAGTGTGCCTCTCCTGGTTAAAATATTTATTGACTATATGTGTTTTCCCCTGATGTGATGTCATTTCCTGTGCCTGTAATTTAGAAAATGGATGCCTGCAGCTATAAAGGGAGGGGCAACTGCATGGGTTATAATTCTGGCTCTAAAAGTGTCATGGGTTTGGTCAATAGCTTATGTAAAGCAGATTTCCATTAGTAACAATATTGATTAATTGAATCCTAGATGGACGTTTACCTTTAAGGCTAAACATATAGCCTTGCTGCATTTTTAATTAGAGATCTGGAGGAAATACTCTTGTGCCCACCTTTAGAGTGGGAGAGGCCAAAATAAATCCTATGCTATTATATGGGGCTGAATTATGGGGAATACAGCCCTCAGTAAATCTAGAAACTCCATTATTATATTTATATAAATCATTACTGCAAGTCCCGCTATTGACCTCTTCCACTATGGTACATACAGAGTTAGGTAGAATTCCCATGATCACCCTGCTAAAATCTAGAATAGCCACACATTGGCTCCGTATAATTAACAACTCATCTAATACCTTTCCTAAAGAATGTTTGATGGAGAAAATAAAGGGGCTCTCTAAAGGCACTACCACTTTATGGTTAAAAAGATTATTATTAATCTTAAAAAAACACGAAGCTCTACCATCTATGGACTGATTATTTAAGGGACATAACTATTTCTACACAATTTAAACCCAAAATCAAAATGAAACTTTATCAATCTGCAGAAGAAAATGACATGGAAAAAGTTAGGAAACAAAGACAAGAGATCCGGTTCAGTACAAACAAGATTGCTCATGGTACTGAATACTACCTACTAATCCCACTTACACCTGATTGTATGTAGGAAGCTAATTTACATGAACAAGGTTTGAGACAATTACCTCCAAATATACTTATTTTAATAAACCAAATAAGGACAACTCTAACATATCAAACATTTGCCCTTGTAATAAAGGATTCCAGGAAACTATTATACATATTATTACTCGGTGCCCTCGATATAATGCCTCCAGAAGCACTTTATTAAATGACTTCCTTAGGAAGTGTGCAAATCTTAACTATGATCCCATATTCATTCTCCTGCATCCCAAGACTCTGATTAAAGCTGAAATGATCTCAAATGTTTTAGCTACATTTGTGAGGTACAAGAAGAAAAACGAGTCATGATAAAAATTATTCTTGGGTTCTGTTTACCTCTATACATAATATAGCCAAAAAGTTAATTGCACTTTTGCACCCTCTTAACAAGTAATGATTGTATGGTCAGTAAGGTCTGTTTAAACTGTGTTTTTATTGTATGAATGTAGCAGTACACAGAAACATAGAAACATGGAAAGTGATGGCAGAAGGGGCCCATCTGGCCCATCTAGTTTGCCCATGAGTATACCCCCCCCCACCCATTATCTGCTATTCAGTGTTATGATGCCCATGAACTGATCCCATGCATTTTAAAGGATCCCACTGTCTTTGCCTCCACCACTTCCTTTGGAAGTGAGTTCCAGGAATCTACCACCCTTTCAGTAAAGAAGAATCTCCGTGTGTTGCCTCTGAATCACCCCACCCAAATTAATGTTGTGCCCTCTTGTTCTTGAGTTTTTCTTTGGAACAGGTCCTGTACCTGTACCTTGTTTATACCCTTTAGGAACTTGAAGGGGGAGCAGTTGATGTCGCCTACCTTGACTTCAGCAAAGCTTTTGACACTGTTCCACATAGAAGATTGATAAATAAGCTAGGTAGGCTCGGGGTGGGTCAGAAGTTGGTCAACTGGGTGGCAAACTGGTTGACTGGCAGAAAACAGAGAGTGGTGGTAAATGGTATACAGTCAGAAGAGATGCAAGTCACAAGTGGGGTACCTCAGGGATCAGTCCTGGGGGCCAGTCCTATTCAACATCTTCATTAGTGACCTACTTGAATGGACTAGAGGTAAGGCTTGTCTGTTTGCAGATGACACCAAGATCTGCAACAGAGTAGATGATCCAGATGGGGTGGGCAGAATGAGAAGAGATCTGGATAAACTAGCAGAATGGTCAGAAGAGTGGCAACTGGGATTTAATACAAAGAAGTGCAAAATCACGCACATAGGGAAGAGAAACCCTGAAGCCACTTATAGGCTGGGAGGGGAGTTGCTAGCAGTCACAAAGGAAGAAAGAGACTTGGGCATCATCATCACTGATGACCTAAAATCATCCAAGCAGACCTCTAAAGCAGTAGGTAAGGCTAGGGGGGTGTTAGGGTGTATTAGTAGGGGTATCACAAGTCGTAAGAGGGAGGTAATAATCCCTCTGTACAAGACATTGGTTAGGCCCCATCTGGAGTACTGCGTGCAGTATTGGAGGCCACACCTTCACAAGGACATTAACCAAATTGAGGCAGTCCAGAGAAGGGCAACCAAAATGGTGCAGGGACTGCATCAGAAGACATATGAGGACAGATTAACGGAGCTCAATATGTATACCCTTGAGCAAAGGAGGGAGAGAGGTGATATGATCGAGACATTTAAACACCTTAAGGGCATAAACAAGGTGAAAGAGTCTAACATGTTTAAATATAAGAAAAATAGCAGGACAAGAGGACACAGCATGAGATTAGAGGGAGGCCGATTAAGGGGAATGAGGAAATTCTTTTCACAGAAAGGGTAGATGCATGGAATGGCTTACCACAAGAAGTGGTGGCTATGAATACAGTGCAGGACTTCAAACAGGCATGGGATAGGCATAAGGGAGCAATACAAATGACTATGAATAGATAGGTCACTGACAGAGCAAAGGCCGATGGCACATTTAGAAGGTAGAAAAAGAAATGGGCAGACTGGATGGGCCTTGCGGTCCTTATCTGCCGTCAACTTCTATGTTTCTATGTTTCTATGGTCTCTATCATGTCACCTCTCTCCTACCACTGCTCCAGTATATACATGTTTAAGTCCCACATGCGTTCTTCATAGGATTTGTTGTTTATTTTTGTAATAATTGTAATGGGCACGGGGTCATAATGCCGTATGCAATCACAGCTAAAGGCAAAAAAGTGTAAACAAAATAGCTAACACAGAAACAGCTGACTGACAGATGGCTGCACAGGGAAACAGTGCAAGCAGGGCCACAGGAAGTGGCCAGAAAGCAAGAGGCAGGACAACGGACATGTGTGCAAAATGTGTTTACTGGTGCCTGTAAGGCAAACTACACAGTGCTACAGTGACAGTGAACATAGTCAAACCCCCTCAAAAGCCCCCCATCCCCCAACAGCACAGTCAAGTTAGACCTGAAGGGACAGGTTAAAAGCTATGCCATGCAGGTACTCCACTGTGGACTGCTGATCATAGGCCCCAACAATGGCAGCAATCCTCCTCTCAGCATCATTATCCCACCTCTTAGTGGTCAGCACGGTGTTCCCAGCAGACAGTTGGGAGAGCTCCACAGTGGTCAGCTGCTCCTTGGCCCCCAGTGCCTGTATGAACTGCCACAGATTTGGATGACACGCCCCAAGGCATGTGACAAAACTCCTGTGCTAGGCCTCCACGGCATTAGTAGTCTGGGGTGTACTGTCCCATGTGGCACCATATATATTCCAGGTGGAAATGTCATACAGAGGCCTGCACCATGCTGAATGGCCCACAGGTCTACCCACCCAAGTGTCCTCGAAGTAGTCC
Source organism: Neoceratodus forsteri (assembly GCA_016271365.2). Taxonomy (NCBI): domain Eukaryota; kingdom Metazoa; phylum Chordata; order Ceratodontiformes; family Ceratodontidae; genus Neoceratodus; species Neoceratodus forsteri. The sequence goes on along the minus strand of CM057450.1, from coordinate 49,145,573 downwards.
ATCAGCTGGAAGAAAAGGTCACCATTGGTCTTCATGTACTCCATGTCTCACAGTGTGGTACAGGCATCAGCAACATCTGCTGGAGGGACAAAGGCCAGTGCCACAACCATACTTGAATGGAGTGCGAACTCAGGGTCCTCCGAGTAGCGGGTCACTAACCAATCAATCCTCTGGCAATGGCACCACACTGCCTGGGCCAGGTGGAAAAAGCAGCCCTGCTGTTGGCTGCTGGGGAAGACGTTGGCAAAGGCCCACATGGCTGCAAGTTCAAAGTCTGTAAGGACAGTCACAGGTGCGAGGCCAGGGCAATGAGACTTCACCTGCTGGAATGCAGCCATGTATGCAGCAGTGGTCCAAGAACTCATCAGCAGATAGGCGGCTGGGAATGTTGTTCCCTCCGGCAGTCCATGGATTGTATAAACCTGCTGGAACAGTGGTGGGGTGATGCTAAAGGTCCCATCAGTGAATATAGTACTACACCCCTCCAACTGTGCCAGCATGGACCGTGTTGCAAATACCAACAGCCTGTGGTCCCCTGGCCCGCTGTCATGAAGGAGGAAGGGGACCCCTGTCTCTGTCACTGTGTATTCAGGGGGTATTACCAGCTGCTTCAGGGTCAACGGTTGTGATGGTGACCTGTGTGCCGCAGTCCTGGCCCTGGCACAGGTCCGCTTAATGAAGGGTAATGCAGGCAGTCTCCCCACGATGGATGTGGGAACGCCCGATGTAGAGTAAATAAAATCCTCAGCTCCACTAGTGCGTGCCAACTTGTAAATGTAGAGATAAGAGGAAAAACAATGGCACCGCAGGTATATGAAAATCTTTTAATCAGTGTATAGTATATGCACAGTCGCTCAGCAGTACAGGCTACAACCTCAACTAGTTTTGCACCAAACGTGCGTCATCAGGAGGATCCTCCTGATGATGCCGCTTGATGACTGATTGAGGATTAGCAACCTGCTACCGCATATATACTGCTGATCAGATGCGCTATACCTACGAAGTGGTGAACGAACGCCGATGTGCAGACTGCCACCATTGCACTACAGTGGCTCATTGGTGCACCAGGCACGGTCTTTCACTGACTCCATGACCTCCCTGGCTGTGATGTCCGTGGCATCTGTGACATGGTTGTGACCACCCATGTTGTGCACTACCTCCTTGGCCAGAGTATGCACACGTGCTGGGCACTTTGCCTTCTCGTACTCCACACACTTCCAGTAGGTACGATCATTGTGTACCCATTCACAAAGATACAGTTGCCCGTGTGGTGAAGTAGGGACTTGCCCTTCTGGCTGAGAATGAATGTCAGAGGCATCCTCATGCCTGGACAGCCTCCTGTGAGTGAGTACCTGGCTACACTGCATGCTACCTTTATGTAGCTCTGATGTAGGCGTGAGTGGCCGCACCTGTTGCTGGGTGTACACACACACACCCCTGCAGCACCTGGTGCTCATTGTCCCTGGTGGAGTACACTGAGGCACTGGGGCAGGGTGTCAGTCCTCAACAAGGTGCAGGTGCACTCCCTTGTGTGTGCAGGAGGTGTGGCCCATCTCACCCACCACAATGTACTTGAGGACAGCACCAGCACTGCCCCCCCATCCCAGCTGCACAATGTGGGCAGCCCATGTGGCACTCGGGGAGGCACTGCATGCATGCATGTGTGACCCTGTGGTGGGGCGGTGATGCCTGGCGCCATGGCCCATGATGACTGGCAGCCCATCCCCCTGCACCACATAGTGCTATGAGTGCTTCATGCACACCAACCCCTGCTTCGTGACAGTCCATGACAACCAAAACTAACCTTGAATGTGGCCCTCCATCCAGTGCCATATCGGCACTACAAATAATTACAGCTGCGCTCACAGTATAGGACCTGGTGCACGGCATAAAATGGAACAATGTAAAATTGTACTGCCAGCACTCAAATGGTCAGTGATTACATATGGAGGTTACTGTGCTACACATGCATCTGTGCATCGCCTCCTGACCCATTACCATGCAGTACAGTGGCCAGTTCTGATTAACACCGCCAGGATGGGGTTTGCAACAGGCCCAGGGCCACACCTCTATGACACTCACCCGGATGAACGCACATGGCAGCCCTGAGCATAGGCTGTGCCCCATGGGTCCCATGGCAGGCCTCCAGTGGCCATGTTACCCACCCGTTTTATGGCATGCTCACAGACATGGGACCCCACTCCCCACCAACCCTGTGCACAGGTATTCATGCCCCTCCACCTGCCACCCATCCAGGTGTTCCACGGTTGCAGTGGGTGTCACATGCCGACCAGGGTACCACATGTTGTCCGGCTGGGCCCTCACTGAGGCCAGCACATTCATCCAGGCTGCAGCATGGGTGTCTCTGCCACTGTCATGCAGGCCCCATGGCACTGGCAGGCAGCTGTGTGCACATGCCGTGATCATACTGGGCAGCCCAGGACCACTGGAATCCGGCCCACTCTCCTGCGGTACGTCTAGATGGGGTGGTCCCATTCACATATCTGGTCCTGTGTAGTACAGTATGGTCTGCAAGCCCATTGGTCCACACTGTGGCCCAATAGGTGTACAGATCATACTGTATGCTGTCATTTGGTGGGCGGTCGGGTGGTAATTGGGCAGGGTGCTGCTGCCCGCTGATGACGGGGGTGCTGGGTGGCCATGGGCCTCCGTGGGTGGGTGGGGAGGGGGTACCACACTGGACCACCGGGTTGTTCTCATGTATTGCTACAGCCCACGATCGGGCATAGGATTACCTGGGATTGTACTACCGCACATGATTGGGCATATGGGGAGGGAGGGGGGTCCACTAGACCACCAGGCTTATGTTTAATCCTGCTACTGCCCACTCTCAGGCATTGGGTCATGTCTTGTTGTACTACTGCCCGTGATCGGGAATAGGAATGTGCTTATCATTACTACTGCCCGCAATTGGGCATTGGAATATGTTTCTTTTCACTACAGCCCGTGATCAGGCATGTGGGATGGGGGACCACTGGACTACCGGGGGGACCGGGTGCTTGTGGATGGTGGTCTTGCTGGGCAGATGGCCACCCACGGCTGGCAGCTGTTGTGTTGCGCCTAGCAATACAGCCACCTGCCTGTGGATGACCAGCATTTTAGCCTATTCTGTATGGCTCAACTTCGGGCACCAGTGTGCGGCGCATGTAGGGGGTGCACCAGCATATGCGCCGCACATCCCAGGCTGAATATTGGGATGTGACCCACATGTCATGGGCACACCTCCATCTGCATTGCATACATTGACATGCCATAGCATCGTAGTTGCACCAAGAACATGCCCTTTTGAATATTGCACCAGGCATTGGAGGCTGTAATGCATGGCAACATCTTTGAATATCCTGCCCATATATATTCAATAAACGTCTCCTCCCCATTACTTATTACTGAGAAATTTGAATGTAAACATGCTTTTCATCCCTTAAAGTTCATTTGCCACCTTTGCTTACTCCTTACTTCTTGTCATAGTCCTCTGTTGTGATATCACAATCTGTTGCCATGGGAGTAATTGTGATATCATAAATAGAGCATTATGATCTCAGATAGGGAGAAAGCAATAGGAAAAGATGACCTCTTCAGGAGCAAAGATCCAATTTTCATGCAAATGGCCTCAGTAATAAATAATGGGAATGAGAAATACTCTTGGATGCCTTCCAGGACTGCTTCCTGGCACAGATGGTTACTGAGTTGACTAGGTTGGGGAAAACACTGGATCTAGATCTGGCAAACAGGGAGAGAAGGAAGGGAAGAGGGAAAGGGAACACTGTTTAACCAGGAGTAGCACACTAAGCCGAAGCTTGTTTCCAGATGTGACCTGGGAGCACAAGGAAGTTAAGTGACTTGCTCAGAACCACACAGTATGCACCTAGGTGACTGTGGGATTCAAACCCAGGTCTCCAGATCTGCATCTCAGAGCCTTAACCTACTGTGCTATACTGCCTCCTAGGCTGTAAGGGAGGTGGGGGTGGCGGACCCGCTGGCTGGGAATGACCACCACTCAGTGTGGTTCACACTTACTATGAGCAGAGAAGCAGCAGGTAGAGGGCCCAGATTGGTGGACTTCAGACAGCTGACTTTGGTAAAATGGGTGAAATCTTAAGGGGGCATCTGGAAGGAATACAGCCATACTGGGATCCGAATCAGAAATGGGAAAAAATCAAATTGGGGATATTGGAGACTACTGAGACATGTACCAGACTGCAGAGTAAAAAGGGAGGGGCTAAAAAATGAGCTGGTTAAGTACCGGGGTCTTAAAAATGGTGAGGGCTAAAAAAGAAAGGTTCAAGAAATGCAAGAAATCTAGGAAGGGGGAGGATAGGAAGGAGTATGTAAAGAGGTCCAAGGAAGTTACCAGGGGAGTCAGAGCAGCTAAGGCCTCCAGGCAATTGAGTAGGGCGCAGGGCATCAGGAATGGGGAAAATAACTTCTTCAGATACATATGGTAGAGAAGGAGCTGCAGGGACCAGATAGTTAGGATCAGGAAGGATGTGGGGTGGGCAGAGAAAGGGGTGGATCAGGCAGAAGCACTGAATGAGTACTTCTGTTCTGTATTCATGAGGAGAAAGGAGGGCAGCTGCCACAGGGGTGGGCAGGGTGGGCAGTGGAAAGAGGAGGTACGGATGGGGTGATCACTGAGGGTAGGGAGTTGGAGGGGTAAAGGGCTCTGAGGGTGGATAAGGCACCAGGACCGGATGGCATACACCCCAGGGTGTTGAGGGAAATGGCTGAGATCCTGGTTGGACTACTGGCGGAACTGTTTAATATGTCCCTGGACACATGGCGCATACCGCATGACTGGAGGATGTCCCGCATGGTACACATCCATAAGAGTGGACCAAAAGATGAGCCTGGTAATTACAGGCCAGTAAGCTCAACTTCCACCGTGGGGAAGCTGATGGAGACAATACTTAAGGAAAGGCTGGTGACTTTTATGGAAGACAATGGGTTCCAGGACAGTCACAAGCATGGGTTTGTCTCTGGAAAATCCTGCTAGATTAACCTAGTGAGTATTATGACTGGATCACAAGGGACTTGGACAGGGTCATGTGGTGGATGTCATATACTTGGACTTCAGTAAAGCCTTCAATTCAGTGCTGCATGGGAGGTTGGGAAGGAAGTTGAGATACGTTGGGGTGGGGACTAAGATGGTTAAATGGATTGAGAATTGGCTTCAGGGGAGACAGCAGAGGGTTGTGGTGGGAGGGGACTCTCCAAGGGCTGTGACAAGTGGGGTGCTGCAGGGATCGGTACTTGGACCAGTGCTGTTTGGAATATTCATAGCGGACTTCTCGTATGGTGTCAGGAATAAGATATGTCTTTTCAATGATGATACCAAATTGGGATGATGGTGGGCAATATAGCAGGTTGGCAGAGGCTGCAGGATGACTTGACCAAAATGGTGGAGTGGTTGGAAGCGTGGTAGTTGGGGTTCAATGCAAAAAAGTGCAAAGTCCCACACTTTGGAGCAAAGAACCCAGGGAGGGTTACTAGCTGGGAGAGGTGCAGCTAGGTTCCACTGAGGAGGAGAAGGATCTAGGAGTGGTTGTAATAGGCAAGATGAACAACACTGAGCAGTGTAGGAGAGTGGCAGTGAAAGCCAACAGGATGCTGGGTTGTATTGTGAGAGGGATGTCCAGGAGCAGGGAGGTGATACTGCCACTCTGCCTCCTCAGCCCCTAGTGGTTGTTTGTTTCATGTAAAATCCCTGACTATCCCTGCCTGGATAACTGTTGTATGATGTTCATGACTGTATGCATGTTAGAAGATACTGTCTGAACTAATGTATTTTGTACTGTCTCAGGTCATGCTTGAAAATAGGCAGGACTAGTTGCCTAATGCACTTACCCTGTTATCAAAAGCTAATAAATAAATAAGGGGCACTGATCAGGCATCACCTGGAGTACTGTGAATCCAGAGAGCATAGGATAATATCACATGTGAATATTTATTATTTTGAGTAATTTATGAAATAATATTTGGGTAAGGCCCGAGGTGAATCCAAGTGCATCATTATAAAAAGTGATATTATAAGCCTTTGTTCCGATTGTGTGTAATTATGGTACCCGTATCTGAAGCAGAATGTGAAATTACTGGAAGGAGTACAATGCAGGGCAACAAGGATGATCCAGGGATTGGAAGACAGACCATACAAGGAGAGGCTGAGAGAGCTGAACATGTACTTATTGTAGGAGAGAGGGGAACAGAGGGATATGACCGAGACCTTGATGTATGTAAAAGGGGTAAACAAAGTAGATACTGTGGGGATACTCAGGCTGAGGAGGGGAAGGGAAGCTAGAGAGCACAGCCTTAGATTGGAGGGGGAAAGAATTAGGACAGAAAGGAGACACTTTTTCATGGAGAGGGCCATGGCAGAATGAAATGCTGTACCGGAGGAGGCAGTAGCCTGTAAGACAGTGGGTAGTTTCAAAAGGGGATAGAAAAAGGTGAGGAAGGGTAATTGGGAAGGGGGGGGCAGCTACGAGGTGAGGGTGCTAGCTCCACATTCGAGCAGACTTGATAGACCAGATGGCCTATTTCTGCTGGCAAATTTGTATGTTCATATGTAGAACTAATGTGAAATACAAGCTGAGCTGTGTCTAAATAATATGTTTTGTTAAAGATGTCATAATGGTGTCAGCTGCTCTTTAAGAATTTGTGAAGCTCTTTTTTGAAATTGGGGATGGGACTGAGGTACTCAAAGATAAAGAGGGAAGAAATTATGTGTTACCAAATCAGTTTGATCCCTGACCACTGATCTGTGATGGATCATAAGTCCTCCTTCATCCTAAAGACCAAATCAACAGTTTTTCAGAGTCCAAAGTCTCAGTCCTGCCCAGGTGAATCAGTATGATGTCCAGTGAACTTCTCTGATGTGACTCTGCTGTCAGCCAAGGGAGAAGTTCCTCCCACAGCATGCCTCTCTTTCCCAATTACTGGATCTGTGCCTTCTGACTTGGAATCACTAGGTTTTTCCCAACAGGCCAACGTTCCACTCTCCAGTGCAATGGATGAATGATTGCCCATAGATCCACACTTGTTTGGGATCACCAGAGGAGCCAGGAAAACAGCATGATGATTTTAAAGTAAGTGCGGTCATAGAAAATACAAATAAATTTGGGACCTACAGAGACCCAAGGCCTGGATTTGTCTATCCGTGAGCCCCTGGGTCCTGGCAGTTGTTGCTGCCTCAATCTGAAAGTAGTAGGTATGTTACTCTTTGACATTCAAACCAGCCCACGGACTTCCAGTCTCAAGATGTGCTGTAATTAATAGGCTGTTACTGGCTTGCCGTCCGCATGCCACAGAAAGGCCACCCCCTCAGAATGGCAAAGAACAATGTAGTCTGCCACTATCGACTTGATGTCCTATGTTGACCTTGCTGGTGCTTTTACTTGGCATCAGTAGCTGATGCTGCCTTGTCCAGTTTTACTCTTGTGCAATTTGATATAACCTCCCTTTGGCTTCACCGTGACATCTGTGTCCTGTAGGCTTGCTGCATCCCCAGTTTGTGCCAAAATGCCAATAAAACATAAGAACACAGAACATAAAAACACAAGAATTTGCCAGCAGAAGGAGACCGTGTGGTCCATCTAGTCTGCCTGAGATGTCTATCCACCCCCCATCTACTGCTCTTGTTGAGGTGTCTGCATTGACTGTGCCATGCCCATTGGAAATCTTGGACAGTCTTAGCCACCACCACCTCAGGTGGCAGGCTGTTCTAAGGATCCATGATCCTCTCTGTGAAAAAGTACTTGCAAACACTGGTTCTAAATTTACCGCCAACAAGGTGTAGGTTGTGCCCTCTTGTAAGCACAGTCCTATTTTCCTGAAAGAGGTTACTGTTATGTACAGCGTTTATTCCTTTAACAAATTTAAATGTTTCTATTATGTCTTCTCTGTTCTTTCTCTGCTCTAGGGAGAATAAATTTAACTGGCTGAGCCTGTTTTCATAAGGTTCGTGATGTAATCCCTGCACCATCTTGGTACTCTCCTCTGCACGGATTCCAGATGGTCTATGTCCTTCTTTAGGTGTGGCCTCCAGAACTGCAAATAATACTGCAAGTGAGGCCTCGCCAAGGACCTATGGAGCAGAATGATTATGTCATGCTTTCTGCTAGTAATACCCCTACCTATGCATTCAAGGATGCCGTTTGTCCTTAGTGCTGATTTTTCACATTGCTTTCCTACCTTTCAATCGTCTGATATTATAACTCCTAGATCCCATTCCATCTTTGCCTTTTCCTATTGCTGCCCTTCTAGGATATAGTTATTCACTGGGTTCCTTTTACCCAAGTGCATTACCTTACACTTTTTGGCGTTGAATCTCAACTGCCAGTTCTCGGACCATTCCTCCAACTTCCTTACATTTGCCTCCATTTCTTGGACCCCTTCCTGTGTGTCCACCCTGTTGCAAAGCTTTGTATCATCTGTGAACAGGCAGACTTTCCCTTTCAGTCCCTCAGCAATGTTGTTGATGAATATGTTGAAAAGGATTGGGCCAAGCATTGATCCCTGTGGAACCCCACTGGTTAATGTCCCCTCCTGTGATAAGGTGCCATTTACCATAACTCTCTGAGTTCTGTCCTGTAGCCAGCTTTTTATTCAGTTGACCACTTTCTGACCTATGCCTGTTTGCTCCAATTTATTTGCTAGCCTTTTGTGTTGAACCATACAGTATCAAAGGCTCTACTAAAATCCAAATATACTATGTCCACAGCCGCACCTTGGTCCACTGATCTTGTAACCCAGTCGAAGAATGCTGTCATATTTGTTTGACATGAGCTTTCTGCCATGAAGCAGTGCTGCTTTGGGTCAAGTTTCCACCTTTCTTTCAGATACTCCACTAACCTTTCTTTAAGCAATATCTCCATCACTTTATCTACCACTGAGGTCAGGCAGACTGGGCAGTAATTTCCTGCTACCTCCCTGCTACCACTTTTGTGCAATGGCACAACTGTGGCCCTTCTCCAGTCCTGTGGCACTATGTCATCTTCCAGTAACTTGTTAAATAGTTTGGCTAGTGGGGCTGCAAGTTTCTCCCACAGTTCCTTCAGAACTCTTGGGTGTATTCCATCTGGCCCCATTGCCTTGTCCACCTTTATTTTATACAGCTCCTCAAGGACCTTTTCTTTTGTAAAGGGGCTGTTGTCTTCTCCCCCTGTTGTGGAGATGTGCCTTGGCTGGTGTTGGACCATTACCTTTGTCTTCATGGGTGAAGACCGAGCAGAAGAATTTATTGAGTACTTCTGCCTTGCCTTTGTCATTCTCCATCAGCTGTCCCTCTTTAGTTGCTAACTTGGTTACTCCTTCCTTACTCTTTCTTTTTTCCCATATATACTGAAAGGATGTCTTGTCCCCCCTCTTCACTCCCTGCACTATTCTTTCCTCTTTCTGGACCTTGGCTACCCTAATTGCTTTTTCTGCTTCCTTGAGTTTAATCCTGTATTATTCTCTATCCTTATTGGATTTGGTCTCCTTATACTTATACGTTTTTTTCTTATCTCTAATTATAGTAGACACCTCTTTGGAAAACCAGAGAAGGTTCTTTGATTTTCTGGATTTGTTTATTTGTTTTGTGCATTGTGCTGTGACTGTAGTTTTAGCGTTTTTCAGTTTTATCTAGGTGTCTTCCACATTCCCTGTGGCACTGGTTACCAGTAATTATGTAATACTTTCCCTTATTCTTGGGAAATTTGTTTTTCTGAAATAGAGCACCCTAAGTTTGGTGTGACAAGGATTCCCTGTATTGATAATCAAGAGCCAGACTGACCTGTGGTTGCTGGTGCCCAGGTTGATCCCCACTTGCACATCTGACACCCTGCATTGTTTGTGAGTACCAGGTCCAGAACAGCAGATTCCCTAGTGGGTAACTCTACCAACTGATTAAGTCCCACCCCCATAGTGCGTTGAGGAATTCTCTACTCCTTTCTGAGGTGGCAGTGAAGGTGGACCAGTCTACATCTGATAGACTGAAGTCCCCAACGAGTAGTAACTCACCTTTGCTGGCCATCCTCAGTATGTTTTCCAGGAGGTCTTTATATTTCTCAATCTCTTGGGTAGGTGATCTGTAGATAACTCCTACCTAGATAGGGTCCCTGTTACCAGCTCCCAGAGTGATCTGTAGGGCCTCTGCATCGCTGTGCAGTCCCTGGATTTCAGTTGCATTGATCCCATCTCTGATATACATTGCCACCCCCACACACACACATTTATTTCCATTGCAGTCTCTCCTGAAGAGAGTGTATCCAGGGATAGCAATGTCTCAGGTGTGGTTCTCCATGAACCAAGTCTCCGGGATAGCAACCCAATCAAAGTGGGCCTTGGCCATCATGGCAGTGAGGTCTAGGATTTTGTTTGGAAGGCTATGAGCATTAATGCACATTGCATTCCATCCCTGGTTAGTCCCACTTGCTACATGATTACTCTGTTTACATTTTGTGTCCTTAGTGCACTTTCTGTTGCTAGTGCATTTGGAACATCTTTGTGGAATTCCTCAATCTTTGTCACATGTGGTGGTTGTGATGTAGTATTCTGGTGCTGTCGACATGTTTGATGATGGTGATGGGGCATCAGCTGGTCCATAAGATGCGATGGTTGCTGGTGCTTCTTCCTTTCCTATTAGTTTAAATGGGTGATGAAGATGTTGAATTTTTGACTGAGAGCAAATGTTCCCTCCTTTGTAAGGTGCAGACCATCAAACTTAAAGAACTCCCTTTCCCAGAAGTTCTGTCTGTTCTAGATGTAGCCATGCCTCTTATTTAGACACCAGTTTTTAAGCCAGGAATTAAGCTCGCAGATGTCTCCTTCTCTGATCTTCTGCTTGCTGGTGCCCTTTCCCACACAGGCAGAATCTCTGAGAAGGAGATGCTGGGTGAAAGGGAAGTTAGTTTTTCACCGAGTTCTCTTAGATTTTGCTTAATTTCCTCCACAGACTGACTAGCTTGGTCATTTGTGCCAATACAGATCTCAATGTGTGTGTGTCCTGCTTGGTGTTGTGCACAATGCCCTCAATGCAGTCTGTGTCCCTCCATGCGGATGTTTCTGGGAGGTATCTTATCACAATCTCTGATTGGCCACTTTGGTGGATGTGAGACTCTACTTCTCGTATCATAGGGTCTCCTTTTATAAGTGCATGCTTTTTTTTTTATCTTTGGCGACCTTTGATTTGGTTAGCTTCTCTGGTCAACGTTTGTGGTCCTCTTCCACTGAATTGCTTGCCTCAGCAGTGTTGGGCTTAACTTTGCTGTTTCTAAACTACTGCCATCCTCCTGGTCTGCTAGTTTTCTGGGGGAGTGGCGTTGGTGGTAGCCAGACAAAGTTCAGTGATGGTGAAGTGTTGTGATGTGTAGAGTGGTTGAGTTGTGCCCTGAGGTAGGTTATCTCAGTCCATACTACATGAATCTGAGATCATAGCTCCTTGAGGGCAGAGCATGTAAGACAATGCCCCACACATATTGCAAATGCTCTGGTGACTAGGGTCCCACAAAATCTGCAGTTCACAATGCCCATTTGTCTGCAGGCATGGAACCGATGGAAAGGATCTGACCTGTTCTTTGGATGGAAAGAGAAACAAAATTCCCAAGAGTGGAGTTGGAAGAAAAAGATCTAACCTGTACTTTGGATGGAAACAGAAAGTAAACCTTTTCTGAAGTAAATAGAAAGTCCTGTGCCAAAGTCCTGTGCAAGAGTTGTCATCTAGCATCTCCTCATTTGCCTACAGAGCACCTCACTGGGTTAATACTCTTCATAGTGATATAACTACCCTACCTATTCACCTACTAATGTTCACTCTTATGACAACTTTTACTTCTCCAACCTACTAGCTACTGCCTCACCTACCCCTCTTCCCCCAACTGCTCTCATTAGCAAGTGCGTGAGGCTTCTAGCTAGGTACCTTCTCTTTAGATTGAAACTCTCCCCCAGAGATTCAGCAAGGGCCTGCTTCATTATCTCACTGTGGATATGTATCCTGTCACTTATGCTAGCCGGGGATATCGAGGCTAATCCAGGTCCTCCTCAGGTACCCATCCTATCTCTGCCTGCCCTGGTAGCTTGCCTCCCAAAATCCAATGGTCTCACCTTGGCTCATGTCAACTCTAGGAGCCTTCTAGCCAACCTCCCTGACCTGCAGGTTTGGGTGAGAGTGAACTGCCTGGACATCCTAGCCATCACTGAAACATGGCTAAAGCCCTCAGTTACTGACTCCCAGTGGTCCTTTCCAGGCTACAATTTGCTCCGGGTGGACCGCACCGTGGCAAAAAGAGGTGGTGGCCTGGCACTCTACTACAAAATGCACCTGAACGTCACCCTCTTACAGGACCCCACACTACCTAATTGTGAGGTTCTCCATTCCCTCCTTCTGCTTGGTGGAGTTAAGAAACTCCATATCTTCTGTATATATGTTCCTCCCAAAAATTCCAAACAGGGTCTCTTGGAATTCATGGATAACTTGCTATCAGTAACAGGAAAAAATGACATTATCTGCCTTGGGGATTTCAACCTCGACTGGTCAGAGAATAGCTCAGCCCACCTTTCCTCTATGGTTAGTAAGGCAAACCTTTCTCAGCTCATCCAGGAACCCATCAGGGTTTCCCGGGGGGACGACTGCACCACCCTGCTTGACTGGATCCTTACAAATAGGAAGGAATATGTTACCACCGCAGGAGTGCTCCCTGACACCATTAGCGATCACTATCCAGTTTACTGTATCTGGGACACCTCCACCCCATCTTTCCCTTCTAAAATTGTTACCTTTCCTAACCTCTCCCACCTAAGCATGGATGCTTTCACAACTGATCTAAGCCTGGTTGACTGGTCTCCTCTCTACCTAACCGAGGACATTAACTATGCAACTGATTACTTCAACTCCGTCTTTCTTTCACTACAAAACCAACATATCCCTGTCACCACAAGCAGGGTGGCAGGGAAGGTGACCAAGTGGCTCACGCGCCCCCTGCTTCAACTTCTGAAATGCAGGGACAAGCTTTGGTCTGCGTGTAAGGTCTCTCATCTTCGCACCAATTTCGAAGCCTATAGAGCCTCGCAGAACAAATGCAAAAAAGAAATACACCTTGCTAAAAGCACCTACTACAGGAACCTCCTAAAATCCTCTTCCGACAACCCTCAAAAGTACTGGGCCCAAATCAAGGAAATTCTTGGCAATGATAATCAGCAGACTCAATGGACATGAATATTCAAAGTTCACTGTAACAACCCATGCACCATTGCCAATGCTTTTAATTCTCTCTTTTCCTCGCTACCTGCTGAAGCTCTGGCTAGGACCCAAGCCTATTTTCCTCCTGCTCCCTCCTTGACCCCCACTCCACCCACCCTGGCGCTGGCTCCAACCACGTACCGAGAAGTACATAAGCTACTCAACACCCTACCTGCTTACGGGGGCCCGGAACCGGATGGCATCCATCCTGGTATACTCAAGCAGTTTGCACCCTGGCTGGCCAAGCCAGTCACAAGACTTTTCAACCTTTCGATCAGCACTTCCACTGTCCCATCTATTTGGAAAATGTCCAGAACTATCCCAATTCACAAAAAGGGTGATATCAAATTTATGTCCAACTACCGACCCATTTCTCTCCTTCCCACTCTCAGTAAGCTTCTTGAAAAAGTAGTCCATCGCCACCTCTCCGAACACCTCGCCAAGTTCAATCTTCAAACCCCCTGCCAACACGGCTTTAGGCCTGGACACAGCACCACCATGGCTCTGACCCAACTCACCAGCGACATCAAAAGCATTATGGATCACGGCCTACTCACCGGAGCTGTTTTCATTGACCTGTCCAAAGCTTTTGACATGGTTCATCAGCCACTCATGCTGGTGAAGCTCCAATCCATTGGAGCCTCTGACCCCACTCTATCATGGTTCCGCAGCTACCTGGACAATCGCACTCAGGCGGTAGCTTTTCACAAGGCCCTATCCTCCCCCAAAAAGATCACCTGTGGCGTCCCACAGGGGTCCACTCGTGGACCTCTCCTTTTCTCCCTTTTCCTAAATGATATTCCCTCCCTTTCCCGACATAGCTGCAATCTCACGTACTCCGATGACCTGGTTCTCTACTCAGGATCTAAATCGATAGAAGACATCAACTCCACTCTCTGAAATGATTTTCAAGTCCTGCAACTATGGCTCTTGAACAGCCATCAATATCTGAACCAGGACAAAACACGCGCCATGCTATTTGGTTCCTCAAAAAAACTTCACTCCACAGCCCCCAAGCTCTTGGTTCACTGCCAGAATGGTTCCCCTATCACCAACACGGTGTCCTTTAAATACCTGGGGGTCATACTTGATCCCTCCCTCGACTTGACATTACATGTCAATGCAGTATATCGTGCTGTTAATGCAAAAATTGGGGGCGCCTACTGAGTGCACCACTCCCTCACACCTTCAGCCAGATTATCTGTAGCAAGGGGAGTCCTCTTACTCCAGCTCCAATACGCTTTACCTCTCATTTACTCTGCCAACTCTAGCGTGCTCAGTAAATGGGACACCTCCTATAACAATATCTGCAGATTCGCCTTAATTGCCCCTCACCTTACTCATCACTGCCTCCTCTACTCCGGTTTAAACTGGCTGTCACCTAAGGATCTATGGGCCTACTCCCTGGGATGCTTTATTGACTCACTAACTAGCCCAGACTACCTGGCAAACTTGCTGACTCCTGCCTCCCAAACCCGTACCCTCAGGTCCTCCTCTGTCCCTATGCTTGCAACTAGACCTTGTGCTACAAAAATGGGTGAACAGGCATTCTCATACTTTGCACCTAAGTTCGGGAACTCACTCTCCCTACAGGTTAAAAATTCTGCCTCCAACCGAGTATTTAAAAGCTCGCTATTCTCTTACCTTCATACCCTTGGTCACTTCAAATGCTCATAACATAACTACACCTGACCACCGGCCTGTGGCCCGGGCCTACTCCCATTTCTTGCTACAATATGGCTTTTAATGTGTACTGTATCCTTTGTAACAGATTTGTAGCTCTAACCACTGTGTATGATGTTAAATGGTTATTGTTACCTTATGTTTTCTTTGATTTTAAGATGCACTACCGTAATTTGTGTACCAATGTCCTGTGCTCTCCTGGGTCGTGCCTGAAAATAGGCAGGACTGTTGCCTAGTGCACTTACCCGGTTACCAAAAGCTAATAAATAATAAATAAATAAATCTCATAGCCAACAGTTTTTGTGACTGCTTCATCTGAGACTCCCATCTACTAGCATTCAATCTTCTCCTCACAACTGGATAACCCTGTGTCTCCACTGTTACCTCAATGATTCCGAGGCTACTCCCCCTTTTCTCACTTTGACAAGGCCCCTGTCTACCCCCTGTCCACCTCACTTCCCCAGCCTCTTCCCCTTCCACACCAGCCTGACAAGGCCTATGGCTGCTACTTCCTACTTTTCTTTCTCCCATCTATATCCTTCCCCCTCTCATCTACGCTTTCCTTCTATTAGACTGACAAAACTGCATACAGATATATATATATATATTTGATCACTTTATTTTACTGTTTTTGGAAATATTGTACTTTGCCTCCTTTATATGCTTTGTCTCCCCTCCCCACTGACATGGAACCTTTGTAAATGAGCTGTCTGTGCTCAGAGGTATTGTAATCCGAGAATGAATAACTAAATAAATAAATAAAAACTCCTCCTGCCATTATGCAGGAAGTGTGGATGAAGGAACTAGAAAATATAATTCAAAATAGAAAATATAAACTTTTTTTTTTTAAATATATAGCACTGCTTCCCAGTCTTATGGTGGAGGTGGGATGACATAGAGATGAAGCTTGGATGAACGTAAATATAAGATTCTGTGCAAAAGTTTTATCTAGCACCTCCTCCTGCTGTTTTGCAGGAAGTGTGGACGATAGAACTAGAAGGTCCTGTGCAACAGAGAAAAACTATATAATTCTTCCTATGTTTGGGAGGAAGTGTGAATTAAATGTAATGGAAGTCCTATGCAGAAAGTGTGGCCAAAATAACTAGAAGGTCCTGTGCAATAGAGAAATACTACATAGTTCTTCCTATATTTGGGAGGAAGTGTAGACAAAATGCAATGGTGGTCCTGTACAAGAGACAACAAGAAAACATTATGTAGCACCTCTTCCTGTGTCCCTGCAGGAAGTTGGAGGCTCAGGTTGGCTATAAATGTGAATAACCCAGGGTAGGGTGGGTGTTTCAGTGAGTTCCTGGATAGGAAGAAAAACAATCAGTGAGAAACAACAGAAAGGAGTTAAGAGCAAAGTTTCCTAGTACAATAGTAAAAGGGCAGCAGTTCTGCCAACTACAGCAGTCCCCCTTCCTGGCTACTGAGAATTACAGAACAGTAAACAAAATCAGAACACAAAAAACCCTAATCCAAAACCCTTCTTCTTATTCACTTACACAAATCCTGCAGGTTTGAAATGAAACTAATCACCTCTGCTGTGTAGTTCTTTTCAGCTCTTCTTAACTGAACCCACAGCCACGTTCCCCTTTTAAGCTCTTCTTCTCCTGTAAGCCTGCTTCACCCTCTCCTCCAATCATACACCTAGTTCACAGGTTGCAACTGCCCTTCCCCAGCAGCAAGATACTGCAAAATGGTATACAAAATGGTCTGCTAACTACACCAGTCCCCTTTCCTGCCTACTTAGGATTACAGAACAGTAAACCAAAACAGAACACCAAAAACCCTAATCCAAAGGCCTTCTGCTTATTCACTTACAAAAGCCCTGCAAGTTTGAAATGAAATAAAATAAATCACTTCTGCTGTATAGTTCTTTGCATCACTTCTTGAAAAGATGGTCTTGAGTACGTTTGCCTCACATGGAGACCAGCAAACTGCTGGAAGGGTCTTCAACACTTTTGCAAGGATAACAGGAGTAATGAGGTACTGAAGGTCCACCCTCTTTGTAAGACCTTTACTATACCCTTCAAAGACTTTCCAGACCTTGAATGTGTGAGTAGTGTCAGTGAAACCCCATACTCATTAGATCCACAACAGGACCACCAGGTATTGCCCCACAACCCCTTGCATGAGGTTCCAATGTCTGTATTCCAAAATATAGCTGCACAGTTGGTTAATGGTAGTTGGCCAGTTATCAGGCCACACAGCCTCTGCACTGACTGCATGATAATGTTCCACACCATGGCAGTAAGCCACTCTGGTCCATGGAGCAATAGCATTACCTATGCACTATAAGGTCTCAAGGTCACCACCTTCCACTGAAATGGTGGGACTGGTCATGGACCCAAATCAATTGCTGGAGCAACTGCCCTGAACATCTGTCACTGAGAATGATATAAAGCATCAGCAATATCATTTTCAGTGTTGGGAATGTGTGCAGTCTTAAAATGGACATTTCAGAGCATGAATTTTCTGGTCACCCAATGGGCCCATAGCCCCCAGCTGCCCGTTTATGGCATGCACCATGCCCATGTTGTCTGAATGAAAAATTACCTTCTTGTCATTCAGCCAGGAGCACCACACACACAAGGCCACCAGTGTTGCACAGAATTCTGGCGAGGTGATCTATTTCATGAGCCCAGCCACCACCCACATACAGGGCCATTCAATGGCACACCATTCATCATTGATGCATGCCCTGAAACCCAGCCCCCCGATGGGTCCATGAACAGTTACAGCTCTCAGCTGTCCTCTGTCCCGGACCACATCAAGACACCATTGAAATGGGAACAAAAAGTCATCTAAACCTCCAAGTCATCTAAGAAACTCTCTGTCGCCTGAATCTGGTGATGAAGCTTCCGAGCGCTGGACCCCAGCTTCCCATTCACTGCAAAAATGTCCCCCCATGAGGATGACTCAACAGGTGAGGTTTAGATGTCCCACTATCTGTTACCCACTATCTGTTTGAGCTCCCACAGAGTAACCTTCTTGGCCTCTATTGTGCCACTCAAAAGGTTCTTTAGCATCTCAATCTTATAAGACAAGTGACATTCCTGTGCTCCCACATTAATCTCCATTCCAAAAAGAGTCAATACTGAGTTCAGTGGTTTGACTTTTCCTGGAGCCAGGGGTATGCCAAAGAGTTTGCACAAGTGTAAAAAAGGGGTCAAGTCTCAGTCCTTAAGCCTGAGAATGTGCTGGTCCCACAAAAAAGAGATTGTCCAAGTGGATGATCTCCTGGTTCCCCGCTTCCTGATCAGTTACCCAGTGCAGGAAAGTGCTGAAGCATTGGAACACTGTGTAGGCCACTGAGCAACCCATGGGCATGCAGTTGCCCACATAAGATTGCTCATCAAATTTCATTCCAAGTATGTCCCAGTCAGTGGGATGGCTTGGCAAAAGATAGAATGCTGACACTGTGTTTGCTTTGGCTATTAGGGCCTAGAAACTGGTGGCTCGCATTGCCTTAACTGCTCTGTCAAATGAATTGTCATGTAGCACGGATCAATGTGGCCATTCTCTGAGTCACCATCTGGGTGTGACAAATGGTTGATAATACAGAATTTCCCCAGGGCCTTCTTGGGAACAAATACAACTGGTCACACCTTGAGATGTGGCAGGGTTGGGGAGGGGTTAGGACCACTTACCTTCCCCATTAGGATCTCCTTTACCAGTTTCTCCTGGATCACCTACAGTCCATCTCTTGAAGATTTCAGATTTTCCATCTTGTATCCATATGCTTGTTGTGGCCCAGTGTATGGGATTTTGAAACCCACTGAGAAGCCATCTGCCAGGAGGCAGGCACCTCACAGTACGTATCAATCCAACCAACATCTAAGCTGGTCCACCCTTACCAGAATGGGCAAGCTTACCTGCATGGGCTTGTTAAACTTCTGATTCCAAGCCAGCACCCACTGTAGAGCTTTGTGAGCATGGTTCCAAGTGCTTGTTTCATAGTCATGTAAATAGTTGTTTTCTCCTTATCACCAAGCTCTTGGTCCAAGAACTCAAGAGCGTTTCCTCCAATAAGTACTGTAGCACAGTTAAGAGGCAAGTCAATAGTCCTTTCCTTTCCAATTATATATTGTATTTTGTATAATCAATCCTTTTCTGCCCTAACAATCTTCCTCCAGCTTTAAAATGGTTATTTGAATAATCAAATGAAATAGGCAATGGTTTTGACATCATATCCTCTGATTCATTTTTTTATTTGCATAATTTCTTCCACTACTCCTTTCTCAAGCCATTTTTTCTGCAAAAGTATTTTAACATATAGAATAATAAGTGGGTAGGTGGTTATAGCAAGAATTGTACACATACCCAAGGTGTGGGATGCCACATAAGCTTGAGGGGTTTGTGAAGGCATCCCACATTCAGGGTGTGTGTAAAATTCTAGTTCTACACACCTACCCATCCTTTATTTTACATAATTGCTGGAGAACATTTTTTTCACCACAGCAATTTTATAAAATATCGATACATCTGTGCTCAGCCATATCCTGTTGGGATGAAGCATGGTCTGCGGTTGGGTGGCTGCACAAACCTTTCCATTTTTTTTTATTAATGTTTAATCAAACAGTTGAAATTAAAAAAGTTCATTGTAGAGACTGAGAGACAAGTTTTTTTTTCTTCAGATTTACTTACCACTGAGTGGTAGTGGTGGTGGAGCATCCGGGGTGATGAGGAACAGAAGAGCAGTAGGTGGCGCATGTGCAGAGCAAGGGAAACCTGGAGCATGTTTGCTGTTATAATCAACTGGTTGCAATGACAAATTATAACCAGGTTTCCCTTCGGGAAAAGATGCTGGCCAGTAATTACATTATAATTATTGGTGAGCCCATTTATTGACTTGACACCACGTTCTAATGCAGTAATAACTGGCTAGTTGTTGCAGAATGGAACCCAATTATTATGATGTGGGTGTCAGCCAGTCAAACCAAAAATGAAAGCTTATACAATCTCATGCTCACAGAAACAAAATGCCACAGAAAAGGAAAACAGCTGTTTTTTTTAACACACTGCACTAAACTTACCAGCAATTATACAGAATAAATAATGGGTTTTTACTTTTAAGCAATAAGGCACAGTAGGGCATTGGTTATACTAAGTGCACCCCATAGTCAGGGGCATTGTAAGGCATGAGGCACAAACAGTCTAAACGTTTTCAACCCCCCAAAAAGTATAATAAAATGTTGATAAATAATGTAAAATAGTCCCTCCGCAGATGTTTTTCACCTGTCAGTCATCTGTCTTTCTTCATATTCAGTACACTGTGTGATTGTTTACCATGGAACAGAGGAATTCAAAGTTCAAACAACATGAAGTCTTGCTGTATTCTGACTATTGCAGTTAGGTCCTGCCTTTCAACTGCCCCGAAGAACAAAGAGTTAACTTTCCATGGCCAGCATGGAACATTCAACGTGAGCTCAGCTGAAGCCTCTGTCTGCTGTTGTTTAAACTCCAATCGTCAGATTCTTTACTCCACCTCACTGAACAGTCGCTCCGGAGATTTATCCTTTGCTCGGTTCAAAAAAAGTTGAAGTGTCATTTTTTCGCTCGGTTTCTACCAAATTTCTGCTACTGAAACCTGTCGGTTTAAGTCTCTGTCTGTGGTACCGTGAGTACTAGATAGGTTTTGCATTTAGTTTCTGTGTGGAACTTGCAAACATTGGATCGGTTCGGTTTGAACGATAGATTAGTTTAAAAACTTTGAATTTATTAGAGTGGTAACTGGTCCGTATCGGTTCTAACCAGATTTAATTACGTTTTTCCAAGACCAGTAACATGGTCAGGAACCGATAGGGGTGTCTTGCCTGGCAGATTGCCGAAAAAGGGCACGCTGGATAGATTGGCCATGTCTGAGAAACCCAAGAAAAATCGGGCCCACTTGGTTTCAACACTGTAGGTGTGTGGGGAAGCCTTTGCTAAGGCTGATCCCCACACCACTTGTGTTTATTGTCTGGGGTTTGATCACCTCAATTCAGACTGCCAAATTTGTAAAAGTTTTCCTAAAGCTACCCTGGATAAGAGAGTAGGTAGACTGAGGAAAAGGGAGGCCGAGAAGTCCACTGACCTGGATGGCCAGCCCGGTTCAGTTCCGACCGTACCAGAAGGAGTGCCCTCTGATCAGGGCGAAACTGCTTTGGGCAAAAGGAGAGCCGATTCTGAGGAGTCAGTTCCAGTTAAAAGAAAGAGAAGGGAAAAATCATCCGGTTCGGATTCACAAATTCTTTCTCCGACCGCTGATGAAATAGCCAAAGCGATAAGGATAGTTCAATTGCTAACTTCAGTTCCGGCTGAACCGGCACCATCTGTCGGTCGGTTCCCCCGGTTCCGGATTATACTTTAGAAGAATTTTATGAACCGGAGGAGGAGGAGGGAGAGTATGAGGATAATGATGATGATGATGGTGATTATGAAAGTCTGGATGTGCCTATTGACCCAGACATCTCCCCAGACAGACCTTCAGGTGTTTCTCCTCCTAGGCTTTCTGAGTCCCCTTCCCACTTTATGTTTTACAAGAAAGTGGCTGAAACCCTCCAGCTTCCAATGGAAGAAGCAGTAGAGGATCAGGAGGAGCCTGATTTTGTTGAGATGATGGACATCCCAGAGTCCAGGAGATTGTCTATTCCCCTCCATAAATCTTTTGGGAAACAGACATTTAAAATTCTAAAGACTCCTAATTCCATACCTCCTGTGGACAGAAGAATGGACAAGAGGTATACCCTTTCAGGCTCGGACATGGAGTTCCTTTCCCAGCAATGCAGCCATGTTGGGGTAGTGCAGGCTGCTGCCTGTGATAAGGCAAATATTCCCTTGGCTTCACCCCCCTCCCCAGGTAAGAACTCCAGGAGGATTGATGCCATGGCAAAGAAGCAATACGTGGAAGCATCTTTGGGACTCAGGCAGGCTAACTATATGGCCTACACAGCTAGATACCAGAAGTCCAGGTGGGACACTGTGCTGGCTCTGGCTAAACAGGCCCCTGACCAGCTTGCCAAGGAGCTGGAGCAGGTGGCTGCAGATGGGATTGAGGCATCCAAGGTGCAATTTCATGCTGCTGTGGACTCCAATGATGTTTCATCTAGAGTCATGGCTACATCTGTGGCCCTTCGGAGGATGGCTTGGCTCAGAGGTACTAGCCTATCACAGGATACCCAGGCTAAGGCCATGGATTTCCCTGTCACTGGTAATTCTCTGTTTGGGGAGCAGACAGAGAACTACATGAAGAAGATGGACAAGTACAGGACCACCTACAGGAGTGCTCAGGCCAAAGAAAGGCAAGCCACTCCTCAGAGACAGCATTCCAGGGGGCAGGGGCAGGCCCTTTCAAAGGCCTTTTTACCAAGCCCAGGCCTCCTCTTCTGCTTATGCTCAGAAGAGGTTCTTCAGAGGGAGAGGCAGATGGGGAATGAGCAGGCCTGCTTCCACCCCTCAGCCTAAAGCCCCTGCTAAGCAGACACCCTGATGGGTCTGCCCCGGGTCAATTCTCCAATACCTGTATGGGGCAGGTTGGCTTACTTTATCCAGGACTGGAAGTCTCTGACATCAGACAAGTGGGTCCTGGAAGTAGTAAGCCAGGGACTGGTTCTCAGCTTCAAAAAATTTCCCAAGATGAGAACCAGATCCTTTCCACCTGCAAATCCATCAGAGACCCTTGCCCTAGAGGCAGAGGTTTCTTCCCTCCTGGCTCTCAAAGTCATAGAACAGGTTCCTACCCTACACAGGGGCAAAGGATTGTACTCCAGGTACTTCCTAACCCCCCAAAAGACAGGAGAATGGTGGCCCATCCTGGATTTAACATATCTGAACAAGCACCTTTTAAAACCAAAATTCAAAATGGTGACTCTGGGAATAATTCGGCCCTCTCTAAGGCCAGGGGACTGGCTAGCCTCCCTGGACCTCAAAGATGCCTATTTTCACATTCCCATCAGGTGCTCCCACAGAAAGTACCTCAGGTTCGAGTTGCCCTCAGGCCACTATCAATTCAGAGCAATGCCTTTTGGCCTAACATTAGCCCCAAGGGTGTTCACAAAGTGCCTGGCAGTAGTGGTGGCTTTCCTAAGGAGAAAAAAGATCTCCATCTTTCCATACTTGGATGACTGGCTCATAGTGGGTCAGTCTCCAGTCCAAGTCAAGTCACATCTGCAAATAACTCAGCAAGTGCTTACTTCCTTAGGATTCCTCCTCAATCTTCCAAAGTCAGTTCTCGAGCCAGTGCAGCTCCTCACCTTTATAGGGGCAGAGCTGGATACAATAAGAGCAAAAGCCTTCCTTCCCCTGGACAGGGCAAGGACCCTTATAGAACTGACTTCTTCATTCACCTTTCAGGTGTCTCGACGGGCAAGGCATTTCTTGCAGCTCCTGGGCCACATGGCAGCCTCTACAGCAGTGGTCCAGGGGGCAAGATTCCAGATGAGGGACATTCAGTTCCACTTAAGAGCCTTCTGGTCCCAAAGAAAGGATTCCCTTACCAAACTAGTCCCAGTGACTCGAACCCTGATCCAGGCTCTGCAATGGTGGCAGGATCAGGACAATTTGTGACAGGGAGTTCCTTTTGTCACTCAGTCTCATTCAGTGATTCTCACCACAGATGCCTCCCTGCTGGGCTGGGGAGCCCACTTGGGGGATCTTACCACCCAAGGACTGTGGTCACCTCAAGAATCTCTGCTTCACATCAATCTCTTGGAACTCAGAGCAGTGTTTCTGGCACTGCTAGCCTTTTCTAAATCTGTACAGAACAAGGTAGTCCAGATCAGAACAGACAATACCACCACAATGTGGTACATCAACAAGCAAGGAGGCATTAGGTCTACGGCCTTGTGCACAGAAGCAATGAGGTTATGGTCTCTGGCCTATTCCCTGCAAACCTCTCTGATAGCAGTTCACCTCCCAGGGAAGGACAATGTCCTAGCAGATGCTCTCAGCAGGATATCCGAGGGCCATCACGAATGGACCCTAGATACCCTAGTTTTGGAAGTGATTTTCTCGAGATGGGGCACTCCACAGATAGATCTTTTTGCAGCACCAGACAATCACTAACTTCCTCTCTTTTGTTGCAGACCCCCAGTCTTGGGCTCAGTCCCCCTGGATGCTCTGATTCTGAATTGGGAAGGGAAATTCCTGTACGCTTTCCCCTCTTCCCTCTCCTGTTTAAAGTGCTAGTCAAGATCAGGTCTCAACCATGCAAAGTGATTCTGATTGCTCCAGACTGGGCCAGACAGCCCTGGTACCCACTGTTGCTGTCCTTAACAGTACACCTTCCCCTGTCTCTTCCCAGGAATTACAACCTGTTGACATCCTCTCAGGGGAGGATTTGGTATCCGAACCTCAAATCTTTCAATCTCAAGGCATGGCTCTTGAAGAGTTAGAGTTTGCTGAATTACACCTTTCTCAAGGGGTTCTGGATATCCTTAAGGCTTCTCGAAAGCCTTCCACCAGAAAGTCTTACAACTCCAAATGGAAAAGGTTCACTATTTGGTGCTCTAATAACCATATTTCTCCAGAATCTTCTGGGTTGCCTACAGTCCTGGACTATGTGGTTCATCTTAATGGCTTGGGACTTAGGCCAGCTATACTTAAAGTGCATCTGGCAGCTGTTTCTGCCTTCTTGTCAGTAGGCAATCCCTCTCCTCTGTCAGCCCATCCTGTGTTCTGTAAGTTCTTCAAGGAGTTGCTGCACACCAATCCCCCCTTTAGGGAACCTGCTTCTGCTTGGGACCTTAATGTTCGCATTGCTCAGCTTATGCAACCACCCTTTGAGCCTTTGTCCTCTGCAGAGCTTAAGTACTTGACTTGGAAAACGGTGTTTTCGGTAGCCATTACCTCTGCCAGGCGTATCAGTGAATTGCAAGCCCTGTCAGTGGAGCCTGATTTCATCTCTTTCCATAGAGATAAAGTGGTCCTAAGAACTAACAGGATGTTTTTGCCTAAGGTGGTTTCAGATTTCCACCTTAATCAGTCTATGTCTCCTTGTTTTCTTCACTGACCATTCCTCCTCTGGAGAGAGGAAGTTGCACAGCTTGGATGTTAAAGGGGCCCTCAGCTACTACATAGAGCGCACCAAGGGTCACAGGTTTGAGTCCCTCCAGTTGTTCCTCACATATGGAGAGGTCAGTAAGGGCAAACCTGCCACTAAAAGATCTATTGCCAGGTGGATTGTCTCTTGTATACAATTCTGCTATGAAAAACTGGGTAGAACATCACCCTCAGGCCTGAGGGCTCACTCTACTAGAGGTACAGCTGCTTCCCTGGCTGCTGCTAGGGATATTCCTATCTTGTAAATTTGTCAAGCAGCCACCTGGAAAACAGCCCATACATTCGCCAAGCATTACTCTCTGGATATCCAGGCTAGGAGTGATGCTCGGTTTGGCACAGCAGTACTTCAGAGCCTATTCCCAAAGTAGGTTCTGTCCCTCCTCCATGGGGGTACTGCTTGGTAGTCTGCAACAGTCAGAATACAGCAAGACTTCATGTTGTTTGAAGAAAAAATTACTCACCTTAGTAATGTTGTTTCTTCTAATGGAGTCTTGCTGTATTCTGACCTCTCCCCCTACATCCCCTCTCAGAACCTGGTTTTTGGGATGTGGGTGGACAGGAGCAGTGTTGGCAACCTAGAGGTGCCCTTTTTCACACTCCTTTATTTTGGGGGGGGTGTTGTGTTTGGTTTTTTTGGGTTTCCTGACTTGAGTCTTTGTTTTGAAACCAAAAAACCCTTTCTTAATAAATTTAGCTGCCAGTTGGCTAGTGTGAGTCTTACAGTTTCCACACAGAACTTCTAGTGAGTATTGCTCATAAAGATCTGACAGTTGGAGTTTAAACAACAGCAGACAGAGGCTTCAACCGAGCTCGTGCTGAATGTTACATGCTGGCCATGGAAAGTTAACTCTTTGTTCTCCGGGGCAGTTGAAAGGCAGGACCTAACTGCAATAGTCAGAATATAGCAAGACTCCGTTAGAAGAAACAACATTACTAAAGTGAGTAATTTTTTCTTCTGTATTATTCCAGTAGTAGAATGCTTCCCCCATACACACACGTACACAGAACGGTAACATAGAATAGATTAATTCAAAATTCTTCAGAGTTCCACTGGCGTACACACACAGACATACACACAGGCCTCAAGTGGAGCCAGGAGCTCAATATTATCTGTTGCTAGGTAAGGAGCAGGGAGTTCTCTGGCAAACTGGTGAAGACAGGAGAAGGATTTTCCATGATTATCAAAAAAACACCAGCAATGGAAACTCTGAAAAGTGCTTGATTTTCTAAATCTCTGTATGTGTGTAAGTAGGGGCTCTTGAGTGAAAATAACATTGAATTATTGACTTACTTTAGCTAATTTAATGGACATTCATTTTTAGGGCCTAGTTGAAAGTTTCCATATATGAGTAAAGGTTGCATCCATGTTTGTGATGGATATTAGGAAGCAAGTGGCTTATGAATTCTGTGAGTTGCCCCAGTTGTCAGGGACTTGTTTTTAGCCATTGGTAGTGCTCTCTTAAGGCAATGGCTAGAACCAAGTTTCAGTCAATCAGGGCGTCAGGATTTCATTGGCCATTTTATTTTTTTATTTTGTTTTTTTTTACACACCCAGGGTGTGCAATACCATCACAAACTACTCGTACTGTGCACTTGTGGTTTATGCGATATCACACACCTTGGGTGTTTAAAAAACTCATGGGCCCAGATATTCAGACTGCACCAGGCTGTGGTGCAAGCCTGGGTGCAGCGCAACTTGGCTGTGCAGGGGCGTTGACTGGGAGATATTCAACGGAGCTGCGCCATGGCACAGCATCCTTGAATATCGCACCCTGGCCACCCACAGTGTGCATGGCGCAGTGACACTGGGCCAGCGCAAGTGGCCAGAGTGGAGCAGGGGGGGATTTGCTAGCACAAGTTCCATTGTGCTATGTGCAGCAACCACGATATTCAAAAGTGCACATGCAAATGGGTCCATAATGTATGCAAGGCACAAATGGGGCCACTTGCATGTCATTGTGGCCCCATTTGCATGCAGGTGCGCCAATCCATGGTGACTTGCACCTGGCACCCTGCCAAGCAGCAGGCGTTGGGGACCGATGCCCCCTGCCCAGCGCAGCAATGTGCCCCACAGCCCGATCATGGGCTGCGGTTTAAATAAAATGATTTCCAATATCCCTGGTGGTCCAGTGGACCGCTGTCAGCCTGATTGCGGGCTTAAGTATAAATAATAGGATTTCCTATATCCCTGGTGGTCCAGTAGACCACTGTCAGTCAGATTGTGGGCTTTTGTAATAAAAAAAGAATTACGTTCAATATCTCTGGTGGTCTAGAGGTACCCCCCTCCCCACCTGCTCACTGAGCCCCACCACCCCGCTCCCCCCCTAGTCAGTGGCAGATGGCAGCACCCCACCCGCCTGCCGCCACCCACCAACTGACACTATAGGTAGGGCTGTACACCCATTGGTCCAGAGCGTGAGCAAATGGGCGGGCAGCCCATACCGTACTACACATACCAGGTATGTGAATGGATCCATTCACATATTGGGAATGTGTAGTATGGTACAGGCTGCATGCCCATTGGCTCATGCTGTGGAGCAATGGGCATACAACCCTACTTACAGTGTCAGTCGGTGGGCAGTGGGGTGGCAGGTGGTTGGGGTGCTGCTGCCCGCTGCTGACCGGGGGGGTAGTAGGGCGGTGGAGCTCAGTGGGCAGGTGGGGAGGGGGGTACCGCTAGACCACCAGGGATATTGGATTTATTTCTTTTTTTATTATAAAAGCCCGTGATCGGGCTGACAGCGCTCCACTGGACCACCAGGGATATAGGAAATCCTATTCATACTTAAGCCTGCGATCAGGCTGACAGCGATCCACTGGACTACCAGGGATATTGGAAATCATATTATTCATACTTAAGCCCGCGATCGGGCTGACAGCGGTCCATTGGACCACCAGGGACATTGGAAATCATATTATTCATACTTAAGCCCGCGATCGGGCAGACAGTAGTCCACTGGACCACCAGGGATATTGGACGTGATTATTTGAACAGATGTCCGTGATCGGGCATGGGGGGCACTGCCACAGAGGTGCAGCCGGAGCTCGGGTGGCCACCCACAGGTGGCAGCTGCCATGTTGCGCCATGCAATATGGCAGCTCACCTGTGGTTGGCCAGCCGTTGTTCCTTTTTTTTTTTTGGATCAACTTTGTGCAGCGCAAGTAGGGGTTGTGCATGCATGGACTCAGCACATCCTGGCTGAATATCGGATGCAGGGGTATGCATGGGCACACCTCACCTGCACCGCGTACATTACTGATGCACTCCGGCGCATCGGGATTTGTGCCAGGCACAATTCCTGTTTAAATATCATGACAGGGCGCATCAGTGGGTTGCGCATGGTGCAACACTTATGAATATCTTGGCCATAATGTACAACATCCCATCAATTTTGCTATATATTGTTTTTAACTCAGTGCAGTGAAATTGGGTACATTATACCTCGATTGCATGTTATTACTACCATTCAGTACCTGGAATCTTGTGTTAAGAAATGTTGTAACTGGTTTCAAAGTAACTAGGTGTCAGATTGCTACCACCCTTACCACTCACTTTTATGTTTTTACCTGATTTTGTCTTTGTACCCATACTACTGCATCGAGTACACTTTCAACCAACTTCCTGCAAAGATAAAACTGTACATAATAACAGGTTTTATACAGAATTAATTCTATCAATGAAAAATATAAACATATAGTGTATGTTAGAATGCTGTATTCGCTGAAAAACAAGCTTTTCCTAGGCTTGTTGTACCATTGATGTGACGTCACATTGTTGTACCATCGTGAGTATGTCACATCGATGGTACAACAGCATCGAACGTCTATGTACATGCGCAGTCAGCAATGTGCGGGGCCTCAGGGAAATGGCAGTGAGTCAGAGACTAAAAAAGTGTAATACAGAGAAATGAACAGCATACAGTAACTCTAGTGTCCCGATGTTGATTTTCTGGTTCCCATACACTATAAAAGATGGTGTATGAGCAACAGTGAACAACAACAGTGCCGTTCACTTCTTGACGTGTCATGACACCCTTAAACCTCTCAAGCTTCACTCTCAAAGTGTCAACAGTTGTCATGACAACTTCTCAAAGTGAACAACACTGTTGTTGTTCACTGTTGCTCATACACTATCCTTTATATTGTTCCACAGTTCTTTGCAAATGGAGAATCAAAAAAGTTCAGTCCTGTCAGCAAAAATGCAAAGATTTTACAGAGACTATGTAGTTTATACATAGCAAAGAAATAGCTGACATTTTCACAGACTGGGTACAATTTTCAGACAATGAGTTCAGTAGGAAATTTACATGTGCCTTCTTAATTACAATTATCCTTCTTTATAGATTCCAGGGGTAGATATGCAGTACTCCCCTTTTCAGCATCTATGTTATTTGTGGCCTTTGGTTTGATAATAGCTACTGAGTAAATGTTCCAACTGACTTTAATGGATGGCTAGCATTCCCAATATAAGACAAACACATTCAGAGTTACATTACTAATAAAATTAACAGACTAAATCAAAATCCACCAGTCTTTGTTTAAAAAAATGACAATTTCATCACCTATGATCAATTAAATGTTACTATAAAAGTAATGTCTGTTTATTTCTTGTTCTTGTCACTAGTCATGATTATAGAGTATTAGGTACACTAAGGACTCTGAAAATAAAATAGACACAAAAGATTTACTTTGTTGGCTATAAAATGTATAAGATTACTTATTCTTGGCAACTCTCCACATATAACTAGGAAAGTAGAACTCTATTTAAAATAAGCAGCGCATGCTTAAAGTTAAAACTTAAAAATTGGAGAAGTATTTCAGATGGACACTGTGAATATGCAAATAGTGTCTGTTCTGTCAAAACCATGAACAAATCTGTACTTGTGCAAGATTTATAGGAAGTGGTGCCCACAGCACCAGGTGCGATTAATTTGGCTGTTGCTGTTACTTTTACTATTGCATGAGTTTGTTCAATTTTTCTTAGGCAAGACCGGTTGCATGATCAGCTGCAAGCTACGTTACCTGCTATTCTGTGCATATAGCTAGAAAACTTGCATGGTGAGTCATACTGTAAAATAATCAGTTAATACATTTTAACCCTTTGGTGTCAGAAACAATCAATGTCCAAAACCAAACAGCAAGAAATCTCAGAAAAATAAAAGAGATTTGTTCTAATCTTTTGAAAGCAGTGTCTTGTCCTCAATTTTGTACCTGTAACAGTTCCAGTTACCAAGTATAAACTCTGAAAATTATAACCCTTGTAGAGCAACAAAAAAAAAAGAAGCCTTACAAATTATCCTTATCCTAGGACTAATGAAAGTGACCCAAAACAAATGTAGCACTTTATATCCCATATATTATATTTGATCTGCTCACAGTTTCTCCATTTCCCCAATAAATTCTTATATGAACATTTTAGTGACATGTATATTACAACCACAGTGCACTTGAATTCTGCGAAAATCTTAAGTCATTTTCCTTGTCTCTTACACAATTTGTTAAACATTTTATCAGCAAATTGCAACTTGCAATCAGTTTTACCAAATCTAACAACTATTTTAGCTTCCACCTGGTCCTTTAATCAACTTTATTCTGATCTTTGACCACACACGTTGCTGCAGTTAATAACAATCTCCTTGATCAGCTTGTGTTCAGCTTTCATCGATCTCCAAATCACCATTGTTTCAGTCTGGCTCCTCTCTCTGCCTTCCCTTCATTTCCATCTTGCTTCTTACTCCACTGAATCTTCTGACTCATTCAGTCTGCCAACCCATGGAGGGGGGTTTGGGGGGGAAGCTTCACAGGATCCTCAACTCACTAAAGTGAAACAGTGGGAAAGATATGAAAGAGACAGGCCAACACACAAAATACCAGTATGATAGGTAGTAATATATACCCTTCTAGTTTCTGATATAGTGAAACGGATGGCATACCAATTAGAGAATACCATCAAGCCTTGAATAAGTATAGCAGACCTAAACCTCCTCATCATGCAGCTGCTTCAGTTACCTCTGGACAAGTTTTTTAAAAAATATCCCTTAGATCAACATAAGTTGTTCTGACCTAAGGGCTGTGGCAAACTTCAGGTGCACCATGGACCCTGCGCAAGATTTTACAAAGTGCAGGGTCTGTGCACCAAACTTCCTGATTTTGCTGCATGTCCACAGCTGTGCCAAACAGGTAGTGCAGGTGTGTACATTGCCACAGAAATCCACCCCCCACCGGGTGCAATGCTAGAGGGGCTGGAATGTTGGGGTGAAGAAATTCATTTCAGGAGGGGCTGTGGGGCATAGAGCAAAGGAGGAGGCAGAGGGGGTGTCAGGGCACAGCTGGACAGCAGCCAATGTGATGTGACACATAGCAGGGTGCTGTTGCAGTGTGTTGCAATAAAGATATCTTACAATATAAAATAAATGGTGCCTGCACTGTAGTATCCACCCATGTAGTCTAGTGCCCCCCAATCCCCAAATTCAACATGATCACTAGTGGTGTAGTGGACCCCCCTACTGATCCCAATCTCCTGTGAGTCTATTGGTAATACTGCTCAATTTCTATAGCACCTCTCAATCCCTGATTCCACCCAAACATGAAGCAATAATGGTATCTGGTGGTCTAGAGAATCCCGCACCCTCCTCACCCTGTTAGGCATTGCTCAGCCACCCCACACCCCCATCCCTGGCATGATCCTGTGACTGGCACAGCCCTCCACATGCCACCATGGCCAGCCACAGAACGTGTTATGCGAGTACTGTATACAGTATACAGTATGCACACATTGACAATGCATTCTGCGGCTGGCCATTGTAGTGTGAGGAGACTGTGTCGGTTGCAGGATCATGCAAGGGATGGTGGAGAGTTGGTGATTGGGCAATGCCTGAGAAAGTGGGGTGGGTGGGGGGTCCACTAGACCACCAGGTACCTTTATTGCTTCATGTTCTGGTGGAATCAGGGAATGGGGGGTGCTATAGAACCAGGATGGATTTATCAATAGACTCAGGGGAGATCAGGGATCATAGGGGGCTCCACTACACCACCAGTGATCATGATGACGTGGGGGATCAGGGGGCCACTAGCCTACTAGGGTAGATACTACAGTGAAGGCACCATTTCATATATAAGATACCTTTATTGCAACACACTGCAACGATACCTGCCAAGTGACACATCTCAGGGGCTGGTGCCCGGCTGTGCACTGACACCCTCACTTCCTCCTCCCATGCCCCTAGTGCACCACTACTTCCCCCAGTAGCACTGCACCCCACTGGTGCAACCCAATTCGATCACCTCCTGACTGGTCTAAGTGGTGATCGCTCCTGCATCCATTGTGGGGCTTGCAAAATTCCCCAAATAGGGGGATGCTGCAAGGCCCCCTTGTGCCCTGGCACACCTGGTTGTTTGTCACAACCCTGGTGCAAGGGGGCTTTGGTGCAGCAGTGTCTGCATCAGATGCAAGCTGCTTTGGAAATCGACACGAGTCCCTTGCATTATTCTAACCCATCTGAAAATTGGACTCGATGTCTTCATGAGCTTTTCAGCAGTATATGAGCTACAGTTTTTTTTTTTAACCAAGATAGCACAGTTAAAAGATTTGACATTGTTTTCATCTATTGCAATGAGTTGGTAGTTACCAACCTGTTGTTACTGACTCTGTGCACAGACTGGGATGAACATTTCAGGATTTGGTGTGAGTCACAGAACATACACACCTTAAAATTCCATCATGTTCCTTTCAGAAAATTTACAGTTATAGGTAGGTATGTGCAAAGTTGGGAAATGTTGCTTCTAAAGCTTGCTGACTTCATGAAGTGGAACTTCACATAATTTTTCTGCTAGTGATGTGCCCAATGCTTGTGTAGTGGCACTATGCCAGTGAAGTTGCTGGTGAAGTGCAACTTCATACAGTTTTTGTTTATTGAAGTAATGCTCATAATATAGAACTTCAGGGAATGGGGGGCACTATAGAACCCTAAAAGCCCTATAGCTTGGTGGAGGGGTGATATCTGTCTGGCCTTGGGCCTCACCAAGAGTTACTGCTAACTAAAGGTGGGGCTGAGTCAGAGTGTTGGAGCTGGGGAAGGAAGCAGACATATCTCAGGGAAGTATCTGCTGATTTTCACTGATGTTATTGCTGTTATTGATTCTTTTGCAGCTTATTGCTGTTTTCAATTGGTACCAGGGTGCTTTCTGACGTAAGTTGGAAAGGTACCTGTTTGGGGGATTTGCAGAAACTGTACTTTTTTTGTGTGTGTATGTGTCTAGCCCTGTAGCTTGGGGAGGGGTGATAATTGTCTGGTCTTGGGCCTCATCAAGAGTTACTGCTAACTAAAGGTGGGGCTGAGTCAGAGTGTTGGAGCTGGGGAAGGAAGCAGACACATCTCAGGGAAGTATCTGTTGATTTTTACTGATGTTATTGCTGTTATTGATTCTTTTGCAGCTTATTGCTGTTTTCAATTGGTACCAGGGTGCTTTCTGACGTAAGTTGGAAAGGTACCTGTTTGGGGAATTTGCAGAAACTGTACTTTTTTTGTGTGTGTGTGTCTAGCCCTGTAGCTTGGGAAGGGGTGATAATTGTCTGGTCTTGGGCCTCATCAAGAGTTGCTGCTAACTAAAGGTGAGGCTGAGTCAGAGTGGTGGAGCTGGGGAAGGAAGCAGATATATCTCAGGGAAGTATCTGTTGATTTTCACTGATTTTATTGCTGTTATTTTTCTTTTGCAGCTTATTGCTGTTTTCAATTGGTACCAGGGTGCTTTCTGAATTAAGTTGGAAAGGTACCTGTTTGGAGGATTTTGTTGGTGCAGCTGAGTGTCTCAGTGAGGGTTTGCTAGGGTAACTGATTGTCTCTGGTGATCAGGAGGGTCTCAACCCCCCACCCACCTTTAGCACATCACTTCCTTTATATTGGTAGCCTGTCACATCATACGGTACCTGCTGACTGCATACACACACTGTTAGCCATCTTATTTCCATACACAATGCAGCCACACACCACAGGGTAGAGGGATTGAAAAATAAGGGAAATGGTGCTGCTAGCAGACAGGGTCAAGATAGAAAGAAGTGGAACCATGAGAGGGAGAATGGAGCAGAGAGAACAAAGAAGAGGAAGGGGTAATGGGATCACAGTGACAGATTGTGGAAGTCTGGGAAGGGGACAAGGTAGTGGGGCAGGCCAGAATGAGGGTCAGTGGAGGGAAGGGGGCAAAGAAATCAGGGAAGGGGGGAACAGAAATCACAGGTGAGGAAGGATTGTGGGATGCAATAACTGTGTAGGGGCAGTATTCATGGACACCCTGTGGAGGACGGGGGGGTACCCAGTCTGTATAAGGCTGGGGTGGCTAGAGAAAAAAGTACTAAGGCTTATGGGGGACGTGTCAAAGATGATGAAGCAGTATATTAGGTTAGGAGGAGAACAGAATGTGGAAAGCACGAAGACATCCAGCAAAGGAAAAAAAATAGGAGAGGTAAGAGATATGGGGTGGTCAGGACTAGACGGCAGAGAGGGTGACACAGGTATGGGAAACAAATAAGCAAGGAGAAGAAGTGAAGGAATACAGGGAGATGGTAACACAGTAAGCTCAGATGGGGGCCGACCTCTAACAGAGGGGTCAAAGGAGGGGAAAGGAGGAAGGGGAAGTATGATCCATGGGTACAAAGAGCAAAATGGCTGGAGAAGGTGATGGAGAAATAGGTAAATTGGGGCAAGAAGGGTTGAGTACAGCAGAGAACACGGGGGGAGAAAGAGTGACAATAGGAGGGAACATTGTGCAGGAGGATGAAGGAGAGGAGAAGGGGGAAGATGGGGAGGGGAAGAAGGGAGGTGTCTTGGTGTTGGGGGACTTAATACTAAGAGGGGTCAGGTGGGGCAGCAAAGGGGAGATGCGCAGTAGAATATGGGTGGAAGCCATGCCAAGAATGAAGGCAGAAAGGGTGGGGCAATCTATGCTAAGGTGTGCAAGCAGGGGAAGGGAAAGGCCTCACCTAATAATACACCTGGGACTGAATGATCTGGCTGATAGGACAGTAGGGGAGGTAAAGAGGAGGTCTGAGGAACTGGGACCTCTGTGTGAGGAAGCAGGCAGATCTGTCACCTTCTTGGAGGTACTTCCCGTTCACAGGTCAAGTATGGCAAGAAAAGGGAGAATTCAAGAGTTTAATGAATGGCTGGGGGCCTGGTGTCAGGAAAAGGGCTACGGGCTGGTAGGAGGGTGGGGCGGGACCTGGGAGAACAGCAGTCTGTAGAACAAAAGATAGACTGCACCAAAATGAGGAAGGAAAAAATGTACTGAAGGCAAGGATAGGGAAGCAAATTGAGGAGCATTTAAACTGGGGGGTAGTAGGATGGACAGAAGAGTTCAGAGGCCTAGTGCTGTGAAACCAAATGTGCTTACCCCCTGTGATAGCAAGGTAAGGAGGAAGGCAACTACTTAGGGAGTGGACATAAGTGGAGAGAGGAGGGGGATGGTAGAGACAAGGGATGGAGGGTGATAACACTAAATGCTAGGAGTCTGGGGAATAAGGAGGTGGAACTACATGCTCTCCTGGAGGAAGGGGGGGTGGACTTGGTGGCTATAACCGAGACATGGGCCATCCAAATCCATGACTAGAACATGACAGTTCCAGGGTACAGATTACACTGGAAGGATAGGCAATGGGGAAGGGAGTGGTGCTGTATGTAAAAGAGGGATTAAAATGTGTAAGGGAAGAGGGAGACAAGGGAGATACAGAAGCACTGTGGGTGCAACTACAGGGTCCCAAAAATAGATCACTAAGACTGGGGGTGGTTTACAGGCCACCCTCTAAATCTGAAGGGATGGACAGGGTACTGGCAGAATAGATCAGGAGGAACTGCAGGAAGGGGGGGTGGTGATAGTAGGGGACTTCAACCTGCCGGGAATGGAATGGGACACACCTATCACAAAGAACAGAAGGGAGCAGGTAATGCTGGATGCCTTCCAGGAAAGCTTTCTAGTACAGTTTGTCAAGGAATCAGCTAGGGAAAGGAACACCATTGACCTCATACTTACAAGCAGGGAGTGGGTGAGGATTGTGAGGGTGGAAGAACCACTGGGAGGGAGTGACCACCAGACAGTATGGTTCCAGTTAGAGATGGCTAAAGGGCAAAGGACATGCACCTGTCATAGCAGAAGCAGACATCCAGGAAAGGAACAGCAGCGAGTGAAGAGGTGACTGCTATCTCAGTGGAAGGGAAGTAACTGCAAATCAAGGAGCTTTCATTGTTACTTCTTTGCATTGCTGTTTGCATTGTGGAAAGGAAGAGTAGGAGTTTGAAGAAGGTTGTGCAATAGTTACTTAAAGCCTCTTTTTGTTTGTGGACAGGAAGGATAGGAATGTAAAAAGTAGTTGCTCAATCTATCTAGGCATGTACGACAAAGGGGGTAAGGGACATTAAGAAAAGAAATAGAATGTTTTGCACTGATAGTGGGGTGAGGGGGAGACTTGGGGGATTATTTGTATCCTTCATCTGGAAGGGTGGGGGGGTCACTGGTGGGCAACGAGAGCAATGGGTAGGGTGGTAGGCTACAACAACTGTGGTGCATCAATCTTTCTAAAAATTGCCTGGAGGGTGGGGGGATGTTTAGTGTGCAACCACATAGAGAAACTTAGAAAGGAGATCAAGGGTCTGCAGGAAGAACTAAGACAGGCAAGGTAGACTGGAGGTGGATTTAGCCTAATACTGGAGAGAGGGAGGAGGGGAGATGAGGGAGGGCAATTTGAACCAACAGTGGTAAGGAGAGGGTCAGAAGAAAGGAAGCAGAGACAAAGGGGCCCAGGCCAGGAAGAACAATTGCTGGGGGAAACCAGGTCAGGAGACAAAAGACAGATGGAAGGAGGAGACAGGGACTTGTGAGGGGAGGAGAAGAAGTGGCAACAGTCATGGAGTGGAAAGGAGGGAAGAGGTTACTATGAAGAGAGAGGAAGCGGACATTTGTGAAGGGTCTTCAGAAAATAGTTTTACACTGCTAGAGGGAAAGAAGGAGGAGGGAGGTGAGGCAGTTGGAGGAGTAATTGATAAATGCCTGGACCAAACCGGAGCGGGGAGAAGTTCTGCTGGGAGAATTGCAACAGGGGCAAAAGGGGGAAATAATGTGCAGGAGGAAGAAGAGGATCTGGGAATGAGAGATGGAGATGAATGGAAGCAATCAGGGAGTAAGAGGGGTGGAATCTTAGTGCTGGGGGACTCAATACTAAGAGGAGTCAGGTGGGGTAGCAAGGGGGAGAGGCATAGTCGCATTTGGGGGGAGGCCATGCCAGGAATGACAGTAGAAAGGGTGGGACAATCTGTTCTGAAATATGCTAGAAGGGGTAGGGACAAGCCTTATTTAATTATACATCTTGGGACAAATGACATGGCTGACAAGAGAGTAGATATAGTCCGGAGGCGGTTTGAGAAACTAGGACAATTATGTGAGGGGGCAGGAAGATCAGTAACTTTTTCAGAGATACTTCCAGTGCCCAAGGCAAGCACAACAAGAAAGCTGAGAATAGAAGAATTTAACGGATGGCTAAGGACCTAGTGTCATGCTAAAGGGTATGGGCTGTTGGGGGGGAGGGGAGGGACATGGGAGAACAGTAGTCTCTTTGCCAAGGACAGACTACACTTGAGTGAGGAGGCAAAGAAAGTGTTGAAACAGAGGATGGAGGAGTACATAGAGGAAGTTGGAAATTTAAACTAGGAGCGGGGGGTGGCAAGTGGGCAAGAGACATGCACAGACCACAGGTTGGGAAATCATATGAGCTTCTCCCCCATAACAGTGACAAAGGATGAATGGCAAGTACTATTGGTGATACTAGTAAAGGAGGGCAGAATGGTGTGGGGGGAGAGTAGAAGGTGATTACCCTTAATGCTAGGAGCCTTGGGAGGAAAACTGCAGTTACAGGTGCTCATGACAGAGGGAGAGGTGGAC
The DNA here is from genome assembly GCA_016271365.2 of Neoceratodus forsteri. NCBI lineage: Eukaryota > Metazoa > Chordata > Ceratodontiformes > Ceratodontidae > Neoceratodus > Neoceratodus forsteri. The sequence goes on along the minus strand of CM057450.1, from coordinate 49,107,688 downwards.
ATTGCAGCCATCACAGAAATATGGACCACCCAATACAATGACTGGGACCTGTCTGTACCAGGGTACAGGTTATTTTGTAAGGACAGGGTGATTGGGAAAGGAGGGGGGTAGCACTATATGTGAAGGAAGGACTGAAGTGTGTAAGGGAGGAAGGGGAGGAGGGTAGTACGGAGTCACTTTGGATGCAAATCCAGGATTCCAAGAATAGGATTCTCAGAATGGGAGTGGTGTACAGGCCACCCTCTCAGACAGAGGAGTCAGACAGGGAACTAGCGGGACAGATCAGAAGGACCTGCAAGAAGGGTAGTGAGATGATTGTGAGAGACTTCAACATGCCAGGAGTGGACTAGAGTACCCCAACAACCAGGAATAGAAGGGAGCAGGTACTGCTGGATGCCTTCCAGGACAGCTTCCTGCTGCAAATGGTCAGTGAACCAACCAGGTTAGGGAATACCCTTGACTTTATGCTGGCAAATGGGGACTTTGTGAGAGAACTTACGGTGGAAGAACCGCTGTCACGGAGTGACTACCACTCAGTATGGCTCACATTGGATATGGGCAAGGAAGAAGTGGAATCCGGCACAAGAATGCTGGACTTCAGGAGGGCCAACTTTGGGAGGATGGGGGAAGTGATAAAAGGGTACCTGGCCAGAATTCAACCTACTATGGGCAGTAACCAGAGGTGGGAGCTCATAATGCTGAGGATGGTGGAGGCAACCAAAACCTGCTGCAAGGCCCAGAGCAAGAAGGCTAGGGCTAAGAAACTGAGCTGGTTGAGCAAGAAGGTCATGGAAAAGGTAAGGAGGAAAAGAGCTGCCTTTAGGAGGTACAAGAAAATAGGGAGGGGGAGGGCAGGGAGGAGTACCTGGTAGAATAGAAGGAGGTGACATGGGCAATAAGGGGAGCCAAGGCGTCTACGGAGCTCAGGCTGGCAGAAGGCATTAAGAATGAGGAGAAGGACTTCTTTAGGTACATCAGGGAGAAAAGGAGCTGTAAGGACCGCATAGTAAGGAGGGGGGTTGGGTGGAAGCAGGGTGCAATAAGGCAGAAGCGCTAAATGATTACTTCTGCTTGGTATTTACTAAGGAGAAGAGGGGGGTGATACACAAGGGGGATGAAATGTCAGAAACGGGGGGAAGGGGGGTGACAGATGGGGAAATCATGGAGGGCAGAGTTCGGGAGGGTTTGAAGGCACTGAGGGTGGACAAGGTGACAGGCCCAGATGGCATCCATCCCAGGGTACTGAAGGAGCTGGCAGAGGTACTTGTGGGACCTTTGGCAGACCTATTTAATGCATCACTACACTTAGGGTGTGTACCTCAGGACTGGAGGATGGCTCATGTGGTACCCCTCCACAAGAGTGGCCTCAAGGATGAACTGGGGAACTACAGACTGATGAGCCTCACATCCATCGTGGGTAAGCTGATGGAGACTATCCTGAAGGAGAGGTTGGTGGCCCTTCTAAAGGCCAAATGACTACAGGACAGCAGACAGCATGGCTTCATACATGGCAGATCCTGCCGAACCAACCTGGTGGAGTTCTATGACTGGGTAACTTGGCAACTGGACAGGGGCCATACAGTGGATGTCCTGTATCTGGACTTCAGTAAGGCATTCAACTCGGTACCACATGGGAGGCTGGGAAGTAAGTTAGAAGGCACAGGGGCCGGTGCAGAGCTGGTGAGATGGGTAGGGAACTGGCTTCAGGGAAGGCAACAGAGGGTGGTGGTGGGTGGGGAGCTCTCACACGTAAGGGTAGTGATGAGTGGTGCTCCACAGGGCTCAGTGTTGGGACCAGTGTTGTTTGGGATATCCATTGCAGACATATCATTGGACATCAAGAGCAAGATCTGTCTGTTTGCTGATGATACCAAGATGGGAGTGGTGGTGGATGACCCAGGGGGTGGCAGGGGTTGCAGGATGATCTGGCAAAGCTTGAAACCTGGTCAGACACCTGGCAACTGGGGTTTAATGCCAAAAAGTGCAAGGTGCTGCATTTTGGGGTGAAGAACCCAAGGAGGAGTTACCAGTCGGGGGGAGTACAGCTAGCCCAGACAGAGGAGGGGAAGGATCTAGTGGTGCTCATCACAGAGTCTATGAACAGCTCAGCACAATGTAGGAAGGCAGCTGCAAAGGGCGATAAAATGCTGGGTTGCATTGCAAGGGGTATATCCTCGAGGAGGTAGGAGGTGATTCTGCCACTGTATAGGTCATTAGTTAGACCGCACCTGGAGTACTACATGCAGTACTGGCACTTGTATCCAAAAAGGGACATTAAGTTACTAGAGGGGGTGCAGTGCAGGGCAACAAAGATGATCAAGGGGCTGGGGGACTTATCATACGAGAGGAGGCTGAGGGAGTTGAACATATACTCACTGGAGGAGAGGAGGGACATGATTGAAACCTTTAAGTACATGAAAGGAATAAACAAGACAGGTACAGAGGGGCTGTTCAAAGTAAGTGAGGGGAGGGACACCAGGGGCCATGATGTGAGACTGGAGAGAGGAAGGTTCAGGAGGGAGATGAGACACTATTTTACAGAGAGGGTGGTAGCTGGGTGAAATGCGTTATCTACAGAAGTGGTATCCAGTAGAACAGTGGACTGCTTCAAAAGGGGATGGGACAGGACAAGGGGGAGGGTCAATGAAGGGGAAGGACGGAAGAGAGGGGCAGCTTCAGAATAATGGGGTGCTAGCTGCACATTCGAACAGACTTGATAGACCTCTAGGCCTTTATCTGCTGGCAAATTTCAAATGTTCATAAAGAGGGGGGGCATCTGGCACAAGGGTGCTGGATTTCAGGAACTCCAACTTTAAGATGATGAGAGAAGTGGTACAGGGGTTCCTGTGCAACATTCAACCAGGTATGGACACACAACAAAGGTGGGAACTGATAAGACAGGGGATAGTGGAGGCAACAGAAACTTGCTGTAGGGCACAGACTAAAAAGGCTAAGGGAAAGAAACCCAGCTGGATAAAGCAAAGGGGTGTTAGACAGGGTGAGGAGGAAAAAGGCAGCTTACAGGAGATACAGAAAATTGGGGAGGGAGGAGGATAGGGAGGAATATCTGCAAGAAGGAAAGGAAGTGACCGGGGGGGGGGGTAAGGGCAGTCAAGGCGGCAAGAGAACTCAGGCTGGCGAAGGGCATAAAAAAAGGGGGAAAAAGAGTTCTTCAGGTACATCAGGGAGAAAAGAAGCTGTAAGGCACAAATTATAAGAAATAAGAAGGAGGGTGGAAGAGGGAGGGTGAAAAGGCAGTAGTGCTCAACAACTACTTCTGTTCAGTCTTTACGAAAGAAAAGGAAGGGGCACTACCCATAGTAGGAGGGAGTACAGAAACAGATGGGGGGGATGACAGATGGAGAAATATCAGTGGCGAGGGTGCTGGAGGGGCTAAGGGCATTGAGAGTGGACAAGGCCAGGACCAGATGGAGTACATCCAAGAGTGTTGAAGGAACTGGCAGAGGTCATGGCAGGCCCTTTGCTTAATTATTTTATTCATCTCTAGACACAGGATGTGTATCCCATGACTGGAGACTGGCTCACGTGGTTCCCCTCTACAAGAGTGGACCCAAAGATGAACCGGCTAACTATAGGCCAGTAAGTCTAACGTCCATAGTGGGGAAGCTAATGGAGACCATCCTAAAGGAGAGGCTAGTGGCACTCCTGGAGGTGAACAAGGTGAAGAATGAGAGGCAGCATGGCTTCATCAAGGGCAGGTCATGCCAGATCAACCTGGTGGAATACTATGACTGGGTGACTAGGCAAATTGATTGGAGCCATGTGGTGGATGTCCTGTACCTAGACTTCAGTAAGGCCTTCAATTCAGTACAGCATGGGAGACTTGGAAGCAAGCTATGGGGCACAGGGGAAGGAGCAAAACTGGTGGGGTGGGTGTAGAACTGGCTAACAGATAGGCAGCAGAGGATGGTGGTAGGTGGGGAATACTCATCCCCTAAGCCTGCGACAAGTGGTGTTCCACAGGGGTCAGTGTTGGGCCCAGTGCTGTTTGTCATATTTATTGCAGACATCTTGGAGGGCATCAGCAGCAAAGACACCAAGATGAGAGCGGTGGTGGATGACCAAGTTGGGTGATGGGGGCTACAGGAGGATCAGGAAAGGCTAGAGGCATGGTCTGACAGATGGCAGCTGGGATTCAATGCAAAAAAAATTCAAGGTGCTGCACTTCAGAACAAAAAATCTGAGGAGAAGCTACCATCTTGAGTGGGGGGGGTGCAGCTGGAGGTAACAGAAGAGGAGAAGGATCTGGGACTGCTCATCACAGGAGCAATGAACAATTTCATGCAATGCAGAAAGGCAGCAACAATGGCCAACAAAATACTGGGGTGCTGAATATAGAGCTAGCTGCAATCTCGAGCAGCCTAGGTAGACCAGGACAGCCTTTTGCTGCTGGCAACTTTTGTATGTTCATGTGTTTGTATGCTAAAGTACCACTTCAGCACTATAAACCCCTTTGTACAATATTTATAATCCCCCACCCACTGTTCCATCATCCCAGTAAGCACAGTACTCTGCACTGTTTGGTAACCCACATTGCCATCTTTGCACAGAAAAATCCTCCCTTCTCCTCTTGATTGGTAAAGTTCATTGCTGATTTTATCATCTAATCATTTACTAATCCATTACTTCCACCTGCACACCAAAAGCCACTCCCCCACCTCCCCCACTCTATCAAACCCAAAATGAATGAATGAAACCCTGACTACCCAAACCCCCTCTGTCATTCACCTCCTCTCCCCAAAAGCACCCCAAATGAATCAGTTTTAGAAGAGCTGTACAAAAAAATCTGTCTGGTGCAGAGTGTCTGGTCTGTTCTGTGTAAGTGCCATAATGGCATGAATGAATGGTGATGTATTTTTCTATAGTAAATCCTGCTTGGCTGAGCCTCTGGTGACCCCAAAATGATGCCCCTGTGGGGAAGCAGCCAGCTGAAAAGGACAAATCTCAACCCAGCTCAAGGGAGACAGTCAGAATTCCAGAAGGAGGGGAAATACAAAAGTTTTGATTCGGTCCATTGGACTGGTGGGGTGGGCAAGGAGGGCAGGACTAAGTCAGTAATCAGTATCCTGCATTTGGTTATACAACCCAGGTTAGCATTCAGAAAACTGTGTCAAGAGGAAGTCTCACAACTTGAGGCTGGACTCCATTTAAAAAAGTAGTCTCCAAGAGATCCAACTGATTTGACAATGAGCAGGGGAACATTAGAAGTCAGTTCAGAGAAGAGTAGACTACAAAAGAGCTGTTGCCAAGAGCTCTGGAAAGCTCCCTTCACATCCAAGTATAGAGACGGGTCATAAAGAGAAAGTTCCCTCTACCTTTTATTCTGGTTCCCTGTGTAGTTTGTAGGCGTGCACAATGATTGCCTCTTTTGTAGCCTCCTAATTTCATCAGAATTTAAATGTAAATAAAGGTGCTTAAGTCTTGTAGGAAAAGCTGCCTGACTCCATTTCAAAGGTCATGACCTGACTCGTGTAAGGCATCCTGGCATTTTATGATGTTTTGGTGCTAAAACCTGCAGTAGTTACACTGTATTAGTTAGTGTTGTTGCTGTCCCCTGCATTCCCTATGTTTTTGTTTTATGCTGGCCTTGAAACATTTCAAGCCATAGTAAGTGCCCCACTGTTTTCTATAGTTTAAAGTGTATGTAAGTTAGAAAAAAAGTATTTTTAGAGAATACAGGGACTACAGAGGACTGGAGGAGGGCAGATGTGATTCCCCTTCACAAAAGTGGGAGCAAGGCAGAAGCAGGAAACTACAGACCTGTAAGTTTGACCTCAGTGGTGGGGAAAATGATGGAATCACTTCTGAAAGAAAGAATTGATTAGTACCTCGAGGCCAGCAGGGCACAGGACCCAACGCAGCATGGATTTACAGCAGGAAGGTCATGTCAGATGAATCTAATTGATTTCTTTGACTGGGTGACCAAAGTAATAGACCAGGGAGGGGCTGTGGATATGGCCTACCTAGACTTGTAAGGCATTTGACACAGTCCCACAAAGATTAATAATCAAGTTAGCCAGCCTGGGAGTGGGTCCCAGGGTGGTAGCCTTGGTAGCAAACTGGTTGCACAACAGGACACGGAAGGTAATAGTGAATTGAACACATTCCGAAGAAAGGGGGGTTACTAGTGGAGTACCTCAGGGCTCAGTACTGGGTCCAGTCCTCTTTAACATCTTTATAGGTGACATTGCAGAGGGTCTGAAGGGAAAGCTATGCCTCTTTGCAGATGATACAAAGATCTGTAACAGAGTTGATACACAAGAGGGGGTAGAAAAGATGAGAAGAGACTTGGCAAGGTTGGAGGAATGGTCAGACATATGGCACTTAGATTCAATGCAAAGAGTGCAAAGTAATGCCTGGGAAACAAAACCCAGGAGAAGAGTACACAATAGCAGGGGAGATACTAACAACAACAAAAATGGAAAGGGACCTGGGGTATTCATATCAGATGACCTAAGGTGGGTAAGCAATGTGAAAAGTCGGTAAGGAGAGCCAGGGGGATATTGGGATGCATAGGAAGGGGCATCACAAGTAGAAAAAGGGAAGTGGTTATCCCTCTATACAGACAGTTGGTGAGACCCCATCTGGAGTACTATGTGCAGTTTTGGAGACCTCATCTATGCAAGGACATAGACAGAATGGAAGAGGTCCAGAGGAGGGCAACTAAAATGGTGCAGGGTCTGCAGCAGAAACCATATGAAGAGAGACTGAGAGAGCTTAATATGTATACTCTTGATGAAAGGAGGGACAGGGGGGACATGATAGAAATGTTTAAGTACCTCAAGAAACAACAAAGTCCAGGAGGGTAGCATCTTTCAGAAAAGAGATGTGTAAGAACAAGGGGCACAATTTAAAGATAGAGAGGGCGGCTCAGGGTAATGTGAAGAAATTCTTTTCAAGGAGAAGTGGTGGATACATGGAACAGCCTTCCTGAGGAGGTTGTTGGGTCTAAAACAGTGGGAAATTCAAACATGCATGGGACAGACACAAGGCAATTGTAGTGGGGGTGGCAGGAAGTAAGCTGTTGGTTAACTAGAATCTGCAGCTTATCCAGTAGGTAGGGAAATGGGCAGACTGGGTGGGCCAAGTGGTCCTTATCTGCCATCAAAGTCCATGTTTCTATGTTTCTATGTAACAGAACTGACTGAAAGTGTAACTTCTGCTGGCTTGTAAATGTATGCATCATCAACTGCCCTGATGCCTTGCATGAGTGGAGTCTAAAAAAATACAAGTTTTCACACCAGGGCAAAACAGAGTGAAGCAACCTCATTTATATTTTAATTAGGATGACATTAGGGGGATGCAAGAGAGGGAATCATTGTTTATGCCTACAAATTACACAGGTATACAGAAATAGGCTGGGGGGACTTTCCCTTTAACTAGTGATGTATCTGTTTTATACACTAGGACACCACACACTCTAGATTTGCAGGCAGAGAATATATTTCTGGAAAAACATGATGATAGAAAACTTGTACCGGTGGACTTCATCCTCCAGGCATGTGAGTTCATTCTTACATATAATTATTTTGTGTTTAATGGAGAGTACTTCCACCAGCTCAGGGGCACTGTGATGGGAGCCACAGTGGCACCTTCATATGCAAATCTGTCCCTGATTTGGTGGGATGAAAAATTTTATTTATGAAGACAAACCCATGCATTGAGGGTGTTGCCCACTGGAACTGCTTTATTGATGATATTTTTTTGTATTTGGCAAGGATACCAAGGAAGAAGCATAGATTTGTTCAGTTGTTAAATGTTAACAACTGCAATCTACAATTCAACCTTACGGTATCTAAGAGGAAAATAGAATTTTGGATCTTAAACTGGAAATAGATCATAATGGCCAACTGCACTCAAAAAAAAAATATATATATATATATATAGTCAACATCTGGAAATACTCTGCTGTGAACAGAAAGTGGCCTTTCACTAGAACTGATAAATAGCACCCTATTGGGACAATTCACCATGTTGAAAAGAAATTGTTCAGCTGAGGAACAATTTACCAGGCACGTGCCAGAAATGGCTCAGAGATTTCTGGATAGAGATTATTCTCAGAGGATAGAGAAGTGAGCAATCACTCAAAAGTCACAAATGAAAAGAGAGGATTTGTTAAAATCTAAAAACAACAAAGATTTAATAACAAAAATAACCCATCAACAACAGTGCACATGGTTTAACAAAAAGCTGTACAAATAAAGAGTATAATAAAACAGAATTGCACTATTTTAAAGGGTGACAACAAAACATCATATTTATTTACAAGTGTCACAATTGCAGTACATGTCGATATGCTATGACTGATAAATTCCCAATGGCACCAAATATGGCTGAGAAATCCATTGAAATATATCAGTTTGTGAGCTGCAGCACAGAGTATGTTGTGTATGCTGCCTGGTGTTCCTGTCCAAAGTTATATGTGGGCAGGACCACCAAGCAGCTTTGCACAAGGATCCAGAAACATGTTTATGCTGTATTGAAGGGTCAGCTATCTAATGCATTGGGTGCAAATTTAAAAAAAATCATGATAATAATCCTAATAATTTACACTTCACAGGATTACAAATGGTGAAACTTGAAGAATTAGGAGGTCCTCAGTTGCTGCGACTGTTGCAGAAGGAGTTGTGGCAGACCTTTCATTTGAAGAAATTAGTACCACACAGCCTGAATGAAGTTTTACATTTCAGACCTTATATATAATGTAATATACTTGTTATTGTATAAATGTAATTTGTAAAAGAGAATGTCTTTTCTCAATTATGCTATCCAATAAATATGATGATGATGACTACATAGTTTGTCTAGGTAGCCTATTAATCACTGATTTGCATAGAATGTGCAATGTATTTAAATTTATTTTAGTAGTATGTTTGCAACATCAATAATTTGGATATCTGGAAGTTGCTTCTGAAGATAAGCAGTACTAAACAATGTGGAATCCAATGTGAAACAATGATCTATAAATATCTAAACAGCACTGTGAAGAAGAAACAAATGCATAATCTTGTTTATTGATGACTAAGCTATATGTAGAATTCTTTTTGCTGTCTTGTTTTCTATCTTTTCACAGTTCAGCATTTAATTATTGATGATGTGAAGTTTACTGCTGAGATGTTTGGAAGGCATGTCAGAAGCCATGTCTAATGCAAGATACAGTAATAGAGTATTTAAATGTGATTCACATTGCAATATCTAGTGTGTTAGAAAGTGCTATTTGCAATGTATCCATTTCTGTATATTAATAATAGAGGCATATCCACTTTGTCATGTTGATTGCAGATTTAAATGATTGTGTGTTAAAATATTCAGTATTTGACAATTGTATGTATAGGTTAAACTTACTATAGAATCAAGCCAATCCATAGTTGGGTGGGACTCTGAGTGCATTATTAATAATTTGTGTGGTCTGAGGTTAAATAAGGGGCAACCTTTAAATCTCTGTTTAATTCCTGAGATTTTTAATCACTTCATTCACAAAGCCTTCTTTTACATTGGTACCATATGTACCAATGTACCAATATGTGCCTGCATTAATTCAACTGGAACCCACAAAGAAATTCATTCAATCGGAACATGGGCACTGACACCGGGAAGTTCAAGTGAGGGCTCTGCCCCCCTGACCGTTTTTTCAATAGTGCCATCAGTGTCTGTCTGTAACTGCAGTCAGTCAGGCACAGCAATGACGGCCGGTGGTATCTTGTTTGAATTAAAAGTTAGGGAGGCAGTTCTTGGTGGGCTCAGGCGGGGCGGCTGGCAATATGCCATGATTGCATTGGTGTGTGTTAGGGCAGGAGGTGGGTGGAGGAGGGTGTGTTCTCCCTCCCAAATCCCATCATGTGGCATTTGCCATGTGGCACAGCACGTCTTTGGTGCCAGTTTGTCTCCCTGAGACAGAGAAGAGCCACCATTTTGTGACTGTCAGCTCAGCCACCCTGCCAGTGCCACGCAATTACTTCAGCCGCTCCGGGCTGCTTGCCTCCATCCTTCACTCTCCCTCCACACCGTAGCAGCAAGAGGGACCTGCATTGACAACAACAGCAGCACCCTGCCCGGCCATAGGGAGAAGGGAAGACAGACATCAGCACAGTCACATGCCTAGCCCAACCAGACAGAGCATCAACAGCCTCCAGTCCTCGGGGCTCCACGTCCGCTTCCCTCCCCTGCCATGGAGAGAAAGGTAAGAGGCTGCTGCAGTATGCAGAATACAGCTCGCTTGGGGATTTTATTAGAGTTGGCAAGCTGCACTTGTTTGTCCACCATTAGCTGCACAGAATGCAGCACTTTTCTATACCAGCAACCCAGATGGCACTCTGGAGGGCCGGGGGTGATTGACAGTTACTGTACAGTTGTATGTCCACACAAAACAAGTGTCCGATGATGGTGAAAATAGATGGGGGTAGATTGAAACTGTGAAAATCCTGCTTGGTGTAGCATGGAGCACTGGGGCTAGGGCTATTAAAATAAATCTCACTGCATGCATGGAACAGAGATGGCAGGGGCCTTGGTGTTCAGCTGAGTAATCTGCAGGCTACTGAGAAGCGGTTGAGAGGAACCGTGTGTCCCACTGTGGTGGTCGAAGAGAGTGCTGTTGGGGAACATGAAGTGAACCAGCAAAATTGCTGAATTATTCAATATCTGACTGTTTTTGTGTGGTAGTTCTACTAGGGGTGCTGTGGTGTTTCTCCCTATGTTATCAATTCCTGTAGCAGTGTCCTCTCCCAACAAAGATGGCAATTTAAATACTTCCACCTCAGATTTAATGTACCTGGAAATAAAATTTGGGTCTTGAGCGGGGATGTTATCAGGGGATCAAATGACAATCCAGCAGTGGATACGCCTTAGGAACAAATGACAACTGTTGATGGTGAGGAGTGAGTCCAGATGGAATCAGGGGCTATATGTGGGGCCCAAAGGAGTGGGTGCTGAGGGGCAGGGGAATGAGAAAAAAAGATTAAACAATGAGCTGATATTTATATTTTAAAACAGCTTTTACAGAAAAAAAATTTTTTATTTAAAAGTTTCACCAGGAAAGGCGTATTGAGCAGTAAATGCCCATTCCCAGTCCCAGATGCGTCCTGGGGGAGCGGGGATGGGGATTACAGGCAAGAAAAGAACCAAACAGTATAAGAATGACAAATATAGCATAATAATGGATTAGATGAAAGCACAAGGAATGACCCAGCCAGTGTTCAGAAGTGGAAAAGATGAGTGGGGGCATTTGGGATCTACTGTACATATCCCATCATGCATTATGGGTAATGAGAACTTTGGAGTATAAAAGGGGAATTTTTTTTTTTGCTGTCATTTTGTGCTCCTGTTGCTGTAGCCCTTCATCTGGAGGGAGCCCCCTGTCCTCCCCCAGTGTCCACCAGCCGGTGATGACCATTAACCCCAGTGCTCCCCCCCAGCTCCCCAAGCCCCGCTGAAGACCAGATCCAGTGTGGCCAGCACCATGACTAGCCAGGAGCGGACCTGCAAGACACCCTCCATCAAAGGCGACAGCAACCTTTTCTCCTCCATTCTTTCCCCTTCGGAGAAGGAGCGTGCAATGATTGCAGTGTCTGAAGTGTGCATGCTCTCATGTGCGTTCCTCCAGGTGTCTACCCTATCTCAGCCCACATCAACAGTGTTGGCACGCTGCCTCCCAGCCTCTGCTAGGGGCCAGTCATACTGACCACTGGCACCCCCCTTTCCTGGAGGAGAGTAGTCCCTGGGATGCTTAATCTTTCTCCTCCCTTGCCGACCTCTGGCAGCTGATGCTCATTCTCAAAAACAGGTCACTGGTGTGGTGTGAGGTGTGCTGTCCAGGGTTAAAAAGAGGAACATATCTGGTGTGTGTGGCAGTTGGAATGCACAGTACATATCCCATCTTGCATTTTGGATGAGTGGGAGCTGCGGGGTTAAAAAGCAGAACATTCTACCCAGTGTGGGGTAGTCGGAATGTACTGAACTTTTTCCATCATACATTGTGGGTAACTAGGAACTGTGGAGTTAAAAAGAGGAACAGTCCATCTGGTATGGGACAGTTGGGATGTGCAGTACATATACAGTACCATCCTGAATTGTGGGTAACTTGGAACTTTGGGTCTTAAAAGTGGAATGTTCTGTGTGGTGTGGCGCTGTTGGGATGTACAATAAATATCCCAGAAGGTGGGTGAATGGGAACTTGGAAAGGCTTAGTAAGGAGAGGCCGCCTTGCCACTCCTCTGTGTGGATGCATGCGTTGTTGAATAGTGTGGGGCCGATGGTGTGACTTAGTGTGTGGTGTGGGTGGTCGGCCATCGGTGGGACTCAGACCTGACCATGCTGCAATAAATCTGGGAGTGGAGCCAGGGAGACTGGCTGGGGCGGGGCATGGGCAGCAGGAGCATGACTCGGTTGACTTGGGGTGGGACTCTGAGCAAGAAGCAAGCAAAGCAACCGGTCCGTGCAGACAGCGTGGCCGGCTGCCGACATGGAGCAAGTGACAAGTTACAAGTCTGAGGCAGCGGACAGAACAGAAGTAAGCTGAACCACAGTAATACAGGAAAGTTTTGGTACCATTCTATAATTTCAATGGTGCTGTTTATACTGTGCAATCTTTAAGTATAAGTTATAACCCTCAAAATGCACCACAGAACACCACAAACCCCAGAGCTTCTAGGGGCCTTGGCAGCCCCAGATCCCAGCATTAGTTGAGACCCCGGGAAAAACAAAAGTCGGCTCCTATGAATTGTAAAGGCTTTGCCTGGAGTTCAGTGGCCAAGCAGCCAGTCACTCCCACTTCCTGAGCTATATAAGCAGTTCCTCTCAGCCTCATTGTGAAGCATTTTTTCTTTGCAGCCGAAGGCTCTGTCTGTCTGTCCTTTGAGCTGATTGGGGCCTACACCCTCCCCCCCACTCCACTGCTTCTGTTTGTCTGCTGGCTTCTGTGTTTCTTTCCTGTTTCTGGTTTGTATTTTGCCTTTGACTGTGCGTGCTTCTTCTGTCTTTGTCCTCTGTTTTGTGTTTGTGTGTCCTTGGTTTTGTTTTTTTGGGGGGGCTTTGTTTCTAAACTCCTGGCATACTGCTCCTTCCGAGCTCATACTACTTGATTTCAGTTACTCACAACTTGAATTGCTTTCAGTTACAATACTCAAATGCCTTGCAATGCAACTGCAAACATTATCTGTGTGTTCAGCTCAGCCATAGGTGTTTTCCATGTTGCATACTTAATTGCTTTCATCTGATTCTGGCTCATACTGAACCCTGGCTATACAGCTGAATCATGCTCAACTCATTCTACTTGCCTCATTACTGCAGTTCATTGTACTGCCTGTGGCAGCTGCTGTCAGAGTACTGTGCCTCCTTTGTTTTATGTTTATTGCAGTTTGCAACTTGGTGTACTCAGTACAGATGCTGCTTCTATGTTTGTACACCTGCTTCAAGCTCTGTGCCTTGCTATGCAGTTCAGTCCTGTTATTCCCTTTTTACACTGCTGTTCTACTCTGAGGTTAGCTAAAGCTCCTGCTGAGGCTATAAAATTAGCTTTAATATCTGCATATGGTTCTCGACCCATCCATCGCTTCCTTGTTTGTCCTACGGTGGGGACTGGGAGGTGTTTGGGGAGTCGTGGCCAATGTGGCTAATTATTTCTGTTCTAAATCCTGTCTTCGCTGCCGAAAATCCTCAGAGTTTGTCACTTGATTTGGCTTTGGAAATGCCTGGCTGGCTTGACCCACTATTCAGTGCTGTTTCATTGCCTATGTTATGCAGACCTCCATGCAGGTCCACTTATTACTACTGTTTACTGACCTACATGCAGGTCCACACTTGCTTACACAATCGTTGCTCCTTGCTTACGCAAACCATTGCTTAATGCCTGCTGCCATCCCCTCAGCTTCAGCCTCTGGGATTCTGCTGCACTCAATTCTGCATTCGACCTTGCAAGGTCTCAGCACTCAATGCTCATTACAATCTCAGCATGCCATGCTCATTCAGCTCACCAGCTTTTCAGCTCTCAGTCAATTTCTGGGGCATGCCAGCCATTCTATTCTGGTGCAGGGTTCCCTCAGCCGATGGTCTCGCTCTACATTTAGTCCACATCTCGAGCATGTCCAACTTGGGGCGGGATCCTTCTCGCCTGACCCATAGCTGGGAATGTCCTCACCCCGGGCTTGGCTTTAGCTGCCTGCTACGTGACAGCAGCTCCTGGTGTAGAATTTAAGACTAGCGGTGAATGGTGGAAAAAGTTACCTCCTTTGGCTCTAGTGTTCCACTTTAACAGTTAGCCATTGACTTTAATGGTTTCCCTAGCAAAGCACCTTCACCGCATTCTCCTTGTGACTGCCTCTGGTTCACCTGGTTTGATTTAGGGTGGGTAGGCCAGGTGAGTGCCTCAGCAGTCGTTGCTCTCCTTCTGCACCTTGGTTGCATGTATTGTTGCAGAGTTTTCTTGCAACCTTCCATGGTGTTCCTGCTAGAGGGTTTGAGTGAGAGCCTTCCTCCAAATTGGAATATTTTCCACCTCCCTTTAATTGGGTTTTCCAAATTGTAGCTGCAGAGCCATCACTAAATAAGCTATCCCAAGCCTGGAGGAAAGGCGACCTAGGCCTTGGATCCCCAGAGATTTCCTCCTCATAGGGTTCTTTTTCTCTCTTCCGTTGCCTCAGGTCATAACTCTTAGTTATCATAGTAGTGTCCCCTATTTTCTTTAGGTAGGTTCCGCTGTTGGATGGAGGTGGAGGATGTCCTGCCATTCCCTCTCTCCTTAGGGGATCCCCTAATCAACACAAACCATTAGTATCATGCTGTGCAACCTGGGTATTTCATTACATTATCGAACTGAGCATGTCATTATGTCATCAAACTGTCTATGCTTCTCTACTACTATGTCACAGTTACTGCTACTCCATCACAGTTACTGGCTTACTCATATGCTTCGTGTTGCCTCCTTCTTTGGGGTATGATTGTATTGCATTTCTTTTGGGGATTCCTAAGGTACCTTTAGCCACAGAAATCATCCCGTGGCACCTCTAGGGGTGGAACCCTCTCTGATGGTTCCTTGCCTTTCATACCCCTACAAGGTGGTAATTCCTGTGGAACAGAGAGTGCGAACGGCCAAAACCAAACTAACACAGTTGCACAGGCATAACACTATACTGACTGCATAGGACAGTGAATTGGAAAGGCTTTGCCTGGAGTTCAGTGGCCAAGCAGCCAGTCACTCCCACTTCCTGAGCTATATAAGCAGTTCCTCTCAGCCTCATTGTGAAGCATTTTTTCTTTTCCTCACCATCCTCCCCTTCTCTTCCAGCGGCAGCACTTCTCTCCTTAGGGGGATTCATAAGGAACCTTTAACCATGGGAATCGTCTTGTGGCACCTCTAGGGGTGGAACCCTCTCTGAGGGTTCCTTGCCTTTCGTACCCTTACAGGGTGGTAATTATTCTGGAATAGAGAGTGTGAATGGCCAAAACCAAACTAACACAGCTGCACAAGCATAACACTATACTGGCTGCATAGGACAGTGAATTAAATGTGTCATAAAAAATGGAACCAGTGTGTTGATTTTCTCAATAAATGGAGCCATGGCCAGACTGTCAGTGCAGTGGTAGCGTCTCAGCTTCTGGTGCTGCCGATCCATGTTTGGGAATGAGCACAGTGTGGCAGAGGGTCAGCCTGAGGGAGGTAAAGTAGTAGCAAGAGACATTGTCAGATATTTCCAGATATTTCTCGAAATTTCTAAAGAGTTTATTTCTGCTGCCTTGACTGTGGAATTGGAGAAAGCAAGAGCTTTCTCTAGAAATATCACATACATTTCAGAAAATATCGGACAATGTCTCTGGCTGTGACTGTAGGATGAGCACCCCACAGATTGTTCTTCTCGGGGGGGGGGGAGCTGTGGCTTCCCGGCACAAGAGTGACACTCTGCGGAGGCTGTGTGTACACCAACCAGGACCACATGTAAGTTGGGGGGAGGTATCAGCAGACATCTGCAGGATGTGTACAGAAGCGCACACATCCTGTGCTGATGTCATTGCACATCTGTATCTCCCAGAGGAAACCTAAGGTGAAATATCTGGGGCCAGAAGCATTGGGATGCCCTTAGACCTCCACCTGAATAATGCCTCCTCAGGTCTAAGCCTCAGCTGGGGCCTCAGGTGGATCTCATTCTCTCGCTTCAGGGAGCCTTGCTGCAGGGGGCAAGCTGAGGTCCTCCCACTCTGGGTGGCCTGGTGGGGATGCCGGGTGGAATGTCCAGGCACTGAAAGAGGGTACATCCTCCCCTGCACAAGCCCTAGTGGCATAAAGAAAGTTTTAAAAAATCAATCAATCAATAAAAAGTATATGGAGCATTTAAAAGGCACTCAGGGCATAACAAGCTTTGCCACCTAATGAAGAAGTAATGGATCTCACTTCATAGGTGAGATGGTGCTGGTCTCCTTTTAGGTTTGGTATTTCAGGTTTAGCCAGTAAGGTACAGGTGCAGGCTAAATGCCTTTTATAAATTGCATGTTTTGCACTTCACAATTGTGAGCACTACAATTTCAGTTGTGGCTCATAGTAGCTGCTGTTTGCACTTTATTCTAAAGTGAATGTTTGTCGTTAATATAGTGAACACTGTATTTATATATTAAATGAATTGGATTGTGGTATGGGAATTTTAGCTGTGTCTGCATCATCCTTTCAGGTTGTCTCAGACGTAGAGATGTTGTGAAATTTTGCCTTCATGGGTAAATATGTGGCAATGTCACAAAATTGGGTCTTTGCGAACAACTTGCAAGTGACCATACTTCATCAAATTTGGGACATAGTTCACTTTGTAAAACTGGGGAGGCACTTTGCTAATGAAGTCACCTCTACTATAAACAAGCATTTTTCAATGCCGAATGTTGATTGCGTTGGTCTGCTGAGCTCGCTCAGTGGCCCTGTGTCACTCGCATGTTCTGTTTCTCCAGGTGCTGCAGGCTGCACCTTTGTACGGGGCTCCTGGCTTCATTGGCACATTTTTCATTGCCCACAAAGAAATCTGCAGCTGTTCTGACAGAGCTGTGTTGAGGTGGGTCACTCGCCCTCTCTCAGTCGCTCATTCTGTTTCTACTGGCATTGCAGGCTGCCCTTTTGTACTGGGCTCCTGCCTCTGTTGGTGGCTTTTTCTGCCCATAAAGAAATGTGCAACAGTACTGACACAGGTCCATTGAGCTTCCTCACTCCCGGTCTCTCGCTCGTTCCATTTCTGCCGGCGCTGCAGGCTGGCCTTTTGTACAGGGCTTCTGCCTGCGTTGCTGCCTTTTTCTGCACATAAAGCAATCTGCAGCAGTCACGATAGAGGTCTGTTGAGCTCACTCACTCCCCCTCTTTCACTCACTCATTGTGTTTGTCCTGGCATTCTGGCTGCCCTTTTGTACTGGACTTCTGCCTGCGTTGGCACCTTTTTCTGGCCACAAAGAAATCTGCAGCTGTCCCGGCACAGCTCCGTTGGGGTCGCTCTCTCCGCTTGTCTCACTATCTCATTCTGTTTCTCCTGGTGTTTCAGGATGCTCTTTTGTACTGGGCTTCTGCCTGCATTGGCAGGTTTTGCTTCCCACAAAGAAATCTGCAGCTGTCCTGACACAGCTCCGTTGAGGTGGGTCACTCCCCCTCTGTCACTCGCTCATTCTGTTTCTGCTGGCACTGCAGTCTTCCCTTTTGTACTGGGCTCCTGCTTCTGTTGGCGGCTTTTTCTACCCACAACGAAATCTGCAGCAGTCCTGACATAGGTCCATTGAGGTAGCTCACTCCCCCATCTCACTTGCTCGTTCCGTTTCTGCCGGCGCTGCAGGCTGGCCTTTTGTACTGGGCTCCTGCCTGCGTTGCCGCTTTCTTCTGCCCACAAAGAAATCCACAGCAGTCATGATAGAGCTCCATTGAGCTTGCTCACTGCCCCTCTCTCACTGGCACGTTGTGTTTGTCCTGGCACTGCAGGCTGCCCTTTTGTACTGTGCTTCTGCCAGCATTGGCACCTTTTTCTGCCCACAAAGAAATCTGCAGCTGTCCCGACAGAGCTCTGTTGAGGTTGCTCACTCCGCCTGTCTCATTCGCTCATTCCGTTTCTCTTGGCTCTGCAGACTGCTGTTTTGTAGTGGTCTCCTGCCTCTGTTGGCACCTTTTTCTGCCCACAAACAAATCTGCAGCAGTCCTGACAGAGCTCCGTTGAGCTTGCTCAGTCCCCCTCTCTCACTCGATCATGCCGTTTCTGTCAGTGCTGCAGGCTGCCCTTTTCTACTGGGCTCCTGCCTGCATTGCCGCCTTCTTCTGGGCACAAAGAAATCTGCAGCAGTCATGATAGAGCTCCACTGAGCTCGCTCCCTCACTCTCCCTGTCTCACTTGTTTGTTCTGTTTGTTCCGCCACTGCAGACTGCCATTTTATACTGGGCACCTGCGTGCATTGCTGCCTTTTTCTGCCCATGAAGAAATCTGCAGAAGTCCCAACAGAGCTCCGTTGAGCTCACTCACTCCCCCTCCCTCACTCACTCACTCATTCTGTGTCTCCCACTGCTGCTGGCTGCCCTTTTGTACTGGGTTCCTGCCTGCATTGGCGGCTTTGTCTGTCCAGAAAGAGATGTGCAGCAGTCCTGACACAGCTCCGTTAAGGTCGCTCACTCGCCCGTGGTCACTCACTCGTTCCATTTCTGTGGGGGCTGCAGCCTGGCCTTTTCTACTAGGCTCCTACCTGCATTGCCACCTTTTCCTGCCCACAAAGAAATCCGCAGTAGTGATGATAGACCTCCGTTGAGCTCGCTCACTCCCCCTCTGTCACTTGCTCAATCTGTTTCTCCAGGCGCTGCAGGAGGCCCTTTTGTACTGGCCTCCTGGCTGCATTGGCACCTTTTCCTACCCACAAAGAAATCCGCAGCTGCCCCGACAGAGCTCCATTGAGGTCGCTCACTCTCCCTGTCTCACTCGTTCATTCTGTTTCTCATGGTGCTGCAGGCTGCCCTTTTGTACTGGGCTTCTGCCTCTATTGGCAATTTTTTCTACCCACAAAGAAATCTGCAGCAGTTTCGACAGAGCTCCGTTGGCCTCACTCACTCCCCCTGTCTCACTTGCTCGTTCTGTTTCTGCCCACGGTGCAAGCTGCCTTTTTGTACTGGGCTCCTACATGAATTGCCGCCCTTTTCTGCCCACAAAGAAATCTGCAGCAGTCATGATAGAGCTCCGTTGAGCTCGCTCACTCACTTCCCCCTCTCATGTGTTTGTTCTGTTTCTCCCGCCGCGGCAGGTTGCCCTTTTGTACTGGTCCCTGCATGCATTGCTGCCTTTTTCTGCCCACAAAGAAATCCACAGCAGTCCCAGCTGAGCTCCGTTGAGCTCACTCACTCCCCCCTTTACTCACTCATTCTGTGTCTCCCACTGCTGCAGGCTGCCCTTTTGTACTGGGTTCCTGCCTGCATTGGTGGCTTTTTCTGCCCACAAACACATCTGCAGCAGTCCTGAGAGAGCTCCATTGAGCTCGCTCACTCCCCCTCTCTCAGTTGCTCGTTACGTGTCTGCCGGCGCTGCAGGCTGGCCTTTTGTACTGGGTTCCTGCCTGCATTGCCGCCTTTTCCTGGCCACAAAGCAATCTTCAGCAGTCACAATAGAGGTCTGTTTAGCTCACTCACTCCTCCTCTTTCACTCGCTTATTGTGTTTGTCCTGGCATGCTGGCTGCCCTTTTGTACTGGACTTCTGCCTGCATTGGCACCTTTTTCTGGCCACAAAGAAATCTGCAGCTGTCCCGACACAGCTCCGTTGAGGTCACTCTCTCCGCCTGTCTCACTCTCTCATTCTGTTTCTCCTGGTGTTTCAGGCTGCTCTTTTGTACTGGGCTTCTGCCTGCATTGGCAGGTTTTGCTTCCCACAAAAGAAATCTGCAGCTGTCCGACACAGCTCCGTTGATTGGGTCCTCCCCTCTGTCCTTTCGCTCATTCTGTTTCTGCTGGTACTGCAGGCTGCCCTTTTGTACTGGGCTCCTGCTTCTGTTGGTGGCTTTTTCTGCCCAGCGAAATCTGCAGCAGATCTGACACAGGTCCATTGAGGTAGCTCACTCCCCCGTCTCACTTGCTCGTTCCGTTTCTGCCGGCGCTGCAGGCTGGCCTTTTGTACTGTGCTCCTGCCTGCGTTGCCGCTTTCTTCTGCTCACAAAGAAATCCACAGCAGTCATCATAGAGCTCCATTGAGCTTGCTCACAGCCCCTCTCTCACTCGCTCATTGTATTTCTCCTGGTGCTGCAGGCTGCCCTTTTGTACTGTGCTTCTGCCAGCATTGGCACCTTTTTCTGCCCACAAAGAAATCTGCAGCTGTCCCGACAGAGCTCTGTTGAGGTTGCTCACTCCGCCTGTCTCACTTGCTCATTCTGTTTCTCCTGGCACTGCAGGCTGCTATTTTGTAGTGGTCTCCTGCCTCTGTTGGTGCCTTTTTCTGCCCACAAACAAATCTGCAGCAGTCCCGACAGAGCTCCGTTGAGCTTGCTCAGTCCCCCTCTCTCACTCAATCATGCCGTTTCTGTCGGTGCTGCAGGCTGCCCTTTTCTACTGGGCTCCTGCCTGCATTGCCGCCTTCTTCTGGGCACAAAGAAATCTGCAGCAGTCATGACAGAGCTCCGTTGAGCTCGCTCCCTCACTCCCCCCCTCACTTGTTTGTTCTGTTTGTTCCGCCACTGCAGGCTGCTGTTTTATACTGGGCACCTGCATGCATTGCTGCATTTTTCTGCCTACAAAGAAATCTGCAGAAGTCCCAACAGAGCTCCATTGAGCTTACTCACACCCCCTCCCTCACTCGCTCGTTCTGTGTCTCCTGCTGCTGCTGGCTGCCCTTTTGTACTGGGTTCCTGCCTGTGTTGGTGGCTTTGTCTGCCCAGAAAGAGATGTGCAGCAGTCCTGACACAGCTCCGTTGAGGTTGCTAACTCGCCCGTGGTCACTCACTCTTTCCATTTCTGTGGCGGTTGCAGCCTGGCCTTTTGTACTGGGCTCCTGCCTGCATTGCTGCTTTTTCCTGCCCACAAAGAAATCTGCAGTAGTGATGATAGACCTCCGTTGAGCTCGCTCACTCCCCCTCTGTCACTCATTCAATCTGTTTCTCCAGGCGCTGCAGGCAGCCCTTTTGTACTGGCCTCCTGGCTGCATTGGCACCTTTTCCTGCCCACAAAGAAATCCGCAGCTGCCCCGACAGAGCTCCATTGAGGTCACTCACTCTCCCTGTCTCACTCGTTCATTCTGTTTCTCATGGCACTGCAGGCTGCCCTTTTGTACTGGGCTTCTGCCTCTATTGGCATTTATTTCTGCCCACAAAGAAATCTGCAGCAGTTTCGACAGAGCTCCGTTGGCCTCACTCACTCCCCCTGTCTCACTTGCTCATTCTGTTTCTGCCTGCAGTGCAAGCTGTGTTTTTGTACTGGGCTCCTACCTGCGTTGCCACCCTTTTCTGCCCACAAAGAAATCTGCAGCAGTCACGATAGAGCTCCGTTGAGCTCGCTCACTCACTCCCCCCCTCACTTGTTTGTTCTGTTTCTCCTGCCGCTGCAGGTTGCCCTTTTGTACTGGCCCCTGCTTGCATTGCTGCCTTTTTCTGCCCACAAAGAAATCTGCAGCATTCCCAACTGAGCTCCATTGAACTCACTCACTCACTCCCCCCACTCGCTCATTCTGTGTCTCCCACTGCTGCAGGCTGCCCTTTTGTACTGGGTTCCTACCTGCGTTGGTGGCTTTTTCTGCCCACAAACACATCTGCAGCAGTCCTGAGAGAGCTCCGTTGAGCTCGCTCACTCCTCCTCTCTCAGTTGCTCATTCCGTTTCTGCCGGCTTTGCAGGCTGGCGCTTGTACTGGGCTCCTACCTGCATTGCTGCCTTTCCTGGCCACAAAGAAATCTGCAGCAGTCACGATACACCTCCATTGAGCTCGCTCACTCCCCCTCTCTCACTTGCTCATTCTGTTTGTCCCGGCACTGCAGGCTGCCCTTTTATACTGGGCTCCTGCCTGCGTTGCCACCTTTTCCTGCCCACAAAGAAATCCGCAGCTGTCCCGACAGAGCTCCATTGAGGTCGCTCTCTCACTCCCCCTGTCTCACTCACTCATTCTGTTTCTCCTGGCACTGCAGGCTGCCCTTTTGTACTGTGCACCTGCCTCTGCTGGCATTTTTCTCTTCCCACAAAGAAATCTGCAGCAGTCCTGACACAGCTCCATTGGCCACACTCACTCCCCCTGTCTCACTTGCTCGTTTTGTTTCTGCCGGCGCTGCAGGCTGCCCTTCTGTACAGGGCTCCTGCCAGCACAGCCACCCTTATCTGCCCACAAAGAAATTTGCAGCAGTGATGATTGAGCTCTGTTGAGCTAGCTCAGTCCCCCTCTCTCGCTTGCTCATTCTGTTTGTCGCACAGCTGCAGGCTGCCCTTTTGTACTCAGGCCTTGCATGCATTGCTGCCTTTTTCTGCTCACAAACAAATCCACAGCAGTCCCAACAGAGCTCCATTGAGCTCACTCACTCCCCCTCCCTCACTCGCTAATTCTGTGTCTCCCGGTGTTGCAGGCTGCCCTTTTGTACTGGGCTCCTGACTGTGTTGTCACCTTTTCCTGCCCTCAAAGACATCCACAGCAGTCCTGACAGAGCTCAGTTGAGCTCGAACACTCCCCCCCTCAGTCGCTCGATCCTAATCTGTCCCAAACACTGATTTCTGAGAGCGACTGTGGTATTTTGCGCCAGAAATGCGGAAACACATTTCAGCCAGGATGTGAAAAATGACAGCTGTTCATTAGCAGAGGTCCTAAAATGGAGGTGTGAACAAGGAGGTGTGAACAAATGCCAGTGTTGAAAATCTGGCGTGAAAATATTACTAATTTGCAAACTTACAAGGGTGCGTGGCACCTGCACAACACACACTTGTAACACAGTTATTTTATGGAGTTTCATCACAACATTTTTAACATAGGCATTTTAGGACTTCTGCTCATGAACGGTCTCAGTGTGATTTTCTTAATATGTCCTGAACACTGATTTCCCACAGCAACCACGCTATTGTGCGCTGGAAGAGCAAAAACACATTTCGGCCAGGATGTGAAAAATGACATTTGCACTGTTCATAAGGAGGTGTGGATAAATGGCAATGCTGAAAATTTGGAGTCAAAATATTGCAAAGTTGCGAAGGTATGACTGTGCGTGGAAACTGCGCAATGCACATTCGTAACACACTCATTTTATGGACTTTCATCACTAAATTTTCAACATAGGCATTTTAGGACCTCTGCTAATGAACAGTGTCACTGTCCTTTTCATAATGTGTCCCGAACGCAGATTTCCCACAGCAAACACGCTATTCTGCGCCGGAAGTGCGAAAACACATTTCGGCCAGGATGTTGAAAATGACAGCTGTAGTGTTCATAAGGAGGTGCAGAAGAATGGCAATGTTGAAAATCTGAAATGACAGTATTATAAATTCGTGAACTTACTATCGTGCGTTCAAACTGAGCAACACACGCTTGTTACACGAGGTCCCTGCACCCTAATTGATACCCTCAAAGGTACACCATAGACAGCTATTGCTTAGGTATAGGTTACACTAATACTTAGGGCTAAGGGCATCTACCGTACAAGAGTAGATGTCAGGATATGGATGCATATTGTTGTAATCCACTTTGCTTGCTAATGCACACATATTATACCATGTATTTTCTGTCTATTTCTTACTTGTCAGATGCCAAGACACCTGTCCTTGAAGAATTATAATATGTAAGGCAACATTGCCATCCTTCGGTAATATGCACCACTACACTTGGTTATATAAGACTCTGTATAAGAACTTTTTTGTTCTAAAAACTGATGACTTTACAGAATTATATAATGTTATCTTGGACCATGGAGCCACCTCTAATTTAGCCAATAGAGCTAATCTCTGTAACTAGAAATGTTTCTATCTTTTGGTAACCATAGTAATTATCATAGGTATATAATGTAATGCATAGGCTTTACACCTCGGAGACCAGAGAAATCCCAAGAGACTACAGAGAAACCTCGAGGTGTAGGGAATGCTTAGCACTGGCTCCCGGTTCGTATTGGTAAGAACTGCTTAGGGCAACTGTGATTTATCCCTTTTGTAGTAATAAACTTGTTTATTACACAAATGCAACCTGTTTGTGATTTCTTGCATTCCCAATATCGTCAAGAATCTGAAAGTGAGATTCAGACCTCTCAACAAATTGGCGACCGTGGGCAGGTGATATTTGGTGTTTGTAAGTTTTTGCCTGTTGCTTAAACCTTTCCCTTTCCCAGGGGGACTGTAGGTGTACATTCCCGTATCACCTCTCCCGTTTTTAAAACCAGTTTATAGTCACTTGCAAAGTCTGGCTGATTTTTTGGGTGTGGCCAATGCCGTCTCGACCCACTCCATAGCAGTTTTGAATTGCAAGCCTGTAACTTCTACAGTAGCCCGGCCATGTTTAAAGTACTCGTGTTGTGGATCGATGAACAGCACGCTGTCTTTTTCACAGTTTGAATTTTCGTTCCCTCCCACACGATGGCCACAGTATCAGATATCTGCGCAGAACTGAGACTCGATGTCTCTAACTTCCTTGCCTCCCATGGAGGATGGGCTGACTTCGCGTGGGACGTAAGTCAATCCGAAAACCCTGTACTGGGGATTTCAACCAGTACTCAGAAACACAACAGTCAACCAATAAAGCCTACGCTAAAGGGTTGATGGTCGCTGCTCTCTACGCTGCTTTAGAAGCCTCCGCAGCGAGATTTAAAACTCTTGATCTGCAGAGCGCATCTCTTAAGCAAGAGATGGGTTTACAGGAAACTGAATGTATTAGACTGCAGCAGAACTTGGAGTCCAAGCTCCAAACTCTGTGAAATGAAAAGGATTCACTATTGCATCATTCAGCACAGGCTAGTGAACAAGAACTGTGTGGCTTAAAGCAGGAGTGTGAAAGTTTGAGACAGGATAAGAGTCAGGTTGTGCAAATGAATGATTTGTTGAGTGCTGCGAATGCTCAGTTGAGTGATGAAATGGGTGAGCTTCAGGACAAGATCAACCAGAGTGCGTAATGATTTAGAAATAGCCTATAGGGACAATCTGAATTGAGCCCGTGTACAAGTTTTGCAAAAAGCAGAAGCAGGATTAGGTTGACATGGATGTTGCAAGTGTGAATCATGATGAATGTAGAACTAAGATAGTGACACTGCGCCATCAGCGAGAGGTTCTGGCTGGCGTGTTAAGGCAATGGGAGGTGTGGCCCTGCCTTTCACTCGTCATCAGAAGGGAGTTATCTGATGATGACATTTCACAATACAATGCCCAGTCACACCCTATTATGGCCCAGACTCCCCACCCAGCCATCCACAGCATGGCGGGTCCCCACCAACTCCCAGGTCACACGTCGACGACGTTGTGACATTCATCATGGGAAACGCCAATATGGCAGCACCCATGATGGGGGGGAGCAGACTCAAGCCTGGTCCCGACGGCGCCTCCAGTAGCCGTTATTAATGTGGAAGACAGGCAAGAGATAGAAACTATGATTGATAGAGCATTAGGCAATGTCCCTCTTCCTGAAAGGAGCATGAAAGCTATTAAAAGCCAGATTCAACAGATTTTCCAAGAAGCTGGCACTCAGGAAGGTGTTGTCTGCACTGCAGCTGAAGCTGCAGCTCGTGCAGCCCTGGATGGTGCGCAAGATGCTTTACCTTTGCCTGATCGACCACCTATTAATCCCCTACAAATGGCCTACTCTGTTCACCAAATCGCTGACAGTATTGGTTGGGTGAGCCCGTCTGACAACCTCAGCTGTCACTTGGAAAAGGTGCGTTCTAAGTGCGAGATGCTCAGCCTTGCTGCAGAATATCAGGTCCAAATACTACGCCAGACCATCGATCCTGGTTTATGGGCCGAACTCCCTGAAGTTGTTCACCAGGATGGGAACGCTACCTTTGACAAGGTTGCAGCTGAGCTCATTTCGGCTCACAGCCCAGGTGTAGTAGGAGTGATGCTGGCATACCCCGTGAAGCAGGACGCAAAAGAAACTTCAGCGACTTACCACCAGAGACTCTGGATGGCCTACCGAGCAGGAAAACACCTGGCACAGAAGCTGGGATGTAGATCTTATTGAATATAGACTCTGTTCCTAGGAACATGATTCCAGCAGTAGAGAGAAGGTGAAACCAACCACTTACCCAAATATGGATAGGTTTGCTGATATTCTTGGAAAACTGAGAGGATGATCAACTGTACATCCAGTGATTTGGGTTCAGTTCAAGAAAGTAGCTACCGTGGAACCTGCTCCGGGACCCGACACATTATACCGTGGAAGGGCAAGCCCAAAGCCAGCAGACCAAACATCCGTCAGCCCTCCAGCTGGTAACCAACACCCCTAACACCCCAACAGGCCAACAACAACAACAGCAGTGGGGTGGGAACCAGAATTGGCTCAAGAACAGAGGCATAAGGGCAGAGGTAAGACATTACAGAGAATGGGTCCCTCATAGGAAGATAGCAGAAGAAGAGTGGAAATTTGAGGCTCCTGGGACATGTGCGCACTGTAGTGGATGCTGTTCCTGCACAGACCCTTGCAGCGGTACAACCGGCAGCCCAGGCCACAACTAGCCATGGAGATACCGGAAGTACAGGCCCTCAGGCCCACACAGGCCTGAACCCAGAAGCTCCTCCCTATATAGCCTCAGTACAGCACGGTGAAGTCATTCACGCAAGTCAGGCCCAACCTCTGCATGCTTCCAGCAATACGGATTGACAATTACAGGCCCCAGTCCATATTGTAAATAAGCTGGTCTTGGATACAAATGGAAGGCCCTGCACCGAGGCCGAGGTCGGGGGCCACCAACTAGTAGTCCTACTAGATACAGGTGCAGCTGTATCTGTACTACATATGAGAACACCGGACCCGTCCTTGGTCTACTGGACAGAAGACTAATATGTCAGGAGTCGATGGCACTAGGTTGCCTACGTACATGTTCTACCACTTACCCGGTAGAGCTAGGCCACTTGAAGGCCTCACATACTTTCCAACTGATGGTACTGCGATCATCCTAGTATCATGGGATCAACTTCCTTGCACCATATGGCTGTGTGGTTGATTTAGTTAACATGCTGTTAATACAGATTCAGGGTCAATACCATACAATCCTGATTCGATTCTGCGTAGTGGCAATGATATCTGCCAATGATAAAGAGTATGACATCATAGATTTGTTCAAGATCCATGAACTTTCCTAAACTCTTACCCATTCCTGCAACGACATTTGGAAGCATTTGCAGTCAACAAGCATGACTGTGGTAGAATGCACCGTCATTGAGATGCCAGGACCCGGCACATGAGAGGCAAGGCAGATATCCGTTCCCAACTGAGCCTTGCCTTCCTTAGAAATGATCAAGTCCTCCTCAAGCAAGGAGTAATCAGAACTTGTGTTTCTACTGCCAACTCCGCAGTATGGCCATGAAGAAATCCACAGGCACCTGGAGACTTACTATTGACTACAGGAAACTGAATCAGGTCACTCCAGCTGCTCCCACTGTTGCATCGGCACCGGATGCTATGACTTCTAACCCTGACCAGAAATGGTTCAGTGCCCTGGACATTCCAATGGTTTTGGTCATGCCATTGGCCCTTAAGAGTCAATATAAGTTTGCCTTCACCTTTGAAGGAAGACAGTACCACGTGGACTTGCTTGCCACAAGGATTCCATAACAGTCCATCCTCTTCCATCGCCACATGATGGATGCCTCAAGTTTCTCAACCCCAATGTCTCTTACAGTATGTGGATGACCTGTTGTTGGCCACAGCCATGCAGGAACAACATCTGGATCTCTTGAACAAACTACTGACTCTCATTCAGAGACAGGCCTGAAATGTAACCGGCAAAGCACAATTGTGTCAGAAAGAAGTACTCTTTCTGGGTCTAAAATAA
The DNA here is from genome assembly GCA_016271365.2 of Neoceratodus forsteri. Taxonomy (NCBI): domain Eukaryota; kingdom Metazoa; phylum Chordata; order Ceratodontiformes; family Ceratodontidae; genus Neoceratodus; species Neoceratodus forsteri. The sequence goes on along the minus strand of CM057450.1, from coordinate 49,079,771 downwards.
CTGACCAAGGTCAAAGCCCTACCTGGAAGAAGGTACAGGGATTACAAGACTTGCCATTGCCTACCAGTGTGGCAACTCTTCAAAGGTTTCTAGGTATGGTAAACTATTCAGAGAGATTTCATTTGTGATTTTGCTCAAGCTGCTCCTCTGTATGAATTACTCAAAAGGATGTACCTTGGACTTGGGGGCCTTCACACCCAGGCTGTGACGTTGCTGGAAGCAGGCTCTAGCCTCACCCCAGCACTGGTTAACCCCAATCCAGCACTACATTCCATCTGAGTGTACCACCTCTGACATTGCCATGTCAGCAGTGCTGGCCCAAAAGGTGCATGGAACCTTGATACCCATTGCATATGCATCACAGCTCTTGACCCCAGTGGAACAGAAGTACGGCCTTTGTGAAAGGAACCTTCTGGCCACCTACTGGGCTGTTAAGCACTTCTTGTATATCATTGGGTACTCACCACTGATTATTAACACTAACCATACACCGACTACCTTTTTGCTCTCAGATAGAGTGAAGGATGGGTCAGTCTCTAACACTAGGCTGACACACTGGTCACTCCTTCTCCAGGATAGAGATATCCAGGTCCACCCGACCAAAGTTCCATCGATGCTAGCTCATGGCCTCCTTTTTCAGAGAGAACCCCATGACTGTACACTACAGTCACCTGATCTTCCAGATCCAGGTCCTTTCCTCCCTGCCATGCCACAAGTACCCGAGAGTACCTCTTTGCATCATATTTTTACTGATGGTTCAGCATCTTACTATCAGGGAGAACAGATAGCAGGGATGGGTATTTTGGTGATTTACCCTTATGGAACACTGTCAAAATATCTAACGCTGTAGTGTAGCTTCATCACAGTATGCAGAGATGACAGCGGTGGCCTGTGCCCTCAGTTCATCAACATGGAACTCAGGATACCATCATCTTCACGGACTCTAACTGGGTTTGTTGTTCCCTTACAGAATTTCTTCCTTTCTGGCAGAAGAACTCCTTCCTCTCTTCTGATGGCAGCCCAGTGAAATACAAAGAATTGGTAATATACATACATGCACTGGCACAGAAATTCACACACAAACTTTATGTACACAAGGTTAAAGCCCACTCTCTTCCTGACCCCTATCATGCTTTCAATGACACCACAGATACCCTTGCTAAGGAAGGGGCCCGAGGGGGGGACATATGGATGACGGACCATCCAGAAGCTAATGCAGTTGTACATGTTGCAGCCCTCAAGAAGAGATCTGAATCTTTTTCCCCTTGGACTCTCAGCAGCACAGCATCTGGACACCAAACTCAAAGGGGTGTTCAGATTCCTGACAACATAGAAACATAGAAACATAGACTTTGATGGCAGATAAGGACAGCTTGGCCCATCTAGTCTGCCCATTTCCCTACCACAGGATGAGCCGCAGATCCTAGTTAATCAACAGCTTATTTCTCCTACCCCACAAGAATTGCCTTATGTCTGTCCCATGCATTCTCAAATTCTTCCACAGTTTTACACCTCCACAACCTCCTCAGGAAGGCTGTTCCATGCATCCACTACCCTCTCTGTGACAAGGGTACTGAAGCAAACCACCTACACATAATCCCTACCGAAGGCATGAAGGTAAGTTACGCTTATCACCTGATGACAAGCTCATTTGGTTCAACCAGATGACACTACCACCAAAGTTGTGGTTAGTCCCCAGACACCTAAGATCTGAATTTTTGCACCAAGTGCATGACACTCCTACTGGTGGACACCGGGAGCAGAAAACACCCTCCAACGGCTCAAGACCACTGCCTGGTACTGGCATCACCAAGGATGTTAAATAATACATAGACAATTGTCTTGTTTGTGCACAAAACAATCCCATACCTACCAAATGAAATGCCAAACTTTTACCACAAAGACATTCTGGCCCTTGGCATGCCATCCAGATTGATTTTATTGGCCCTCTGACCAATACTAGTAGAAATAAGTATGCTCTTGTGGTAACTGACCTTTTCTCAAAGTGGGTTGAGGCTTTCCCCACTAAGACATGTACAGCTAAAACTACCACCAAAATCCTGGTGGAACAGATTTTCTCCAGGTGGGGCCTGCCTCTTAAGGTAGACTCCGACAAAGGAACTAGTTTTACAGGTGAGTTGATGAAAGAGTCCCTTGAACTCCTCAGAGTTCAGCAAAAGTTCCACATACCTTATCATCCTCAATCCTCAGGTCAAGTAGAAAGAGCCAACAGACGGATTAAGCAAATGCTTTCCAAATTCATTGAGGACAATCCCAAAACCTGGGATTCCCTCTTGCCTTTACTCCTTATGGCTATCAGGGGCACACCCTCAGCTACTACCCAGCTCACACCCTTTGAGGTGATGACTGGCAGACAGATGAGATTACCTGAACACTTGCTGTTTGACCTGCACACTCCCACTGCAGACCACGTGTCTGTGGACCAGTATGTGGAAAAACTCAGAAAAGACCTCATACACACACACTTGTATGCTACAAACTGCATGGGCAAAGCCCAGCAATAATCCAAAATACAATTTGACAAACATGCACAAGAAGTGGATTGGCAAATTGGAGATCAGGTAATGGTACTTCGATTTGCACATCCCACCCACTCCTTCTCCAACAAGTGGGAAGGCCCATACCCCATTGTTAACAAGCTCAGTCCGGCAGTCTATCAAGTTAGACTCCTACACAACAACAAACTGACTGACAAATGGTTGCATGCAAACCAGTTGAAATTGTACAAAGGAGCTTAACTTACTTTTCCTAACCCCATTGGGCGGAATTGTACTAATACACTAATCTTTGATCTTCCTTTTCAGATATACTGACAAGATGGCTATCTTGTTCCTATATTTCCTCCTCTCAGGAGTGACCCCCTGCATCCAAGGCACGGTACCAGACCTCCTACGACAACTGGATCCTCCAGCACATCCTTCAGAGGGAGTTTCCATTAAAATACCTGATACCATGATCACTGTCCAGGAAGGTTCCAATGCTTACCTCACTGCCTCGGTCATTGCTCCTGACAAATCTACCCTTCAAATTGAGTGGCAAACCACATCACAAGGACAAATTCTCCCTGTGGCCAAACTCTCCAAAGGAACTTTTCAGGGTTGGCCCAATGCTAAATTATTCCCAAATGGTTCGCTGTCCTTGTTACAAACTGCTCTATGACATTCTGGTTTGTACAATATTACTGCTTTACTAGATCCTTCTTACATAATTCTCTGTCCAGTTCGGCTACTGAGATTCTGTGCTATACACCACATGACTTCTGCAGCCATGTATCTCTGTGTTACCGCCCACTGAAAACAGCTTTTGAAATGTCAAAACATAACCCTGGTCCCCGTAGTGGTCTCACAGCTACTGCCCTCCCTGGTTCTTTGATTAATAATTTACAGTTTATGCATATACCTGTTTTGCTTAATCTTACTTACTGGAATATGAAAGAGTTTGGTATGTGTCACAATACTAATACATCTGCATTTTATAGTACATTACTGCTTGATAGTTTAGCTGCATTTCAGATTCGTACGCAGGATCCCTTTGCTGGGGTCTATTCTACTGAACATAGAGGCAATTTTAGGAGGAAAACCCCTCCTGGTACTTTAAATTATAAACTTAACATATGTGAAGTTGACAGTTCTGATGTTACAGGTGCAACAGGTACTGTCACAGGTCTTTTTGGTACTGCTATGTCTATCTAGAATAAAGTTGACATTGCTGCTATCAAAAGTCATTCTGCCAAGTTCTCCACTGGCTTGGTTAACAATGTTTTACCACCATTATTGCATGGTGTGGATGGCCTTAGTCAGGAAGAAAGATACACTGTATACAACATGCACAACATTGCTAAGGCCTTCACAGATTCTAAAGATAAGATCAATGCACTAATACAACAGAACAATGGAGAAGCAGATAAACAATATATTGCTAGGGAAATACTCTGCTCTGCTTACGGCTCATACATCATCACTACTATCAACAACTTCTTCCGTGATTTAGAATCTGGAAGAATTCCTGACATCATACATGATAGACGAATTTCCAAATGGTACTGTCCAAAATGTAAAACTTCTAATTGTGTTTCCATGTGTATGCAACAGACTTTGTCTATTCCTCACTCCACAGCTAGGAATTTGGGGTTCGTGACCAGACACCCTAATACTGGTCCTTGTTTTACTACTAAGAAATGTTCCATAACAGATACCATGTTTGTTTCCTTTATTGTCTCCCTACCATGTTTTGATCCCACTACAGCTTTGTTTGACAAGCTTGCACTGGCGTATTTGATAGGGCATTTGGATGAAGACATCTACAGAGAACGCCTGGATCTACCACCTCTCCTGGTCTACCATTCTTTCTTGGATGCCTGGATGGCTCCGCTCACGGACTGCTGTGCATAAAAGCAATACATCTACCTGTGCCGATGTGATGTCTTTGATGTTATATGCCCTGTTTGTGGCTACTCTCCAGACAGCTTTGATTGGACTTTCACAATGAATGATGACATCACTGAAAATGGCACCAACTCTTTCGATCCAACTCTGGCTCCAGATCAGCTTTACCAATCCTATCATGAGGAAGCTCATCGCCTGTAAACACGGATTTCGAAGACGACTTACACATGCCCTGTCCAGTTGCAAAAATGGAGACTGCCTACTGTACGCTTGCAGTACAACTCAGATGGAGAGTACTGTGTTGTCATTAATCATAAGACTTATACATATGGTTCTGTTCCGTGTGATATTGATTACCCCAATTTCTGTTTTGTTCCCCACCAGAAGACTGTTATTGGACATACTGGTATAACCCCCGTCCCCCTAATGGATGCAGATATTATTGATGGTAACCCAGATTATCTACTCACATTCTCAGAATGCTTGCCATACTTTAACATACACATAGACCCACTTACACTTACACTGAAATCACTTTTAGACCGGAAGGACACACACCTCATCCACATCAGCAATAATATTACCAAAGCCAATGAAGCTGTTCTTGACCTGATTAATGATGGAGATATGAATAATGCCTTAACTGACACCTGGTTAGAGATTACTTTTAAAGGTTTTGTTATTATACAAGCATTTTTGATATTCACTTTGATTATTATGCTTTGCTGCCTATGACGTACACTACACCAACACCATGAGCAGCTCGAGTTCCTTTACAAGGCTCATGCATTGGGATTGTAAACGACCACTGCTCCTGTCCTTTCCCTAGACATTTGCCTGTTTGCCTGTGTTGCCCTTGGAGGCAACAAGGGGGGAATTGTTACAAGAAGGTCCCTGCACCCTAATTGATACCCTCAAAGGTACACCGTAGACAGCTAATGCTTAGGTATAGGCTATACTAATACTTAGGGCTAAGGGCATCTACCGTACAAGAGTAGATGTCGGGATATGAATGCATATTGTTGTAATCCACTTTGCTTGCTAATGCACACATATTATACCATATATTTTCTGTCTATTTCTTACTTGTCAGATGCCAAGACACCTGTCCTTGAAGAATTATAATATGTAAGGCAACATTGCCATCCTTCGGTAATGTGCACCACTACACTTTTTTATATAAAACTCTGTATAAGAACTTCTTTGTTCTAAAAACTGATGACTTTACAGAATTATATAATGTTATCTTGGACCATGGAGCCACCTCTAATTTAGCCAATAGAGCTAATCTCTGTAACTAGAAATGTTTCTATCTTTTGGTAACCATAGTAATTATCATAGGTATATAATGTAATGCATAGGCTTTACACCTCGGAGACCCGCGAGATCCCAAGAGACTACAGAGAAACCTCGAGGTGTAGGGAATGCTTAGCACTGGCTCCCAGTTTGTATTGGTAAGAACTGCTTAGGGCAACTGTGATTTATCCCTTTTCTAGTAATAAACTTGTTTATTACTCAAATGCAACTTGTTTGTGATTACTTGCGTTCCCAAAATCGTCAAGAATCTGAAAGTGAGATTCAGACCTCTCAACACACTCATAACACAGTCATTTTATGGAGTATCATCACCAAATTTTCAACATAGGCATTTTAGGACCTCTGCTCATGAACAGTGCCACTGTCAGTTTCTTAATCTGTGCTGAACACTGATTTCCCACACTGACCACTCTATTCTGCGCTGGAAGTGCGAAAACACATTTCGGCCAGTGTCTGAAAAATGGCAGCTGTACTGTTCACAAGGAGGTCTGAAAAAATTACAATGTTGAAAACCTGGGGTGAAATATTGCAAATTCACAAAGTTATGAGCGTGCATAGCAACTCAGCAATACCGCTCGAATAAAGATCATTTTTGAATTTCACCAAATTTAACATACGCTTTTTGAGACCCACCATGAACACTTGCACTGTCATTTCGTTACTCAGTCCCGAAAGGTGATTCCCTGCAGTGACCGCAAAATCATCTTTCGGGGCCGATTAACACTATGTCAGTGATAGAATTCATGAGAAGGAGTCCCAAAAACCCCATGTTGAAAATTTGGTGCCAAAATTCAAAAAAATGCCGGAGATATGCATCAAAGTTGAAACCCCCCTATTTATTCCATTATACAGCTTACCGTCATTTCCTCCAGTTGGCGGTCGGCCTTGAAGAGTGCAGGCGATGTTCTGAGTCCACGAAGATCATTGCATCAGGCTCCGGAGTAAGTATGGGGTGAGGGGGTGTGGGGAGGCAGAGTGAGCAGTGGGTGGGCGCGTGGTTGTGGGGGCAGGAGACTGCTGAGGGACCGTTTCCTTTTTACAGGTTACAAAAAAAAGCCATCGCGGGACCGTTTTTTATTTTGCAGGGGCATGTGGCATGCTGGGGTGGGCTCCCAGCATGCAAACGAAGTCTTTCTTTTTGGGGGGGCAGCTGTAGCCGATGGGGGATTGGGCACCCCCGTCAGTACACAACAAAAGGAGGGAGGTTATTACATAATGCCAACTGGGATTGGGCACCCCCGTTGGCACAGAAAAAAGTGGGGGTGGGGTACATAATGCCGACGGGGAGTGGGCTCCCCCCTCGGCAACATAAATATTGGACCCCCGTTGGCAAATAAACACGGTCGGGGGGGCACATACTGCCAAGGGGGATTGGGCACCCCCTTGGCAGGGGAGGTTAATATTATTTGTGAACACGACAGCAAGCTGCCGCCATGTTCATAAACAATATCAGTATGTCAAGATCCCACCCTGCAATGACGGGTCACTTCCTCATTGCAGCGAATGGCTGCAATGTCGAGGTGGCCCCTGATTGCAGCGGCTAATTTTTTACAAGTTGGTGGCATGCTGGCTGAACTAGTGTCAGCAGCAGTGTGCCACGGCATTGGGGGAAGCGGGACATGCCTTTACAGGCTGTTGGGGCATTGGCCACAACACTGCCGCGCCTCCACAACCTGATTGTGGAGAAACATGTCGCAACATGTTTCTTGTGCACGTGCGCAATCAACATAAAAAGGACACTATCTGGGCAGGTCACATGGTGTGTAAAAGTCTGAAAAAGTGTTGCCACACAGATTTTCCTTACTGCACTGTATGCGCTCATTCTGTAGCTAGCTATGATTGTAATTGGAAATGAAGTGAGCTGAGGTTATGGTGTTTGGGTCACACTGTTTCTGTCAGTATGATGTAGGCACATACTGAGGCCCTTGGTATAGGCCATTAGTTATTCTAAAAACTATACCTGTCTGACGTGTAAGAAGGATAAATGGCTTGGAGTGGCTGAAGTTAGACACACTGGAGTAGGCCCTTGAGGAAGGGGAGGATGAAGTTTAAAATGACTGCACCTAGGGACACTAGAGTAGGCTTCTGAGGAACAGGAAGATGAAGTTTGGAGTGAATGAAGCTAGCAGTCCAGAGTACCAATATCTATTATATGACCATTTTTAAATAATCTTCTTATTCTTATTATTATGTATTAAGATGTTTAATAATACGAACATACAAAAATGCTGGCTGAAAAAGGCCTAAAGGTTTATCAAATCTGCCCGAGTGTGCAGCTTGCAGTTTAATTATTTATTAATAATTATTTGTTTTTATTATATTAGAATGAGGAATGATAAGGTTGAGAGTGATTGAAGCATAGGCACACTGGAGTAGGTTCCTGAGGAGAAGGATGAAGTTTGGAGTGACTGAAGCTAGGCACACTGGAGGAACTGAGAACACTTTCAAAGATAATGATAACATTAGGTTGCTAGAATCATCACTAACTTCCAATTGCTTGTGCAGATTGGACAGTTCCTGCCTGTGCACAAACCAGAACAAGGAGCCTTGGTCAAGAATTATGTATGTGATGTAATGTGGGTAAGTGGCAAGAGAGCACTGTTTCCCTCCTTGCCTACCCTGCCAGCTCCTCCACTCCTCCCTGCTGACCACAATTATCTTTTCATGGGTAGAAGCAGGAGATGAGCAAACATGGTCCACAAACTGGGCCTGTAAGACCATTGTCCCTCTTCCCCACACACAATCAGATCGATGCCTTATTTGGGTTTTCCCAATAGGTGTATTTATTTACAGAATATTCTTAAGTATCAACGTGCAAATCCATTCATGTGAGTAATTCATTATCTTGCTAACAAAAATAATTTGCTAACTACTATATGACATACATTGTACATTTTATATTACACATTTTTATTGCCTCTCCCTTTCTCTCTTTTCTACCATGCTGTTGCTTCAGCACCCCCTCTGGAGAAACCCTTTCGGTGGGGCCTGCTGTGCCAGGCTATTGGCTATGCTTTGCCACACAGCACAGCACTCCTGCTTATTCCCAGTGCATAACAAGCCACTCACTTCCACTGCATCTCAAAACATGCCCAGATCATTGCCTAGCCTAGCCTTCAGCCCAGGCCATCCTCCTTGACATCAGTCTTGCACAATCAGGCCTTCCCTAGGGTGTCCCCACAGCCATGCCTCTGTGCCCCTGTTTTGTACCTATCATGGGCCTACAGTGGAGCCAGCATGGATGCAATGTAGTACTTGCAATAAGCGACATGTCACAAACTAATGCACTAAAAAAGGGCTCCATTGCCATTGAAGTACACTGTTCCTGGCAGCATGCTGCAGCATTTTGTGATATACTGCTTTATTACTGCGTTGCATCCTGGCTAGCACAGCTTTATAGTCTACTCACCCCTTTTCTAATCTTGCCACTAGCCTGGTTTCAGCCACCTCATAGGATGGCAGACTTCCCCCAATTAGAAAAATCCTAGCCCCTTCTTTATGGTCTCCCACAGCTGCAAGTTAAATATATCCAGCCCTTTATCAGTGAACTGGATGCCATCTTGTTTGTACAGCTCTTGGAAGTCAGCCATAACATCCTTATGGGACGTGATGCCTCCCCCACTGCCATTACCTTCACTTGTTTTCTACTAAACTTCTTCCTTGCTTTACCTATCATCTTACTGCTGACTGCCTAACTCCAAACCCTCCATGATATAATGCCAGATCATATTATCTTGACCCTAGGCCACACGGCCCTTCTATTTTTCAGATTCCCCAGAATCTCCCATGTATGATTGATCTATGGCTGGCCATCCAGATCATTCCCTCCAGGTGGCTAACACGTACATCTTGCTCTGGTTGACTGTTCCTCAAACCTTTTATCAGCAGTAACAATTGTGGTCACTTCAGCCTCTAATGCTGTAGAAAATAATCTTTTGCATCAGTGTGCTTCAGCCCCAGTTGTTTTTCCCCCAACATACTGCTGTTCTCCACTTTTTGGCCCAGGAAATGAAAGGCAAGGCAAATTTTATTTTCCAGGTGCCCAATCCCGGAGGCTCTGGGCACCATACACAAACAATACAACTATCAAATATTAAAACTGTCAGCAATAAAACAGTCCGCAGCAGTTAAATAAATAAGATATGATTAAAACAGTACTAGCGTGGGCCATTCCAGAACTAAAATTTAATATGCAGTGTCTGGGAAGGCCAGATTAAATAGGTGTGTCTTGAGGCAGACCTTAAACACCTCCACTAAAGGGGCCTCCAGTATAGATGGTGGCAGCGAATTCCACAGGACGGGGCTGGTGACACTAAATGCCCTGTTGCATGGATACAAAGTCACAGTCCTTCAGTTTTTCAGGTCTAAGAGAAACAGGATGGAACGGAGTCAGTATTATTCCTGGGCCAAATCCCTGATGTATAACCTGCAGTATACCTGAATAATCCCTAACTAACATTGCCTTGTCTTTCAGGCTCCAAAAGGTTGACAGCCACTGCCTTGGGCACCATCCCTATCCTAAAACATTTTTGTTGCTCACTGGATCATTACCCCTAAAAATGTTGGCTTTCTTTATCATTACCTTTATCTGGTATCTGGTAATGGGTTAAAGATCCTTGTGCAGTGCATATCAGGAACAAAAACCTAAAATGCAATACCTCAGGAGAGTTGTGTTGGAAAGCACAGTAGAGGAAATTGATCTCTGGATGCTAGTATCAGCCAATCAGAAATCCATGACATACTGCAACAAGATAGTAGGGAGAGAAAAGATGATGCTGGATTGCAAAGAAAGTGGAATTAGTAGTAGAAGTAGTGAGGTGACCCTTCCCTTGTACAGATCCCTGGATTGCCCACACCTGGAGTACTGCAAGGTTCTGTAGCCCATAATTATAGAAAGATTATGAGAGATTGGAGTCTGTATAGATAATGGTAATCAAAATTATTCAGGGGATAAGGGAAAAAACATGAGGAGAGATTGCAGGCCCTCAATATGTATATCCTAGAAACTACTGTGGGGGGGGGGGGAGAGCAAGCTAGAGACATTCAAATACATGCATGTGATAAACCCACGCAAGGTATCATGCAATGACATATTAGACTTAAGCTCAAACACAGGTACATTATGCAGGGGGATCCCCTAAAACTGGCCAGGGAAAAGATTAGGAGTGATGTCTATAAGTATTCTTTCACACACAGGGTGGTAGACAAGTAGGAAAGTAAGTCAGAGGAACTGGTAATGACTCAAACAATGGGACAGACACAAGGGCATAGAAAGTGACTTAGGGAACAAAGGGTAAAGGAAAGGGAGACAGTCGCTTGGACCAACATAGGAAAAATAGGTAACTAAAATAGGTACGTTGGGCAGACAAGATGGGCCACTGCTATCATGTTCCATGTTTCTATGCAATAGGAAAGGTCTGGCAGTGTCCAGCCAACTTCAAGGAATTCTCAGACATTCTCTGCTGGGCACTATGTCCAGAACTCTCTTAGGTAATATGCACCACTGTGCCCTTACACTTTTTTTTTTTTTTTTTGCAAGCCAGATAGATGGACATGCTTCACTCAGTCACTCTGACTTTGTCTCTGTTAACCACCCCTTCTGCTGAGCCATCCTGTCTCTGAACTTGTATCTCACTAACACTAAATGCACCTAACAAATCAGGTGGAAGGCCACCCTGAAATGCTGGGCCTCATGATTCATTGCACAAATGAAACCTAGACTAAAAATTGTCTCTCTCAATAGACACATTACAGCCAAGGCCCCCAAAATTCTGTGATTTGACGGTTGCAGAATTTTCTGCAGAGTTTGTATCATACCACGGAATATATACTGTATAGTGCTGCACAATTCATTGTTTTTGATGAATTTTCATTCAAATATACTGCCTTTACATAGAGTTCATCTCCTTTCCCCATCTTGCTTATCCTGAAACCCCTCCTCGATGCTCAGCATGTGATGTCATCAGTAACATCACATCATATTTTAGCCAATAGAAGGACTACATTCTACCACAGAAATGAATAAATCATGTAAGTCAGAAATCAGAAAACTCTACCACAGAATCCTAGGATCCCTGAAGCAGAAATCAGGATAAAGTGCCACAGAGCACTAGGGGCCCTGATTATAACCATATTCCGTCTATCTGGTAATTTTCCTTGTGACCTGACCCAGCCCTGGTGTATCATTTGTTTTATTACTGGTGACTGACAAGGGTACCCTAGCATACAGAGTTTACTTACTAAGAATGTAACAACCTCCATCAAGCAGTAGTGAGCAGGAGGTTGTTCACCTATGTGTCCAGTCTTAAAGTGATGCTGATGCAAGGTCTCAGGCTGTAGCAGTGTGGAAGAAGTTGAGGAATAAAATCTGCCTGATTAGTCCTGATCAGTCTGAGTCAGTCAGAAGCAAGCCGAGGGAGCAGCCTTTCTGGCCTTCAGAGATCTAAGAGAGGTCTAGATCTATTGTTCTCTTTTGGGATCACCAGATAAGAAGTAGTAGGATCACTAGGAAGGTGTATAATCTGTGTGTGTGTGGAGGGGGGGTACCTTCAAAAGGTTGTCCCACATGACTTTCTGGCCTGTGGTGGATTCTTCCAAAGAATAACACGGGGCATCCTGGAAGGTGGGGGTGACCTGTTGGGTGTGTGTGATCATCAAGCATCTCAGCAACTGGTGAAACAGATACTTATGAGAAACATAAGTAGGAGATACCCTTTTCAATGCCACCATTGGGATGTAAATTTATAAGAGCAGATAACCCCTTTGGCTGGCTGCCCCCAGTCACCCTGGGAGAGTAGCTGCAGGAAGTGGCATCCTTGCATCTCATGTGGTGCAGTCAAGGTCAGTAACACTTCTGATCTACATGTACTGCAAGTACCAAGTTCATAGTTTACTCTGAGAGCTGTGAGTGACAGCCTGATGTGGTAAGAGATCATTATAAGACTGAACGTTTTTGGAAGAAGCACTTCTAGGCAAGACAGAAGTTCAGTGCAAGAGGGAACAGGGAAATCCCATTAACTTCCATGCCCTCAGAGGGATAGACAGTGTTCAGTACTGTGAACCAAGCATAAACTGCTAGGAAAGAGAGCACTGTTAACACCCTCTGGAAAAAGTCTGATGGGAAACATCTATAAAGTTATTGCTGATATTGCTGACAGTTGCAAAAAGTGTGATAACTAGACTGAGGTTGAGCACTACAATACCAACTGTCTCAATGTGGTATTACTGATAGACTATGTATATAGACTGGAAAGACAAACAGCATTGTTAAATAATTAGTAACAAGCCTTCCAATGTTGTCAAAGATGGACTCTTTATTGCATGAGTAAGGACCCAACTTTTGTACCATAGTCAGCTGGGGCCCCCGCCCATCCACCCATGGGGCTCCACTTCACTTTCTCTCTCCTTCCAAGGTCAGTAAATTACATCAACTGACAGATACAATTTATGGACATGCCATATATTAACAGAGCTCTGTGACCATGATTCTAGCTAAGACTGTGCTGATGATTCGACAGTTTAACCCTGGCATTAATGCACACTTGTTTATTTGTAGCTGAAGCTAATCTATTTCTTTATTGGTCTGTATCAAATTATTTCTTATTTTAATTCAATATGCTTTATTGAGCAAACATAAAAAAACATACAAACATGTTATGCAGGAAATTGCTCAAACAGTTTTTTAACATGCGCATATCAAATTATTTCTGTAATGTTACTCTTGTCACCCATGTTGTATTGTCTATTATAAAATCAAACTCAGCAGAACAGAAATTAGAAAAAAAAAGCTTTTACTGACTAAGGTGAGAGGCAGCCACACAGCTGGCAGGTTTTCAGTTCTAAGGTCATCAAAGAAATGTTTTTACTGTGAAAAGTTGGAGCTACCATAATGAACTGTGTAAGAACTTGTAAACTGTGGTCCTTAGGCCAGCAGCTTGGGCTCTGTACAAATGATCTTTGTCTGAAAGCTGCCCCAGTGAAAAAAGATCAAGCATTTGAAGTCCCGAGTGTTGTGTGATTTGTTTTACACTCAGAGGTGCCCACATTAGCATCTCTTAGAGGACATTAAGCAGTCTGTCTATATTAAGTGGAAGGGGCTCCTGGCGACCACACCATCTGTATCCCTGGATATGGGAGTACCCCGTGCCATACCTGTCTCCATCCGGGAAAGCAGCGCGGATTGGTCAGTGCACAACCTGAAGTGTGGGTTACATGCAAATGACTGCAAGATGGGTGGAAGTTGTGGAAGATGCCAGACACACTTCATAAGATTTCAGCCTCTTTTTTCAAAATTAGGATTACAGCAGGTCAAAAAATCTCAATTCTGAAAAAAAGAGCCAGAGTCAGAATCCGAATCCTATTCTGGTTTTGCAGCTGAGTACTTCTTAACAGAAAAAAGGCCCCAACACCACAGGTAATAAAATATTAGCCACAGCTTTTTACCCTCCCCCCCACACAGTTATATCAAGAACCCCCCTTCCCCCTGCTCTCATAACACCTAGGATCTCTCCCTTCTCATTGTCACTCATACAATACCTCTGAAACTCCCACTATGAAAATGCATAGCACCAGCTGTCAAAATTCAGAGACTATTGCCAGAATGTATAGCATTTTCTTATTTTAGAGAATAATATGTCAATGAATAGTGGATCCCATATGTTTAGTGCTAAGGAATATTTCTATCAATTTAGTTTAATGTTTTACTAGCTTGAGTGTCCATAAATAGCTCTAACAATGGGGGTTATGCAGCAATCGGATCAGGGTACACATAGGAGGCATGTACCTCGGCCGTGTAGCTCTGCACCCATGGACAGGTGAGTGGTGGCTGGGATTCATGATTGCTGGCCACTGCCAGCCACCTGTCCATGGCCCTGTCCCCTGGCATGATGATGCATGGGGTGAGTGTATCTGAGGACACAGACCGACATTCAGTCAGATGCCCATACTTGTCCAATAGTGGATTCCCTGTTCTATGCGGGGCAGGCAGCTGAGAGATGGTGCTGGTCCTGTAAATGTAAACCTTCAGGTGAGTGCCTGACTGGCTGCCCCAGCCCTCTCCACCTGACCAAAGGGCTGGGGCAGCACTGTGGATGTACATTATACCCTGCCATGGCCAGTGGGTGTTGTACATTGTGGAAGGTGTCCAACAGACATGCTGGTTGCCTACTGCCATATCCCATGCACCCCTAGCCCAGCACTCCATGCCTTCATGAATAGTGCAGAGTGTGGGCATATCCCCTGACTCTCCCCTGGACTGTCCGTGCACATAGCCATGTGACCAGCCATCAGATCAAGTGTGGAAGGGGTGCGTGCTTCTTCTGTGAATGCTATCAGGACTCCACGGGACCCTGCTGCATGGCATTCCAACTTAGGGTTGCCTATGCATTGTGGATACATTGCACGTAAGCAATTCCCTTGTATGTGCATAGGGCCCATTTTTAGGAACATCAGTAAACCTTCAATGAGCAAGGGCAAATTTGAATGCAAACATCTTAGTGCTATGTGAAATTCACAGCAGTTGAGAGGCATGCTATCACTCTCAATTCATTTGGTGGTTAAGGTCAACTCAGTCAGTGTCCTGTCATCCTGAGTCTGAATTGTGAAATATCCCCCAGTAGTAGCCCCCCACTGCACAAACCCATTCCTCCCTCCTGTCACCACTTCAGCTGTTAGTTACAATATAGCAGCAGTAGTAATGGTAACAGTGATAGTATTATGCTTCCTCCTACTCTCATAGCACCCTGGACCTCTCCAACCTCACTGTCACTCTCAATTAGCTGTGTGGCTAAGTTCAACTAAGTTGGTGTCCTGTTCTCCCATGCCTGGTTCCTGATATATTTACCAGTAGTAGTACCCACCATTGCCCAAACCCATTGGTAGTTAAAGTACAATAGTAGTAGCAGTAACAGTAGTAGTAATAATAGTAGTGATACCGGTAGTCTATTCTACACAGGACAGATATACAGGTAATAATAACTCTGCTGGAGCTAGAGTCGCAGCTGCCATAAACCCATCCAGAACCTCAGCTGGCCTTTAGTTGGTATTGTACGGCACATGTACAGAATATAACATAGTCCTCTGGTATTTCTGTAGTTCATATATGTAATTCCTTGCAAGGTAACACTGAAACGTTGTGGTAATAAATTACAGGACTAAGGAAATAAGATGGCTTCAAGCAAGTAACATTGTTTCTGCGGCTCTCTGTCCATTCCCAAGTTCATCACAAGGGATTTGGATGGGAATAAACAAATAACTAGGATGACTATAAATCAGTTTAGAAAAGTACTACCAGATTTGGATATGTGAAAATCCACCAGCAAGATGAAGGAGACAGGTTAAAGCCAAAAACCTGCTGTAGGTCTACTATATGGTACAGCTACATGTTATTTCTTGGGCCACTGTACCAGGAACATGATATTTGAATGTTTATATTATAGAAGCAGTAAAAGGCAAATCTCTGAACTTAGTTAATTTATAAGTTTTACATTCTTCAAGCTCATACAGAACTTTAAAAAATACATAGATGTATATATTTTGTCATCTATATGTATATTGCTTGTGGAGTACACATTCCCAGGTACAGTAGGTTATATTTTTCAACATTTTAATTTTCTCTGACTCTCTGCAAAACTTCATCTGTTCAGGTAAAGGGAAATATCAGGGACAGAAGTTTCTTTTTGTTACAGAAGGGTTAATGAACTGAGTGGCATACATGTTTTCAGACTTTCAGGTTTCATTGTTCCCAAGCAATGAACATTTAAAATGATGATTATTCAGTGGCATCAGCAGCATCCTTTTAATATAAATGTCCCATTCCATTACACTGACATTGGTCAAAAGCAAGCTGATGGGGGTGGGTGGGAGTCAGTAGGAACCCCATGAGGCTATCTGGAATGAACACTGAAGACTGATCCCCTTACTGATGACAGGCCTCCTGAAGAGTTGTCATCTTGCATTCTTTTAGCTGGTAAGCAGCTGCTGCTTCTCAGTACTGCAAACTTTTAAACCAGCACAGCTGACATTAAGAAGGCCGGGAGCATTCTGGCCGTCAGCTGATATCAGGATTTATCTCCCTGAAATGACATAATTAGTAGTCTTCCTCTTGTATTTGAAGACAAAGTCAACCACTTTTAAAGATTTAATGAGCTAATGCTGATGTCCATAACAGGGGGCATTCATGGCTGTTGCTACTGTATAATAAAAGACCAAGAAAGTAGTGGTCTTAGTAATTGAGTCCCTGATCATTAAAGGGACACTGTCAACTCCCTTGGCCTCAAAGTGTCTCTAGTTAAAAAAAACACACATCAGATGATTGTTCACATTCTCTAGAATTAGCATATGTAGCTGGTCAGAATAATTCTGATTCTTTTTTCTTTTTTTTTAAATGAAAAAGTGCCCACCATACTAGTGTTACTACACAAAAACATGTTTGGTTATAGTCCTTGATAAATTCCCATTGCATCTTTCCTGTATTTGTGAACACCCCCAACACAGTCTACTCACTCATGATGCAGTGGTAGGAGAGGGAACTATTGCATCATATGTGGCTGCACTGTTTGTGGGTGTTCATAATATTTAGAAAGTATGCAAAAAGAGTGGATCAAGATTTTAGTACAAAACAAGGTTGGTTATAATGTCACCATTACCATCCATATCTCTTTTTTACTGAGAAAGTAAGCCAATAAAACAATGAGCAATGTCAATGAATTTTAATTATACAATAGGTTTTAAAATCCTGAAACCTGATTGGCTGACTGCAGGCATGCTTTACCCATTGTAAATCCTGGCATTAACAATGGAAAAAAGTGCCAGTCAGCCACATCTGCCCCAAAATCAATCTGACTCACGAAAATTAAAACAAAAACCCTGCAATATTAATTCCTTGCTAAAGCGCGATGCGAGAGAAAAGAAGCTCTACAATTTGTAACATATAAACCCCAACAGTCCCAAAGCCCACTTTACATACCCTATTTAAAAAAAAAAAAAAAAACTTTCACCTCAAGAGTCACAGAATCCTCTGTGCAGCACACTCACTCCCTGCTAATTGACAGCAGAGAAATCCGAGGTGGAAACGGACAGCATTTTTTTACCTCACAGACACTAACGCTGACATCAGAAAATAACAACACTCAACATGTAGATGCAATGCTGTTCCTGAAACAGTCTGGCAGCAAAGTTATGGGCCAACACACTTTAACTTCTCCTTCCAGTAACTGTCCAGACTGCACCCACACTTCAACTTTCACTAAGTCTCCACTGCGCTCCTACTGTCTCCCTCCGCTCCATTCCCAGTCTCTCTTGGAGGTGCAGTTCCATTGTTGCTCTGTCTCCCACCACTTGCAGCAAACAAAAAAATCAGATTAAAAGCCCCCCACCCAAAAAGCAAAAAAAATTCTTTCCTAATGACAGCATTACTGGGGCCTGACCGCGAGGTTGAATGCGGAAGTACAAGCTGTCCGATGGCACCCCATTAGCGGTTGCGCTACAGTGACAGTTCTCTTTCTTTAAAAACAAACAAATAACTGGACCATGACTTGAAGACCTTCTTTTTAAGGAAAAAAAAATGCATGACATGTAATACAACTCTCTGTATATGGAGCTCCATTATAATGTATGGCCAGCAACACCGCAGCCATAGCAACAGCCCTAGCAATGAAGGACTATTTCTTATGGTGGAGTAACAAATGCAGTATAACTAAATTAAAATGCCAAGAAAAACACTTTTACTTATTTGTTTTGCATCTTAAAACAAGGGGTACAGTGTATAATTGCAATATACCACTCCATGTGTGGATTATGCTGGGATTTATCCTCTTCTGGTGTGGTTTATTCACTCAGCCTGTGGCCTCATGACCAAACCACACCAGATGTGGGTAAATCCCAGCATAACCCACACCCTGTCATGTATATTGCTTCAAGAAGGTAAGCAATTATAGCATGTGGGTTTTCAACTCAAAATAATATGATGCAAAAATGGTTGACAGTGTCCCTTAAAGGCTGACCTTATGGATAGGCAAACTAGACAATTGTTAGGACACCAAAAAGATGTTGCTTGAATTTATATTGTATTATGGAACATTTTGAGCAACAGAAATCAGTGACAACACAGGGCTGTTGTGCATGGTTCATAGTTGTCAGTTATCTGTTGTGTAGGGGAGTGGTCTGTTGAGCGTGGTTATCTTATCCAATCAGAATCAAATAGCAGACAATTGTCAGAATGTTAGCAGCAAACAGCATTTCACAAACTGAAGAACAACATTCCATAAACTCTTAATAGTTTGCATTTAAACTCTGTACTTTTCCCGATAGTTTTTACTCTATGTACAGTTGTTTGAATGTATTATTGTTTAATATTTTGAAGTTTTTTACCTCACAGTTCTAGCTACAGAAATGTAAACTGAATAAAGTTTAAGATTAGTTTTGCTTAAACAAATGTCCCATGCCGTCATTCATTATGAAAAAAACAGTGGCTGGGGGAAAACCACAACAGGACTGTGATTTCATCTCAGGATTCTGATTGCATTATACCTTTCAAGCTTTGCCCTTGTGGTCTGTGATGTCATCAGAATCCCTTGATGGAATCACAACAGTTCTACTGTATAGTGACCCCTTGTTACACATAGAAATCCATCACAGTCAAAATGTTGTTGTACCACAGTTCAAAGTTCATGGAACATGGTAGTGCCATACTGTAGTTCAACAACATCTTGGCTATTTTTGGGAGTGCATGAGCCAGCAGTTTCACTAAAGGAAAAACTACAACATGCACACCTTAGAATTCGAACAGTAAATTTTCTAACAGGATAGCGGCAGCGGTCTTTTCCGTAAGTGGCAGAGGAGCACACAAAATAATTTCAAGATTTTTTATTTCATTGTTTTTGTTGCGGAACTTGCGGGGTGACTATACACTATAAAAAAAACAAACTGGCTGGGCAAACTGTGCCCAACCAATCGGGGTTCTAATTCTGTGTGACCTCTCAAGCTTCACTCTCGAGGTCTAACAGAATCAGAACCCCTCGGTGGCAGCACAGGCTGGTTGCCTACAGTTGCCCAGCCAGTATTCTTTATATTGTGCATGTTTCTACATCCACTGTTCTGTACTTGTCTCCTTTTTGTCTCTCTTTTGTTCATTGTTGTAAATAATGACTGTTGCCAAATTGCGGGCAGTGTGGGATGGGATTGGGCTAGTCCTTCCTTACCACATAATTTATGCAGCAGCCCAACAATCTGGCAATCATTGGTCAGACTGCTGTGTGAAGTGAGGTGGTGCCTAACTGCAAAGCCTCTGAGGAAGATCATCTTGGCAGTCTCATGCCCTGAGGTTTGTTATTGTCTAAGGTAGTGTGCCTGCTTCTTAGAATCTTTTCCTTCAAAGATTCTCCCTTCCTGTACTAAAGAAATCTTGGGTGTGAGGAAACATAGAAACATAAATTTTGCTGGCAGAAAAGGACTGGTTGTCCCATCTAGTCTGCCCCATTTTCCCTTCCTATTCTGACACCTCTGACCCTTTCTGGTCACTGACATCCCCTTCCCACCACCTCCGGTCCTCTAGCTAGTTTTCCCTTGTACCTGTGCCATGCATGCTTGAAGCCTCCTACAGTCTTAGCCTCCCTAACATCTGCCAGTAGGCTGTTCCAGTCATTCACAACTCTCCATGAAAAAAGTATTTCCTCACATCCCTTTTGTTCTCCCCAACAGCTTCATTGCATGACCCATGTCCTATTACCTCCCTTTCCCTAAAAGAGGCAGCCCACTTGCACTTTGTTCACTCCTGTGAGGTAATTATAGGTCTCAATCATGTCCCCTCTCCTCTCTTCCTGGGAAATCCTGCAGCCTTTCCTCATATGGATTCTTGTGCTGTCCCCATACCATTTTGGTAGCCCTCCTTTGTACCATTTTTACCATGTCTATCTGCTTTCAGAGGTGTGGCTTCCAGCACTGGACACAGGACTCCAAGTTTGGTCTCATTAGTGAGCAATGCAGTCACACCACCACCTCTTTCCTCCTGCTAGAAACCCCCAACCTATGCACTTTAGCATCCCACTAGCCTTTCTGTCTTGTCACACTGACCAGCTAACTAGAGGTTATCAGATATGATGACCCCAAGGTCCCTTTCTAGCTTGGTAACTGTAAGTACCTCCCTCTATCCTGTACACAGTTCCTGGGTTTCTCTGCTCCAGATCCATGACCTTGCATTTTTTGGCATTGAAACACAGTGGTCACCCCTTAGACCACTCTTCCAGCCTCCCCAGATCCCTATGCATTCTTTCCATCCCCTCCTGAGTGTCCACTTTGTTGAAGATTTATGTATCATCCACAAAAGGACACACATTCCCTTCCAGTTCCTCTGCAATGTTGCTTATGAAAACACTGAAGAGGACCAGCCTCAACACTAATCCCTGCAGCACCCTGCTAGTCACTCCTCTGCCCCTGAGTGTCTGATGTTCATCCCCCCTGACTTCCTATCCTTCAGCCAGTTTGATACCCAGTTTACTGATTTCTCTTCTACCCTCAGGATGCATAATTTCTTCACTAGCCTCCTGTGCAGCACAGTATCAAAGGCCTTACTGAAGTCCAGATAGACCACATCCACTGCCCTTCCCTGGTCCATCTGCCTAGTCACCCAGTCAAAGAAATCTATGAGATTTGTTTTACATAACCTTCCCCCTGTAAAACCATGCTGCCAGTGTTCCTGCAGCCCTTTAGACTCCAAGTACTCCTTCGGCCTCTCTTGCAGTAGGGTCTCTATCAGTTTCCCCACCACTGAAGTGAGACTGACAAGCCTGTAGTTGCAAGCCTCCTCTTTGCTGCTCCTCTTGTGCAAAGGGACCATGTCAGCCATCCTCCAGTCCTCTGATACTACTGATACTGAATAGTGTTACCAGGGGGGTACCTAGCACCTAGCTCAGCTCCTTTAGGATCCTTGGATGAATTCCTTCTGGCCCCATAACCTTATTCACCTTTAGGGTTTCCAACTCCTTTCAGACTCTCTCTTCTATAAAGGGACTAGTGTCCACTTCTCTCACCCCCTTGAGCTTTCTAATACATGCTGGTCCTCCCCCTCCCTCTACTGAGAAGACAGAGAAGAAGCAATCATTTAAAATGTCAGCCTTCTCCTGATCCTGTTTTGCACAGTCCCTCTCTCCCCCTTCTCTTCTGATGCTCACTATCCTCCCCTTGTCTTCCTTTTCTCGCTCATGTAACTAAAAACTGTCTTATCCCCTGTCTTCACTCCCTGGTTATTTTCTCTTCAACGTGTCTTTTTGCTGCTCTCACCCTCTTTTCTGCCTCCCTTTGCTTAGCTAGGTATACATCCTGGTCCTCTTCCTTCTGTGTCCCCTTGTATTTTCTGAAGACTGTCTTTTTCACCTTCATTGCCTTCTCCACCTCTTTGAAGAACCACTGCACTCTTATTCTCTTTCTTTCCTTACTGACTTCTTTTAAGTTGCTGTCTCCTTTGCTATGCCCTTTTAATCCCATTCCATAGTCTGCGCCACCCCCAGCCTTTCCCTCCTTTGAAGTGATCTTTGAGTCAGTTGCCTATTTGTCTAAAAGCTGCCTTCCTGTAGTCTAGGACCCTGACCTTTGTGTGGTTTCTCTCTTGCCCAATCTGTATGCCAAACCACACAGTACGGTGATCACAAAAGTCTCAGGATGAAGGTCTCAGAGTACTGTTTTTTTGCATCACGTGTTTCTTTTCTATAAATGTTCATGCATTTATTTATTTTCTATATGGTTCAGATCATGATGGTGCTTTCTGAATAATTCAAACCTATGTTTATTATCTAACTGTTGCGATCGTCTGACTCTGAACTGTTAGTATTAGGGCTAAGAAAATGAAATTTGGATGGAAGCTAGCAACTTATTATTATGGCTTCAGATAAATCATTGATAGTTTTTATGAGAAAAACAGGGCTCAAAGATATGCTTAGTTTGGGAATATTTTAACGTGTTGATAACACTGTTGTTGGTTTAATATTTATTAAGGATGGGAGTGTCAGCTGTGACCTGGTTCTGATTCTGACTCTGATTTATTTCCAAAAGGTTCTGATTTACTCTCATGAATTGTAGACCATTTTTAGTCTATTTGCGTATGAGAAATGCATCAGTATTATTCTTTCAGATCCCTCTGTTAAAACAAAATAAATAAAATATAACTTTTGTTTTAATTGTGTCTGTATTTTTGTGTCATTATGACAGGCAACACTTGTGATACTGGGACACTGAAGGGGCCAACCAAATGGGGTCTTTTTTTGTTTGATTGACTGTTGTTCTTGCCAGTCCTGTGTGTCAGCCTCCATGACATTTGTAGGAAACACAGTGCGTGCAGCTCATTTGGGACTTTGCAGTGAAAGGAGGCAGTGTGCCAAACATTAGTCAGAAACAAAGAGAGAGAGAGAGAGAGAGAGAGAGAGAGAGTGAGAGAGAAAGAGACCAATGAATTCGACATCAGAAAGACAACAGCAGAGTGCAGCTGTTCACTGAGTCTGGCATGCTTTTTTGGTGGGAGACAGGCAGCATGAGCAGGATATGTGATGGGGCCCCAGCCATCCCTCCCACCCTTTTAAGATGAGATGTTATTTTTTTATTTGTAATTATTTTGCTTGCCTACTTGATGTTATAGCAAACATCATGGTCCCCAAACCATCCTACATATTCATGCTTGATTGGTCAATTATTTTATCATTCATGTTTTGTAACTTACATTTTATCTGGTTGACCCCCCCCACCCAGCATTGCATTTTATGGATGTAGCCTACAAGCTTCCACTACTAATAACTGCTGTCAGGCATGGTATACTTTTTTTGTTGTTGTTTTGTTTTTTTGTTTATTTGTTTTATAGAACTGTTTGGCCCCAACTGCTACCTACTCCTGCCATGAGGCCCACCTGCTAGTCCCCAGCCCCATTGCTGCTCCCCCTAGTGTCAAGTAGGTGGGGTCCACACAGTGCAGTAGCCAAGGACTGCAGGGGCTGGCACTCACAGAATCTATGTGTAGTCAACTATGGTATACTGTACTTTTTTTTAATAGAGCTGTTTGGCCCCATCAGCCACCTACTCCTACCATGAGGCTCACCTGCCAGTCCCCAGCCCTGTTGCTGTTCCCTCTGTCATCAAGCCAGTGGGTATCCACACTGTGTGGGACCAGAGGAACACAGGGGCTGGCACTCATGGCGGCCATACACATAGGTTTTTTCCTTTGTGTTTTCCACCTTGGTCCTGCCCTCCACCCCAGATGTCTGGCAATTCACTGCTTGATTGTAACTTTGTATTTTTAACTTTCTGAATTAAACTCCACCTGGGTTCCCAAATTGAATGTGGAAAGCATATACAGCAATACATTTAATATACAACATGACCTCACAGGAAGGAATTTTTTTTTACATGATCTTTCCTTTATGGTTGCTGACCTTTGTCCTCTGAATTCAAAGAAATAAATCATTCAAATAAAGTATCATCACCATCATTTTCAAATACCACCAAGGCAGCACCCTTATTATGAGACACCTGTTGCAGCTGTTTGTCATCATCACTTTTATGTTCCTGCTACTGTTCACTGAACTGCTAAGAGAATTTGTTGCGATTGACTTTTAGGAAGGTAAGGCACTGTACATTTTCAGGAGTAAGCCTTGTGCGACTATCAGACACAAATTTCCAGCTGTGCTAAATATACATTCACAGTGAACACTAGTGGGAGGGCAACTAATAAGCTTCATAGCAAAGGCAGATTGTGCAGGTCAGATCTTTTTCTTTCCCCGCCAGTACACAAAAAGGTCATCAGTAATATTAATAAGTGATTATCCTAAATAGGCATCCACAATATCAGACAAAGATAAAGAATGTGGCTCCACAACAGACACATCTAAATTATCAGTTTCCATGGGTTTTGACCAAAAAGTGTGAGAGTCATCTGTGTGCTTTTCAGAATAACATGCTTTTTTCAAGGGCTGTGAAAGAAGATTGTGTTGATGAAGGAGTACATGGTGGCACTAAGTGGGAATTATTGCTGTCAACACCAATAGATGTTGCATCATCAGATGCAGCATCCATATCATGTGATTCATTTGTATTGTCAAACACAGTTCCTTCCTTTTCCTGTGCAATTACTGAAATCAGCATGTTTTTGTATTCATGATAAAAGTCACCAAGATCTGAAGGAGACAGCTGTTGCAGCTTAAAATGAGGGTCAAGAAGAGTCAAAAGGAGGCAAGTTTTGTCTGTCATGATATTGTTAAGTCTTCTGCAATTTTGAAATTGCTGTATCAGTCAGTCCGAAGGGATACACCAGATTTTTATTTATTTATTTATTTATTAAGCATCAGTTTACAACCTTTGAGCCAGAGGCTCATTTACAAAGGTACCTCATCACAGAGAGGACAATACAGTGATAACAACTTGGTACAGAGAAACAGTGTACAGTTTTTTTTGAGGATACAGGAGGACAAATGAGATCAACAATTTACCACATACAGGATTGGTGAGGTTAACATTGTTCAGGGAAATAACTAGAACATCAGAAGAAAACATAGGATATCAATACAGTGTGCTTTAGTGGAGTCAACATTGAGGTAACAGGAACCAAGGGTAGAGAAGGTAGAGGATTTGAGCAGCCAACAGAGGCTTTGTCAGAGAATGAGCAAGATAGCTTAGAAACAGCAACAGCTGTGAGCAGTGAAAAGGTGGTTCTGGAGGGTAGTTTTAAAGCAAAAGATTGTGGGGGTGTCCGAGATACTGGCAGGGAGGGAATTGTACCAAGGAGGGGCACAGTAGAGGAAGTCCATTGTCCATGAGAGGTCCTTGCCCTAGGTACCTTCAACTTGGTTTTACAGGAGGACCGTGTTGTAGGTAGTGAGTTTACTTGGTGGATAACGGCAGTCAAACCAGGAGGAGAGAGCCCAAGGAGAGTTTTTTTTGTAAGGATGCAGGTTTGGTACCTAAGACGTTCGTCAAGATTGAACAGATTTGCCTGGGAATAAAGATAGCAAGTATGTGTAAGTCTGGGAGCACCTAAGATTAGTCAACAGGCCTTATTTAAGGTGAGGTGGATTTTGTTTAGCGAGGTCTGGTCAGCAGCCCCATAGACTGGTAAGCCATAGTCAACAAGTGACAGAATGGAGGACATAACTGCGAGTCGGAGGGCATCCGGGGGAGACGGGTGTTTGTATGAAAAGGATTCCCAACCTAATATTGGTGGTGGAGGCTAAGGCGGAGATATGGGAATGGAACGTGAGGGCAGGGTCAAAGGTTATCCCAAGGTATTTGTATGTGTAAACTTGTTCGAGTGGGAATATAGAGCTGAGGACTTGAAGTTGGAAATTACTAGCTTTGTTTTGGGGGTGGGAGAAGATCATAGATTTGGTCTTTTTAAGATTGATAACCAGTCTATGTTCTTTAAACCAGGCTTCCACGTCTTTATAGGATAATTGCAGGGAATCTTGGAGGGTGGTGGGGTTACGGTCAGAAGCAAAGATAACAGCATCATCTGCATAAAGGAGGAGTTTACCAGTACAGACACCTGGCAGGATGTTGAGATAAAGGGAAAAGAGCAGGGGCCCAAGAATAGAGCCCTGGGGAACCCCAAATTGGATAGGGCAGAGGTCAGAGAGGGTGCCATTGATTTTTACACGCTGGAACTGGGCAGACAGATAGCTGGAGCACCATGAGACAGGTCCTGCAGCAAAGCCAGCATGGCTGAGTGCATCCAGCAGGAGAGGATGGGATACGGTGTCAAAGGCTTTTGACAGATCGATGAACACTGCACCAGCAAGAGGGCCCGAGTCCAGGGAGGAATGGAGGAAGTTAGAAAACTCAATGAGGGCAGTATTGGTGCTGTGCCCAGCACAGAAGCCGTGTTGTTCAGGGCAGAGGATACTGTATTTGGTAAGAAACTCAGATATTTGGGAGGATACTACTTTCTCTAAGGCTTTTGAGAGTGGTGAGAGGATTGAGATGGGACGATAATTAACGGAAAGGGCCCTATCTCCACCCTTATGTATGGAAGTGACAGTGGCAATTTTCCAGGCTGATGGAAATTGCCCTAGACAGAGTGATTTGTTGAAGAGGCTAGTGATTGGGGCAATGACCTGTTCCAATGCCATTTGTCTCTTTTATTGTTCAAAACCTTTACGCAGCCTCCTGAGATCCTTGTTCAATAAATTTATGATGGGAATAACCTGGCTTAGAGTAGTATTTGTTTTGCTAATCTGTCGAGTTGCTTCCTCAAAGGTAGTTAAGAGCAATGTAAGATGCTCCATGAGGCCCCACTGGAATGAGTTCAGCACACCACCAACTGCTATGTTGTGCTCCATGGTATATTCATGGACTGCCTTCTTTTGTGTGAGAAGTCTCTCACACATGTAAAACATTGAGTTCCATCTTGTTGGAATGTTGGAATGTCTTGTTTCAGTTGCTATATTGGCAAGCCATTTTTTTTTTCCTGGAGGTCAGTCAAGACAGCAAGTGATTTTACAGAGTAACTAAAATGGCCACAGATTTTCTTTGCAGCTCCCACTAGTTTTACTTTACTGTTGTCACTGGAAAGGAAAGTTTGTACTGACAGATGTAATGGGTGTGCAAAGCACAGAACATGAGTAAAACCATCATGTTTCAATGCACTAACAATACTGGCACCATAGTCTAAAATCACAAATTCAGTACTGACTCCCAGGAGCTCCAACCACTCAGAAAATTTGTTACATAACTCTTCTGAAATATTGTCAGTGGTGTGATGCTTACCAAACATGCTAATGCAAAGACCTGCCATTCTTTGTCTTCCTTCTTGTACACTGCTGTTTGTGGTGGTGTTTGAAGATGACTGTGACACCCAGTGTGCTGTGATGCATATATAATCAGTGGTTTGAGAACTCATCCACATGTCTGTGATCAGGTGCACTGAACCACATTCACTCTCTGTAGGAGCCAATTTTTATTTTACTTTGCATACATTCGTACATTTGGGGGAACAGTCACAGTTGCAAAATATTTATGGCTTGGTATGCTGTAACATGGAGGAAAATATTTGAAAAGGGCTCTAAAACCGTCATTCTCCACAACAGAAGATGGTTGCAGGTCCTTGGCAATAAATTCAGCTATTAACTGATTAATTTTTAATGTTACTTGATGTGATCTACTGTAGGCAGTTTTTTGTTCAAGCTTTGTAGTAATGGTCTGCTGTTTAGTTCATGCAGGGGGGCAAAAACCATGAGGCTGCAGCGGCAAAGCTGTTGCTTGTCCAAATACTTTTGTCAGTGAAGTAAATCATATTTTTTTTCTGCCCGTCTCTCACTCTCTTTGCCATCATTATTGACTGTAGGATTATTTTCATCACAAATATTTTTCCCTTGCTCAGGACTGCTGCCCAGCCAAATGGTTGGATGTGTTTTTTGCAAATATCTTTTTATTAATGTTGTCTCTAACTAGCCCCTTACTTTCCCTCTGCTAACTGCCCAATGCCAAAAGGTGCAGACAGCAAAACATGCATTTTGGGACTTATATAAAAATAGCTCCACAAAATTGACATGGAACATTTTGTCATCATGCCAGGAACTGCAGCAGTTTTAGTGGTTGGTGTTTCTGACCCTGATCCATGCACACTGTGGCTGTCCCCAGAAAAGCTATTATGACTGCTATTGTTTTTTTTTTTCCATTACTGATGATGGCTAGTGGTGGTACTTGCTGTATGTGGTTTTCTTTTTTCTTTTTGTGTTCAGGAACCCAGATGGCATCCTCTTCCTCATCATTAACACATTCGGATTCATCACCTTTGGAAGAGCATAACTGAAACATCATAATCATGATTTTGTTCTTGTATACTTACAACATCTTTATCAGAGACACTGCTTTCTGATGAAGCAGCTGGATATGTGTGACTGGAACATCATGGAGTGCCACGTCTAGTGGTACTAGGCAGAGCCTTTTCCTTAATCATTGACTTTCTAGGTCTAACTGTTTTGGCTACCTGTTTTTGTGTTTTATCTGATTTTTCTGGCAATATAGACAGTGATGCATCAGTTTGATAAGGGGATTCACCAATATTCTTTTCTTTTTCTTCTTGTGTTGCTTCATTTTCATCAATTGTATTAATTATATCTGCAGCAATGAATTTTTCTTTTTTCTGGATTTCTTTTCAGGAAATATTTTTATTGTGACGTGTACCAATTTCAGCCATACTGCTAGTGTTGGCCACATGTTCCATAACAGATTCTTACTCTGAATCCATTTTTGTGGGTGCAACTTAATTACTTAATTACTAGTATTAGTTCAGACTCAGAGATGGGCAACACAGAGTTTGAAACGTGACACCCGCTGCTCAAAATACATGTGGCACAATGGTCTAGTAGTAGCTCAGTCTCAGGGAATGGCAACACAGAGTATAGGATGTGACACCCTCCTTCAAAGTGTAGTACAGCCATATGACCAGGTAGTACAGTAGTTCAGGCACAGAGATGGGCAACACCAAATCTACAGCAGTATGACTTAGTACTAGTTTAGGCACAGAGATAGGCAACACAGAGTCTTAGAAGTGACACCCCCCTTCAAAATCTGTATGGCACTGTTTATTTTTTTATTCATTGATTTATTTATTTAAAAATGTAACCAGGAAGTACATAATGAGCTGAAAACACTCCTTTCCAGATGTGTCATGGGAGAGAGGGGAGTAGGAGATAGCTAACAATAAAAAAATAACCGGCACCTGGTCCCCGGACTCTCAGGACCAGTCCTATCTCAGGATGTTACAAAAGACTACAGCTCCTGTGGCCACCAATGCTGAGGGTATGAGCTCCATCATTTTGCCCCAGGGTAAGGACTTGGACTATGCTATTGTGACTGCTTCTGTTATACCTCCTACAATTTTACCTTCTAAAATTGTGCCTGACACTGTTGATATGGGGAATGTATTGCAACAACCGGAGGCTGTAGGGGTTTCTTTACAGGCCACTGAGGCCTCAGATAATAAGGTAGTAGGGGATGCTTTAAGGGTAGGCCCTCCACCAGCAGTTATTGCACAGCTTTCTGAGGACTTTCCTAGAGCACCTTTTAAGCTTTCAGATTTGTTTCAGCATAGGAAGGAACCTGCTCCACGCCGCAATGCTGTTCGTTTTTTGTATAAAGGGGGTCTGAAGGAGGCGCCTGACTGCGTTTATATTGCTCGGGCCTTGTTGAAGGGTTCTATGAAGTTCTTTTCTTCAGAGATTTTTGCCGTGATTAGTATTGGTAATTCCAATTTTGCTATTAGCTTTAAAAATGTTTCTAGCTTGGATAGGTTTTGGGCTAGGTATAATGTTTGTAAAAACACACCCCTTTGGTCCCCCTTTCAAGTAATACCCCTCACCAAACCTACTGTTCGAGTTATTGCTGTTATGTTTAAAAATGAAGGGGTTAATGTTGAGGATATTTTATTTTGGCTTCGGCAACGTTGTGAGGTTCTGGGTACTCCTTCCCCTACTTTGGATAGTGAACAAATCTAGGATGGGGGTTGGAGAATCCGGGTTAAGTTGTTTGTCACAAACTCTGGTACTGTGCATCTCCCTAGTTCTTATTTAGGCAGGGATAGGGGTGCTATTTTTTATATAGGTCAACCTCGGTCCTGTTTTAAGTGTGGGTTTTGGACTCATCTTAGCTCTGCCTGTGACACTATTAAATGTAGTCATTGTTTGGAGTTTGGGCATGGGTCCGCTAAATGTTTGAATCTTTTTCGTTGCAATCTTTATGAGAAAACTGGACACGCTTATGGCAAATGTCCTTGGGCTTCTCATAACAGGGACGATTGCCCTTTCCATGAAGGCATTATTGACCAAGCCCAACATTTGCATGCTAAAAAGATTGTGGACCTTAGTCTTGCTTCTGTTTTGCATGTTCCTGATCCAGGGGTTTCTGAGTTGCCGGCTGATGTTTCTCAGGTGGGCCCTGCAGTTTCCCCTACACCTTTGGGTGCTACGGTGACTATGGATATACAGGTTGAGTCGGAGGAGGTAATAGCTGCCCCTATTCCTTCCTCGGACCTTGATGTGCTCCCTGATATGCCTCCCCCCCCAACCCCACAGTTTGATGATTCTGGCTTTAGGCCTGTATCAAAAAAATGGACCAGATTTGGGAGAAAGGTGAGACCTCCGGTGTCCTTAGAGGGACAAGACAAGGAAGAGCCATCTGAGGCCTGGGCACAGGGTAATAAATTTGCAGTGTTAGTGGAGAGGGAGTCTGATGAAGATGGTATTGATACCTCCTCTCTCTTATCCACTACTGATACTGAGGAAAAAGGGAATGTAGATTCCATTGCTAAACGTACCTGGCAGTGTCGAAAAGCCAGGATGACATGAATAGTGTTTTTTGGGTGATTTTTCTTTTTCTTTCTTTTTCTATGTCCTCTCTTTCAGTTGCCACTATTAATGTTAATAGTATTAAAGGGGGGCGGAAGTTGGCTAGTACTATGTTTACTCTTCAATCAGTTTCTTGTGATGTCCTTTGTTTATTAGATATCAGACTTAAAACTCATAGTGAATTACAGGCCACATCTTGAGCTTGGCCTCTAGGAGCTTCTTTCTGGTGTATTGGGCTTGATGCTTGTGATGGTGTTGGAATACTTTTTACCAATCCTGATTTTTAAGTTACACGGTTAGTCGATATACACCCCGGGCACTCTTTATTGTTAGATTTTACTTATCATAGTGATAGATTTCGTCTTATTGCTATTTATGCCCCACAAACTAAAGCAACTAGAGTCTCTTTATTTGAAGAGATCCACCAATATTTATATACTTCATGCTTAGTTATCTGGTTGAGAGATTTTAATTGTGGCTTGCATCAAACTGATAGGGGGTGGCAGACTTCTAAATTGTTTTGTGACACTAATACATTGAATAAAATTCTGACTACTGCTGGTTTACAGAATTCCTATCGGAAACTGCATCCTATTGGTGGTTATACTTTCTTTAAAGGTACCTTGAAAACCAGGATTGATTTCCTCTTGTTTCCACATTTTCAGGTTTTAGACTCTGCTATTAGGGCAGTGGAATTTTCTGATCATGTTTTATTATACTCCAAGATTTCTTGGAAAGATACTCCTAGATGTAAAAAAAACAAGTGGCGGTTGAATGATGTTTTATTGCAGAATCCTAAAATACAGAAGGCCTGGCAGCATCATTGGACGGCTAGACTTTCTGTTAGTGATTGTTATTCTGACATTTCTACTTGTTGGGAGGACACTAAAAAAGATTGGAGGGTTTTGTTTCAATCCTTGGCTTCTTCCAGGTGTCGGTCTGATTATTTGGACTATTTAAAGTTACGTCACCATTTACAGCATTTGATTTCATTATCTGCCACTACTAGCCAGGATTATGGTTCCCAGATTCAGGCAGTAAAACATAAGATGGTGTCCCTTCAGTATACCAGAGCCAAATCTTTGGAGCAAGAAACAAGATTTGGTATGTAGGTTCGGTCCTCTTCTATTGATCCCTTTAAGAGTTGTCAGGATAGAGTTAAGCATAGGTTTATTTCAGAATTGCTTTCTTCCTCTGGGCAGAGTGTCACTTCACCGGAAGGGATTTTATCTGTTATTGAGGGTAGGTTCACTTCTATGTTTGCTAATCAGGAGGTTAGTGGAGATTTGGAGCAGGTTTTATACACCATATCATTACCTCAGGTACGGTCGGAAGATGTTTCCATGTTGACACATGCTGTTACTGCTGAAGAAGTATTTCAGGTGGTTAAACACTTGAACTCTAATGCAGCCCCGGGTATGGATGGGTTAGGGGCAGCTTTTTATAAATATTTTCTTGCAGATTTGTCTCCAGTTTTGGTGGTTCTTTTTAGCCATATGTTACAGTCATCCACTTTTTTCTGCTTCCATGCAGGAAGCAATGTTGGTATTAATTCATAAAAAGGTGCACAGAATAATACTGATCATTGGAGGCCTTTGAGCCTCCTTAATACTGACAGGAAAATTGTGGCAAAAATTTTGTTTAACAGGTTGAATAAAATTTATGATTATTTGATTAGTATTGAACAGACATGTGCGGTTCCGGGCCGTCAGATTAAGGATCACCTTATTGTACTACGAGAATTGTTTTGGCAGGCTGATTCTGGTCAGGTCACAGGGTGGGTGGTGGGAGTGGATCAGGAAAAGGCTTTTGATTGCATTTTGCTTCAATTTTTGTTAGCAGTTTTGAATGCATTGGGTTTTCTGGCATGTTTTGTTTTTTGGATTACGGCACTTTATGACAATATTTCCTTATGTTCTATTGTGAATGGGTGGTATAGTCACCCGGTGGTGATACAGAGAGGGGGTTCGACAGGGTTGTCCTCTGAGCCCTCTCTCTTAAATTTTTTTTGTCTGGATATATTGATTTGTCTTTTACACCGCTTTTCTGATATTCAGGGTATCTTGGTTCCCCAAACTGGTTTTGTTGTTATAACTATGTCCTTTGCAGATGATATGGTGCTCATGTTGGGGGTTGACATGAAGGAAGAGGTCCTTTGTAATATTTTGAGGACATATGCAGCTATTTCAGGCTCCCGGATAAATTGGGATAAGAGTGTTGGTATTCCTTTAGGTACTACCCCTCTTCTGCCTTCTGTTTTTTTTGGGGGGATACGGATTCAATCTGAGCCTTTATTGGTTCTTAGGGTCCGCTTTGGGGGTTGGGATGTGGCTTCTTCTAATTGGTTGACACATTTGGGGCAGACAGAATGTTTGGTACAGGGTTAGCGTAATCGGTTAATTAGTAAGAAAAAGAGGGTGCTTTTGAGTAAAACTTTACTTTTACCTATTTTTTTGTATCTTAGCTATGTCTTTCCACCTCCCCAAACATTGTTTACTAGATTATTTAGTGTTTTTTTTTCAGACGTTTTGGGGATCCCGGTTAAACCCAATTAAATGTGACATTACTTATAAATCCATTATGGAAGGGGGTGTTGGTATGATTAATCCAGTTGCTTTTTATTTTAGTATTTTTTTCAGTTATAACTTTGGTTTAGCCTTGAAACCAGGTTTTAAGATATGGTGCTCACTGGTTTTGGCTTGGATCACGCCAAATGTACAGTTTTGGGAACAGGGTAATACTAGGTTATTGGGTAAATAGACCCCAATACCGAATTATGGCATTGACTGTTTTAAGATGGCCATTAAATGGAAAATTAGATCACAGGATCTTTTGATTTTGAATAGAAAGGCAGTTTATCAAACTATTCTGTCCAATGCTAATTCTACTGTGATAGTCTTTCCCTTTTGTTCTTCTGTACAACAGAGGGTAGTGTTGCATCATTTAAGGAATCCTCGTATCCCTTCCAGAATGTGGGATTGTTCATGGTTAGGGAATTTTGGTAGGCTTAGTGTGAAGGGTAGTCATAAACATAAAAAATTAGAAGATAGATATTGTCCCCGTCCTTCTTGTTTACAGATGGTGGAAACTCAGTGTCATTTATTTTTTGAATGCATTTTTGTAGTACAATTTTGGGCTTATTTAAGGGTTGTTTGGAGGGAACCTGAGTTTTTAAAGCTGTCTTACTCTGATATTATGTGTGGTGGGAATCATGCTTTAGGTGTGAAATATAATACAGAGAACCTATATCTTGTTTTTGTTGTTATTCACTATCATTTGTTGCAAATCAGATGTTTGGGGGTTCTTCATCAAAAGTGGGTCTCGCATGTTGAATTAGTGGTCAATATTCGACAGTCTTTACATGATATTGTACAAATGGATTTATTGCATTTTGATAAGGAAAAAGTTGCACATTTATGGATTAATTGTACTCATTGGTATTGAATTTATAAGCTTCTTTTTTTCCCTTTTTGCTCTGTTCAATTGTTGAAATTTTCTGTATTATTTGTTTGTTTTCATATGTATTGCTGTGTTATGAAGTCCACCTCTTTAATAAAAAATTCCCCTACTCTTGCAGTAGGGGGACCTCTTGTCTGTTCTCCGATGGACAAGATGGCTGACCGTGGTGTTGAGAGTGCTGGAGCTCGTGGTGGACCTCAGCATTCTGCTCATTCTAAAGACGTTCTACATACTGAAGATGATTCTGTTTCTGTACCTATACCTGTTGCGACTATAATGGAATCTGATAAGATGGATTTAGAAGTATCTACTCCAGTTCTTCCTGATACAGG
Source organism: Neoceratodus forsteri (assembly GCA_016271365.2). Lineage (NCBI taxonomy): Eukaryota > Metazoa > Chordata > Ceratodontiformes > Ceratodontidae > Neoceratodus > Neoceratodus forsteri. Next base: position 49,044,942 of record CM057450.1, on the reverse strand, counting down.
ACATTTGCACCCTGAAGTTGTGGCTTTTCAGCAACGTATGGCTGAAGCTCTAGGTAAGCTCGCTCCTGCAGCTGATCCATTGCGAGCTACTCTTAGAAGGCATGAAATGGCATCGGAACCTCAATGTTATCTTATACAAAAATGAAGGGAAGCATTGTTGCACTTACTGCAGAAAGAAGATGAAGCCTTGTTGAAGTTGCAGGATCTGCAAAGTCCCACTGCAAACCGAAACTCTCCTTCTGTGAGGCAAGGCATATTTTCAGCTTCTGACACTACTCAGCCAATTTGGTCTCCAGATCGAGCCTTGCATTCTGCAGGCTGGGAGAAATCAGCTGATGGCACCACTTGGATTTTGAATTCTGTTCCAACTGCTGCGGAGTTGCAAAGCCACACAGCTGAGCCAGCATCTGTCACTCCCGCTGTGGTTCTGCCTCGCTCTGCTTGTTCTGCAACTCATACGAATGATTTCCTTGTCGAGTCCTGTGGGGCTCAGCCAAAGGGTGCTTCTAAGGATTTACCAATTTCTGACAATGGCGATATCTGAACTGCTTGCTTCTCAGCCTGTCTTGTCCTCTTCGGTAAGTGACTCTCAATCTTCTCTTCCAGCCATTCTCCCGGTTGTGCTCCCTCTGCATGAGCCTCCTTCTACCTCCTGGGAAGATTTGGTGGAGACAGATGCTCCTGTTGATCCCGCTAACGAGCCTTTGCTGCATTCCACTTTTGCTTCAGTTACTATGGGTCAACTAGCTGATCAGCCAAGGCCCCTCCACTCTCTAAGCCCTTCAGATTGTCTGATTTGTTTTCAACTTAGGGGAACCTGCAAATGTAAAACACTGTGAGATTCAAATATGTTAAGTGGCTTAGAGGTGCCTCCACAGAACTTATGTTGCCAGAACCTTATTGAAAGAGACTATGCATTTCACACCTACTGAAATTTTGGCACTTATTCATACTTCTGGGGACTCCCAGTTTGATGTCAGCTTTCATTTTCCTGTCCTGCTTGATAAGTACTGGTTGAAATATGGTACTTTAAAGCATACTCCTGCCTGATCTCCTTTTATTATTATTCCACTGACAAAACCAGTACGGAAAACTGTGAATATTTTATTTAAAAATGAAGGGGTCGAAGTTTCTAACATCTTGCACTGGATAAAGCAGCGAGTGGAGGCTATAGAGAGACCCTCTCCTATTCTGGATTCTGACAATATTTGGACTGGGGGCTGGTGACTCAAGGTTAAACTTAAAACCCTCTGACTCTGGTGTTCAGCACCTGCCTAGCAGCTTTTTTATTGGACAGGATAGAGGTTTTTGTTTTTATCCTGGGCAGCCTAAAACTTGCTATAGATGTGCTCTTTAGCCCATTTGAGTAATGTTTGTGAGGTGCGGGTCTGTGACCTATGTCTTGAGATAGGTCACTCCAACCATTATTATCCTAATCCTGTCCATTGCAATCTTTGTGATGAGAAAGGCCACTCCTATAGACTGTGTCCTTGGGCTGCACATAATAAGGGTTCTTTTTATGACCTGGAGGAGATGGTCCTGGAAGCACAGGAACAGAAACAATCCAAAACTTGATCATTGATTTCTCTTCCTATTCCTCCTCCTATTCTTGTTACCTCAGTGGGGATTGTGCTGACCCAGTCTAATCCCTCTACCTCTCAGTCAGTGGAACCATCACTTCCTTTTCTGGTCCAGTTGGACAACGTTCCAGTTTTGGACACTGCTGTTGTGCCCCCTCAACGCTCCCGATTAATGACTTTATAGTGGTAGGGGGTAAGAGGAAACAAGACAAGTTGCAGCCTAAACCTAAGATCTCTCGTAGAGACTCTCTCAGATCTCAGAACAGTTTTTCAGTTCTACAAAACTGTGAGGCTGATGAGAGCGAGGAATCTGACTTGTCTTCTGTGGCTTCTTCTTATAAGGAAGTATCAGAGGGTGAGGAAGAGCTCAAACAAGGGAAGACCTATAAAAGAACTAGAAAGAGACCTGCTTAATTTTTTCTTTTTCTACCCTGGTTATTTCTGATTTACATTTACTAACTTTAAATGTCAGTAGTATTAGGAATGTACAGCATTGGCTTACTTTATTCTCTGCTTTGCAAGGCTCTACTGCTAATATCTTTTTTTTACAGGATAGAAGGTTAAAAACCACTTCTGACATTACTCATACCCAATGTTCTTGGCCTTATGGTCCTTCCTTTTGGTCGTTGGGGACTGAGTCCTGTTCAGGAGTTGGTATACTCTTTAAATTTTGGGATTTGCAGATTCTAAAGGTTCTAGATGTTGAGCCTGGAAGGTTATTGTGGGTGGATGTTTTAGTGGGTGCTGTCCCTCTCAGGACTGGTACTATTTATGCTCCCCAAACAAAAAGCTTAAGGATTTCACTTTTTAAAGCTTTAAGGCCTTACCTACTTACTGCCAAATTGGTTTTGATTGGAGGCGATTTTAATTGTCTCTTGGATTTTGTAGACAAAACAGGTTTGACTTCTAAACTTTTTTGTGACACAAATTTTCTGACTTCTGTCATGCACACTGCTAGGATGATTGATTCCTACAGGCAGTTTCATCTTACAGGGGGACACGCTTACTTTAGAAATTCTATATCTACCAGGATTGATTTTCTTTTTGTTTTAAGATAGTCAATCTGCAAAGGTGCCTGACTACAGTTTGTGCTACCTCTTATCACATGGAGTTGCATGTTTTGCTTTCTTTACTTGACTCCAGATGTATAGGTCACAGTTTGTGGAAACTAAATGTTTCTTTATTAACAAATGATGATTTATTTCAGGATTGTATGGAACTTTTTAGAGCTCGTTTTTCAGCGTTTATTTTCTCAGACTCCATTTTGGACTGGTGGGTACAGTCCAAGATGGATTTTCGTTGTTTCTTTTCTTTCAGGGGTAAGAAACCAATACAGCTAGCTAGTTACTTTATTTACAGTTACATCAGCAGCTTTTTAAGCTTATTTCCCTACAAACCACTACTAAGCATAATTGTGCCCCCCAAATAGATGTTTTGAGATCTGAAATGAAAATCTAGCTGTATAATAGGGCCAAATCTTTGGTAACTGAACAACATTATGGGACTCAGCTTCAGTGGGGTGCTTTGGAAATTTTTAAACATAATTCTGCATTTATTAATACTAAAGTCATCCGGGGTTTAAGAACTAGTTCTGGGATTATAGTACAGACTAATGAAGAGATTCTGCATTTTGACGAATCTGTTTATAATGATTTTTTTCTGGTAATGTGGTTCTGCAGCCTGGAGATGCTTTCTTTTCTAGTTTGGGACCACATGCTCTATCTTCCGTTGATTCTTCATTACTGGTTAAGCCCATTACACAACTTGAGGTTGAGGCTGCTATTAAGTCTCTCCCTTCACATAAAGTTCCTGGCCCAGATGGTCTCCCCTCTGAGTTTTATAAACAGTTTAGGCAAGTTTTGGTGCCTGTGCTAACTGCCTTATATAACACTATTCTTGATACAGGTTATGTTACTCTGTGATTGGTTGCAGGCCTCAGCGATTTTGATTTTAAGAAAGGGTGATAATTTGGATCTTAAGAATTGAGGCCAATCTTCTATTGAACACTGATTTAAAGATCCTTGACAAAATGTTGTCTACATGGTTGAATGGTTGTTACACCTCAATATTGTTTTCTTTTTCAAACTTGATCTGTTCCTAATAGAATTATAACTGATAACCTTATACGGATTTGTGATATTATTCAATATGGTTTGGACAATAAATTGTCTGGTTTTTTGCTTTCTATTGATCAGGAGAAGGCTTTCGATCGGATTTCCCACCACTTTTTGTACCAAGCCCTCCGGTTTCATGGTATTCCTGAGAAATTTATCTCTTGGATACAGATGCTCTACCATAAAGCCACTTTTTGTCTGCTAATTAATGGTTTTCAGGGTTGAGTTATTGCTCAGTCCATAGGTGTTAGGCAAGGTTGTCCATTAAGCCCTATTTTATATGTTTTGGGGCTTGATGTGCTCTTGCAAAGAATTCATTTAGCCCCTCAGATTACTTCTATTAGAACTTCTACCCTTTTTACTGTACCTAAGATATATTTAGCTGTCACGGATGATATCTGCATTTTTTGGCTGATTTCCTCGGGCAAGCTTTGCTTAATATTTTTCGGGCTTTCTCAGATGTCTCCAAAGCCAAAATTAATATCCATAAAAGTAAGGCCTTACGGCTTGGGACTGCATTGAGTGGATATACTACAGTGGCAGGTATTCCCATCACCACTGATAATTTGAAAATGTTGGGTGTTCTTTTTGGAAGTTCAGATGCTAGTATTCTGAATTGGAATTTGAAATTGAATGAAGGATATGCTTTAATGCTTAAGTGGAAGAGTATACAAATTTCTAAGCTGAAGCGAGTTCTTTTGATTAAAACTCTGCTTCTTCCCCTGTTTATTTATCTTAGTGTGGTTTTTCCTTTACCTCAGAATTTGGAAACCCGTTTATATAGTCTTTTTTCAAGTGTTATGGGTTCTAGACTTAACCTTATTAAGCATAATTATACCTACCTCCTGGTAGTTCAGGAATTGGATTAGCAATTGTTAATCCTGTGGCCTTTTATTTTTCTAGTTTTCTTTTTTATAACATTAAGCGTCTCTTAAGTAGTCCTACAAAAAATTGGCATTTTTGGTTGTCCCATGACTTACGGTGTCTCCTTAACTTTGGGAAGATGGGCATTGGCATTTTCATACTCTTTGGAGAAAGATTTATGTTTCAGACTGTATGGAGGCAACTTTTAAAAAAATAAGACAATAGCATATTACTAGAGAAGTGGTTCTTTTGTTCTCCAAAACAGAATTATATGACCATATTATTGAAAGTAAATTTTGGGTCCCTTTGATTTTCCCTTCTGGCTCCTCAGATAATGTTGACTCCACTCTCCATCTGTTGACTGAACCTAGATTACTTGCATATTTAATGTGATTTGGCTTTCCTGTCATGGTAGGTTAAATGTCAGGGACTCTCATAAACATAAACAAGTCTCTGACAGGTTTTGTCCCAGGGATACATCTAATGGTCTTTTTGAGACACAACACCATTTATTTTTTGATTGTCCTTTTATTTTGACATTTTGGTCTACATTGGCTGGGTTTTGACATAGTCCGGAGTTTGCATCTATGGATTATGATTCATTAATCTTGGGTGTATATAATTCTGTTTGGCAGAAGTATCATATGAGCACTCTAAATGTTGTTTTGGGCTTTTTTAAGTATTACATTTGGTTGGCCAGATGTACTTGGATATTCCAACACATCTGGTGGACTCAGTTAGATGTTGTATTCCAAAGAGATGGCTTCTCATTCTGCTTCAACTTTGTCCTGCCTTTGGGAGAATTGTGAGAATTGGTGTTATGAACCTCCTTGAGTTTCCTTTTTTGCTTTTTGCTTTTGTATTTTTCTTTTCTATACTGTGTTTTGATTATTCTCCTGCATATTTTTTCATATGTTTTGTATTTTTACTTTAGTTTCTTATGTTCTTAATAAAAAACTCCCCTACTGTTTGGTGGGGGTGCTGTTGGATGTGAGAATGAAGGAAGAGGCCGGCAGTCCGGTGTTGGAGTTGGAAGTGGAAGGAGCTGAGGGGTTAGCTCCCTCCTTGGCCTCTGTTGCCTCAGGAGCTACATAGTTGGATCAGTGTGATGGATTACTTCAATCTCAGGTTTCACTAAAGGCTTCACAGACACTGCAGGATGCTGCGGATGATTTATATTTGGACCTGAAATTTAAGAAGTGTCATCTTCTCATTATCATCACAGAACAAGAATCTTTATTGGCCTTACATGGTACTGCTGTTTTTGGCAGCTTGGCTTTAGCAACTCACCTTCCCTCCGACGATCTGGAGGTGAATGATTCGGTCATGTCTCCCCAGGTCATGGAGTTGATGTCAGAGGTGGAAATGGAGTATGGCCTACCTGATCCTGATCTTCCAATCCTTGGAGATGGTTCGGACCCAGTTTCTCAGTTATTGGATGTTGTTCTTTCTGGTGACCCAAGGACTCCTGAGAGGAGGTTGCATGGACCCCAGAGTGAAGAAGACAAAAAACGGAAGCAAGGGGTGAGTACCTCACCTGAGGGTACCTCTGTCTCTTCTAAACTGATAACACTAGACACTTCTGTTGATATTTCTCTCCTTACACCCCTTCGAGGGCTGAACGTTGTTGCTGTAGACAATGATTTAGTGCATGGGGTTAATTGGTCCCCTGAATGAGCTTTAGCTGTAACTGGCTGGCATCAGGTAGAAGATAGGTCCTGGATCTCAGACCCACCTGTCCCTGTTACTGGCATTCCCCGCAGCCCGGTTCCACAACCTATGGACCCGAATTTGGAGGAACCGGGAGGTATGTCTTCATCTATTGTTCAGAATTGGGGTAATGTTGTCTCCCTCACTACTTCTATTGACACTGCACCACCTGTAGGGGCTCCTTTGGACTCCGCAGTTCACTTAGAAGCCTTACCTGTCATGGGTGATCCTACAGCCAAGACTGGTGATATTCTGTCAACTTCCTTACCATCTGCTGTCCGTACCTTTTGTTTATTTCATACCCCTATCGAGTTAGCAAAGCGGAGAAATGCTGTGCGTCTCTGGTTTTTGGGGTGCTCTGAAGACATCCCTGACTGGTTTTATTTTGGGAAAGTGCTATTAAAGCAATCTATGGGCTTTTTCCAAGCCCAGGTTTATGCCCTCATTCGTTCCCCAGGGGATAACTCGTATGATGTTAGCTTTCACCCCCGAGACGTTTTGGATAACTTTTGGATTTGTTATGCTCAACTTAAAACTAACCCCCTGTGGCAGGACTTTAAAGTGATCCCTTTGACAAAACAGACTTTTAAGGTGATAACAGTTTTGTTCCAAAATGACAGGGTGAACATGACTGACATAATTTATTGGCTGGAGAAACACTGCAAGATCCAAGGCAATCCTGAGGCCATTATGGACGATGTAGGATTTTGGAATGGGGGATGGAGGTTAGAGGTTAACCTTTCCCAATCAGATTCTGGATTATCACATCTCCCTAATTGTTTTTTCTTAGGGCAGGACAAGGGTTTTATTTTTTACCCTGGCCAATCACATAATTTTTCCAAATGTGGTTCGGCACTTCATCTGAGCAGAACTTGTGATGTTTCTAAATGTTCTCACTGTGGTGAAACTGGGCATTCTGCTTTTCATTGTTATAGCCCACCTAAGTGTTTTCTGTGTGATGAGGGTCATTCTTTCTTGGTGTATCTCTGGGCTGCCCATAACACTTCCAATTCAGATTTTGCTGTTGAGGACAACTTTATTAATGTTGCTGGTAGACCTTTCCATTCAAGGGTCCCTCATATTCCTGAGCCCCAGGGTCGGCTGGTTTCCCCTTTGCTAGTGGTATCTGTCCTGACCATCTCTGTATCCCTCTCTGAACCTCAGTTGGTAGATCCCCCAATTGCTGTGCATGAGAAACAGCCAGCTCCTGCAGACCAGGCACTGGTTTCTCCATCTGCAGAAATTGTTGTGATGCCTCCCCTTGCTCCTGGTACTGATTTTAGAATGCCCAAAAAATGTAGGTCCAGTTCAACACATAAACGTTCTTCATTGCCCCCCCTTGTGGTTGCAGATATTGTACCCCTGAGGAATAAGTTTTCTGTGCTCCCTGCTGAAGAGGTGGACATGGAGTCTGGTTCAAATTCAGCCTCTCTACCTTCTTCCAAGGTTGATGGGACTTTGGAAGGAGAACTTATACAAGATGTTCCTATTGCTAAAGTCAAGAAAAAATGCATGGGTACGAGGGCCTGGCTCAAATCACACCCTGATGCTAATCCCTCTGATTGATTCTTTTGCTAGATAACCCATTATATGATTTTTCCTTTGCATCACTGAATGGAAGTAGTATTCGGTCCAAGTGGAAATGGACTTTGACCTTCTCCTACTTTTCCACTCACCCCTTTGGTATTATCTTCTTTCAGGATACCCATTTGTATACGGTTGCAGAGATGGATGCAGCTAGCACTGCTTGGTTATGGGGCAAAATGTATTGGTCTCCAGGGGTGGATGTTTGTTCAGGGATTGGTATTGCAATAGCTAACCCAGCAGCCAAACTAATTCATTTGGTTGATGTGGACCCAGGGAGGGCTCTGTTGATAGATATGGATTTTGGTGCAGTACCCCTTTGCTTGATTAATATTTATGCTCCTCAAACCAAGGCTGCTCACATGGCCCTGTATCAGCTGATTTGGCCCTTTCTGTTTACCAACAGGAAAGTTGTTTTTGCTGGTGACTGTAATTGTAGCAGGTATCTTACAGACAAAGGGCCAAAAACCACTAAAATATTTTGTGATACCTTTTGTTTAAATTCCTCACTAACACAAGTGTCCCTGATAGATGCGTTCACTACTGGGGGGTAAACTCCACAAAAAACATATTTTAAGGGGTCTTTGGCCTCTAGGATTGATTATGTGTTTCTGTCTGTCAATCTAGGTGTTCAACATGCCTCAACAACCCAGGTTATTTCATCTGACCACGTTTTGCTCACTGTGATGATTTCAAATTTTGCACAGACTGGTCGTGGCACAGGTTATTGGAGACTGAATTTGGTATTACTACAGCCTACACTTATTCAACAGGGTTTTCAAGTGGTTCTGGATGACAGGAAATCAATCCTTTTTTTTGTATGATTCCCCATTAGATTGGTGGATCACCACTAAAACTGATATTCAGGATTTTTTTAAAACAATGGGTAGATTATACGGGAAATTAAAAACTGACCAATATGCATATTATAGGTCTTGCCTATTGGAACTTTCTTCCCTGCATGATGCAGGCTATGGGGATTATTCAGAAGGTATCTGGATTCTGAAAGCTCAACTTGCATCATTACAATATAATAGGTTAAAATTTTTAGAAGTCAAGCAACGATTTGGCACTCAGAGTAAGTTTGCATTCATAAATCCCTTTGATTTTTGTCAAAGTCTGACACACGTGAAGCAGATTAGTAGCCTTCAGTTACCTGATGGCTCCTATGTTTCTGGTGAAGAGGATATTATGGCAGCAGTGGATGGAGATGTGGTCTCTTCTTTACGTGTCCCTGATCATTCACCCCTACCCTCAGCTATCCAATTCTGGTTATCACAGAGTTGTTTATCACTCCTGTCAGAAGCTGATAAACTGTTTCTTTGTTCTCCCATTTCTCAGAATGAATTTTGGACAGTAGTTGCTCACCTAAAACCCAGATCCTCTCCAGGGGTGGACGGCTTACCATATGAACTGTACAAGTTCCTTACACCTGTCCTTCTGACAGAATTATTGGCAGTTTTTAATTGTCTTTTATCTCATATTATACAAATATACATACTGTTGATAATGCAAAATGCATGGCTGCATGTGAATACCACAAAGTGTCGTGCTGGTCTGGCTTAAGCCGACTGCACAGCTGCTTAGCGGGTGCCAACAGACATGTCATCTGTTAGCACCCTTGCAAACTGTGTGAGAGGCCTTTCAGCACCATGCAATTCTGCTTAAAGTTGAACCAGCATAACATTCTGTGATGATTTGCATATGCAGCCCATTATGCTTTGCATTGTGTGGGCATGTGTGATTTTGTATTTTCTTGAAACTTGGCTTCCCAGCCAAATGCCCTTTGGGGTAACCGTTGCCTCAGTGTTTGCGCACAGAGGTTCTTTGTATCTCATAATATTCCTTCCCCCATGTCAGCAGGTTTGTTAATTTTCTTATACAAATCTGGTGATAGGGACTCACTTTCTAGTTGGCGCCCAGTTACTCTGTTGAATTCTGATTTTAAAATTTTTACTAAACTTTTGAGTGTGAGACTCACCTCTGTGCTTATGAATATTATCTATCCCTCACAAGCATGCACTGTTTCAGGTAGATCCATTATGGAAAACTTAATTATGCTACGGGAGGTCTTGGAATGTGGTCAGGAGGGAGAACTATTGGGTTTTCTGTTTTCTCTGGACCAAACTACAGCCTTTGATCGGGTTCCACATGATTACCTTTGGTTTTGTTTGGCTGCTTATGAGTTCCCAAATACATTTATTCATATTTTACTGGCTTGTTATAATAATGCTAGGACTATTCATCTAATTAATGGATGGATGGGTCAGGAACATTTGGTGGCTAGGGGGGTTTGACAAGGGTGTCTCCTCAGCCCTGCACTGTATAATTTATCTATTGACCCCTTACTCCATAGACTCAATAATTACCAATCCATTTCTGAACTTTCCTTTTCCAGCACAGTCCCGGAATTGTGCACCTTGGCCTATGCAGATGATTTGATTTTATTTTGTTCTGACACAAATTTGTGTATATTGGCTAATCAATAACTTTTATCTTATGCTGCAGTGTTTCAGTCTAGTATTCATTTTCAAAAACGCAAATGTCTTTTACTTGGCGATGCTTCTGCACTCCGGGGAGAGGTTATAGGTATTCCAGTTGTTTTCTAGCCTTGTAAAATCTTGGGTTTATTTTTTGGATCAGGTGATCTAGCTCTCTTTAATTGGGAAACTGTATTGTCCAAGGCTAACCAAACGGTTACCTCTTGGAATCTATGGAGGATGTCCAAGCAAATATGTATCTTCATGGTTAAGACTTTTTTATTATCCTTATTCCTACATTTAAGTGCAGTTTTTGCCCTTTCATCATCTCTGGATACTAGAGTTTATAGTTGTTTTTTTTCTTGCATCTGGGGGAGTAGATTGAACCCTGTGAAAAGAGGCATTTTGTATTGATCAGTGGCTCTGGGAGGCCTGAAGATGGTTAACCCCATTTCTTTTTGTTTCCTCTTTTTTCATTACGCATAGTTTATGGCCACTTCTCCTAAACAGTTCCAAAGTCTGTGTGCCCTGGGTTTTAGATAGAGTTGGTAGTTTTCTTCGAGATTGGCAGGCTGATGCTGTCATTCCAAAACAAAAGAAGATAGTGGATCTACCTTTTTCTTATAGATCCTGTTTTAGTAAAATTAAGTTGTGGGCACTGACTAGACACCAGGTCTCCTCTGTGCCATGAAAACTTTTGTATTCCTTGATTCAGGATAACTTTTTCATCACCCAACCCCATTTTTCAAACATGTTACCTGAAGAGATTAAGCAGATTTCAGCCATGATAACATCCTCCCGTGCACCTATACATATGTGGGATGTGAACTGGTTAGCCCTTCACATTAAACTTAATGTGAAAGGAAATTTAAAACACAAACCTACTGATGAAAGATTCTGCCCATGATCCACTTGTGTTGCTCAAACTGAGACTATTGCTCACTTATTTTTTGAATGTCCATATATTCAGAGATTTTGGAAGTTGTTGCAGACTCATTGACCCGGTTCACCTTTTTTTCCCATGACCCCAGAGATTTTGCTTTTAGGTATTCTCCCATTTCAATGGACTAAACATGATAAAACAACACTTTGGCTGTTTTTGACCTTTTTTAAATATTACATTTGGAATACCAGGTGTCTTTTGTCATTGCAATAACAATTTATCTCCAAAGATCAATTGTTTGAACACATTTCATTGAATTTGTGCAAGTTAAGAGCTCAAGAACGTTGTTCTGTGCCTTTTCAGGTTTTTTAGTCATGGTGGCAGTCCATTTCTTGGGTATAGGGTGACTTCTCCTGTTGCCTTGTGAGAATTTCTGGTAGGAGGCATTACCAATGGATTGGCATGTTACCTTCCTCCTTTTTTGTTTTCCCCCTTTTTAATTTTTTTTTACTTTTTTACCTTGTGAATGTTGTAGGATGTGCTATTTACTTGTATGTTTCCTTTAGTGTTATGACGCAGCAATTCCCTTACTCTGCTTAGTACAGGAGGGGACGGTGCATGTTTCCAGGAATTTACTTATTTTTGGTTTTACAGCATGACATTATATTCTTTTATGTTTATGTTTTTTTTTCTGTTTTTCATTTTGTATGCAGTAATACTGTTTTTTTTTTCTATTGACCTTTTAAGTTTTGAAAAAATTTCCCTACTCCTTTAGTGTGTGTGTGTGGGGGGGGGGGTATTTCAGTTTTAGTGATTTTTCCTCTGATTTCTGATCTCTATGTTGACAGTGAATTTGTACTGTATATATCCAATTATTTCTTTTGATTGTTGTGTGCAGCTCCCATGGCTTGCTTCTTGTCTGTTGTGTACATTATACACGTGTCTCCCATAGTTCCTTTTCAGATGGGATGGGAGTAAATATGTTTTCAAGGTTTCTGTCAAAAGTTGGGGTAACTTGTCTACTGTGCTTCTTATGTTGTTTTTGGTTTTCCTTTATGATTGGTATACTGCATTACTGTTTTCTTTGAATGTTCTTTTCCATTTTGTTTAAAAATTCCCCCACTCTTCTAGTGGCGGGGGGGGGGGTATGTTTACTGTCTATTTATTTTTGTATATGGTAGCATGTATGATGCAATTCTGCTTTCTGTTTTAACTTTTTTCATATTTTCCTTCTTATGATTTTGTATGATGTAAATACAGTTTTTCTTTATATGTTCTTTATGTTATGAAAACAATTTTGCCTACTTTTCAGTAGGGAGGGGGAGGGGGTATGCTTACAATATTTTATTATGGTTTGGGTTTACAGTATGTAGTGATGCACTTTTGTGTTTCTGTTTTCTTTTTTTTCATGATTTTGTATGAAGAAATACTGTCTTTTTATATGTTCTTTTCAGTTATGAATGGAAAACTCCCCAACTCTTCCAGCAGGGGGCTTGACTTCCTGTGGGTGGAATGGAGGATCCTAGTCCAGGACCCACTGTTGAGGAGGGAGGAGGTGTTTCTCCTGTGCTGAAGTAGAATCCAGATACATTGGTTAAGGACACTGACCAAATTGATATGGATTCCACTGATGTACATGCAGGAGAGCAGATCTTCCCTCCTGCAGGTCCAGCTCAGGAGATCACTCTTCAGAATATTCCAGAAGAGGAGGAAGTGCAAAGGGAAATGTATTTAGAAGCAAATGATCCAGAGGTGCTAACAGAAGATGCTCTGGTGCAGAAACTAACACCAGAGCAAAGACTGCATTCACTGCACCTTTTGAAAATGTCGGTGGAAAAAAACCAGGCCATGAGATGGAAAATACTGCAGTCTGCAATGAAAAACTCTACTGGGAGTACTGTGGAGAACCTGTCTAGAAGTGACAACACCCAAAACTCGGCAGATAGTACTAAGGATGCAGTTTCATCAACAGAACCGCTTGACAAGTGGCCAATGCCCTCTGTCAGAGTAGTGGTACCAGCAAGCCCTGAATTCAAGGGCATGAACAGATTGGAAACTGAAGTGAAGCAGCAAAGGGTAGAATTGCTGAAAGACACAGTAAGTAACCCTCATATTCCTGAAAAAGCTAACAGTACAAATGCTACGAATATGATGACAGCATTACAAGGGGGGAAGCGTACTCCTTTACAGACAGAAAGAACTTGGCATCAGGGGAAGGGTGTGCAAAGTCTTATGCAGACAGAACACTAAGGAAAGGCAGGCTGGATGAAAGACAGAGGGGTGTCACCTTGGACAGCAGAAAAACTCTCACAGGCACTGGCTGGAAAACAAAACAACACAGGAGAATGGTTAGCAGACCCAGAATTCCAGCCAGGCACCAAAAGAATGGGGAAAGCCAAAAACAAAACTGACAAACAAAGCACCCCCTTTTCTACAGACTTTGGCTTAGACCTGCATGCTTAAGATGTTGTTACACAACATATTGAAACTCCTGCTTTGAACCTACCCCCTGCAAACATAATAAGCACAGAAGACAGTGATTTTGAAAGGGCCCCTCAAACTCCCACATGGGGTGACAGGGTGGAACAGAATCCCCCACTACTAGGTCAGAAAACTGCATTACAGGCCCTACAACTATGGGCACAATTTTGGAGGAAAGAGCAAGTATTCCAGAGTGCAGTGCCTGCCCAAAGAAAGAATGCTGTATGCCTATAATATTTGGGAGGTCTCCCAAACCCTCCTGATCAACTATATGTGGGTAGAACGCTGGTAAAATAATCGCTAAGATTCTTCTCAAATGAAATATATGCCTTGATTCATGCACCAGAGGATACCATTTTTGATGAGAGTTTTAAAACTCCAGGAGGGCTGGATAGATTCTGGACAACTTATGAGAAACTGAAATATTCAGCACTATGGCTTCCCATTAGGGCAATCCCACTCGCCAAGCCTGCAATAAAACTGGTAACAATTCTATTTCAAAATGAAGGAATTAATGTCCATGACATACAACACTGGTTACAGCAAAAGTGTGACTTACTGGGTGAACCCCCCCATCCTGGATCCTGGATGATGAGCACATTTGGATGGGGGGGATTCAGGGTAATACTAAGTATGGGTGCACAAGGGTCTTGACATCTACCCAGTTCTTTTTGTTTGGGAAGAGACAGAGGACACTGCTTTTACCCTGGGCAACCTAAGACTTGTTTTAAATGTGGCACTTTATCACACTTAAGCAATGCCTGCGACAGAGTGAAATGTATTTTGTGCCCAGAATTTTTCCATAACAGTGCATAATGTAATAATGAGCTGTGGTGTAATCTGTGTGAGGAAACTGGACATGGATACAGAACTTGTGAATGGGCTTCCAATAACAGAACGGATTTTACCCAAGGAGTTATTCTCCAAAATGCACAAAAAATAAGCATTGAAAAATAGTGAAAAAGTGCAAGACAAACAGCCTCAGGCAGAACAAAGGCAAGAGAAAGAAGAACAAGTTATAGTGGTGGTAGACATCCCTCAGCCCCAACCCCCTCTCTACATACACAAGAGATGGAGTTAGAAGAACCTGACAATATCACTAAAGTCCCAGAACCTAGACCTGATAATCAAGAACAACTGTCAATAACAGAGCAACACCAAGAGCAAAACCAGGAGCAAAGAACAGATCCAGACTTGATCAGAATGCCACCCCTGAAATGACTGTGGTGGTCACTAAGAAAAGAGGCCTGAAGAAAATATATCCAAAGGCAAAACTGTCGAACACCTCTTCATCCCAAAAATCTATTAATCTGACATAAATATCACATTTTCAACCACCAGATTCAGAGGGGGAGTTGGAAAACTCATTGACCCTCTCTTCTCAACAGGGGGTTTCCTCAGATGAAGATGAAGATCAACTAGCGGAGAAAGTTCGAGCGGCTAGGGTGAAACTGAAACAAATGGGAACCCAAACAAGAAGAAGTAGAAGACTTGATAAGTTTAATGTTTAAAGGACATTTCCTTCTTTTTTTTCATTTTTAAATGCACTCTTCTGTAGTTTACAACATGTCAACCTTAAACAATAATAGTATTAAGAACCTTAGAAGGAGCGTAGTAACTTTTTCTTTATTAAAAGAGTTAGACTTTGACATATGTTTTCTTCAGGATAGTAGGTTATCCACTACAAATAAAATTTATGCTGCTAGAAGATTATGGTGCTGGGGCCCTTCCTTTTTTTCCATAGGTCAGAACTGATGTGATGAAGTTGGGGTCCTGCTCAGGGGTAATGACTATACTGTTACTAGAGTGGTAGACATCTGCCCAGGGAGAGCACTCTTGCTAGGCATGACACACAATAACACAGCTTGGAGACTCATTACCTTATACACTCCACAAGCAAAAAAAAGGTAGGATAGAGCTAATGAACTTAATTAAGCCTTATTTATTTACATCACGACTAGTACTATGGGCTAGAGACTTCAACTGTGTCCAGGATATAAAAGACAGAGAGGCTAAAACTGAAAAACAATTTTGTGATTGAAGAGCCCTCATTAAAATTGTGGAACAAGGGGGTCTACAAGATACATATAGGGCCATACATCCCACGGATGGGTACACTTTTTATAAAAGCACACTTGCAACCCGTATGGATTTTATGTTTTCCTCTTCTACCCTTCAAACTCTAATTGCACACACTATCCCAATAGAAAATTCAGACCATCTTTTAGTTTCATCACATATTTCAGCTGCACAGGAACACTCTAGAGGGAAGGGGTATTGGAAATTAAATGCCATCTTACTACAGAATCAAGAAATCAGAGAACAAATAGTAGAGCTATTTCAGGCCAGGCAATCTATAGCCTTTTTAGAAGATGATATAATTAGATGGTGGGACAGTACAAAGATGGAAATTAAAAAAAGATTTCAAGCACTGGCTTGGGAGAAACACACAGATCAATACAATAAATATTTATGTTTGAGAGCCCAACTCTTCAAAATGCTAACACTGAGAAATGAAGGTTATGGAGACTTTACAGACCAAATTAAAATTATAAAAACTAATATGGAAAAACTACAATACTCTAGAGCTACATCATTACTCGTTGAACATAGGATAAACACACCTGGTAAAACAATTACTGGAGGCATATTTGAGAGCTGCAAAAATAGAGTGCAGCAAAAATCAATGTATAAATTAATAAATCAAGAAGGAGAAACAGTAACTGTGCAGAAAGACATTATGAAGGTGGTAGAATTACACATGAAAACACTATTTGCAGATCCTAATATTACTGAAGAACAGGTCATGAAAGCAATATGAGACTTAGAAATACCAAAAATACCCGGGACTATACTTCAGAATGTAATTTTACCAGTAACACCAGGAGAAGTTGAGGCAGCCATAGAGACCCTAAATAATAAAACAACTCCAGGGATAGATGGCCTGTCTTTAGAATCTTACAAAACTTTTAAGGGGGAACTTATTGAAGTTTTGGTAGAAGTTTTCATCACTATACTGGATTCTGGCAATATAGGGCCCCAGCTAGGCCTAGCCACACAAATATCTTTGCACAAAAAAAATGAAAGAGAAATACTTAAAAATTGGAGACCACTATCCACTATGAACATAGATCTTAAGATCCTAATGAAAATATTAAATAGCAGGCTGGCTACTGCTGTGCCCTATGTCATAGAACCTAGCCAGGCCTACACAGTTAAAGGCTGAAAGATACAGGATAATCTTCTTATGATAAGAGGAGAGATTGTTACTCTAGGAGAGCACAACAAAGTGAAAGGCTTCCTGATCAGTTTAGACCAGGAACAAGCATTAGATAAGGTCTCACATGTACATTTGAAGGTTATTCTTAAAAGATATGGAATACCACAGAAATTTGTAGATTGGATTGCCAACATTTATAGAATAGCAGCAGCAATTCCAGTAGTTAACAGCCATTTTGGTCAAATGGTAAAAGTAAATAGAAGGGTGAGACATGGTTACCCTATGACCCCTTTGCTTTATGTCTTTTGTTTAGACCCCTTACTAAAATTAATAAACCAAACAGAAATGTTAGAAACAGTGAAACTTTTTAATGGTAATGGTCTCTCGAAGTCAATAGCATATGCGGATGACTTATTTCTTCTTTTGCTAACCTTACAATTGGTAGAAAATGCCCTATAAATGGTGGATCAGTTTTCAGCACTAACAGGAGCAAAAATAAATCATACAAAAAGTTCAGGATATAGATTGAGCTGCACTATAGACCAAACAACTGAAATTCATAATGTACCAATTTCAGATACTTCTCTTACTGTACTAGAGATAACTTATGGTAAAGGTGACATGGCAGCCAGTAACTTGTCAAAACAGTTGGAACTTGGACTAGCTAAAGTGATGAGATGGAAAACATGGCAGCTAACGAAGAAAAAAAAGTGACGATAGTTAAAATCTTTTTAATCCCATTATTTACTTATTTGTGTGTTGTTTTCCCCCTCCAGCTAACTTGCACACAACAATTTTAGGTCTGGTGTTTTACTTAATCTGGGGATCAAGAGTAAATCCAATTAAGAGAGAAACATTATACAAATCATACCAGGGAGGAGGGATAAATCTGTTAAATCCAATAAGCATTTTTTATTGCTTATTTTTTCATAGTAATATTACCAAGTCCAGTCCCCTTCCAGTGAGGAATGGAAGAATGTGGCAGCCCTGTGGTTAACACCTACATTACATCTTTGGGGGCAATCTCCTCAAAAAATAAGGAAGCAACATGTATAGATGGTAAAATATTTTTTTCCAGTTGTGGAAAAAATAAGAAAACGGAATCTAACAGTACCACAGGCTTCATATCCGGATAGGAAAAAGATACATGAAGTAATCCAAGAGTTAAGGTGTACTATATAGACTGAATATAAAGATATACAACTTAGACATAATGAATGGATGGGTCACTATTTAAAAGACAAAAGAATTCCCCCTAAAATGTGGGACACTGTCTGGCTATGTTGCCATGGAAGACTAGGAGGTTAAAGGGAATGCGAAGCATAAAATATTGGAAGAAAGATGCTGCCCCAGAGTTACATGTTTTCAAGTAGAAGAAACCTTAGAACATGTTTTAATACAATGTCCCCATGTGAAAAACATATGGGAAGAGATATGTATCAAATGGAGTAATAACAACTGGGGTAAAAATGGTTTCTGAAGAAGTAATCATAGGATTTTCTACAAAATTGAATAGGATAGAGGAAGGAGTACAAAGAATACTGTTTACCTATATTAAGTTTGTTATGTGGCAAGCCAGATGTAAATTTGTGATTTAGCAAATACAGATTGCCCCCAGAAAAGTAGTACAGATGATAGAAAAAGAACTACTGTTAATATGGAACTGTGAAATGCAAACTTTACCAGAGACAATAGTTTAAAAACAATGATAGGGAATATCTGAAAATATATTAACGTGCACTTAATATGGTAATGTAATTGTTTATTTTTTGCTATACAGTACAGTAAAACTGATTTCTTTTGGTTTTGGATAAATTATTGTTTTAGCATTTTTTGTATAGATCACAGAAAAAGAATGTTGAAATGATTTATATAGGTGCACTTGTTATTTATGTATTATATTTTTGATGAAATAAAAAATTCCCCTACTCTTTTTGAGAAGTTCCATGGGATCTTTAACATCCACCTGATCTACCACCAGAATAGGCAGATGGGATCTTGGTTTAATGTCTCATCAGAAAGGCGGATCAAACAATGTGTTCAAAATACTCGGGTGTCATGCGTGAAACCCAGAGTGACACAATTGGGGACTCTGGTGTCTCAAGCCTTAGCCCTAGAAAGGCTAACTTGCCTGCTCATCGGGTGTGAGGAACTTTTCCTTAGAAGTTTGGACAAGTTCATTAAATTGCTGCCAGCTGCAGAGGCTCAGATATTACAGGAAGGAATAGTGTGTTGTACCCACAGAATTGTATGAAACTTGGTAGTAATAAGATAACAGCAGCCAATCGTTGGTAGGCATACAATATCTCTATTTGCAAAGCATATCATGAAATGCATGACATTTGGCTCAGTAATCCATTTATTGTTTATTTATTTAAACTGAAATTTAATCTTAATCTGGTTATTGATTAGATATATTTTGTTTAGTCTATGCATGTCAAAATGTATTTTCTTTTCAGTATCCTGTATGTAATCCACATTTGATTGCCTTTATATTGTACTGTCTGTATTGTATATCATTTTTGAATGACAAACTCAATACAAATAGTATACAAAAAAAATCTGTCAATGTAAATATATATTGATATAGGTAAAACAAACAAAAGGGCTCACAACAGGAGAAGGGGGTGTGCTTGGTAAAAATCACAAATTCAAGAACTCCTTAAACAGGCACTCAGCCAACCACCAGAAATAAAGCTGACGCTGCAGTATTATAAAAACATTTATTGAAAAAAGCAGTATGACGCATTTCTAGTCGCCTTGAGAAAGGGTCATGGTTACCAGAAACAAGTCAGACTGTATTTTTCAATAAATGTTTTTATAATACTGCAGCATCAGCTTTATTTCTGGTGGATGGGTGAGTGCCTGGTTATGGAGTTCTTGAATATATTGATATAGCCAGAGAAAACTGTCTCTTTCTATATTGATAAAATAATTACTACTGTTACATGATAACTACAATAATGACAGCATTTCTTAATGGCTACACTCTGAGCAATCATTTAAAAAAAATTTAGTTTCTAGCTCCAATTGTTCCAAAGTTTAATTAATTTATTTAGTTGTTGTTAACTTTAGGTAGGCCATGCTAGGCAAAAAGCCTGTTTTCAAGTGTGACCTGGGTGCAAAGATACAGTACATTAAAAACACACAATAAACACTCCACACAGCATATAAATATATCAGCAAATTACATGTAAAATGTACAGATATTTAGAAGTGAGACCTTTCAAAAGATAATTTTGTTTAAGTGTGATGTAGGAACTTTCAGTGTTAGAGACACTATATGTATGGTATCCAGTGAAAAGGGTGGCTGAGATTGAGTGACTCAGATTTGAGCGACTCAGTCACAATCCCTGTAAGGTCAGAGACCCTGAAAAGGCAGCGATCGGGAAGGGTAGGGGGAAGGGAAGAATGACAGGATACCGAAAGAGGATGAAAGATGTCTGTAAGGTATGTGAGGGGTGGCGAGGTGGGAAGCCACCGAGCTGGCTGTGTCACACGGTGGTTAGGGTGGCTGGCTCTAATGGGGAGGGTGCAGTGTTTGGGGCTGGCAAGAAGCACAATATTTTGTGCTTTACTGAGCTGGTGTTTGTTTTGTTTTTTCCCATCTGTTCTCTCCCTCCCCAACATGCATCTCTCCCCCCCCCCTGGAGTTTATTATTTTCAGTAAGGTGTGTACGGGAGGCGATGCTATTAAAATATAATTTCAACCATAATAAAATATCATAAAAGATTGTTTTTGGAGATGGTCAGAAGATGCCAGTGGTTGTACTAACTAAGAATAAACAAATTATTTTCCAGTTGTTTTGTTAGTTTTAAAAACAAGGGAGAAATGGTTTGGCACTTCATTTCAGTACAATACTGCATTATGTTTTTAAAGGAAATGGAGGGGATGGTATTGCCCTGTAAGTCTTTATTTTTTATTCAGTTTTTCAAAACAAAGGGGTGGGGTACTACATTTGATAACAGTACTGCATCTTATTTAAAATAGTTGCAAATGGTGCATTGCTTGACAGTTTTTTTGGTGTCCTGTGACATTCATTCAATGGGCCCTATGCACAAAGCCTATGCAGCACGTATCTCAGGCATGTAGGCAACCCTACATGTGAAAGCCGTGCAGCAGGGGTCCAGTGGATCCCATGTGGCATTCACCAATCTGCACACCAGCCAGATTCACACTGAATCCCTGGCTATGCAGAAAGGAACATGCCACGGGCAGTCTGGGGGTTAGAGTTGGAGCTGTGCCTGCACTCTGTGCAATTCACAAAGGCACAGAGTGAAGCACACTTGGGTGTGGGAGGTGTGGCAAGTGGGACACTGACATAACTGGATTACGCAGCTAACCCACATGCTCACCATGGCCACCAGGATCATCATGTAGACACCAAAATGTTCCCCCCGTCCCCAGTCCATTGTGGTGTATGATCTATCTTTCCCTGGTGGTCTAGTGGACCACCTTCTCCCTGTTCCTGAACCCCTTGTAATGCAAGATCTATCTGTCCCTGGTGGTCTAGCGGCCCCCATCCCCAAACCCCTGGTATGGTATAATCATTCCTTCCCTGGTGGCTAGTGGATCCCCCACCCCCCACCCCACTCCCCCCTTCCTATCCCCAAGCTGGAGACCAGCACAGCCCTCCACTGTCCACCATGGCCAGCCACCAACTGAGATGTTAATTAGCATGTACTGTACAATCAGCTGTTACAGTATGCACTCATTGACATCCCAGTCAACTGCCAGCCATGGTGGAGAGCCAGCTCAGGGATAGAAAGGGGCAGGAGCAGGGTGGTGTGGTGATATCTGTCGGGGTGGGAGTCTACTAGCCGCCAGGGAAAGAATGATCATACCATACTAGGGCTTCGGGGATGGGGAGGGGGGCCACTAGACCACCAGGGATGGATAGATGTTACAATACAATGGAAATGGGGATGGAAGGAAACACTTGACTTGTCCCAGCATCCATGGTGGGAGGGTGGGCAGTGTGTCTCAGTGTATGAGTCACAATCTGGGCAGATGGAATAGGCCAGTGAAGGGGGGGCCAGTACACCCATGCCTATTGGGCTGGTGGTCCGTGACTGTCCAGCAGCCATGATGAGTGCATATGCCTAGTGTCAGTGCGTTACCATGGGTATGGGGTGGCATGTGCCATCCCACATGCACCCAGCATAACAGTGATGCAGGGTTGGGGCAATTCACCTGGGCAGTATGTCATTACCGTCCTCTGCACTGCCACTCCTACAACCCTTCCTCCACTGGTACCCTTGATGAGAGTGGACAGTGTCCCTTTAATTCCATGGGGTTTTGTGCCTGTGCAGGATCCCCCGCATGGACATGTAAAGCATCCACTCTGGGACCCAGGACAGACATCCAATTGGATGCCTGCCTAGGTCCTGCACTTCACCCCATGCAGCCCCAGTCCAGCACTGTGCAGTTGGATGATAAGGGGGGCAGGGCCATGGACAGGTGGCCATTGATAGTGAGTACTGGCCAGTGGGCACTAGTTAGCAGGTGCTGAGCTGTGCGAGTGGGACACATGCCTATCGTGCAGAGTTTACTCCCTTTAGTGCATGGGGCCCAATGTCTGAACTATACCCCCTCACTATTCCATGGCTTGTCTGAGTGTGAGAAGGGCACATAGGCTGGTGTAACAGAGGTCCCTGAGTCCATTTCTTCCATCTCCTCTTCTGGTTCAGGGTCTTTGTCTAGGCTGGGGGAGCACATGAAAGGCACCACTTCCTCGACATTGTGTATGCTAGGCTCCTTTTCCCATCTGTCTCGTAAATGCTAGAAATACTCAAACTCTTCTGGTACGAGCCTGGTCAGTGTTTCTTAAGTTCTTCTGCCTGTGGGGCTTAAACAGTTTCATTTTTGAGATTTGTATCTCCTGTTCCATTTGTAACCCCCCTGTTGGGGGCTTGCCTGTGAGCTTCCAAAAAAGGCTCGCTTCCCCCGGGGGTTTGGTCCACCACCCATCTTTTTTAGTCCAGAGTCCTGGCTTGCCCTGGTCCTGGTCCTCTCCTGCCAGCCCCCATGTGTTGTTTAGGCAACAGCAGGGCTGGAGAACCAAGGTCGTGGAGCCGCCCGTTTTAATGGCACTCCAGTGCCAGGTGAGCTCTGTGCATACGCGAAAAGTGCATTTTCATTTAGGCCATTTGCAGATGTTTTGGCTGTCTGCTCCAGTGGTTCCAGTCTTAGGAAAGTCAAGAGTGGGACTGGGACCATTAGCAGAACCAAGAGGCTTTCTTTCTATTGGGGATGGGGGGTTAGGGTGGGAGGGTCATTGTTAAATGGGTTTAGTTTTTCCTTTTTTATTGTACATAGCAGAACTTTGCCTATTTGTTCCTTTCCCTTACCTGGCAACCCTTTGGTTTTAGTAGCTATATTAGTATATTTGGAGAGGTAGCCGGGAAGCAGCAAGAGCTGTTTGTGTGTGTGCGCCAATCGCACAGTAGAGAACGGGAGCCACCTCATGAATATTAATGAAGTGACATCCCTTTGAAGAGCGAGAGCATGTCTAGTGCTGGGGGCAAAAAGGCAGTGCTAGTGACAGGACAGGGAAAAAGGAATAAATAAATATTTTAAATGTGTGTAAGGGGAATGGAGAGGCTGCCAGTCCATGGGGGGAAATAAATAAAATGTGTGTCCACGGACTGCAGCCAACAAAGTGGGGCTAAGTGTGTGAGCTGCCTAGGGGCTATGTGAAATGGCAGCAGTGACTGCAAGGAGGTTAAGTGAAATGGGTAAAGTAGGCAATCGGATAGGAGGCCACAGGGGTGGCTACCAAATGTTGGGAAAAAAGTATAATAAAAGTAAAGTGTTTGGCTGCAGGAAGGTTTAAAACTTTGGGACACTGTATGAATCTGTGGACTCTGTTTACATCGGCCACCATGTTTTGTAGCCATGTGACACCAGCTAGTCAACCACTGAGCCAGGATTCTTGGAAGGGACTCTGGGACTGATTGAAAAGACTCTTGGGGGAAAATACCGGGGAATATATATAGGCACCTTTTTCTGCACTAATGAGGCATTGAAGGGCCTCATATATATGCATTTTTGCCTAAGAACAGTGGCTCCAGCCAATGAGGAGTGAGAAAAGGGCTCCCAAATAAAGCAGGGACAGTTGGACTTGGGGGCAGTTTGGTGGGAGCTCCTCCAGACGGAGGGGGGCTTCTGCCCCTGGAGAGATTGAGGCAGCTAGATGGGCCTGCCTGGGGGCTGCCAGTAATTTGTCCCCCAGGTCAGGGAGTGCCTGTCCCATCAGGAAAAGGAAGAAGCAGCTTGGAGAAGTAAAAGGGAAAGCTGCAGGTTGCTGAATTGTCTGCATTTTTCTGAAGTTGCACCACAGCGGTGAAGCAAAGAAGTAGAGAGAAAAGGTTGTGTCCTGAGCCTGAGCTAAAATGATAAAGGTTGGGTCTAAGCCTAAGGAAAATACCAAAGTTGTGTTGTGAGCCCAGGAAAAGAACAAAGGTTGCGTCTGAGCCTAGTGAAAGATGGGATACAGAGGATGAGGAATATAAGTGTAATGAGGAAGAGTGAGTCTCATCGAGCCAGAGAAATTCCAAGTACCTGCATGGTGAGAGACTGGACTGTGAGTGTGCATCTGTGTGAGCCAGAGTGAAAAGGTGGCTGTGTTAAATGTTGAGAGACTGGAAAAGCAGAAGGATGGACAGGTGCTTTCTGGTGTGAGTGCCTGTGGTCTGCTCCTGAGGTACAGAAAAGAGAGAAAGGGATTACTGTGGCTACACACCATAGCAGGAGAGAGAGAGACTGAGAAAGAGACCAGCAGAAAAGAATGTGCAGAATGTTTCTGCTGGCACCCAGCGCCAGGTGGGGAACATGCTTACCCCCACCAAGTGGGTTCTGCTGCTGCAGGGGGTCATGGATCTTGTACCCGAGTGCTAGGGTGCTCTGATAGGAGGAAGCCGGGCTGTGGGGCCACTCCCCGGTCTGGGTCCTCTGTGGTGGTAGGCCTTGTGCACGTGTTCTGCAACAGGGCCTGTTATGGGCCAAAGGGGACAAGCTGCAAGATCCACAAGCAAGAAGGGAAAGAGCAAGCAAGCTGCAGCCTCTGTGCCCCTGGTCAAGCCTTGTGCATGGTTCTGCCTGTGATCCATCAATCCCCAGGACTTCAGTGAACTGTGCCATCCAAGGACTGAGTTCTGCAGAACCGTGAGTAAACAGCAGGAATTGTCCTGCACCTGGGGACTGTAAATATGTTGACCCACTTGGGCTGGATGGAGAGCTAAGTACTAGAGGGAAAAGGTAAAGGTAGCTCTAACCAAAAGCCAAGAGAAAGTGTATAAAGTTTAATTCAAGTAAACGCACTAATGCCTCTACCACCTGTACCTCAGGCCTGCAACTGTAAATCTGGGTACCCAGTGATAGGGCTGTGGGGTTTTAATGGACTGTGACCTGCGGGTCTGGGTTTGGGCACCTGCAGCAGATAGCTAGATAGATAGATACTGATGGCTGCATGGAATGAAACATGAGAATGAATCAAAGGGAGATGTGATTTGAGAAATGCAAATTGAAAATGCTTTAACCTCTATTCCACTTCCCCTATTCCTAAACCCTCTCCCTGTAAATAAACCCTGGAGTTATTGTATTGCAGCAGAAAAATGGATCCAGAGCCTGATTTTAGTGAGCCTGTGTATTAATGAAATGAAAATATAAATGATGTGGGTAGGTTTGAAACCTTGTAAGTCCATGTCTGGGGTAACTGTTGGGGAGGTGGGTTAGTACAACATCCCAGGAGGTTGTACTGCAGGTAATCAGACCCACTTAAGATCCACTCTGGGTGGAGGCACCACCATTTTATTTTAGCTTTTTGAAAAAGGACCCCCATAGGTCAGTTATGGGAATCCTAGGTCAGATCTGCACGGCAGGGGCAGTGGCCCTCTCCAGGATGGTGCCAGAGAGGGCCTACACCTTCCCACAGGTCACACCTGGAAATGAGGCTTGGCTCACTGTGGCTTTCCTGGTTACCAATTTTTAAATAAAGAAATACATAGGTATATACTTTAACTAACTAGCTAAGTAACTAAACTGAAGTTTCAGTTACAGGAGCTTCGGCAAACCTACCCTTTATGAAGCAACATGGGATGGTGTCAGATGAAACTATAGCCCACACTTGATAAATCTGACATCATCCAAAATGCTGATTTCTCTTTTGCACAAAGTGTATCTGTTATGTCCTTGTTGTCAGTTTAAATATACAGCAAATTTAAGGGCGAAGAAAAGAGAAGAAAACATTTCTAAAAAATCTGAAGGGAATGGATAGATTAGCCAGGTTTACATTTTCAGTTGGAGAGAGTAGATCAGGGAGATGGCATTAGGGAAGCTTTTTGAGCACTGCAATGACTTTGTGCAGATAGTAACAGTCCCAGCTGACTCTTGAACATTTGATAGATACATCCAGTGACAGGCTAGCATGACTTCAGTAGAACAAACTCTAGTCATCGCCAATATGGCTGCGCCGAGCTCTTACCTGTCCAGGTATCAGAGCGGCGTAGCACCAGTCACAGAGCAGCGGCGACATCAGAGCACCGATTTAGATGTGGTGATGGTTGCCATTCAAGAGATGGTGGCTTTGGTGACACTGCATGCCGCGATTCTCCATAGCGTCGCAGTGAAAATGATGTGCATGTGTGAAGTGAAAGTGTCCATGAGGGGGGGATCGTGTTGTAGAGGGGAGCTCCATGTGGAGGACAGGTGCTATAGAGTAAGCCCTGTCATGATGTTGCTGCAGCACTGTAGGAGACAACAGGGATTGTTCCAGAGCTGACCCCCTGTTCTCCTACAGTGATGGCATAACATCTGCAGAGCTCTGCCCAAGCAGTTGTAAAAAGGGGCAGACACAATGGACTACAAATATTTTTCACCAAGACCTTTCTATGTGTTTGCAACGTAGTAACCTAAGGTTGGAAAGGGCTCTAGTCCCATCATATCTTCCTCCATCTGCTCCATAAGTAGGGATGCAAAAAAGTATTCATTGCAAACATATACTAATTCATAAGGATTCCCTGCTACTCTAACATCCAGGGTATCTGTTGATTCACATGAGAAGCAGTCATTTGTCCAGGCTTACCTAAATATCTACTCTCTTTCTCTGCTGGTAATCTCTTTCAAACTGGGAGAAAAAGGGTCCCCTAATGTTACTCCTGAGCATACCAGCTCTGAGCTTCAAAGGATGTCCCCCTGTTCTGATGGAGAAGACCAGATTAAAATTATATCACATTAGTCAGGACAGAAGAAAGCAAGCCTGTCAAGTCTGTCCCCCATCCACTCAGTGAAGGTAACCAGTGATCCGATGTCCAGCCAAGAATGCATTCTGCCTAGTTTTAAATGCTTCCATGCTATCCATTTGCATTGTGGCTTATGGAAGAGAATACCAGAGTCTTGTAACTAGTAGAAGTAGTACTAGTATTTTTATTTTTTTTGCACCCTTTCCCTGAGGCTCAATGTGCTTAAGAACACAATAAACTCCATAAAAAACACAAATATAAACACATATTTAAAAACAGGAGCAATAAATAACTTATAAATATCAGCTAATATGACTAAAGTACTAACAAAAGTGGCAACCAGTGCTGGAGGCAGCTAGCTGGTCTTGAAAGCCTCCTTAAATAAGTAGGTCTTCGGGCCCCTCTTAAAGGCCTTCACTGAGTGGGTCTCTCTCAAAGATCTTAGGAGTGCGTTCCACTGGGCTGGGCTGTTTGCCTTGAAGGCATGATCATCTGATGACTTAAGGACTGCCTTGGGAACTGCCTGGAGGCTCACCTTGGAGAAGCAGAGATGGTGAAAGGTATGATAAGGACTGGAGTCAGGAGGGCTCTCAGACAACCAGGCTCCAATCTGTATAGGGCTTTATAGGTCAGCAAACTGACCTTGAAGGAGATATGCCATTTCACCAGCAGTCAGTGCAAGTTACACAGGACTGGGGTTATATAACAGGATCTTGGAAGGTCTGTCATCAGCCTAGCAACTGTTGCAGCTGCAGGCATCATAGGACCCCTCCACTAACCTCAAGAAAAGGACATTACAGTAGTCAAGTCTGGAAGTCCCAAAATGATGTGCCAGTGATGGCAGATCACCTGTGGGGATCAAGGCTTTAATGGGAGCAATGTACCTGAGATGGTAAATACCATTTGGGACTACAACTGACACCTGAGGCTCAAGTGTCAGCCTCTCATCCAGAATGACCCTCAGATTATTCACTATAGCAGAGGCTACAAGCCTGGAGGGACCAAGCACAAGACTGTCATATCCTCTGTTCTTTCTGCACCCCACCTTCAACCAGACTCAATCACGAATACCTCCCTCTTATCTGGGTTGGATCTAAGCCAGCTGGATGACATCCAGTCCTGACTCTTAGTCAGGCACACATTTAGTGCTTTAACCCCATCAGGCGTCCTGGCTGCAAACAACAGATACAGCTGAGTATTGTCAGCATAGCAGTGAAACCCTATTCTGTAATGTCTAATGATCTCACCCGGGGCAACATATATGTTGCCAACAACATAGGCGAGAAGACCAACCCCTGGGGTATACCACAGAGCAGGGACTTTGGGATTGAGGGGAAATGCCCCATCACTACCCTCTGTGTACTATCTCTGAGAAAAGGCTCAAACCTGTTGATGTCCGTGATTCAACAATGGCCCATTGTCTATGGTGTTGAAAGCTCAAGAGAGAGATTGAGTAGAATGAGAACTGACCATTTCCCTCTATCTCTCACCCTGTGGAGGTTATTATGCACCCTGACTAATGTGGCCTCTGTACTATGGCTAGAACTGAATCTGGACTGGAGAGGCTCATAGATGTCAAAAGCTGTGAGGTTTGCCTCAGGCTGCAGCACCACCATCTTCTCAATAACTGTTCCCAAAAAATCAAGGTTAGAGACATGTCTAATATTTAAAAATCAGTCCAGATCCAAAGATGGTTCTTTAGAAGGGGCCTCACCAGTACATCTCTCAATTTGTTCTGAAAGGACCCCTTCGAAAGGGAGCCCCAACCTATCTCAGTGAACTCCACACAACTTACTAGAAAATGTGTCTGGTCTGGGTGCAGTTCATGAAAGGTGGGCTGCAGCTCCAGGATCACCTTACCAACCTCCTCCACTGACACTGACCTAAACTCTACCCAGACAGTAGGAGTGCTCCTATTTTTATTTTTGAACCAGGAGAGACACTAAGCTGAAGCATTTTTACAGGTGCGACCTGGGAGCACAAGGAAGTTAAGTGACTTGTTCAAGGTTACGCAGTATGCAAGTGAGGGCTGTGGGATTCAAACTCAGGTCTCCAGGTTTGCAGCTCAGAGCCTTAAACCACTGCACTATGCTGCCTCCTGCTCCTGTTCACAACCAGCTTGACTCTGCCAGGCCGTAATAATGTTGGGTCAATCCCAGACCAAAACCAGATACCCAGTCAGAGAAGAACTGAGTGAACTCTTTGCATTTTGCAAACAAATTAGCTTTCAGTCTGCAGTCCAGAAGGATGGGATAGCCTGTCCACAGTCCAGAAGGGCTGAGACAGTCAGCTCCTCCTTGCAGCAATCTCCATGGACAGAAATGCTGCCTTGTTACAGTAAGTCTGCCCTTTGATACTCAGAATAGTGAGTCCTCAAAGCCACTTTTTTTCACACCGGTCCTGGACTTCCTTGAACAACGGTCCAACATCAGACCCATAGCCTTCAACTCCCTAAGCTCTTCATTGACCCACATGGATCTCAGGTGCAAAGTATGAGTCATATACATACCGGTGCAACAGAATCAAGGGCTGAGGCAATGGACCTGTTATAGGCCACCACCTCCACTGATCCTGTCCCACAAGCAGCCATCACATACATGAGAACCATTACCATCTGGAGTCCTACTCCGGACAACCCCTTTAAAAGGAAGTTGCAGACCAACTCCATTGTAGATGATAGATACCACTTCCTATGCCATTAGTGCACTAAAGCCACCCATTTACAAAAAGCAGATTACTTTTGTGCTACCTTTCAGTCCAACATTAATAAACCCCCCAAATTCTGGGATGTAATTCACTCCCTCTTCTCATTCCCCAACTTCCCTCCCAACCCCCCCTCCTTAAAGTAAACAACACCCATCTTACTGATTACCTTAGTATTGCTACTGAATTTAATTCCTATGTCACCTCTAGTGCCACTGCTCTCCTATTTTCCTAACCTTCTCCTCCACCTGCTAACCCCTCTCCTCTTCATGCCTTCCCTCCTCATCCTACTCCTTCTTCACCAAAGTATCACTCTCTGACACCTTGCACGAGCTATATGCTCTAAACCCCTTCAAGGGCAACTCAGCTGACGGGTTGGACCCCAGGCTGCTTTATCTAGCTGCTCCAGCTATCTCAGCCCCATTGTCAGACCTTCTCAACTTATGCTTCGCTACAGCTGCTATCCAATCTGTTTGGAAGCATGCCACTGTACTTCCCTTACCTAAGGGTGGTGATCCCTCAGCTCCTGTTAACTACCACCCCATATCTCTCCTTCCTACACTTGGTAAGCTCCAAGAACATCTGGTTCTCTCACAACTTTCCTCCTACCTCTCTGATTCTAATTTTTTCACTCCATTACAATCTGGCTTCTGGAAGAACTACTCCACTACTACCTCCCTGATTAGGCTCACTGACTCCATCCTTTCAGGTATGAACAGTGGCTTAATTACATCAGCTATGTTTGTTGATCTAGCAAAGTTCTTCAACACTGTCTCCATCACCCTTCTACTGCACTACCTCTCCTCAGCTGGCCTATCTGATTCTGCCACTAGCTGGTTCAGAGCCTACCTGGTAGGCAGGACCCAGTCTGTCAGAATTGCTGACTCCACATCCCCCCCCCATCAACACTGGCGTACCCCAGGAATCCATTCTGGGCACTATCCTTTTCTCCATTTTCCTCAATGACCTTCCCTCAGTCTGCTCATCTATCTCCATCCATATGTATGCCGATGATATGGTCCTTTTCACCTCAGGCCAATCCTCTGTTGATGTGCAGACCAGACTACAGCATGACTTCAATAAAGTTCAGCACTGGTTTTGCTCCCATCAGGTCTCCCTAAATGCCAAGAAGACAGTCTCAATGACCTTTGGCACTAGGCAGAGGCTCTCTAGGCTCCCATCCCTGCCTTACTTCCATACCCTTGATGAGACAGTCCTGGAAGACACCTCCTCCTTTAGGTACTTGGGGGTCTGGCTTGACCAAAACCTCAACTTCTCTGGCCATGTGGACGCCATCCTGAAGAAACTGCGCCCCAAGCCTGGCATATTATACAGGAATCATAGCTACCTTCCACTACTGGCAAGATATGAACTTGTCCAGAAGATGATCTTACCTATCTTCAACTACTGTAATGTAGCCTACAGTGCCACTCCAAAGTCTTCCCTTACTAGATTGGACACCCTTTTTAACTCCTGCTGTCACTTTGCTCTTGACTCCCCCATCACCCATCACTGTAACCTTTATCACTCTCTGGCTTTTTCTTCACTTGAGAACCACTGCCACCTCCATTGTGCCGCATTTGTGGCCAAAATCTGATTTGGAATGCTCCCTCCTTATCTTACCTCCTCACTATCCTCACTCCACCCGCCCATTCCCTTAGATCTTTTGACTCTCGTTTAATGATTGTTACCCATCGAGCAATCGATGTAGGCCAGATGGCTTTCTTGCATCACTTCCCTAAACTTTGGAATGCCCTTCCTCACCAGTTTCTCCACTCATCCTCTCCCCACTCCCTGTCCTCAGCCCTACATAATTTCCCCTTGGTAAATTGCACCTGCAGCTAACTCCCCACTCCCTGTAACCCTTACTTCTCTATTTTATCTGCTGCTGGTACACTATTTCGACTCCTCACTTGTTAATTCTGTTTTCCCAGGTAGGTAGCACCTACTGTACCTAAGTTGTTATAATTACTTTTTGTTATGACTGCACTCATTTTGTACATTACCTTCTTCATCTGCTGCTGATACACTGTTTTGACTCCTCACTTACTAATTCTGTTTTCACAAGTATGTAGCACCTACCTAAGTTGTTACCATTACTTATTGTTAAGACTGCACTTATTTTGTACATTACCTTGTGTATTGCACCAGTGCTGTATACACTGTCTTGTATAATTTGCTAATTATCCAATTTGTTCATTTGATTGTATGTAGGTAAAAATGTATTGATCTCCCTGTACCCCCTCCACCAGGATGCACTTGGAGACGAGCAACTTGTTGTTCAGTGTACCTTTCCTGATGAAACATTTCAATAAATACATAAAATAAATAAATAAGATGGACTGCAGGGGAGCCAAACTTTACTGTACAGTGATCAAACTG
Organism: Neoceratodus forsteri; assembly: GCA_016271365.2. Taxonomy (NCBI): domain Eukaryota; kingdom Metazoa; phylum Chordata; order Ceratodontiformes; family Ceratodontidae; genus Neoceratodus; species Neoceratodus forsteri. The sequence continues at coordinate 49,012,699 of CM057450.1, read as the reverse complement.
ACAGACCGGATCAAACTCGAGGTTGTTAATCCTGAGCCACAGTGAGAAGACTAAGTCCAAGGCATGTCTATGTTGATAAGTCACAGAAGTAACTACTTGTGCTAGGCCCAGTGATTGCATCAGTTGGAGGAAATTCTGACCAAACTGCAAGAGTTCATTATCAATCCAGGTATAGAAATCACCCAGAAGCAAACTGTCTGTGAGATTGCAATACCCTCTCTGTGATTTCTTGCAGAAACTCCCCTTTGTCCCCCTGGACACCAGTATACATGAAGGATTCTGAAGCCTGTACCTGGAACTTTACCCATGGCCACACATTCAAATGATGAATTTTCCCCCCACTGGGTGCACAGTGAAGTTCAATTCAGATCTAAAGTAGATGCCCACCCCCGTAATAGCTCCACTGACAGTGAACCATGGAGAATCCATCTGGGACAGCTCTTCCAAGATTGGACCAGGGTCATCAATCAGCCAGTTCTCTGTTTTTATTTATTTATTTATTGAAATGTTTCACCAGGAAGAGCACACTGAACAACAAGTGTCTTGTTTCACAGTGCATCCTAGGGGAGATGGTATCAGGAATACACACGTACAGTATACAATGTTAAATTATGCAGTAGACAGTGATGAATTTAACAGAATAGCAAAAACATAATAAGTGCAGTTTAAGTACAGTTAACTATAGAAATAACTCAAGTGGACAAGGTCAAGTGCTAGATTTCATGGAGCTGCAGCAAAGTCCACAAAGAGACTGGAAAGCAGTAAGCCAGATACAAGGTGACCAAGAAAAAGGATAGCAACAGAGGAAGGGAAAGAGTAGGCTGGTGGGGTATCAAATTAAGGAAGAAGTGTCATCAGAATGCTGAGGAGCAGGAGACAGAGGAACTGAGAAATTAGCTGCTGGTGCAGTTTACTGAGAGGAAGTTATGAAGAGCAGAAGAGATGGAGGAGTGGGAGGATGAGTGGTGAATCTGGTGAGGAGGTGCATTCCACAGTTTGGGAAAGCAGTGCAAGAAGGCAGGCTGGCCTACCGTAGTAGACCATCGAGGGACTACCATAGAATGGGAGTCATATTATCTTAGGGAGTGGGCAGAAGGGGGGGTGGATAGAGAGGAAGTGAGATAGGAGGGGAGCATAACAAACCAGAATTTAGAGATTAATTTTGTGCAATGGAGGTGATGTCTCTTTTCTAATGAGGGAAGTGCCAGAGAATGGAAGAGGTAGCAGTGATGAGAGAGAAAAGGGGTGTTCAGTATGAAGCAGCAGAAGCAGTTGAAAAGGGTGTCCAGTCTGGTTAAGGAAGTCTTGGGAGCAGTACTACAGTCTACAGATTACATCACAGTAGTCAAAAATAGGGAAGATCATCTTCTGGACAAGTTCACACCTAGACAGTAGAAGGAGGCAACTATGGTTCCTGTATAAAGTGTCAAGCTTGGAGTGCAGCTTTTTCAGGATGGTGTCCACATGACCAGAGAAGCTGAGGTGTTGGTTGAGCCACATCCTAAGGAATCTGAAGAAAGAGGTGTCCTCAAGGACTGTCCCATCAAGGGTATGGAAGGAGGGCAGGGAGGGAAGCCTGGAGAGTCTCAACCTAGTGCCAAAGGTCATGGAGACTGTCTTCTTGGTGTTAAGAATAAGTTGATGGGAGCAAAACCAGTGCTGAACTTTATTGGAGTCGTGCTAGAGTCTGGTTGCAACATCAACTGGAAACTGGCCAAGGTATAGAGGACCATGTTATCTGCGTACATGTGGGTTGAGGTAGATTTACAGACAGATGGTAGGTCATTCAGAAAGATGGAGAATAATATGGGTCCCAACATGGATCCCTGAGGGACTCCCATGTTGATGGGGGTAGGAAATCAGCGATTCTGACTGACTGAGTCCTACCTACAAGGTAGGCTCTGAACCAGTTTGTGGCAGAGTCAGTTAAGACCACTCTTGGTGTGTAGGGTAAACAATAATGATAATAATAATAATACAGATTATTGTGTCTCGGAGTCTGCCAAGAAACATTGGTAAACAAGCAAGGAGTACTAATAAAGTTTATTATGCTACTTACGCCAAGCATGTGACAAAGAAAATCACAAGGGAGATGGGTTTCTCACCACTCCTGAAGATGTACATAATCTCCAGAATTGTAGATCTTAGGTTCTCTAAGATCTTGTTCTATCTCTCCCCATGCTCCAGCTCTCTGCCCTTCTAGACAAGTTACAGTACTGTCTCGAGAGAGCTACAATGGGTTGCGGACAGCCAAATACTACAGATAAAAGCATAGCAACAGAGATTACAACATACTTACAGATATGAGAAACAATATGTATTGGTCCTAAGTCATTCTCCATTGGAGAATGACTTAGGAGACAGAATTACTAATGAATATCATATGAGACAGAATATGCTTCCATTAGCATTATAGCTTAAACAAAAGAAATACTGACAGTTTAAAACTACATGCACATTTCTTACTTGCATACAATATAAAATATTAGACATAACAAAGGCCTTCTGTCTCTTTCAGCTTGCTTAGAGACAAAGAGAACTGCTGACAGGCCTATTACATAGCATACAGTATCTGAGTGTAAAATACACTACATATAATTATATGTGAATATAAGTATACAATAATCACTGATGATCCCTCTGAGTCATTTTATCAGTGATTAGGTAGATAATATATGGAATATCTATAAAAGACAAACATAATCTAGATAAATGTATTATAGTGAGGTACAATGAATCATACATGATCAGTATTAGCACAGTGCAAAATAGCAGTATTACAGTACAATAGACCAGGAATACAGTGTGAGGTGTATGTGAGGTGTTTGTGGGACGATAGAGGCATAACCCAAGTGTAACAAGGAGAAGCAGTTTGATAGAAGGGAGTGGGAGACCATGTCAAAAGCCTTGGCCAGGTCGACAAAAATGGTGGATGTGATTTGGCCACTGTCCATCCCTAAGAGGACAGAGTCAGTGAGCCTAATCAGGGAGGTTGTGGTGGAATGATTTTTCCAAAACCCAGACTGGAAAGGTGTGAAAAAGTTGTAGTCAGAGAGGTAAGAGGAGAGTTGAGAGAGAGAGAGAGAGAGAGAGACAAATGCTCTTGAAATTTAGCAAGGGTAGGAAGGAGGGATATAGGCCTGTAGTTTCCAGGTGTGGAAAAATCACCACCCTTAGGTAGTGGACAAACAATGGCATGTTTCCAATCTACGGGGATGGTTGCTGTTGCAAAGAAGAGATTGAGAAGGTTGAACAGTGGGGAAGAGATAGCCGAAGCTGATAAATAAAGTAGCTTGGAATCCAAGCCATCAGGCAAACTGCCTTTGGTAGGGTTGAGTGTGTACGAGGCATCCAGGGTACCTGAAGGGGAAATTTATGAGAACAAGATACAATTTGACTGGGAGGATAGTTGGGGTGAGGTGGAGGGGTTCACTGACAGGGGAAAGGGTGCTGAGGATGTGAGAGCAGAGGCACAAGATTTGAAATAGAGGTTAAATTCAGTAGCTACACTAAGGTGGTCAAGAGTATTGTTTATGTTAAGGAGTGGGGTGGGAGGACAGGAAGGGGGCGAGAAAGGGAATGATTAACGTTCCAGAATTTGGAGGGGTTATTTATGTTAGATTGAAAGGTCAAGCTAAAATAATCAGCTTTAGCCAAGTGAGTGGTTTTAGTACATTTGTTGCATAGAGAATGGTATGCTTCATAATCTTTTGGGAGCTTAGAAGCTTTGTGTAATTTCCATGCTTGATTAATTGATCTGTGATACAAGCCAGATCAATTGAGGAAATCAAGTCCACCATAATAGCAGTCCTGTTCCTAATCAATCTGGCATTGCAAAGCACTGCCCATAGGGGACTAATGGAGGCTGCCAGCCTGATGGCTACCTGCCTATTTGGTCCAGTGGGAGCCCTAGGTGTGGGAACCAACCATATCTGGCCTCTCTTGAGTTCCCATTTAACCCATGAGAGCCTCCTGATTAGAAACATAGAAACACAGAAGTTGATAGCAGATAAGGACAGCAAGGCCCATCCAGTCTGCCCATTTCTTTTTCTACCTTATAAATGTGCCATCGTCCTTTGCTGTCAGTGGTCTATCTATTCATACTCATCTGTATTGCTCCCTTATGCCTATCCCATGCCTGTTTGAAGCCCTGCACCGTATTCATAGCCACCACTTCCTGAGGTAGGCCGTTCCATGCATCCACCACCGTTTCTGTGAAAAAGAACTTCCTCACATTACCCCTTAATCTGCCTCCCTCTAATCTCATGCTGTGTCCTCTTGTCCTGCTATTTTTCTTATACTGAAACATGTTAGACTCTTTCACCTTGTTAATGCCCTTAAGGTGTTTGAATGCCTCGATCATATCACCTCTCTCCCTCCTTCGCTCAAGGGTATACATATTGATCTCCGTTAATCTGTCCTCATATGTCTTCTGATGCAGTCCCTGCACCATTTTGGTTGCCCTTCTCTGGACAGCTTCAGTTTGGTTAATGTCCTTGTGAAGGTGTGGCCTCCAGTACTGCAAGCAGTACTCCAGATGGGACCTAACCAGTGTCTTGTAAAGAGGGATTATTACTTCCCTCTTACGACTTGTGATACCCCTACCAATTTCCCTTAACATCCCCCTACATCTCATCAACCCTACAGTACCCCCCTTTGTTAGTTGTCCCAGCACCCCGCTACCTACCATCCTGCATTCTTGGCATGCCCACCTCCCTGCAGCTCCTATATGGTACCATTGGCAGGTGGGTTATCAAAGGGGTGGAGGACAAGCAACTGGGATGGGGAGTTACTATGGCTGGGGGGCCCCCCAGACCTCAACACATAATGTTACTGGTCACTCAGACTAACCCACAACAAAACCTCCAACCCCCACACCTATCAGTAAACCCTCACTCATCCTAAGATGTCAAGCAGACACCCATAGCATCCACACTATCACAAATGCATTAAATAACCATACACACCCATACCAACAATCACTCGCTAGTCTACCACTTACACAAATACCCACTCCTCCCCAAACAAGCAAACAAAACAAAATAAATACATAGAAAATAAATGGGAGACTCTACTAAAAGTATTCCATTCAGAGTGCAAAGTATATATAGCAGCAAAACTCACATAATGTCCAGTTCAATAATATCCAATACGTACATTCAAGATCTGATCACACCGCAGTGTTTCCTAGCACAAGTTAGCAGAAGTACTTCCACAAAGCAGCTCTTTCACAACTGCTTTATGGAATTAAATATCAAAAAGAGGAAAAATAGCAAGGTTGTGAACCAACAGGTTCTCTCACCACCTGCTGCACAAATCCACTGTCTACTTGGAAAGTCAGTCAGTCAGTCAAGGCAATCCACAAGCCAGGGGAGAAGGGCAAAACCCCTACCCACTCGAAACATCACTGCCATTACAGGTATGAATGTCAGCCATGAATGATAGCAGTTTACCGACTTCACTCCACTGCACTTAGCAGTGGAACTGAAGAAGAAAGTCCATCAATCCCTTGTAGACTAAAACTCTCCAGACTATGACTGTACATTAGCTGGAGCACCGTCTTCAGTATAGGACCATTCTGGGCATTTACCACCTTAACCCGCTTGGACCTGGTCCCACCCCACAACACTCCTCCAGTTCTTCTAGATTTGCTAACCTCAGGCTGCAGGATCACCCTCAGCCCGAGCCAAACATTGTCCTGGCTAGATCCTGCTACTGAAATCTCAAAGCACCCTACTGCAGCAGTTGTTACAGAAACTGAAGTTGCAATGTGGAAAATGCAGTAATGTAGAAGCACCACAGACTTAACACAAAGAGATTCTAACTAAAAACAATAAAAGCTGCTCCTAAGCTGCCTCACTAAGTACCCTCACTAGCACTGCGTCCCTTAAACCTAATACACTAACTACTAGCTGAATTAAAACTATAAAACTAATAAAATGCTGATGTCAAGAGCACTAAGTTGTATGCTCTGTGAAGTATTTCTTCCAATTCCAACAGTGGTGCCTAGAGATACAGAATAAATGACATTAAACTGTCATGACAATAAGCAGGTTTTGCACCTTTTTGTAAAGCTGGCAACACACACTGTGTGGTTTTCAACACATGAGCAGCTCAAGAGCAACTTTTATAAAACATTTTTGCAAATCATCTGAAATGCATCTTCTGTTCTGTCACAATGCAATACAAAACTGAGCTGCAATGTTTAGGCAGAAGTTTTTGCAAGATTGCCAACAACAAGCTAGGCTTGCCAACAAACTACTGTAGTCCTTAATGCCTATATGACTCAAGCCATGATCTTTGGGTTAAAGGCTCACAGTCAATCCAGATCAAATCCTCTAACCATTAACTACTCTGTTGGCTCTCTTCTCCCTATCATGAAGGAATTCAAATACCTCAGCATTATCCTAGATTCAGCCCTTTACTTCTCCGCTCACATCACCACCACCTGCAAAGCTATTAACTCAAGCTTAAACATGGCTTGTCGGGTCTGCAGCCTCCTCACTCCCAAGGCAAGGATAGCCATATTCCAAGGAGTTCTTCATATCCCAAGGAGTTCTTCTCCCCTGCATGCAATATAGCTCTCATATCTACACAACTGCCCCCAAACAATCCTTTAAAACTGTGATGTGGCCTATAACAATATCTGTCTGTTTTCCTCTTCCTCCCTACATCATACTGATCATTTTTGTCATATACAACCCTGAGTTGGTTCTCCCCTTCTGCTGTACTTCCTACCTGCTATGTTGTTTCATATATAACTTACTTAGGTCCTCCCCCCAACCCCCAATATCAGTTAAAATTTGCCCACCCATCCTACTCATTTAGATCTGTGGATTTGTCCACTCTCACCATTCACAAAATGTGCCATCAAAATGGGTGATAAGACCTTATCATCTTTTGTCCCTAGGCTCTGGAATTACCTGTCCACCTTTATTCATAAGTGCCCAACTAAATTCTCCTTCAAATGGGCTCTATGGAACCACTTACTCTTTTCCTCTACAGTATCTGTGACTGCACTTAGCCCAGACCTTTCACTTTTATAGGATTCACAGGATTCATAGAGTTAATATCTCTAGAAGTGAGGCTCACATTTTCACAGCTGATTCTCTTGGTAGGGGTCTATCGACCTCCAAAAAGTCCCTGTTTGGTATTTGGTTATTTACAGGACATCTTAAAAAGTATAAACAAAGTCATGAGATATTACTAATTGGTGATTTTAATGTTGATTGGTTTACTGCTGACCAACATAACGGATTATATGATTTAAGTATTAATTCAGGATTAACATAATTGATTAGTGATTTTACTAGAGTAAATCATAGAGATCCTTTGGCTTTGATAATATTATATCTGAGTCTTACCTCTTGGCTAGATTACTACAAAACCTCAGGAGTAATTCCTGAATCATTCAGTCACCATCTCAAAGATTATATATAATAGGTCCAAAGGCAAAAAATTGAGCAATACTAAGTACATCCCATATAGATCATGGAGGGATTTTAATTACATGGTGCTTATGCCAGAACTAGAAAATGTTAGGTGAGATAGAATCTTGTTGATTCCAACAGTAAACAAGGCATAGTTATTTTTCCAAGAAGAATATAGGGCAATTTGTGGTCATTATGCACCAGTAAAGAGAAAATTGGTTAAATTAAGGAATGCTAAATGGTACTGTATAGTAAAGAACTACATATGTATAAACAGAGGAGAGACAAGTGTTGGACAGTTGCAAAGAAAACCAACTCACAGAGGGATTGGGCAATTTAACATCAAGCTAGAAATATTTACCTTAATGAAGTTAGGAAAGCAAAACAAAACTAGCACATTATTAGAACTGGCTAGATTGGTCTTGTATGATAATTACTTTAGATTCAATGGGGTGTATTACAGACAAAGACAAGGGATGGACATGGGTAGTACCATGGCCCCAACCTATGCAAACCTCTTCATGGAGCATGTTGAGACCCTGTTTATACTAAACCCCATGTACAATCCTTATTACCAGCATGTAATTGGTTACAAGAGGTACAATGATGATTTACCTTCGATATGGGATGGAATAATGCAGCAATTGATGGCCTTTCATGAGCACTTGAACACTGTCAGTGACATCTTGAAATTCAGTGTCACTGCTAGTAATCAAGAAATCACCTTTTTTAGATCTTTTACTTTACAAGAACCAGGATAAGTTAGAACACTCCATCCACAGGAAAGAAACTGACCATAACACATGCATGCAGCTATCACCCTCCCCCCTCCCCCCCCGTATTTAATCACAAGCATCCCATACTCACCAATGTTAAGGGTACAGCACAACTGCAGTGAACTACTGCAAAAAGAAAATGGGTACTCTCGAATGGCATGGCAGCTACCACAGGTTCACAGACAGAGACTATAGGAGAAGAACAATCACAGAGGCTGTTCAAAAAACAAAACACTCACAGGAGAGCAGGTCTAGAGAACAAGGACTGAAAGAAAATAGTAATAGAGTGGTTTTGCCACTCATCTACTCATGATTCACAGAATCTATCAAACAAATAGCATTGAAACATTGGGACACATTGAGATCAACAGGAATCGCAGAATTCCAAAAAAAAAAAACAATTGTAGCCTCCAAAAGAGTGAATACATTAACAGATAGATATGTGGATTCTAAACATAAATCTAAACTAACTGTAGAACAGCTATTACAAGGACCACTTCAACCTGGGATGCAGCCCTGTAGACACTGTTGCCATTGTAATAGTACCTTCAAAAAAACTGAATTCAAGCACCCCAATGGTAACCAGAAATGTTTAATAAGGAGCAACATAACTTGCGATACTGACCACATCATATGTGTTTTAATATGCCAATGCTTGAAACAATACATAGGCAAAACAATAAGGTCACTCAAACTGAGAATCTCAGAACACAAAAGTAACATACGATTGAGAAATGAGACATCCCCAGTAGCTATCCATTTCACTGAAGCACAACATAATGCTGCATCCCTCAAATGTTGGGGGACTGAACACGTAGAACCTCCAGATAGAGATGGTGACTGGAATAAATGGGAGTATTTACTTAATGCTGACACTCAGAATCCTGACATTCAGGATCCTGAGTTCGGCAGCCTGACACACACCCTCCCAACAGAAGGGAAGCTGGTGCCAACAGGGGTAAGGTAGCAGATGTGATAAATCACAACCCTACCCCATGTCAGGTACCACAAGGAAGGGGAAAATTCAGAAGTTGGCCAAGCTGCTGCCGTGGCATGTAAGGCTAAGCCACTAGCAGCTCAGCCAGCATAGTGCTCCAGACCTGGGTTTTGTTCCCAGGATGAACAGTTTTGTGCAGCGCTCTTGTGGCCCTTGTCATTTGTTTAACCTATTCTGAGGTCCGTTCCCCCTCAGAGCTGGTTATTTTAGTTACAGGGGTGCGGGGAGCTTGCACCCCACATTGCACTAAGACCCTGTTGGTCTTCCAACAGTCAGTCTCCTGAACTCAAGCTTATGGAGTTCAGGAGACTGACTGTTGGGATTTCATAGTGAATCCATCTAAAGGTATGTGACCAATAACAGGCCACCTGTGGTCTAATAGGAACTATGCTAAAAAATCAACAGATACACCATCTGTAAGGTGACACCCCTGTATGATAACTGATTAGAAACAGGAAAGCTTGGAAAGATTATTGAATTTAAACTAAGATAATTGTATGAGTCTGGTGTTTTAAAGAATCAAGTATATAAAGATAAAGCGCATTGGTGTTTGTAATGAGAGCAGGCTTTGAGGATGGTCATGTGGTATGCGGTTAGCAGAAGCACAGAGGCACTGTCTGAAGTCAGATAAGAGGTTATTTCACAGTTATATGAACAGTCAGAAATGTAAATTGATAACTTTATATGTAAATCAAATGTTGCCAACAGGTGGCAGCTTATGTTTAACTGTTAGAAAATGCAAAAAAAGTATGCACTATGTAAATATGTAACATTATGCAGAAAAATCAGTATATAAAAAAATGAGCAATGTATATAAATGTACTAAATATGTACCCTGATATGTTTAAACAAATAGATCCTCCCCCTGAAGAAGCCGTAACTGGTGAAACGTTGGGCACGGTGGATCTAATTCTACTTGAAGATTGAAAATAAAAAAGAACATTATTGAATTTTTTACTTGGAGTGGCTGAAACTTTCATCAATACTAAGTACATCCTATATAGATCATGGAGGGATTTTGATTATATGGTATTTATACTGGAACTAGAAAATGTCAAGTGGGATAGAACCTCATTGATTGAGGGAGAGGGGGGACATGATAGAAACTTTCAAGTACCTCAAGGGAATCAACAAAGTCCAAGAGGGTAGCATCTTTCGGAAAAAGAGGTGTGCAAGAACAAGGGGGCACAATTTAAAGATAGAGGGGGGACAGTTCAGAGGTAATGTAAGAAAGTATTTTTTCACAGAGAGAGTTGTGAATGCATGAAACGGCCTTCCGGAGGAGGTTGTGGAGTCAAAAACAGTGGTGGAATTCAAGCATGCATGGGACAGTCATAAGGCAATTCTAGGGGTTGGGGGTAGGAAAAAGTAGGCTGCTGGTTAACTAGGATCTGCAGCTTATCCATTAGGTAGGGAAATGGGCAGACTGGGTGGGCCAAGTGGTCCTTATCTGCCATCAAATTTTATGTTTCTATGACTCCAATAGTAAACAATGCATGGCTATTTTTCCACCATGAATTTAGGGCAATTTGTGATCATTATGCACCAGTAAAGAGAAAATTGGTTAAATTAAGGAATTCTAAATTGTATAGTAAGAAACTACATATATACAAACAGAAGAGAGACAAGTGTTGGAAGGTTGCAAAAAAAACAACTCACAGAGGGATTGTACAATTTAGTCAAGCTAGAAATAGTTACCTTAATGATATATATATATATATATATATATATATATATATATATATATATATATATATATATTAGGAAGAAAACTTCTTTAAGACCTCATTTGTAAACTGCAGATCAAAATCAAAAGATTTTTGGAAGCTTATTCATAATTTTTAATCTGTAGGCAATATGAAGCTTCCTAATGCCTTTAAGATAAATGGCCCGTTAATGCGAGTGTAGAAGTGGCTGATAGCTTTAATACATTTTTTACTAAAATGGGGGTAGGAACCTTGGATTAATTAGTTAAACCCCCTTACTCTGTTAATAAAGGTGTGGAATCATTGCTAAATATTTAGAATGAGTTTAAATTTCAGTAAATTGACACAGAAGCTGTCCTAATGGAATTATTGAAAATAAACCCTTCTAAATTAGCTGATCTTGATGGATTACCATCAAACCTAATCAAATTTGCATCGCCAGTGCTGGATAAACCACTGGTCATCATTTATAACATGTCACTAACCACAGGTGCATTTCCCACTGATTGGAAATGAGCTAAAGTTATCCCAATTTTTAAATCTGGAACAACAATGGAAATAAATAATTCCAGACCCATCTCTTTGTCTCCCATTGTCTTGAAGGTCTTTGAAAGACTAGTGAGTGTACAATTAAAATCTTACTTAGAATTTCATTAAATTATGAACCTCCATCTGCCTGGGTTCAGAGTAAAACATAGCACTAGCACAGCATTAACTAAAGTTGCAAGTGATATTCAGGGTGCTTTGGATAAAAAAAATAATAGTAGGGGCTATTTTTATAGACCTTTCAAAGGTCTTCATCATTCTAAGCCATAATATCCAACTGGGGAAGCCTAAAGATTTCAAGCTGTCAGTTACTGCAGTAAAATGGTTTGAAGAGTACTTGATGGGTAGATCACAACAGATTAACCTGAGTTCATACAGTACCTCTCAAATTGTTTACCCGCCATATTTTGAGTTCTGCAGGGATCTATTATAGGCCCTCTCCTGTTCAATATATAAATGAACTTGCTTAAATTTCCAGACCCCGACATTAAATTTCAATAATAACTGCAGAATGTTTTCTCCCATAGGAAACCTGGGTTATAATTTGTCACTATAACCCATGAGTTATAATGGCGAACACACACAGGGTTTTCAATGCTCCATGCATGCACCCACGTCCACTCTCTCCTCTCCTATCCACTTATGGGGCACCGGACAGACTTCAACACAGCACACCACCAGTGTCATTTAGTCTGAAGTCAATGGAAAAAAAAAATGCCTCTCAGCTGCTCAGTTTGCTCCCTCGGCTAACTTAAAAAAAAGAAAAGAAAAAAGGTTTCAGCAGTTGCTCGGCCACTGACAGACTGTGGACTGCCACTTCATCAACACTAGACCACAACTCTTTTATTTTATATAATTGCTGTGGTGATAAAATGCTCCCCAGCAAGTATATAACATAAAACATGGGATGGTGTGTTTAACTCGAGATTTTACACACATCACTCAGTGTTGGATGCTTAAATAAACCCCTCGATCTTCGTTCTCTGGGTTTATGTAGCATCCAACACCTCAGGGTGTGTGTAAAATCTCATTAAACACACTACCCCTGCATTATTCTATATTTTATATGCAGATGATATTATTATATATACCACAGGTAAGTCTTATGCCAAGGGCCAAAGTAATTTACAAAATGCCTTTAATTTTCTTCAGGCCTTCTTCTTTGAATACAAACTAGTATGAAATGCAATGAAGTCGATTGTTATGGTATTTAGATACATAGTTGGCAGATAAGGGCCTATGGCCTACCCAGTCTGCCCAATTGAGCTCGTAAGATCACTTTAAGTTTTTCTAGAAGTCTGTTTACCCCTGACCTCCAGGATTCCCTTATGTCTATCCCATGCATTCTTAAATCCTGTGATTGTTTCAGCCCCCACCACTTCCTCAGGCAGGGTGATCCACTTGTCCACGACCCTTTCTGTGAAGAAATTCTTCCTCCTGTTTCCTCTGAATTGCTCTCCCTCCAACTTCATCCTATGCCCTCTAGTCCTGGATTATCTTTTTAACTGGAAAATAGTGTTTCCCTGCACCCTATTCCTCCTCATAAGGTACTTGTATGTCTTTATCATATCCCTTCTCTCCCTTCTTTCTTCCAGGGAGCACAAATTCAAGTCCTTCAGCCTGTCCTCATAGGACTTGTGATGCAATCCCTGTACCATCTTTGTTGCCCTCCTCTGAACCGTCTCCACGCTGTCTATGTCCTTTGGTAGGTACGGTCTCCAGAAGTGGACACTGTACTCCATGTGGGGCCTCACTAATGTCTTGTATAGTGGAATCTTGACCACCCTTTTCCTGCTTGTGATGCCCCTGCCTATACATCCCAGTATCCTATTTGCTTTTACCTGCAGCCTTGTTGCACTGTTTCCCTACCTTGAGGTTGTCAGGGATAATATCAACAACTGGTACTATACTCAATGGACTTAAAATTACTTATAATTCAATTTTTAGGTTTATGTCTAATACTCCTTTTCAAACCCACCACTGTTTACTGCTCAAATATACCAATTGCTTATCATTTACAAACAGAATCTTTTACAAAATTGGAATTTTCCTTTTTAAAGTTATGAATGGTTTGTTTTCCTCTTCAGTCTCTGTTTTTTTCCCCAGATCCATTAATCCCTGTAGAACAAAGTCCCAGAACAGATTTTCTTTTAAATTGCCATTATTCAAAAATAAGTTTGGGCAAAGGTCATTATTGTATAAGGCACCTCATTTTTTAATACTGTTCCATCTGAAATTACTGATTGCAAAACTCTCTGGTGTTTCAAAACCCATCTTAAACAGTGCACTTGTTAATTGTATAATTGTAATTCTTGTCATGCATTTGTATGTATGTATGTATTCTTATGTACTGTCTTTGTTATTGTTTTTTGTATTCTGACTTGTCGTCTGTGAAAACGGGCAGCTATATGCTCATCAGGCCTACAAACATAAAAAATAAAAATGAAATGAGATGAAATATCCCCATGATCCCTTTCCTGCTTGGTGCATGCTATATCCCCACCCCCCAACTGATATGTTGTTCCAGGGTTTTTGTGCCCCATACGCATTATTTTGTACCTTTTTTTGGATTAAATTTCAACTGCCAAACCCTTGACCATTCTTCAAGCTTTTGCAGGTCCCTCCTCATTCTGTCTATATCCTCTAGAGTGTCTATTCTGTTACAGAGCTTCGTGTCATTAGCAAACAGGGAAATTCTGCCCTCTGGGTCCTGTGCAATGTCATTGATGAAGATGTTGCATAGAACCGGTTCCAGCACTGATCCCTGCGGAACCCCACTGGTCACTCTTCCCTCTGTGGAGTGACAGCCATTTACCACCAACCTCTGTGTCCTGCCACCTAGCCAATTACCCACCCACCACATTACTGTCCTGACCACTCCCATATTCCCCAGTTTATTTAACAGCCTTCTATTGGAACAGTATCAAAAACCTTGCTGAAGTTCAGATAGGCGACATCCACTGCCCTCCCCTGATCCACCTCCCTTGTCACCCAATTGAAAAATTCAATGAGGCTGGCCTAACATGATCTCCCCCCCAGTGAAACCATGCTGCCTTGGGTCCTGTAGTCTGTTGGCAACTAGATGTTCCACCAATCTCTCCTTCAGAAGTACTTCCATGATCCTCCCCACTACTGAGATCAGGCTGACTGATCTGTAGTTCCTCGCTTCCTCTTTGCTCCCACTTTTATATAAGAGGACAACATCTGATGTCCTCCAGTTGTTTGACTATTTAGACACTCAAATAAAGTAGTTGTTGATAAAGAGGACCTGGAAATTATAACATTTGATAACAAGAAACTGAAGCAGGTCAAAGCTTAAAAATATATTGGAATGTGGATTGATAAATTCTGTAAATGGAACATACTGTACATACTGATAACATTACTAAAAACCTAAATCAGAAGTTGGGAATGTTGTACAGGATTCATACTAATATTCGAAAGGAGGACAGATTAAAAATTGTCAAAGCAATATTATCCCAATTACTGATTATGGTGATATTTTGTATGGTGTTGTGCCGGGCATGAAACTGAGCAAAATTAATGTACTGTATAACAGGTTTGCTCATTATATATTCATTGCCCCATGTAGAAAGCATGATTGCCTTCTGAACACAATTCAATTGGCTGAGACTAGATGATATAAGAAAACTTCATATACTCAGTTTTATGCATAAGGCCTATAAGAAGTCCCTTCTTAACTATATTGTAGAAAAGGTGGTTATAAAACCTAATAAGTTAAATTCAAGATCATCAGAAGATACTGAATTTCAGATATCAAACATTAATTTGAATGTGGGATGATCATCTCTTTTGTACAGGGGAGGGACCCTTCCACTGGAACTCCATTCCCATACAGCATATACCAAGCTAGTTAATAAAACAAGCTGGCCATCCTTTGACTTGCTGCAGTAGCCTTGAATATGGCTAAATTAAATGTCTCTATAATGTAAGGAGAGAGATAGCTAGTAATGGTGATTCCTGGCACAACTTTTAAGTGTATTAAGGAGTCTGTTATTTGTTGGACTACTGGATACGTTTCAATATCCAATGATTATACTGTACTAATGATCACAGTGTATTGTATTACATGAATCTACTTACTAAACTTGAATGCTTTAATTCTATTAACTTTAACATTAATACTTTTCTATTGTAACCAGGTGTCGCACATAAATGGTACCCACTGAAAATGAGCTTGTAGCTCAGTGGAGATTAATGATGTTCTTGTACATGTCTGTGTAACAACGAATACAATTTTAGCTACCTACCTACCATAGGATTCATAGGAATAGTACAAGTCCATTAGCATTAAGCCATTTTGACTTGATTGGTATTCAGACAAAACACATGTTTTTATTGTTAGTAAAATAAGAGTTCAACAATTTCTTAAACTGCTCCATGTTAGAACTGTTCATTGCATGCTCTGGTAGAGCATTCCAAATGGAGACTACACTCTGGTTTATCCATGCTCCTAGGTTTTCTTGTAGTTTTCCCCTTTTAACTGCCTGTTATTGAACCTAGATTCTACACCATGCTATTTTGCCTCCAGTCCAACATATTCCCAGAGGTCCTGATTGTCATATGCCTTGTATACCATATATAAATATCCCCTCATCCTTTTATATTTCAGTGTGAACATGCCCAAATTACTCAACCTTTCATTATATGACAGATCTTCAATATCTGCTACCAACTTTATTACTCTTCTTTGGATTCCTTCCTATCTTTCCACGTCCACTTTTCTATGTAGTGCCCAAAACTGCCAACAATATTCTAGATGCAGCCTCACAAGTGCTGAGTATAATGGGATCGCCACTCCCCTGTTTCTACTCGTGATGTTTCTACTAATACAGCCTAATAGAAACATAGAAACATAGACTTTGACAGCAGATAAGGACCACTTGGCCCACCCAGTCTGCCCATTTCCCTTCCTTTTGGATAAGCTGCAGATTCTAGTTAACCAACAGCCTACTTCCTGCAACCCCCCACTACAATTGCCTTATGTCTGTCCCATGCATGTTTGAATTCCCCCACTGTTTTAGAACCAACAATCTCCCCAGGAAGGCGGTTCCATGCATCCACCACTTTCTCCATGAAATAAAATGTCCTCACATTACCCCTGAGCCGTCCCCCCTCTATCTTTAAATTGTGCCCCCTTGTTCTTACACATTTCTTTTCTGAAGATACCCTCCTGGACTTTGTTGATTCCTTGAGGTACTTAAAGTTTCTATCATGTCCCTCCTGTCCCTCCTTTCATCAAGGGTATACATATTAAGCTCTCTCAGTCTCTCTTCATATGGTTTCTGATGCAGACCCTGCACCATTTTAGTTGCCCTCCTCTGGACTGCTTCCATCCTGTCTATGTCCTTGCATAGATGGGGTCTCCGAAACTTCACACAGTATTCCAGATAGGGTCTCACCAACTGTCTGCACAGAGGGATAACCACTTCCCTTTTTCTACCTGTGATGTCCTGTCCTATGCATCCTAGTATCCCCCTGGATCTCCTTACTGACTTCTCACATTGCTTACCCACCTTTAGGTCATCTGATATGACTACCCCCAAGTCCCTTTCCATTTTTGTTGTTGTTAGTACCTCCTCTGCTATTGTGTACTCTTCTTCTGGGTTTTTGCTTCCCAGGTACATTACTTTGCACTTCTTTGCATTGAATTTAAGTTGCCATATGTCTGACCATTCTTCCAACCTTGCCAAGTCCCTTCTCATCCTTTCTCCCCCCCACCTTGTGTATCAACTCTGTTACAGGTCTTTGTGTCATCTGCAAAGAGGCATACCTTTCCCTCCAGACCCCCTGCAATGTCACCTATAAAGATGTTAAAGAGGACTGGACCCTGTAGTGAGCCCTGAGGTACTTCACTAGTAACCCCCCTTTCTTCGGAATGTGTTCCATTCACTATTACCTTCTGTGTCCTGTTGTGCAGCCAGTTTGCTACCCAGGCTACCACCCTGGAACCCACTCCCAGGCTGGCTAACTTGATTATTAGTCTTTTGTGTGAGACTGTGTCAAATGCCTTGTTAAAGACTGGGTAGGCTATATCCATAGCCCTTCCCTGGTCTATTACTTTGGTCACCTAGTCAAAGAAATCGATTATATTCATCTGACTTGACCTTCCTGCTGTAAATCCATGCTGCTTTGGGTTCTGTGCCCCGCTGGCCTCTAGGTACTCAACAGTTATTTCTTTCAGAAGTGATTTCATCATTTTCCCTACCACTGAGGTCAAACTTACAGGTCTGTAGTTTCCTGCTTCTGCCTTGCTCCCACTTTTGTGAAGGGGAATCACACCTACCCTCCTCCAGTCCTCAGGTACCACCCCATCCTCCCATGATTTGTTAAAAATTGTGGTCAGTGGTGTCACTAGGTCCTCCCTTAGTTCTTTTAGGATTCTGGGGTGAATCCCGTCAGGCCCATTGCTTTGTCCACCTTGAGGTTTAGGAGTTCTTTCAGGACTCTTTCTTCTGTAAATGGACTGCTGTCAACCCCTCTACTCAGAGTGCTTTTTTTGACTGGTTTAGGTAACTCCTCCTCATCTTCTTTTGTAAATACTGAGCAAAAGTATTTATTCAATATCTCTGCCTTTTCACTGTCTCCCTCTGCCCACCTCCCCTCTCCTTTATTAATCTTCACTATTCCTCCCTTAACCGTTCTATGCTCCCTAATATACCTATAGAAGGTTTTATCCCCCTTCTTAACTGAGCTGGCTATTTTTTCCTCGGTTTAGGCCTTTGCTATTCTGACTGCCTTCCCCACTTCTTTTTGCTTTCATTGATACAGTTCCCTGTCGTGCTCCTTCTGTGATTCCTTATACTTTTTGAATGCAGTCTTTTTCTCCTTAATCTTCCCTGCCACCTCTTTTGAGAACCATAATGTTTTTTTACTCTTCTTTGTTTTCTTTATTTGTTTCACACAAAGGCTTGTTGCCTCTATGATAGCAGTTTTGATTTTACTCCATTGTTCTTCCACTCCTCCTTTTTGCCCATTTGCTAGTGCATTCCTCAGGTATTCACCCATTTTGCCAAAGTAGGCCCTTCTAAAGTCCAGTATCCTTGTTTTCGTATGGCTTGTCTCCATGGTTATGCTTATTGTGAAGCACACTGTGCAGTGGTCACTTGTTCCCAGATGTCTACTGACTTCTAAATTTGTGATCCTCTCTCCATTTGAGAGTACCAGGTCTAGTATTGCTCCCTCTCGAGTGGGTTCCAACACTAGCTGTCCAAGGCCTGCCCCCCCCTGCAGGGCATCAAGAATGACCCTGCTGTTGGATGTGGCTGCAGTACATGTCATCCAGTTAACATCTGGCATATTCAGGTCCCCCATCAACAGTATCTCCCCCTTTTCAGCCATTTTGAGAATGTCCTCCATCATTTTCTTGTCTGTTTCCTCCCCTTGAGACGGGGGTCTGTATACAACCCCTGTGCTGATTGTGATGCCATTTCCTGTCTCCAAGGTGACCCAGAGTGCCTCTTGTCCTCAACCTTTACTTTTTAGTTCTGTAGCTTTGATCCCTTCCCTTATGTATAGAGCTACTCCACCTCCTCTCCTCTTCTACCCTCCTTGTCCCTTCTGTAGACTGTGTACCCCAGTATGTTGACATTCCAGTCATGGTTCTTAGTGTACCATGTTCCCGTGACTGCCACAATATCCAATTTTTCATCTTCCATCAGGGCTACTAGCTCAGGGAGCTTGTTTCCCAGACTACAGGCATTGGTACTCATTGCCCTCCATTTAATGTTGGCTTTAGCCTTTTTTCCCCCATCCCTGATCTTATTTCCCTTTTCTATTTTTCCATTTACCCCTGTCCTGCCCTCTGTTGAGCTCTGTACCTCAGTGTTTACCTTACTACCTGCCATGTTTTGCGTGGGGAGACTTGAAATTTCCTGCCTCTTATCAGCACCTCCCCCATTGGCTAGTTTAAACACTTGCCAAGGAACCATTTAAACCTGTCACTTAGGAGCTTGGTTCCCTTCGTGGACAGATGCAGACCATTGTGCCAGTATAGACCTTCATCTCTTCAGGCGGACCCCCAGTCCCCAATTTAGCCAAAGCCCTGTGCTCTGCACGAGTTTTTCAACCATTCATTAAACTGCATGGTGTGCAGTACCCTAGCCTCACCCCTGCCATGGACTGGAAGCACCTCTGAGAAGGTAACCGTGCTTGCTACCTGTCTGAGGCTACTCCCCAACTCCACAAATTCATCCTGCACTACACTGATTCCATGCCTAGCTAGGTCATTTGTCCCAAGGTGGACAATGATATCTAGTTCCCTCTCCTGTGATGCTGCTTCTGCAATTGTGAGGATTCACTTCTTGTCCCTCCAAGCCATGGCACCAGGCAGGCACCTTACTTCCCTCTCCTCTCCCTTCCCCAGTTCTACCCCCTAACAATTGAGTCCCTTATCAGAAGCTGTTTCCTTCCCCTGCGGTGTCCCTTGCCACCATTTTGTGGGTCTCCCTCGTGGATGTCCTCAGCATTCTTCTTGGTCTCCACTGAGGGTGCCATCATAGAGGAACCTTGCTCAGCCAGACTGGTGTATGATTTGTGTAGAGGTACAACTAGGGGGCTTCACCTCTGTTCCACCGCCCGCACCCTCCCAGAACCCACTGTAGTCCAACTGCTCTTCATACTTGGCAACCTCTGAGGCAGTGGTTGTGGCAGTGGTGCTCTTTGGGTGGGGAGGCCTCCTTAGTCCTTGCCAGTTCAGTCTGGAGGTGGGCAATCTCCTCCCTCAGAGCTGACAGTTGCCTGAAAATAGGACAGCAGCGCAGTTTCCAGAATGTCTCCCGGAAAACTGCTGCCCCACAGTTATCTTTGTTCCTACAGTGAAGGCCAAAGATTAACTTATTGGACACCATTTTCCCAAGGTCACATTCCTCCAAGGATGATATTAACTTCTTGCCATTTAATGTATACTTGCTTTTTTGTTTTTGTTCCCAAAGTGCATTACTCTGCACTTTTCTGAGTTAAAGATCAACATATTCTCTTTTGCCCAATTCTCTACTTTGTTGATCTCATTCTGGAAATTCCCTGTAGCTTCATCACTGTCAACTATTGCTCCCATCTTGGTGTAATCAGCAAATTTACAGATCCATGTCCCTTTAGAGCACTGCATTCTGGAATCAAAGATATTAAATAACTCCAGGCCCAGGACCAACCCCTGTGATACCCTACGCATCATCATCACACTCCATCCTGAGAAATTTACATTAATGGAAACTCTCTGCCTTCTGTCACTCAATCACGATGCTACCCAACATACAGTGTTGTCATTTACACCTGTTTCCCTTAGTCTGTTAATCAATTCATAGTGTGGTACCTTATCAAATGCCTTTGAGGAGACCAGTTATAGCACATCTACTTGAATGTTACAATCCAGTGCCCTACTGAGGGATGTGAAGAAATGAAGGAGATTTGTCAAACAAGATCTGTTCTTTCCAAACTCATGTTGGGTCAGAACCTCTAAACCCCTCATTTCTGAAATGAGTCTCCAGTTCATCGTTAATTATACCTTCTAAGATTTTTCCCACCACTGAGGTCAAGCTCACTGGTCTGTAGTTGTTATAGACCATCTTATTTCATTTTTTAAAAATTGGGGTTATAATTGCTTCCTTCCAATCCAAAACCACCCTGCTGTCATCCAATGATTTTTGGAAAATCTGTGTTAGGCGGTATGATATTACATCTGCCAGCTCTTGAGGAAAATAAAGATGCAGTTCATCCACACCAGGAGATTTGTTGGGGTTCAGAGATTCACTTAAACACAAATGGTTGTGCATACACTGTCTAGCTATTCTGTAATCTCTGCTCCTTTTAGTCCTGTTGCTTTATAGTTTTAACAGCTGGAATCCACCAGTAATGACTAACACAACAAGATCTAGCCAGTGCTGATACAGCTATGGCGAGCTGCCAAATGACCAAAGTTATATGCATGCGTAGAAAATTTTGAACAACCGGGTGTAACTTGACCATTTTTTAGAGTTGTTTCTCCAGATTTTCAACATGGCCTTTTTTGGACCTCACCTTATGAAGAGTGTCATTGTAATTTCATTCACTTGTCCAAAAAGGTGATTTTGCAGAGTGACTGCTCCATTCTGTGCCACAGGTGCGAAAACATGTTTTGGGCAGGATGTGAAAAATGACAGCTGCACTGTTAATAAGGAGGTGTTCAAAAATGGCAATGTTGGAACTCTTGAGTGAAAATATTAAAAATTGGTGAAGTTAGGAGTGTGCATAGAAACTGCACAACGCATACTCATAATGCAGTAATTTTTTGGAATTTTTTCACCAAATTTGCAAAATGGGCTTTTTGGGACTCCGCCTCATGAACAGTGGCACTGTCATTTTGTTAATCAGTCCCAAAAGGTGTTTCCACACAGCAACCATGAAATCACCTTTCAAGACTGAGTAATGAAATAACAGTAAGTGTTCATGAGGTGGGGGTCCCAAGAACCCCATGTTGAAAATTTGGGACCAAAATTCTTAAAAAATGGTTGATATATCAACATAAGTTGAAAACCCCATTGACTGACATTATGCCACGCTTACCTTTGATTCTTCAGTTTGCAGTTTGGCTTTGAAGAGTGCAGACATGTCCCAGTCCAGAGAAGATGACAGCTCTGACCTCTGGAGATAAGTATGGGGTAAATGGGGGTGCAGGGAGGTGTGTACTCAGTGGGAGGGTGGGGATGGGCATGGGGACTGGCTGAAGACAAGGGACCATTTTCTTATTTACAAGGAAAAAATAAAGACATTGGGGGACGGTTTCCTTTATTTACAGGGAAAGAAAACATACATTTTGGCACACTGGGGTGGGCCCCCAGTGTGCCATATGATTTGGGGGTACATGATGTCAACATTGGGACTGGGCTCCCAGCCGTTGGCACGGAGAAAAAAAACAAAAACATAAATTTAGGCACACTGAGGTGGGCTCCCATTGTGCCACATGAGTTGGGGGGGTTACATGATGCCAGTATGGGGACTGAACATCCCAATGTCAGTACAGGGAGAAAAAAAGAAGAAAACATACATTTGGGCACACTGGGCTGGTCTCCCGGTATGCCAAATGAGCTGGGGGGGTACATGATGTTGACATGGAGATTGGGCACCCCGATATCAGCATGGGGATGGTGACCGAAGGGAGCAGGGAGGACAGCAGCAGTGGGAGTGAGTGGGAGGGTTTTATATTGTTGCCAGTGCTGGGAGGGAATGGAGGGAGTGGGGAGGACAGGAGCAGTGGCAGGGTGTGGGAGGAGTGCCATCTGCAAGATGGTGGCGGCAATGCAACTATGCATGTGCAGCATTCGTGCTTGTGTAGTTGCTGTGAGTAGCATTCTGCCATTCACAAGATGGTGGCATCAACAGAACTGCGCATGCGTGTGAGGCACGCATGTACAATTCTTGTCCCAGAATACAGAAGTAACAGCTGAAATAGTGCAACTGTTACTCTGTAGTGGCCGATTATGGTGGAGTGTTACAGACTCCATTGGACATTTGGAAGGATACTTCCAAAAGTCCAATGGAAGGTTCCATGATCGGCCATTTTAAGGCTATGATTGCGAAATGGCTGTAGGCTCCACCCACAGCCATAAAAATGTGTCATCCCACTAGAGTGTGATGCTTCAGAGAATGAATGTATGCAAATTATTGGAATATAGAACAATTTAAAACTCTGCACTGTGGTCATGCTCCCCCAATTGGTTTAAATCCAGATTTGTTTCTCCACTTGAGGAGAGCAGTTGCCCCGAATATGTGTCCAGCCTTCTGTTTCTTACTTTTCCATTTTAATTTAAATTATTTAGTTCTTGATACTCTGTATTAGGGAATCTTTTTAGTAAAATTGTGAATTATAGCAGTTTCTCTGGTTCCCAGTCAGTTTCAAGGAACCAGAGAAGGTTACTTTGAAATGTGGTTCCCACCTAAGGGAGCTTACCACGTTTTCTATTAAAAAAAATTAATCGCTTTAATTTTTACTAATATTTTTAGTACTTTTAAGTATATTATGCACCTTTTGACTATGTCCCTTGACTGTTACTTATTTTTTGTTCCTGTAACTTAATGCAATTTGCTGAACCACACTCTCCCCCTGTATTATACTGTAAGTATTACTTATGTATTTTAAGCTGCTCATTTATACCTGTTTTGTCAGTGTCTCTCTGTCTGCTACTTAGTCACTTTTTTAACTATGTAACTTTTATTGTTGGTTTCTGTACAATGCTATACTTCCTTGTTTACATGTCTTCTGTATAACTTGATGTGGAGCTTTTGTAAATGAGTTTCTGACTCAAAGGTTATTTTCCAAAAACAAAATAAATAAATAAATAAATAATATTTTACCAAATAAGGAACAGAATACTTTATTCACTGGACTGTATCAGTGTTTGCCATGACTTGATAGGCGTAAAAAGAACATATGGCCCACAGGTTTTAAAAATTGTACTTCTTATTTTCAGCTCCTGCCAAAAGCATGGTGCCAAAAGCTTTATTTAAGGTGCCTGGGACCAGATTATGATTTTAAAACTGTTTTCTTTGTCAAACTTTTTGCAAAAAATTACAAATGAGAAGGGCTTTGACAAGAGAAGAGCTTATGGCTTTTCAGACTACCTCTGTGTCACCAAAACACAATAAAGGCACAGAAGGAGCTCCCATTGATGATGAAGAGCACACATCAGAGGGTTTGCCTCCACATAAGCAGCAGTCCCTGTCAAAGGGGATAGAGAAAAAAGATAAAGTTGCTTAGCCATTAGACAGGCATAGTAAAGATGGTAAAGATATCAGAGTGTTCAAAATGGGAAACCCTGATTCAGTTGATGGCAAATATTCAAATAAAAGAGCCTAAAGGCAGGCACAGGAACCAGTGCCTGCCAAGAAAAAAAACAATATGAAAAACATGCCCTGCCATTCTTCCTGCAAGGCATAAGAAGCAAGCAGTGGAACAGAGACAAATGCCCTCAGCAGAGGACATGACAAAGATCTATCAGTTTTTCCAGGCCTTTCAGGTAATAAGAAATTTATTGAACATGCCTGCCCCACCTCCCCAGGCTCTGGATTCAGACCAGCAGTAACTCTACCATGAAGAGGAGGAGGAGGAGGAGGAACCAATAGAATCTAATTGCTCTCTTGAGCAGGAATGTGGGTCCACTCCTTAAGTTACTGAGGACTATTCAACATACTCCTCATTCTTTAAGCAAATGGTCAGCACCCTCAACATCCCTTCTTATGAAACAGTGGAGGATGAGGAGGAAGTGGAATTCATGCACATGATGGGACCATCACCTACAAGGAGGCTGTAATATCCTATGCATAAGTACCTTAGAAAAGTCACTTCAGAAATCATGTCAGCACCACATTCAACAGCTGGCATCAATAAGAAGACTTAGAAAAAGTATCAGGTAGACTGGCAGGGGGGTAGAGTACTTGTATGTCCATCCTGATCAGAAAGGGGTGGTACAGACACTGCTTCAGAGAGGGCTAAGGTGTCGCTTTCTGAACAGCCTCCTGAAAAGAATTCCAGAAAACTAGATACAGGGGCCAAAAAGGTGTACACAACAGCATTTTTGCAGTTAAGACAGGTAGTTCATTTGGCCTATATAGATCAGCACCAGAAAATCCTCTGGAATACAATGCTGGCACTGAGTGACTAGGTGGATGGTGAGGTGGCACAGGGCCTGGCTGCAACTGCATAGACAGCCCTAGCTCCCACAAAATGCCAATTCCACATGGCTGTAGTTACCAGTTACTCAGCATCAAGGGTCTTGGCACATGCAGTGTCCTTGAGAAGGTTTGTCTGGCTAAGGTCCACAGTCCTTACCCAGGATACCCCATCAGTTAGCAGATTGGTTGGGGGTGTCACTGGATCTGAAGGATGCCTACTTTTGTATCACAGTCAGACTCCACCACAGAAGATATCTCAGGTTCAGGCTGGGAAATTGTTAGTACCAGTTCGCAGCCTTACCCTTTCGTCAACCCTCAGTACCAAGAGTGTTCATAAAGTGCTTGGCTGTGATGGCAGCCCACCAAAGAAGACAAGGTGCAGAAGTTTTCATCTATATGGATGACTGGCTTGTCTCAGGAAAAAACAAAACAGGAGGCAATGTGCTATATCTAGCTGGTATGAAGCACTTCACAAAATGTGGGGTTCCTAATAAATCTGTAGAAGTCCCATAGAATGAATTCAGGACCTTAACTTCATTGGAGCAGAGGTGGATACCCTACAGGGAAAGGCATTCGTCCCACAAGACAGGGTTACAAACCTGATTCCCAGTATAGAATCATTCATTCAAGATCAGCCACTGCCTGCGAGAGATTTTCTGCATCTATTAGGTCACATGGCTAAAAGCAGAGACTGCTCCAACCTGACTAATTACAGATCAGTATCAATTCTCTCCCCCTTCCAAGGCTCTTGAACAAACTGTGTCAGACCAACTAGTCACCTATTTGGTGTAATTTAATATACAATTAGTACAGCAACATGGATTTAGGAAGCACCATACCTCTAGCACTGCCCTGACTGAGTACACCAGCTATCTGTATGAGGCTCTGGATGACGGTCTCATGGTGGGAGCCATCTACATTGACCTATCGAAAGTATTTAACCTTGTCAACTGGAAGCAGCTACTTGCCAAGTTTACCTGTCTTGGCCTATCCCAGAACACAGTAACCTGGTTTTGAAACTACCTCATTGATTGTTCACAGAGAGTAAAGATTGAAGGCTGCCTCTTATCCTTACAGAAATATAAGTGTGCTGTGTACATGCAGAATGCATGCCACATGCTTAACTGCGCAATGTTTACATGTGGTTAGCATACACTAAGTGAACCTAAGTGAACCAGGTCTAAAATTCACATCATGTTCGCATGTTGCAAGCTTGACATGTGTGCAACAGGTAAGCTGGTGCAAACATCTTCTAAAAATTACATCAGGTTCACCTGTTGCATGCTCGATGTAAGTACAGCAGTTAAGCTGGTGTGAACATCTTTTAAAAAACACATCAGGTTTGACATGCAGGATGCTTGCCATGTGTGCAGCAGCTAAACTGGTGCAAATCTCATCTAAAAAACACATCAGTTTCTATTTCTTATACTACTGCTAGCTATTAGAACCATTAAAATATTTTTCATTGAGTTACCATTAAAATTAGGTAAACTCATTAATTCTGATCCTTTTGTAAGCTGTTTAATGCCTTTTGATTTTTGTCATTAAATCACCGTTAATTTACAAAGTATTGTTTGCTTACTGCATTAAATGCCTAGAATATAGTCAGCCAACATCCCCATTCCAGATGTACGAAGAGGGACCTCTGTGTTGTAAAGCCTGACCTTTTTGTTTTGGGCCATGCAAATCCCCTTATGCATATTTAATGCTACAAATGCATTTCTCCATGACTGTTTTGGCTCACTTACTTTCCCTTTGTCATTCTTTATGGAGCATATACACTATGGCCATGCTCAGCACTCTTTGTGCTGAATAGGGTCTTGGAAGCATACACTATACCTCACATTTTATCATTGAAATGAGGGACATGGACACTCAAAATGAGGGACAATGGGAGACATTAACCCTCACAATGATCAGGACACATCCTGAAACATGGAGATACAGTACCTCAGAACAGAACACAATGGAAACCATTGCATTTACTTGTACCAATTTTAGCACCTGAGAATGAATTTCTGCCATAAAGCAGGGGTGCCATTTAGGTAGGACCGAGGGGTCAGTTGCCCCCAACCCCAGCGTTTGTGCCTAGGTTGTTCTTATGGTGCTGTAATAATGGTATTAAATTTAGATTTATTCTTTTTCGCAATTAGTGCCCCCTGGCTTGTATGCGCTCACACTGCAGGTGCATTCTTGACTTGACTGTGTCTGTATTGTGTTGTCCACTCTCTCTACCTATTAGCAGTGGCACCATCATGTGACATAGAGGAGCTCCAGCCAAGCAACAGCACATGAGTCATATGAGTGTGACACTGTCATTCCCGCCACAGAGTAGACAGGCTGCACACTACAGCTTGGAGGAGTTGGTGAGCACTGAACTCTCAATAGCACTGTCCTGGAAGCATATTTTTGTTGGTCTTCTCTTAGTGAGTCTCCATCTCACCTGGTGGCTAAAGGTGCAGATGGTGAGCTAGAAACTAACTCGAGACAAGGCTACCTACTTACTTACTCTAATAGGCTTGCCTCACAAGAAAACAGCACAGACCCCAGTGGCAGAAAGCTAAGCCTAGCAGCAGTGGTGACAGCAGTGTGAGTGACCTTCATAGTCCTTGATCAGTGTAGTACAGCAGCAACCAAGCAAGAGGCAAACAACACCAGTTGGGTGGGTTTGGTTGGTGAGGTGACTTGGTCACGGACCACGTTGGGGACCTGGGATGGTCAGTATTAGCATCCAGCTTCTGACAGAAGGACGAAGGAGGAGTGAACTGAAAACTGGGCTGGTGGCACACTGGGCCAGGCTGCAGGTCTGGTCAGATGGCCGGGTAAGTAAAAGTAAATAATTTTCATTTTACAGTGGGATTACAGTGGGATTGGTGAAGGAGGAAGGACTGAAATATTGATGTATTTTTCATGTTTCTGCACCTTTGGGCATTTTCATGACCCATATGGGATGGGTATTGAATAGAATGGAGTCAGGGAGAGAAATCAGAACAAAGTTTTTTTCAGCCAGGAAAAAAAATGGCTAGTAAATGGGTGGGTTTAAGCCCAAATCTGATGTACTGCTCAGGGGTATAGACAGATGAATCTTATGCATTTGAATTTTTCCTGATTTGTATATCACATTTCAGTCACAACAAATAAATTTTACCTTTTGGAGAAGTTCCAGACATTCTTGAGCCTGCCACCTAGGCACTAACTAGTACCTAACTTCCACTGGTTGTTGGCTCCCCCCTGCTGAAATCTGAAATGACATCCATGCCATAAAATCTAAATTTACAGGATATTTTCTGTCTGAGCAGCATGTTTTCCATGAGGGATGGATGAGGAGCAGAGCAGTTTTCAGGGGTAAAATGAGGGCTGTCCCTTGCATTTAGAGACAGTTGAGCAATATGATATGCACAGACTATTGGAGCCCTACTATGGTCAGGCTTATGACCCCCCCCGGCATGAAGCTGACCTCCATATCTCCATGTTCAAGCACATTATGATATAGGGCAAGGGAGACTGCAGGGGCATGGACCACTGAAATGAATGAGGGTATTTTTTTTATTTCTATTTTATACGTTATTGATAGAGAATTGGAGATTACTGAAGGCCACTGTTTGACTAACAAGGGCCTTGTTAGTAGAACAGTGGCATTCATAATTCTCCAATTCACCATCATAATGTATAAAATAACAATAAAAAAATAACTCCATTCACTTCAAGGGGGTATACCCCAGCACTCTGACCCATGGACATCATCTCTTAAAGACTCCTGCCTCTAGCTCCCTAGCACTCAAGTAAGAGACTCTTGACTTATATGTATACTTGGTGGGTTGTTTGTAGCAGCATGGCCACACCCACTGCTGTGTGTGTGTGTGTGTGTGTGTGTGTGTGTGTGTTGGGGGAGAGATTGGCCATGTGGGTGTCTGTTAAGTTATTGTTACTTTTGTATTTGCCCCTTAAATTCCATTTGTGTTGAAGCATTCAAAACTATGGAGAGAAAATAGTAGGTGTACAGGCCAGACAAAAGTAATTAAGTAGTTTTGTGGGTAAGTGTGTGTATTGGTGGTGGGGAGAACCACATGTGTTTCCATTGACATGTGTGCTACAGTTCAGCTGTTCAGCTGAGATGAGGGAGGACAAGAAAACCAAAAAGTATAACAGTGGCTATAAACATGCCACATGCATGCAGATGTATTCAGGTTTGTATTGAAGTACAAGTGAACCACATGTGTGTAGGCAGTATGGCTTAGTGGTTAAAGGCACTGAACTACAAACAAGAAGACTTGAAACATGAAGAACTGTGTTTGAATCCCATCAATCCCCACTTGTATATGATGTGATCCAGAGCAAGTAATTTAACTTTTATGTGTGCAGTTATCAGTGACCACTTGCTTTTTGCAGGCATGCCACTTGCATGCAGTCAATTCCAATTTAACATAAAAAGCATGTTTTCCATACTTGAGTGTTGCACACATGCCACCTGCTTGTAATTGGTTCCAATTTAACATTTAAATCATGCTTGCAGCACACATATCACATAGGTAGTTGTATGTGTGCAGCATTAAAACATTTCATATAATTATTTCTGTAATGGCAGATGCTAGAAGTATCTCTTTAGGTGTGCCACAAAGCTCGATACTTGGCCCATCCTATTTGGGCTATTCATAAACAGCCTTCTGGATGTATACCAGACATCAAAAATGCTCCTTTATGCTGATGATGCTGTCATCTACAACATCAATGGACACCTGGATACAATCTGCACTGAACTTCAAAATAACTTTGAAGCCCTGCAGAAATGGTTTGGATGCAACAAAATCATCATAAACTATAAAAAACAAAAACTACTACCACCTTGTTCTCTGGTCTTCATTGAAAAAAACAGGTCCCCCTCCTAGTCATCCACAATGAAAGAGGATCTATCAAGAGAAGGTTGATTCTTTTAAGTAACTATTCATTACACTGGATGACACTCTGCCTTTCTCACCTCATGTTGATAATATTATCTGCCTTGCCAGTAGGAAGTTAGAAGCTCTGTAATGGAACTGCATGAACCTCACCACAGAAGCCAGCCATCTAGTTGTGACCAGCTCAGTCCTGCCCCGCCTTGATTATGGCCTCATAGTTTATGCAGCAGCTACTGAATCTGCACTTAATAAAGTCAGGTTGGTGTATAATAAGGCCTGTGGATTTGTATTAGGGGCTGACATGCTTACTCATAGCTGCTCCCTATATACCCTCAGTAACTGGCTTCCCCTCCAGGGCACATTAAAATGTCAGACCTATCCACTCACCAAAAAAGGCCTAATGAGCCTTACACCCCGCAGCTATCTGAATTTTTTTTTGCCTAGTTATCAACCAATACTCTATTCAAAATATGACAAGGAATGCCTTAGTAATCCCTTTACACCAAGACAATTTGGGTAATCAGTCCTTTTTTGTAAAGGTATCTATGTGGGTGAATGAATTACCTGAATCCCTGGTAAGTCTCCCTAAAATTGTTATTTTTAAGAAAGCGCTGAAAAAAAAGAACTTATGTCAAGTTTCAAATACTCATGATTCAGGTAAGACAAACTCCGGGCATAAGCTGCATTCTCCTCTGCTGTTGATGAAATTGAAAATTGCTCTAACAATTGTATTTATTGAATTTTGGTAACCAGGTGGGCCTGCTGAGACATTACTGGCCCTTTTTCAGGGGTGACCCAGACTGTACCTGAGTCCTCCTTTTGCTAGCCTCTGACTATGCTCCTTATGGCGCTGCTATTTACATGTTTCTGGATTGTTTCTTGTCACATGCTATCTTTATCTTTGTTAAGCTGTGGAACCTTTGTAAACAAGCACTTATGCTCAAATGTGTTGCCAGAATAACTAAATAAATAAACAACTATTTAAAATGGCTGCAGCCACAGTTCTGGTGCCATGAGTAGATCTCCAGATGAAGGATATTCAGTACCACCCTAGAGGCTACTGCTCCCAAAGGTCAGATTGTTTGTCCTACTGGACCTGGTGCCAGTGGCAAAGAACTTTGTTCAAGCACTGAAATAGTGGAAAGAGAAAAATAACCTCAGAGAAGGTTTCCCTTCCTCCAGCAATCACCCACCAAGGTTCTCATAACATATACTACACCCCTATGGTGGGGTGAACACCTAGAGGACCTCACAGTAAGTAACATATGACCTGAAAGATTTTTCTAGGATTTTCTTTCTGGGTAAGGATCAGGTCTTCATTGTATTTCTTCTTAGCACCCTTTAGAAGATAATTGTATATCTTAAATGTTTGTATTACAATTCATAAAGGATAGTTTGACCTTGTTTCTGCCACTTCACTCCAGTTGTATGCATGCCCCCTTTTTTCTGTAATAAACTGAGAGATAACCAATGGTTTGGAGTACATGTCAGGGTCTTGAGAGATCTGGGGGAAGCAAGTTTGTCCAGAACTGACGTTAGGGTGCTACTGTAGAGATTAATCAGATCACTGGGGCACTCAGTGATCTGTGATTGACTGAGAAAGTTGGTTGGTTTGTTACTGAATAATAGCTGGTTGATAGAAAAAAAGTACATTTAATCCAAGAGGTAGTCAAATTAAAATTGGCAGATAAAGTGGGAGAATAATCAACATCAAAATGAAGAAGAATGTAGCCAGAGAGGGCCCAGTTATGATGTTAGTGGTGAGATAAAAACACCTTGAGAAATTATCAGATCAAGCCAAAGCCCTTTCCTGTGTGTGGGGGCATTGACATGCTGGGACAGACTGAAAAGATTGTGAAGGCCAATGAGGTATTTACAATAGTGAACATTGGGCTGGTCAAGGAGGAAATTAAAATCCCTGAGAATTAGAAGTCATGGTAACTGAGGCAATAAGATGGACATAAGTTCAAAGAAGTCCTCAAACAAAGCCATCAGGAACTTAGGGGAATGAAAAACAATGAAGCAAAATAGTGGTTTAGTGAAATACATTCCCAGCTGTTCAAATAAGTTAAAGGAGATGCTATTAACTTTAACATCAGTTAGACTGCTTCTTCAAATCAATCCTAGTCCCTTCACCATTGTGGAGGGTGTGAGGAAGAAATATTGAGTTAAAGAAGTTGAAGTCCAAGCTGTTAATGGCTATGGAGTTGTATTACAGACCCAGGTTTCTGTAAGTCTGAAGAGGCTGAGGTTTAGATCCAGTAGATGGTCACTTATTCTGTGTCTTATTAGTGGCATATCTGCAGTTCTGGAGACCAGTTTTGGAGTTATTGGAAACAGGAGAAACATGAGGCTTAATAGGAATTTGATTTAGGTTGTTTATACCTTGCCACTGAGGACCTGGTTATGCTTGTCTATGCCTTTGTCACAGCCAGTCTAGACTACAGTACTGTAACTCACTCTTCCTTGGGTAATCTGGGGGAATGGGCCAGCTGGGTAAGTAACGGGATCATCTCGAACAAACATATTATACTGATTCTGCATAGCCTGCACTGACTGCCTGCTCAGTGGCACATCAGCTTTAAGATTAGCTTGTTAACATCTTCTTCCATGCTGGACTGGATCCTTGTTTCAGACACTACTAAAATTATACAATCATGGGGCCAGCCCACCAGTGCCATGGTAGCGCTACCACTCATGACACTGGCGACCCGGGTTTGGTAGCGAGCTTGGGTCACTAGAGGACCAGCCAGGGGGAGAAGGACTGAGCACCCAATGGGCCACTCTCCTTCTCCAGAAGGGTGGACTGTAGACCTCGTTGCTATACCACCACCTGGGCGACCACAGGTGGAGGTATAGCAGAGGGCACAGATTACAAGGGAGGGGTGGGCGCTGGCCGAGGATCTGTTTGTGGACAAGCTTCTCTAGGAAACAATCTTTGAAGGTGGGCAGTGTCTCAGCCCTGTCCTTACCCTTCTCAGGCTGTTGCCAGTGTGTACCTGAAAGATTGACATCGCCCAGGATCACCACTGCCTCTGATGTGACCACCCTGTTAACTTTCCCAACTGGCTGAGCATCATGCTCTTCTTATCTGTTTGGGGACCTGAAGCACACCCGGGCAGACTTTTTTGTTCCCTTTTTCCACAAGCAGGACCCAGTGAGACTTTGTGGCACTGTTTTGCCCCTGATATCCTCCTTGTCATCCACAGTGACTGGGCGCTGGCCGAGGATCTGAGGATAGGCACATCTCTGTGTGCCTCCATCTCATTGGCCCTCCCCGAGTTCCGACATCCACAGGGGACAGGCCAGAAAACCAGGAAATGTCCTATGCCTGGGCCAGGTGAAGAGCTCTGCATCAAGGACTGTGGGATCCAGGGAACAGCTTCAGGTGTACACCCCCCTGAGAGCTCAGGGGAGAAGAGGGGGACTCCTCCACCCCACCCAGGGGGTCATCCAGTGGATAACTGGCAAGTATGGGAGTGAGGCACTAATTGGAGGTTAATCCCCCGGTCCCAGCAGCACAGTCTATAAGATGCATTGGGAGACCCGGAGAAAGGGTCTGGACGTGGAGAGGAAAGGCGCATAAAAAAGTAAGTTAAAAAAAAAAGGATTATACAATCATGAGTTTTATCAGATTGCATTAGTGATCAGTCCTGTTTATTGCTGCTGGACTACAAAGAGGAGAACATTACCACCAGTTTATATTTATCCCCATTTTTTTTTTTAATTGGACTTGGATAAATTTAGGGAGGCCCTGACTCTATCTGCCTGGTCCTTTTTGGACAATTTTTTGATTGCTGGTGATACACTGCAGGCTTTTTGCAGCCAATTTAATACTATCTGTGACTCCTTTGTCCCCTTGAGAAGGTTAAGAATCAGGGGCAATAAACAGGAGTGGGTCACACCAGAGTTTCCTAAACAATTGAGAGTTAGGGATAAAAAGTGGGAAAAGTATAGAAAGACTGAGGATACAGTCACTCTTTTGGCTTGCAAGGAGGCTCGAAATAATTGTAAGTCTGATTAGAAGCTTAAAATGACAGATGTTTTATTTTAATCAAGAAACAGTAGCAGTTTAAAGGGAAGAATGTCTTGGATACATGGAATTTAATAAATTATTTACTTGGAAGAAAATCTAATACCTCCCTTCAGACTTTAAAGACACCACTGGGAGTAATAAATAAGCTGTCAACAATCACTGCAGACTTTAACAAATAGTTTTCAGATCTATCGGACTATGTGCCACGTTTCATTCCTGATTATTATCCTGATAGCCATGGTACTGGTGAGGTTATGCTGGGCCCTGCTCATCCAAATTTTTATTTTAGGGTTCTTACCCCTGGTGAAGTCCTTTCTTATCTTTCTAATCTTAATCCTCATTCTACAATGGGTAATGATGGGGTGGACTTCAGGCTTGTGAGGATCACCACCAATATTATTTGTTTTCCACTCACTAAAATAATTAATTTGTCACTTTGCTTTGGCCAGCTTCCAGACATTTGGAAACAGGCAACAGTTGTTCCGATATTTAAAGCTGGGGACATGGCCAACATACAAAATGATCACCCAGTTTCTCTGTTGGCTCCTTTATCTAAGGTTCTTGAATGGATAGTCTTCAACCAGATTAATGATTATTTACTTAAGTTGACATATTGACTCCATCCCAACATGGATTCCATACAGGTCACAGTTTGTCGATGGCCTTCATCAGGTTCACACAGGCAGTCCACCAGGCCCTAAATAGGGGGCCTTTTGACTGCGGCTGCCTTTGTGGACCTGACCAAGGCCTTCAATTCGGTGAATCATAATTTCTTTTTGTCTGCCCTTCTTAAACTGGGTTTGTCCTCTGAAGTTGTTGGTTGGTTTGAGAGCTACCTTCCTGGCCGCTCTTAATCGGCAAAAATTTAAGGAAGCATTTCACTCCCATCTGTAGTTCCACTGGGTGTCCCTCAGGGTTTTATTTTGTGTCACCTTTTCTTCAGTTTATTTTTGAATACACTAACCTCTGATTGTTGTAATACACAAATTTTTCTTTATGCTGATGATGCGGTGATCCTCACGAGTGGCCCCAATCTTATGGATGTATGAAATAATTTTGCTTGTGATTTTGTTGCTATTTAAAAATGGTTTTATTTTAACAAATTGGTATAAAATGAAAAAAAAATCCATGTTTTTTTTACAACCAAAGAAGAAAGTTGGCCAATGATCCTATTCTTTCATTGCGCACGTTAAGGGGCGATGACATTGAACAAGTCAGGACCTTTAAATATTTGGGACTTTGATTGGATGAATCCTTAACTTATAAAAAGCACATTAATACCATGATTAAACTAACACATCAAGGATTAGGTTGTCTTCATAGACTTTATTTGTTATTCCATCCGCTAGGTGGTTGCTGTCTCAGAGCTTTCTTCTGCCTCTGATAGACTATGGATTGTTGTTCTATTATTCAGTGGACCTGCGGTTACTGAATAAGGTTAAGACTTTACTGAATCAGATTGCTAGATTCGTTTCTCAGTTACCATATACTACTCACCATTGTCACTTGTATGAGCATTTGGGTTGGTTGCAGCTTGATCAGAGGTATCCGTTTCAACTTGGTATATTAGCCAGGAAAGTAACCCTGGATATTGTACCTAGTCCTTTTCATGTTATCTTTAAAAACATGCTACTATAGCTGAAACCAGCTCATCCCAATGTACATGGTTTACAGTTCCTATGATGAAAACTTCTATTGGTCAGAGATCATTGTTATATACTCTACCTGTAGCTTTCAATGTTTTACCATCATGTATAACCAGTGTTTGCAACTCACTATATACCTTCAGAACGACTTTCCAGTAATAGATGTGAATGTTTTAATGGTTAGTTATTTAACTTTGTTGCTGTACATTTTTTGGTCGACTGTTATTATATTTTGTGTAACTTGGTAATGTATACTTTTGTTATTTGTTCTGGTCACCCATGGTGTGGGCCCTACCTAAAAGATCTGTTCATGCACCTCTTGCCACCCTCTGTGCTAAACCAAGGCTGGCTTGTTTTTAGACTGCCATTCATAGCTCAAGTTTTCTGGAGATAGGAGACCAGATTCACAAAGCATTTTGTGACTAAGTTACACTCCACAACTCCAGTTGTAGATCAAAATCTCTGCAGCTGTGGAGCTTAGTAATTACAGTCCCCAACAGCTGGGGAGATGTTAAGCTGGGTCCCACCAGCCATAACAGTTTTCCATAGCAGCTGGGACTTCCATGGCAACACCACCTGCATGCTGCCGTAAATCGTGGAGCTGGTCATAAACCAGCTCCACCTTTGTGAATGCCACAGCTGCGGGCAAAACTGCGGATCCACAAGTGGCAACCAACTTGCACTGGGTTTTTACTGCAGCTGCAAGAATTTCATGAGCTTCATGAATTTGGCACAGGGTATTTGTAGTGGCTGCTCCATATATTGGAATTCCTTGCCACCCCATGACCATTTTATTCACTCAGTGGAGGCCTTTATTGGTGCTTTAAAATCTTTTCTGTTTGAACAAATCTCCTGTTTATGTTAGCTAATTTGTGATAGGAATTTTATATATTAGCATATTTATTATGGATTCTATTGTATTGCACTGTTACTTGTTTTCCTATACAGCACTCTATGCCTCTTGGGCAGGGCATTGCATATATGAAGTTGATTTGCATTGCCTTATTGTCTGTGATATAGATATCTAGTGCTGCTTTGTGCACCTTCTTCAATTAACCCTAAATGTATTCAGTATTGCTAGCCTTTTGCAACTGTTCTAGACCCTTAAAGTCAATATACTTCATTTTGGTGAGTCTACTATTCTGCAGTTTCAGGTATTAGTGGATGAAGCCTGGCTCATTTTTCCTGTCACTAGATAAGAAAGTTACCAAGTTGCGATCTCTGCCTCCCAACAGTGTGTGGACATTCACGGTGAAGATGACCACCTCCTCATGAGTAAGAGCAAGGTCAAGTGTGGCCTCAAACCCTGTCACTTGTTGGACAAGCTTCTCTAGGAAGGAATCTTTGAAGGTGGGCAGTGTCTCAGCCCTGTCCTTACCCTTCTCAGATTGTTGCCAGTGTGTACCTGAAAGATTGACAGCGCCCAGGATCACCACTGCCTCCGATGTGACCACCCTGTTAACTTTCCCAACTGGCTGAGCATCATGATCTTCTTATCTGTTTGGGGACCTGAAGCACACCCGGGCAGACTTTTTTGTTCCCTTTTTCCACAAGCAGGACCCAGTGAGACTTTGTGGCACTGTTTTGCCCCTGATATCCTCCTTGTCATCCACAGTGACTCAAACTCATACAAAGAGACCTGCCCCACCCCATTTACTGTCAAGTCTACCCCTTATAATAGTCTGCATCCCCTCTATTCTTATGTCTCAATTATTTCCTTCCTCCCTCCAGTTCTTGGTAAGCACAACCATGTACATGTCTTTGAAATGGATCAGACATTCATGCCCACAAATTTCTATGGGTTTTATGGGTGTGCTTTTCATATTGCTCTGCATTCAAGTGACAATAGTTACCTATCTAGGCTTCCTCAGCCCCAGGAGTCTTCTCTCCATGTTTTCCCCTGCTTTGCTGCTGTTCCCTTGGTATTGCCCTGCATCTGTCCCATGTAGTTAGTAATCTCATACACCAGCCCCTTCCCCAGATCTTCTAATTTAATGCACTCTAGCTGCCCTGTCCGTTCTCCTGGCCAGTACCCCTACTCCATCCTGGCACAGGTGTAGTCCATCCAGGGCATGTCAGAATGTCATGTCTTTCCCCAGAAGGCCCTCCAGTTGCCCATTAAAAAGAAGTCCCTCTCACATACACTAGAAAATTGTTGCCAAGCACTGACCTGCTTAATTGTTTGCTGCTGCTTCTTACTAACCTCCAGGACTGGAATGAACATGGTAAAGACCATTCAGGAGAATCCTTACATCTTAGGTCCATTAATGAAACCCTCATATCCATGGAACTCAAGTTTGTGACGTCATCCATGCCAACATGGATGACAACAGTGCTTCTCTCCAAAATGTACTGCTTGAATCTAGATAGCTCTCATTCAGCCCACATTCAAGGCAGACCAACTGCCTCACCAAAGCTATCATGCTTGTTCAACAATACCCCACCACCTCACCCATCACCATAACTGTGGTGTCCCCAATGACTAATATCTTCCTGCTTTCCCCCAGCATTTTCTTTCTTCCACTTTGGCGGGTTAGGTGTCCTTTCTGGTACTTGTACTATCCCCTCCAGCCTTGGTCACCAGGTAACCCCATCAATCTGGCAAGCTAGAGGCTAATACTGACCTGCTTAATTGTTTGCTGCTGCTTCTCACTAACCCCCAGGACTGGAATGAACATGGAAAAGACCACCCTAGATATTTTTTCATTTAGGAAAATCCTCAGAATATATGGAGTACCCCAATGCTCCACCTGAGTCCCCTTCTATTCTCCCTTGTGGTAAACTCCCTTCCCAATATTAATGTCAACACTGCGCTCATACTTTATGCCTACAATGCTGCCCTTTTCTGCTAGGACAAGGACCCCTGTACCCTATGAAACAAACTACAGCTCGAATTCCATAGGTTCCACTCATTGTTCTCGTCTAAAGGGCTAGTACTTAATGCGAAAAAAACTAAAGCCATGGTCTTCTCTGGCTCCCAGAAACTGCTATCCTTTGATTTCTCCTTGTTCGACAATGACAGCAACCCCATTGAGAGAGTTACTGAATTCAGATACCTTGGCCTACAACCAGAATGCCACCTCAATTTTGAATCCCGCGTCAATTAGATTATTAAAAAAGCCCACCAACTGCTGAGCCTTTCATACATGGTGAAACCTTTTCTCACCCCAGAATCCAAGAGGCTACTATCCTCCAGTTTCTTGCTCTCCTTATTTGATTATGGTGCTCTAATCTTCTTCCCCTCCCTCTCCCAGAAGAATTTCAGCAGGCTCCGAAGCACCTACAACAACATTATCCATTTTGTCTCTGGCCTCCCTAGACACACCCTCCACTGCGACCTTTACAGACATACTAACTGGTCCCCCGGAGGACAGATTCAATAGCAAAATCATTACCTTTTTTCACAAACTTTTCCTTGGATGCCTTCCTAACAGCATTGACTCACTCTTCCCTAAGTCAGTCCCTTCCTGGACCACTAGATGGTCCCCCACCCTTTCCTTCTCCCTCCTTTTCTGTTGCACCACTCAAGGCCAGAACAACTTGTCCTGCAAGGGCACCAAACCTTTCAACAATCTCGCCCCAGCTCTTATCCAGTGTCCCTCTTCTGCTTCCATTAAGCACAGCCTCAGAAAACACCTTTCCCTTTCCTTTACATGTAACTGCCCGTGACCCTGATTGTCCCACTCTGGCTACTCATCCTGTTCCCCTACTAAAATAATGACATATTTCCTCCATCCCCATTCTGGGCAGGTTTAATCCACATTCCCTGGTCTGTCACAATCTGTATACCTCAAGTCAATTTAGCAACTTAGCACTTTATTCCAGCACCTGCACTCGCTCTATTTCAATTTCTACACTTTTGTTTTCTTGTTTGAAATTAATGTAATTTGTGTTATTCTGACATGGAACCTATGTAAACAGCAGCTGCTCAAAGGTCTTGAATCCAAGATGTTAATAAATTAATAAATAAATTGCCATCCTGTATAGTTTCCTTGTACATTGTATTCCTTCATGTTTTATTTATCCTAAACTGGATGCTTGTGAAAACGGGCAACTTTTGCTTGCACGCCTTTCTAGTATAGTAAATAAACTAAACTAAACTAAACTAAGCTGATACATACTGCCATTGCCCACTGGTAATGGTGCTCCCTTGTGATCATGTCTGCTTCCTGCTTTCTCCTCTTGGATTTACCACCCATCCCTACCACTAGAAGCCATAGTCCTTGCTAGCCTTCTCACTATTCTACCTTTCATTGCCAACCTTGGTCTAAAGCCCATGTCATAAGCCATATATCCCTTATCATCCTCCTCAGCTGCCAGTTTCCCTCCCTGAATCCCCATGGTGCTTTCAGCTAGTACTCCAGCCTTCACAATGTACCTTCTGAGAGCATTGAGTACCTATATACCAGACTGCATGGAGGAGTGTGTTCCTTCTTCTCAGCTGGTAAAACATCTATTTCAGAATCCAGATGTTGTGAGTTTAAACAAATTGTCATCCTCCATGTGATGCTACTGTAGTAATAGACAGTATTCATTAGTTGATAGGAATCCCTAGATCTCCTGGGTATTGCTGGAAATACAGGCTAATAGTAACTGGATTTGCCACAGTAGTGTATTGTGTAATTGTGATAATTCTGCATTTGAGCAGTGCAGACTCAAGTTAAAATACTTTGATTATAGATGATTGAATGAAATAGTTATTGCCCCAAGAGGAAGACACAATGAGTTTAGTTGCTAACTGATAATGACACAATGGCATGGTTAACCTGAAGCATAGCTTAGGTTTCATAATGTTTTATCAGGTCATCATTATATAATGCTGTTAAGGTCTGAAATGAAAGTCGTTACTGATTTGCTTAATCTCATATATCTGTTTATTCATATATGTTTTTATTTTGTTTAAAAAATAAGTCTGGGGGATGTGGCCTGGCTGGCAAACCTGGCAGAGGTCTAAATGAGGAGCTCTGTGTGAATCCACTGAAAATCTAATGCATCCTGCCTAAATCCATGACCAGCATTAGTCTTTCTCCATCCAAGCAACTACCTAATGCCGCCTACACTCAAATCTGGGAAAAAACAATCGAAGCTACATTTTGCTAACCCACAGTGCAGGCAGCAAGATCTGGGTCCAAGCGGGCTGCCATCACTAATCTCTTAAAAACCCCCCTTGGAGCAGACCTCGGAGCCCGAGACTTTAGATATGGCCAATGGGGGCTCTGATTACTTGTCACTCGAACGTTCAATAAGAGATCTTAAATGTGATCTTGGAACTAAAATGCAAGCTGGGTTTGATAACCTGACTGACCAGTTGCAACATCTGCAACAGACTGTGAATTCCATGTCAGAAACTGTGGATGCCCACGAGGAGAGAATTACTGAGATGGAAGCGTGAGTTAGTGCCCAATAGGACTGTTCTTCCAAGGTGACTGACTTAAGAAGATCCCTAAAATAAATTGGAGAATTGAAGGAGCTAATAGATGATCATGAAAACTGGGAACGAAGAAATAATGTCCAAATTGTCGGACTTCCAGAGGGGCAGGAGGGCAGGGACTGTGAGAGTTATATTCAGATCTGACTGAAGCAGACCCTGTACCTTCTTCAAGATTGTAGTCTGGAGGTGCAGAGAGCACATCGCTCCCCCCTGGTACAAAACCACAGCCTGATCAAAGACCTTGTCACTTACTTCTGAAATTTCTCTGCTACCAGGGCCATCAGCGGGTTCTAGATACCGCACGGAAAGTGGGCCCGATCCTGCAGAACAACAGCCAGGTCAGCATTTTCCCCGATTACTCCCAAGCTCTCCAGATATGGCACCAAACTTTCAACTATGTTAAAAGAAAGCTACATACCCTGAAATGCCCATTCTCACTAGTGTATCCTGCTTGGCTGGTGGTGAGACCCCTGGGCAAAAAGCAAAGAGCTTTCATAGATCCGCTTGTGGCAAAAAGAGTTCCTCGGAGAGTGGGATGGGAATAGGAGCCCTGTTCAAGACATCCAAGCTGAAGATAACAAAAGCTAAACTGTAAGGTGTACTGAACAAAGCTAAGTCTTGATTTTCTTGATCTGATCGGAGATGTCTTGGGGGCGGGAGGAGGTTATTTAGGGTGCGGATACCTAGAGACCCACAACACCAGGTGGTGGCCTATCATGTTGGGCTGAGGGCTTCGTTATTTTCCCTAGCCTCCCACCCTGGGGAGCACAGCTCAAACTTGCTGATTGTATCCTGAAGGGACCTAGGCCTGAACTTTTTATGAGATGTCCTTGCGGTGGGGCTATTCTAGTCCCACGAGGAGTTATTTTTCTCCCG
This sequence comes from Neoceratodus forsteri, assembly GCA_016271365.2. Taxonomy (NCBI): domain Eukaryota; kingdom Metazoa; phylum Chordata; order Ceratodontiformes; family Ceratodontidae; genus Neoceratodus; species Neoceratodus forsteri. The sequence continues at coordinate 48,970,695 of CM057450.1, read as the reverse complement.
GCCCTTAGAAGACCTGAAACTTCTAAGCAGATTTATTTTAGTCAGTGTGGCTACTGTGAAACTGTGGTCTGGGAGACTCATTCTTTGAATGCATTGCTACACCCAACAAGATATATTCGTTTTACTAATAAGGGAGACTGATACTTTCAATATGACATCCCTACTCATTTTTTACATAGGAGAGAGATATACAGTCTCATTTACTTTCATACTTCCTAAAATAGTTGCTGGATATTTGTTGAAGTTTATTCACTATGCTGGTTACCTGTTTGGATTGAATCTTGTTAGATTATGTGGGGGAAGGGAGATGGCCCTTCGGGGTGAATTATTTAAATGTAAGACATCGGAAGCCCCTATTTGAGATGTGTAGGGAAGAGCTATTGGGATAATTATGAAAATGCATGGGTTTGGGGAATCAGGTGTTACCACCACTCTGGGTGGGCAGTTGCCAAGATTTCCCAGTTGGGGGTTCCCAATGTTTTTGCCACCATCTGGAGGTGTATTTCCCTTTGTTATACTGCTCCAATGTTCTCTCCCCAGTTCTCTGCCTCGGGGGGGGCTCTCCAGGGCTCCCTCTCCCCCCACCTTCAAGATATTGAAAGGCAGGACTTACCTGCACTTGAGAAAATTTGTGTGATAAATCAGTGGATCCCTGGCCCACTCCATGAAAGATAGTGGGATGTGCTATCAATGTACTTTTTTTGGGAGGGGTAATTGGGGTCTTCTTGTTTATGCATATTCTTGGGTGGGAGGGAGAGGAAGGGGGGTGTTGAATATAAAGCTGTTATTATGGGGGAAGGTTTACTGTGTTATAAGGGGGTTGATGGTTGGGAGAAATTTACTGTTGAAGTGGGGAAGGGGGAATGTTTGGATTACTTGGGTCAAATTATTAAAAAAGTTTGGACACCATAGCTGTACCAATGATCTTGAATTTAACCAGACTTATAGCATTGTTAGGATGGTCCTTAAAATTTACTTCAATTTTCAAGATGGCTAGTATAAGATGTGTCACATGGAATGTTAATGGGCTATATACGGTGGTGAAGAGAAAGTGGGTATGGTCCCAGCTTAAAAAAAATGAGGGCTGAAATAGCCCTGTTACAAGAAATACACTGCACTAAAGATGAGACCCTACCACTGGCTCAGTCCTGGGGTGGGGTGTTGTTTGCATCCCCATTCACTTCTAAGGCGATAGGGGTAGCAATTTGGATTCGCCCCAGTATCCCACGTAGAGTTGTTTCCACTATAGCTGATCCTCAGGGCAGGTACTTAATTGTGGAGGTGGAGATGGGAGGCATAGACCTAACCTTGATCTCAGTGTATGGTCCGAATTGCGACTCCCCAGACTATTTTACACACCTACAAGTTACCTTAGCCACCTTTAGGGGGACTTTAATCCTCATTTAGACCTGGTGTTGGACTACTCTGGCAGGAGATCAGGCCCCTTACAGAGGGGAGGCCTGGCTCTGTGGGGGCTGGTAGAGGAGAGGGCCCTTGTGGAAGCCTGGAGGCACTGTCACCCTGGTGAAAGAGAGTATTCTTTCTTTTCCCATGCCCGTCAAGTCTATTCAAGGGAAGACTACATACTCCTGTCCCCATCCTTAGTAAAAGAGGACCCCATTCCAACACATGGCCCAATGATCATTTCTGATCATGCCCTCTTAGAGGTGACCCTATCCCTAGGCCCTTCTGTCCCGACTCCCACACAGTGGCAGCTGGACCCAGCTCTCCTCTTGGACTCTGATTATATTGACTTTATTAACAGTAAGATCAAATATTTCACCACTCATAAGTATAATAAAGATACCCTCATTAAATTTGTATGGAATGCCCTTAAGGCAGATATCAGGGATGAATCTAGTTCATATTCTGCATTTTTGAAAAAAAGGGTGGGTGTGGTAGAAGACAATTTAGAAGACAAGGTCTGGGTTCTTGAGAGGGCTGCTATGGCAAATCCCTCCCCCTCATACACCAGGGAATTAAAAATTCTGAATGGTGTCTTAGTCAAACGTCTATTAGATGGATAGAGCGAGACCTGTTGATCACCAACTCATATTCCCATTTTGAAGGAGATGCTACTGGTAAGTGGTTGGCAAACTTAGTGAAGAAAAAGAGGTCCAAACGCACTATACTGAGGATGGCTTGGGGGATGGGTCGATAGCCTATGACCAGGCGGAGATCAACACAGTCTTAAGGGACTTTTATGCTACCCTTTACACCTCTCAGGCCCCGGTTGGTTCTGACCCCTATGCCTTGGGGGATGGCTTGGTCCTCTCTAGGCTGAGTGATTCTCAGTGCCAGATGTTCGAGTCCCCTGTTTCAGTAGAGGAGGTGAGAAGGGTAATTACATTTATGAGGAGAGGTAGGGACCCAGGACTGGATGGCCTTCCAACCAAATTCTGTAGAGCCATGTGGGACTCATTGGGAAACATAATGGTGGAGATGGTGAGGACAGCCTTAGATGAGGGAGTACTTCCTGAGTCCCAGATTTTGGCCATGATAGTGGTTCTACCTAAACCGGGGAAAGATCCAGAGCAATGTGATTCATATTGACCAATCTATCTCCTCAACTCAGACTATAAGATAATTGCTAAAATACTGGCGGGTAGGCTGGACTCTGTCCTCTCCGACCTAATACACAGAGACCAGGGTGGTTTTGTGAAAGGCCTCCAAGCCAAACACAACCTCCAGAGGACAATGAATATTATTCATAGATGATCTAAGCGGAGAGATAGATTGAGGGATTTACTGTCCCTAGACAGTGAGAAGGCATTCGACTGGGTTGAGTGGTCATTTATGTTCATGTTTTGGAGAAGATTGGTCTGGGGAAAATATATTTGGGTTGGTTTGGTTCATTGCACAGATCTCCAAAGGCCCAGTTATTCACAAATAATGCTTTGTCCTGCCCTTTCTCCCTATCTCAGGGGACCAGGCAGGGGTGCCCTCTATCGCCCCAACTGTATGTCTTGTGTATAGAGGCTTTGGCGGCCACTATTCCTGCCAGTCCTAAAATAAGGGGTCTCAATGTTGCAGGGAAAGATCAGGTAATATCTTTATTTACAGACGATGTCCTTTTATTTCTGGACAACCCTGGGGAAGCTCTACCAGAGTTAAGTACTATTTTTGATCTATATAGGCCATTATTGGGGCACAAAATAAATTGGAGTAAAAGTGAATGGCCCCCCTTGGGTCGGCCCAAGTCATCGATTTCCATAGCCGGGGTGAGATCCCTCCCTCTAACCAGATTAAATATCTGGGGATTATTCTTCCAAATAAATTATCACAAATTGTTAAACTTAATTATTCACCCTTGGTGAAAAAAATCAAACAGGATGATTTTAAGCTGAGGGCTCTCCCCCTGACCTTGATAGGGTGGGTGAACTTAATTAAAATGCTGGTCCTTCCACAAGTGCTTTATATGTTTCAATCAATCTCTTTGCCTAAAAAATATATTTCCTCTATTGAGGGAGCGATCACCCAGCTGTTATAGCAGGGGAAGAGAGCACAGATTAGCAAACAAGCCTTATTGCAAAGACCTTCAGAGGGAGGTTTAGGCCTGCCACATATTCAGTCCTATTACCTGGCCACCCAACTGGCTCATGTCCAGGACTTGTTGAGGAAGGGCCCAGATTGTCAACCCCAGTGGCTTGAGTTAGAGTGGGGGGAAGGGAACTCTATGTACTATTCTCTTCTGGTGAACTCGTCTTACGGAGATGGGAGCCCCAAGACCTTGAATACATGCACTAGAACTATCCTTATGGTGTGGAATAGTGCACACAGCATTTTGGGGGACCAGAAATACCTATCCCCAGATGTGACACTGGAAGCCCTGGAAGGGGAGGAGAGGAGGGCCCTGCAGGCTGTGAGGCCTCATGTGCGAGTGTGGGCCAGGAAAGGTCTTTTTAGAATTGAACAGATGTGGGCTGAGGGTAAAATGCTTCCTTTTACTGAACTGAAAAGTAAATATGAGTTGAGCACCTCTCGTTATTTTATATTTATATGGCTTAAAATAGATTAGAGAAGTGGTAGCAGATAGTGGGGTATAGGAGAATTGCATCGCTCCCAGAGGGCTTTTATAAAATTTTCCAATATGGGGTCCTTCAAACCGCTGGGGAGATGCTATAGGCTTTTGGTGGGAGCACTAACAAACCCCTTAGAAGAAATTAAAAATAAGTGGGACACTGACCTATACCCAGAGGGAATGACCGGTGGGGACTGGTCCTTAATTCAGAAAAATCTGCTTTGTTGTTCTGTTAATAATAGGTTGAGAGGTATACAATACTGTATGATGATGAGAGATTACTTTAACTCAGAAAGAGCTCATAGAATTAACTCAGAGGCTTCACAGTACTGTATCAAATGTCAAGCTCAGGTGGGTACCTTCTTCCACCAGGTGTGGCTGTGCCACAGAATACAGCCCTTTTAGAGAGGCATCAGGGAGATCCTTTCTGGGACCCTCCATACAGACTTGAGAATGGACCTACTGGAGACCCTTTTGGAACTCCCAGGTGCTGGAGGACGGTCTCGAGATGATGGTATGGACTTAAGAGACTGGGTCTGGTGGTGGGCTTAAGAGATTGCAATCCACTGGAGACATCCACACGCACCTACCACTGTTTCCTGGCTTGCTGTTATGTTTAAAATTATGAAACTAGAATGCACCCAATATTTGGTAAGTGGACAATTGAGCAAATATGAAGAAGTCAGGCTGCCCCTAAAAAAACCTATAACAGAAGATTGGTGTCCCCTGTTTTAAACCTAGAAGGCAAAATGGGATACATTTAATTTAAAGGGTAAAAGCGACCAAAGGGGGATGACTTGTATTTGAATCTCTTCATCACCCATATACCCAGAATGTATGATCTTTGGAGCTTAGTAGTATCTCCTAATATATTATTTTACTATTTTTGCCCACACTTGATTCCATGTCAATAAGTTTTTAAATCACTGTTCTTATATCATTTATTTCTACAATTCCAGAGAGGAATGGAACGGCTGTCCTAAATCAATTGTTAACATATTCTCTTAGTTGATATGTTTGTCTATTGGTTTTGTTTATGTGCATCCTTCTTGCTAAATAAAGTTTACAACAACAAATAAGTATAAAGGGTGCACTGATACTTGGTTATGATACTATTATACACCTATCTGTTCATGTCTAAGAGTCCATTAATGCTGAAACAGACTTGTAGCTGACCAGTCAGAACTCTACTTTTATAAGACCAACATTCCATGAGGTTTATATTACTATACTGAAGATTGTGCTTATTAGCTGGGTTGGAATCTGCATTCCAGCTCTATTTGTGATGATACAAATGCTTAGTTGGTGTGAGGTTTGAACCCATAGTTTCCTTGTAATGTTTCTTGTGACCTTGGTGAGTGCTTAGAAAGTGGGGTTAACTGTTTTATGGGTTTGGGATTATCCTATATGCAGTATGACTGAATTGTGTATAGTAGGTGGAGCTGAATCTCCAGGGTTTGTGGTATATGTGGACAGTGCCATCAAGAGGAGTTGAAAATCCTGTTGATGTTTTATAATGTTATACTGTACGGTGATTGTTATGGGCTGTTGATGATTCTTTTTTGCGTATTGCTTGGATTGTGTGTGCATGTGCATATATGTGTGTGTGTGTGTGTGTGTGTGTGTGTGTAATGATGCCATTCTACTAGAAACTGAATGTTTACTGGTGATAAATGATATCTTGGTGGCCCAAGATCATGCTTCTGTGACTAAATCTAGAGGTATCATCTACATTTGGAACCATCAGTCATGTCATTTTGCTAAACTAATTACTTAGCAATTTGGGATTTGGCCGTACTGATATTGCAATGGTTATGTTTCTCTCTTCCTGGTGGAGTATTGTGCTGTATAATAATGAACATTCTTGTTGTTATCCTGAGATGTCTTGTGGTCCACTGGATTTAGCACAAAGCTCTTTACATGTTATCTCTGATGGTACTATTGTGAGTTTTGGATGGAAATGTTATCTGCTTGCTTATGGCTCTTGAAAGAAAACTATTTCTTTACATCACACTTTTGAAAACTGTTTTCAGCCTTGCATGCTTAGATGAACAGCAACTTCTGTTTGAATGCTAGCACAATGAAATCTAAACTTACACAACTCTTTTTTTCTAAGGAAAGGCTATGTTGACTTTACTTATACTGGGCTCTATTCACTATGCCAACACGCTGCATAAACCGGGCACATTGGCATATCTACGTCTGAGTGCTGCAGAGCAGGGTCCCATGGACCTGGTGTGGCACTCACTAGGGAGGCACAGGACAGGTATGGACTAGATCCCCTGGCTGTGTGGACAGCAGTGCACTGGGGTGGGCAGAGGGTGTGCTGGGGGCATGCCCACACACTGTGCCATTCACAAAGGTGTGGCATGCTGGGCATGGGGGGGTGCACATTATGCTTGGTAACCCCCTGCTGTAAGGGATGCACACACCCCAGGCTGCCACCACTGGCTGCAGCAGGGACATTAGGGCACAGCAGACCCCCTCAACAAGCTGCCCCACCCATCCTAGCCTTTTTGAAGCCTAGGGAGGAGACCGGCTGAACCAACGAGATCCCCTTCACTTCATCCCTCTGTCACCCCAGACCACAAACGTGGACAGCAATCTCTCCACTGCCCCAGGACATCTAGTAGGCAGCCACAAAGTTTGGGTTTAATGAGCGATAGCTATCAGTAGATAAATGTTCATGTTATGTTCTGTGCTTTGTGAGTATTCTTTTTTTTTGTTGTAGAGAAGGCATGCTCGACAAAGGGGTTCATCCCACAGGTACTCCAAGAAGTTTACTGAGAATCACCTTCTAGAGCTGATGCTCCAGGCCATACCAGGTAGGTCTTTATTTAAAGGGTTCAAGTCATTCAATCACTACCTAGGAGCACGCACACACACACACACACACACACACACACACTCAGTAAGACGCATACAGGATATATGCTGTAAGCCTGGTATGAGGGAGTTTGGGCAGGCCTATGGCCATTTCTTCATTTCCATAATTTTCCCGTAATATGTGGGCTGTGGTGCATTTGCATACAGCTTGTATGATTAAACTTATTTTTGAAATAATACAAATCTTAAGCAAAAAACAAACAAAAAAAACAAGCTGCCCCAGCCCATGGGGACCACAAGGAGGACTGGGGGCAGCCGACTGGGCACCCGCCACCTCTATGCCACTGTCATACAGCATGCTGTCTGCCGCCATCCATGCTCTGCAAGTTTAAGGGATCCAGTAGCAGACAGGGACTGTGCATCCCATTGGATGCATGTCTAGTCCGTGAAACAGTCCTCTGTGCACCTGTGTGCTGGGGGGGCAGGGCCGTATTTGGGAGCCATGCAGTTGTTGGTGTCTGTGAATACAGCCACTGTGCATCCATCTGCAGGTGCGGAGCTGCGCAGACACCCAAAAAGTGCATAGAGCCCATTGTTTTTATTTTTGCATATATGTCAGCAATAAAATGTGACAGGGTGTAGGCTGTGACATAACAATCCATTTTATGGGTGTTGCAACCATGCGGGATCCACATACAATCAGAAGTGAGAATGAAGTAAGTGCCTCAGCTGGGACTTAAACACAGGTCACTCAGAATACTGTTCCAATTGCACTAACCAGCTGCACCACTGAGACAACTGGAATCTGGGCTGTCCCTAAGCACATTACTCTTTCTCATATGCACAACCCAATGGCAACACAAATATTTACTTGTAACAATCACAATTGAGTGTGGTGTGCATATTTATGGAACATATACAAATAGAGGTGAGAAAGAAGTAAGTGCCTCAGCTGGGACTTGAACCCAGGCCGCATGGAATACCGTTCCAATTGTGCTAACCAGCTGCACCACTAAGACAACTGGAACCTGGGCTGTCCTAGAGCACATTACTCTTTTTTAAATGCACAGCCCAATGGCAACACAAATATTTACTTGTAACAACCACACAGGAGTGTGGTGTGCATGCTCCCAGTTGAGGCACTTACTTCTTTCTCACCTCTGGGGTCATAATGTCTAATGCAAAAACAGCTAATGCAAAAACAGTGCATACAAAACAGCTAACACCAAAATAGCTAACAGACTGAATGTCTCACACAGAACCAGTGCAAGCAGGCCCACATGGTATGACCAGTAATAAAGAGGCAGGACACGAAAATGTGTGAAGAGTGATTTTACTGGTGCAGGTCAAGTAATGAACACAGTGCAATGGTGAATGTGAAGCAAACCTGAACCCACACCCCCCAAACAGATGACCAAACACACAAAGTCATATCACACTTGGAGGGACAGAATGAATGTGATCCCCTCAGATAGTCCACAGTGGTGCACTCACCATAGGCCACCACAATGCCTGCAATCCTCCTGCTGGCATCACTGTATTTCTACTTCATGATAGGCACAGTGTTCCCAGCAGTCAGCTGTGTCAGCTTCACATCTGTGAGCTTCTGCTCAGCACCCAGTACCCAGATGAAACTCCAGAGATTGGGATGGCGTGCCCCAAGCCATGCCCCAAATCCCTGGTGCCACACCTCCACTGGGTTCGTCATACAGGGTGTACTATCCTGGCCCACTGCGTACATATTCCAGCTTAGTATGGTGAAGAGAGGCCTCCTCCTGGCTGTGTGACCCAGAGGACTGCAAATCCACATATCCTTGAAGTAATCTAGCAACTCCGATAGTAGGTCCCCATTGGCCTTGAAGTAGTCCAGCTTCTTGAAGCACATCACATGCGGCAACTACATTGTCTGGGAGAACAAATGCCAGGGCCATGATCATCCTGACATGCAGGGCAAACTCTGAATCATCACTGTACTCTGCCACAAACCCCTTGACACTCTGGCATCTCTGTCACACCGTTTGGGAATGGTGGAAAAAACACCCACGCAGTTGGCAGCTAGGGAAAACATTGCCAAAGGCCTGCATGACTGCCAGTTCATAGTCCGTAAGTACGGATGTTGGTGCAAAGCCAGGCCATAGGATCTTGATCCTCTGGAAGGCAGAAGCGTATGCTGCAGTGGTCCAGATGCTCATGAGAATATACACTGCAGGGAAGGTTGTGCCCTTGAGCAGCCCATGTACAGTGTACAGTTGGGTGAATAGCAGGGGTATTACACTGAAGGTGCCATCAGCCAGGATTATGCCACAGCCCTCCAACTGCACCAGTGTTGGCCTGGTGGTGAGGATCGGCATCCTGTGGTCCCCAGGGCTTCTGTCATACTGGAGTAATGCAACACCAGTCTCTGTCATGGTGTATTTGGGGGAATCACCAGCTCCGGGAAGGATGTAGGCTGGGATGGTGGCCAGTGTGCTGCGGTCCTAGCCCTGACACATGTCTTCTTGATGAGGGGCAAAACTGGCAGTCTTCCTGGGATGGCTGGTGGCACACCGGTTGTGCAGGCTGCCACCATCACACTACAGATCTCGTTCGTTCTGTGTGCACAGTCCTTCACTGCCGCCAACACCTCCCTGGTGGCAATGTCAGCTGCATCTGGAATGTGGTTATGATTTCTCATGTCATACACCACTTCCTCCCCCTGTGTGTGTACCTGGCAGGGCAACATGCCTTATCATATTTAATGCACTTCCAGTACACACGGTCTATGTGCATCCTCTCCCGCCGATACAGGTAGCCGGCGTGGTGTAGCAGGGAGGCACCCTTCTGACTATGGATGTATGTTAGTGGCATCATGAAGTTATCCACGTACTACAGACTACTTCCACATCTGGATACCTGGCCTGCAGTGTGGCTGCCCTTATATGGTGGTCTGATGTGTGTCTGAGCAGATACACCTGTTGCAGGATGCTCAGCAGAGCAGCCCTCCACCCCCTCCTAGCTTCAGCTGCCCCATACTGTGCAGGGGTGTGTGCACTGTGGCAATGAGTGCTGCAGGCAGGCCCCAACAATTGACAGCTGCAGACCATTAACCTGGCTCATTCGGTGAGAGGGGGGGTGTGCTGGTCCCACATTGGCCACAGATGTGAAGGATGCAGTACAAGTAAGGATGCCATGGTCCCAACCCCCTCTGCCCTGGTGTGCATTGCATGCTGGCTATGCATCTGGAGAGGTGAGCACAGCATGAGTGTGACTTTAGAGTGCAGAAGGCTCTGTTGCACTGCCTGGCAGGCAGCACAGAGGGTGAGCACTGCATACATGTGCAGGCGGGTGGTGTGGGCATCCTGGGGAACCTGCACACAGTAGCCACTGCCACCAGCACTGAAGTACGCTATTCTAGTTGGCTGCATAACCTGACTAGCAGTCTGGTGGCTTGCTTCCCCGTGTGCATGCCTGGTGGCATTACCTTGCTGTCATGGGATAACATGTACCTGAGAGTGGGTGTCCATGGCACTGCAGGCTGCTGTTGTGGCCTCCACAGGTGCCCTGTGCATTACTGGTCTATGTGCTGTCTCAAGCACACTGCCTGACCCCCTCACGATGCATGTGTCTATCCTGCCTGGAGGGTTGGGGGGCCTGTGTGTGCCCTGACCCACCAGTGCCTGCCTCAGTGCCTAGGTCATACAGGCACTATTACACAGCTGTGGTCCTCCTGTTCTGTACATCACTGGGATGTGCAGTGATGCAATATTGTGGCATTGCCCCCTCCCCACCTCAGCTGGACCACCATGGTGATGTGTGCAGCTGGCCTGTTTCCATGCGAAGTCACTGGCCTGCACATGCCATTTGGGGCCTCACTAGTGCAGCCCCAGGTGCTGCAGTCATGACACAACCTGTGTCATGTGGGTTGGGGCTGCAGGGAGACAGTACCACATGCCGCTGCTACTGTGAGGAACTGGAGGGTCTGCTCAAGCATTGTTGTCTGGGGGGGATGTGGTATACATGTTGCACCCTCTGCATGTACTGTGTCGGGCTGGGGGGTAGTGCCTGGACATTCAGCATTTGGGGGTTCAGTACCCAGAGTATCCTGGCCTGGGGTGTGAAGTGCACACTGGGGGTGTGAGCGATGTTGGGGGAAGGGTTGTGCTGTACAATGTGCACATATATGGGAGGGGTAGTGCACAACTTTGTGGGTGTTGTTGTTGTTATTGGGGGAGCATTATAGAAAACAATGTTAGCTGTGTTGGGGGGTTGTAAAACATGTTTCCACTGATGGTTCTGTGTGTACCTACCTCATAGGCTCCTCCATGTGCGGGGTGGTCCTCTATGGCAGCTGTCCTGTGTGTGCAGCACAGTGAATGGCAGGTGCTACAGCAGTGAAGGTGATACACTCCACTGTTTCCATTGTTTCCGGTCCTGTGGCTTCTGACATGTGTGCAACGGTGGATGGCATGATGGGCTATGGGTGCTGGTGGAATGTGTGTGTTACTGCCTGTTTGTGCAGCTGCAGGTGTCAAACCCACAGCTGCCAATGATGCCTCCCTGTGTTGTGTGCTGCTTGGCAGGGATTGCACCTCAGGCACACAATTCCTGCATGTCTCACATGGGGGGAACCCCCCAGAAGAAAGACACAGGGGATGAGTGCGCAGTACTGACAGAGGTTTGTTCCCTCTCTTGCCATTCTCTGAAATCCCTTGAGCTTTATTGGCATGAGCTACATTCACATGCGCTGATATGACACTCCACATATTGTGATATGCTGTTATTTCCCATGCACTATTATGCCTTGCACTGTATTAACTCTCCCCATGCACTACTGTGGCATGCGCTGTTATGTCCCATGTGCTATAATGTCTTGCACTATTGTTCATGCACTGTTTTACGTGTGCTATTCTCAATTAGAGATCCTGACCTGGTAGGGTTGCGGCAATGTAAGAAAAGTGTAAGAAAAGTGAGAAAAGGTGGAAAAATAAGACAGGCTGTTTGAAAGAAGAAAGGAAACTTTTTTTTTTATTGCTGTTTACACTGAGAGCCAAGAAAACAAGAGATGCTGCAAGCTGTCACTTATTGCCTAAAAACATTTAGCGCTGATTCTTTCCTTACCCCCAGCAGCTGTAGGTCCAGTGAGCAGCAGTCTATGTTATGTTGAAAATGCTGTGCTTAAACTTTTTATTCAGTTTTAGTTTGTCCTTTTTCTAATGCCTAGTGCGTTGGCCTGCACTCCAGTTTAAGAGCTCACTGTAGTAGTTTTAAATGTCCACCAGGGTGTGCTGACAGAACAACAAAACTATTACAGTGAAATCCCCCACAGCAACAATTTTGACAGGTTTTGAAATTGTCTCTGTGGGGGACCTGAGGGTGAAATGTTGCCTTTTCGCTGTGTGTCACGCCCCCCTCCCCCCTTCAAATCAAGTCCAACTAGGAGTTGATAATCTTTAGAATGGGTGTTTTAGGGTGTGCAGCCCCAGCTGAGAGAAACACTCCAATGTCAAACAGGTGAAATTTCACCTGTCGATATTGGTGATCTCGCTATGCTGAACTTTGAAAATGATGTTGACGATTCGGCATAGGTAAACCGTGTGCCAGTTACTGTAGACTTCATTAAATATGGCTCTGTACAGGTTTTCAATGGTATTCTCTTTTCTTTTTACTTAAATGTTTATTGATGTACAGTACACAAAATGTAAATAATTCAACTGCTGCACATATAGAACATTAAAAAAATTATTTAGAGACAATAGATAATCCACTGTACTTAAAACAATTTAGAACAGACAGAAATGGGGGCATATGAGTTTATTTAGAAATCTATATTTCACAAAAAACAAACTAAAACACAAAACATTGTTTGTTTGGTATAATATGGTGTCTCAACCATGAACTGAGTGCTCCGAAGTCCTACACCATTCTACTGGTCCACATGAGACCAGTTTAACCAAATATACATAACACTTCAGAGTCAAGTAGTGCTTTCAATGACATTGGTAATAAATGTCCTCCCAAAGCTGGCAGCTCATTTCACAAAAAATTGAAGTTCTGCAACTGTTCAGTTCTTGAATGCATCCCTCTGATCTGAAACATAAGCAAGGGCAGATTCTTATCTTAAGTTTTGAAAAATAATACTTGTTTATAGCAGAAGACATTTATTCGATTGGTATGGATAAATACAGATTTTTGCTAAGTACATGTAAGAAAAACAAAAAGGGCCAAAAGGCAATATCAAGTCAGCATTTAGTGGAGTCATTGCAAGGATACAGTCAGAGGAAAAAGTCACTAAATAAAATAAGATGGGGTTTCGTATCCTCATTCAGAGCAGGTGAAGCAGAATCTTGAGTATATTGGGATTTGCAACTGGATTATTCCCTGCCTGGAAGGGGTTCAGAGATTGCTCCAAGTTGTGATATCATCAGTTGCAGTCAGTCAGTGGCTCTAGCTGTTGATACTGCTACAGTTGCAGCAATTGAGAGGAGCAGATATTTCTGGAAATTTCCGAGATGTTTCCAAAGAAATTCCCTGCCTGACTGCAGTACCACTGTTGGGCCAACAGAGAAAAATCTCCTCAGAAATACTGTAAACTATCTGGAAATATCTGACCATGTTAATTGCTGCAACTGTAGCTGTATGTACTGCTCCTTTAATTTCAATTGGGCACATTGAGGAGCTGCTCCAGTTTCATCAGAATAGCAACCCATGCAATGACATCACCAGTTGTAGTAGTACATTTTATTGATCAGCATAAAGCCGTATACAATATAACATTTTAAGACCAAAGTGCAAATCATAAATAATTAAAACATTAGACATACACATGTCAAACAGATCTCTCAAGTTCAGTTGAAAGTGCCAAGTTAACAATTAACACCAGTTGGAGCTTTTGTAATGGCATAAAGGGATTTGATTTTAAAGACCAGAAAGTCAGAAAGCAAAGAATGAGACACATACCGAAACAGACTATGGAGTATGCAAATATGGCCAGGGAACATTGCAATACTTTTTACTGGGGTTCTGATCCCAGCAGAGGATTTTAAATTACAAGTTGTGAATAAGTTGAAGTAGTCCTGACAGAAAAATATCACGTCACCTGCACTAAGCCTGCAGTTTGAGGTTGGATAATAAAGGTGATATGACATTTTCCTGTCAGGACTACTGTGTTTCCATAGCTTGTAATTAAGTGTCTCCTACTTGGATTAGATCCTCAGTCACCAGCTTTGCATTTTGTGACTTAACCTCTACACCACAGGAAATGCATTCCCATTCCCTGCGGTTTAGTGGCAAACTGAATGTGTGTTTTCTTAGTGGGCAAAGGATCAGAAGTTTGAATCCAGGTGATCACACAGTATGTTGTATTTTTGGAAGTGAAATGGTTCAAATCCTTGCAGGTACTTAACATCTTTTTTCAATTTTTCAAAGATAGAAACTTACTTGAGTAGCAGTGTAAATAATATGAGAAGTACATTTAGCTAAGAACAACAGTTTATACAGGTAGGGGGTTTTCCTGACAGGAAAATTTATTTCACCTTTACTAAGCTTGCAAGGTTTAAAACAGACTTTCAGAACACAATGAACTGATGAGAATATTTTTTTTTCACTACAATTTCTGTTGTTAGCATGCAAGTCCCTCTACAACCTATCTGTCTTACCATGTGAAATGACAACACAGTGGCACAGCAAAAGAACAATATATGGGAGAGGGTCTAGGTTCAGTTCCCAATTATGAATTTTTTTTTCTCACTACAATTTCTGTTGTTAGCATGCTTTTCCCTTGACAGCCCTTTTGTCTCACCATGTGGAGTGACAACACAGTGCCACAACAAAAGGACAGCAGTTGGGAGGGGGCCTAGGCTCAGTTCCCACTTGTGAAATTTTTTTTCTTCCTTACTAGAGTTTCTAATGTTAGCATGCATCTCTATCTAGAAACCTTCTGTCTCAGTATGTAGAATGAAGATACAATAGCAGAGCACAAGGAAAGCAATTGGGTGGAGGCCTTGGTTTGAGTCTCAGTTATGAACTTTCTTTCTCACTACAATTTCTGTTGTTACAAGTATCTTTCTCTAGAAAATTTCTGTCTCACCTTGAGGAATGATAGCACAGTGACAGCGCACCAGGACAGTAGTTGGGAAGGGGTTTGGGTTAGATTCCTGGTTGTGAACATTTTCCCTTTCTCACCATGGTTTCTGTTGTTAGTATGTATCTCTCTATAGAAACCTTCAGTCTTATCATATAGAATGATAGTATGGTGTCAGAGCACCAGAGCAGTAGCTGGGAAGCATCCTGGGCTTGATTCTCAGATATAATTTTTTTTTCTTTTTCACTACAGTTTCTGTCACTAGCATTCATTTATCTATAGAAACCTTCTACCTCACCAAGTGGAAGGATAGCACAATGGCAGAGCACCAGGACAGTAGCTGGGAGGTGGCTTGGTTTTGATTCCCAGTTATGAACATTGCTCTTTCTCACTATAATTTTTGTAGTCAGCATGCATCTCTCTCTCTAGAATCCTTCTGTCACTCACCATGTGTAATGATAGCACAGTGGCAGAGTACTAGAACAGTAGTTGGTAAGTGGCCAGAGTTTGGTCCCAAGTTGGGAACAAGTTTTATTTCTGACTGCAAGTTATGCTGTGAGCATGCATCTCTCTCTCTGGAAACTTTTTGTCTTACATATGGAATGAAAGCACAGTGGGTGAGCACCAGGACAGTAACAGGGAGGGGCCTGGGTTCAATTCTCTGTTGTAGATGATTTTTTTTCTTTCTCACTACAATTTATGTTGTTAGTGTGCATCTCTCTCTAGAAACATTCTATCTCATCATGTGGAATGATAGCACATTGGCAGAGCACCAGGACAGTAATTGAGAGGTGGCCTGGTTTTGAGTCCCAGTTCTTTCTCACTACTGTTTTGTAGTCAGCTTGCATCTCTTGCTAGAAACCTTCTGTTTCTCCATGAGGAATTATAGCACAGTGGCAGAGTTCCAGGCTCATAGTTGGGAGGGGTCCTGGGTGTAATTTCCAGTAGGGAATATTCTTTCTGACTAACATTTATGCTGTTTGTATACATCTCTCTCTAGAAAGCTTCTGTCTCACCATGTGGAATGATAGCACAGTGGCAGAGCACCAGGGCAGTAGTTGGGAGAGTTTCTGGGTTTGATTTGCAGTTGTGAGTATTTTTCTTTCTCACTAAATTTATGTCATTAGTATGCATCTAATGTATACAATAAATTGTTAGATGCCATTGCTGATATCATTGAAAGGGCTTTATGTGCTTGGAGTAGGTTTCTTGACCATGAAAATGCTATTCATCCTTCAAAAAAGAACATTGAAAACAACTATCCCACTCCGTCTACATTAATCCATCACAAGGGGTGTGATGGGGGCTTATCAATCATAGCTCATGAGACCTTTTGTTTTTTACAAAAATTATGTGCTGACTTAAGAGGCCCTTGGTCCAGGAACTGATCAGGATAAAAGTTCAGAGTTTGTATACTGTATGGTGTGTACTTGCTTATTCTATGAGGTGTATGTGTGTTCTTGTGTGCATGTATGTGGCTGTATTGTACTGCATCTGTATTTGCATTGTTTAGCATGTATACTATATGAATCTTTTACTATACAGAAATGACACTGCCATACCCTGGCACTGCTCAGTACCATTGGTACTTTGATTAATGTTGTAGCGAGTGAGTGATTGACTAAGTGAAAGAGGTAAAGTAATTTTAATGCTAATAAGTAAATAGAAGAATATGCATTCTAGGATGCATACAGTACTTGATGCTAGAAGGCACATACTTTTCTATTTTGTGTAGTTTCTATAAACACACACACACACACACACACACACACACACCACACACACACACAATCAAAAGCCTCAAATCCAACACAAACTGTGATGGGTATGCAACGCTGTGTGTGTTGGTTGGGGATAAACAGACTAGGAAATTATTCAGCTGGGGCTACATTCTGTATGACATGTGACGCCTTAAGCCTCACCACAGTTTTGTGACACACTAAAGAAAACAATGAACTCAAAAATCAGACTTGAAAGAGCATGCATGACAGCAATAGTTGAAATCTATCATTTGTCATCTACCGTTAAAAGGAATGAGTTAAAGAATTAGCTGAACTGTAACAAGAAGACAGGCTGTAGAATGTGAGGGTTTTAAGTCCAAGGCTTCAAGTTTTAGGTTATAGAAATCCATGATTATTAAGACCATTGGGGGACTGATTATCTCTAACTATAAAAAGGTAAAAGCACATTAATACAGGAAAATAAAGTGAACCAATACACAAGGGTAATATGTCTGATCCATACAGAGACATCTACTATGACAATGTCAGGGGTCGGGGCAGCTTGATAGTTGCAGAGCTGCACAATTCCATGCCACTCTGTTCTTTGTTTTTGCTCAATACTGAGATTTTAGGGAAATTTTGTGAGACCCCTGTCATATTCTGAGCCTTTTAGTGATTTTTGGCTATCGTTTATCATTTTGTGAGCCAAATGCAAAGGTGTTGCCTTTTAGCACTTGGGGTGCTTCCATCATTTACCAGCTTTCTTGTACCGCCATGCATTAGCATTTTTTTGTGTTAGCTTATTGAAAACCCTTCAGGCTGGCTCAGAGAGAAAACAGGACCCCCCCCAGAGACTTTTTCTTACCAGCAAAGACACCAAGAGTCATGGTGGTCTGACTAATCACATGCTGGATGCAGAAGAATGAGTTTGTAGTACTTTAAGTACTGAAAGGTGTATATAACTAAGAAAAAGGTATGCCAATGTTGCCTGGAGCTGGGGCTCACATAATTATCCTTTAAGAAAGAAAATATGCTTAGAGGAGTGCTTTCTTGTTTTATATTTCAGATAAATCCTTCTGGAAGATTTTCAAGAGCCCCAGGATGAACCTGTTCATGGAGGATGGAGCATCCAAACCAGGACACTGAGGAGGACAAAACCCACTATGAGTGGGTCAAGGAGGGAACGGTCTTGTTTTACCTGGAGATCAGTTGACTGAGAGAGTGGAGGTCAGGCTGAGTCTGAAGAATGAAAGCTGGTTGTATGGTGTTTTTTAACTGACCTGATTTCATTGCTGCGTCTTAAGGGAGCCCTGACTCAAGTAAGTTGAATGACTTTTTGATAGTGCGGTAGATTGGTTAAAAGGCCTTTGAAAAACCCAGAGAC
The DNA here is from genome assembly GCA_016271365.2 of Neoceratodus forsteri. Taxonomy (NCBI): domain Eukaryota; kingdom Metazoa; phylum Chordata; order Ceratodontiformes; family Ceratodontidae; genus Neoceratodus; species Neoceratodus forsteri. Next base: position 48,952,684 of record CM057450.1, on the reverse strand, counting down.
AACCAGATTTGGAGGTATGGTTTAACTATTTCCATTTGCCAAACAAAAAAATAACCCTGCTTACTTTGGTCTTAGACTTATGAAAGGAAAAATGAAAGCTTTAACGCCAGTTGGACTGTGCCGCAACCACTATCTTTATTATTTTGCTCAGTCTTTATGAAGCAACTGAATTTGATAAAGGAAAAACATATGGCTAGACATGGAAATAGTATTTGCAGATCATGGTCTCCCTATATAAGAGCTGGTAATTGTTGGGCTAACTCACTCCAAAACTTTGACGGACCTGAGTAATTCAAGGGAATTTTATCTTCATTTGACCTTTGCTATCTAGAACTTTATCTCCACTCATAGCATTTTCAAGCAGAAACTCTGTGCGTGACTCTTTATTCCTGATTTCAGTCACTGGAAGGTCAGTATTCCAATGGATTCGAATTTGTTGTTCAACATGTACCTTTATCATACAAAAGGCACAGAAAGATCCCTGTATATCAGAATAGGATTCTAATTTGGAGCTTAATGCTGTGGTGAGTGGATCTGGACCTGATTAAAACTAACTGTATCTGTGGTTTCAGTCCATAGTACTATCAAAATTCCGAGATCTGAGTATGCTATATTTATTAGCAAATGTTATTTTATACTTAGTTTTTTGTCAAAGCAGATGGATGAATGAAACTTATCTGGACAATCATTTAACAGATTGGTTTCAGTGCGCCACAATGATTATTTTAATCTCATGCCTCAAAAAGCCTAAACAGCAGGACTCCCTATAAAGAAACGCTAACGCTTTTTTGACTTAATGGCACACTAGTGCATTTAATGGGAATGATAAGATGAATTGTTTTTTACCTTTTATTGTGTGCTCTTTGGCAGCTGGACTCCTTATATTAAGTGGTGTCACTGCTTTGTATCATTATTTTATTTCTAGATGTTCAGACATTTAAATGAAAATATAGTACTCCATCTCAATATGTAGCAAATATTTGTATTTTCTGAATGCGATTGTATCTTCACTTTTATATAGCAGAAGTCAGAAGCCAAACATTTGGAACAAATATTCTGTGTAATAATTTGGGATTTTGTAAACTCATATATGGCCACTAGGTAGCTGGTAAATCAGGGCTCTAATTGGTTGTAAAGTCTTTTCTTGTGGGAACAGTTTAAGTGTATCTGGGTTATGTTTTAATTTTGCTCAGGCAAGAGAGGGAGTTTTTTTTGGACATGCAGGTTACTGATTATGATGAGCAAAATCTAGAAATTCTGGGGTAAAACAATGTGATTGGAGTTGAACTGTACATATGGGGACAGGATCTGTAGTTGTCCTATGCACATGGAGTCTCTGGGCTACTCAGTGTCCTAATTTCTAAATGCTGATGGTCCAGGACCATAAATAACCTGTTAGGAAGTCTAACTGGGAAGCTTGCCCATGAGGGGCTAATAGGATGGTCTAATTGATCCGGATTCCATGAGGATTTCAATGGATTAGAAGAGTTTACCTTTTTGGCATATCTTGAACCCCTTTATTAAAGGGAACCATGGTATTATACAAGTGCTTTTAAGCATAGTATGCTCTGGGAAAGTAACAGAAAGCTAATTGTAGTATTGTAACATATGAGTGTTCACTGAAGTCTCTTTATTGGAATACTGGGCATTTATTTGCTGTAATTCCCTTGGTCCAGAATAACTCTCCCATTGGTCAGAATGAAACATATATATGAGTAATGGTTGCTAGTTACACTAAGTGAGCAGAGGAAATACAGTATACTTAAGTGGCATGTACATTAAAAGATCAATAGAATTTGTACTGTCTACTTTATTTGTAAACAAAGGTGGTGGGAAAGAGTAATAAATTGTTATCCCCATTAATATTTTTAGCAGGTATTTATTCACTGTTTTAGTAATTATTGTATGCATATTTTTTTTAGTATTTGTGTTTTTATTGTGTAATTGTGTAAATTATGCATAATTTGTAATGACTGGTAAAGTCAAACAAATAAACAAACTGAACTACAAAGACATCTACATAGAGAAGTGTAGTCATGGTGAGGAACTGATTTGGTAACAAGGGCTGCAGGAAAATAGAAATAATCTCAATGATACGCAATTACTGTAAATATCATTTCTCTTAGTTCAAGCTTTGCTAGGTCCCTGTGTATGGAAAACTCTGTAAGTGGATGGGAGGGGGCTCCAACACTTCTTCGTGAAAATATTTCAGTATTACCATCTGCTTCATTATTTCCTTGAAACCTCCTGGGTCGCACCTGTAAATAGGCATCTGTTCTGTTTAGTGTGCTTACCTGGTTAACAAAAGCTAAGTAAATAAACACCTGTGGACAAGAGAAAAAAGGAAGCAAGCCCTGCATAAAGGAACTGTTTCCCTCCTGACAAAGGGAGGGCATATTTGACAGGGAGAGGGTACCCCTGTGACAGGAGGATTTATAAGGGGATATTAAGGGAACAGGAACATTTAACTTTTCTGCAGGTTGCTGCCTCAGTTTTCCCCACATTCTGTGTTAAATTAGTTTTATCTATCTGCTACCTTTTTTGTCTTTCTAAAGTGTTCTGGAAATGCTTTATTTACCTGTGTCTGTAGTCTGTGTGTGTCTCTGTTGCTGTCCTGCTTCTTGATTACTTTGTTTTCTTTTCTTCTTGCTGGTTTCTTTCTTTGTAATTACCTGCCCCATCAACCAGATGTATGCCTCATGTGGATAACGACTCTACCTCCAGATGCTTTTGAAAGGTTAGGCAGGAGGGCATAATTGAAAGAGATCTCTCCTTTTTGTGAGATTAGAAATGTGAATACTGTAGTTCTGCTAGTAACTCTTGACGAAGTACTCACAGTCAGTACATACAGGTGAGAGCATAAGAGGATAGCCTGTTACTGTCTTCCCACAGACTTGTGGTACAACCTGAAAAATCACATTACAATAACCCCTCACTATAACGAACCTCATTATACCATATTCTCGGTATTAACAAATGGTTCAAGTGGCTCCTGACTGTTTCAGCTTTAACCTCTGCCTGTCTTTACTCTACAATACATTTTAAGAACCTTTTATCAAAGAACATTTCTAAACTGTGTTTCAATCAGTTCTGCAAGTTTCACGGTCCTTCCAGTGATCACCACACAATGCGGTTCAGCATGGGGACGGGGACTCATTCAAGTCACACTAGGTCAAAGGTTTTAGATTTCAAAAAGGCAGACTTCACTGAAATAGGGAGAGGTATCAAAATAGCCCTGGAGAAAAGGGGGATATGAATGGGGGTAGAGTGAAAGAGCCGTGGGAGCACCTAAAAGGAGCCATAGTGGAAGTGACAAAGCAATGCATCAGACTGGTATCAAAAGGCAAGAGAAGGAGAAAGCTACTATGGTTCTCGAAAAAGAAGTGGCAGACAAAGTAAGGGCTGAAAGGGCAGGGTTCAGGAAATATTAGGAGATCCAAAGAGAAGAGAACAGGGAGGTGTACCTAGAGTTTCTAAGAGAAGTGGGGAAGGTGGTAAGGAGAGCAAAGGTGTGGACTGAGGAAAAATTAGCACAGACAGTAAAGAAAGGGGACAAGACATTCTATAGGTACATCAGTGAAAGAAGAATAACTGGTGTGTGTGGGGGGGATTGTTAGGCAAAAAGGGGAGGAAGGGAAAGTGTAAGGAAGGAGACATGGATAAGGCAGAAATACTGAATAAATACTTCTGTTTAGTATTCATGGAAGAGGGGAAGGGGCAGGGACCACAGCTGAGCAACAGATGCCGGGGGGGGGAGTGGACAGCAGTCCATTTACAGGAGAGAGTGTCCTGCAGGAACTCACTAAAGTGAAGGTGGAGAAAGCGATGGGGACAGACGGCATACACCCGAGGAGATTAAGGGAGTGTCTAAGAGAGCTAGCAGTACCTCTGGCAGCCTTGTTCACTGAGTCACTCAACACTGGAGTGGTGCCAGAGGACTGGAGGAGAGCACATGTGGTCCCTCTACACAAATACGGCACTAGGGAGGAGGTAGGGAACTACAGGCCAGTCAGCCTCACCTCAGTAGTGGGGAAGATCATGGAGACACTGCTTAAAGAAAGGATAGTGGGACAACTGGAAGCCATCAGTACCCAGGACCCTAAGCAACATGGTTTCACAGTGGGTAGGTCATGTCAGACAAATCTGATAGATTTCTTTGAATGGGTGACAAAGGAAGTAAATTGGGTGGGGGGAAGTGGATGTTGCCTACCTCAATTTCAGCAAAGCCTTCGACACCATCCCACATAAGAGGCTGGTCAACAAGATGGGTAGTCTGGGCATGGGAGACAAGATGATAAACTGGGTTAGGAACTGGCTAATGGACAGAAGGCAGATGGTGGTGGTAAATGAGGTACAATCTGGGGAGAGTGGGGTGACTAGCGGGGTACCTCAGGGATCGGTCCTTGTGCCAGTCCTCTTCAATGTCTTTATTAGTCACATTGCAGAGGGTCTGGAAGGAAAGGTCTGCCTGTTTGCAGATGACACCAAATCTGTAACAGGTTGTTTACTCCAGAAAGGGTGGAGAAAATGAGGAAGGACCTGGGGAAGCTTGAGAAATGGTCTAAGGAGTGGCAACTGAGTTTTAATTCAAAGAAGTGCAAAATTATGCAACTGGGGCATAGAAACCCTGGGGAGAGCTACAGAATGGGGGGGGGGGGTTGCTGACAGTCACCAAGCAAGAAAGGGACCTGGGGTTATTATTTCAGATGACCTGAAAATGTCAAAGCAGAGTACAAGGGCAGCAGGGAAGGCCAGTGGCATGCTGGGGAGCATAGGCAGGGGTATCACCAGCAGAAGATGGGAGGTAGTGATGCTGTTATACAAAACCCTGGTCAGGCCTCACATGCAGTACTGTGTGCAGTTCTGGAGGCCACACCTTTGAAAGGACATTAATAGGCTGGAGACAGTTCAGAGAAGAGAGACTAAGATGGTACAGGGCTTGCACCACAATATTAACAAGAGGAGATTAAGGGACCTCAATATGTACTCGCTGGAGGAGAGGAGGGAGAGAGGGGACATAATAGAAACATTTAAGTACCTCAAGGGCATAAACAAGATGCAGGGAGGAGACATCTTCCAATACAGGAGGAGTACAAGAACGAGGGGGCATGACATGAAATTGGAAGGTGGCAGGTTAAGAGGGAATGTGAGGAAATTCTTCACAGAGAGGGTGGTGGATGCATGGAATGGTCTGCCACAGGAGGCTCTGGGAGCAAGCACTGTGATTGGATTTAGACATGCATGGTACAGGCATAGGGGAGCCATAGAGGTAAAGCAGATGGAGGGTCAGAAGCTGTAATCAAGTACAGGGTGTGACACTTGGCCAGCTGGTTATGATTATTGTATGATATTGATATTATAAATAAATGGTCAGCATATGAAATGTCAGTCTATGAGATTTGGCCCTTTAAATTACAAGGTGTCAGCAGCTGAAACCACAGGATATAATTAAAACTGATAAGGGCATCAGTTAATTAACTACCTTCCTTCCAGTGAGCATTTTATTACCTTTTATGACATGCTCAGCCTTTTGAAGTGGAAACAAAATCTAAAGTTTATGACGTCAGGAAAGAAAGGGTAATTTGGCTGTTCCTATCAAGTTTAACACCTAAATGACAAATGCTGGGATTGCTAAGTTCAAAGGAAAAATGGTTAATTAAGGAGTTATATATAGGAAATGTCTTTTTTTCTTGTGATGTCACATTATTTAACATACTTCCTGGTAGAAAATCATGTTTGTAATTTTATATTCAAAAAGGAGGAGCTAGATGACTTATCAAGTGGGTGTGGAAATAGAGTTGAAAATGTATCAGTGTATGTGAGATGGAACATATCTTTTTGGGCTCTTAAGAAACAAAGATCTCTCTAATTTAAAGGCATTTACAGAGGTAATACATTAGATAGTAAAGATCTAAATGTATTGTGGTAGTAGTTTTGTTCTGTAGTTTTCCTTTTTTTCTTTTATGTGATTGTGATGCTCTTTGATATTTGTTCTGTATTTTATCTTACTGTTTTTATCCATTTTTAGTAAACATTTTCTTAAGATACTGCTTGGGTCTCCTCAGTCATTTTTTGCATGTTATTGCTGAATGGATATCAAGTTTGACAACTGTTCAAGGACTTGATGGTGTTACTAAGCTTGGTAAAAGGTAAGAATATACCTAAGGTCTCTTATAGAGTTTTAAGGGTTCATTTTGGATACCTGGTGAGGTGCCCTTAGGCAAAAGATATATTGCATCCCTCTGAAGAGAATATTATCTGAGCCTGGACATTTGGGTATGCTAGCATAAGGTTCACAGTTTGAATCCCCCCAGAACATGAGACTAAAGGTGATTCTGACCCAAAAGCAGACAGGAGGGTTACCTGTCTGTTACCTGTTCACACTATTGCGCTCTGAGGTTTGTACTGTGGGAGCAGAGGGCCTGACCTGTGGAGTGAATTTGTGACACAGGGCTTACATGCAGACTAGATGGGCCTAGCAGTCCTTATCTGCTGATGATTTCTATGTTTCTTCCTAGTGACCCACCCAGTAACAGGCACAACTTATTAAGCATACGTTTAAAGCCAAGCAAGTTTATACATGTCTTGTACTAGTCTCAATCTACATGCAGTCATAGATAAGGGCTAGTTCAGGTGCATGAATCTGTACAGCTCCAAACATTGACTTGCTAAATGTACCCATTAAATATGGTGGTGGCACCACAGTCCTCCCCATCCTTTTCTCTTGGTTTCATATGTAAGTTCCTTTTTTAGGGATGTGGGCGGAGTCTACAGCACTATTGCAATTGCTCAGTAACTCTAAAAAACATCCGACTGTGGAACCTTGATTTGGACTTTGGGAAATATCCTTCCAAAAGCCCAACAGAGCTTGAACCACTCTGCCACGATCAGCCACTACAGAATAACAGCCGCACTATTTCGGCTGCTACTTCTGCATTCCGGTGGCTTGAACTGTGCATGCACAACTTGCATGCATGTGCAGTTCTGCTAGTGTTATCACATATGTAAAAATGGCATTCACAGCAACTGGACATGCATGACTGCCGGACATGTGCAGCTGCATCACCGCCACCAGCTCGGCGACATTCTGTGGCCCCCCCAAACTCATGTGGCACACTGGGAGCCCACCCCAGTGTGCCCAAAGATTTTAGTTTTACCAGTCGACATTGTGGTGCCTAATCCCCATGTCAACATTATGTGTACCCCCCAGTCATGTGGCACACTGGGAGCCCGCCCCAGTATGCCTAACTTTTTTTCTCCCCCCCAACCACCGCCATCGACATTGGGGTGCCCAATTACTGTGCCGGTATCGTATACATCCTCCCAGTCATGTGGCACACTGGGAGCCTATCCCAGTGTGCCCCAATTTTTTCTGTAAAAGAAAAATGGTCCTTGTTGTCCCTCCATTCTTTTTTCTCCTGTAAAAAGAAACCAGTCCTTGTCATCGTAGAGCTCTCCCTCCCCATCCCCACCCTCCCACTGAGCAGCCACCTCCCCACACCCCCCTTACCCCATACTTACCTCCGGAGGTCGGCACTGTCATCTTCTGTGGAGCGGGACACGTCTGCACTCTGCAAAGCCGAACCGTGAACTGAAGAATCAAAGGTAAGCGTGCTATAATGCCATTCAATGGGGTTTTCAACTTATGCTGATATCTCAGCCATTTTTTGGAATTTTTTCCCCAATTTTTCAACATGGGGTTCTTGGGACCCCAGCTCATGAAAACTGTCACTGCCATTTTGTTACTCGGTCCCCAAAGGTGATTTTATGGTCGCTGTGCAAAATCACCTTTTGAAATGGCAGTGCCACTGTTCATGAGGTAGGGTACCAAAAAGCCCATGTTGCAAATATGGTGAAAGAATTTCAAAAAATTACTGCCTTACGAGTGTGTGTTGTGCAGTTTCTACGCATGCTCCTAACTTCGCCAGTTTTTAATATTTTCACTCCACATTTTCAACATTACAATTTTTGCACACCTTCTTCGAAACATTATAGCTGTCATTGTCCACAACCTGCCCAAAACATGTTTTTGCACCTATGGCATAGAATAGTGTGTTTGCTCTGCGAAATCACCCTTCAGGATAAATAAACAAAATGACATTGGCACTCTTCATGAGGAGGGGTCTAAAAAAGGCCACATTGAAAATTTGCTGCAACACCTCCAAAAAATGGCCACTTTACACCCAGGCATTGAATAATTTCTATGCACATGTGTAACTTTGGTCACTTGGTAACTCTTCACAGCCTTATTAGCTCTGGCTAGAGTTTGTTTCAATAGTCTCTGGTTTTCTGTGAGCAAAATTTTTCCTTGGTGATCCAGTGGCTGTATGGGAGGAATGTAAAAATCTGCTGCATGTGTGTCTGTGTGTGTGTGTGTGTGTGTGTGCGCACATGCGTGCATGCATGCATGTGTGTACATCCATGTGTGCGCGTGCATGTGTGTGTGTGTGTGTGTGTGTGTGTGTGTGTATATGCACACTCCATCACAGCTTTTCAACAGTCTAAATATTCATTGCTCTGAAACTTAAGATGTCTAGACCTAATGAATTGGACTACCTTTGCAGTTCCTTGGACAAGGCTTCTGAGACTAATTTAGTTTTACCTTGTGGAAAGGTGGTCTCAGAAGAGGGACTCCATGGACCACCAGGTTTCAGTGATATACAACATTCTTCTCTCGCACCAGGTGGAACAGAACTTTAAAGTTGAGGTAGCCATACAACCTCCTTTCCTACACTTTACTTGCCCATTAATACCTCTGACAGGATGGAGATCCTGTCTGTGTCAGAAGGTGGTCCATGGAGTGTTGTTGTCACAGTAGTAACCCATGCTACATAGAAAGGGCTGAAATGTCAGGCTATTCACTCCACCCTAAGGCTTCAGTGAGCTAGTAGTGGACTATACTGTCCATATGAACATAGACAATTCACATGTATTATTCTGCTTGGACAATCAAGGTAGGCTTCATATTGTTTAGAATTGTGGAAGCTAGTAATTTTAACTCAGACCAACCAGATGGCAATTCTTGAGGCAGGTGAAGAGAACTGTCAAGTGGAGCTTCTGTCCTCTGTATCCTTTTAAAATAGTCCAGGACATTAGTTGTTTTTGTACTTGCTGATTATTTCTTTCCTCCAGTTTCATGGAGTTAACATTTTGAAGAGAGACAAATTTGCTTTATTGTGGCAGCCTTATTGATTGAAGGTGCCCATGTTTTTGCAGTTTCATTTGCAGAAGTCACCATATTGTGACCCGACCCCGAAGATCCCGGTCCTCGCTGACATTCTCTCTGTTCCCAATCCCAACCATGAAGGAAAACACCAGATTTAAATTAAAAAAAACAGACAAATTGAAAGCATGAATACATGGAGCCAACTATGGCAGTCTGTATACAAACTTGTTTTGACCTGCTTGCCAGACAGCTCGCTATGTGGCTCTACCATTGTTATCTGAATTTTTTTCTTAGGAGCAGAATTTCCACCAATTGGGAGGTAGCTCAAGGAAAAAAGCTGTTTTACTGTAGTATCAAAGTGACATTAGAACGATAGTACAATTACTTTTTTTGACCTTTGAACTGTCCTACAACAGGATTTTGAAAGACACCATTTTCCATTAACAATAACCCATAATCATATATTATATATAGAATAGTGGATGGATGACCATCCACAACAAGGCTATTTTTCCATCGAGGTAGTTGATGTCATCTAGGCCTCAAGAGCGAAGTTCGAGAGGTCTCACTGATGTCATCAACTACCGAGATGGAAAAACGGCCTAGTTGTGGATGGTCATCCATCCATCCACTGTTTTATATAGTATATGGTTGGGACTTATTGATTTGTTTGCTTCATTCCCCTGCCCATTGTAAATTACCTCAGCTTCACTTTAGCTGCCACTGCCCCGGCTCCTGCGTGCTTCTCCCCATCTCTGATGCTCCTGCTCGCTCCAGCTTCTCTGTGTTCCCGCTCACTCTGGCTGCCATTTTCATTTTTCAGCACTGCATTTTTTGAATTTGAAACAAAAAGAAAAACTTAACTTTTGTGACATGGAGCCATGTGTGGATCTTGGTGTCCAAACTAGGTGGGTCACTTATCAGCTGTCGTTAAATCGTGCCGCCATATTTTCGTTTTTTTAACCACTGGAGCCAGTTCAGTTAGCCAATCTAGTGTCAGTTCAGGGCTAAAAAGTTGTTGTACTATCAATGTGACGTCAGAACGATAGTACAACTTTTCTGACCTTTGAACTGTCTTACAACAAGGTTTAAGCAGCTGCTGATTCCCATCCACAATAAGTCCCAACCATATACTATAAAATGTTGCCAAATAATGTGAAATAGTCCCTCCACAGATGTTTTTCACCTGTCAGTCATCTGTCTTTGTTCATATTCAATACACTGTGTGATTCAAACAACATGAAATCTTGCTGTATTCTGACTATTGCAGTTAGCCCCAGCACTCAAACTGCCCCAGAGAGTAGAGGGTCAATTTTCTATGCAGAGCATAGAACGTTGAGCTCGAGCTCGGTTCAAACCTCTGTGTGCTGCACTTTGAAGTGCAACTGTTAGATTCTTTACTCCACCTAACTGAACAGCCGCTCCGGAGATTTCTCCTTTGCTCATGGTTCGTAAGTCGGTTAAAGTCCTCGGTTTTACCGATTATTTTTCGCACGTTTTGGTTCAGATCTCTGTCTGTGGTACATTAAGTACTAGGTAGTGAACTAGACATAGTAAACTTATGGAAATTGTAAAAATTGATTTTTCGACCAGTTCAGCTGAACCGGCTGTTTACTGATTTATATATTCTATCTTTGTTTTTAAACTTAGAGTGTGGTTACCAGTCCTTATCGGTTTTAAAAAAAACTGCATTTTCTTGTGATTTTTTCCAATACCCGTGACACGGTTAGAAACCAATAAGAGTGTCTTGTCTGGTTGTTTGCCATAAAATGGGTAAGTTTGTGGTTAGGATGGCTATGTCTGAGAAACCCAAAAGAAAAAACGGCCCACTGGGTTTCAACACTGCAGTGTGTGTGGGGAGGTCTTTGCTAAGGCTGATCCCCACACCACCTGTGTTTATTGTCTGGGGTTTGACCACCTCAATTCAGACTGCCAAATCTGTAAACATTTCCCTAAGTCTAGCCTGGAAAAAAAGATTAGGTAGGCTCAGGGATAAGGAGGCCGTGAAGTCCGCTGACCCGGATGGCCAGCCCGGTTCGGTTCCACCGGAAACTGACGGAGTGCCCTCTGACCAGGGCGATACTTCTTCGGGCAAGAGGACAGCTGATCCTGAGGGATCGGTTCCTACAAAAAGAAAAAGAAAAGAAAAATCAGCTTGTTCAGATCCAGAGACCTATTTTCCGACCACCAAAGAGATTGCCAATGCGACAAGGATTGTAGAATTGCTTCATCCAGTTCTATCTGATCCGGCACCTTCTGGCAGGTGCTCGGTTTGGTCGGTTCCTCCGGTTCAAGATTATGCCCCTGAAGATTTCTATGAACTGGATTTGGAGGGGGATGGAGATTATGATGATGATGATGATGATGATGACGATGGTGTGGAAGGTCTTGTTGAGCCCATTGAACCGGACATCTCCCCAGACAGGCCTTCTGGTGTTTCCTCTCCTGGGTTTTCTGAGTCCACTTCCCACTACATGTTTTACAGGAAAGTGGCAGAAACCCTCCAGCTCCCTGTGGAAGATGCTGTAGAGGAACAAGAGGAATCTGATTACGTGGAGATGATGGACATCCCAGAGTCCACGAGACTGTCTAGTCCCCTTCATAAGTCTTTTGGGAAACAGACACAAAAGATTTTAAAAACTCCAAATTCTGTACCTCCTGTCAACAGAAGGATGGACAAAAGGTACACCTTATTAGGTTCTGGTACAGAGTTCCTGTATCAACAATGCAGCCATGCTGGGGTTGTGCAGGCTGCAGCCTGTGATAAGGCTAATATACCCTTGGCTTCACACTCCCCAGATAAAGATTCTAGGAAGCTGGATGCCATGGCAAAGAAGCAGTACATGGCATCCACCTTGGGACTCAGGCAGGCTACTTATATGGTCTATGTAGCCAGGTACCAGAAGTCCAGGTGGGACACTGTACTGGCACTGGTTAAGCAGGCCTCCCCCCAGCTAGCATCTGAGCTGGAGGGGGTGGCTGCTGATGGGATTGAGGCATCTAAGGTACAGTTCCATGCTGCTGTGGACTCCAATGATGTGTTCTCTAGAGTCATGGCTACATCTGTGGCTCTTTGGAGAATGGCTTGGCTCAGATGTACTGGTCTCTCATAGAACACCCAGGCTAAGGCCATGGATTTCCCTGTGGTGGGTAATTCTCTGTTTTGGGAGCAGACAGAGAATTACATGAAAACGATGGATGAGTAATGGATGAGTATAGGACCACCTATAGGAGTGCACAGGCCAAGGAAAGGCAGGCAACTCCTCAAAGGCAGCAGGCTAGGGGCAGGGCAGGCCTTTTCATAGGCCTTTCTACCAAGCACAGGCCTGTTCTCCCTTTCCTCTGAGGGGGTTCTTCAGAGGGAGAGGCAGAAGGGGATGAGCAGGGCTGCATCCATCCCTCAACCTAAGGCTTCTGCCAAGCAGACACCCTGATGTGTCAGCCTGAGTCGACTCCCCCTTTCCTGTAGTAGGCAGGCTGGCTTACTTCATCCAGGACTGGATGTCTGTTACCGCAGACAAGTGGGTCCTGGAGGTGGTAAGCCAGGGGTTGGTTCTCATCTTCAAGAAATTTCCAAAGCTGAGTGCCAGATCTTTTCCACCTGCAAGCATCTCCGAAACCATTGCCCTAGAGGCAGAGATTTCATCTTTACTGGCTCTAAAGGCTGTAGAGAGAGTTCCTACATTGCACAGGGGCAAAGGTCTGTACTCCAGGTACTTCCTTACCTCAAAAAAGACAGTGGAGTGGTGACCCATCCTAGACTTAAGATACCTGAACAAACATCTTTTAAAACCAAACTTGTGGGTGAGTCCCCAGACCAAGTCAAGTCAGACCTTCAAGTGACTCAGGAAGTGCTCACTTCCCTAGGATTCCTTCTCAATCTTCCCAAGTCAGTTCTCGAGCCTGTACAGCTCCTCACCTTCATAGGGGCAGAGTTGGATACAGTCAAAGCAAGAGCTTTTCTTCCCCTGGAAAGGGCAAGGCCTATTGTAGAGTTGGCTTCTTCATTCCACCTTCTGGTCTGTCAGCCAGCAAGGCACCTCCTTCAACTTCTGGGCCACATTGCAGCTTCTACAGCAGTGGTCCAAGGGGCCAGATTTCAGATGAGGGACATTCAGTTTCACCTGAGGGCCTTTTGGTCTCAGAAGAGAGATTCTCTAACCAAACTAGTTTCAGTGACCCAGACTCTGATCCAGGCTTTCCAATGGTGGCAGGATCAGGGCAACCTTAGGCAAAGAGTCCCATTCATCACTCAGGTTCACTTTGTGGTCCTAACCAAGGATGCTTCTCTATTGGGGTGGGGAGCCCATCTGGGGGCTCTCACAGCCCAGGGACTGTGGTCCCCTCAGGAATCCCTTCTTCATATCTATCTCTTGGAACTCAGGGCAGTCTTTCTGACCCTGCAAGCTTTATCTTGGTCAGTGCAGAACAAGGTGGTTCAGGTCAGGACAGACACCACCACCACCACCATGTGGTACATCAACAAGCAGGGAGGCACTCTGTCCATGGCCTTGTGCATGGAAGCCATGAAATTGTGGTCCCTAGCTTATTCTCTGCAGACCTCTATGATAGCAGTCCACCTTCTGGGGAAGGACAATGTGCTAGCAGATGCATTGAGCAGGATCTCCCAGGGCCATCACAAATGGTCCCTGGACCCTCTGATGTTGAAAGTGATTTTTTCATGGTGAGGCACTCCAGAGATAGATCTCTTTGCAGCCCCAGACAATCACCAACTTCCTCTGTTTTGTTGCAGACCCCCAGTATTGAGCTCAGTCCCTCTGGATGCTCTGATTTTGAACTGGGAAGGGAAATTTCTATATGCCTTTCCTCCCTTTCCTCTACTGTTCAAGGTTCTGGTCAAGGTAAGGTCACAACCTTGCAAAGTGATTCTGATTGCTCCAGATTGGGCCAGGCAGCCTTGGTACCCCCTGTTGCTGTCCCTAGCAGTCCATCTTCCCCTGTCTCTTCCCAGAAATTACAACCTGTTAACCTCCTCTCAGGGGAGGATTTGGTGCCCCAACATTCGGTCTCTCAATCTCAAGGCATGGCTCTTGAAGAGTTAGAGTATGCAGATTTGCATCTATCCCAGGGGGTTCTGGATATTCTCAAAGCCTCTCAAAAGCCTGTCACCAGAAAAACTTACAACTCCAAATGGAAAAGATTCAGCATTTGGTGTTCCAAGAAGCATATATCCCCAGACACAGCCAAATTGTCTTCAGTTCTGGATTATATGGATAATCTTAATGGCCTAGACCTCAGACCAGCTACTCTCAAAGTACATTAGTCAGCTGTTTCTGCTTTTCTGTCAGCGGGAAAGCCTTCTTCACTATCATCTCACCCTGTATTCTGTAAATTTTTCAAGGGATTGCGTCATACCAATCCCCCCCTTTAGGGATCCCACCCCTGCTTGGGATCTTAATGTTTGCATTGCTCAGCTTATGCAACCCCCTTTTGAGCCTTTGTCTTCAGCAGAGCTTAAGTACTTGACTTGAAAAACTGTGTTCCTGGTAGCTGTTACCTCTGCCAGGCGTATCAGTGGATTGTAAGCTCTGTCAGTGGAGCCTGATTTTATCTCATTCCATAGAGATAAGGTGGTTCTTAGAACTAACAGCAGGTTTTTACCTAAAGTGGTTTCAAATTTTCATCTGAACCAATCTATGTCTCTCCCTGTGTTCTTCACTGATCATTCTTCTTTAGGAGAAAGAAGTTTACACAGTTTGGATGTTAAAAGAGCCCTTAGTTACTACATTGAGTGTACTAAGGCTCACAGGTTTGACTCCCTTCAGTTGTTTCTCACTTATGGGGAAGTGGGTAAGGGCAAACCTGCCACTAAGAGAACTATTGCCAGATGGATTGTCTCTTGTATTCAATTCTGCTATGAGAAGCTAGGTAAAATACCTCCCTCAGGCCTGAGGGCTCATTTGACTAGAGGTACAGCTGCTTCCCTGGCTGCGGCCAGGGATATTCCTTTGCTAGATATATGTAAAGCAGCCACCTGGAAAACAGTCCATACATTTACCAAGCATTACTCCCTGGACATCCAGGCTAGGAGTGATGCTCGGTTTGGTACAGCAGTACTGCAGAGCCTATTCCCAAGGTAAGTTTGATTCCCTCCTCCATGGAGGTACTGCTTGGTAGTCTGCAATAGTCAGAATACAGCAAGACTTCATGTTGTTTGAAAAAATTACTCACCTTAGTAATTATGTTTCTTCTAATGGAGTCTTGCTATATTCTGACCTCCCTCATCCCCTCTCAGAACCTGTTTTTGGGAAGTGGGCTGGCAGGTGCAGTGTTGCACCCCAGGGATGCATTTGGGTACTCCCTCCTTTTAGAGAGGGAGAGTGGGTTATATTATTAATTTAACAGTCTTAAGTTGTTCACTACCTTGTTTTTGATTTTGGATTTCTTGATTTGAGTCTTTTGGGGATCCAAAATATTTGGTTGTTATTTGGCTAGTAAAAAAATTACAGTTTCCACATAGTAGTTAGTTAGTATTAGTTTGTAAGAATCTGACAGTTGCACTTCAAAGTGCAGCAGACAGAGGTTTGAACCGAGCTCGAGCTCAACATTCTATGTTCTGCATAGAAAATTAACCCTCTACTCTCCGGGGCAGTTTGAGTGCTGGGGCTAACTGCAATAATCAGAATACAGCAAGCCTCCATTAGAAGAAACATAATTAATAAGGTAAGTAATTTTTCTTGTTTACCATGGAATAGAAGAATTCAAAGTTCTGCATTATTCCAGTAGTAGAATTCTCCCCCCCCCCCCACATACACACGGAATGGTAACATGGAATACATTAATTCAAAATTCTTCAGAATTCCACTGGCACACACACACACACAGACACACGCCTCAAGTGGAGCCAGAACCTCAATTTTATCTGTTGACAGGTAAGGAGCAGGGAGTTCTCTGGCAAACTGGTGGGGATAGGAGGGGGATTTTTCATGGTGATCAAAGAAACACCAGCAATGGAAACTCTGAATAGTGCCTGATTTTCTAAATTTCTGTATGTGTGTACAGAGGGGCTATTGAGTGAAAATAACATTCAATTATTTACTTACTTTAGTTAATTTAACAGAATTTCATTTTTACTGCCTAGTTGAATGTTTTTATATATAAGTAAAATCTGCAGCCATGTTTGTGATGGAGATTAGGAAGCAAGTGGTTTATGAATTCTATGAGTTGCCGCAGTTGGCAGAGACTTGTTTTTAGCCATTGGTAGTGCTCTCTTAAGGCAGTGGCTAGAACCAAGTCTCAGCCAGTCAGGACACAGGGATTTTCTTGCCCATTTTATATTACTTTGTAAAGCACAGAAATGCTCTCCAAGCTTATTATCCTCTTGAGAAAAGGTTAGCATTATTTGTATTTGAATAATTTCTGATGTCTGTTAGGATAGGCAGTAATTAATTCAATTCACTGAGCACAATTCAAGCTTAAAGTACTATTTTTTTGTAGGATAAACAGGGCTGCATCAGAAAGTTCAGCCATATGCTGTAATCTTCTCAGCTCTACTGCATCATAAGCCCCCTCGTTCCCTGAAGAAAGTGTTGACAACAACAGGAGACTATTTGGTGAACTATAGAAACAGTAAGAAGTCTGGGATTACAGATGGAATCCACAAACATGTAAAGTGATAACAGTCAAGTCAGCAAGTTATCTTCTGAGATTTTTTAGAGATACCGAGAGAAAAAAATATTCTGATACTGCTTGTGCTGTTGGAAATCTCATGATAATCTCCTTAGAGAGCTCCAGATAATTTAGAAAATAACTTGCAAAATCAACTCCTACTACTGTTCAGTTGTGTATCATTATTTAGAAAATGGGCTTTTTATTTCCTGGCATCTGATTGGCCAGTACCCTTACCAAGGGGGTACATTAACTTACAATAGATGCCCAGGAAATAAAAAGAACCAGCCCAAGGTGCCACATCACTCACCCAGATATTCTTGGGCTTACCTTGCTTGCTCATTTTCCCAAAGCACTGCAGTGAATTTGAAATCGCTGCCATTATTTTTCTCTCACTTATTGAGAGACACCAGCTACTGAATGCTCAAAAGTTCACTGCCAGCCACATGCCAAAACAATTATCACATCACCCTCCAGTGGGCTCATTTATTGCCACACTTACTTTTTCTATATTTTTTTCCAGTACTGCAATGTCCCATACTTGTTGCTGCCATGCAAGCCGATTCACCTTGTTCAGTGAGACAGTGAGGCAGAGCCTGCCCCGGCCCCACCCCCATTTCAGTCCTCAGAACAGTCCTAGTATTACAAAGTATTTAACTAGTATATTTACAAAGGAAAAAAAAAAAAGATTTGTCTTTACTTATTTTGCTAAGCCAGACCTGACACCTGCACTGCCATTACTTCAGTCCTGCAATCCACTTGCAAGTGATGTCAACTGGTAGTGCAACTCAATGTCAGGGACTGATTTGAGAAAAGTCCCAATCCTGTCCCTGCCTCGACCACAGTGACATGGCCAACAGTACACTAATAAGGTATTCAATGTCACGTATTTAAAAAGAAAAGAACAACTACATCTGTTTATGTTTTTATAAAAAAAAGTCTGCCGTGTACTGGCTCAGCTCCCAGTCTCCATTCTCCCAATTTCACTTTCAGTACCTCGTGAACCAACTTCCAACCATTCCTTCACTTTCAAAGCTGCCACATGTACTTTGGGGACATAAGCTGACACCAAACCACAAATCACGGCTCTTTCTCTTCACTGTACCTCACTTTTTTTGTCTCCGTGGACACTCCAGTCACTTCTCTTCCATTCTAAACTGAAGGCAACTGCACTTCACCCTAACGACCACATTCTGCACAACCTCACAGGTTCTTCCAAACAGAATTACCTAATCATTGCTCGGTTTCCTGTCAAACTAGGTTAATCAACAGCGATGACGATTGGTGTGGAACTGGCAGGCAGTTCGATGGCATAGCTATATATTAGTAGCAGCAAAATACCTATCAAACAGTGCAGTGCTCTCTACTAGTAGATGCATTAGTAGAGGACTATTTTACCCCCAAAACACACAAAAAAATGTTTTTTTTTCCAGTAGTTTACTTTATTTATTGATTTGATTTATTTCATTTTTAATTGAAGAGACATGAAGCCCATTTTCTAAGCTCAATAATACCCTCCAGGGTGGGCGGTATGGGCAATACCGGACCTTCCAGAGGCTATAAGACCTTCACCAGTGGTCTCAAGCCTCATTACACCCCTGGGTGGTCCAGTATTGCCCAATACTGCCCACCCTGTTGGGTATTATTGCTTGCATAGAAATAGTAGTTAATGCTGAAGGTGGAGATAACTACACAATGAAGACTGTGTTTATATATATGTAACCTCACAGTGTATTCATAACACATTACTAGTAAGATGAGACAATATGTTGCAGACTACCTTTAAGGAATGTTCAGTTTCAACTGTGAATGCACTGTTAATGCAGTACCTATTATAAAATACCTCTCAAAATAGAATTAAAAATTTACTGCGAATAAAGTTAAAGCTCACTGCTGTTCCTTAGGTCAGTGCATTTGCAGCTGAAATCAAGCTAACTGCCAGCTAAATGCAAAATTATTTAATTGCAGTCCATAATGTAGTATGACTAGGAGAGATGGTACATAGAAAAGAACATACAGCTCTTGTCATGAAAAGTTGTCTGCTACTGCATAATACCTTAAAGGAGAACTGCACTGAATCAATAAGCCATTTTCCCCCAGAGAAGCTGTTTTTTTTAAATACTGGTTTAAAATATGTTATTGCTTTAGCTGGCCAGCCTTTTTAGTAATCCTAGTGGGTGATGCTGCTGATAAGTACCATTTTAGAATTGTATGATGCTGTTCATATCCCTGTTCTACTTTTCCATAGCTGACACAATGCATTCATGTTCTACTATGGAACTGTTTGGCTGAGAGGGGCATAAACTACATCATACAGTTCTAAAATGATACTTATCACCAGACTGCAAAGCAGAAACAACCAGTGAGGTCACTAAAAGGCTCATATACAGTAGAGACAACAATAACAGAATTTTAACCAATACTTAGAAACAGTTTCTATTGGGAAAATGACTTACAGGATCAGTGCAGTGCTCCTTTTAAGGTACTTTGAACTAATTGGGTTAAACTATATTTGAATACAGTGGAGATGCTGGAGCGATTCCCAGCAAAGGGAAACATTTTCATGTTAGCCACTCTAGGACTGATAATTGGCCCTGCAGAATGCCACAGAGCAAGTGTCCTGGTATGCAGTAGAAGCTCTTGTCAGAGAGAAACAAGGAGTGATTAGATAGGTAAGAGGAGAAAACAGGCAGACAAGGACAGGGAACCCAGAGTAGCTTTGGAGGAGGTCAGACAGAGTAAAGGAAGCTGATAGTGTTAAAGCATAGGCCGGGACTGGGGACCTGGAACTCTCCCTTTCCCTCTCTCTCTCTCTTTCTCTCTCTCTCTTTATCTCCCCCTCTCTCTATTTATATGTCTGTGCTTTATCATCTGTATACTTAGAGATATTATAACACATGGAATATTGTATGGGCAACTATACACAGCAAGGCTGTATTTCCATCAAGGATTTGAGATGACATAATAGGGACCTTGAAAACGAAACTTGGGAGGTCTCTGATGTCATCTCAGCCCCAAGATGGGAATGCATGCCTTGCTATGTATGGTTTCCCATACATTGTTTTCTAAAGTATACGGTTTCAAAAAATATCATATGCAACTGTCTGCTGTATTGAAATAGCCTTCCCTCCCAACACACTTGATTCAGAGGTTATGCAACTTTGCTGTTTTGTCACTGAACTGTACCAGGTTCATTTTACAAACAGATTTCAATTTTTTTTTATTATTTAATTCTGTGACCTACACCATGTCAGGTGCTTCTTTTTCAGTAGCTCAGTTTTATGTTTATTTGGCTTTAGGTTTTGATTAATTCTGTCACCAGAATGTGTTGAGGCCCTGCCTCCAAGGTTGTGCACTATTCATCCTCCTCTATCCACTCCCTCCACCCTTTTGTCTCCCCTCCACTGCATTATTCAATTCACCAGCACTGTAGAGCACTGGGTATTGCAGATCAGGGAGGGGTGGGTTGGGGGTGCAAACGGCAGAGGCTGAATGAGCAGGGCCACTACATCGGGGTTATAGGGTCCAGAGGATGCCCTGGGGTGAAATGGTCTGCCATGTCTCATTTCCATACCCAAGGGCACCACCAATTTAGGTGGGCATGTGGTCTGGGAAGCCCCGGAAGTTCATTCAACTCGAGTAGTGTTATGCAATGCCAGATCCATTAAAAACAAGACTACAATTATTGCAGATCTTGTAAATTCGGTGTATCTGGCTTGCATCACCTAGACCTGGCAGGATGAGAACTCCGGCCCTGTAGTAAAGGCTGCAATTCCAGATGGTTATTTGGTGATTCACCGCTCGAGACTGGATCATGGGGGGGGGGCACGGTCTGTTTCAAGACCGAATTGGGCCTCACGAGTGTACCAGTTGAAGAAACTGAGTCATTTGAGTGTACTGTGGTAGCAGGTGTAGGTTGTAGGATTGTCCACATCTACCATCCACCCGGGGATGGGAAACAGTTCCTTCAGGAAGTGGTGGACTTCGTCATCGACATGGCATTTGAGTCTCCCAGGTTGATGGTCCTGGGCAACTTTAACACCTGGGTCGATGATGAACTCTCACAATTTGGACAACACTTCCTCCAGCTGATTATATCTCTGGGCCTTACACAGATTGTTACCACTGCTAACCATAAACATGGTCACTCTCTTGACTTAGTCTTCCTCCTGGGGATCGAAGCCTCGGATCTGTGGGTGGAACCAGTCAGATGGTCCAATCATTACACCGTGGGGTTCAGTTTTAGTGCCCCCTCTCGAACCCCTGTGGAGATGGTCAAGTATTGCCCTTCATGAGATGTTAGCTCTGAGGGCCTAACAGTGGTACTTGACTTATCGATTATTCTGGTGGCAAACAGCGACCCAGAGGACCTCATGGTGGCCTATAATATGGCCATTTCAGGTACCCTGTATGTTGTTGCTCCTGTCCAAGTTTGTCCTCTCTCCCTTCGCCCTTGGTCCCCATGGTTTGATGGGACTTTGAGGGAGATGCGGCGATTAGGACGAAGGTTAGAGCGTTGCTGGAGGAGATCTGCCCTTGATGCCGACCACCTTAGATTGATGGACCATTATCAAGTCTATCAATCTGCAATCACCTGTAAGAAGGCAGAGTTTCTGTCCGGAGAGATTGTGGCTGCTCAGAATCGACCAGTTCAGCTTTTACGAACTGTGGACAGACTGTGCAATCCAGCCTGTCTACAAATCCGGGAAGCATTTTTGCAGATAGAGTGTGATGAGCTTGCTCAGTTCTTTGCAACTGAGGTGGATGACATCAGGACAACCCTCTGACCGGCACACTCTGTGGGCATTGCTTCTGATCAGTGCTTGGCCACTAGCCTCCAGCTTTCCTGGAGTACCTTAGACTCCCCCCCCCGGAGTTCATGGATGTCATGAGGATTATCCAGGGTGAGCGTCCTACATACTGTAGTTTGGATCCATGACCAACTTCCCTGATTTTGGGTTGCATTTATTCCATCGGTCCAGTCCTTGCAAAGGTAGGCTGGTGCTCCTTGGAAACAGGTGCATTTCCTAGCTCCCCGAAGGAGGCGGTGGTAACAACCCTTCTAAAGAAATCTTCTTTGGACCCAAACTGCCATGCAAACTGCAGACCAATCTCTAGCCTTCTCTTTTTAGGGAAGGTGGTTGAGAATTTAGTGGCCATACAGCTGGAGAGCCATTTGACCATCCATGACATCTATGAACCTCTCCAGACCGTTTTCCGAAAGAGGCATAGTATGGAGACAGCGCTGGTTCGGGTGCTCAGTGATCTCTTGATGGCTAGAGAGCAGAAGAACCATTTCATTTTAGTCCTTCTAGATCTCTCATCAGCGTTTGACACTGTGGACCATGGGTTCTGCTTGGTCGTCTGAGGATTATCTGCGGCCTGTCAGGTACAGTCCTCAGATGGTTTACATCTTTCCTCACTGGAAGAACTCAGTGGGTGGTGTTTGGGATTTATTCCTTGGATCCAATCCCCCTGTCATATGGGGTTCCTCAAGGATCGTTGTTGTCCCCCGTGTTGTTCGCAGTGTATATGCTGCCCATCGGAGACATTGTAAGGAGGTATGGGCTGAGGTTTCACTGCTATGCTGATGATACCCAGCTCTACCTTTCTTTTGCACCTGATCAGGATGGAGCTCTCTCAGTCTTTAACAGCTGCCTCGCAGAAATCCAGAAGTGAATGGATTTGAGCTGGTTGTAGCTGAACTCAGGAAAGACTGAAGTCCTGGTTGTGGACCCAGGGCACCGGATAGGGGGGTCAGGGATAGGTTCACCCTCAGGGCTTTTTCTTGGGGGTTTATTACTCCCAGCCTCTGAATGGGTGCGAAACCTGGGGGTAATTTTTGATGAAGGGTTGACGCTGCATTCACAGGTGTCAGCCGTCATCAAGACCTCTTTTTACCATCTGAGAAATATCTCCAGGATTAAGCACCTTGTTCTGTCTGGTGACCTCCCCATGTTGGTTCACGCCTTTGTGTCCTCACGCTTGGATTATTGTAACTCCCTGTACCTAGGGCTACCTGGGGTGGAAATCCACCATTTGCAGCTAATGCAGAACACAGCAGCCTGGCTTCTGACAGGAACCTCTCGTTTCTGCCATATTTCTCCGGTGCTGCGTGGTCTGCACTGGCTGCCAGTACAATGGCAGGTTACCTTTAAAGTCGGTCTTTTGACTTATAAAGCCCTACACAGACAGGGCCCGGACCACTTGAAATTGCTTCTGGTATCTTACCGCCCGGAGGGATTACTCCGCTCAGCTGGCAAGGGGTTGCTAGAGATCCCAAGGGTTTGTTTAAAATCTTCTGGAGCCTGGGCATTTATGGACATGGCCCCATCCCTTTGGAACTCTCTACCCTGCCAGTTACATGAGTGCATGACTGTGGAGTGATTTAAACAAGCTTTGAAAACCCATCTCTGGTACCAAACATTTGGTGACTGATTAGATGTATTTATTTAATTAAGATGCTCTTGGTCTTATTAAATAAGCTGCTGTGAAATTTGTAATATTTGTTATGTGTTTAAATTTTGTTAGGCGCCTTGGTTTTGGAAAGGCGCCATAAAAATAAAGTTTTATTATTATTATTATTACACCTACTGCTCTGTAATGTAATGGTGGTGTACCATGTCCTACTGAATAGCATGTTGCTTTGTTGTAGTCCCAACAGAAAGGATTTGAAATGATAGATGTACAAAAACCAGTATGAATACTGATGAAAGCCTGTCACAAGCAAGATTAAAAGGAGCACTGTTTATTATGTCATATGGGAAAAAACATAGCCCAGCTTATGTAAATTGTTAAAATAAGGGTATCACATAGACAAGTCAGTAGATAGGTACTAGCAATCAAAAATTGCATAGAAAAGTACAGGTACAAATTTTCAACAGATTATTGCACTGCTACGGTAGTTGACATGCAATATAAGATTTTGGTTACTGTTTACTGTGTTCTGTTTTCTTAGAATACCCACAACAACCACAATCAAAATTCCCTATCATCACACAATACAATTACTGCTCCCCACCAGAAAAAAGATTGCTATGATATGTGAATGCAGCATGCTTATACTGTTATCAGGGCCCCTAGTGCTCTGCGGCAGAGTTTTCTGATTTCTGCGGCAGGGCTCCTAGGCTTCTGCGGCAGCATTTTCTGATTTCTGCGGCATGATTTATTCATTTCTGTGGCAGAATGCAGCCCTGCCATTGGCTAAAATATGAAGTGATGTCATTGATGACATCACCTACCAAGTGTATAAGAGGGGCTTCAGGATAAACAGGATGGGTGCGGGTGCCTGGCACTATGGAAAAACTGTATATTTGAATGAAAATGCACTAAAAACAATGAATTCTGTGGCACTATATAAATTCTGCGTCATGATGCAAATTCTGCGGAAAATTCCGCAACCGCAGAATAGCAGAATTCCAGGGGCCTTGACTGTTATCTTGCTACATCATTCGGCATGCAGTATTATTGTCCTGACCCCAGATGAAGAATAATCACATGAGATAATGTGCTGAAAAGTCACACTTATTTCAGGATGCACTAATTAGAGCGTGCACTAACAGCCACAACTTTGCATAAGTGTACCAACTAAAATGGCATCTATTAAACTGTTATGAAAAGGCCCGACCCCAGATGAAGAATAATCACATGAGAAAATATGCTGAAAAGACACACTTATTTCAGGAAGCACTGATTAGAGCATGCACTAACAGCCACAACTCTGCTGCCTGCTACTGCTGCTGTCATACTTCTGATTCTTGCCGCTGCTGACTGAGCTGATGCGTAGTGTGCTGCTGAATGATGATAGCCAAAGATGACCACTGGGTGAACCATGCTGAGATGTTGTGGAGGACCATTAATCTGCTGTGCTGACTGAAACATAGTGCCCTATGTCACGGATTCATACCACCATTGGTAAGTTACTGTACATTTCATGTTCATGTTTTTTCAGAGACCCCGACATTAACTTTATATATATTATGGTAGCACGGTAGTGCTACCATAGTTAGGGTTGAGGAGCCATTTCTATGTTAAACCCCAAAACTTTGCACCTTAATAACTTTGCAACCGTTTGATGGATTTGCCTCAAATTTGGAATTTATGATCAAGAACCATAGGTCTTGGGATCTGCCAAGTTTTGTACTGGTCAGATATACGGCTCGCGGAGTTATTATGTGATCTGTGCACGCTATTACACTTTTCTGGAATTCTGTGGTCATACTTCACAGGTCGACGGTTTGTGTGTGACTGGCCCAAAATCTTCAGGGAACATGCAGCTGGGGTCCCAATGTGCCTTTGAAGATTTCATGAAAAATATTAAACGGTTCAAAAGTTATTCAAAACAGTTTCCCATTATAAGTCAATGGGAAAAGTTAACAAAAAGTTCAACACTTTCGCAAATGCATTTTTACTTTCGCAAATGGGCCTGTTACTTTCGCAAATCGGCCATTTTGTTTTCAGTTGGTGATCAGAAAAATGGTTGGCATTTAAATTTGGGACCCTCTAGCAACCTAATTTTTTGTATTCACCTAGTTGGGCCCTGAGGATGCTTGCCATTTCTTTATTTTGGTAAAACACCCCAGAAATATGTTTTTCAAATTTCTGGAAAAAGTACTTTCGCAAATTACTTTCATGCTCATGAAAGTGTCGCAAATTTTTGCGAAAGCTTTCGCAAATTGCGACAGTAATTTTCTAGTCTGTGGGAAAATGACAGCAATTCTTTGGCACTGCACTGCAAAATAACCTTTGGGAGTTTTGGGCTGAAATTTGGAGGGAACGCAGCCGACATCTCATGGATGTGCCTTTCAGTGTTGTATTGAAAAAATATTACATGGCGGCAAAGTTATGGCACTCCAAAGTTGACAGTTTTTCCCATAGGATAACATACGGCCAAGCATTACAGGAATCCTTTGGCACCCTGCTGCAAAATAACGGTTTGGTCTTTTTCCTGAAATTTGAGGGAAGACAGCCAACAGTACACAGATGTGCCTTTCAGTAGTTTGGTGAAAAATATCACATGGCGGCAAAGTTACGGCACTCCAAAATTGACGTTTTTCCCATAGGATAACATTCTGACGCCGACACTAACAGAAATCATTTGGAGCCCTGCTGCAAAATAACGGTTTGAGTCTTTTTCCTGAAATTTGGAGGAAGACAGCCAACAGCCCACAGATGTGCCTTTCAGTAGTTTGGTGAAAAACATTACAGGGAGGCAAAGTTATGGTGCTCCGAACTTTCCTTTTTTTCCCATAGGATAACATTACGGCATTTGCCGCGCCTTTCAGGGTCCGTATCTCGGAAATGGTGCGAGATACGGACTTTTAGTCGGAAAATGTCTTAGCCCCCTAACAGGGCTGAGATTCAAATTAGCCAGGACAGTTGTAAATAATATGACTTTTAAATTTTTTTTCTACGTCGTACAGTTCCTGAGATATAATGTATTTAGTATTCCAAGATTTCATTTTCTGCGCCGATACTCATTATTTTGCATACATTATTTGTACTCACTGTCTTTCTCAATGCGGGTTTAGGGAAAACCAGCCTGTCGCTTACATTACTGTTACTGTTGCCCTTTCAAACGCGGATCCGTACCAATTTCACTTACCATTGGCCGTCCTCGCCACCGTATCGTTATCCTTTGCGTTTTCATTTGCGCTTGCATTTCTGTTATTTTTTGCCATTTCTGTCTATAGTACTGTTTATCTTACTGTTTCACTTTACATCACCATGCCCATTGACATTTCTGTTTGCAGGCACCATGTTACTATGTGACAACACATCTCGTGGCAGACCATTCCCGTCTACGCCACCATGTCCGTTACCCTTTCTGTTCTCATTCGTGCTTGTGTTACCATGTGCGCCACTGTTAGCATTTCTGTTTGCGTTGCTGTCCCTGTTAGTATGCCACAACACATCATGTGGCGGAGCGTGGGGCCCTTGCCGCTGCATTACATTCACTATTTCTTGTTATCATTCTCAAAAAGAAGGGAAATTAGAGGCAAAAAACTCTGTTTAATGCATTAGTTAGGGTTGTTCCACAGCGACAAAAGTGAGGAAATTTGCTGTTAGGGTGGAAACCCCTTGGACCCCCGCCCACCCCCAACCGGCATTGGGGTGCGATTGGGATCGTGGGTCCTAACTCTCACCCCATTCTCCTATACTTCTGCTGCTTTACATGTCATGGGGTGAGAATTAGGCTGATAATCCTAATGCACACCCCAATGCCGATTGGAGGGTGGGCGGGGTCCAAGGGGTTTTCAACCCTAACAGCTAATTTCACTTTTGTCGCTGTGGAACAACCCTAACTAATGCATTAAACGGAGTTTTTTGCCTCTAATATATATATATATATGTATGTATGTAAATCTGTTTTATTTTTCTCTTACAGGTTATCAAGTCCTACTTTTGTTGTGTACATTTCAGCTTGCTGCTGACATTTTGCTCTACGAAAACTAGTGTCAAGCCATGAAAGGTAAGTATTTTTTTTGGGGGGGGGTGCATCATTTGAAAACAAGTTTCAATAATGGTTTTGTCTTCTTTGCAGGTTTTCTGTGTATCCTCCAGATTCACACAAGTTGCATGTGTTCTTGTGTTCTGATTTGAAGAAAGCACCGATGGCAGCACACAGCACTTAAATGTTATCTGCAAAAAGATGAAGAAGAATTTATTCAGACTTCATTGCACTAAAACATTCTGTTACAAGTGCGTTACAAGTGTGGCTGTACCTGTCTGTTATATCCAGCTTAAAATACCGAGCTATTAGTAAGCCACTACAACATCAACTAACAAGTTTAGTGTGTGTGACATGCACTGGCACACTGTATTAAATTAAGTCACATTGACATGTTGTCATGATGATCAGGATAAAACTTAGTACAACCATGTCATGTTGAAGTAAGCCAGTGACAGATGAGATGTGAATGAAAATTGCATTATCTGGCCTGTATATCACCTTCGTTGTATGCTTTACACCAGCTTTGAAAAATGAAAGACAAAAAAGAACAGATGAAATAAGATTGATACTTACCTGAAAATGATATCTTTAGGTGGTTGTTCTGTGGTACTACAGCACTCTGAGTCCTGTCCTGTTACACTGTTTGTAAGTCGAACCTGTGGAAAAAAAAATTCACTTGCTGGTATCTGGTGACAAAGTCATCTATAAAATGGTTAAGGAAGCATTCACAC
This sequence comes from Neoceratodus forsteri, assembly GCA_016271365.2. NCBI lineage: Eukaryota > Metazoa > Chordata > Ceratodontiformes > Ceratodontidae > Neoceratodus > Neoceratodus forsteri. Next base: position 48,924,705 of record CM057450.1, on the reverse strand, counting down.
ATTTCTTGGAAAACCATAGTATAATGAATTAATACATACTCACTGTAAAATAATGATAATATGAAGAATGGTGGCTGTGGCTGGCTGAGCCTGCGGGTTCCTTCAGGGCAAGGGCACAGGTACACATTCCCTGTCTCTCACTCTCATCAAGACAGGTGGCTGTGGCTGGCTGTGGGATCATTCATTGGGCATTGGGCACAGGTACACATTCTCTGTCTCTTACTCTGATCAAGATGGGTGGCTGGATATGGTATGTTACAGTCTTCGAGTACTCAGGAGGAGGATATTTGTCATATAATTGGCATGATTTGCGTGGCTACAAAAACTGGACAGTTATACTTATGATGCTGCTGACTGTGTTTGCTAATGACAGCAGTGCGCATTCTGTTAACTGTACTTTCAAAATCTACCAATGGGAAGGTAAAATACAATAAGGGATCATTATTTGTGCATATCTATCCTATGGAATGAGAGTCAAGGACACTGTTTCTCTTTTATATAAAAAAAAGGTAACACTGCAGAAATGTGACGGCCATTAAACCCATTACACAATACCGGCACTATTATCCTCATCCTCCTGATCATTCTTTTCATTTCATTTTTATTGGTTATACTGGAAAGGCATGTGAGCATTTCTGCCCGTTTACACAAGCGTCCAGTTACATACAACAATCATGAGACATGACATAGGCTAAAACATTTAACTTACAGTGAGGGTTAATACAATGGTACGTAAAATCAGGATAATATAGACTAAAGGGCAAACCATGAACTAGCCTTGGTGAATTAACAAATACAAGGTGATGTTGAACATTCAGTGAAGGTTTGATAATAATATAACAGTGGGAAACAAAAGATTTAAGTGTAATCTAAAAACTAGCCTAGGTGGATTAACAATACCACAAGTGCTAGAAAGAGAAGGTAAGTGCCAGAGGTAGATAACCAGAGGGTGAGGGGAAAAGAGTGCAGAAGGGGAGCCAGATTAGGGCTGTGAGTAGGTGCAGGTGAGAGAGAAATGTCTCCTGATATTGTGTTTGAAGGCATTTGTGGAGGGAGAGAGTTTTAGTTCTGGAGGGAGAGAGTTGAAGAGCTTGGGTCCCATAAAGGAGAGTGTTTTCTAGCGAGTGTTGGTCCGGCAGAAAGGAACAGTGAAAGAGAGAGTGGCAGACAGTCCAGTGGTCCTGGTGGTGGCGGCTGTCTGGAAGAGAGAGGCGAGACAATCAGGGAGCAGTCCATGAGAGAGTTTGAAGAAGAAGGTGGCCATCTTGCAGTTGAGGTGGGCCTCAAGGGATGGCCAACTAGTGAGCTTATAAAGGTCACAGTGGTGTGTGAGTTTAGGGAGACCAGAGGCAAAGCAGATTGCTTTGTGGTAGGAGCTTCGAAGTCTGAAGAAATTTTTGATGGAGAGGAAGGGAAGGGAAACAAGTGAACCATAGTCAAAGACAGGAAGGAGGAAGCTGGAGACTAAGAGTGATTTGGATTCCCTGTTAAGGTAATGCTTGGTTCTGTGGAGGATACTGAGGTTTTGGTGGGCCTTTTAGATTGTGAGGCTAGTGTGAGCATTGAAATTGAAGTGGCTATCCAGGAGTAAGCCAAGTACTTGAATTCACTGACTCTTTCAATGGAGTTACCAAGGTTGTCATAGAGGGAGAGGCCAAAGCCAAGGGGCTTGAGGGGGCTGGAGAAAACCATGAACTTCATTTTTTTGGAGTTGAGTACAAGAAGTTTGGATGTGAACCAGGTGTGAAGTCTGCTGAAATTGAATTGGAGTTTGTTAATGAGAGCTTTGAGGTTTTTGTTCTGACAGAAAATGGCTGCATCATCAGCACAGAGAATGAATTTGGAAGAGGTGCAGATGTCAGGCAGGGAGTTAACGACCAGAGAGAAGAGGGCCCAGGACGGACCCTTGGGATGCCCAATGGTCAAAGAAGAAGCTACCCTCACAGTCTTCAAAGTCGGAATTGTGCCCACTTGGGAATTCTTTTTCCATGACTGAATAATCAACCTCAATGGTAGTCCATTTGAGGGTGCCACCAGGATGGTCTGCTTCACCCGCATCATGAGCACAACCATCATCATGATGGGGTTACAAACACAGATGTGGTAGTTCAACTTGGTATGTGACCTTGATTCATTTTATAAATGTCAGCATGCTGACATTTGTGAGTGAGAGGTTAGTGCAGCGGTCAAGCACTATTGCCCCAACAGAACTGAATACCCTTTCCATACTTACACTGGAGGGTGAGCTGGTGAGGTACTTCAGTGCTACTGAAGTCAGCTTTGGCCATTCATTGACCTTACCACTCCAGTACAGCAGAGGATCATCAAGTACTGACAGATGCATATTTTCTGCTGAATAGGCTTCAACCATTCTCTGTGCTGCATGATGAGTCATCCACTGGTTTACAGGCTTCATCGAGGTCACAGATTCTGACTTGTGACAAGGCACCACAAAGTGGATTGATGGCAACCTGTTTTGCTGACACCCTCTTGTCCCGCAGCCACCTTACTGGATGAGTTTAATCCACAATAACCTTCAATCTTGTTTTGATGCCGTTTGCCAAAATTTGCATGTGACTTCTGTGCCCCATAAACCAATCACACCAGCTGTCCAGTAAGGTTTTGGACCAGATCAGGCCCTCCCTCCAGTAGGATGCAATGCCATGTTTGTATTGTGGGTCCAGCATTGTTGCTATTCCAAATTCTGCACTTTGCTGAATAGTGGCGATGTGGTGATTGCGGTTGAATATTGTTAGCATGTGTTTAAGTAATTCACTGCTTGACCTATCTCCGGACACATCAAGGCTAGGCTGCAGATTCAACACAGTCTGTCTCAACACCCACAGCAGTGCAATGGCTTGACTAATGGATGCAGTGTCACCACTTGCTGCCTGTGTTTCATGTTCAAACGGCCTCAAAATTGATATAACTGAGCCCATGAGGTGCCATTGCTCCTTTGTTATAGACATTGATGCCCCTCAACTGTCATGACTAGTTTGCATTTCTAGGTATTCTGAGATGGCTTTGTACTGTTCATACAACTGCTCTGCCATGTAAAGTGCTGAGTTCTAGTGTGTGACAACGTCCAGCTTGAGGCAGTGCTGAGGGAGGCTGTTTTGAATCTGCAGCTGCCTAAATTGGTCACGGGCCTTTCCAGAGCATGCAAAGTATGAACATAAGAAATTTGCCAGCAGATAAAGACCTAGAGGTCTATTAAGTCTGCTCGAATGTGCAGTTAGCACCCCTTATTCTGCAGCTGCCCCTCCCTTCCACCCTTCCCCTCCATTGACACTCCCCTTGTCCTGTCCCATCCCCTTTTGAAGCAGTCCACTGTTCTACTGGATACCACTTCGGCAGGTAACGCATTCCACCCAGCTTCCACCCTCTCTGTAAAAAAGTGTCTCCTCATCTCCCTCCTGAACCTTCCTCCCTCTAGTCTCATATCATGGCCCCTAGTGTCCCTCCTCTCCCTTACTTTGAACAGCCCCTCTGTACCCATCTTGTTTATTTCTTTCATGTACTTAAAGGTTTCAATCATGTCCCCCCGTCCCTCCTCTCCTCCAGCGAGTACATGTTCAATTCCCTCAGCCTCCTCTCGTATGATAAGTCCCCCAGCCCCTGGATCATCTTTGTCACCCTGCGCTGCACCCCCTCCAGTAACTTATTGTCCCTCTTAAGATATGGGTGCCAGTACTGCATGCAGTACTCCAGGTGTGGTCTAACTAATGACCTATACAGTGGCAGAATCACCTCCTCCCTCCTCGAGGATCTACCCCTTGCAATGCAACCCAGTATTTTGTTGGCTTTTGCAGCTGCCTTCCTACATTGTGCCGAGTTATTAATTGACCCTGTAGTGAGCACCCCCAGAGCCTTCTCCTCCTTCTCTGTCTGGGCTAGCTGCACTCCCCCCCCCCAGCTGGTAACTCCTCCTTGGGTTCTTCATCCCAAAATCCAGCACCTTGTACTTTTTGGCATTAAACCCCAGTTGCCAGGTGTCTGACCAGGTTTCAAGCTTTGCCAGATCATCCTGCAACCCCTGCCATCCCCCTAGGTCATCCACCACTGCTCCTACCTTGGTATCATCAGCAAATAGACTGATCTTGCTCTTGATGTCCAATGATATGTCTGCAATGAATATCCCAAACAACACTGGTCCCAACACCGAGCCCTGTGGAACACCACTCATCACTACCCTTGGGTGTGAGCGCTCCCCACCCACCACCACCCTCTGTTGCCTTCCCTGAAGCCAGTTCCTTACCCATCTTACCAGCTTTGCACCCACCCCTGTGCCTTCTAACTTACTTCCCAGCCTTCCATGCGACACTGAGTTGAATGCCTTACTGAAGTCCAGATACAGAACATCCACTACATCGCCCCTGTCCAGTTACCTACTTACTCAGTCATAGAACTCCACCAGGTTGGTTTGGCAGTATCTGCCATGTATGAAACCATGCTGTCTGCTGTCCTGTAGTTCTTTGGACTCTAGGAGGGTCACCAGCCTCTCCTTCAGGACAGTCTCCATTAGCTTACCCACGATGGATGTTAGGCTCACCGGTCTGTAGTTCCCCAGTTCAAAGTGTGCACAGATGTGGTGTGCAACTGTCAGCATTTGCTTGATGTCAAAGTGCTGCAAAAACTCCTGTTCCACAAGATTTAAACAGTGAGCCATGCATTGAACCCTCACAAAACCACCATTGCTGATACATTTAATGACATTTGATCCATTGTCACTAGCTTTAAAGTCAGCTTTGAGGGACAGGAGGTTCAGCCACTCATCAATATCTGTCAGTAGCAAGTCTAGCATGATTTCACCTGTGTTGGACCCTGTAACACTGAGCATTGCAAGTGTTGCATGCTGTCTAATTCTCTGAAGGTTGCTACACTGACAGTTTGCCATATTACACTGCATTCCAATACCACCAGCACAGACAACCCCTGGCACCTGCGCCCAATGTGCAGTAAAACACAAATAGGAACTACCTGCAGATTGGCCACTTTTCCACAAATCCATACTTAAGTGAATGTATGATGAGGAGGAATGTTGAAGGGCATGTCTTATAGACTGTCACAGTCTGGTATAACTCAGAGACAGCACGGGTGGAAAAGAAGGTCCTGGGTGGGACTTTCCATTTGGGACAGGCGCATGCCACAAAATGCTGGAATCTGGAATTCTCCACAAAGGAGAAGGGCAAAAGGTGAATTGCCAGCACTTCCACAACAGCAGCATTCAATTCACGTAACACCACATGATTTGGTGGGTATTTCATATTCTGGGCAAAGAGAATGTGCAATGTGAGCTGCGTTGTTACCTATTTTGCACATGGCATGCAAAATGGCTCTGCTCTGCAAACTGCCATAGATGTGGTGTTTTTGCTGTGTGATGCTGAGCAATGCACAGGGGACAAGTCAACAAATGATGTTATTTTCCCTGTTTTAAGCACAGGGGTTGATGTTGTATTAGAAATACTGGGTGGACCACCGCCGCTGCTATGCTGACCACTATCTGACAATTCAAAATCCTCCTCCTCCTCCTCCTCATGCCTGTAGTAATCCCCAGGAGTAATTTCACCACTACTACAGTGATGGCTACTTCCATTCAAGGAAGGGGAGACCATGCTCAATAAGGTGGATGAGGGTGAAAGCCCCCCCACTATGGCATTAGCTCCCCTCAGGTGCCGAGTCCGCAGTGCCATGTGCATGCTCTTCAGATGTGTATGCTGGCCCCCGGTGCCCAGATGGCTAACCTTTTTACTGCACTTCACACATGCTTGGCAAAGCTGGCAGATTGCCACTGTTTCATCATTTCCTTCTTGTACAAAAAAATCCCAAACAAGGGATTTTGAAGCCCTACTTTTTACATGTACATGATGCTGCATGTTGGACTCTAGTTTTTTAGACACTGAAAGGGGGGTGTACTGCATGAACTCTGTTGCTGGGCAGACTTGGGCTCTACCTGACCATCACAGTCTATGGCTATTACAGGGTCATCATCATCAACAGGCACAGCTACATCACAACTTTGAGGAGGGGTTGATTTACTAACAGACTGTTTGCACACAGCCACCTTAACTTTCTTTTTCTCCGGTTCCCAATTGGGGTCACTGAATTCATCGTAATCATCATTCACATCCACATTTTCAGTTTGGATGCTGTCCTGTGGAGAACATGTTCCAGCCACAGCCTCATTATTATCATCCACTATTTTTCTTCAACATCTGAATCATCGGATGGCCAAGGAATAACCACAACAGCAATGGAAACATTACATTGTGACTGTGAGTCAATGTCAAGATTAGAATCAGGTTCAACTACTGTGGGTACGGGTACGTGTATGGGGGTGTGACATCAACTACAGTCTGACTCACATCTTTAGAATCCACAGTATTTTGGCAGCCTGTTAATTTGTCACAGGTTGAACTTGGTCCAATAATCATGCCATCAGCAATTTCACTACCACCGGCAGTGGAGACGGACACAACAACATCTCCAACCATCATTGAAGCAACTGATTGCACTGTGAAAAATATACTGGGAGAAATCCCTTTACTGCCATCAACTATGCTCTTATGCTGCATACTACCACTCCCATGACCTCGACCACTCTTGCCACTAGCAGCAGTGCCATAGCCAGAAATGTCTTTGCATGCACGGCTCTTTGCAGGCATTTTTTTGGATTACACACACAATTAGCAACAAATTTAGATTTCTGAACTTTGGGCTGTATGGGAAGCCAAAAAACAACAACTATGGCTTACAGATGGAGACTGGGCCCTAAACAGATGCAGACACATAGACAGATGGAGACTGCACACTCAAAAGATGCAGCCAGACAGGCGCAACAATACCTTAACCAGTGGTCACACAAATAAAAACAAGCATTTGTCAATGCCGAATGTTTGCTTGCTGGCATTGACAGTGGTAGTGTAGAAGTTACAGAGCTGCGTAATAGGAATGGCAGTGAAGTATTGAACTGAAGCCAACCCCACCACCACCCTGCAGAGAGTGACAGGCATTGGTGTGTGCCTTTGGGTTTTCAGGCATAACGGCCATGCCATTTCACCACACCCCACCCTGCAGACACTGACAAGTGTCACGGTGTTCCTTGGGGTCTTTGTCCCTTAAGCGCACCCCATTCCATTAGGAAATACGGTGAGATGGATGCGATATAGGAGAATGGGGTGAACTTTGGGGCCAAAGAGTCCAAGGCATATCTCGATGCCTCTCACTGGCTGCAGGGTGTGGAATGGTATAAGCATTACAGGCAAGAATCCCAAGTCACACCCCTGATGCCTGTCATTCTCTACAGGGTTGGGCGTTATGGTTGGAAACCCTAATACCTCAGGCATTCGTTGGTATTTTCACTCCAAATTTTCAACATGTTTGTTTTGTGACCCCACCTCATGAACAGAGGGAATATCAGTTTGTTAGCCGAAAACTGCTTATGCACAGTGACTACGGCATTTAGCACCACAGGTGCAAAAAACATTCTGAACAGGATGTAAAAAATGACAGCTGTACTGTTCATGGGGAGGTGTAAAAAATGGCAATGTTGCAAATCTGCAGTAAAAATATTTAAAAAAATGGTGAAGTGACGAGCGTACATAGAAACTGTGCAATGCACACCCGTAATATAATTAGGTTGGGGATTTTTTACAGCAGATTGTCAACTCAGGCATTTTGGTGCCTCCGATCATGAACAGTGTCACTGTGCTTTTCTTTATCTGTCCCAAACAATGATTTCCCACACAGCGACCACGCATCTCTGCGCTGAAAGCGTGAAAACACACTTCGGCCATGTTGTGAAAAATGACAGCTGTACTGTTCATAAGGAAGTGTGGAAAAATGCCACTGGTGAAAATCTGGACTGAAAATATTACAAAGTCATGAACTTACGAGGGTGCGTGGAAACTGCGCAATGCTCACTCATAACACAGTCATTTTATGGACATTTGTCACCAAATTTTCAACATAGCTATTTTAAGACCTCTGCTCATGGACAGTGTAACTGTGATTTTCATAATCTGCCCCAATCATTGCTTTCGCACACCAACAGCACCATTGTGTGCTACATGTGCGAAAACACATTTTGGGCAACATATGAAAAATAGCAGCTGTACTGTTCATAAGGAAGTGTAATAAAATGGCAATGTTGAAAATCTGGAGTGAAAATATTAAATTCGCAAACTTACGAGCATGCATAGGAACTGCGCAACGCACGCTTGTAAAACAGTCATTTTTAGGAATTTTTTCACCAAATTTTCAACATAGCCATTTTAAGACCTCTGCTCATGAACAGTGTCTCTATGATTTTCTTAATGTGTCCCATACATTGATTTCGCACATCGACTGTGCCATTGTGCGCTACATGGGTGGAAACACATTTTGGGTGAGATGTGAAAAATGACAGCTGTACTGCTCATAAGGAGGTGTGGTAAAATGGCAATGTTGAAAATCTGGAGTGAAAATATTGAAAATTTGCGAACTTACGAGCGTGAGTAGGAACTGTACAATGCACGCTCGTAAAACAGTCATTTTTTGGAATTTTTCACTAAATTTAACATAGCCATTTTAAGACCTCTGCTCATGAACAATGTCACTGTGATTTTCTTAATGTGTCCGAGACATTGATTTCGCACACTGACTGCACCATTGTGCGCTATGTAAGCGAGAAACACGCTTTGGGTGAGATGTGAAAAATAACAGCTGTACTGCTCATAAGAAGGTGTGGTAAAATGGCAATGTTGAAAATCTGGAGTGAAAATATTGAAATTTTGCAAACTTACGAGCGTGTGTAGAAACTGTGCAACGCACGGTCGTAAAACAGTCATTTTAAGGAATTTTTCCACCAAATTTTCAGAATAGTCTTTTTGAGAGCCCACCTTATGAACACTGGCAGTGTCATTTCATTACTCATTCCAGAAAGGTGATTCGCGCAGTGGCTGCAAAATCACCCTTCGGGCCCGAGTAATGCCATGACAGTGCAAGAATTCATGAGGAGGGGTCCCAAAAACCCCATGTTGAAAATTTGGTGCAAAAATTCCAAAAAATGCCTGAGATATGCAATAAAGTTGAAAAAACCCTATCTATCCCATTATACAGCTTACCGGCATTTCCTCAGTTCACGGTCGGCTTTGAAGAGTGCAGACGTGTTCCCGGTCCACCGAAGATCGTCACGCAGAGCTCCGGAGGTAAGTATGGGGTGAGGGGTGTGGGGAGGCAGGGTGCGCAGTGGGTGGGTGCAGGTTGTGGGGGCAGGGAGACCGCGTGGGACCGTTTTTGCTTTTCAGGGTTTTTCTTTACAAAGACAGACGGGGCGTTTGCCACGCTGGGGTGGGCTCCCAGCGTGGCACAGATAGCTGAGGAGGCGTGAAGTCGATGGGGATTGGGCACCCCGTCGGCCATAGCATCAGTTGTCATGCTGGGGTGGGCTCCCAGCATGGCACCCAGTACTCGGGGACAGTGGAGCCGACAGGGGATTGGGCACCCTGTCAGCTATCTGATAACTTGCCATGCTGGGGTGGGCACCCAGCATGGCATTTGAAAGGCTTTGGGTGGGGAATGCAGCACAGCAGATGGGGATTGGCATCCCGTCAGCCATAGAGTTTATTGTGGAGGCGCACCAGTATGCGTGGCATGCGCGCTAGTGTGTGTGTGTGTAGGGAGCTGCGCATGAGCAGGCGATATCTTATCGCTACTCACTGGAAGCGAGTCTCCCCTTTCAACTGTATGCCATTGCATTTTGGAGCTTGTCATAGACAGCTCCAGCATGCATTAGCGACAGGGGTCACCATGCAAACACACTGACTGAATTGGAAGAGGGTGACACATCTCCAAAACTCGGATGATGGCACTATGTTTCTTGCACATGCGTGCAAGCAAACATAAAAATGAAAAATAATACCTTTAGGGGGTGGGAGCTGCAGTACCAGTCCACTAAGTGGATTGAATGAAGCAGTAAAAAATACATCAGATAGATAAGAGACTCAGGAGTGCTGCGATTACAGTGTAGCACAATAAATTGTGTCTGACTTGACAGAATGCACACATGCACACACGCACTACAGATAATGTGGAAAAAATGTAACAGTTCAGTATATTATCAACAAATCTTTTAAACCAACTGAAAAAATCCTCTGCACAACAGCAAACAGCAAATAATTATCAAAAAGTTCTATAAGTATTACTGTGGGAACATGACCACACAAATACTAACACACTAGATACCCAACAAGTTAGAAAGACTGCCTTTCTCACTGTGAATCTCCCTTCACCACAGATACCTTCCCCCCGAAGCACACTTCTACAGTGTCTGTCAGTACAGAGACTGAATGGGCTAAATTAACATTCAATATGCACACAAAATCAATAAACACTTAATGATCACAACACACAATGGTTTCCTGCAATTGATGTACTAAATTTTGACACAATATTTTGTGGCAAAAAGGTTTTTAGAGAGTTTGAATCTCAGAGCTCTGAGATCAAACTGTCTTCAGCTTTCCACTACACACACTACGCTGAACTGAGGCTGTGCAAGACAATATACAGCCCATGTGACCTGCCATCCCATGAATCAATGCAAAATGCACCTTAGAGAGCATTAACAAGGTGGAATTAACTTGAAGCCATTCAAATCAATTGCCCTTCACTTTAAAAATAAGGGGGAAGTCTTACAAAAAGCAAAGTTATCACAAAGTCTGTTACTACCAATGAGAGTTCACGTCCAATAAGTAAGGCAAAGTAATATGCTTTGCAATGCGGAATGCTACACGAATTCAGCGTTTATACACAAAATACTCCATGTAGTGACGTTTGGGGACTTGCCCACCACTAATCCTTATTCACCCAGTCCTGGATGTGACCAAAATCAGTATTTTCTGTTAATACTTTTTATTAGTTTCATCAATAAGGTGAAAACAGTTAAGCTTCAGAACCATAGTAATTCTTCTGTACCAACTTACATATAATGGCATATTCTGGACTATGGATTAAACACAGCACATATAATATCTTGTGAGAGAGTGGTACAAGCAAGGCTTAACATCTCAACAATATTTCATTATACATAGATATACGAATATATAATTGCTTACAATGTTTGCCATAGGGTAATTCTAAAGGAGTGAGCCTCTATAGTCCTTTATTTTGTCTTAAAGATATAGCTAGTATGTATTAAGGGGAGCATGAACCTCTAGTACATCTAAATTGAGGCAGTCTCTCACCAGGAGAGTAAACTGGTTCTTACCTTAATCTAATCAAAACAGAAAGAGAACAAAACTTTCGCAGGTAGCATTTACTCATTTGTTAGAATTGTTTGAAAGACTAAAGGAGCTGAATATGTATACCCTTGAGGAAAGAAGGGCGAGAGGGGACATGATAGAAACTTTCAAGTACCTCAAGGGAATCAACAAAGTCCAAGAGGGTAGCATCTTTCAGAAAAAGAGATGTGCAAGAACAAGGGGGCACAATTTGAGGATAGAGGGGGAATGTCTCAGAGGTAATGTGAAGAAGTATTTTTTCATGGAGAGGGTTGTGGATGCATGGAACAGCCTTCCTGAGGAGGTTGTGGAGTCAAGAGCAGTGGGGGAATTCAAGAATGCATGGGACAGACATAAGGCAGTCCTAGTGGGGGGTAGGAGGATGTAAGCTATTGGTTAACTAGGATCTGCAGCTTATCTGTTAGGTAGGAAAATGGGCAGACTAGGTGGGCCAAGTGGTCCTTATCTGGTGTCAAATTATATGTTTCTATGTTAGAGATAACCATATGCAGGAGGTCTAGTACTATGTTTAAACCCAGGGTTTAGATTGCCAATCACTTGCCTTAAATTTGGATAATCACCTATTAGGGGTGACCCTTGGAGTTCAGCCTACCCCTGCTCGAGGGGAAAGAAAAGCCATATAGGGGCCCCAGCAGAGGTGATATTTGGACAGTGTGTTATTCACTATGTGAGATAAGCTGTCTAAATTAGCAATAAGGGCCATTGAGTTGTATAGCTCTGATATAGAGGGGATCTCTATAGATCTCCGATGGCAAAGAATTAAGCATTTAGCCTGAAGGCTAAGTATTGATAGCCATCAGGTCTGCAGCTTGGACAGCTTCAAGCCCTAAGGTATCAAACCCAGGATCCAGAGCACAAGGGATAATCTAATTGTAGCTCCCAATATTAGTTCAGCAAGGCCAGAAACTGCTATCCAAAAAGATGAGAGCTTTGGACAATTCCATAAGATATGGGCTAACTCACCAACCGGGACATCACACCTCCAGCATTGGTCCGTATCTACGAGGTGCATGTGATAAAGCATAGTCGGGTTGTGGTACCAATGAGAAAGTATTTTATGCTGTATTAGCTGGCTGCGAGCGTCGGGGAGATTTTTGTGGGCTACCCTCCAACATAATGACCATTGCTCCTTGGATATAGACTATTTGAGAGACTTTTCCCATCTAGCCTTGGCTGTATTAGACCCAGAGGGGAGATGTGACCTAAGGGCTGAATATATGCGGATAACTACTCCCTTCTTGACCAGAAGCCAGCTAGCGAGGGGTGTTGGGTTGCTCAGTCGCACCCCAGGAGGTTTTTTGAGATAAGTTTGCACACTACATAGTTGCAAATATTGCCAAAAGGTCTTGGATCCCAGATGGTATTGAGCATCTAATTCTTGAAAAGATTTCATATTTTACCCACCATCATCCCAAACCTGAGCTAATTTATAGATCCCCTTGTTTACCCATTCTTCTCAGGAAAGGGATTTCCCCTCTATCTTAAGGGCATCATTATGCCATATTGGCATTTCTGCCAATGGGTATGGATTAGCCTTTATTTTCTTATGGACTAAATACCATGCTAAGACAGAGGTCGATATAGTGGGATGATCCCGCAAGGCTTGGGGTAAAGTGGAATACAACAGGGCAGCCAGATTCCTCTGACCGGCCCTTTCTGACTCCATCTCCACTGACTGTGGATTATTGCCCCCTGATGGGAGAAACCATACCATAGTTTGTGCTGTGCAATATGCTAATTTATACCCTTCTATCTAAGGGAGGTTCCATCCTCCTTGTTTCCAGTGTGCACGTAATTTATTCCTGCTATATCTAGGTTTGGTCTTTTCCCACAGGAAACTAGGGAGCATCTTATCTATAGCTGTCACCCACAATGCCAGAAGCGCCAAAGGAATGTGCGATGAAGTATATAGGATCTTTGGGGCAACAACCATTTTAATGGCTGATATTTTCCCAGCAAATGTAAGATGTAATTTACACCACTGATCCAATTCAGTTCTAATGTCTGCAGTCAGGGGGTTTAAATTTAGCTCCCAGATCCTAGCTATATCTGTCTGTAGTTTGATACCTAAATACACTATCGAGTGAGCCACCCACTGAAACCCATACTGATCCACTGAGGACTTGGCACATCGTATATTAAGTGGTAACACCTGTTTTAGAGCGATTAAGGAGAGGGGGTATGGAAGCTGGAGCATCAGCCAGTGGCACAAGCAGGTCATCCGCATATAGAAAGGTAGAGTACACCTTTGCGCCAATGCGGAAACCTTTAATTTCAAATGAGGATCTCATGGCGATTGCTAAGGGTTCCAGTGCAAGTATAAAAAGTAGGGGTGAAAGAGCGCACCCCTGACTAGTTCCCCACCCCAAAGAGAAGGGAGCAGACAGTGTAGCATTTGTAGTACCCATGCCCAGAGTTGATTATACAGCGCAGCTATCCAAGCCCGAAAGTGGGGTCCACATCCCATAGCTTCCAGCACCTGCAACAGAAAATCCCATTAAAGGGAATCAAAAGCCTTCTCAAAATCTATTGCCACTGCTGCGGCAGGAGTTGTGCCTGCTTGGGCAAAAATCATAATGTTGATCATAGATCAGATGTGATCCCTATTGAGTCTCCCTGGGACAAAACCCACCTGGGAAGGATAGACCAGGGAGGTAAATAAGGGACTAAGTGGACTGGCCATAACTTTCGCAAATATTTTACTGTTGGAGTTTATCAGAGAAATTGGCCGATAACTAAAAGGTTTTGTAGGGTCTTTCCCTTTCTTAGGGGAAAATTGTAATGATCGCTTCTCTGAGTGAACTAGGAAAAGGAGCCAGAGCTTTTTGCTGAGTTAAAAAGGGTAGCCAGTAAAGGGGCAATTTGCAGAGCTACCATCCTCCAGAATTCAGTGGGAAAGCCATCTCCCTCTGGTGCTTTGCCTGTATTTAAGACCTTTAAAGCTATGGTCACTTCCAGAGAGGAAATAGGGGCTTCTAAGACCTCCGTCTGCTGTGAGGATAGTCGAGGGATAGGAAGTAGGTCGAGGAATCACCTTATCCTCATAGGGTCCATATCTCTCGAGGATGCATAAAGTTCTTTATTGAAATTCACCATTGTCTGATTTATACCTTCCTGAGTCACTTGTAGTGTTCCACCTGGGTCTCTAAGACCAGTAATATAGCTCTCCGCTCTCTGCTTGCATAATCTATATGCTAGTATTTTCCACCCTTTCTCACCTCCCACCCAATACCTGTGTTTTGAGTGTAAAATGGCTAGCTCTGCCTTCCGATCCAAGAGGCTATTAATATCTGAGCGAAGGCGGATCATTTCCAAATGGGAAGGGGAGGGTCTGGGGTCAAGTGGAGGAGGGGAGGGGAGAGGTTCTTACAAAACCCTCCAATACAGCCAGACATTGTTTAAGTCCTTTAAGTTGTTGCTCCCTTCTCCATCTGCAGGCGGCAGCATAGGCCATAATAGCTCCTCTAATCGTAACTTTCAGAGCTTCCCACAAGCATGCTGGGTCTGTCAGCTTGGGAGGATTATCTTGCAAAAACAATTTAACTTCTGTGGCCACCCAAACAGGAAAATCTGGATCCCTCAATAAGAGAGGGTCAAGTTTCCAGGTTCAAGTGGGTCTGATCTCTGAGCCCCACATTAACAGTAAACTGGACAGGAGCATGATTCAATATCACTATCGGGTGGATCTGGATGTCAAATTCTATGCCCTGCTGAAATGGTGAGATTAGCGAGTAATCCAAGCCGGAATAGGTTTTGTGAACTGGAGAAAAAAACGCTTATTCATTTTCTTGGGGGTGAAGGACTCTCCAAGCATCTCTTAGCCCCATATCAGCCATGAGCTGTTCTAGTGCCCTTCTTGCTTTGGGGTGTCTATCTGGAGTATTGGTATTCTTATAAATTCTCAGGTCTAGAGGAATATTAAGATCCCCCCCCGGACTACTGGTGTTTGATCCCCTGCTTGAGAGGAAAGGGACTGTGCCATGGCATGAAAACACTCCTGTATGTCCTCATTAGGGCCATACATATTAACTACCACAAAGGGCCCATGTTGTGTAATAAAAAGAGCCATTACCCATCTACCAAGATTATCCCACTTGGATTTAGCCAATGTCCAATGAAGAGATTTGTTCACAAGAATAGAGACTCCTCTCTTATGCATAGGAGCAGAGGAGGATATCACCAGGCCCACCCATGCCTTTTTAAGGCTATCATTATCTACATGCCAGAGTTTAGTCTCCTGGAGTAGAGCAACATCACTCTCAGCCTTTTTAAATGTGTCAAAACCTGTGAACGCTTTATTGGGGTGTTAAGCCTCCTCACGTTCCAGGTAATAAAATTTATGTCAGCCATAATCTTCCTTCTTCCTTATAATACTGAATCTGATCTTCCAACTATGAAATAGACACAAGGCTGAGAGAAAGAAGGGCTGCTTCCAGGATACCAAACCGCAGCCGATCAGCTTTAATTCCCTCCCTGCGATTTTAACTTGTAATCTGATACCTTGTGAAAAATAATTCAGTAACACTGCGTTTAACAGACAAACATAACATCCAAAACTATTTACATCAGGCCTAAACACGGCCAAAAGGAGGCCCCATGGAGTTTGGCCAGCAGCATGTACTGCAAGGCCACCATGCGCATCCCTAGGGGGTGTGCGATAAGGCAATGCCTTACTCTGCATTTTGAAAGAAGGATCACTGTCTATCAGCTATATGGGGAGGAACAGATTAGAATCTATCCAGGAGGAGTGTGCCTTGCAGGGCCACCATCAGCGGTACTTTGAAAATATCCAAATAACATAAGGAAGGAAGAGGGAATAATAATAATAAAAAAAAAAGAAAAGGGGGCAGAGGGAAAAACTGGGAGAAGGGAGATAATTTACATATAGAAGGATAGAAAAATAACAAAAAGGAAATCTTGGAAGGGGGGCAAACTAGTACACAAAATCTAAGTGCCCCCAAGAATTTAGGTAAAGAGAGAAAGCCAACAATTATCCCAAGTCCTTAATGTGACTGTGTCAGAAGAGGACCTTAAAGAGGCTTTATCAGTCTCCATACACTCAGAAGATCGATCGTTCTCTGCACCTGCCAAGAGAGGAATGGGGCTCATTCATGGGTTCATGGGAGAAGTCACGATATCCGCCCATGATTTATTCTGTCCAGCATCAGCGACTTTTCCGTTGCTTAGCTGCAATGTTGTATCCCCAGTGGCAACGTCTTGTGGATCTGGGCTGTCTGTTTGGAGCAGTGCATAAGGATTCGGGGTGAAGTACACTCGCAGGTCCATACTCGACTGAGCTTCATGCCTACGTTCAGGTTCAGGTCGAGGGCTCATCGAAGCCACCTGCACTCTAGAGTGCTGACATTTGGAGTGCCAGGTTGAGGGATGCCACTTCCATGATCTAGGAAACAGAACAGCCTCAAAATTTTGGACCTGCATAGTAGGAAATGCATCTGGTGCAGCCTGCGGGGTGTCGTCCAACTCTGTTGATTCCACTATCATCTGCAAAGCAGAATAAGCCCCTTGTGCTTGAAAGTCCTCTGGGTGTTGGGCTCTTAAGAAGTCCATCAAATTTTCAGGAGAAGCAAATGTCAGTGGTATTCCATTATGTATCATCCTCATAGTGGCTGGATAGCATAAAGAGAAGGAGTAGCCATGTGCATGAAGAATCTTCCTTGCCGAGCTATATTCTCTCTGGAGGTCTGATAATTCTTTCAAGTAATCCTGGAGGACATGTATTCTGTACGCCTGCCACATTATATTGCTAATGTCTCTGGCTGCTTTCACAATAGCCTCTTTTTGCCTGAAATCCAAGAATTTAGCCGGCAGCAGCCTAGGCCTTTGGCCCGGTTTGGGAGATGGGGCTAAGGAATGATGAGCTCGCTCTATCTGGGGCCTGAAATCCTCTGGGAGGCCTAACAATGTAGGAAGGGCATGCTGTAAGAAAGAGGCCGCATTATTTGTCTCAGCCCCTTCTGGGAAGCCGATGAACCTGAGATTGTTTTGCCGGCTCCTAGAAACATAGAAACATAGACTTTGACGGCAGATAAGGACCGCTTGGCTCATCTAGTCTGCCCATTTCCCTACCTACAGGATAGGCTGCAGATGCTAGTTAACCAACAGCCTATTTCTTCCTACCCCCCACAAGAATTGCCTTATGTCTGTCCCATGCATTCTTGAATTCTCCCACAGTTTTAGACCCCACAACCTCCTCAGGAAGGCTGTTCCATGCATCCACTACCCTCTCTGTGAAAAATACTTCCTCACATTGCCCTGAACGCCCCCCATCTTTAAATTGTGTCCCCTTGTTCTTGCATGTCTCTTTTTCTGAAAGATGCTACCCTCTTGGACTTTGTTGATTCCACTGAGGTACTTAAAAGTTTCTATCATGCCCCCCCCTTCTTTCCTCAAGGGTATACATATTAAGCTCCTTTAGTCTCGCCTCCTACGGCTTCTCTTGCAGACCCTGCACCATTTTAGTTGCCCTCCTCTGGACTGCCTCTATCCTGTCTATGTCCTTGCGGAGATGGGGTCTCCAAAACTGGACACAGTACTCCAGATGGGGTCTCACCAACTGTCTGTACAGAGGGATAACAACTTCCTGTTTTCTGCTGGTGATGCCTCTCCCTATGCATTCCAGTATACCCCCAGCCCTCCCTACCGCCTTCTCACATTGCTTGCTAATCCTAAGGTCATCTGATATGATTACCCCCAGGTCCCTTTCCTTTTTTGTTGTTGTTACTACCCCCCCCCCCACTGTGTAATCTTCCCCTGGATTCTTGTTTCCCAGGTGCATTATTTTGCACTTCTTTGCATTGAATCCTAGCTGCCATACTTCTGACCATTCCTCCAACCTTGACACAGGTATACATAGGCGTCGGCAAACGCCATAAAGACGGGGCCAAAACCAAATCCAAATAGTACTCACAAACTGTCCATGTAGGTCGGCACCTCGTAGCCATCCACTGTCAAATATAGATTCCACAAATGATGTGTCAGGATAAAAGCCTTTATTCCAAAATAGGCAGATCGGTCAGCAAACATACAAGACATAGGCTTGATACACCTAGCCCCTTCCCAAGAACCAAACGTTTTCGTGTCACAATTACGCTTTCTCAAGGCTCCAACCTTGCCAAGTCCCTTCTCATCCTTTCCACACCTCCTTATGTATTAACCCTGTTGCAGATCTTTGTGTCATCTGCAAAGAGGCATACTTTTCCCTCCAGTCCCTCTGCAATGTCACTTATAAAGACATTAAAAAGGACTGGACCCAGTACTGAACCCTGCGGTACCCCACTAGCAACCCCTTTTTCTTCAGAGTGGACTCCATTTACAATTACCTTCTGTGTCCTGTTGTTCAGCCAATGTTTTACCCAGGCTACCACCCTGGGACCCACTCCCAGGCTGGTTAATTTGACTATTTACCTTTTGTGTGGGACTGTGTCAAATGCCTTGCTAAAGTCTAGGTAGGCCATGTCCACAGCCCCTCCCTGGTCTACTACTTTGGTCACCCAGTCAAAGAAATCTATTAGATTCGTCTGGCATGACCTTCCCGCTGTGAACCCATGCTGCCTTGGGTCCTGTGCACCACTGGCCTCTAGGTACTCAACAATTCTTTCCTTCAGAAGTGACTCCATCACTTTCCCTACCACAGAGGTCAAACTGACAGGTCTGTAGTTTCCTGCCTCTGTCTTAGTCCCACTTTTGTGAAGGGGAATCACATCCGCCTTCCTCCAGTCCTTGGGTACCACTCCATCCTCCTATGATTTATTAAAAAGAGTAGTCAGTGGTTTCACTAGTTTCCCCCTTAATTCTTTTAGAATTCTGGGGTGAAGTCCATCAGGCCCCATTGCTTTGTCCACCTTCAGTTTTAGGAGTTCTTGCAGAACCCTTTCTTCTGTGAAAGGACTGGGATCGACCCCCCTATCAAGAGTGCTTCTGTTAATTGGATTAGGCACTTCCCCCTCCTCTTTTGTGAATACTGAGCAGAAATATTCATTCAGTATCCCTGCTTTTTCACTGTCCCCCTCTGCCCACCCACCGTTCATTCTATTCAGCCTTACTATCCCTCCCTTTGTCTTTCTACACTCTCTGATGTACCTGTAAAAGGTTTTATCCCCCTTCTTAACCGAGTTAGCTATCTTTTCCTCAGTTTGGGCCTTTGCTATTCTGACTTCTCTCCCTGCTTCCTTCTGCCTTAACTGGTACAGCTCTCTGTCTTGCTCCTTCTGTGTTTCCTTATACTTCCGGAATGCTATCTTTTTCTCCCTGACTTTCCCAGCCACCTCTTTTGAGAACCATAGTGGCTTTTTCTTTCATTTTGATTTGTTTATTTGCTTCACACAAAGGCTTGTTGCCTCTGTGATGGCAGTTTTGATGATTCCCCAGTGTTGCTCCACCCCTCCTTCTAGCCTGTTTGCTAGTGCTTTTCTGAAACACTCTCCCATCTTGCCAAAGTCAGCCCTCCTGAAGTCCAGTACCCTCACTTTTGTATGGCTTGACTCTGTAGCTGACTTTAACATGAACCACACTGTTTGATGGTCACTTGTTTTCAAGGTCATCGACCTTCTCCTGAAGTAAGTGAATCATTTTAGCTTGCTCCCGCATGTTAGCCAATAAGTCTTGCATGGTTCCATCTTGCGGTCCTAATGTCCGCTAGGTATGGAATAAGTGGATTTCGATCCTTTTCAGCACTTGGGTAGTCGCATTAGTATCAGTGGTGAGTTGCTCCATCTGTGTTAAGATTTGTGCAAACATCTGTTCCATACGGGAGTTTCCACACATCGCAGTAGCGTTGCAGGCCATGCCGAGAATCGGGCCCAAGTCTGTATCAGGAGAATGAGCATTAGTGTTCTGCAGTGAGCCATTTACAAAGATTTTAGCAGCTCTCTCATACACTTTTTTGGCACAGTTCGTTCACCCCTCTATAGCGTAGCTTAGATATCTGTATAGATTCCTAGTGTCGGGTTTCATCGGATTATTTTCTCCCTTAGCTGCAGAGCAGAGAAATTAGGCAGCCATCTCGTCCATGGTTGCCCCCCAAAATCAGTATTTAAAACTGGAGTTTATGTTGGCCAAATTGCAGGAACTATAGTAGATCAGAACATTTTCAGCTTACACCAGACTACTGCAGTGCAACAGGGACTTAGAAGGGTCATTAATGAAGAGAAAAAATAATAACGGTCTCAAATAAACCCTGTGGGACACCAGTTGATATCTTGGATGGGCTGCAGTAAGGGTTGTCAATTTTAACCTGTTAGCAACGACCAGTGAGTTAGTTCGTGAATCATGGAAAAGGTGCAGGACGGACCACAATGCAGGGACCTTACCAAGAACGATTTTATGATTCACAAGGTCCAAGGCCTTGGATTAATCAATAAATACTTCCCAAGTAGCCAAACCATTGTCCATACTAGAGACAATGTCATTTTTGAGGGTTTTTTTTTTGGGGGGTGGGGCAGTAGTGATTCTGGGACCCTTCTTAAAACCATGTTGGCAGTCAGAGAGAAGGGACAGTTTTGTTAAAATAGTCAGTTATCTGGAGGGGGACTATTCTGCCCAGGAGCTTGCTTAAAGCAGCAGTACTAGATAAAAAAAATTGAATATTTTGCAACGTTTTTTTCCCCCTGCTCTGTTGAGCACTTACCTGGTACTCTTTCTCATTTTTGCTGTACTATTACCCCATAATTTGCTCTATTTTTCTTTTGTTTTTGTTTACATTTCTCCCACCCATCACATTTAATTGGAACCCTCTGCTGCCAACCACGCATGTGCATGAATCTCAGTACTACACAGGGACAGTGGTAATGCACAGCACAGGGTCCCACAAAAGTAAACAAAATACATAATGCAACATGAGGGGGGAGCTCAGATGCAAATTAGGCAGCAGCCATATTTACTATGGATCCACAACAATGGAAATACATTTTAAATATCTTAAAAACTGAAGTTCACTATAAAAAAATATTAACAGATATGGAATCCAGAACTATGACTGCATGTTTCCAGCCAAAAAGCAGAATTTTGATGATCACTTCCCGATTATCCAGTACAACTGCTTTAAGGTAGAAAGAATAGCAACTGGATGGTAATTGCCCAATGAGCTAGGGTCACCTGATTTGAAAAGAGGTACAATGTTGGTGATTTTCCAAGCATCAGGAACAATACCAGATACAATGGACAAATCAAAGATTCAAATTACAGGGACCATAATTTCACTAACGGTGAGTCTCAGCAGCTTGGGATGGAGATCAATCAAAGCTGGCACTACAGTCCACCTTAATATCAATTAAATGTTTTCAACATCAGCAGGACTGACCAACTAAAAATCAAAATACTGGGGAAAGACCCTCTGGATGTAAAAAGGAGCCTCAGTTGATAGGGGGCCTGGGATACAGACCAGCTTCACTGGGATGAGAGTAGATAAATCAGAGAATTTACTGTTAAAGGCATTAGCAATCAGAGCAGGGTCGCTGTAACTTGAGCTCTCAATAACCAGATTTGTTTGGCAATGAACTTGGTCATGTCCCAGGAGGTGTTTTACACTGCCCTTGAATTTGCAGGGGTCTCTAATGGTATTTTTAAGCTGATTCTTTTAGGAGGCACTCTTACCAGACCAAACAGCCTTTTTGCAGGTGTTCTTCCATGGTCTGTACTCTAGCCTGCCAGAGTGAAAGACAATTGTCCTACATTTTTGCCAGCATTTGTCCCCGTACCTTTACCAGGGAGTTCTTTCAATAGCTACTGACTATGGCAACCTCTAAGATGCCTCTTGGGGGAACATGCTTACTTTGTAAAGCTAGAAAGATATCAAGGAAGTGTAACAAGGCTGCAGAAACACAATTGGTTGAATACAGGTAGAAGCAATTGATGCAAGACACGTTATATGTGAAATCATCACGATCTTACCTGGTGAGATCTTTGAAATGAACAATTTTAAGGGGGAGTTTTGGGGAGATGCTCACCCTAGATACAAAACATTGGTAAGTGATCACTGTTTGAATCTGTCAGGGTACCAGCAGTGATGAGCGTGTCCGGCTTCTTAGTGAGAGTCAATCAGCAAGGGATTAGGAACCAGTATTAGATACCCTAGTGGGAGAGGAGATAACCTGGGTGAGACTGAACTTTGTTAAGCTGGACCCGATAGTTTTATAAGAATTGCCAATCCAGTCAATATTTAAGTCATCCAAAAGGATGGATTCCTTACTCCAAACATTGGGAGAAGCTGAGTCCAGTAGAGAGGTGAGTCCAGCTAGGCTACCACAGTGAAGGTTGTATACAAAAATAATGTGAATTTTCTTAACTTGACTGAGTAGCAAGATGGAGTGAATGTATTCACATTGAGGGTTTGGGGAGACACCCTTCGGGTTAGGATAACCCTTGTAGTATAACACCACTCCACCTACATGTAGAGATGTTGTGAAATAAAATGTTGCCAGCAGAATTGCCACGAAATCAGCAATTTCACTGTGTGAAATATTTTGCAGAATTCCGCCATTCCATGAAATATTTCACAGGGTGTGAACTTACAAAATGTTGCCACAAAATTTCATCTGAAAATGGCAAAATTTCACCCGCAAGAAGTGATTTTTGCCATTCCGCGGACAGAATTTCACAACTTTTGGGCGAAATTTTGCATTTCGCAGCCGCAAAATATTTCACATAATGAAATTTCTTAATTTTGCACAAGACTGCCTACACATTTTTAGGAGCTCCTACCACAATGCAGAAAATTATAACCAGGCAGACAAGCCACATCAGGCATAGTAAGCTTGAGCCAGGTTAAGTAATCGCAAGGACATCAGGCTTATACATAGAGACCAAAGCATCAAGATCAGGATTATAAGCCACTAGGCTACAAACATTGATGTGAGCAATCTCTAAGCCGGACTGAGTTCCGCAAAGGAGGGTTAATGGATGAGAAGGCAGAGGAGGGCCAGGATTTACTTCAACATCGCATGACAGGTAATGTTTGGGAGAGATAGGAAAGAAGACTAGTAACAAATATGGCGTTAATAGGAGTAAGACATATGAGGTAGTGGCAAGTGCATTTTGTGAGATACAGCATCAGTTTTCTGGAAAAGAGAAGGGATGAAATTATTACCTTTGAAGGAGGAGGAGATATTAGGAGATTTAGAAAGAAGAAGTTTATTAGACGTTTCGGAAAAATCCTTCTTCAGTGACACACTGTATGTAGTCATAGTCTTATAATTTCCCATCTCGGGTTCATGGGTCAGTACTTAAAAAAAACATATCGAAAGTCCTTGAACCCAGGATGGGAAAGTGTATGGCTGTGACCATATACAGCGTGTCACTGAAGAAGGATTTTTCCCAATTTTTGATAAACACTGGTCTGTACCATTAATAATAAATTCTCTTGATTTATTATTCAGACAACTAGTTGTATATTTTATGCTGGGTGAGTTGATCCATTTTGTGCCAATCTGTTTACACATTATTTTTGCCTTGATTGGACACAGGACTACTCCCTTTAAAAAAAAACTTTTCTTTTAAACGAGGTTGGCTGTGCTGGAACACACTCTTTGAGTTGATACATACCCACTGCCATGATAGCAGTAACTCATTCTCAAGGATGATGTCATATAGTAAGTGAACTATAAAACAGGACTTCGAAGACACCCCCACTACCCCCTAACAATGCTCTTGAGAGTGAAGCATCAGCCAATTGGGTGGCTACTAGTAGTTGTAGCATTTGGCTCATGAGATTTTTGCACTTGTTTACCTGGTTACCAAAAACATAAATAAATAAAAATAAATACATTTTTAAGAAAAATATAAAGCTACACACTTGATTGTCATTGAAATGTGGGTTGAAAAAAATAATGTTATGCTTTGTACACACACTGATATTTGTAGTGTTATTGTCTGTTTTTTTTTTTTTTGAGTCACTGGTCAGTTTTCAAGTGCATTCTTTTGCATTTACTCCCACTGTTTGTTGTACGGCTAGCAACACCAGGACACACCAAGGCTCATTATCATAAGCACAGTTTTGCTTTTTTGTTTCTCCAACTGATGTTACAATTGCTGTTCTGTGACTTTACAGTTTGTTACCTAGATAAGCACTATGATGTCATGAACAAAGGTACTGTGAGGTGAGGGGCCAGGCAAATGGTTTATACACACATGTCTTGTATTGGCTACCAATATGTATTCTTCCTGGTCTCCAGTAGGTCTCTGGTGGCACTATACAGAAGGTAGGGAATTTATTTATTTATTTAAGAGTTTTACCTGGAAAGGTATACTGAGCGGATTACCACTCGATTCCAGATGCATCATGGGGCCAATACAAAATACACATTGTGAAGCATAAAATATAACAAGGTGAGATAATAGGTACAGGCAAGTTAACAGCAGGTTACAACTCAATACATGGTATAATACGGTGCAGGAATACAAAATAACATTGTGAACTAGGGGCAGACTAGGTAGGCCAAGTGGTCCTTATCTGCAGACAGTTTTTATGTTTCTATTCTAAACTCTAAAACCTTGACAAGAAAAATTAGAAATTAGAAATGTATTATATAGTAAATTGTAATAGCTAAAACATCATGCTTATGAAAGTACATACTGAAGTGAGTGCCTGCTCTTTAATGTAGCTCCTTTCTGGTACTTTTAAAATACACCCATGCCATACTATATAATGTTGTAATGAATCCTTGCAGAAAACAGGGGTACATAGACCCCAAGAAAGAATCTATTCCTAATGTAAGAATTTTGTATAAAAATCTTGAGAACACAGAAGGAAAATGGCACTGTAGGGACAGCCTTTTCTGCCTCAACCCATCCAACATACAGCTCAACCACTGATATAAAGCTCATTGATTAAAAAGATTGTTTACGCCATAGAACTGTCATGTGCACTCATTTCTGATGAGGTTGAAGATGTTATTGAGTTAAACGTTCCCTGGAGATGCTACAGTAACCATTCAGAAACCATCCTTGCTGTCATTATATCATATCTCCAGGCAAGAAATGCTACCTCATCAGCAGTATCTAAGCAAGGGAATAAAATTAACATGGGTTGTGACAGTGACCTAAGGGAATACTACTGTGAAACAAAATGTCCAAGTAGCCAAAGAGATTACAAAGTTTATGTACATAGAAATTCACCAACAAAGAAGGCCTTTCAGTCTATCTAGTCTACCTGATGTGGAGCTACATGCACATTAGGGTTTCATGTCGTCCCGCCCCACTCCCCAGTCATCTGTACTAGTCCCCTTACCTTATCCCACCCCTTCCTAAAGCTCCCCATGGTTTTTCAGCTAACAATCTCCTCTGGCAGCTTGTTCCACCCTTCCAGAACCTTCTCGGATAAATATTTCCTGATGTCACTCAGGAATATACCCCCTGTCAATCTGCAGCCATTTCATCTCATATTCTTATTACTGGGCTGAAATAATGCAGTTGCATCGACTCTATTCCTATCCTTCAGGCATTTAACAGTCTTGATCATATCCTCCTGCCTCTTATTCTCCAGTGAGTGTATATATTCAGGCTTTTCTGCCTCTGCTTGTATAGGTACCCTTGTAGCCCCTGACTCATCTTGGTGGCATTCTGGTTTATGTCGTTCCTGAGGTAGAGGTTCCAAAATTGGACACAGTATTCCAGGAGTGGTTGCACCAAGAATCTTTATCAAGACAGTATAACCTCCTTCCTTCTGCTTGTGAACCACCTGCCTATGCAACCCAACATCATGTTTGCCTTAACCTATTGCTTTACAGCACTGTGCATAGGACTTCAGGGAACTTGTAATTTCTATCCTTAGATCTTTCTCTGTCACTGTAAAGGTCAGCCCATCAACCTGTACTCAGCCCCAGGGTTCTTTCTTCCCACATGCATGACCTTGAACTTCTTGACATTGGCGTCCAGCTGCCAGATCTCAGACCAACTCGTTAGCATTTCCAGAACTTCTGTCATGCCTCTGATCCTCTCTTCTGTGTTAACACTAACACAAAGCTTGGTGTGTGCAAAAGGACACATTTTTCTCTTGTTGTCATCCCCTATATCACCCATGAATATGTTAAACAGCACTGGTTTGAGAACTGAGCCCTGCAGTACCTCACCTGTGACTTCCCTCAACCTCTATTGTTCCCTCAACCACTAATCTCTGTGTTCTCCTTCCTAATCAAATTCTCATCCATCAGGTCAACTTGTCCCCTACCCCAAGGTCATCCAACATCTTGATCAATATTTTTAAGGGAGACCACGTCAAATGCCCTCCCAAAGTCAATGTACAGCATGTCCACTGTCTAGCCACTATCCACTGCCTTCTTAACCCAGTCAAAGAAGTTTATCAGATTATTTTAGCATGGCCTCCTGCCACTAAGCCATGTTGTTTGCCATCCTACAGCCCACTAGCCTCATGAAATTATACCAACCTTTCTTTAAAAAGGATTTCCATCTGCATGATCCATTCAAGGTCAGGTTTCCTGGCTCAAGCCTGTAGTTTTCTGGCTCATCTTTGACACCATGTTTTTGTATGGGTACAACATCCAAAGTCCTCCACTCTATGTATCCCACAAGGATCAAGGTAGCTGTTAAACAGGTCAGCTAATGGAGCCACCAGAAGCTGTGCCAGTTCCCTTGGCACCATGGGGTACATTTCATCTGGGCTGGAAGATTTATCCACTTCCAGGGCTAGCAGTCCCTTTAGGATCCTGTCTGTGGCAATAGATTCTGCACACATCCTTGTTGTCCCCTCCTTCCCCATGCCTACCCTTCACTGCAGTAGTGGTCCTTCCTTCTATTTCGTTATTACAAAGCAGGACTATTAATTTAATACTTCTGTTTTTCCTTTGCTATCTTCAACCCACTTCTCCACTGGCTGCACTGAGTTTTTCCAGGTACTGCACTCTCCTCCTTCTTTTTCCCTCTCCCCAATATTTCTCTAGAAGCTACCTTTCTCTCTCACTGCTCTCATTACCTCTTCCATGTACCAAAGAGGCTTATTTTAGTTTGTTTTCTTCCTTTTCTGCTTGAGACAGGTGTTTGCAGCTTCCTAGAGACCATTTTAATGATTCATTCATTCACCTCCAGTCCCTCTGCACCCTGGAACCAGGAGAAACGCTCACCTAACTAAATCCTCATTGCACCGAAGTAAGCCTTCCTTAAATAAAGAACACACATGTTCATGTTCAGGAGTTCTTTTTCCATGTCCAGTTGAAACCACACTGAAATGCAATCTCTATTAACCAGAACTCAGCTATATTACTGATGTCCCTAACATACTTGCAGACTGACCCAGGTCCTGAATTGCCTGATCCTTTGTTGACTCTCTAACTCCCTGGATCAAGAAATCATCCTAGAATGCATCCAGAAGTGATTGGTTTCTGCTGCTGCTGGTCTTAGGGATACCCCAGTCTATGTCAATCAGATTGAAGTCTCTCATTTCAAAACAACCCTTCCTTGT
Organism: Neoceratodus forsteri; assembly: GCA_016271365.2. Lineage (NCBI taxonomy): Eukaryota > Metazoa > Chordata > Ceratodontiformes > Ceratodontidae > Neoceratodus > Neoceratodus forsteri. The sequence goes on along the minus strand of CM057450.1, from coordinate 48,896,997 downwards.
ATAACCACCTTCCTGACCTCACTTTTCAGCTCCCTGTCTATCCTTTCACTTTGATTTGGAGGTCTATAGACCACCTTTTCTTCACTTTTTCCTCCCTCCCTCCCCTAGCTGGCCTTCCTTCCCGTTGAACTTCCCAGCCCCAGAACCCAACTTCTTCCTGGTCTTACCTCTGATTTAGCCCCAACAGTTTGCCTTCTGTGGTGGGATGGTGGGCAGTCCCTTGAAATTCTGAGCAACAGATCCTGATCTGGGAAGTGCCTGGGTCACTGGTGCAGGGTTTGTGGAGGTTGACAAGCTTCGTGCCAGCAAGGATGTTTTGCGTTTTCCATGTTTCCTGCTCTTGTTGCACCATTTTATCCCTTTGTAGGGATGCCACCATTGGGACTATATACTCAAAATGATCATGTGTTGGCACACTCACATGATATGTAGTGGGATGAGTCCCTGCCCCCACCCTGGGACCTGCACACCCTACCATCTGCCTTTTTGCAGATGGTAGTGCTGCAGTGGGATGTGGCACCCTTATACCTGGGAGGAGGAGAGCATCCTCTGGGACACTCCACCATCCCCCCCAGCTGCCCCCCATGACGCAGGCTTGTTCCCAAACCAGGATAACAGGGCATCAAAAGCAGCAGTACTACCACGCGCCAACAGAACAGCTGTATAGACCACCCTAACTTCATCTTTTTCTCTGTTTTAGTCCAGATATGAACCCAACAGGACTCCATGCTGTCACTGTCCATTTCCTAACCTGTGGCTAATATATCCTCTCTTATGTACAGTATTGGGCAACCCTTCCAGATTTTCCCCTTGATTTAGCCTTTCTTTTGAGGGAAAACTCTGGGATGTTGAGTTCGCAGTCATGGTTTGGGGATGGATAGGTCTCCATAACTGCCATGAGGTTTAAGTGATCTTCCATCACTAGGGTCTGGAGGTCCTTTCATGTAGTTCCCAGGTTCCTGGCATTGAATAAAATAACCTTCCAAGATGCCTGTTGTCCTTCCTCTCCTCATTTCCTACCTCTGTGACTTTCCTGTATGCATGACCACTAATCGGATATATTCTGTGCCTGAAACACTTGATCCTGCCCATTCTTTTGCCCAGGCCCCTCCTTGCCCCCTTCCCTTCACCGGTATATTTCCTCCTGATCTGAACTTGTCCCCCTCCTTCATTGCATTCACTCTTCTTCCTCAAAGACCTCCCGCCCATAGTGCATCAACCTGGTGGGTGCTACCACCCCCTGCTCTTCTGCTCGAGATTGTTTAGGGTCTCATGCCCTGCTGATACCCCCACCCGTAGTTTAAACACTGTGTTATATATGTACCCATTCTATCCCTTATGGCCCTAGTTCCACCTACTAAGGTGCAACTGATCTCTGGTGTATAGGGGTTTCTTTTATTGTCACCCAGCATTAATACTGTCTTGCTAACATTTGAACATATGAACATATTAAATTTTGCCAGCAGAAAAAGGTCATTTGGTCTATCAAGTCTGATCAATTGTGCAGCTAGCAGCCCTATTCTGCAGCTGCCTCTCCCTCTCTCCTTCCTCACCCCCTCCCTTTATCCTCCCTCTTGTCCTGTCCCAGACCCTTTTGAAATAGCCCACTGTTTTGCAGGCTACCACCTTTGCTGGTAATGCATTCCACCCTGCCACCACCCTCTCTGTAAAAAAGTGTCTGCTCATTTCCCTCCTGAACTTTGCCCCCCTTCAATCTCATGTCATGGCCTCGAGTTTCCCTCCCCACCCTTATGCTGAATAGCCCCTCCATACCAGTCTTGTTTATCCCTCTCATGTACTTGAGTGTGTCGATCACATCCCTTCTGTCCCTCCTCTCCTCCAGTGAGTACATGATTAGCTCCTTTAGCCTACTCTCATATGGTAAGTTCCCAGTTCCTGGATCATCTTAGTTGCTCTGCGCTGTACCAGTTCCAGTAATTTAATGTCCCTTTTCAGGTAAGGACACCAGTACTGCATGCAGCATTCGAGATGAGGTCTAACTAATGACCCATACAGTGGCAGAATCACCTCTCCCCTCCTCGATGTTATTCCCCTTGAGATGCAACCCAGCATTTTGTTGCCCATTGCTGCTGCCTTCCTACACTGTGCAGAGTTGTTCATTGGTCCCATGATAACCACCCCCAGATCCTTCACCTCCTCAATGTCTGCCAGCTGCACTCCCCTAGTTGCTAGTTTCTCCTTGGATTTTTGCCCCAAAATGCAGTACCTTACACTTTTTGGCATTGAACCCCAGCTGCCAAGTGTCCGACCAGGTCTCCAGCTTTTCAGATCTTTCTGCAAACTCTGCCACCCCTCCATGTCATCCACCACCACCCCTATCTTTATGTCCTCGGCAAACAGACTGATCCTGCTCTTGATGCCCATGGAAATGTCTGCAATAAATATTCCAAATAACACTGGTCCCAGCACCGAGCTCTGTGTAACCCCGCTCGTTACTACCCTTGGGGATGAGAGGTTCCCCTTCCACCACCACCCTCTGCTGCCTTCCCCACAGTCAGTTTGTCATCCATTCCACCATTTTTGCTCCTGCTCCTGTGCCTTCAAGTTTTATGCCGAATCTCCCACGCTGAATTGAATGCATTGCTGAAGTCCAGGTACAGGACATCCACTGCATGGCCCTTGTCCATCTGCCTAGTTACCCAGTCATAATAATCTGCCAGGTTGGTTTGGCAGGATCTGCCTGTGAAAAAAAGCCAATCTGTCTAGTGTCCTGCAGCCCATTGAACTCCAGCAGGGACACTGGCCTCTCCTTCAGGATTGTTTCCATTAGGTTTCCCATGATGGATGTGAGGCTTACTGGTAGGGGAACCATATGAGCCAACCTCCAGTCCTTGGGTATGCATCCTGAATTCAGTGAGGCATTGAATAGGCCTGCCAAGGGCCCCACCAGGATCTCTGCTAGCTTCTTCAGTACCTTAGAATGAATGCCATCTGGCCCTGGTGCCTTGTCCACCCTCAGCACTCTCAAGCCCTCCAGCACTCTACCTTCTGTGATCACCCCATCTGTTACTTCCTCCCCAGCCTGTACTGCCCCCACCCACTTGGGTAGCACTCCCCCCCCTTGTAAATATCGAGCAGAAATAGTCATTGAGTGCTTCTGCCTTTTTTCCCTCCTTCTCTACCCACCACCCATCATTCTGAATCCTTATTAGCTGTTCTTTACAGCTCCTTCTCTCCCTGATGTACCCAAAGAAGATCTTGTCCCCTTCCTTAATGCCTTGCACTAGCCTGAGCTCTTTGGTGGCTTTTGCTGTTCTTACTGCCCTTGTCACCTCCCTTGCCTGCTGCAGGTATTCCTCCCAGTCTTCCCCCCCTCCTCCCTGATTTCCTGCATCTCCTACAGGCCACCCTTTTACTCCTCACCTTTTTCACAACTGCCCTGATCATTCAGCTTGGCCTTTTTGCCCTGGCTGTTTTACTCCACGTCCTGCTACAGGAACTGGTAGCCTCTAGTATCTTCTTCTTAATGAGCTCCCATCTCTGGTCTGTGTGCATACTAGGCGGGATCCTGGCCAGGTACCCACTCACTACCTCCCCCATATTTGCAAAATCTGCCTGCCTGAAATCCAGCACCTTTGTGTTGAATGTCACCCCCTCTTTGCCCATAATCAATCTGAACCATAATGAGTGATGGTCACTCCCCGTTAGTGGTTCATCCACCTTGATAACCCTCACAGACTCCTCATTTGTGAGCACTAGGTCAAGGGTGTTCCACCCCCTGGTTGGTTCACTGACCACCTATGTCAGGAAGCTTTCCTGAAAGGCATCCAGTAGTACCTGCTCCCTTTTTTTGCTGGTGGCTGGGGTTCCCCAATCTACCACCGACTGGTTGAAGTCCCCCACAACCACCACACTCCCCTTCCCACATGCCCTTCTAATCTGCCTTGAAAGTTCCCTGTCCGGCTTCTCTGCCTGGGAGGGTGGCCTGTACTCCACTCTCATCCAAAGAGTCCTATTCCTGGAATCCAGGATTAGCAGCCATAATGACTCTGTTTCCCCCTCCTCCCTAATGCACTTTAGCCCCTCCCTCATGTATAATGCCACTCCCCCATCTTCTGTTTTCCCTATCCCTGCGGAATATTCTGTGCTCTGGGACTTCTAGGTCCCACTCATGGTATTGGGTGGCCCATGATTCCGTGATGGCTGCCATGTCCACCTCCCTCTCCACCATGAGGGCCTATAAGTCATTCATTTTATCCTTCAGGCTTCTAGCATTCATGGTGACCACCTTTCATCCCTTTACCGTTCCTCCCCAATCCCTCTGCCCTCCACTTCCAGCATCCCTTCTATTGCTTCTACCTAGTTCATTACCATTGTTCTGGGGGGTAAGCTGCTCTGCTTCCCATCTTGTGGCCACTATATGCCCTCCATCCTCCTGCCACCCCTCTCTCCTAGTTTCAATGACCAGCTACCTCAATATACTCCCCAAGCTTCCATTTCAGCACCATCATGCCCTCTTCATTTAGGTGAAGTCTATCCTTAGCATATAGACTACTGATCTCCCAGATCTTTCCCCACCGTCCCACTAACCCATACCCTTTGGTATGACACCATTTGCCTAATCATTCTTTAAATCCCTTTATCCTTTGTTTTCTAGCTGTGCTCACCTTAGGCACTGGTAACACCTCAGAAATAGTTACTGATCTACCCTCCCCCTTGCATAAAGTTTCCAGCTCCTCAACTGTCTTTTGGACCACCTCTAATGTACTATCAGCCAGGTCGTTTGTCCCTAGATGTAGAATTAAATGAGGTCTCTCCCTTCCCCTTCTAGCATATTTCAGGATCGATTGTCCCACTCTTTCAGCTGTCATCCTTGGCATGGCTTCCATCCATATACGACTATGCCTTTCCTCCTTGCTACCCCACCTTACCCCCTTAGTATAGAATCCCCCAGTACTAGTATTCCCCCATATTTACATCTCCCTGCTTCCCCTCCTCCATTCCTCTCCTGTCTGACTCCTCCTCCAGCACATAATTCCCCCATCTGTCCCAGCCAACTTTCCTCTCTTGCCTGACTCTTCCTCCCACACGTAATTTCCCCATCTGTCCCTGTAGCTGTTCCACTCCTGCCTGACTCCACCTCCTGCACACAATTTTCCCATCTGTCCCTGTTGTCTTTCCCCCATCAGTATTCTCCACTGCCACAGCTACTATGCCCCTGATGACTTCTCTATCCACCCTGCTCCACTCCTCCGGATCCCTGCTCCCTTCAACCATCTCTCCAGCTGTGCTCCTCACCCCTCCAACCCTTCCACCCCCCCTTAAACTGGCTACCATCCCTTGAGCATTCCCCTCTTTTTCCCTCTCCTGCCCCTCCTGGGTATCCCCACCCCCTCCTCCTCCACCAATGTCGCCAGCACCACAAACCTATTACCTACCCCCTCTGCATTGCTGTGCCTTGGTTTCTCCCTCCTGACTTGAGCCTTCCCTCCAGTGCTAGACTCCTTGTTTGTTTTGCTCCCCCACACCCTCTCCACCCCTCCCATGATCCAATGTATCTTCCATGTTGTATCCTCATGATACTCCCTGGGGGATGCCCTCCTGCCCAAGATTCTCTCCCCTCTCCCCATCCTCTCCAACTCTCTCCCGAGCCACAGCACTTCTTCCTCAATACTCCTCAGCCTGTGACAGATTGGATATCCTCCTAGCTTCCACAATATGTTCATCCAAACTGCTGCCCCACATCCACTGCAGCCCACTGTTCTACCTGTGTTAAACAGTACTATCTCGAAAATTGAATTCTAACTAGAAAATACAGTCCTATCTTAGGTTACCTACCAGCCCAGACCCTAACTAAAAATGCAATACCAACTGTACATTCAATGAAGCATAAGACAGTACCACTACAGTACTAACTGGAAACTATAGTACTATCCATAATTTATTTTTATCATATTTTTCTCTTTTTTTTTACAGTTTAGTCCCTACCTAAAAATACCTTACCAACTGTTACACTGCAAAGACGCATAAAACAGTACTATCCATAAGTTTTTTACCCACTACAGATTGAGATGCCGCATCTTTGTTCTCACCTCCCTACATAGACAGTAATGCCTAAGAACAGTCTTACTATCAGCTTGCAGTCCAAGTAGTCATCAGCTCCTTCCTATCGTTGCTGCAGCTGAAACACAGTTTGTCCCCAACTACATCAAAACGAAACAAAAAGAAGAAAAAAAAACACTTTCCTCACTCCGAGCTGTGTGCTTCCTGTTGTCTTCTCTAGTCTGCAAGGAGTTCTGTCCTGCCCCCTGGTAACAGTATTATGTAGAGGAGCAGGCTGTTTCCCCTTAAGAATATGTAGGAAGATTAACTACTCAGGTACCCCCTTAAGGAAATGCAGAAAGTTGTATGACTCGGGTACCTACCCGCGGTGAGGTGCTCAGGGGTGGGTGGGGTGAGGTGTGGGGAGTGGCTTAACATTGCTGCCCTACTCCCATAAAAAACAATCAGGTAACAGTATTAAAATTCCCTGTTTCTACACACACACCCCTAGAACAAACACCAGTGTAATCAGGTAAAGTTAAAGCACTTTGTGTTGCAGTTACATCCTTCACCGTTCCTCATTCCCTTCAGCCCAGTGATTTGTACCCTCTCATCCCCTGGCTTGGTACTGCATAACTTATTGAACCCACATGACTCCTTCCCTCCCCCCTGCTTGTTCAGCTCAATAATGTTCCCCACTTCCCTTTTCACTTGTAACTTCCTCCACTGTAGTATGGCTTCCATCCTGCATCCTTCCTCAAACGCCTCTGTTTGCGCTGGCCAGGTGGCGCTGAGGGTTGAGGTGCTGGACGCCACACCTCATGCCACGCTGGTGACTCGGGTTTGGGAACAAGCTCAGGGAGCCAGGGGTCAACAGGGGAGGGAAAAGATCAAGCATCCGGAGGACTGCTCTCCTCTCCCTGGGGAGAGTTCCGGGGCAGTTTGGTGTCCTAGTGACCCCTGATGGAGATCAGGGTATTACAGGATCACCAGCTTGAGTTGTAAAGGGGTGTGGAGTGCGGCAGATGTCAGCAGGTCAGCCATGCACAGACTTCATTGCACATTGCCTCCCCAGGGGCAACAAAATGCTAAAAAAATCCCCATCCATGGGGATAGGTGATGGCACCACCACTCGCCACCACACTTCGCCTGCCAGACTCTATCCACCCCTGGGTCGAGCCCAGCTCAGTCTGCCAAATTGTAGATAGAGCACCCTGGGAGGAAAGGGCAGCCCAACCTCGGGGGGCTTGGAACTGGAGGGATCACCGGGCTGGTGCCAGGGGCTGGAGAGTTTCAGGCACAGAGGTAGAGCGATGAGGTAGATGGATGCCTGAGAGAGTTCCTCGTGAGTGCGGGGTACAAAAAAAGTTAAAAAAACAAACAAACAAACAAAAAAAACACCTTGCTTTGAGTGGACGGGTCAATATCTCCCTTGTCATGCCTCATTTTGCCCTTTCTGTCTAGTCTGGGCCCACTTCTCCCCCTTCTACTGACTAATCCTGCACCCCTTCCCTCCTCCCTGATTCTTCAGCCTGGGCTGATAGATTTCCTTCTATGCATGCCTGTCTTCTGACTTGCCATGTATCTCTCCCCCACCTCTCCCAAATGGCCCACCCGAGTAGCCCACTTTCACTTTCTACCACTGCCCCCTTCACTTCACCTTGTGCTCCCTGTGACTCTTGCACTCTACTGCCCTCTGCTGTCTGCCCCTGTATAGCCTAGGACTATCCTTTCTTAACATTCCATATCTGAGAGGTCTCCCCTCCAGTGTCACTTACTTTCCTTTCCATATTTCCTGAGCAACCCAGGGCACTGACCCTTTCTGGGGATCAAGGATGTATCAGAAATTCCAGATTGCTATCTACAGGGGATATATTAGTCCATCCCCACGATCCTCACCCACACTTTGCTCCATCCTGCTATAGATCCTTCTGGGGCCTCTGTGGCAGTGGTGTCCAGGACACTGGGTTCCTTTGTTCACCTCTTCACCTGTTTACCTCAGCCTTGAGCAGGTTCACTTCATCCATAAGGAACCTCAGTCTCTTACTGACTAGGCACCCTCCCATCTCCCAGCACATTCCAATAAAGAATGCTGTGTCATGCCCCCTACAACTGATGATCTGATCCCTCCTCCTCGCTGATTATACATTACTGGTACAGTTTGCCATCATTATAAGGAATCTCGTTATAATGAATCCCTCTTGTTACGAATGTTGATTGTGGATCCCAACAATAAGCAGCACTTCAAAAACTAAACCCAAACCGTCACTTTTTTTTCCGTTTGTGATCGGTATTTTGAAATAATTGGAAGCAAGCCCAGAGCAATTTGCTATAGTGTGTTAGTGCCCCATTAAGCACAATTAATCAGCACGTAGCCTCCCATTAAGCACAATTAATCAGCACGTACTCTCCCATTAAGCACAATTAATCAGCATGTAGTCTCCATAACAGATGAAAAATCATCCTGGAAGTAAAAACTGGGTCTCGAGCAGTATGCAGACCAGAGGAGGATGGAACAAAGGGTGTAGGGGAGAGTGTAGGGGAGACAGAAGGTGTCCCAGAAAATATGAACTCAGCTGAGGGTATAGCAGGACTTGAGACCGGTTTATGGTACTTGGAGCGGCAGCCTTTCTTGTCCTCTCTTCAGCTACTACACTTAAGGCAGCTTATTGTGCACTGTAAAATTGAAGTACTACAAAAGCAGACTACACTGGACTCATTTTTTAGTAAATAAAAGCAGTACATAATTCATTGTTAATGGTAACAGCATTTATTGTACACAAAATCTTTTGCTACTATTAAATGATTTTTTTTACATGCTCCACTCATCTTTTTTTCAAAACTTGAAATTCAGTGAAATTCAGTGCATCTCGTTATAGCGAATCCTCATTAAAACGAACTTCTTGGTTGGCTCCCGGGGGGTTTGTTATAATGAGGGGAACTATACTTGTTTCTGCAAAGTATGCCCCCTACTTGTTATCTAGTATTACCCCGGATTGGGTGCTGCTGCCTTTTACAAATGTTGCTCTCTCTGTTTTGTTTTCTTTACCCACCCTAGACAAGGTGTTGCAGTCTTCTCCAAATGTTGTCCTCCTTGATTTGTTTAACAACCTACCTAGATAGGATGTAGTGGTCTCCTGCAAGTTTCTCTCCCCCTGATTTGGATCAATGACCTACCCTAGGTAGGGTGCATTAGTCTCCTGAAGCCTTTCCCTTTTTTCAATTAGGTTTGGTGACCTATCCTAGAGGGGGTATTGTGGACTCCTAGCACTTGACTACTCCCTGGTTTGGATTAGTGACCTACCATAGATAGTGTGTTGTAGAGTAGCTGCTCCTTCCCTCCCTGTTTAGTTTGCTAAACTTGTTACCTTCCTTTTGCTTTATGAACCACCTCCCTTCAATGAGCTGATCCTACAGTACCACAACTTCTCGAATGGCTTTCCCTTGTATTACCATCAGAAATCCATGCAGAACTGCAGCCTCCATGCAGATGTCCCTGCAGGTGTTGTCCTCCTGCTTCATGATTCTCGTGCTTCAGGAGTCACTGTCACAAGGGATTGCTAGGCCCTATAGGAAATATATATCACAATACAGTCATGCAGTTAGTTTGTTACAGCAAGGTGTCTCTGGCACTCAGCCAATGGAGTTATACTGTGTCATCCACCCATCCACCTGCAAGTCCAGCTTCACTCTTCCCCCCTCCTTGCGCACTTCCCAATACAGTAACTGTATTCAGCCTGGCATTTCATTATTCAAGCAGACCATGAAAATAGCCTAAACATAATCAAAATGCTTACTGTCCCTCCTTTGCAGTTCAGCAACTGCACCCATTCTTGCCAATATCTATGAGGAGGAAAGAAATCTCTGTCTGGGAATTAGCTTATGTTGTGCTGCAGCCATGTAATTCACTGGCAGCAGTCACATGTCCCTGGCACTCAGCCAATGGCACCACTTAATGCAGATGGGTCACCTGTCACCACCACTGGCAAAACGCTACCTCCCTCTTCCACCTCCCTATACACATCTCAATGCAGTCACTTAACTTAGCCCAGCATTTCAGTATTTAAGAAAACTCAGAAAACATGCTAAAAGCAACTAAATTACTTAATGTGCCTCCTCTGTAACTAGCCAGGAGTTCAACTAATAGACTAAGAGGATGCCTTGCAGAGCAGAACTGCAGCATGAAAAAATATCAGTAATCAACCAAAAAAAGGAAATTACTACATATTTTTCATAAACTTCATGGATCCACATATCTGGATTGTGTAGTACGGTACAGGCTGCATGCCCATTGGCTCACGCTGTGGACCAATGGGCATACAGTCCTTCCGTACGGTGTCAGTCACCGGGCGGTGGGGCGGCAGGCAGGTGGGGTGCTGCCGCCCGCCACAGACTGGGGAGCTTGGCCCGGTGGGGCTCAGTGGGCGGTGGGGGTAAGGCTGGAACACCAGGGTTATTGGAATCCATTTATTTAAACTTATGCCCACAGTCAGGCTGCGAGTGGTCAACTGGACCACCAGGGATATTGGAATTCTTATATTAATACTTATGCCCGTGATCGGGCTGCAGGCAGTCGACTGGACCACCAGGGATATAGGACGTGATTTATTTTTTACTTAAGCCTGCGATCAGGCTGCGAGCAGTCCACTGGACCACCAGGGATATAGGATGTGATTTATTTTTACTTAAGCCCGCGATCAGGCTGACAGCGGTCCACTGGACCACCAGGGATATTGGAATTCCTATATTAATACTTATGCCCGCGATCAGGCTGTGGGGCACATTGCCGCACTATGCAGGGAGCGTCGGTCCCCAACGGCTGCTGCCTGGCAGGATGCCAGGCGCAATTCACTGGGGATCAGCGTATCTGCATGCAAATGAGGCCATAATGACATGCAAATGACCCCATTTGCACCTTGCATACATTACGGTCCCATTTGCATGTGCAGTTTTGAATATCACAGTTGTTGCGCGTAGCGCAACGGAACTTGCGCTAGAGCATCCCCCTGCTCCACTCTGGCCACTTGCACTGGCACAGTGCCACTGCACCATGTGCACTGCGGGAAGCCTGGGTGCGATATTCAACGATGCTGTGCCATGGTGCAGCTCCATTGAATATCACCCAGTCAATGCCCCAGTCAATGCTCCTGTGCAGCAAAGTTGCACTTTGCCCAGGCTTGCGCCACAGTCTGGTGCAGTTTGAATATCCGGGCCTGTGTGTGCCAACAGTATTAATTGCTTTCTGCAAGAAATTGCCAAATAACAACTTTTATTGGACCAATATGAGTCATGTACAAAGATGGAATTATACACAAGCTTTCAGTGCCTTGCAGGTCTCTTCCTCAGGTGAAGAAGAGACCTGTGAGGCCCCGAAAGCTTGTAAATAATTCCATCTTTGTACAAGACTTCTTTTGGTCCAATAAAAGTTATCAAACCTTCCTTCGCCTCCTGTTTTCCAAGGACCAATATGGCTAGAATCTCTTTTTACAAAATAACATCCGTACTTAAAAGTCTAATCCCATGGATCTTTGTAAAAATTATAGAATTTCATGAATAATTCCATAAAACTGTAATTTTCTAATTTCATTCATCTTTATGTAGGAGATTCTAATTAAAGGATACAGATATAAGAGGCAGGTAGCACAGGGGGTCATCAGGTTCTGGAGTTAGATGCACAGTTTCACCAAGAAATGGGCAGTTGAGCTGGTAGCACAACAGTGGTAGACCCCCAGGTTGGAGCAAGAAAGCACAGACTGTCAACAGTTCCAATCTGAATGAAGGATATTTAAGAATCACATCCAGTAAATGTATGATCCAGGAAGCCTGATGTACATGCAAGTCTAGGACATAGTGGTACTGTACTCAAAAAGATGTGGTGGGGGAAGGCGATGTCTTGGGCAGCAGGAAGAAAGAATTCTGGCTATTCCAACAGGGTAGGTCGATAGGAAAAAGAGTAGGTGACTCACGTTTTAAGGGAGTTTGTCACTGTATAGAACAAAGAGGATATCAGTGGGATCAGTAGTTCTACTGAGTCAATCTGGCTATGCCAAAAGGGGGAGGGGGATAGTCACTCAGAGAGGAACAGTAGGACTGCAAAAAGCTCAGCCCAGCTTATCAAATAAAGTAGTGATGTGTGCACTGTTAATATAAAATTCCACAAAAAAATTTGTGATGCTTCCTCTACAGTATATATGCTTTCATAAATATGTGAGGAAATGTTACTAATCACTTTTTTGCTTCTGCAAAATTAAAACAGCTTAACCAATTTATTCAGTTGAATTAGACACCTGGATACACTGGCTGTGGATATGCATGTCAAATGTTAACTCTATGCATGCAAAAGCAGAGAAGTTACAAACAACATTTTTGATAGTTTTAACACAGTTTTGCAAATATTTACATAGTAAAGTTTTGAACCCCTGTAACTTAAAAATTTCTTATCTATTTCTCTCCATATTTAGGTAATTCTATAAGCATTACCAAAAAGTTATCCATACTGATTTGCACATGTCTAGCTCCAATGGTGCCTGAGTTATATGCAGATGAAATGTTGTTTCATGAAATTTCTGGGAACACAATAAAATGACAGATTTTGCACTCATATAATTTTGAGATGATGCATCATATTGTCATGAAATCTGGCACATTGGTAGAACAACTATCATCAAGAAATCATGCCAAATTTAAGATCCCAATCCAGTAGATGGCTAAGATATATGCAGAAGGAAATATTCACAAAATTTCATAGAAACAATAAAATGACAACATTTGAGCACCTATATTTTGCAGCTGTCCATCTGCATTTCAAGCTATTTGGCACTTTTGTAGCAATAGTCCAAAGAGTACATATTCCAAATTTCAGAGCTCTAGCTTGAACAGTGGCTTAGTTATAAGTAAATTACTAAATTTTAAAAATTCCATGAAAGACTGAAAAGAATTCCATGAAAATTCATGGAATTTTGGGAAATTGCTTTGAAATTCTATGGATTTGGAAGTTTCCCATTCCGCACAGCTCTAACTGGCAGCAATATGGGACGCACTAAATAATATATTTTCAGATGAAGAATCTGATGCCCATTTGTTGACAATAAGTGGATACAGTAGGTACAGTAACATGCTTTATCTCACAGGTAATTAACTTTGTTCTGTAAGGAAATACTACAGACTGAAGAAGAAATATAATTAAACATTCTGAGCAGAAAAAAATTATAACATAATCATCATAATCAATTATGTTGATCATAGAAGGATGTTACAAACCACTGTGTTTAAGTTCATGTTCAGTGGTGTCTACAGACCATAGTAGATCAGACTACAATAGAATAGAATATTTCTTTTATTTTTATTTGAAAGTTTCTTACTGGGAGAGGCACAGTGAGCTGTGGCTAATTTCCAGGTGCAATCTGGGGCCAAGGGAAGGGGAATATTTGTACAAATGTAAACTGACTTTACAGAACCAGATTGAGCTGTTGGTATTTTAGTGAATGTGAATAGAACAGAATAGAACAGAGCTGAGCGGAGTGGAGCGGAACAAACGGAACAGAACAGAACAGAACAGAACAGAATAGAACAGAACAGAATAGAATAGATACATAGATACTGATGGCAGATAAGGATCATAAGTCCACCTAGTCTGCCCATTTGTTCACATAATTTTGCTTCTTCAAGCATCTATAGAACTAGACGTCCCACTCCCCCAACTAACAAGATCCCCCAATGCCTATTCAATACATTCTTAAATCCTGTAATCACTTCAGCCCCCACCACCTCTTCCGACAGGGAGTTCCATTGGTCCTCCACCCTCTCTGTGAAGAAGTACTTCCTCACATTCTCTTTGCACCTCCTTCCCTCTAGTTTCATCCCATGTCCCCTAGTCCTGGAACCTCTTTTTCAATGAAAAGTTGTGTTTTACTGCACCTTGTTCCTCCCCATGTGGTACTTATATGTCTCAGTCATTTGCCCCTCTCCTTCCTCTCCTCCTGGGAGTATGTATTTAAGTCTTTCAGCCTGTCCTCATAGGTTTTGTGATGTAATTCTTGCACCATCATTGTTGCCTTCTTCTGAATTGCCTCTGCCCTGTCTGTGCCCTTAAGTAGGTAAGGCCTCCAGAACTAGGCAATGTACTTGAGGTGTGGCCTCACTAATATCTTGTATAGTGGAATTATGACCTCCCTTTTCTTGCTAGTAATACCCCTGCCTATGCATCCTACCATCCTGTTTGCTTTAACTGCTGCTTTGTCATACTGACTTATTACCCTGAGGTCCTCAGAGATGATAACCCTTAGGTCCCTTTCCAGCTTGGAGCATTCTATATCCCCCCCAGCTGATATGGTAGGATTTTAGTGCCCCATGTGCATTATTTTGCATTTGTTTGCATTAAATCTCAACTGAATAGAATTGTGTTAAATCTCAACTCACCAGAATAGAACAGAACAGAATATAGTGGACTGGAGTGGAGTGGGGTGAGGTGGGGTGGGGCATGGCTGGGTGGGACGAGACAGGATGGAACAGAACAGAAAAGCACAGCACAAAATAGGTAAGCAATAATACCTAAGAGGGTGGGCACTAATGAGCTATACCCACCTGCCCAAGAGCATAATGAGGCCACGTGCCATAGCCAGAGGGCCTTATAGCTCCTGGGAGGATGAGTATAGCCCCTACTACCCACACCAGAGGGTATTATTGTGCTTAGAAAATGGGTTCTAGTTGCAATTTTTCAATAGCATGTAAAACTGTATTAAAAGTGTAAAATGTGAATTAAAAATAGAATAAAAAGTATATTATATAAAATAGTCTATCTAATACTACATCTGGATGTAGACGACACTGTTGTGTAGCATGATTTGTTTTACGATGCCCCCTCAGCTGCTGGTAAGAATGTAGATAAAGTGATTGAGTGTTAGAACAAATATGGTGCTGCTTTCATTCATTTATTTTATATACATATACTTTTTTATTTTCATTTTTTGTGCTTAACATTTTACACATGTTTCTTAAAATTTACAACAAGGACCCATTTTCAAAGCACAATAACACCTGATGGAGTGGGCAGTATTGAGCTCTACTGGACCTTCCAGGGGTTATAAGACCCTCCACCTGTAGCACTGTGCCTCATTATGGCCCTGGGCAGGCGGGTATAGCCCAACACAACTCACCCTGGCAGATATTACTGCTTGTGTATAGTATATATGACCAGATAAAAGGAAGTGGTTGCACTACAGCATCTGTGCCATTTACACTGGCGAGAGTTTGAATTTTTGAGTGGGGGAAGAGTGAATGTGAGACTGTAGCACTCACTCACTCAAGGATGAGACTACCATTTCTTTCTTGCTTTTGTCTCCTGCAGATGGAGATGTGCTGCCAGCTCGCATCAGAAAGGAACGCAGGCTCCAATTATTATACTCTCACCCATCTGCCCAGATAAGATGTAACAAGATCCTGTTGTCAGCATGTCAAGTAAAAAATGGTATTAGGCAAGGGGGCCCCCTTTCTCTTTTTCTCTTTAATCTGAAGCTGTGACAGTACAAATCAATAATAATAATAATACCAAGATTCAAGAAGTACAGTTTGGTTTACAGAATTACAAGTTTTCTGTATATGCAGATGATATCCATCTGCATATGCAAAATCCTGATGTATCGCTGGGATCATGTAATGCTTTAGCTTGAGTAGCAGCTTCCCTACAGCTCTCAGCTCACTGTTCTAAAATCTTGTAATTTTCCCTAGTAAATTTTCATTTTCTTCTAAGTAAGGATCTACCTCATTTTGCTAAGGTTATTAATGACTTACTTGGGAGTTTGCTTCAGCTCTGGATACAGAAATGAAGGCACCTCCTCCAAAGCATATTCTACTGACGACTCTGGACCATTCTTCAGGGCCTTAAAGATCTAAACAAGCTTACAAGTAAGCAAAACTCGCCTTCAGCTGGATCTTCTATACTCATGGAGGATACATTTCTAATGGAGCTTTCACCACTAAAAGACGCTTTGGAAATCTTAATGACTCTAAAGTGATAAAACAAAAAACTGAAGAACTTTCCGGAAGTGTCAGACACGGAGGCTAGAATGTCCTCCATAGATGACTGGCATCTTAAAACTGAACTGGATTTTCCTGCATTGTGACACAAAATTAATAAGCTGGAATCTAAAATAGAAGACCTTGAAGGAAGGAGTCACGAAAATAATGTTATATATATGGACTGCCAGAAAGGAAAGAAGGTGCCAATCTGATTAATTTTGCTCAAGTACTGTGCGAAAATTTAAGGTCTCTTTGACCAAAGGTCAAAGCAAAACAACAGAAAGAGCGCACACACAGCTTTGAAACCGACTCCTTGAAGTACGGAAGCTCCAAAATCTTTTATTGTGAGATTCCTTAACTATTTGGATCGCTAGCACATTTTGTACAAAGTAAAATCTTCTCAGAATGTGAACTGGGAGAACAATAAAATAAGTGTCTCTCAAGATCTGCTGCAAGCTGTTAGATTGTGTCAGCAACAGCTTACTCCCTTTCTAACTAAATTAATAGTGGCTGGTATCAAATTTAAAATGCTTTACCCTGCAAGACTGATGGTGCAGAAAAACAAGTCCTGGTACAACTTTGACTCTTTGGATAAAGCTAAGATCGAGCGTCCTAGGATCTTCCCAGAACTCTTTTCTGTCCATTGAGGCGGTGACTGAACTCTTTTACAATGAAAGTTTTCTAGCTCCTCTCTATATGCTGTGCCTTTAAATTTTTATATCAGTAACTTATTCTGTTTAAAGAATTAATGTTCTGTTGATGCATTTATCTGCTCCTGAATTCTTAACTGGGTGTTTTATATACCTGTGCTGAATACCAAATATTTGTCTAGTGAGAGGTGTGGCATCGGCTCTGCCTTTAGTAATCTTTCTTCAAGTTTTCTTTATGCATTATGACAAGATCCTGTTAAAACTAAAACATTTCAGTATTATTTTCCAAAGGAAGCCAACATCTTACTGACACTTTAGCATTCTTTGATATGGTGGTTTACAGTTTATAGTCTGTTTAGATTACAATGACTAATTCCTGTAAGATTTGTATCCTTTGGTATCGAGTGTTTCTTTTTTTGAGGACTAACAATGCAAGTATATGTTAAATGAGGGAGTATATATTTTATTTATTACCTATAGATATCCTCATGAGTGACTTGGTGGTAGCCTGATTTTCTTAACTACAATGGTTACACAGAGTTTGGTTGTTGGGGAGTTACCCTTTCATTTTCGGTAACCAGTGCTGCATAAACAAATTAGGGCTATTATTTTCAAGCCTGCATTTGCTATAATTTAATGAGAAATCTAATTTAGCTTTTGAAACTGGTATCAGAGGAGACTTAGTATTGATATGTTACAGTTCTGTCTCTCAATGGCAGACTGATCCTGCCCAAAGTTTAATACTCTTTCTACCTAACCGCTTGTGATAATTTTATTACTCTCTCCCTAGGAGTGTCAAGTATTTCTTCTAATTGGCCATTTTGTTTCCGACAGTAATAACTGAGTAGGCTTCGATTTTAAGAAAGGTACCAATATCTGTTACGATGAAAGTCATACCGAAGTATAGAGCCGGATTATTTAAATAACTTACCATATATTTACTTAGTGCTTATGCCTGTTTTACATAAAATGGTTTAGAACTGTCCCTTTCCAATCAGTTTATTAAGACAAGGACTCTAGTGCATTACTGAGGGTTTGGATGTTGTTTATTTCAGTCAGCAGAAATGGTTGTTTACCTAATGGAGATTTGGCAAATGTTTTCTTGCTCTCTTTTTGCAGAACTGCTTGTTTAAAAAACTTTAGCTGCTTTTCCTGTGCTCTGGCTCTCTGCTGCTTGGGTTATCTTACTTACTGCATTTTTAATTTTGTTTAATATATAATCTTATGGTTTTGATGTTTAAGTTAATCTTCCCTTGTCAATCTTCACCATTCATTACTGCTTGGGGTTAGTGCCAGAGGCACTGACCCGCTACGGGAGGTGTTTTTTTTTGGCGTCGGCTCAACAGCGCCGCCCTCGAGCGCAACGCACTACGTCATGCACGAGGGGCGGCCGTTAGGTGCCACAGACTCCTCCTCTATCTCAGTTCCTGCCATCGAGGCTGCACCTGCTGCATGGTAGTTGAAGCTTTTCTGCGTCACAAGATTCCTCGTTTTCTCCAGTGGTTCTCGCTCGACGCCGTCTCCCGGTAAGACCATTCCTTTATTTCTATCGCCGGCGCCGAGTGCCTTGTTGCTGTTTTTTGTCTTATTTAGTTCGCATCATGTCAGACTCATGGGCAAAACGTAAATCGAAGGTGGGCCATGCCCCTATGTGTCAGTGCTCCTGTGGCTGGCATTTCTCCATCACGGATCGGCATGATGTCTGTCTCCGTTGCCTGGGACCCAACCACGATATGGACGCATGCGACACCTGTTTCTCCATGGACCGTCGTGTCCTCGAAGTCCGCGCATTCAAGATTGGCAAGGCCCCACCGACCTTCTGGGGATGGCATCGCTCCAGGGATTCCCAGGTAAAGTCTCTAGGCCCTTCCTCCGGGTCCCCTCTTGGGTCTATACAGTCTGTGGAGGAGGAGGCTTCCTCCTCTTCTCTTGCCAAAGAGGAAGCTTCTTTTGTGGTGTCGGAGGAACGTCGTGGTCCCTCCCGGGGTCGCGTCGGGGACACCACCTCGGCAGTCACCTCCTCGGAGGTGCAGGCTCCCCCAGTGTTGAGGCCCATGCCTGCTGAGCCCGGCACCAGTGGACCCTCAACGCTGCCCTCCGGTGCCGTTTCAGATTCCGGCACCGCTAGCAGTGTCGGTGATCAAGACAGCGCCGTTGGTGGTGCCGCTCTGGCCTTCGGTGCCACTTGCAGCGCCGTAGGCCCGGTTCACTCTCCTGATGGCACCAGGTCGGGTTCCAGCGCCGAGGGCAGGCCGTGGACCTAGCCAGTGCCAATGAGGAGCCGAGACCGGGCCTAGCGGGTGCGGATGGGCCAAGGTTGTCCGGCGCCGCCTCTGGCACCGGCACCATTCACGGCGCCATTTCACTGGGGACCCCTTGGGTTGCTAGTATTGTGGTCCAGCTGGTCTCTTCCTCTTCGGAGGTCGATGACTCAGACATGGACCCGTCCTGGCAACCTGACTCTTCGGAGTCGGAGTCTCAGGTGGCACATGGTGCTAGGCGGCCCAGTGGGCCTCTTCCACTGTCCCCGCTGCTGTCTGCCCCTGAGGGCCCTCGGGCTAGGGGTGGTCCTGGGTCCCTGGGGGCGATGGAGTGGGGGCAGAGGGAGGGGCTTTCCCTCCTGGGGGGCTCGTGACAGCTACCCTCCCTGGTGCTGTTGCAGCCACTCGGGGTGGGAGAACGCTGGGGTTGAGGAGGAGGGTGCTCTCAGAGTCCGAGGGGTCAAGGGGCAGGGTGCAGTCATCACGGTCTCTGCCGGCCACCCCTCAGGGGGTGGCTAGGAGCCGTAGCGCTGGGCCCCGCCTTTCCCTCTTGGACCCCAGGGTCCCCTCTGGTGGCATTGCTGCGGGCTGCCCTTCTGGATCCATGCAGTCCCAGGTTCATCACAGGGGAGGATCCCCTTCTGGGCTCTTCCAGGTTTTGCTTCCCCAGGGTTCCGTTTTGTGACCTGGTCTGTTGTCCAGAATCCCTCCAGCTCGGTCTCTGTTCTCTGGATTTCAGAGCCCTAGCAGAGGACAGTTGCCTCTTCGTAGGTGCCCATCTCCCGTTCCTCTGCAGCCACCCCCCACTCTTCCAGGCCATGTCGGTCCTACGGGCCCGTTATCCTGGGAGCAGTTCAGAGGTTCTGCGTCGGCCTTCCCCTCATATGTCAGGTGTATGAATGAGCGGGTCTTTCGCCTATCCCCACTGCTGCAAGAATCTTCTGGACACTTGAGCTGTCCATCATCCTCGTCTCCCTCCTCTGAGGGAGAGGAACCCTCTGCTCATATCTCCTCCTATGCTGATTTCACTGAATATCAGCGATTCCTTTCCAGGATGGTGAGGGATCTTCGAATCTCCTACGTTTGGTGAGACAATACCGAATGGGAGACGTGTGAATTCCTTGGTGAATTCAGTGCCCAGCACCTGGTGGTACCTTCCTGGCCTATCCCCTTCCAGGAGGTGTCTATCCGTTTCCTTCTCCAGCCCCAGCAGACTGTCGACGAAGGTATTGTGCCCCTTCGGAATCCCTAGGTACTCTCCCCAACCCGGCCTCGGGTTTGGTATACCTGGAGACTACCTCCGGGTGCCGCCGCCTGACGCACAACCGTCCACTGGATTCGGATTCCCTACAATTCGACCGGTGGGGGCAAAGAGTGTTCTCTTCCTCTCATGTGATGGCTTGCATTGCATCTCATCAGGCTCATCATGCTGCCTACAGTAGGCATTTGTGGTCGATGCTTTCTCAGATCTTAGCATCAATGCCTGATATGGAGCAAGCCAGACAAGCTATTGCCCTCTCTACTATAGGCCTGGAGCTAGCAAGACACCAAGCAAGGGCATCTTATGACGCCAATGAGGTGGCTTCTAGGCTTGCGGGGACAGCGATCTGCATTAGGCGGACGGCATGGCTTCGTCTATCAAGGTTGTCACCCCTGGCCTGGCGTAGGGTGATTCGCTCTGCTTTCTGAGGGACCTGTCTCTTTTTCTCCAGAGCTAGGAGATTACTGCAGGGGCTTCCTCTGTCTCCCCATCCTCGGGGGACACCTCCTAGCTCTTCTCCCCCATTGGCTTCTCTTTCGATTAGCCCAGGGTCTTCCCCTTCTGTTTCTCACCAGCAGGAGGCTGGGGGTTTTGTTCCCTCAGAGTTCTACCCCCCTTTTCTAAGGGGGGGCTTGGTGCTCACCCAGGCAGTAATGAATGGTGAAGATTGACAGGGGAAGATACGAAAATTACATACCTACCGTAATTCTTGATCTTCTCTTGTATCTTCACCATTCATTACTGATAACCGCCCACCTTCCCCTCAGTGGCCTCCTTCTGTGGTGTCTCCCCCTCCCATCTTGTTCCTCTTCTTTCCTTTGGCCTTCATGAAAAAGGAAAAAAAAAAAAATTTCTGTTCCCATTCTTTATGAATGGTTCCTTTTTTCCTCAAGGTAAAGAGGAACGAGCATGGTTGTACTTTTCTCTTATTCTGATGGAACTCTTTCTGACTGCCCTTAGGGTGCGATTCCTAAATACCTTCTTCAGGTTATGCAGTTTCACAGCTTAAGAGGCCACGCTGTGACTCGGCCTCAGCAAAATTTAGAATCCCCCCTGGCAGGTATTATTTTTGAGCTCTTCTAGCTGCTGATTGAACTTGTCAGCTCTGAGCGTCTGCCTGCCTTGCCTTAGGGAGTCTGATTGAGTTCCACTCTATCTTTCATACAAAGCTGCCTTCAAGAAGGCATAGTCTTTCCCATACACTGCTGTGTTAGCACTTAACGAGGTGCTAAGGTACTTAGTCCCCTTCCTGGGTGGGCGCTCTTCCCCTAACAGGTTCTGCCCGGGCAGTCTAGGAGCCCTCAGCTAGGATGTAGGGACTTGGCATGTTGAGAGTTCAGAGATGTTGCCCTCATTCGAATCTGTTCAGGTGGTTTGGTCGAACCTCCCCTCAGTCCTAGCAACTGGGATTCTTGCTCCCTTGTTAGTCTCAAGCCTATAAGCCTCTCAACCAATGCTCGATGGGCACTGTTCTCCCTCTCAACATGCCTCTTCTTCTTCTTCTTTCTCTTTCCCTCTCTCTGTTCCTCCCCTAGAGCTGCCCCGGAAAGGAGGCCCTGCAGTCCCTTAGGGTAGGAATTCTCTCTCCTCTGTCTATTCTCTACCGGCTTATACCTTTTTCAGTTTATATCCTTTCCTTTTTCTGTCCCTCGGCTCTCTTGCCTCGCTTTCCTTTTTTCTTACCCTTTATTTTCGCCTCTCCGGCTACCAGAACTGAGATAGAGGAGGAGTCTGCGGCACCTAACGTCCACCCCTCATGCAGTGCGTCACGCTCGAGGGCGGCGCCGTTGAAGCCGACTCCAAAAAAAAAAAACCTCCCGTAGCGGGTGCGCGCCTCCGGCACTAATCCCAAGCAGTAATGAATGGTGAAGATACAAGAGAAGATCAAGAATTACGGTAGGTACGTAATTTTCATTTTTTATGTTGCTTGCACGCATGTGCAAGAAACATAGTGCCATCATCGGAGATTTCGGAGGTGTGTCACCTCCTCCTCCAATTCAGTCAGTGTGCTGGCAGGCGCGGCCCCTGTAAGCCAATGCATTCTGGAGCTGTCTATGACACTCTCCAAAATGCAGTGGCATACAGTTGAAAGGGGGAGCTATGCTTCAGTGAGCACCGATAAGATATTGGCTGCTCACGCGCAGCTCCCCCCCCCACAGAAACCCATGCAGGAATGCACGCCCCCGCTCCCCGGACGCACTGTATAGCTGACGGGTGCCCAATCCCCGCCGGGCTGAGCTCGTCCCCAGTAGTAAAGTGCCACACTGGGAGCACACCCCAGCATGGCAAGCAATCCGCCAGCCGGGGTGCCCAATCCCCTATCGGCTGAACACCCCCCATCCTTGTGCCATGCTGGGAGCCCACCCCAGCTTAGCAACAAATGCTATGGCCGACGGGGTGCCTAACCGTCAGCTGAAACCCTCCAACATCCTTGTGTCACGCTGGGAGCCCACCCCAGCGTGGCAAACGCCCCACATAGTCATTTTTTTTTTTTTGTACCTGTAAAGAAAAACGGCCCCACGCAGTCTTCCTGCCCCTCCCACAACCCGCACCAACCCACTGCACACCCTGCCTTCCCACACCCCTCACCCCATACTTACTTCGGAGTTCAGCGTAACGAACTTGTGGACCGGGAACACGTCTGCACTCTTCAAAGCCAACCGTAACTGAGGAAATGCCCGGTAAGCTGTGTAATGGATAGATAGGGATTTTTAACTGTGTTGCATATCTCAGGCATTTTTGATTTTGCACCAAATTTTCATAACATGGTTTTGGGACCCTTCTCATGATGATTTCACTGTCATGGCATTATTCGGGCCCAAAGGGTGATTTCGCAGTCACTGTGCAGTCACTGCACAAAATCTCCCTTTGGGTCTGAATAACACCATGACAGTGACATCATTCATGAGAAGTGGTCCCAAAAACCCCATGTTGAAAATTTGGTGCCAAAATTCCAAAAAATGACTGTTTTACGAGCATGCGTTGCGCAGTTCCTACGCAGGCTCATAAGTTCACGAAATTTCAATATTTTCACTCCAGATTTTCAACATTGCCATTTTACCACACCTTCTTATGAGTAGTATAGCTGTCATTTTTCACATCTCACCCAAAATGTGTTTCCGCCCATGTAGCACACAATGGAGCAGTCGGTGTGCGAAATCAATGTACAGGACAAATTAAGAAAATCACAGTGACACTGTTCATGAGCAGAGGTCTTAAAATGGCTACGTTGAAAATTTAGTGAAAAATTCCTAAAATGACTGTTTTACAAGCGTGCGTTACGCAGTTCCTACGCACGCTTGTAAGGTCGCGAATTTTCAATATTTTCACTCCAGATTTCCAACATTGCCATTTTATCACACCTTCTTATGAGTAGTACAGCTGCCATTTTTCACATCTCACCCAAAACGTGTTTCTGCCCATGTAGCACACAATGGCGCAGTTGGTGTGAGAGATCAATGTACGGGACAAATTAAGAAAATCACAGTGACACTGTTCATGAGCTCAGGTGTTAAAATGGCTATGTTGAAAATTTGGTGAAAAAATTCCAAAAAAATTACTGTTTTACGAGTGTACGTTGTACAGTTCCTATGCACGCTTGTAAGTTCGCAAATTTTCAACATTTCCACTCCAGATTTCCAACATTGCCATTTTGCCACACCTTCTTATAAATAGTATAGCTGTCATTTTTCACATCTCACCCAAAACGTGTTTCCACCCATGTAGCGCACAATGGCGCCGTCGGTGTGCGAAATCAATGTACGGGATAAATTAAGAAAATCACAGTGACACTGTTCATGAGCAAAGGTCTTAAATGACTATGTTGAAAATTTGGTGAAAAAATTCAAAAATGACTGTTTTGCAGTCGTTGTACAGTTCCTACTCACGCCGTAAGTTCACAAATTTTCAATATTTTCACTCCAGATTTTCAACATTGCCATTTTACCACACCTTCTTATGAATAGTACAGCTGTCATTTTTCACATCTCACCCAAAACGTGTTTCCATCCATGTAGCGCACAATGGCGCAGTCGGTGTGCGAAATCAATGTACGGGACAAATTAAGAAAATCACAGTGACACTGTTCATGAGCAGAGGTCTTAAAATGGCTATGTTGAAAATTTGGTGAAAAAATTCCCTTCAGATGTTCTGCAATATTACTAATGAAGACATTGAACAGAGCTGGCCCCAGGACCGATCCCTGCAGCACCCCACTGGTCGCCCCCTCTCCCTAGACTGCATACCATTTACCACCACTCTCTGCCTCCTGTCTGTTAGCCAGTTTCTAACCCAGTTTACCACCCTTTCCCCTATGTCCAGCCTACCCAGCTAGTTTATCAGCCTCCTATATGGGGTGGTGTCAAAGGCTTTGCTGAAATCAAGGTAAGCGTTGTCCACTGCCCCACCCTGTTTCACTTCCTTTGTCACCCAGTCAAATAAATCAACCAGATTTATCTGACATGATGTCCCCACTGTGAATCCATGTTGTCTATGGTCCTGGTTCCGATGGCATCTAGATGCCCCACTATCCTTTCTTTAAGCAATGTCTCCATGATCTTCCCCACTACTGAGGTGAGGCTGAATGGCCTATTGTTCCCTGCCTCTCCCTGCTGCCGGACTTGTGTAGAAGGACCACATGTGCCCTCCTCCAATTCACTCATGTTGAATGACTCAGTGAACATGGCTGCCAGAGGTACTGCTATCTCCTTCTGCAGTTCTGTTAATATCCTTGGGCGTATGCCTTCTGGTTCCATTGCTTTGTCTACCTTCAATTTAGTGAGCTCCTGCAGGACTCTTTTGCCTTTGAATGGACTATTGTCCACCTCTTCACCCCCTTGGCAACTGCTGTACTGCTGTGGCCCTTGCCCCTCCCACTCTTCTGTGAATACTGAATGGAAAGACACAGTGGATGTCTTGGGAGGAAGGCATGAAACTGTCACTTCCAAATACCTAAACAGCACATACAAGCAAGCAACATTCGGCATTGACAAATGCTTGTTTGGCTTCCTTTGAGCCTATTTGCTGCTGCTGAGGGTATTATTTTAATCTTTGTAATGATGTGTTGTAATGTTTATTAGTATGTTACTTATTTATTCATAGTATTGCTATTTTTATGGAACTTTTAATATGTGCGGTGCCCAGAGCCTCCGGGATGGGTGTTTTTTAAATAAAATGTGCCTTGCCTTTAATGTACTGCCAGTTAGCCACTGTATTACTGCCTGTTTAAATAATTTATTCTTGCCAGAATTAATTCAAGATTATTATGGAACTCTGTGGCTGTCCCTAATTGCTGCCCAATTATCTAAATCTCCCTGTCTCTCTGTAACCACTCCCCTACCTACTGTCCCACGCTGTCTCTACTTACTAATCCCTTGTATTTCTTTTTGTTCCTCATTTCAGGGTCTGAGGGCTGACTTCTCCAGCTGTCCCCAGCCCTTGCATCAGTTGCCACCGAAAAAGCCCACATCAGGTAAGGGTCACAGTCTCAGTAAAGCTGCAGTGCTCTGCTCACTGAGGAGCCAATTTTGATTCTTTTTCCTGAGCTGCTTGTTTAAAAAACTTTAGCAGCTTTTCCTGTACTCTGGCTCTCTGCTGCTTGGGGGTTTTTCAGCCTGCCCCCCCCCACTCCCTCCTCCTGTCTTTATTAAATATACCTTTGCTCCATCCACTGGTATTGCTGACCAACCCTGCAGTTAAGGTGTGGGATCACTCTCTGCAATTTGACCTCCACTGCTATTTTCAGTCCCATACCCTTCAGCAGTCTCTCTCTCTCTCTCTCTCTTTCTCTCCCCCCCCCCTTGTCCCTTTCCATCTTACCTGATCTCTCAGTTTATCATGCAGCCTTCCCCAATTTCCTAGCCCTCCTGACCCCTATCTGCTGTATTATCACACTGGACTGCTTTACCCCTTAATCTATCATTCCGCTTGGCCCTGTAACCAACCTGACAGACTTTTTATTCTCCAACTTGCTGCCTCTTCCACAGCCTCTCCCTGTCACTGCCCTGTATCCATACCCTAAACTGTGCTTCTACCTCTGCATGTACCTTGTCTGATCTAAATGTACCACTCGAGCCAGGATCACCTTTGACTTCCTGGCTGTGGCTACATGGATTATGACCCTCTCTTTATCACTTTCAGGTGATATTGAGACCAACCCAGGCCCAGCGGTATTTAGACTCCCACCCCTTCAGGCTAGTTTTTCTGTGGGGCCCCAAACTCAGCATCTTCAAGACTGCCCAACTAAATATGAGAAGCCTTGTGGCAAATCATGCCAACCTGGTGGTGTGGGCTGCCACCCACAAGCCTGACCTCTAGGAAAACCAGAATCCTGGCTTAGGCCTTCTCTCCCTGACTCTCTGTGTGCCCTCCCCAGCTACAATATGATTCAGGTTGATTGGGCCTCATCCAAAAGGGGTAGTGGCCTGGCACTTTTTTCTAAGTCCCATCTTAACCTGACCCTTCAATTTTGCCCCCCCCACTTACATCCTGTGAGGTGCTTCATGCCCTGCTTCTATTAGGGAATACCAAGAAGCTGCACATTGTATGTGCCTACGTTCCTCCTGTATCCAGTAAACGGGACTTGAGGAATTTCTGGAATTTCTACCCCATGCCACCAAAAACAATGAAGTACTTTACCTAGCTGACTTCAGTCAGGTTTGGCTTGGCCCAAGCTCCCCTATCCTCAGCACTAACATGGCCAAAGCCAATCTAACTCAGCTTGTCACCGAACCTACCAGGCATTCCAGCAGCAGCACTAGCCACACCCTGCTCGACTGGGTCCTCACCAATAGGCCAGGCAGGATCTCCTCAGTTACTGTGTTGTCTGACTCCATTAGTGACCATTCTCCTATAACCTGTGTTTGGGATGCCTGCCCCCCTTTATACCCTCCTAAAATTATCTCCGTGACCAACTTCTCTGCCTTCGATCTCTTGGCTTTTCTATCTGATCTCCAGCAGGTTGACAGGTATCCCCTTTTCACCACAGACAACACTTATCTGGTGGTGGAGTATTTCTCCAACACACTGTGCACACTGTAGTCCAAGCACATTCCTTACATTAGGCGCAGGGTTAGGGGCCTTCCCACCAAATGGTTGATCTGCCACTTTCTCCGCTTGCTTAAATCTCATGACAAGCTCTGGGCCACGTGGAGAGCCCCCTCCCTTCTTTCTGATTTTGTTGCCTATTGCTCCCTTAGGAACTCATGCAAGAAAGCAGTCCATGCTGCCAAAAGCAATTACTCTAGAGGGCTTCTCCATGCCTCTGCCTGTTACCCAAAAAGGTACTGGGCACATATCAACCACATTCTGGGTCGCAATGCTTCTCAAGCCCCTCATGACATGCTAATTGACAATATCTTTTGTAACAACCCCAACACCATAGCCAAAGCCTGTAACTCACTCTTTACCTCCCCATCTTCCTTGACCTCCAATGCAGCCATTCCTTCCATCCCTCCCTCCCCAGGCCTCCCTCTGCCCCATCCCTCCCCCTTATTCTCAGTCCTGTCTCTAGAACAGATGTCCTACAGATCCTCAACACTATGTTTCCTCATGGCAGCAATGGTTCTGATGGTCTGGAACCTAGAATTCTCAGACTTGGTGCCTCTGTTCTTGCCACCCCTATCTTGCTCCTCTTCAACCTCCCCATTAGCTCTAGCACCATGCCCTGCTCCTGGAAGCAAGCCAGGGTTATACCTGTCTTTCAAAAGGGTGACCCTTAAAACCCTACAAACTACCGCCCTATAGCACTCCTGTCTACCCTTAGTAAACCTCTGGAGAAACATTCACCGTCAGGTGTCAGACTTTGTAGCCAACTATGACTTGCTATCTCCTGCTCAGCATGGCTTCAGACCACAGCACCTCGACCACCGTAGCGCAATTCACTAACGACACCTCAACCACTATGGCTAGAGTCCAACTTCCGGGGGCTGTTTTTATTGACTTAACAAAGGCTTTCGACTCGGTCAACCATTCACTGCTCTTGCATCAACTAGGTTTACTGGGTGCCTCATAGTCCATTATTGCCTGATTCTCCAGCTACCTGCACAATCATACCCAGTCTGTCTCCTACTGTAGAGTCCTCTCCTCCCCTGTCCCTCTATCCACTGGTGTTCCACAAGGTTCCATCCTTGAGCCCCTGCTCTTTTCTATATTTGTAAACAATCTACCTACCATTCTCACCCACTGTCACACCTTACTCTACGCTGAAGACTTGGTCCTCTATACTTCCTCTAGCTCCATCTCTGAAATTAATTCCCACCTCTCTTCTGACCTGCAATGTATCCAGATATGACTCACATCTCACCACCTCATATTAAATGT
Organism: Neoceratodus forsteri; assembly: GCA_016271365.2. Classification (NCBI taxonomy): domain Eukaryota; kingdom Metazoa; phylum Chordata; order Ceratodontiformes; family Ceratodontidae; genus Neoceratodus; species Neoceratodus forsteri. The sequence continues at coordinate 48,868,486 of CM057450.1, read as the reverse complement.
TGCCAAGACCCAGACCATGCCCTTCAGGTCCTGCAGGAAGCTCAGTGCCCTAAACCCCTCATTTCTGGTCTCTTGTCTTGATGGCTCCCAAGTACAAGTTATTGACTCCTTCAGATATTTAGGGGTCACTCTGGATCTGTGTCTTAGTTTCTCTCTCCATGTCAATGTGGTATGCGAGTCTGTCAATGCCAAAATTGGTTTGGCTTATCATGTCCACTATGTCCTGATCCCTGCTGCTAGGATCTCCATTGCCCAAGGACTTCTGCTCCCTGGTCTTTGCTATGCACTGCCGGTCTTTGCTCAAGTGCAGGCAAATGTCCTTCAAGGATGGGATGTTGCCTATAACAATGTTTGCAGATTTGCCTTGTCTGCCCATAGGCTTAAACACTGCTGGACACTTTACTCTGATCTCCACTGGTTATCCCCCTCCTCCCGGCATTTATATTCCATAGGCTACCTGACCGACAATACAATTCATTGTTCTCTCCCCTCTGGATAAGCTGGATAAACTCAGAGATCAAATCAGTACAGTAGCTACAGACCCATTTCCTTAATTAATAGTGACATTAAAATTCTTGTGAAAATTTTGGGCAAATGATTAAAATGTGCTGGACAGATTTAATCTCTGCTGAACAGGTTGGCTTTATGTCAGGCAGAGCTCCTTCTGACCATATTAGGAAACTTACTCACATTTTCTCTGCATCCAGGCATTCCAGAACTCCGGATGTTCTGGTTTCCCTGGATGCATAGAAAGATTTTGATAGGGTTAATATTAACTTTTTATTTGAAACCCTTAAAAATTTTGGTTTCCCAGTTTCGTTTATTAATTGGCTGAGTACCTTGTATTCTCGACACTTGGCTAGGATTTATGTTAATGAGTTGTTTTCCTCGTCTATTCACTTATGTTTTGGTACTACACAAGATTGTCTCCTTTCTCCTATATTATTTAATTTTTATTTTGAAACCCCTTCTGTTTTATTTAAAACATAACCCTAATCTTACAGGAATTAAAATGAATTCCCATTATTTCACACTATCTGCTTATGTGGATGATATCCTGCTCTGCATTTTGCATCTGAATTTCTCATTTCCAGCTATTCTAAATACTATTAAGAAATTTAGCAGAGTTTCTGACTATAAACTTAATATGGCTAAAATGGTGGTCATGCCTTTAAACAGCAATGTATCAAAGGATGATATTATTACATTTTTGAAATATCTAGGGTTATATCTGCCCCAAGATAACTCATTGATGAGATCACTCAACTTCAATGAATTACTCTCTAATGTCAAACAAGAGCTCTAGAGATGGACGAAACTTCCCCTTTCATTAAATGGTAGGATTAATACTATTAAAATTAATATATTTCCAAGGATTTTTTTATCCCCTTAATATGTTAAGTCTATTTCTGCCACTTTCTTGGTTTAATAACTTACACTCACCTCTATTGAAGTTTCTTTGGTTGGATGCATTTAATAAGCTGAACATCCCTAAACAACTGGGTGGCTGGAAAATGTTGAATTTTGCTCTTTATTATATGGCTAGCCATATTAACAAATATTTCAAATGGAATGTTACTAATAATTCTGGTTCTCAATATTATCCAGTTTGGTTAACTATTGAGTGTACATTGTTGGAAAGCTTCAAGATTTGCACCTCTTTTATTCCTTATCTTAGATTTAGGAATCCACCTCTTGCTTTGAAAAAAACTAGTATCAGAACCTCATTTAAAATTCATGAACAAATATATAACTATCTAAACCTGGAATTTGAGAAGGATATTAATCAGCCCCTACTTAATAATTATAATTGCAAAGTATTCAGACGGCCTCTTTCTACCCAGTGGTTCCCTTCCCTTTCCTGGTTATTACTTGAACCATTCCTTTCTAATGGGAATGTATTATCATTGGATGATGTGGGGAAGAAGTTGGGTCTGGGTAAAAGACATTTACAAACACACTGGGGCCTAGTCACAAACAAATGTGCAAGAGGCACGTATCGGGGGATGCAGCTCCGCACCCAAGGGAGGTCTGCACAGGGGGTGCATTCACGGCCACTGGCCTCCACCCAGCTCCCCTACATGGCCCTGTCCCCAAGTATGCATGTAAATGGGGGGCAGGCAGGTGCAGAGCGTGGATCATGGCGGGCAGCCAATTGGCTGCCCAGGCAGGGATCCTCAGTGAATCCCTTACGCACTTCTGGTGCCATGTTGCTGGCTGGAATGCAGAGTGATGACCGAGATGATGTAGGTGGTTATTCTGCCCACCCAACCCTGGACTCCAGATGTGCCACAATGGCAAGGGCTGCTTTGTTGGGGGTGCCGATGCCCCCAGCCATGCTCACCGCATCTAGAGGTAGCCTCACCGGGAGGCATGTAGCTGGCCCCAGTGGTTTACAGCTGCCTCCCAGATGAGGATCTGGCAACCCCCATGCACAGCACTCCATGGGGGTTGTGCATGCCGTGGAGTGCTGGCTTGCCTTTCACACTGCCCCCCTGGCCCACCCCTGTGTGAAGCTCCATGATCGGCCAGGGGATTGAGTGCATAGGGGGCACATCTGTGTGGCGAATGTGGCAGAGGGGGTACAGTGGGTGTGGGTGGCTGCGCGGTGGCTATGTGCCCAACTTACATGGTGCTTACTCACCCCAGCCATTCATGAATAGACCCCTATTTGGGCATTTTGGACCATTAACTTGATTAAATAACAGAAAATAATTTGTAACTGAGATATCTGACAAAATCTCTAAACCGCATCCTATTTCAAAATTATGGAAACTTTTATTAGCTTTTAAATCCCCTAGTGTACCTATAGTCTCTAGTATTTGGTACAATTTGCCATATTTGGAAGGGTTTGTTTTGAACATTATTTATAAATACCTCTATAAATACACCTCTAGTGACAATTTGAGATTGATTCAGTTCAAACTTCTACATGATAGTTACTTTACCCCCTGTTGAACTTTCAGATTTGTGGTGCTACCTTCTAATATTTGTTCTGTGTGGGACTGGGGATGGTACTCTTCTCCATATGTTTTGGGATTGCCCAAAGATCAGATCCCTTTGGTCTAACATTCAAACTTACGTGGGAAATATCTTGGGTATTAAGCAACATATGAGGATGAATAGTTGCATTTTAGGAGATTCTAGCAGTTTAGGCTCGGAGGAGATGAAATATTATGTTTCTCTTATAGCTTTGTCAGCTAAAAAAGTGATTTTAAAACATTGGAAAGATAAAGACACATCCTCTTTTACTGAATGGAGGCAGGAGTTTCTGTCTAATCTTAGATCAGAGAAAACTATTGCTCTTATGAAGTTTAACCTTACGGCCTTTAATACAAGGTGGAGTAAACTTTTTGATTCGATCCTTAATATTTGACCTGACCTGGCACCTTGTTTTATTTTCTTAGTTGTACGAGTATTGGGAGCATTTCTGCTATCCCTACTTTAATTCTGCGTATACTTTGTTATTGATAAATATTTTACTTGAGGTATTTTTAGTCAAAAGGTGCTTCCTGTTAGATGCAATGCACTGTAGTAATGTACTCCTTTTCTTTACCCAGTGATGTCTCTGAGTCTTGGAGGGAGGGGAAGGGGAGTTGTTGATATGCGAAGGGGTGTGGTTTAGGTTTTAATTCCTTGTTGTGTTGTTTATTTTTATGAGGGTTTCTCATTTCCAGTATATTGTTAGCATATTTTATATTCCCTCCTTGTTCACTTATATTCCTTTAGTATATGTGCATTATTTTTTATCTAAATTCTCAATAAAGACGTGACCATTTGAAAATCCTGATGTATCATTGCCAGAGGATCTGTGGGGATTACAGACTGTTGGGAACATCTCTTTTTACAACCTGAATCTGTGGAAAACTAACTTATTACCCTTGAATGACAAGGTAAGGTGACAGGACTTTGCTTCTCTAGGATTCTCTTGGGCCACAGAATTTACATATTTACATATCTATATATTTAGGAATCAGAATTTCCAAATCTCCTCAGCAGATGCTTCAAATTAATATACTGTATATGATCAATATTTAATTCTGAAACAGGATCTAGGACAGTGGAAGGGTTTACCCCTTTCTTTATGGGGGAGGGTTCATACAGTAAGAAGGAATATTTTATGCAGAACTGCATATGCTTGTACAATGTTTACATTAGCCCTTCCCCTTTCATGGTTCAAAAATTACATAGTACAAACATATGTACAAACATGAACTTTGCCAACAGATAAAGGCCTAGTGGTCTACCAAGTCTGCTCGAATGTGCAGCTAGCACCCCTTATTCTGTAGCTGCCCTTCCCTCCCACCCTTCCACTCCCTTGACCCTCCTCCTTGCCCTGTCCCATCCCCTTTTGAAGCAGTTCAGTATTCTACTGGATACCACTTCTGCAGGTAATGCATTCCACCCAGTCACCACCCTCTCTGTAAAAAAGTGTCTCCTCTTCTCCCTCCTGAACCTTCCTCCCTCCAGTCTCATATCATGGCCCCTGGTGTCCCTCCCTTCCCTTACTTTGAACAGCCCCTCTGTACCTGTCTTGTTTATTCCTTTCATGTACATGAAGGTTTCAGTCATATCCCCCTGTCTCTCCTCCAGTGAGTACATGTTCCACCCCCTCAGCCTCCTCTCATATGGTAAGTCCCCCAGCCCCTTGATCACCTTTGTTGCTCTGTACTGCACCCCCTCCAGTAACTTAATGTCCCTCTTCAGATATGGGCACCAGTACTGCATGCAGTACTCCAGGTGCAGTCTAACTAATGATCTATACAGTGGCAGAATCATCTCCCTCCTCCTTGAGGATATACCCCTTGCAATCCAACCTAGCATTTTGTTGGCCTTTGCATCTGCCTTCCTATAATTGTGCCAAGTTGTTCATTAACTCCGTAACGAGCACCCCCAGACCCTTCTCCTCCTCTGTCTTGGCTAGCTGCACTCCCCCCAGCAGGTAACTCCTCCTTGGGTTTTTCACCCCAAAATGCAGCATCTTGCATTCTTTGGCATTGAACCCTAGTTGCCAGGTGTCCAACCAGGTTTCCAGCTTTGCCAGATCATCCTGCAACCCCTGCATCCCCCTAGGTCATCCACCACTGCTCCCATCTTGTTGTCATCAGCAAACAGACTGGTCTTGCTCTTTATACCCAATGATATGTCTGCAATGAATATCCCAAACAACACTGGTCCCAACACTGAACTCTGCAGAACATCGCTTGTCACTACCCTTGGGGATGAAATCTCCCCACCCACCACCTCCCTCTGTTGCCTTCCCTGAAGCCAGTTCCCTACCCATCTCACCAGCTTTGCGCCCACCCCTGTTCCTTCCAACTTACTTTCCAGCCTCCCGTGTGGCACTGAGTCAAATGCCTTACTGAAGTCCAGGTATAGGACATAGACTGCATGGCCACCATTCAATTGCCTAGTTACCCAGTCATAGAACTCCACCAGGTTGGTTTGGCAGGATATGTCACTTACAAAGCCATGCTGTCTGCTGTTCTGTAGTCCTTTGGCCTCCAGGAGGGCCACCAGCCTCTCCTTCAGGATAGTCTCCATCTGCTTACCCACAATGGATGTGAGGCTTACAAGTCTGTAGTTCCCTGGTTCATCCTTGGGGCTGCTGTTGTGGAGGGGCACCACATGAGCCATCCTCCAGTCCTTAGGTACACACCCTGAGTGTAGTGAGGTATTACATAGGTCTGCCAAAGGACCCACCAGGACCTCTGCCAGCTCCTTTAGTACCCTGGGTTGGATGCCATCTGGCCTGGTGCCTTGTCCACCCTCAGTGCCCTCAAACCTTCCAGAACCCTGCCCTCCATGATTTCCCCATCTATCACCCCTTCCACCTCTGTTTCAGCCCTCCCCTCCCTCCCTTGGTATCACCCCCTCTTCTCCTTAATAAATACCCAGCAGAAGAAATCGCTTAGTGCTTCTGCCTTATCAGCCCGCCTCACCAAACTCCCTCCTTCCAAATCCTTACTATGTGGTCCTTACAGTTCCTCTTCTCCCTGATGTACCTGAAGAAGTCCTTTTCCCCCCTTCCTAATGCCCTGCACCAGCCTGAGCTCCATAGACATCTTGGCTGCCCTTACTGCCCTTGTCACCCCCTTTGATTCCTTCAGGTACTCCTCCCTGTCCTCCCCCTCCCTGTTTTCTTGTACCTCCTAAAGGCAGCTCTTTTCCTCCTTTGCCCTAGCCTTCTTGCTCTGGACCTTGCTGCAGGTTCTGGCTACCTCCACTATCCCCTGTTTTATGAGTGCCCACCTCTGGTTAGTGCCCATACTAGGTTGAATTCTGGCCAGGTATCATTTTACCACTTCTTCCATCCTCTCAAACTCAGCCCTCCTGAAGTCCATCACCCTTGTGCCAGATTCCACTCCTTCCTTACCCATATCCAACATGAATCATACTGAGTGGTGGTCACTTACCACCAGTGGTTCTTCCACTCTAAGTTCCTCACAAACTCCCCATTTGCCAGCACAAAGTCCAGAGTATTCCCTAACCTGGTTGGTACACTGACCATTTGCATCAGAAAGCTGTCCTGGAAGGCATCCAGCAGTACCTGCTCCTTTCTATTCCTGGTTGTTGGGGTACTCCAATCCACTTCTGGCATGTTGAAGAGGTATAGTCACATCTGATTTTTTTTTTTTTTTATGAATGAGGAAGTGGAGCAGAAGAACCTGTTTAAACTATTTGCAGCTAAGTCATGTTTATTTCCATGCAGCTCAGAGTATGAAATACAGTACTTGTACTGGCATTCAGCTGAGGACACCCCCTCCACCCCGCTGAACCCTATACACCACAATGGCTGCATATAGAAGAGTATCTTTGTCAATAACATGGGATCTGCTAACATTTGCTATTGCATTGTTCTTACTCTAAACTACCCTTTCCCTTGAAGGAGACACCTATTGTTGTGTCACTACTCATATTCTCCCAATTATGTTGGATACTTACAGGCTGCCCACCAAATCTCCTGGAACAACCCATTTGAATCAATTAAATTTTTTTAAAATTGCTCAGAAAACTGTGGATTATAGCTCATGGAAGACTCATGGAGTTTTCTGGGTTAAACAATTTGGGGAGTCTATTGGATGGATTTCTTTTCAACATTTCCAACATCAATTTTTGTTGATGCTGAAAGACATTTTCACCATTTGTTACTACGTCATATGATAACTACAGCATTGGGTATGCCTTTCAACAAGTCACATTCTGTATATTTTTTACATGACTGGCCATTCTGCCCATCAGCAGTACGCAGTTCCTTTACTTTATTTGGCCATTCAAGAATGTGTGCACCTTCAGCTTATTGGTCAAGGACATTGCCTTCTGCCTTTACACCACAACAGTGGGACATCCTTTGTTTGAATGCCCACAGATATTTAAAGATGAACAGTTATCACTTAATGCAATTAAAATGTTTTCTGAATATGTAACACACCCCACACAAAATGCATAAATGGGGCTATAGACCCCCACTTATGTACCCATTGGGGCATACAGCAGGGTTCTATCCTCCATCTTTTATGGGACTGCTGGAAGGTGCAACCCCATTAAAAAGCTATTGACCAGGTACTAGACCCCTTATTAGGTTTACATGGTACCTTTACCAAAGAAAGATGTTTATTAGGGAAGTCATACAGCACTTGATGGGTAGACTTCGATACCATTTTACCCTTATTTCTATGGTCATGAAATGCATCATCCTTCTGCACAGGATGGACATGAAATTGCCTACTTTACTGGAATGGCAAAAAGAGGTTTTTAGATGTATTACATATGGAAAAAAGTGCTTGCCTCCATTCAGCATTACTTAGTGGCATATAAATAAAGGTGGGAATGTCTAGAAGTTTTACTACTTAATAAAGATTGGAATGTCTTGGTTTAGGAATTCAAAATGGCCCTAAAACATATCTGTGGACACTTGCATTTGGAGTCTGATTATACTCATCTGGTTGCTGTTTTTATTATAATATGTGAAATTTTAATGTTTTATTCTGTACGGCACCTTGGTTTTTTGAAAGGCACCAAAAAAATAGTTTTATTATTATTATTATAATTATTACATTTTAGGTATAGACTTGGATACATTGTTGAATGCATACTACATACAGTGCACTGTATTGACAGTTCAGTCTGCTGCTGGCCATGGTGGTATGTGGAGAGCTGAGCCAGTTGCTGGCTCTGGCTGGGTGGGGGGAGCGGGGTTGGGGTCCAGTCCTGGCAGGGTGAGGGGGCCACTACACTATGTCAATACTGATCAGGGGATGTGCATTGGCACTTGTGACATTAGGTATCAGGGCCAATAGGGGTTCTAGTGGTATTGCAATTTGGGACCAGGGCTGTGTTGATGCCGGAAGTATTCATCAAACTGGGATTGGTGCCGGGTGGGGGTTGCCATGTTGCATCCCACTGGGACTGGTGCTGGGTGAGGGGGGTGTGATGTTGCTTCCCACTGGGAATGGTGCTGGGGATGTGCTGTGTCAGTGATTGGGGAAGGGGGGACCCTACACTATGGAATATGGGGGGGCTGGTTCTTATATGTGACACTGTTGGGTTCGGGAATGGGATGGGGGTCCTATACTATGGCAAGGGATGGTTCAGTGGGGGATTACTGTTTGTACTGGGGTTGGGGCTAGGAGGGGGTTCCACTGGATTACTGGGGCAGGCAGGCTGTTGTGCACCTGCTTGCTCTTCCACAGCCTGCTTGTAGGTGGACAGCATGGTTAGGCCTGTTATTTACAGCTGATATTTGCATGGTACAGTTCTTGTCTTTGCAAGGAGCATTCCCTATGAATATGCCCATGCATGGCACATTCATGGGAATGCCCCCTCTTTTTACACAGTATACATTATTTGTGGGCCATGGCCCATTCTCCTTTGGGTTGCACAACACCCCCCTCTGAATATTGCATTCATACACAGTGTGTGGGATGCGCAGCACATCTCTGTTTTCTGCCAGGATGCACTGCGCATCTCCTCTGAATATGGGGGCCTTGGAGTACTGCACGCAGTTCTGGAGGCTGCACTCAAAAAAATTACAGGGATAGGTTTAAGGTGGTACAGAGGAGGGCAACAAAATGATTCAGGGGCAGTATAAGAGAAATCCTATGTGGAGAGACACTAGGGCCTCAGCATGTATACACTGGAGGCCAGGAGTGAGAGGAGGGGCATCATTGAAACTTTTACATTTCTTCACAGGCTAAACAAAGTAGACACTGAAGAACTGTTCACAGTGAATGAAAACAAGGGTATAAGGAGGAACTCAAAGAAACTGGTGTGAAGTTGATTCAGGAAGCCTGTCAGAAAGTATTTCTTCACAGAGAGGTTGATGGATCAATGACATAGGCTCCCAGAAAGGAAGGTTTGCCCAAAATCAGTGGAGGGATTCAAGCAAGGGGGGATGGGGACTGACATATGAGGCTGATGAGGATAGCAGGGAAGGATGTCATGGGGATGGAGAGTGAGTGACCACTAGGGCATTTACATCATACTACAGGTAGGGCAGGATAGATAAGATGGGCCTCCGGCCCTTTTACTGTCATACATTTTTATGTTTTCCTTGGAATGAGATAGGATGGGATGGGCTGAGATAGGATGAAATGGAATGGAATGATTCAGGCTGGTGCAGAGGATTTTCTTTTCTGATATGGTATGTAAAACTGATTTTGGATCACAGCATATGTAGTGGTTGTATTTGCTGACACATGATAATTGAGAGTAGTGTTGGAACACCATAGCTATTTATTACTGAACTGAAAATACAGCTGCATGTAGAACACTGTATAATAGTTAAGACAAACAGCATGGGAAAGGAGCAGGGAGCACCATGCAAATGGCCCACAGGGCCAACCACAGAAGCACAGCATGCCTCGTTGCTGCTTTCTGTGATCCCTCTCAACCCCACCCTGTACGTACAGTCAGTAAAATCAGGCAGTTATGCATGTGACAGTGTAACAGTGTAGCTGGCTTAGCCTGGGAGCTGTAATCACGGGCTCAGCAGGTGAGGAGGCGGCTACTTCCTGGGTCTGTGCTGGGGGCCTTTTGCTTATTCCATCCTAACTGGCACTCTGGTTACTGTTTGTGCCTACCCCGATAGCTGTGGAGGCAACTGTGGGGGGTTAGGTACCTCTTGATGCTTTGTGGAACCTGCTTTTTGATTGGAAGTTCTGAAGAAGATCTGCATATTGGATTTGGATTTGATACTTGACACGTAAAGGACTCTCTGTGGAGTCGTGGGCCAGTTTGGGTGAGCGCTGAACTTTTGTTGATTTGTTGCACACATTAAGAGATGGGACTTTTGCTTTAAAAACTAAGAGTCTGAACCGCATTGATATTGCGAATTACTGGAAATACATTGGCAGTGAGAGTGCCTTACAAATTTTTATTTTCTTTTCCATTAAGTTTCTGGCTGGCTGGTCAGGATTAAAGTGAGAGCTGAATCTGTCTGACCTCTTCTGTTCATGTCTTAAGAGGTGGGAGCTCTTTAGACCATAATAATTCAAAAACTGTGAAGACTTATTCTGACTGTGACTGTTTCATAATTTGGACTTACATACTGTGCTGCTAAACTTTTTAGTATAGAGTATTGTACCTGTCTTTAGTTTTGGGGTAAGGTGTGGATGTTTGTAAGAGTATTTGAGTACTGTATGTTTGAGTGTGGGTTCAATTTGTATTTTGGGGTTGTTTATTCACTGGTATCTGCTTAGTGTGGTGAAGATGTGTTGGGAAAGCATAAGGACGGTTGGGTATTATTCCCCCACTAGGCTCAGGGACCTCTGTCTTTTTTTCTGTCCTCCACTGTCACCAGAGGTATATAGATGGTGTAGGGCTTTAGGGATTGTTAGAAGGAGAAGGAGGACGAGGGCTGGGCCTGGAGAGGGAATGGAAAGGAGTGGGCAGATAGGAATAGTGGGGACAAGGAGACACCCTGGGGTGAAATGGGTCCAGGAAAGGGGTCCTTCCTGTCTGGTTCCCATATCCAAGGGTTCTGCTTGTAGCAGGCAGGTAGCATGGTCATCCTCGGATTCTCATCCTACTTGGGCGATGTTATGCAACGCCAGGTCTATTAAGAACAAAACTGCTATAATAGAGGATTTTGTTGGATCATCTGACCTGGTGTGCATCACTGAGACCAGGCTGGATGAGAATGCTGGCCCAGTTCTAGCATCAGCAATTCTGACCGGGTACTCGGTGCTACACTGCCCCAGGATGGATCATAGGGGTGGGGGTGATGCCATCTGTTTTAGATTGGAACTGAGTCTAATGGGGGTACTAGTGGGAACTACCAACTACTTTGAATGTATTAAGGGCGAGAGTGTGGGGTGCAGGATACTTCTCATCTACCCTCCACCAGGTGACGGGAATGTTTTTCTGCGGGAAGTTGGACACTTCATTGTCGACCTGACATTGGGATCACCAAGATGGTTGGTTCTGAGGGATTTCAATGCATGGCTCGATGATGAACTCTCACAGTTTGATCAGGACTTCCTCCAGTTAATTATTTCACTGGGCTTCACGAAGGTTATTTCCTTCTCGACCCATGCTGGTGGTCATTCATTGGACTTGGTGTTCCTACTGGGGATCGATATATCCGATTTGGTGGTGGAACCAGTCAGGTGGTCTGACCATCATACCATTGGGTTCAGTTTTGAGACCACCCCTAGTAGGCCAGTCCCTAGGGAGATAGTCTGGTACCACCCTTTCAGGGGTGTTTCCCCAGATGGCCTGATGGCAGTACTGGACCTATTGGGTTTACCGAGTGAATGCATGGATACAGGGGACCTGGTACTTGCCTATAATAAGGTGGTGGTAGGGGCCCTGGATTCCATTACTCCTGTTCATGTTCATCCCCTCACTCTTTGTCCCAGGTCTCCTTGGTTTGATGAGACTCTGGGTGAGTTGAGGAGAGTTGGACGAAGGCTAGAGAGACGCTGGCAGAAGTCTGGCCTAGATTGTGACAAACTTAGTTTGATGGACCATTATGTGGTCTATCAATCAGCAATCACCCATAAGAAGGCAGTATTCCTGTCCAGAGAGATTGCTGCTGCACTGAATCGACCAGTTCAGCTTTTCCAGACTGTGGACAGATTGTGCAATACCATCTGTCTTCAGCCTGGAAGTGCTTTTTCTCAAGAACAGTGTGAGGAGTTTGCTCAATTCTTTTCAGATAAGGTTGCCACAATCAGGTCTGGTATCCGATTGACCCTCCCTAATGAGAGCTGTAGTGGTTGGCAGGAGATGTCGGACACCCAGTTTGTGTGGTTTGACTTCAGCCTTCCCACAATCAATGACACTGTGATGATCATCCAGTCTTTGCATCCAACCAACTGTAGTTTGGACCCTGGCCCCACACGTCTCCTAGTGGGCTGTGTGGATAAAATTGATCCAGTCCTTGTCAAGATAGTCTGGAGGTCTTTGGAGAGGAGGATCTTTCCTGATCCTCTGAAGGAGTCCGTGGTTCAGCCCCTTCTTAAGAAGTCCTCCTTGGACCCGGATTGTCTGGCTAACTACAGGTCTGTCTCTAACCTGCCCTTTGTGGGTAAGGTTATTGAGACGGTGATCACATTGCAGCTGGATGATCATTTGACCAGCCACAATGTCTATGATACTCTCCAGTCTGGATTTAGGAAGAGACATAGTACCGAGACAGCTCTTGTCCAGGTACTAAATGACCTCCTAATAGTGAGAGATCGAAGGAAACATTCCATCTTGGTCCTTCTTGATTTCTCTGCAGCATTTGACACCGTGGACCATGGTGTGCTATTGGGGTGCTTGCAGTTCATCTGTGGGCTGTCTGGTACAGTCCTCAGTTGGTTTCGATCTTTCCTCGAGGGTAGGACTCAGAAGGTGGTGTCTGGGATTTTTTCCTTGGCATCATTCCCCCTATCCTGTGGGGTGCTGCAGGGCTCCATTTTGGTACCCATGTTGTTTGCAGTGTACATGCTGCCATTGGGAGTGATTATTAGGTGGTACAGCTTGAGTTTTCACTGCTATGCAGATGATACTCAGCTGTACATGTCCTTTGTGCCCGGCCAAGATGCTGCAGTTTCGGTCTTTAACAACTGTCTCGCCAAAATCCAGGATTGGATGAATGTGAGTTGGCTGCAGTTAAACTCAGAAAAAACTGAAGTGTTGGTTTTGGACCCAGGTCACCAGGAGGCAGGTTTGTTGGCGGGATCACCTTCAGGTTTATTGCTTGGGGGTGTTCAGCTAACTACCTCAGACCAGGTGCGGAACCTGAGCATTGTGTTTGATGACTGTTTGACACTTAAATCTCAGGTGTCGGCAGTTGTCAATGCCTCTTTTTACCATCTGAGGAATATCACCCCAGTGAAGCACCCGGTTCCTTCTGACGATCTTCCAACTTTGGTTCATGCCTTCGTTACCTCCTGTCTTGACTACTGCAACACCCTTTACCTTGGGTTACCGAGGGTTGATATCCGTCATTTGCAGCTTGTACAGAATGCGGCAGCCAGACTATTGACTGGCTTGTCTAGGGCCATTCATATAAAGCCTGTGCTCCACGGGCTGCACTGGCTGCCAATATGCTGGCGGATCATCTTCAAGGTCGGTTTGCTGACCTATAAGGCCCTACACGATCAGTGACCTGGTTGCCTGAAAGAGCTCCTTCATCCCTATTGTCCCTCCCACTCTCTCCGATCCACTGATGAGGGATTGCTAGAGATTCCCAGGGTTCATTTAAAAACATCTGGGGCCAGGTCTTTTAGTTTTATGGCCCCAACCCTGTGGAATTCTCTACCTCATCAGGTGCAAGATCGCCCGACTGTCCAAAGCTTTAAAATAGCATTAAAAACATTTATTTTTAGCCTAGCATATAATGACTTTTAATGTCGCTGTCATGAATTTTATTTTATTTATGGTTTTAAAACTGTTTTATTTATTGATTTATTTTATTATGTCATGTACAAGCACCTTGGTTTCGGAAAGGTGCTTTTTATAAATAAAGTTTGATTTGATTTGACTTATTCCACACCTACTGACTTGCGTTCAGGCACAGTATCATTGAGAAGACTATCAACAGTTTAGAAGCCATACAGAAAACCTATACAATAGTTTAGGTGATTGCTCGCACCTGAAAAGAATGTCTTCAAATTCACTTCAAAATGGCCTCTATTAAAAAAATGCTTCAGTTATTTTCTTGTTTTCACAAACTTACTTCAAATTGGCTTGAATTACACCACACGCACCATAATTTAGCCATTCAAATGGTTCTCAATTCTCGAATAACCCTTCTCTTTTGCCAGTGGTATCAAAGATTTTAGAGAAAATTGTTGTGTCACAATTTAAGTTTTTTCTGGAATCAAACAAACAAATGAATGTTTATCAGTCAGGATTTAGATCTGTATATAGCACAAATACAGCATTGGTGAAGGTAGTGGGGGGATGTACAGTGGAGTCTGGACAGGAAAATGTCCGTAGGTACTATATTTATAGATTTATCTAAAGCTTTTGATACTTTGCACCACGGCTTTCTCCTGTCCGGACTCCATGAAATAGGGATGAGGGATATAGAGTATGAATGGTTTAAAACATATTTGTTGGATAGAGAACAAGTGGTAGAATTGGGCAAATATAGGTCTGTACCATTATATATTAAAACAGAGGTACTACAAGGATCTAATTTAGGCACACTACTCTTTACCATATATATAAACAACTTGCAATTTCTGGACCCTTCAATAAAGTACCACATTTACGCAGATGATACTGTGATTTATGTAGAGGGGAAAACACTATTGACATACAAAATAAATTACAAGAAGCTTTTTATCATTTGCAGGCCGTCTTTAGAGAATGTAAACTATGCTTGAATACAAAAAAAAACAATCAATGTTATTCACTTGTAATGGAAATATGAAAGATGAGTTAATGATTTATTCCCTAGAAGGAGTTCAGATACAACAAGTTAGTAAGAATAAGTATTTTGGAGTAATTGTAAATGAAAATTTGAACTGGAAACTATATTTGGAGGGTTTATTATTGAATATTTGTAAAAAATTGGGTATGTTGTATAAACTGAAATATTTTATGTCCAATGATACAAGGCGGAGGGTAGTAGACACTATGGTGCTCCCAGTAGTGGACTATGGGGATATGTTCTATGTGGGGCCCTAGGGGGTGGAACTAGCCAAACTGGATACAATTTATAACAGGCTGGCTTGTTCCGTCCTCGATGCCCCCAGGAAAACTCACCATTGTGAATTGTATAAATCATTAAACTGGATGAGATTAAAAGATAGGACAGAGTAGCACCTCCTAACACTCACATTTAAAGTGCAGAAAGGAAAGGTGCCTCCTTATATTGAAGAATATTTTATAGTAAGAAAAACAGGAGAAAGCTTATGGTCTGGAATATATAATTCCAAAATATGGTCTAAATATAGGTAGGTCAGTGGTTTTGTATAGGGGACCTGTGTTGTGGAACTCTGTGCCTATCTCTCTGTGCAATGCAAATTGCATCATAAATATGTCACTAATAAAAAGATGGTATTACGAGAAATCAGTAATGCCATTGCATTGCTATGGGGAATAGCACAGTGTCTAAAAAGTCATATTTTATGTATTAAATTAGCAGAATTTGCACATTTGACCTTGTCTTGTAGGCTGTATATATGATGTATTTGTAGTAAGCTCTCAGTCTGTGATATGTTGATTTCTGTATGTATTGTACCTATTGTAACTTATATGTGTAATATTATGTAGATAGAAATAGGACCTCCTTGGAAATGAGCCTCGGCTCAATGGAGCTTGTACCAACTATCCTTTTCATATACATTTTACGAATAAAAACTATTACTGCTACTACTACTACTACTACTTCCAAAACCGCAAAAATGCTAATTAATGCTAATTAACCTTCAAACTAAAAATTGACATACTGGTCAATTACTGGCATGAAAAGGCATTTCAGTTTTTCTTTAAATACTCTCCAGTTTTGTATCATTTGTATTGTCTTCAAACGCCAAACACTAATGTAAAGCGCCAGTGGCACCAAAAAAGTAGTTCATATGAATGATCCTAGGTGTAACTGTTATGACATACCTTATACATAGTGTATGACTACTGTACATCATGTTTTTTGTGCCTTTATGTTTTTATCTTTTTTTTACAATAAAATGTTTGTAATTAGTTCCCTTTGAAAGCAACAAAATATATACGTTTTTTTTAAAAAGCAGGCAGAAAGCATTTTTGAAGATCAGCCAGTAGTTACTTTTGTTCCTAATTTTTATGCTTCCTTTTTTCTTTTTTTGCTGATGTGTTTTTTTACCTAATGCATATCAATGTGATATATAGAACAGCACTCTCTGGGGAGGCTGATATATGTAGCAATATACTGCTTCATACCTCTCAACATTGTGACCATATTCATTATGATGTTAACCATTTGTGGTCCATCTGTCAGAGTGTGGCAGGCTCCTTTTGGTCAGTTGTGATATCAGTGAGGTTAAATGCTGATAACATTTAGATCATGGTAAACAAACAAAACAAAATAATATATGGGGCATCACATGGAAATGGGGGGGGTTCATGCACCTTATGCAAGTGACCCATACTACGTCTATGGGGCTATTATGGATCATGTGATAATCCACCCAGTTTTTAATGGCTGCAAAGCAGAGCTATGCTAATATGTGTTGTGAATGAAGAAGATAAATTAGGGGTCTGACTGGAATGCCTAACACAGCACAGCTTGCTCCTTACACCTAATTTACAGTGAGTGGAGTTGAAGCACAGCATGTAATGGTATGCGTGAATCAGCTCATGTCCTCTTCCTTTCTTTATCACTTTCTCTGCTGTCTCTGTCCACTCAGCACATATCCTGTTCCTTTCTCCCTCTCCTCCTCCTCGCTCTCTTCTCAGTGCACATCTCCCCCCACTACACTATTTTCTTGTTCCTGACCTTCTGCTTCCTTTCCTCCATGCCATGGTCAGTTCTTCCCTCTATGCACCTTAGCTAGAGAATATGGAGTATGTAAAAACAGCGCTTATGAAGGTATGGGGATGGATATATATATATATATATATATATATATATATATAAGATACATATATAAAACTGTGCACCTCCCACACTGTCTTGACAAAACCCTGAATCAAATGTAACTTTTTTTTCCTCATGTTAGGCATAATTAGGTAATTTATGGGCTCTCTGGTTTCTCCCCAGTTCTGATCGCTGTGTGAAGCCATTCTGCCTCCCTGTTCCATTCCTGATTGTCATCTTCTCGCTCCCCTCTTGTATTTCAGTCCATCATAGCTGTAAAAGTACAAGCAGGATCCAAATTAAAGGAAGCAATACAGTTCCGTTTGAAGGGTATATGAAAGCTGATGAATATGAGGAAGCTACAGAAATTAAACAGACTGATATATTCCATCAGACCTCTGATAAGGTTAGGAGTATTCTATAATAGCCCTAGTTTTCAAGTTTTAATTTTACTATGGTTGTGTGTGTTGTTTTTGTTGTTGTTATAACACTGAAGCTCATGAGAAACTGTAAATGTTATCCAATATTTTGTTTCAAAACATTTTATTCAGTAGAGTGCACTTTTCTGAAAAGAAAACTTGCACCACCTGTTGCTATTTTTCTGTTCTTTTTTATCTTTATATCTAGCAAAATATAAACTGTTTATAAGCCATTTAAATTTTAAAACTAATATACAGCATTTGTGGTGAATATTGTATTTGAGATTGCTAACATGCACAGTATCGTGCCTCCCCTATTATTTATTGAATACAGTCAAAATTGAACTATTACAGACTATAAGTGTGGCATTTTAAATGCACATGATAGTACGCATTATTAAAATTTGCCAGTATTATCACTTCCAGCCCCGCCCCTATGTACGATGGCAGCCTGGTTTCGAGCTCCACACTAACTCCCGAGCAAATACCCTCCATTAAACACTTTACATGACCTTAAAACTAAGAATTATTGACTTTAAAAGGTAACGGAGGGTTTTCAGTACCTGAATTGGTGTTTTTCTTGAATGGAGAGCGATGCAGAGCAATCAGAATCGGAGGCCTCAGGCTCAGAATACGTGCAAGAAGCTAAAGTTAGGGGCCAGGGTAGAATCTTACAGAAAGGCCTACACTCAGCAGCAAAACCCAAATGAAAGAAAGTGAAGCTCTATCTTATTTATCAAGAACTTCTCTCATTTAGGGCTGAAGTTTAACAGCTCTATGGGGAGCTTAGAAAGGATGTGATATTATTGGAGCAGCGGGCCGATGATACAGAGAGGCAACTAACAGCAACCAAAAACTGGGTGGATGACCTGGAACTTCAGTATCAGCAATTACAACAGCAACATGAAGCTTTGGAGGCTAGACAAGAAGATGCTGAAAATAGGGCTAGAAGGGAAAACATTTGTATCTACTGTATACCGGAAAATGCAGAGGGCCCAAACATTAAGGACTTTGTAGATAATCTATTATGCACTACCTTGGAACTGCCAAAAGAGTTTCAGCTTCACCTCGAGAGAGTACACCGAGACCTAGCCACAGAGCCCTCAGACCCTGAGGCTCCTCCCAGGTCTATCATAGCTTGCTTTAATAGCTTTTCCACCAAAGAGCAAATTCTGCTGCTGGCATGGCAAAAACAAAAGATTTATTTTGGACAGAAGCATTTCTACCTAGACCATGATTATGCTCCAAAAACCATGAGACAATGCAGGGCCTACCTTCCATTGCTACCAGTAATCAAAACTGTGGGCCATAAGTTTTCAACTCCTTACCCAGCCCATTTAATTGTTCACTTTCCAAATGGCAAAAAAGAATATTCCACAGCACAGGACACTAAACAAGATCTCACCAAGATGGGCTTTCATTTTCCTGAACACTCGGGCAGAGCAGCGGAGTCTACTGCCAGACCGCCACAATGGCAAGCAGTTCAAAAAGCTATGAAGGCAGGGAAGAATAACAACAACCAAGATGCTAAGACCACTCTGGCCACATTTCATTGCTCAGAAACCATTACCAGGACTGATCAGACCTGAGAGAGATTTTGATAGAGAGACGCATATAATAATAGGTTAGTGGGCGGGTGGGGGTGAGGGGTAATCCCCTGGGCCCTTCTTCCTCTGACTACCCTAACTCTAGGCCCAAACTACTACCATCATTTATTTTTGTACACTATTAAAAGTGCATGGGCCATTGGCCGAGGTGGTGTTGGGAGTAGGTGCCACCCCCCCCCCATGGCTTACTGATTAATGGATATTGCATGAGATTCAATCAATCAATCAATCAATCAAGTCTTTATTTATACAGGTGAACACCATTGAGCAGGCTCATTTAAAGGGTGGACCTGCATTACACAAGCTCAAGAATAACACTTTTATGTACAGGTAATAAATAGACATAATTATACAGAAATAGAAAAACAATACACAGAGCAATAACAAGTATTTCAGGTATAGGGTTAACAAGGTTAGGGAGGATGGTATGAGAAGGAGAATTAAAACATTCTGAAACAGCCAGCATATTAAAACATTTTCAAACAGCACGGCATATCATTGGTCAGAACATATACAAACTTAAGGGGCAGATATGGAGAAAGGGTACAGGACTGCAGCTGTTCAAGGAGGGGTACTACGGTAGATGGGCAGGGGACATATATGTAAGGAGTCTGAGGGTAAGAAAGGTAGTGGATTAGCAGAAAAAAAGCAGGGTATAGGTGGAGACAATCAAGGGGCCGGGTTAGGTGGAGATGTAGTGGGCAGGTAAGCAGTAGGCACCCTAGCATGCTAAGCGTGCTGGAAACAGCTGCATAGCTCCTTAACAGCCTTGGCATACAAGGTCTTGAAGGTGGTAAGACTAACAGGGAGGCTCAGTTTCATAGATGTCTGTAGTTTGTTCCAGAGTGAGGGCAACACAAAGCCTATGGCCGGTCTCCCAAAGCATGCATTGGTCCTAGGTACCTTCAGTAGAAGCAGAGAATAGCTTCTCAGTGCATAGTTGCCTACCATGTATAATGGCAAACAGTTAGAAATGTAGTGGGGTAATTTATTGGTAATAGCTCTGTAAGTCCAGAGAGGTGCATTTCTATTCCTTCTCCTAGATTAATGCTGTATTTTGAGTATTTATGTTCCCAACAAGTTTAGTCAAACTAATTTGAACTCTTATGCTGGACTGCATCGCATAAACCTTTAGTGGGACTACTGCACCAGTTTTAATTTAAAAACTCCTATAATGGGAGTGGAGACTCACACTAGGCAGCTGATATGAGTGGCTGCATGAGATCTGGGGCATTTAAATTTCTTACTTTCCAAATTTATTGTTTTCTCCTAATTCGACTTTATGTTGGAGCTTGTACTTGCTCCCAGGAGGCCCCAGGCTTTTTTGATCTGAGTCAATCCTCCTTTCCCACGGGCTCTGGTTTTGTATCAATTGAGCACATAGGATGTATTGGGAGGAAGAGATTATCCTCCCCCACCTTGGAAGTACTAGTTAATGCTATATTTTCTTGTTTAATAAGCCACACTAGCAGACAGTTACAATATGTTTATGGAGTTATGCCTAGTCAGGCAAATGGTTATATAGGTAGTTGTATGCTTGGTTATTGGTTTAAAAGAGGTACACTGCTCAGACAATGGGTTCTTTGGTTAGACCCAAAATCAAATCTCATCCTTGCCATCTTATCCGTGTTAATAACTCAAATTTGGTGGAAACATTACTGTTGGCAAAGGTTGAGGAAATGGCTTATGAGAAAGCAGGTTGATAGGCAGCAGTGGGGGAAGGGTGGTGTTTTCAGCAGACACATGGGATTTTTTGATATTCTTATTAAAGATGGATAGTTCACCTTGTAAAGCACTTTTGATTAGTAGTAATGGAATTAAAAGCCCAGTTAAGTGCTCTAGGTTGCTTCAATATATTAAGAGACAGGATCCAGATATTATATATATTTAGGAAACTCACCCAACCCAGTCAGAACACATGAAGTTGGGGGCTGGGAGAAGGTTTAAGATATATATTTAGCCTCCGGTCAAACTGGTCGTAGATGGGGTGTAGCCATATTAATCTCTATTACCTTACCATTAGAGGTGGGAGTCAAATATACTGATCCTGCTGGTTTCTATGTTATAATTCAGGGAAATCTATTTGGTCAAGATATAACCCTTGTTAATGTTTATCTCCCACCTGCATCTCCCCAACTGAGAGTTAGTCAATTTCTAAATAAAATCACTGAACTACAGAAGGGGATATTACTTACGGCAGGAGATTTTAATATCACATTAAATCCCAAAATAGACACTTCTAATCCCCTTTCTCATAGAAGATCTCCAGCTCAGAGGTGGCTGTCCTCCCAGATTAAGGCCTTGGGATTTTTGGATGTTTGGAGGCATTTCTATTCCAGAGCAGGAGGCTTTATATATGACTCACCACATTTTAAAACCTCATCTAGAATATTTTTTTATTTCAGTGGAACATATGGATGTGCTAAGGGATCTCTCGTTAAATGCTAGGTTTTTGTCAGACCATACTCCATTACAACTTAAAATAGATTTAGGGAAACCACATTGACAGACGCTTTGGAGACTTATTTTATCTCTGCTTAAAGATCAGGAACTTAAAGATTTTTTTGCAAACCAGGATCCCTCAGATTATTCTCGAAAACACCTCACCTGACAACCCAGCAACCCTGGAATGGAACACATTAAAGGTGGTAATTCAGGGGGAATTGATTGCTTATAGTGCACGAAAGCAAAAACAGAGAGAACATAGATACAGTCAGCTCCAAGCTCACTTGACATATCTTCAACAAGACCAGGAACATAGTGATTCTTCTAGGGAGCAGGAAATTAGACAATTTAAAGGGGACTTTTAAGCTATAATTGATTATCAAGTGCAAGTTAAACTACAACAATTAAAGAGATATTATTATGAAGGTGGACCTAGAGGGGCACGTAACTTGGCCAGGAGACTCAGAGGTGCTAGGCAGGTGGCCACAATAAAAAAATTATAAGACCCAGTATCTGGGATACAGAAGGGCACTACTCTGGAAGTTCTTTCTATATTTCATAATTATTATAGGGAGTTATACTCCAACACAACTCCTCCTCCAGAACACAAGATACAACAACTCCTCTCTCCCTTGCATTTTCCCAAGTTAACCCCCTTGCAGCAGGATATAATTAAGGCCCCAGTATCAGAGATGGAAATCAAGCAGGCAATTGGATGGGCTAAGACCCTCAAGTCTCCGGGTCCTGATAGTTTTCCTAAGGAATGGTATAAAACCCTCCTCCCCTTACTTCTTGATTTGATGAGACTGACATTTAATGAAGTGCAGTTTGGAAATCCCCCTCCTGTTTCATGGGCATACATAGTGATTTCTACAATTCCTAAACCTGGTAGAGACCCCAGTCACTCTGAGTCATATAGGCCCATTTCTATTTTAAATTGCGATTATAAAATATATATGTCAACGTGGGCCCAGAGACTTGAAGATATGCTACCTGATTTAATCCAACAGGACCAAAATAGCTTCTTAAAGAATAGACAAAATTCAGATAATACACTTAGAATCATATACCTTTTGTCCTATGTCTCCAGGTCCTCACTCCCTGTGGTTGTGGCTAGTCTAGATGCTTACAAGGCATTCGATCGGGTGCTTTGGAATTATCTCTGGCAGATATTGGGAGCATTTGGATTTCCAGAGGAATTTGTCAAATGGCTTAGTAATCCTTATGCTAACCCTAGGGCCTATATCAAGGTTAATGGCTCTCTGTCCTCCCCAATTGATCTGAGACGAGGAACTAGACAGGGCTGTCCCTTGTCACCACTGTTATTTGCTTTTTATATAGAGCCGTTGGCCATGGCAATAAGATCCTCCAGAGAAGTACATGGGGTGGTAGTGGGAGGATACTCCTTCTGCATATCAGTTTATGCAGATGATGTGTTATTGACCTTAGCAGACCCTGAGATATCATTGCAAGGAACTTGGCAGACTTTAGAAAGGTTTGCCTTGGTATCTGACTGTGTTATTAATTCATTGAAGGCAGAGGTTCTGGCCTTGAATTTCACCCTTCCCCCCAACTTAAACAAAGCCTGCCCCTTAAATGGCGAACCACGAAATTAAAATATCTGGGTATTCATCTTCCATTACATATTTCT
The DNA here is from genome assembly GCA_016271365.2 of Neoceratodus forsteri. Taxonomy (NCBI): domain Eukaryota; kingdom Metazoa; phylum Chordata; order Ceratodontiformes; family Ceratodontidae; genus Neoceratodus; species Neoceratodus forsteri. The sequence continues at coordinate 48,845,368 of CM057450.1, read as the reverse complement.
AATGTTACCTTAGTAAATTATGAGCCCATGACACAGGCTCTAGAGGCAGATATACATAAATGGTCTCTGATGAAGCTCCCCTTTTATTTGAGAATTGCTACTATACAATCTAGTGTTCTACCTCGATTATTGTACGTATTTCAAACAATTCCTTTCCTTCTCTCTAAAATGTATTTGGTATACTGGAATAAGCTATTGACTAGATTTGTGTGGGATGGGCATAGACCACAGGTTTGCTGGTTCTTGCTACAACTGCCAAAAAACAAGGGAGGCCTAAATGTCCCGGATTTAAATTATTATGCAGTGCCAGTCCGAATAACCCAAATTCTCACCTGGGTGAACCCCAACTTCCAACCTCCTTGGAAGAAAATAGAATGTTTTAATGATATGCATGATCCACAAAAGGTCATTTTTGCCCCTCTTTATGACTTACCGGCATTAGCAAATTTTGATATAGGAGCCAAACAGGCCTTGCAAAGCTGGTATAAATTTAGAGCTGTGCCTGCCATGGAACCTGTGTTTTATTTTTTGTGATTACTCTTTGCTGAAACAGATTTCCTACCTACTCAGTTTGATCTAGCATTTCGCACTTGGCATAGGAAAGGTCTCACATTTATTTTTCTATTTCTGGATCCACACAGGGTGGCTCCATTTGCTCAGCTCCAAAGGGAATATAACTTATCAAATTTGGACCATTATAGGTACCTACAGGTGTGTGATTTTCTTTTACATAAAGGCCCCTTGAGAAATTGCCTTCCTACCCCCATGCCTCTATTCCTTCAACTAGTTGTTAATGCAATTTGTGGCTCTATCCAGTTACATTTGATTGGATTGATGTATAGAGGAATCACGGAAATTATCTCTGATTCATCTGAGTTGGGGGTGGAGGCATGGAACAGGGAGCTTTCTTCTTGAGTGACTTACGACCTTTGGATTAAATATGCCAGTCCCTCATTAGGGATCTCTTTGCCTCCTTTTTGGAGAGAATTTGCATGGAAATCACAAATTAGACATTTTAATACACCAGCTAAACTGGCTAAGATTTTTCCTGCACTAGGGGCTGACTGTTGGAGACAATGTGGGGAATGGAGGGCTGATCAGGTACATATTTTGGGGGGGTGTAGCAAATTACAAGTGTTTTGGCAGCAAGTTGAGTAATCTTTACAGATGATTTTTACACCAGATTTAATATTAAGTCCACAACCTGCTCTACTGTCAATCCCCCCAGAAGGGCTCAAAATACAAAAAAAGGTCACTTGTATTTGCTTTCCTCCTTTTGGCAAGACTATTACTAAGCTATGGAGACAGGTTAGATCCCCTGTGGTGGATACCTGGCATGATTTGATAGTAGAACATTATTTTTTAGAACGTATGAATGCAGGAGCTATGGGGCACAGAGAATAGTTCGAATTAAAGTGGAGGGCTTGGGTTCTTTTTCAATCAGCAAGAGACCCCACATTTGTTCCATGATGGAGTCCAAGTATTTAGATGATAGGAGATGGAAAATGCACCATATGAGTGGACTCTTTTCTCTAGATAAAGGGGAGATGGATAGACACAGGAAGAAGGGGCAGTTGAAAACCTTTACTGGGGTTAAGCTTATGAAATACTGTGAACTTTATTTAATAAATGTGATGAAGTCACTAATACTGCTGTTGTACTACTGCTTATGGAATGATTTGCTGCTATGGAAATTTATGAATGTCATCTATAATGTATCTACTGTGTATTGTACCGCCTATGAAAATAAAAGAAAAATAAAGTATATAAAAAAAAATTGCCATTATTAATAGATGCCATTGAATACATGCTCACGGTCTCAGAGTTGCCCACCTAGTAAATATCTGCAGCCTCCCCTCCAAACTAACTGAACTGGAAGTCTGGGTCTCTCTCTACAAACTGGATATTCTAGGGATCACAAAGTCCTGGCTTAAGCCCTCTACCCTGGACTCCAGCTGCCACCTGCAAGGCTACTCAATGCTAAAACATGACAGGAGCAGTACAAAGAAAGGCAGCGGGGTACTGCTGTATTTTAGGGATCCCTTAAGGGCAACCCTATCCCTCTACTCAAGTGATAACTCCCTTAGCGAATGGCTACTCACAGAGCTCACATTAGGATCATCCAAAAAGGCTTATATTGGCTGTTGTTATAACCCCCTCAAAGAAAGCATATATGAGCTCAACTGCCTGGTGGATGACCTGAGTCAGCTCTCCCCACACTGAGAGACCATTATACTGGGAGACTTTAACCTAAACTGACTGAGTTCAGCCTAATCAGAGTACAATGACCTCCTTAAACAGCATACTCTTACCCAAATAATAAACTTAACCACCTAAATAAACAATAGATCTTCAAACCACTTCCTCTTGCACTGGATATTAACAAATAGGGAGGACAGAATCTCCAAAGTAGGGTCCATGTCTGATTCCAGCAGTGACCACTCCCCCACATATTGCATCTGGTCCTCTAAGCCCAAGCACCCACCACTCAAATATTTAACTTTTAGGGACTTTTTCAGCTTCAACACCACCCACCTGTTCGCCAACATTAGGGCAGTAAACTGGGCATCCATACTCTGCCTGCAAAATGTAAACTCAGCTGCTGGTTTCCTCACTGATGCCCTTTTAATCATACAGGATAGGCATTTCCCTTTTACCTCCCATTGGATAAGAGGGGGGGAATACTCGCTGACTCACAGAAACCTGCTCGCCATGATGAAGGAGACATCAAATGGGCTGCTTCCAAATCCTCCCCTTCCCCCACCCACTGGAACAAATACAGAAGACTATGCAATCTAGGTAAACAACAGGTTAAAGCATACAAGATGACCTGCTTCTGCAAGCTCCAATGTGACAACCTTAGCACTCCTTCATCAGTTCTAGTCAACCATAGGCTTGATGACCTCCTTGAAATCCCAGCAGTCAATCATTCAACTTAAAACCCCTGCTGGCCCCTTGACTGACCCCACCAATGTGGTCAATGGCCTCAACATCAAATTTGCAGGCTTGTCCTGCTACCTCAGTAAGCTTCCCCCCTCTAAACACAGCAAGCCCACCCCACCTTGCATCCCCAGCTGGCAGTGACATGCTTCCATTCCACTTCAAAGTTATCTCCCCCCAAGAAACTTATAAATTGCTCTGGAGTCTCCCAAACGGGGTAGCCCAGGGAGGAATGGGCTCTTCCCACGCTTTCTAAATATTGTAGACCAAAATATAGCATACCCTCTGACCAAAGTGCTTAACCTCTCCCTCTCCCTCTCCTCATCCTCAGTGCCAAAAATCTGGAAGAGCACCAGGGTAGTCCCTATCTTTAAATCTGCGGATCCCCAATCCATGGGCAACTACAGATCTATCTCCATCCTACTACACCTTAGCAAGCTCCTAGAAAAGGTTGTGCACTGACAATTTTAAGAGCATGTCACTAAGCATGATCTCCTATGCCCCCAGCAGCACGTTTTTCTCACTAACCACATCTTCAGAAATATGGATGCTGGGAACCTTATGGGTGCTGTTTTCAAAAACCTAACAAAGGCCTTACAAACATACGAACATACAAAATTGCCAACAGAAAAAGGCCATCCGGTCTATCTAGTCTGGTCGAGTTTGCAGCTAGCTCCTTTATTCAGCAACTGCCCCTCCCCCTCCCCTTTCCCATTACCCTCCCCTTTGCCATGTTCCACCTCTTCTTGAAGCATTCTACTGTGTTACATGCCACCACCTCTGCTGGTAGTGCATTCTACTCTGCCACCATCCTTTCCATAAAGAAATACCTTCTCATCTCCCTCCTGAATCTGCCTCCTTCCAATCTCATGTCATGGCCCCTAGTGTCTCTCCCCACCCTCTTCTGAATAGACCCTGTGTGCCTGTCCTGATTATCCCCTCCATGTATTTGAAGGTCTCAATCATATCTCCCATCCCTCCTTTCCTCCAGTGAGTACATGTTTAACTCCTTCAGTCTGACCTCATATGGCAAATTCCCCCAGACCCTGAGTCATTTTTGTTGCCCTACGTTACACCCCCTCCAGCAGCCTAATGTCCTTCTGTAGGTACAGGTGCCAGTACTACATGCAGTACTCCAGGTGGGGTCTAACCAATGTTCTGTACAATGGCAGAATCACCTTCCTTCTTCTCGAGGTTATGCCCCTTGCAATGCATCCCAGCATTTTGTTAGCCAATGCTGCAGCCTTCCTGCATTGTGCAGAATGGTTCATTGCTCCTGTGATGAGCCCCCCAGATCCTTCTCCCTCTTTGTTACTTCTAGCCGCACACCCCCCCAGATGGTAGCTTCCCCTGGGATTCTTTATTCCGAAGTGCAGCACCTTGCATTTTTTTGCATTGAACCTGAGTTGCCATTTGTCAGACCATGCCTCAAGCCTTTCCAGGTCCTCCTGTAGCCTTTACCACCCCTCTTGGTCATCCACCACTGCTCCCATCTTGGTGTCATCTGCAAATAGACTGATCCTGCTGCTGATGCCCTCTGAGATGTCTGCAATAAATATATCAAACAGCACAGGCCCCAACACTGACCCCTGTGAAACCCCACTTGTGACTGGCTTAGGGGATGAGAATTCCCTTCCGACCACCACCCTCTGCAGTCTATTCTTTAGCCAGTTCTCCACTCATCCTACCAGCTTTGCTCCCATTCCTGTGCCCCATAGTTTACTTCCAAGTTTCCTATATGGTGCCAAATTGAAGGCCTTACTGAAGTCTAGATACAGGACATCCACCACATAGCTTCTGTCTATTTGCCTAGTCACCCAGTCATAGTATTCCACTAGGTTGGTCTGGCATGATCTGCCCTTGATTAAGCCATGCTGCCTCCTGTCCTGCACCCCGTTGACCTCCAGAAGTGCCACTAGCCTCTTCTTTAGGATGGACTCCATTAGTTACCCACTATGGACATTAGACTTACTGGCCTATAGTTCCCTGGTTCGTCCTTGGCTCCACTCTTGTGGAAGGGAACCATGTGAGTCAGTCTCCAATCCTGCGGTACACACCCTGTTTCTAGAGATGTATTAAATAAGTCTGCCAAGGGGCCTGCCAGGACCTCTGCCAGCTCCTTCAGCACCCTGGAATGCACTCCATCCGGTTTCGGTGTCCTGTCTACCCTCAATGCCCTCAACCCCTCCAGCACCCTCCCCACTGTGATTTCATCATCTGTCACCCCCCTGTCTGTTATTATGCTCCCTCCTACTATGGGTACCACCCCCCTTTTCCTTCATAAAGACTGAACAGAAGTATTCGTTAAGCACTTCTGCCTTTTCATCCCCCTCTTTCACCCATCCCCACTCCTTCTTAATTCTTACAATTTGATCCTTACAGCTTCTTTTCTCCCTGATGTACCAAAAGAAGTATTTCTCCCCTTTTTTATGCCTTGCACCAGCCTGAGTTCCCTTGAAGCCTTGGCTGCCCTTACCTCCCTGGTCACTTCTTTCACTTCTTTCAGATACACCTCCTTTCCTCTTCTCACCCCAATTTTCAGTATCAACTATATGATGCCCTTTTCCCCCCTCACCTTGTCTAATACCCCTTTGCTTATTCAGCTGGGTTTCTTCCCCTAGCCCTTTTAGTCTGGGTCCTGCAGCAGATTTCTATTGTCTTCACTAACCCCTGTTTTATCAGTTCCCACCTTCCTCTTAAAGTTGGCATTCCTGAAGTCCAGCATCCTTGTGCTGGATGCCCCCACCTCTCCCTAGCCATCTGTAACTGAAACCATACTGTCCAGTGATCACTCCCCCCAGTGATGCTTTGCATTGTGGGGGCATGTGTGATTTTGTATTTCTTTGAAACTTGGCTTCCCAGCCAAATGCCCTTTGGGGTAACCATTGCCTCAGTGCGTGCACATAGAGGTTCTTTGTCTTTTAAATTGTTTTTTGTTTTAATTGGGTTTACCACAATATAACCCAGATAGACCATCTTAGGGTAGCTGGTTCATTCCACTGGGGTGTCAAACAGATGAGGCATGTTGATGAGTCCTAGTAGGATGAAACACATGTCTATGTCTTCTGTTGGCACCCTTTGCAAACTATGTGAGAGGCCTTTCGGCACCATGCATTTCTGTTTAAAGTTGAACCAGCATAATATCCTGTGGTGATTTGCATATGCAGCCCATGATGCTTTACATTGTGGGGCATGTGTGATTTTGTATTTCTTTGAAACTTGGCTTCCCAGCCAAATGCCCTTTGGGGTTACCATTGCCTCAGTGCTTGCACACTCCCCCCTAGTGGTTCCTTAACCCTCATGTCCCTCACCCATTCCCCATTTGTCAGTACGAGGTCAAGGGTGTTCCCTTCTCTAGTTGTTTCCCTGACTAACTGTACCAGAAAGTTATCCTGGAAGGCATCCAGCATTACCCGCTCCCTTCTGCACTTAGTGGTAGGTGTTTGCCACTCCACCCCTGGCAGGTTGAAATCCCCTACTATCACCACTCCCCCTTCCCACACTTCCTCCTGATCTGCACCACCAGTAACCTGTTCTTCCCTCCAGACTGGGAGGGTGGTCTGTACACCACTCCCAACCTTAGTGACCTATTTTGGGGATCCTGGTGTTGCACCCACAGAGCCTCTGTATCTCCCTCCTCTCCCTTTTCCCTTACACATTTTAAACCTTCATTTACATACAGTGCCCTCCCCTTACCCTTCTCCCTATCCTTTTTGTGTAATCTATACCCAGGAACTGCCAGATCCCAGTCCTGGTATTAGGTGGCCAATGTCTTGGTTATAGCCACCAAGTCCACTCCCCCCCTCCACCATGAGAGCCTGTAGTTCTGCCCCCTTATTCACCAGACTCCTAGCATTTAATGTTACTACCTTCCAACCCTTGTCTTTAACCTCCCCCCCCGCACCTCTACCCTTATGTCCTCTCCCTTAGTATTTGCCTTTCTCCTTACCTTGTTATTATGGGGGTAAGCCCATTTGGTTCCACTGCTCTACACCTCTGAACACCTCTATCCATCTTGCTACCCCCTCCTAGTTTAAATGTTCCTTAATGTGCTCCCCTATCCTTCCCTTCAGTACATTTTTTCCTTCCCCATTTAGGTGCAGTGTCTTGGACCTGGTGGACCACAACACTCACCATGGTAAACTGAGGAGCATTGGCTGCACTACAGGGACCAACGCCTGGTTCCGGCGCTATCTCACAGGATGCTCCCAAACCGTATGTGTTGGGGGAGCCATCTCCATGGCTCGTGCAGTAGCCACAGATGTCTCCAGGGCTCTATACTGGGCCCCCTCATGTTATCTCTTTTCATAAACTCACTCCCAAATGACAGTCTTACCCTATAACTCCATACTATACTTGGATGACCTGGTGTTGTATGACAGTGACAAATCACTGGATAACACCTCCTCTGCACTCGGCTCCAGCTATGTCACCACTCATAAATGGTTCTTGGAGAACAGGCTGCTGGTCAACACTAACAAAACTAAGGCCATGCTTCTAGGTTCCAAACCTAAGCTAGCCAGATACATAAGTATCCACTTTGCCCTATGCGTATCCATCCCTGGTGGTCTCCCTCTGGACACAGTAACATCTTTCAAGTACCTGGACGTTACTCTAGACCCTGCACTAACTTTCTTTGAACATACAGGTTCCACCATTTGGCGCATCCACCAAAAACTGGCAGTAGGATACCATTTGAAAAAAATTCCTGTTTCATGAGTCCCGCCTTGCGATAACCAATGGTAGTCTCCTCCTGTTAATAGAGTACTGCACTCCCATATATAACAAAGCAGTGACTCAGTAGGCTAAATGCAGTTTATAATAACATCTGCAGATGTGCCCTAATGGCACAATGCACTACCCATTGCTGTACTCTATAAACGTCCCTTGGCTGGCTCCTCCATCCCAGACTCGGAGAGACTATGGTCTCAGCTGCGCCGTCAACAAGGCCATTAGAGATGGGGACACATTGCCCCTATTCCTTCTGTTCAAACTAAAAATCTGCCCCGAACCATCAGAAACTCCTTTGGCCTCCTGTTGGACCCCCATGTGTATCACTACCTGCTTGGCAGCAAAGCCTTTCCTGCAGCTGCCCCAAAACTGTGGAAGAGCCTCCCCCCAATGCTTTGCTCACTGGACTCCCGTCTCTCATTTAAATCTCATTACAATTCAGCCCTAATGGTTAATGCCATCTGTGCTTCCTCCCCAGGGTGACCCCCCCCCGCGCCATGCCTAAGCTTTCATCTAGGCTTTTAAGGGCTCTTTCAGGTTATTCTGGAAACCCAGCTCACCCCAATGTGATTGCACTCTTACCTCCAATCCTCAATATAATTAGGCATTGCTACACAAATGCACTGTGTCCTGTGCACTTCCATGCATACAATGTTCAAGCTATGTATTGTTGTTTTTGCATTATCTTGCATTGTTTTGCATATAATGTTGAACTATGCAATTGTTTTACAGTATACTGCATTTTTCTATGCACACTGTTGTAGCTACTGTATTGTATTCTCCTAGACTGTTATACTTGTTCCAATGGCATTAATGTCTATATTATGTACCTGCACCTTATCTACTGTACTGCACTCTCAGACTGTCATAATTGTTTCTAATGACATTGCTGTAATGTATTATGTACAGTACTTGCACCTTATCATTGTGCCATCTTCTTGGCCCTAGTCATGCCTGAAAATAGTCCATTGGACCAGTGCACCTACATGGTAAACAAATGCATAAATAAATACATTTTACAAGATATGACACCCTATGTATGTGTGTGTGTATGCGTGCATGCATGTTGGTACAAGACGTTTTATAATTTTAGCTAAAATGATTACTCCAATAACAGCAGCCATCCAAGCAGATGTCAAAACATCCTGCAAAGGTTTCCATTTGAATAACTAACAAGGTAGCCAGCCTCAGTATCTGCTTGGGTGATGCAACATTTATAAGGAACAGCTGTTGGCAGTGGTGCCCTCTCAATGTTTCATTAGTCAGCCCAGCTCATTTAAACAAGCCCTCTAATGAAGTTGCTGGTTTATTTTCTGCCATATTTACTCATCATTTGTGTGTGTGTGTGCGTGTGTGTGTGTGTGTGCGCACACATGCGTGTGTGCATGTGTGTGTGTGTGTGTGTGTATTTCATTTTCAGTTTTTCTTTCTTGGGTTTTTAACACATCATGATAGCCTGCCAAAGACGCCTACAAAACACATGCAGCTGAACCCAGCTGACCTCACAGCCCATTTTAGGATATCAGTTTGCTTACCATGGCAACACATTGTGATGCCACAAACACAGCATTTCTAGAAGAAAATAAAAAAAAGGAGGATCGAGAGGCTCAGACTCCTTGGTTTTGTATCTCTTTTTATGTTTACACATACTTTTGTTATTAATTTTATTTTTTATTTAAGTTATGTGGTTGCTTAGTATTGACTGCTTAACGGGATTGATGCATTTAATTATTTTATCAAGCAGGTATTATTGAGTTTCTGTTGTTTGCTTGACCTTCTAAGATGGATTCCTTCGTGGGTTCAAGATTTGGGGTTTTGAGGATAATTAAGGAAAATTAATGTGAGTTATATCCTGTGTGTACTCTGCAAGTAAGGTTAGATTTTGCTTCTTACTGCAGACAAAGAGGGTTGCCCAATTAAAGGGGCAGACCCCATTGTCACAAGGCCCTGACAAGAGGTGTGGGAATCTCAGGAGAGGGAGGAGGGGAAAGGGGGGAGAGGGGAAGGGAGAGGGAGGAACAAAGAAGGGCATGAGATCACAAAAGGGGTGGACCAGATGAGGTCACAGAATGGGTGGGCAAAAGGGGAGTGGTGGGAACAATGAATTGGCAACCTGTGAGTGACCGAGGTGAGCCAGGAGGCAGGACTAAGGGGGGCAGTTATAAGGGGCTGCAAAGCAAAGAGAGCTCACAAATTTGCTCCAGGAGTTTTTGGGGAGCAGAAAGGGGTTCATGTTCCAAGCACAGAGTGCCTGAAGTGCAACTGGGGGAGGAATACGGAGCACCGTGTAAGGCTGGTGGAAAAGGGGGCTTAAGACTGAAAAGATGAATGGGCCCACCACGTGGGATGGCATCTGACGTCATTGCCACATGGTGCAGGCCTTGGGAGCAGGAAAGCAAGTGGCTACCAAGAGACAATGGGGAACCGAAGACTCCCTCATTATAGCAAGGGTTCTTGACTGCATGCGTGGTGATTTCGGACAATGGGAATCATTTTACAGAGAAGGGCCCAGGATGAGACACCACGTGGCATGGTGTCTGACATCATCACTATGTGGTGCAGGGCCTAGCAATAACAAAACAACATTGGGGGAGCATCAGGAGAGCAGAGGACCCAAAATTGGGGTGAACCGCCTCCTTTCTGTGGCGCTCATGAGATTGGGGAACAGGGCAGAAATTTATGGGCCGGTGGCTGCCTTTGGGGTAGGTGGTTGGGAGTACCACCCAGTGAATGGGGGCCATGAGAGCAGGTCACCAGTGGGGGCTGGAGGGGGCCGGCAGGTTACTGGGTAGGAGGCAAAGGGCCCTCCTGGTAAAGGGGAATTGTGGGCAGAATTTGAACAGTAAAGAACACAGCAACATGGCACCGCCATGTGGGGGTGGGCTCGGTGAACGGAACCCTGCTAGGTGAGGGGGGCAGGTCTAACAGTGCCCTCACAGTGTGACAGGGATTAAGGGGCCAGTTGGCTGCACATCCTAGGAGACATCAGAGCAAAGGTTCGGGGGGGCAAGAGGGGGTGTCCGACGGAGTGGAGCAGTAGAACTGGCTTGGAATTTGGGCCTCACAAGTGATATGGGGGAATCCATGGGTGGGGGAAGCAAAAGGGCATAATGGAGCAGGCTAAGGCTCTGGGAGAGGCACCGGGGCATCGGGGCTGGCTCAACAGGGTGATAAAGACTGACCTGTCATGATTTTCTTTTATCAGGTACAGCAGAGTGGAAGGATGGCACCAAAGAGAGCAAAGCCCAACAAGGAAGAATGCTACCGGGTGGTGATGGACCTAATAGAAAAGGCAAACCAGCTGCTGGAAGGGGCAGAGCCGGATGGTGGGGAGAAAGGCACAAAGCAGAATGGGAAACAAGGGAAGAGTCAGGATAGGAATAAGAGGGCACCAAGATGGCCCGGTACGGAGGCCAAGATATGGTACGGTGCAAGAGCCAGCAGCTCCTCTGATGCTGCCTCTAATGGCCCAATCCCAGAGCCAACCCTGGAACCTGTGCCGGTGCCAGCACCAGTGCCAGATCCTCCCACAACTGTGACCCTGCCTCCCCTGCCAGAGCTGGTACTGCTGCAACAGATCCCGATACCCATACCTGGCCCAGCGGGAGTGCCCCAGCTGGGGCCCGGCACCCCACAGCCAGGCACAACAGGTAATCAGATGGTGACCCTGGAGAGCAGTGTCAAAGAATATGTCAAAAAGATGTTAAAAAGTATGGGGGAGAATGGTTTGGGGCAGCTGGAGAAGGCATTAGGTGAAATTAAAGGGACAGGGACAGATGTGGGGAGTGGGGTGGCACCAGGTGTCCCCATGGGGGGGGTGGGAGATTGGGGCACCAGGGGTCTGGCTGATAGACCACGTGCCTACGACCATGAAAAAGAAGATATGGAAAGGGGAATATGTTGACATCTTCACCTTGGCGAATGTCGACAACATGGACAAGTATGAGGAGAAGGACAGTTTTGAGAAGAAGGATATGGCAGTGGCTGTAGTTTTGTTAGGCAAGGGAGAGGACGTCAAGTCATGGAAAGGGAAAACCTGGAACAACTGGTTCACAGGTTTTACTTATTTCACTGCCATTGTCATTGAGAATTGGCCAGAGCTCGCTACCCCGCTCTTGACCTATTCCCTCATCATAAAGAATGCATATAAAAAAGGGGGCCACAGTTGGCTAAGATATGATGAGAAATTTAGGAAAAGAATGGTACATTTTGGGGATGTGAAGTGGGATGCCAGGCAGATAGACCTGTGGTTGGAAATTTACACAGGTCCAACTGAGAAGGAGTCAGAGGCAGACAAAAGGGGGGGCAGCATCAAAAGCCTGTTGGAGATATAATAGGGCTTTCTGCTCATGGCCGAACTGTCATTTCAGACACGTATGCACTAAGTGTGGTGGGCACCATCCACTGTCCAAATGCAGGTACAGCTGGAAAAAGGGTCCAGAAACCAGGATAACTCATACCAGCAGCCCTTTCAGACTAACCCAGGGTCATTTAGGGGGCAGCAGTGGGGAAGGGGAAACAGTGGAATAGTGGCAGGGGGTGAGGGAACACAGCTATCAAACATGACACCAGGACAATTGAAAGCCCAATGGGTGGAGGATTCCAGCTGGCCCAGACACCCATCAGAGTGGAAGCAGTAGAAAGGTGGTTGGGGAATTACCTGGACCAGGAGGCAGCCAAGAAATTGCAGACGGGTTTTCGGGCAGGTTTTAGTTTACAGTTTCGAGGATATAGGAAGGTGATGAGGGCAAAGAACCTTAAATCCACACAGGGGAAGGAGGCAACCTTGGCACACAAAATTCAAAAGAAGGTGGCAGCAGGAAGGGTGGAAGGCCTGTTTGCCTCTCCCCATTGCCGAACCTGAAGATTTCCCCATTGGGCTTAGTGCCCAAAAAACAGCCAGGTAAGTACCGGGTGATACATCACCTGACCTGTCTTACCTGGAGGGGAATTCAGTCAGTGACTGTATTGGGGAAGAAGACAGCAGGGTCATATATGCCACCCTGGAGGAGGTGGCACGGCTCATTAGGTCTAAGCAGAGGGCCTGGTTGGTCAAGACGGACATAGAGTCAGTGTTCCATCTACTTCCAGTCAGGCCGGAGGACTGGGAATTGCTAGGATTCCAGGTGGAGGGGCAGTATTATTTCAACAAGTCCATGCCTATGGAATGCTCAATAGCATGCACCAAATTTGAGATGTTCTGTATTTGGCTGCAATGGGTGTTTCAGACATGGTACGGGTCTCAGATGGTGGTGCACTACCTTCATGAATTCCTGCTCATTGGGGAAGGGAGAAGGGAGACTGAAGTCATGCTTCAGGATTTCAAGTTGCTATGCCAAGAATTAGGTGTGCCACTAGCGGATGATAAGACGGAAGGGTCCAGTCGGATGATAGAGTTCTTAGGGCTGGAGCTGGACACGATCCAGGAACTATACCGCTCACCAGGCCAAAAGGTAAAGAGGTTACGAGAGTTGTTAAGGACTGTCGGGGGGCGCAGGAGGGCTCAGCTACAACAGGCACAACAGCTGCTGGGGCATCTGTATCTTGCATGTAGAGCCATTGCTCCAGGGCACACATTTATGCAGTGTTTAGCCTGAGCAACCCAGGGGAATGAAACAGCCCCATCACTGGGTAGATCTTAATAAGGGGACCAGGGAGGACTGGGTGAGGGAAAGGGTTATGACAGACATTACCTTTCTGGAGCTGTTCCCCATATAGGTGGCAATGATTGTCTGAGGGGGGAGCTCAGGAACAGACAGGTCACATTCTGGAGTGATAATCAGGCAGTTGTAGATGTGCTGAACAAGAAAAAGATGAATTCAGAAAGGGTTTGAGGGTGTTGAGAAGGATGGTGGGTCTAGGTCTGACCTTGAACATTTCATTCAGAGCCAAGCATATTGATGGTGTGGACAATGTGTTAGGTGATTGCCTTTCCCGATTGCAGATGGACAAATTCAGGACTGTCGCACCCAGAGCGGAGTTTTGTCAGGCCACCATCCCGACGTACATATGGACGATTGGATTGGGGGAGCTGAAGTACTGTTCCACAACTCCTGGGGCCCTCAGGACCTTTAGAGCTTATGAAACCTCTTGGAGGGTGTTTCAAAAATTCCAGGAACAGTATGGCAGACAGGTAAGTGGGGCAGTGACAAGGGAGCAGGTGGCTAGATTCATCATAACAGGGTGGCAACAGAACATGGCGCATGCAACCATGGGGGTGCATTTGGTGGCTATAGGGCAGATATGTATGCTGAGGGGGTGGGAGGACCCAACTAAAAGCAACCTGGTCCACAGAATGATGCAGGGCTGGTTTCGGGGAGCAGATAAGATACAAGATAGCAGTAAGCCAATATCGGAGGGCCTGATGGTGAGGCTGGTGGAGGTTCTACACCACATCTGCAGCTCAAGGAGTGAAGCAGTGCTGTTTAAAGCCCTGTACGATAATGTGTACAGCGGGGATTTTAGACTGAGCAAGGTGGTGGGTCACGGCAGGAAGACAGATGGAGGAGGGCGACAATGGGATGACATAGAATGGGCAGGTGAAGCAATAGCAATGCTATTATTTTATTTTTATTTACTGTAAATTCGGAATTACAAACCTTTGAGTCAAAGACTCTTTTGCAAAGGCTCCACGTCGGTTACAGAGGGTGGAGGGGGGAACACGAGTTGGGGGAAGACAGACGGAACAGGCAAATTATATACAAGCACAAATTATTTACAGATTTATGTACAATCACATTTTAGTAACATTAGCTCTCCGGTGGTTACAGAGGGTGGAGAGACATATGACAGTAAAGGCAATGGAAGGCAACTTTCAATACATAATAAACAAGTGGTAAGGAGGCCAAAGACCGATCAGCAGGGGAAGGGCAGTAGGGTGTGGTTAAGGAAGCATCCTAATGCAACCATTTGCCCAGTGGGGGCACTGCACGTGTATGCGACAGACCGCCCAAAAGTAGGAAGTTCACTGCTGTTCATACATGGGGACTGCAGGCCCGTTACCAGGTACCAGGTGACAGCGGTGCTGCACAAGGGTCTCAGATTTCTGGACGAACCGGAGGAGGGATATTCCTCCCACTCATTTAAGATTGGGGCAGCCTCAGTGATGGCAGTGCAAGGCAACAGGCCCAGGGAGATCAAACAGAAAGGCAGGTGAACTTCTGACTGTTATAAGAAGTAGATTCGCAATATACAACAATAACCATGTCTCTGTTTTGTTTCCCGTAGTAGGTGCAAGAGTTAATGGGAAGAAGGAGGGGTGAGGGGGGAGATTTGAGTGGCTGAAGAAGACAATATACTAAAGACTGTGCTTCTGCTTATGCAGGGACATCCAGGAAGCTCAAGGTGTGGATCTGCAGGCATTCATTTATCCACTGGGCAGTGAAATCCGCAGCCAGGAGACAAGGGGGAAAGCAGCTGTACTGGGATAGCGATACAATCCATCTGGTGTGGAAAGGTCTGCGGGGAATGAAGTGGGCGCAGCTGCTACCGGAACTCAAGGAGATCAGAAAGGACCATAGGTGGCCAGACCTAATCGTGATACATCTGGGTGACAACAACCTGGGGGCAAGGCCCTGGCTGGACATATTTTATCAAATAAAGCATGATTTAGAAAAAATAAAAGAGGGGTGGTCAGAGGTTACTCTGGCCTGGTCCAAGATCATGCCTCGAAGGGTGTGGCATCAAGTGGAGATCCACAAGGGGATGGACAGAGCCCAGAAGTGCACGAATGTGTGGGTGGGCAGATTGTTCAAGGGCATGGGAGGATTAGTCTTCCACCATGGCAGTTTTGAATGGGTAGATGAATACTATCGGGGAGATGGGATACACCTCTCAGGATTGGGCCTAGCCCTGTTTAACACTGAAATAGCAAGCATACTCGAAGACTGGTTGAATTAGAGATAGTTATGGTAAGGTAGATAAAGGCAAGAAGGGAGGGTAGAGGGGTCAGGGGGAAAGGGGAATGCACTGTCCATCGCAAGCTGGAGGTAGACTAATGGAAAAAGGGGGGAGGAGGACAGGAAAGAAAGGGGGACAAAATGGAAACACTAAAAGGATATAGGATTAATAAGCAAGAGGCAGGGGCATGGTGTGTACGCTCGTACTCCTTTACAACATAAGAGGAAGAGGCCGGGCCCCCCCATGATGTACGTCTTGGGGGCAGAAGAAAAATAAGAAAGTGATAGAATGTATTAATTGAACAAGAATGTGGATGCATATACTGTATATAAATATTATTGTGAAGAGATTGTAAAATAGAAATTGTGGATATGTACCATGTATTTGCCATGTTATTGTAAACAATGAGATCTTTGACTATTCAGTAAATTGATTGCCAAACTTAGCCACCACACACAATCTTGTCTGTGTCTTTATTGGTGAGGTTCTGGGGACAATGGTCTCCATTTTCAAAGAGTGGTGCAGTTCTTGCATCAAGCCCTGTGCTACCACACTTAGGTTTTGGCAGTGCACCAAATCCCATCACAACTGTGCCCAATTTTAGCACATCAGGCACATTGTGACAATTTTCACACTTTATGGAAGCTTGTGTCAAAGATGTGGCACAAGCCCCATAAAAGTATCTCTCACGTGGTGCAAAGTTAGACCGGGGGAAAGCTGGTCTGACCTGTGGCATTTGGCGCTAGTGTTTGAAATACACGATCTGCATCCCAAAAATGCTGCAAGCTACGTGTGCCATATGATCGGTGCACCAGGGGCTTGTGGCATTCTCAGGCTTTTGAAAATCAGGCCCAATATATTTGACATGCATTTGGTGGTCTCTGCTTTCAATGCTTTTTTATAGGCAATTTCTCTGCTGGCATCAGTTTTATCCTGGAGTATTTTAATGAAATACTATGGATTCACTTACTCATGCAATCAAAATGTTTTTTATTAACCAGAAATTAACTAATTGATTTGATTTAATTTGTTTTTGAGGTATATTGATGGTGGTTTAATGTCTTTGTAGTTTAAGTCCATTTTCTCACGGCTTTAAAAAATCTCTTTTACAACATACACTTTGTGCTTTTGAAAAACTTGGCATTCTCCATATGGGAAAATCTGACACAAGCAATTGGGTGTTCCTGACCATACAGATGAAAGCTGAAAGGACTGCTGCACGGCTCATTATATACTTGGCCATCAGTAAGGAAAGGTCTAAGATGACACTCTACTACACAGGGTTCAAATGGGGAAACAGTAAATATTTTAGCCAAAAAGAAGCTGTAGCAATACTTAGTGAGTGAACTAAATTCTTTTTTAAGCCTTTTACAAGTTAGCTAAAAAAATCCTATTTACAACTTTCTTAAGAGTAAAGTATAATAACTGCTAAAGATATTTTTAACTGTAAGTGACCTGGAATTTCAGATCTGATTGTAACTCCACTGTGACTGTTGTTAAATCCATCTTGAGTAAACCTCATTGAAAAAACATTTGCTGTTTTTTGCTCCAGAGAATTAATTTGTAAGGAAGAAATGTTCAATCTACGAGTGAGTATAACATTATTAAGTTAATTCCATTGCAGAACTGAGAGCAAACCAAGGGATCAGAGCTACAAGAAGGAGTGCCCGTTCTAGGGGCACTCCATCTGTCAAAAGGAGAGCTACTTGCTAGTTTAATTTTTTCTTCAGATCACTGGACAGGGATACTAGAGATTCTGGAGAATTCAAGGGGAGCCAATCGGAAAGGCTGACATGCCCCTCACCCTCCAGAGCCCCAATCTTCATGCTTCACTGTAATCCAGGAAGTGGCTTTAGGGTTAAAAATCCTCTAACAGCTGCCCAAACTCCAGAGAGCGAACCACAGGAGTGGAGCTACAATGATGAGGAGTGCCTTTTTCAGGGGCATTCCATCTGTCGCAAGGAAAGGGTACTTGCTGGTTTTATTTTTTCTTCAGATCTCCAGATAGCAACACCGGAGCTTTGGGAGGATTCAAGGGGAGCCAGTCAGAGAGGCTGGCACACTCCTCACCCTCTGGAGCACCAATCTGCATGCTTCACTGTAATCCAATCATCTCACAAATACTATTTAAGGAAGAAACCATCAAGCGGCCCTCTGGGCTGCAGCCCCCTGCACAGGCCCACGTGACAAGGAAAGCTTAGTGAAGTCTGCCCACTCAAGTCAACCCAACAAGGCAGCCAGCAGCTGGACACTTTGTAACTCAGCAGAGATGAAGGACAAGTGTGGTAAGATTCCTGTTAAATTCTTGTGTTGATCATTCACTACAAAGGAGGGAGGAGTGCTGTGGTCTTACAAAAGTTTGGGAGGAGGTGAAACACCCTATCTAGGGTAGGAGTAGCTCACACACTGCAAGTGAATGAGGAGTACTAGGGTCTAACAAGTTTGGGAAAGGTAAAACACACTATCTAGAGTAGGGGTGAAAAAGGTTTTATGAAACCAAAACAAAGCAGGCAGGGCAGGAAATAGATATGCTGGGAGTGGTGCAATGCAGTGTCTGTGGGGTGTAGAGATGCAGCGAATTTAAATTCCACTGACAAAGTGAACGGGAAGTGGACAATGCAAAGTGCTCACTCCACCTTGTCATTACCACTTTGCATTAAGACAGAATGGCAATGCTTAAGTAAGGTGAAGTCATTGTTTTTAATGAACTTCATGTTCCTTATTATGATTCTAAGTGATCCACTTGGTGTTTCAGATTTGGCAGCCCCACCACACATCACATGGCTTACAGTACTGTAAGTTACATGCTCTTTAGCTAGGCAGGAAGGAAGTGAGTCATACAAGCAGACACTTTTACTTTCTCCTGTGCAGATGGAGAGAAAGGACTGTGTTTTGTGACTGCTGATACTTTGAGATCATAGTGAGGAGGAGATTTAAACTTTGATTTAGACCCAACAACTTTTTTAAAAGCTATGTTTTTTGTCCTTTCTGTACTTTTTTTTACTTAATTTGTTCTTTCTGTAAATTTTATTTTTCTTACCTTTATAAGTAGTTAGTTGTTTGTCCTCCGCCCCCGGAAGCAGGACCAGCACTGCCTCCTGTCCTGACTCTGAGGCAGTTGAACCACCACCACCACCACCAAGTCTAGCACCAGGTCCTCTGGAGCAGGATGTACCTGTTCCCCCAGGCCCAGGTGTGGATCCCATCCCTGTTCAGCACTGTAACCAGTTGGCTGCCAGTTTATCTGGCCCTCCCCTACCTGTGTATGGTTCTGCCTGCACCTCTGTTGTTTGGCAGTTTTTTGACTGTGTCTGGGGGGGCAGCAGTGTGGTCAGGTGCTGCCTGTGTGAGGTGGAGGTGCACCGTGGCCCACCCGGGGGACTCACCTGGGGACTGGGAGCCAGTACACCTATATACTCAATCACAACCAGATGGAGTGGCAGGCTGCCACAGAATGGACCATGCCTGCACCTGCTGGCCGTTCTGTAGCAGAGGGTGCAGCTGTGCATGGCGGCATCCCTAAGAAGAGGAAGGCCACAGCAGTACCTGCTGCTCCTCCAGGATCACATAGAGGGACATCAGTTGCAAATTATGTCAATGCTGGAACTGCTGCTGGATCACCATGGGATCCCACATTAGTTTTTTTTTCCTCACACCATGTGCCCCCCACACCTTCCTTGCTGTGTTATAAAATGTATTCCTCCACCATCTCCAACCCTTGTATGTAATTATGCCCTTTTTTGTTGTCTTCCGTATGCGTGACACTTTGTATTCTGAGCAGTGCAAGTATACTGTGCTAAATTGCATGTGTGCAGTCAGTCTTCTTTCCAGTCTGTGTATGTGCTGCAGACACTGTCCAAATCCCTGACTTTAAAACACTTATTAATGAGTACAATGGTGGGATAGTGAAGCCTTGAGAAATACTACAAAACAGGCTTACAATACATCCAAGTAACTAGTAAAAAAATTTATGTCGTGATTCGTGACGTAATTGTAAATCGTGATTTGTGACTGCATTTGTGACCGTGATGATGAAGAAACACGAATGCCTATGGCTGTACTTCCCTGGGCCCCAATGAGGTGTGGCACAAAACACCTCAACTTAAAAACACTCATTAATGAGTACAATGATGGGGTGGTGAAGCATGGAGAGATACTACAAAACAGGCTTACAATACATCCAAGTAACAATTAAAAAATTAATGTTGTGATTCGTGACATGATCATAAATTGTGATTTGTGACTGCATTTGTGACCGTGATGATAAAGAAATGCGAATGCCTATGGCTGTACTTCCCCAGGCCCCGAAGAGGTGTGGCACAAAACTCCCCGACTTAAAAACACTCATTAATGAGTACAATGGTGGGGTGGTGAAGCATGGAGAGATACTACGAAACAGGCTTACAATACATCCTAGTAACTATTAAAAAAGATTAATGTTGTGATTCATGATGTGGTCATAAATCGTGATTTGTATCACGAGTTACTCGTGATGATGGTTCTGGCTTAAAAACACATATTAATGAGTACAATGTTTATGCAGAATTATGCACCACAACTGTCCAGTACTCTGAAGGGAAGCCAAAGAAACAACTGTGACTTAAGTTAGCGATGGAGATTGGGCCCTAAAGAGATGCAAATGCACAGACAGATTAAAATTGCGCTGCACACTGAAGAGATGCAGATGCAAAGGCAAAGGCAAAAGCACCTAACCAGTGCTCACCATCAGAAATTCAAATCTGGAAAATAGTTCCTTTGCTGGTTGGGGCGGGCTGTGGGGGGGGGCAGTGTACTGCACTGCTGCAGTAACAGTCACTAGTACTAGTAAAGATACCACAAAGAAGTACAAAAATTACACAGCTTCAGTGGATAGCAGGTTCATATTGTTGAAATTATGTGGCACAATAAAAGGTGTCTGATTTGATTACACGCATCACACACACATACACACACACACATTAAGTAATGAGTAGCAAATTGAAAACTTCAGTAACATAACCACATATTTTAAACAAACTAAAATTATGCACTGCTGCACCACAACAATCAGCAAAAAAATGGCAAGAATTATTGAAAATATTACTGTGTGTACATTAACACAGTTACACAAGAAAAATATCACCAAAACAGAAAGCACTGTCTTTTTCTCCAAGTTAATCTACCTACACCACAGATTCGCCCCTCCCCCAAAGCACACTTCCACTGTCTCTCAGTACACATACTGAATATTGTACATAACATTCAAAATCCACACACAAACAATAAACGCTTGATGATATGAGCACAGGAGGGTTTTGTATAATCGATGAACTAAAGTTTCAGCAAAACAAATGACCCCAAAAGGCTTTTTTAACAGCTTTTAGAAGGTTTGAATTGCAGAGCTCTCAGAGCAGATTGTCTCCTACAGCTTCATACACACATTACCCCAAACTGAGGCTGTGCAGAACAATCTAGAGCCCATGTGACCTGAAATCCCATGAATCACTGCAAAATTCACCTTTGGAGCTTATAAACAAGGTGAAGTGAGGCGGAGTACATTGTTTTCAATGTACTTCGCCTTAAGAATTGGTGGAGTAGTGGTTTGGGAAGGCGGAGTAACGCAAAGTCATTGTTTTCAATGGACTTCTCATTACCATTAATAACGCAAAGTACTCCGCTTTGCATTGCGGAGCACTCCGCAAATTCACCTTCACTCTGTGGATCACTTCATGGAGTGAATTGGGGCCACTTCACCCACCACTAGTGGGGGGGCAGTTTTAAGGGAGGCTATCTGGAGACTGCAGTGCTTTCCGATCTGCATGTACCTCTCTGGGCTGAGGTGGGAGGTTGCTTGTCTTCAGGATGAAATGGGTAGGATTTGAGGGACCTCCTCCCCCACCCAGGGACCCCCAAGTCTGCCACCACTGTCTCAAAGGATGACAAGAATGAGGAATTGATGAACTGCGGTGGGCTCAGAAAGGGTGAGGATTGTGTGTCAGAGGCACATCCCCAGATTGTACCTCTGCATAATTCATATGCTGCTCTGGTTGGGCAGAACAGTCAGAGATGTACAAGTAGTTAGTGACCAGGGAGGATGCAGGGTCCTCTGAAGTGGATACCCCAATTATTGTGCCAGAGGACTCCAGAGGAGGAGGAGGAGGAGGAGAAGGAAGCAACTGCAGGTGGTGACACTACTGTAAGGGGGATAGGTTTGGGGACAGGTAGGGAGGGGTAGAGGGAGGTTAAGTGCCTACCAAGCACCATGGCTCTGAGGGATGGGAAGCATAGCCTGATGATCACTAAGGCAGCAGGATGGAAGGGAGAGCTGGATATCATTGTCCACCTAGGGATAAATGATCTGGCTAGGGGTGAGATGAGGATAGTGCAGGAGGAGTTCAGGGGGTTGGGGAGGGGTCTTTGGCAGGTAGCATGCCTAATGCCCTTTTCAGAGTTATTGTCTGTCTATGATGGGGAGAGGATTGGGTGTGCTGCACCAGGAGCTTCAATGCATAGTTGAAGGAGTGGTGCAGAGAAGAGGGGTTTAGTTAAATTGGGGATTGTGGTTCCACCTGGAGGGATATGGGCCTATATGGGGGTGACCTGATCCATCCAGAAAGTGAGCCAAAGTCCTCAGTGAACATTTTAAATGCTACATTGGTGAGCATCTAAACTAGCCAATGGGGGTGGCAGAAGGAGGCAGGGAGAAATAAACACCCCCCCACAAGCTGAAGTAGTCAGTAGGAAGAACCCTATGTGAGGGAAATCCCCAAGGGTACCTAAAAATAGGAAAACCAGAATGGTAGAAATGAGGAGGTTAGACAGTAAGGGCAGAGACAGTAAGGAGAGTAAGCAAGAGGGAAAGGGGGGGGCTGACAAGAAGGGTGGTAGCAGAATTTGAAAGACCTTGTGCGTAAATACTTGAAGTCTGGAAATAAAATCCCAGACCTAGTGGCCATTATGGCAGAGGTTGACCTGGACATTGTCATCATTACCAAGACATGGAGCAATGAGAACCATGACTGGGATATAGCCATACCAGGCTATACTCTGTTCAGGAAGGACAGGGTGGGTAAGAAAGGGGGGAGTGGCTCTTTATGTGAGGGTTAGCGTAAAAGCAACAGAGATACAAGGAATACAGGGAGGGGAGGAGGCACTGTGTGTCACTCTAGAGATGGGTAATGGAGCTGCTATTGGCACTGGCATGATCTACAGTCCTCAGACACAGAGAGGTGCTATGGACAAGGTTGTGGTGAAAGCCATCCAAAAATGGCAACTAAGGGGGAGGTTCCACTGGTGGGGGAATTCAATCTGCTTGATGTAGATTACAGCATCCCAGTTGCAGATTCAGCTAGGAGCAGGGACATCCTGGACTCCCTTCCATGCAGACGGCATTCCTCTGGCAACTAGTAAGATAGCCCACTAGTGAGGGAGAAATATTGGACCTTGTATTCACCAACAGGGACTGTACTGAGAAGTCATGGTGGGTGGCCACCTGGGAACCAGTGATCATGGTACAGTGTGGTTCAATATAAGTATTTTAGCAGAATGGAGGTGCACAAAGGTGAGGGTCCTGGACTTCAGGAGGGCTGACTTTACAAAGATGGAGGAATGCCTCATGGATGCCCTGGCAGGGGGAAAGGACTTAGGTGGAGTGGAGGAACAGAGGGTGAAACTAAAAGGGGCCATAGTGAAGGCAGTAAAAGAGGTCACTGGGAAGGAAAGGACATAAAAGTTAGCATTCAGGAGGTACTGTATAAGGAGACAAAGGGAGGAGGACAGGGATGTGTATTAGGAGAAGCACAGGGAGGCAGGGAAAGCAATCAGGAGCACAAAGTCCCAAACAGAGGAGAAAATAGTCCAGGCAGCAAAGAAATGGGGCAAGACATTTTTCAGATATGTAAGCAAAAGGAGAAATACCAGGGGAAGGATTGTAAGGATAAGGAGGAAAGGGAGGAGCATGTGGAGGGGGACCAGGAAAAGTAGACATCCTGAATAAATATTTTGTTCAGTATTCATGGAAGAAGGGGAAGGTGAGGGACCACAGACAAGTGACAGGCACATCAAAGGAAGGGAGGTGGACACCAATCCATTTACAGAGGAGGAAGTTCTGAAGGAACTCACAAATCTGAAAGTGGATAAGGCAATGGGGCCAGATAAGATACATCCAAGGATATTGAAGGAACTCAGAGAGGTGCTGGATGCACCACTGGCAGTCCTGTTCAATCACTCAGTAGAGACAGGAGTGGTTCTGGAGGACTGAAGGAGGGCAGATGTAGTCCCACTTTACAAAAGTGGTAGCAGGGAGCAGGCTGGGAATTACAGGTCAGTTAGCCTGACTTCAGTGGGGGGAAATTGGATTGTGGAAGATCTTGAATCCAGCAGCTTACAGGATCTGAGGCAGCATGGATTCACTGGAGGAAGGTCATGGCAAATTCTGATAGATTTATTTTACTGGGTGACCAGGGAATTAGACTGGGGTAGAGCGGTGGATGTATCATACCTAGATTTGAATAAGGTCTTTGACATCATTTTACATAGGAGACTTGTAAATAAGCTGAGCAGCCTGGGAGTGGGTCTCAAGATGATAAACTGGTTAGGAAATTGGTTAGGGGATAGGCAACAGAGTGTGGTGGTAACAGGTGTTCACTCTGAGGAAGGGAGGGTGACCAGTGGGGTGCCACAAGGATCAGCACTGAGATAAGTCCTATTTAATGTCTTTATTAGTGACATTGCAGAGGGGCTAGAAGGGAAGGTATGCTTTTTTGCAGATGACAGAAAGTTCTGCAATTGGGTAGACACTCCGGGGGTGGGGGGGAATGAAAGCTTGCAAAGTGGTCAAAAGTGTGGCAACCAAGTTTCAATGTGAAGAAGTGCAAAATGATGCACTTGGCACACAGAAACCAAGGGACAGAGTACAGGATGGGGGCAGCGATACTAACAATCACCAAACAGGAAAGAGACCTGGGATAATGACTCTGATGATGTAAAGGTGGTCAAACAGTGTGACGAGGCAGTGGGGAGAGCCAGCGGGATGCTATGGTGCACAGGAAGGGGTATCACCGGCAGAAAGAAGGAGCTGGTGCTACCACTGTTTAAATCATTGGTGAGACTTCATCTAGAGTACTGTGTCCAGTTCTGGGGACCACATCTACAGAAGGACATAGACAGAGTAGAGGTGGACAGAGGATGGAAACTAAAATAGTGTAGGGTCTGCACCAAAAGTCCTATGGGGAGAGACTCAGTATTTTGCATTGCTATACCTGCTGGGCCGCAACAAATAAATGCTAATGTGAAGCAAGAGAAGCACCACAGAGACAGGTTGAACAATACCCCAGAGATGACCCAGGATGTGCTGACTCAATATTGGAGGGAACTGTGTGGAAGAACAAGGTTAGAATGAGTGGACGGTCTTGCATCCCTGAACTGTTGCAAGACACTTATGAAACAACATCCTTTGAATTTCACACTCAAGCATCTACAGAGGAACCTGATTTTTTCTGCAGAAATAGACTTCATTTATCAAAAACATTGTGATCTTCTCCTGAATTCAGCTGCTAGTTAGCAATACTGTTGTTTTTGTTTGCTTGAATATTCAAAATTAACTGCTGGTCATGAGTTAAATCTGCAAAAGAGCTTTATCCATTTTTGACTTAGAGTTAAAATACAGTGCACAGTACTCATCTGTTTGATGAACTGCAAACATTTTTATTATATAGATCTTAACCTTCCTTTCCTTATCTAATTTTGTATTTTAAACTGGAGAAATTGTACAAATTAAGTATCCAAGTATTTAAAATGCTGCCAATTACCTGTAGGTTATAAACTAATTATAATGTTAAAGGAGTATGATATTTCTGGGATGCAAACAAGAAGTAGTAAAAACAATAAAGAGAGTCAGGATACGAGCATATTATTTGAAATGGGTGATAATAAGGAGAAAGTAGGAAAGCATCAATATAAGAAGCCTCAAGGAGAGGATGCTAAGAAAATGAGTACTAGAAAAACTGTTAATACAGCAAGGGCACAGGGAAGGTGAGAAGAAAATCGAGAGACACAATGCAAGATTAACCATTCATAATTGATAATTTACAAAAAAAAGTAAATAACTGTGATTATTTAGAAAATGGCACTGTGACATCATTCCCAATTACAAATTTAAAAGGGAGTAAACTGCTAGGAAAAGCAGATTGACAAGAACCAATCACATTTCTGGGACTGAAAAGAAGAAAAATAATACAGAAAGAGTGAAACATGATCATTCTTTGGAAAGATCCCCTCTAATTAGATTCAAAATTAAGGTTGTTGGAGAGAGTTTTCAAAGAACAAGCCTTTGAGAATCCCAAGAAAGGACTTCAAATGATCAACAAAGAAATGGAAATAACATATATTTCAAAGGGATAACGAGGGACTAGATTGTCGGGACTTTGATGATAGTTACTAAAAATTACCTACACCACTGGACAACAAGACTATTTCATGTCTTAGGGAATTAGCCAATAAAAAAATAAACCAGGGAAACTAAAATCTTGTCTAAAAGACCTGTCCTATATTCATACTTTTTTGATAAATATTTGGTTGAAGTTTTAAAGAATCTGCACATGGCAAGTGTGACTCTACTTGAACAAGTGATGCTTTTGAAAAATTAGGTTTACTGTTTAAGAGAAGGTCTTGCTATTAATGGTGCACACCTTGAGGAACACTTTGAATATCAGAGAAAACAAAAAGAAAGAGACAGCAATAAATCGTATTCAGTGTTAATAGAATTATGGAATAATGACACAGAAAAAGGAAGTGAGAAAATGGAGAAGCCTGATTTCTTTTTTGCACTTACAGAGATTCCTGTGAGGATACTATTACTCCAAAGAGAAAGGTAAATGGTAAAAAAAAAGAGTAAGAAGAAAGCAGAGGGGACAGAAATAGCACAATAAATAAGACAGGAAATAATGCATGAGAAGGCTAATAAAAGTGTCATCACTGAACCACCTTAGGAAGCAGGCCTAAAAAGAACAGTTTGAGAACTTGCCACTAAATTATTGGAATTAACAACTTAAATTGATAATGATGGAGATTGAAACAGATACTTCACAGGGTGTTGAGGCTTTTGTGAGGCTACGAGAGGTACATTAAACTGAATATGAAAACCCAGAAGTTCTGAAAATTTGATTTACAAGATTTGTAAGAGTCATGGGATTAGATATTTTATATGATATCAATGATGTTTGTTATATGATTATGTATCAGAGAAGACAAATTATTGATCTTGTTTAACCATGCTTGGGAGGCTCATTATATTTGATGAATTGATAGAAAATTAAAACAAAACTGAATTTGTATCTAGAACATTTAGTACTGATATTTAAGAACCAAAAATATTCTGATGGTAAGGGGGTTAAAAAGTTTAACTGATATAAGATGTGGCAAAGTATCCAGTCTTAAGAAAATGTCAGCTTAAAAAAAGAAAAACTCAAATATCACTAAAACATCATTGTCTATCTTTGATATATCTAGGATGTGGAAAGGGAACATGGTTTAACCAGGAACAGCACATTATAAGCCAAAGCTTGTTTCCAGATGCAACCTGGGAGCACAAGAACGTTAAGTGACATACTCAGGATCACACAGTATACACCTAGGCAGCTGTGGGATTCAAACCCAGGTTATAAACATAAGCCATATTGAAAAGATATATGCCATTTGAAGGAACATGTTCAGGAGCTTGAATTTACGCGGGAAGACATATTTAATGTCTATGGAGTGTTTCCAGGCTGGGGTCTAGGAGGTGAAATAGAACTGATAGTCAAAAATAAGATGCTAGCAGAAAGTATACTTAAAGTAGAAACTTAGTAAGATAATCTGGGTATTTTAAATGTACATTTTTTATCAAATGGAAAAGGAGAAAGGACAAAGCCAACCCTCAAAAAGATAAGATATCTAAGGAAGAACAGTATAAATGTAGTGTGGAGGTTAAAAATCAATTTGAACCACTTGTAGGCATGGAAAACTGACTTATGGGAGCTCATGGCAGAAGGCTTATTACACAGTAAATGATTATTGTGCAAATACAGCAAATTTCATGGAAAACAACAAACATTGTTGGTATACTTTCATGGAATGTTGCTCTGCTGATGCGTAAATTCCAAGATCCAGAATATCTACAGCTTATTATGCATATGCCATACCGAATGTACAAGAAACATGACACAGTGAGGAACAGGCAGAAATATTGAGCCTAAATAGCTTCCAGATGAACCAAACAACTGCTGAAAGAAGACCCAAGTGGGAAGCAGAAGTGGCAAATTAATAACATATGTTAAGGTGACAGTCTATTTGGAGGGTCTTAAAATTATTAAAGAAAGTTATTTCATCTTGAGTGTACTTGTGGAAATATATGGGAAATTAATTATCTTTTCAAATACTGTACACACATTCCACCAAGAAATTCAACACTATGTATAACAGCAATACGGCACAATGTTAACATTATTTAATCAATTTAAAAATAAATTTCCTCTGGGAGAAAACATTATATTGGGAGAATGTAACATTAGAACAGGTCAATTAGATAAAAACTCAGGAACTTAAATAAATATTAGGCTACAGGCCCTGAATGTTGGTTTGGATCTAAACAACTCAGAAACAATAGAATTATTAGAGTATTTACTTGAAAATGCATACTTGATCATTTATAATGGAAAAGTTACATCAGACCTGGAAGTGAGATTCACCTGTATAAATTATAAGGGATCCTCAATGGTGGACCATATTATAGGTGCACCTTATAATTTTGCCAGATGTTCTAATCTTAAGATAGTTACAAAAACTGGTAGTGATCATTCACCAGTCTATAACTTAGCAATATGGAAAATTCTGTAATTAATTTAAAAAATAAATATCCCCTGGGAGAAAGCATTCTACTGGGGGATTTTCACATTACAACCGGTAAACTGGATCACAATTAAGGAAAGGAAGTTAATGTTAGTCTAGAGTCCCAGAATATTGGAAAAAGACAAAGTCTGGTGGAAGAAAAACTCTGAAAATATAGACTTATTAGCATCTTTATTTGAAAATGTAGATTTGATCATTTATAATGGAAGATTTACATCAGACCTGGAAAGGAGATTCAACTGCATAAATTATAAGGGATCCTCAATGGTGGATTATATTATAAGTGTACCTTATCATTTCAACAAATGTTCTGATCTTGAGATAGTATAAAACTGATAGTGATCATTTCCCCTTGACCTTTTTAGGAAAGCCACCAAAAAATCCATGGATGTTAGTGAAGAGCATGTTGAAATAAATACAAAAGAATGCTGGAATGGGATTCTCAAGAGTAGCAAGTGAGAGATCATCAATACATATAAAACTGAAATAAATTAGATGTTTCTTAATGAATTAGAGCCAGAAGATTTATATGGTCTGCTGTTAAAAGCACATAAACCTTAAGGATACATGTAAAAGGAAGGGGGGAAACAGTCAATATAAAATAATAAGGATGGTTCAATAAAACATATAAAATAGCAAAAAACTAGAGTAATTATTAAATAGTTGAATAAACAGAGGTTATTATATCAACAAAAGGTTAAAATTCAAATAGGTATACACCAGAATGCTTTATCAGATAAAATGAGTGGTATAATTCAGGAAAATTTCATGAAAACATTTTTGTAAATTAATGGCTAGTGCTAAGATGAACTACAAGAAGAGAATTAACTAAAACATCAAACTGTATATATAAGTGTCTTTTTATAGTGATACATTTTTTACTAAATCACAAAAAATAGAAGGGAAAATACTGTATGAGAAATTATAGATCCCTTTGTTTTGATTTCTCAAAAATAATGACATAATGGTTGCAATAACAAGCTGTAAGAGTAATATAATTCCAGGACATCATGAAGTACCATCAGATTTTTTTTTTAATGGGACGTACATTGGTGGTCATACATATTGGCAAATGTTTACAACAAATCTGGCATATATGTCTACATACCTATACACAGCAAGATAGCCATATAGCTTCAGTCTCTAAAAAAGGTGAGAGAGGAGGGTCCAAGAAATTATGGACCAATAAGCATAACAGATAACATGGCCAAGACTTATGCATGTATTATATTCATTAAATTAATAAAGTGGAGAGACACCTAAAGCATTATTTCAGCTTTACAGTCTGGATTTAGACAAGAGATTGGTACAGTTACACAATGTTTCAACTCAGCACATATGGCAGAAAAATACAATAAACTAAGGAAACAAAAGCCATATGTTGCCTTCATGGATTTTAGTGCAGCATTTAATTCAATGTTTAAAAAAAATACCTTTGGGTAAACTAGCAAAGATGGGTATTGATCAAATCTGCTAATTCAAATAAAGATACTGTATAGCAGATTTATTTCTTGTTTTATTGTATTTTGCTATATTCACTATTAGCATTTTGATTGCGATATAAAATGGAATGCAATTAATATCTGATGCCAAACTTAAATGTTGTATTTCTGCCTTAAACGTGCTCGGTGCTCCAAGTAGTAATAACTGACCACACTCCCAACATTGAAAGAACACTGGTCGCAAGTTGTTAGCACTAGTAGGTCTTTTCATAAATAAAATAGCCTGTCTGAAAGGGCCAAAATTGTCTTCCATTACACTCAGCTTGAGGATAAGTTGCAACCGCAGTTGTCTCCAATGATCTGGGTTGTGGCATTAGACTCCTGCCCCCCAAAAAAATCCTCTGCTTAAAAAAATGTTTTCAGTACAGAGTGAGTAGGTTTGCATGTTAACATACTGTATGTCCCAAACAGTAAGGGGACAAGGCTGCCAATTCCCTCACAACAGACACTGCGACATGTGACTCCACACCAGAGCTCTCTACAGGTACTTCACTCGGCTCTAACAGGCATTTTCTTTTATTTTGGTCTAACTGAAGCTTTTATACTGTGTAGTGCATCTGCTTTTAGAAAAGCAATTACTATCAGATGCAAATATGTATAGCAGGTTGAGCACTGCAAAAATTGCAGTACGCAAATTAAACCTGCTATACAGTATTGTATATGAATACTTGAGTAAAATTAAATCTACAAGGTATGCTGAACTTACTCAATCAACAACTACAAACTTCAAAGTAAGGCAAGGCCATGTCCTTGCTCTAACATTGTTTTAGTCTTTACATAAATTAAATATTACAAATGATGGATAGCAATGATTATGATGCCCCCAAAATACTGCCCTGCAGAATACTAGTTTTGACCTATGAGGATGATCGGACAGATATACCTACAAGTAAACTTTGTCTTCAGAGAATTCTGAGTAATCTTACTATATTATGTATAGGGCAGACTGGATGGGTCACAAGGCCCTTATCTGCCGACAACATCTATGTATCTATGTATTCTGTAAGGATTTACATTTAACACAAAATACACAAAAGGCAAAAGTGGTAGTCTTGGAAATACAAACAAACTTTAAAAATTACATTTAGCAGACAGACCACTGGAGTTTATGAAGGAGTTTTTATAATTAGGTGTAATGCTTAATGATAACTTAAATTGGAATAAACATCTAAAACATGTTAATAGTAAGATGAAAGTAACAGCTGCTGCACTAAAATGATTTAACAAAATATATGGGGGCTTTATTCTAGCACCCATGTTAAAAGTCATTAATACAAAACTAATTTAATAGGGACTATATGTGGCTGAAATCTAGGGTCTATAATCTGAACACATTAGAAAGTATATTGAATAATCTCTACAAAAAACTTTAAAATAATCAGAAGGAACCCCGATGCCTTAGATATAACAGAACTGGGTCAGAATAACCTTAGGCATACAATAAATGTAAGCCAAATAAATTACTTGTTACAACTGGCAAGTCAAGCTAAAAGAATCTTGTTAGCAGACTACTTAAAAAAACAGATGGAAAAGTTAAATATTGATTACTTGTGACTAAAAAATGTATACATTTTGTTAAATGATTGCAGCCTAACTGTTCTGCAATCCCTGTTTGATATAACTGTATCATTGCATCCTACATATTCAAAATACATAACAAAATAGTTTAGGAAAGGGTGAAAAGGAATTACTTAAGTATAACAAGCAAATGGAAAGTTTCTTAATGGTTGGCAAAGAATACAAGAGGACACTCACTAAAACCATGCTTAAATACTTTGGAAAATCCCTAATACAGAAAAATAATAACTGTATTCAGATTTTAAGCATTTCTAAGTGATGTTACACAGATAAGATATAAGAAAGAGGGGACAACATCGAAGAACTGTGAATATGGAGCAGGTTGCCATGATGGTCTTCTTCACATTGTTATGCATAGCCCATGTAATAATAAAATTACAGTACATTTCTTGGTGGTGATCAAGACAGGAGGAAGAGTCTCTATGCGAGGCACACCCAAGAGGCAGATTGGAATGCCAGCATTGACTACCCACTCTGCTCGGCCACAAAAACACCTTGTATTGCTGTTTTATCCTGTTTTTATGCGAAACTATGAATGACATTCCTCGTGTTTTTTTCCTCTGTTTTGATGCGATGGCAGTAATTAAACTTATTGCTGATTATATCCCAGCAAATCCATGCTCGTAAATCAGCTGCTCAAGAACCAGAAAGGAAAAAGGAGAAAAAGCTGCCTAATGCCACATGCCTTACAACTGCTTTGGCTCCAGGTCTAGATTCACTCCCCCCTCCAGGTCTAGATTCACCTCCCCTCCAAACACTCAGCCCGTACATGACTCCATCAGCAAAAATTTAATGTGTTTCTCGTTCCCTCTACTATATTTTTGGGTACACCCTTGTCCTCCTTACCTGTCTCTCCAGCTGTTCAGCAAGCTAATCCATCACAACCTGCCTCATCACTTCTACCTGAAGCTGAAATTGACAAGGCCAACTACATGACTGCTGATGAGGAGATTTGCATCTTGGAGAAAGTATCAATGGTGGATGCAGAAGACACAGAGGTCAGTGACACTCCTCTAAACATTGCTCCTGATGGCAAACAATACAATATGCTTGTGGAAGTGCAATCTGATTCTAACACTTTAGGCAAGCAGTCACTAAATAATGTTGAGCAGGTACAGGGACATAATGGGCCTTTCAATTGGATTATAACTAATGCTGCAACCACAGTAGCGGGTCCCTTCTCCAGTAATGCATCTGAGTCGATAAACCAATTCCAAGAAGAAATAAGACTAGAAATTAAAAATGGATTTGCAACAATTACCAGCGCTATAGCTGACTTATCAAAAGTATTTGCAGACCATACTTCCAAAATGCAAAACTTGTCAATATGAGTTGGGGAGACTGAGCAGTGGGTAAGTCAATTGGAAGACAAAGTGGAACCCATGATTAACTCACAAAACCAGCATAATGTCTTGCTACAAGAACTCCAAAATAAAATCACTGACTTAGAAGACTGGTTATGGCGTAAACTTAAAATTTATTGGTATTCCTGAGGGGGCAGAAGAGCAAGGGGACCCTGTACCTTTCTTTGAAAAAGCTTTAACCATGGCCCTGGTCCATAAATATCCAGAGCAGAAGATAATTTGAGACAGGGAACATCATGGGGTTGGGGGAGACCCACAAGTGCTTGGTACATCAACAGACACTAGGAAACCTGTAAGAACTGTTTTCATAAAACCACACTGTTACCAAGATCATGAAGCTGTCCTGAGTGCGGCAAGAATTAATCGAGGCTTATGTTATGAACAAATGAAATTTTCAGCATACTGAGATTTCTCAGCTCAAACCATTAAGAATAGAAAAGCATTTGATTGCGTGCAGGAAATACTGGTCTAAAAGTCCATTTGGTTCTCTATTCTGCCTCTAGCTCATCTCTGTTTTTTTCATGCATGGTAAGAACTGGATTTTTACTGATCCTAAGAAAGCTAAAGACTTTCTGCAATGAATGGATAAAGACGAATCTGAGTAATTCGACATAACATTAAACTGGCTTTAAAGGCTTAGGAAACTGGTTTACCATTATGTCATCTATTTAAGCTAGATCCTTTTACTTACTGTCAAGCATTGAAAAGCACAAGAACACTGTCAATTGGATAGACTCATATTAATCCCCCCTTTTTTCCTTCCCTTTCACTTTTCCCTTTTTCCCCTTCCTTTCCTTCCCTCCATCCCTTCTTAGCCATCTGAGTCTCTTTTTATTGGGGTTGTGTTTTTTCTTTTTTTCTTTTTGTGGCCCCTTCCCCCCTCCCCTTGCTGGGTACGAGGAGTGAGGGTGCTATAAGTGGTGTACGAGTGAGGGGCAGAGGAGGGGAGATGGGCTTGATGGAGTCAACTAATATTGGGGGGAGGGTGGTTAGTAATTGTAGACAATATATTATTTATATGCCTTGTCCTGCCAGCGGAGGGGTGTAGTCCAACTGTTGAAACTCCAAGTGCACCATCGGGATGGATGAAATGGGGGTCTGCCCACTTTGTGCATGGGGGGTGGGGGAAGGATAAGTGAGATCTGTAGATTTACTTAAAGGCATGCCAATCAAGTATTGATGTTATTACATCTCTTCTTTGTATTGAAGAATTTGGGCTTGGGGGTTTCAATGTTAGTATAATTAGGCCCGATTGTTTCAGGGTGCCGGGAACTTTACTACTGTGTAGGGGTCACTTTCAGACCGAATTCTCTCAAGACCGCAATTGGGTTATAGTTACTATTTACATGAACAAACGGGCTAGAGACACCACAGTTATACATTTCTATCTACAGGGTTTGCTGATGGGCTGGTGCATTGTATATTTCTACACAACTAAGCCAAGCAATCATTCCATGCTTTGCGGTATGTGCACGCTGCAGTCAGAAATATGCTGCATGAACAAATCTCCTTTTTTAATTTGCATAGGTGGCACTCATAATTAAATGTACAAACTGGAATGTAAAGGGAATGCAGGCTAGGGTGAAGACTAAAAAAAAACTTTAATTATCTAGATAAAATAGGCACTAGCTGTGCCCTTCTGCAGGAAATGCATACTCCAGAGTGAATTCCAATTTTATACTAAAAAACAGAGACCAGTCTTCAATGTCCCATATAAAAACAACTCATGGGGTGCAACTATTTTTTTCAAGAAATCTCTAAATATTCATATTGTAAAACAAAGCATTGATATTAATGGTCGATATATTATTTGTCAAATCTGCTCATCTGGCAACTCATACACTATTTTTTTTAACTAGGCGAGACACACTAAGCTGAAGCTTGTTTACAGGTGCGATCTGGGAGCACAAGGAAGTTAAGTGACTTGTTCAGGGTCACACAGTATGCAAGCGGGGACTGGCAGATTCAAATACAGGTCCCCATGTTTGCAGCTGAGAGTCTTAAACCACTGCGCTACACTGCCTCCTATTAGTAACATCTATGCCCCCAATGAGAATGACCCCTCTTTCTTTAGGGAATTCTTTTTGGAAATATCTGGTTTTAGATCCAGAGAAAGACAGATCTGGAATTTGCTCTCGATGAATTATGAATGCAGCTTTAGAAGTTAAAAATGTTATGTGAGATTTAAACCTTGTGGATGTATGGTGAACTCAAAATCCAGATGTCCAGCAATTCTCTTTCTTTTCATTGGTCCACCAAACCTATTTTAGAATTTATCTCTTCCTATTATCTAGATCCTCCCTCTATCAGGTTAATAGTATTAGATATTATATTATCATTTCAGACCCCACTCCTATTCAAGTCTCTACATCTAGAAATATATTAGACATTCCCTGCTTTTGAATGGATCCTATGCTATTAAAGGACCAAGTGGCCCATGTGGCCATAAAAATGCTATTATAGAATTATTTGTACATAATAAAGATGAGGAAATTAATTCTGGCTCTATTTGGGAAGCTTTTAAAGCATTTCTGAGAGGGATAATAAAAACATATACCATAAGTAAAAACAAGAAGAGACAAAATAAAATGACTGAAATACAGCAGTTGATTACTCAAAATAAAAAGAACATATGCAGAAAGGGGATGCAAGTAGTTTACAGCAATTACTCCTCCTTAAAGTACAATACAATAGCCTTATAACAGAAGAGGCTGAAAGACAGCTCCTGTATACTAAAACTATTATGTTATGGGAAATAAGACTGACAAATTATTATCCTGGCAGTTAAAATCACAGCAACAAAATAATCTAATAGAAGAAATACAAGATTAAAATGACCAAATTACTAATCTCCCACAAAACATTAATAAGGCTTTTGTTCAATACAATCAATCATTATATAAAACTGAAAATAACTGCTACCAGGAGGCCATAAATCTGTACCTTGATATTAATATTCCCACTATTGCACAACAGGGCTGTTTTAATATGGAATAGGTGTTCTTCCTAGAATAAATCTGTAATGCTATAAAAACTCTCCCACCAGGAAAAGCTGCTGGCCGAGATGGGTTGTCTATTGATTTCTATAAAGCATATGCTAAACAGCTGGTCCCACATCTGAAGGAGGTATTTGATTACATATTTCAAAATGTGAAGTTACTTCCTTCATTTGAAGAAGCTAACATAATATTTTTTTTTGAACAAGGATAAAACTCCACTTCATACATCTTCTTACCAGCCCATTTCCCTCATCAATATCGATGCAAAAATCTTAGTGAAAATTCTGGCCACCAGGCTAGAAAAAATCCTACCATCTATTATACACCCAGATCAAAACATCTGTATCAAGGGATGCTCTATCACATCTAGCACCAGGTAGCTACTCAAAATAATGGACTACTGTGCTCAAACAAATGTGTCCATTCTTTTACTGGATGCCGGAAAACTTTTGATTGCCTTGAATGGCCATACATCAACGATGTAATTAAGAAATTTGGATTCAGTCCAAGATTTAGTAAATGGGTGGAGATATTATATTCTAGCCTGGTGGCTAAAGTAAAGACCAATCAGGATCGTTCACAGCCATTTCATTTAAAGAGGGGCACTAGGCAGGGATGCCCACTCTCTCCACTTATTTTTGCGATGGCTATTGAGCCTCTAGCCTCTGCTATAAGAACATCTCCTTTAATTAAAAGGACAGTAATTAAGGGTGTGGAGCACAGAATCAGCCTTTATGCTGATGACACTCTCATTTATGTAGAAACCTTAAACAATAGTTTTCCATGTCAACCGGATATTATTAGCAGATATGGGGCAGTTTCTGGTTATAAAGTAAATTGGAATAACACCTAAGTGTTGGAGACCAAAGGACATACAGAGCCGTTTACTCAACCACAGAATATAAATATGAAGATAGTTACAAATATCACCTATTTGGGCATTAAAGTGGATAATGAAATTAAGACATTTTAAGTCTTAAATTTTGACCCATTAGTCAAAGAAACTAAAAAACATCTAGAAAGGTAAGAAAAGCTCCCACTCACATTAATGGGCAGAGCAAATACTATTAAAATGTTGATACTGCCTAAGTTTCTCTTTATATTCCAAAATGTCCCTGTTATATTATCTGAGCAATTTTTTCATTGGCTCGATCAAATAATAATAAAAAATTCCTTTGGAAAGGGAAAAAAATTAGACATAAAATGGAGAAATTAATTTCCCCTAGGTTGGCAGTTGGTCGTGCCTTACCCTGTTTTAAATATTATTATTTTGCTGCAAACATTGCAGCTACAGCCAAATGGTTTGTAGAGGATTAGTCAGACCCGTCATTTGTAATTGAATCATTTAGAACCAAATACAGGAATGTGAAACATTGTTTATATACTAGACCTTATTTAAACAAGCTGCACAACATAGCTGACTGCACTAAATCTACTATTAATGTATGGTATAAGGCTCTTAAAAATTACATCTCTCCGGAATTCTTTTCCTCATATTCACCCATATTCTTAAGAACCTTCTTTAAACCTTCTATGACAGATAAGACGTTCAGGAACTGGTACTTTAAAGGTTTAAGTGAAGTGGGTCATTTTCTTACTTCAGCTTTTGTAGTGGACTTTGAGTTCATCAGATGAAAATTTGATCTCCCAAATCATCAATTTTATGGTTATTTACAGATTAGAGACTATGGCCTGGATACGGAAAGGGGTTGCGCCTGGCGCAACAGAGTTGCACCAGCACAACCCCGCATTGTGCCCCAGTGGGATATTGAAAAGGCTGCCCGGTGCAGCGCAACTCCCGATGCGCTGGGGCACAATGTAATGGTATGCAGTGCAGATACAGGGGGCGTGACCATGCACATGCAGCACATCCTGATATTTAGGCCTGGATGTGCAACACATATGCTGGTGCAACCTACATTCGCGCCGCATCGGGGCTTAAGTTGAGCCCACGCAGAGAAGGAACAACTCAGCCACCTAAGGTGGGCTGCAGTATTGCAAGGAGCAACACAGCAGCCCGGCTGTGGGTGGCCAGCTGCCCACCCAGAACACCTTCCACAAGCACACACCGACCCCAGAACCTTCCCGCCCGTAGCAACGATCGTGCGGTATATGTTTAAAATGAAATCCCTGGTAGTCTAGTGACCCCCCCGGTCCCGATAAATGCAATAAATAACCCACCCTAATGGTCTAGCAGTCCCCCTTCCCACTCGAGTCCCCAATTCCACATTACATGTAAACATGTCCATCACTGGTGGTCTAGTGGAAGTCCCCCTGCCCATTGCTGTGATCATGGTAAATGTGAATTACAACATTCCCTGGTAGTCTAGTGGACTCCCTGCCTCCCAATTCCCCAATCACGGTAAGTCACCCACATGTCATTCCCTAGTGATCCAGTGGCACCCCCAACCCCACGGGACCCTTGCCCACCCCTCTCCCCCCATCATCGTTTGGTGGCTGCATCCTGTCCGGCCACCCGCTGAATGACAGGTACAGTATGGGTTGTAAGCCCAGTGGCCCCTGTGTGGACCAATGGGCTTGCAGGGCATACTGTACTAGACAGTCCCAAATATGTGAATGTTTATTTTGAAAACAAATTCTGCTAGTGTGGATGTGCAGCAAAACAAAATGGTTATGGAGTACATCACTGGTCCATCAGTTATGGAAAGTTTTGAGTCTGAGGCTTTTTCAGAGGAAGAGCAGTAAATGCATCCTCCAATTCTCCGACAGAGCGAGTGCAAGACTCACTTCCAGCAGTCTTACCATCAAGGAAAAAAGATAGGTGGACAGGCATGGAAATGACAGAAACAAAAAGCTTTACTTGAACTTGCACTTAGTTATGGATGAG
The DNA here is from genome assembly GCA_016271365.2 of Neoceratodus forsteri. Taxonomy (NCBI): domain Eukaryota; kingdom Metazoa; phylum Chordata; order Ceratodontiformes; family Ceratodontidae; genus Neoceratodus; species Neoceratodus forsteri. The sequence continues at coordinate 48,806,643 of CM057450.1, read as the reverse complement.
ACTATTGAATCTTCACAGATGGAAGAATCTTCTGTGAATAATATTTCAGCTTGAGTATTATCTTCTGCTGAACACAGTATATTGAGCAAAGGCCTTTCTTTTTCACTGACAGTGGACATAGATTTCTTCTCAATAACTGTTGATATTCACTGGTTTGCTAGAACTTTAACCTTTAAATGACTGCATTCTAATACTGGGACAAAAGAAGGAATGGAGGATGGATTTAAATACTACTGTAGAGGTTATTAGACCAAAATCAGTATATTGTGAAGTTTACAGTGCAGCAGTGTCAGCCTTTGTGGAAAAAATTTGAGTATGACTTACAGGTTTTAAGGAATACATCTGCACCTGGTGGGCTTCATCATAACTGCACTAGAATGGAGAAAGAAACACTTTGACATCTGGCTGAGGATACAGCTATAGTAGTTAAACCAATGGGTAAGGGGGGCAGTTGTTATTATGAAAACAACTGACTGTGACAGAGATTGAAAGACAGTTGGCTGATTCTAGACTGTAAAGAAGAATCCATCTTCAAAGACCAAATAGATGCATGCCTCAAAAGGGGTTTAATAGGAGCTTCATTACTGACTACACCTACAGTATAGGGCATTAACAGTTACAAATCCAATGATGTCCACCACTTATACTTTACGAAAAATACTTAAGGATTTGAGACAACCTTTGGCAGACCCATTATCTCTGGGAATGGGTGGGTCATAGAACCTTTGTCTGATGTTCTGGATCTGCATTTACAACCATTTTTTCATAGCATACCATCATACATTACGGATTCTAGGGAGGTTATTAATATACTACAGAACCTGGACATGCAGGATATTTTTGTTTGCCATATTAGATGTTGAATCACCCTATAATGTTGTACCATATAATGATGATATAGAAACATTAGAATTCTATTTTAATAAACATGAGGAAGACTCCCTGGCAAATGTGCCAGCTTGGTACCTGTTGGAGACAGAATGGCTTGTGTTCAATAGTAAAATGTTGCAACAGGTATGGTAGACAAGTGAGGGGTATGGCTACGGGGACCACTAAAGTACCTGGCTATGCAAATTTGTTTGTCGGTAGGTGGGAATCAGAGTTTTTATATTGCGACACCTCATACCCTTTCTTTTCTTGTTTGGATTTGTGGTGTCCCTATATTGATGATATACTCATCATGTGGAAAAGTACGGTATATCAGTTCAATGCATTTGTTTCTTGGTTGAGAGTACCAGTATGTGCCTTAAGTTTAAATCTCTTATAGATCCTGATATATTTCATTTTTTGATTTAAGAATTTATAGGCACGGGGGTCCATCAGATGACTGTCCCCCAGCCCTCCCACTGTGCCCTGACTCAGGGGAGGACTCAGTGTGGGGTCCATTGACCACCACCATCCCCACAGCAGTGAGTGGCAGCATCCTGGGGGGGGTGTATAACACTTATGACTACATGTAGAAGACATAGGTGTCACCCACCCGTGCACTGCACCTGCACCATCATGCATGCTGCAGAGTGCAGACATGCCCCCCACACTGGCTCACGATCTGCCCCAGCACAGAGCTGCATATTCAACCAGGGACCCAGCCACATGGGGGGCATATCCTGATCCTGCATGCCATGCAGGGGGTGCAGTAAGCATGGCCGGGTGTGGGAAGATGAGGAGTGGGCTATGCACTGGGCTTATGTGGCGCATAGTCCCTCCACACCATTTGTGAATAGGGCCCATTGTTTGTACTACTTTATTCAAAAAAAACACTATTCATTATAGTCTGCTGAAATTTAACAGCTGTCATGCTCACATGTAGCTTGGAATATACCAAAATGTCAATTGATCAGAACATTAAGAAATTGTACAGAGAGGGAGAAGCATGACATGAAAAAGGCAGAGCAGATTGTACACTTCAAAAAGCATGGGTATCGCAATCATTTTACTATAAGAGCTGTAGAATGGGTAAATAGGATGGTTAGGACATCCACTTTGAGGCTGAGTCCCCCTGGAGAATGAGATATCCAACCCATCTGTCCTTTTGTCACTACATTCTCTATCTGGTCTCATCAGGAAAGTGAGATAATTAACCAGAATTGGTACATTCTTAGTATTGAACATAGGTTAAGAGAGCAGGTAGTTAGGGGTCCCTCTATTGTTTTTATGAGACCTGATACTATTAGGGACAGGGTTGTGCCTAGCTTGTTATGCCCACAAGACAACAGAGTATATTCTTGGTTGCCCCCTCCCTATTTGGACATTTTGATGCAGAACATGTACATATGGTCCAAATACTAAACAGGCTAAAAATGTCAGTAACCCCAGTACTGGCAGGACAGTTGCCCTCAAGAGATTTTATAAACTGTAACATGTTTGGGGTGGTATACCTCTTAACATGTAGTTGTGGGTCATTTTGAGCTGGAATCATGGAACGTCAATTTAAAACTCATATAGGAGAACATATTCAAGCCTTGAGTAGAGGTGATGAGAGTTATGCTGTTGTGAAACATGTTAGGAACAACCCAGGGCAAATCATTAGATTAAGTTTGTGGAGATTGAAAAGGTCATAACGGGTTCCATGGGAGGAAATTAGGAAAAATAGATTGGTCACAGAGAAAATATTTGGATTTTCAAGTAGGGTGTCCAGGAAGGGGTAGACCTGAATGACAATATTGACCTGTCAGCATTGTTTTAATAAACACAAGTTTGTCTCCTGTATTTGTTTCATATATGTCTGTCTTGGTCTAATTGGCCAGTTGGAATCTTTAGCCCTATTGTATTTTTTTTACTTTAATGCCTTGGTCCCTTTAATTTGTGATAATTTTTTCATTATATACACTTGGCTGTGTATGGGTTGACAATGATGTTGCCAGTTTTTTTGTTTAGACCCCTTGTATAGTGTTGAGCTTTACATAATTGGCTATGATGAGGTACATGTGGGGTAGTTGTTTTGATTACTGAGAAATAATAAATTGGTCACTAAACTATTCATTTGTGAAATGTGCCCCTGTATATAAGACTTATTAATATACTTCCCCAGTTCTTGTCATTTTATACTTTTGGCACAGCCCACCTTCCCCATTCTATTTCTATTTTCATGTGGGTGTGATCACTTTGAACCTGTTGTATAACCAAGTTTGTGTTTTGTTTTTTTGTATTAACCATGTGATTGTTTTTATAGCTTTTAATTATCATATTTGTTTAATTAATTGATCATATTATAATTAAGGGCACTGTGTTATGACAGAGTATACGCTTAGAAAGTTTAGGACTCCCTAAGTGAGATGTCAGTTTCAGTTGACTCAACTGTGATGTCACCTGTGTGCCTCCAGCAGGTGTATCTGTTGCAGTTGGACATATTCATTTTTTTGCACAGATGTAATAAATTGTAAGAAAGTTTTACTAGTACCATGTTTGAGTGGCTTCTTGCTGTTGGTGCTGGGTAGTTTTGGCATTGTCTTTTAATTAGAATCTAAAGCTTTTAAATTGTAAATTGACATTATTTCTGTGCTTTTTGAGAGTAACAGACTGTCTCTTTGAACTAGGGAAAACAGGTTATATTACACTGTCTAGGGTGTAGATAGCTGAATCTGAACCACACAGTGTCTTGTTCAAACACTCAAAAGTAATTCTGGAGTTAGCTAAACATTACAGTTCATTATGTCCCTTCACTATATACTACATTTATATCTGAAAGCTGGCAAGGCAAGGCAAATTTTATATTTCTGGTGCCCAATCCCAGAGGCTCTGGGTGCCATACAAACATATAAAAAAGTTTAAAGAGTATCAACTCACAATATAATAATAATTATATATATTTATTTATATATACATATACATATATATATATATATATAAATATATACCTGGCTTTATCTTCTTCATGTTTTTTTTCTAAATGGGTGGTGAAAAAGCATATTTGCACTCTGTAGATTTTACATTTTTAGCAATTATATGTAATGTGACATCTTCATTTCTCATTTTAATCTCTGTAATGACTAAAATAGTCACACAATAAACTTGAACCTTGAGAAAATAAATAAAAACCTGGAAACATTAAACATTAATGTAATAAATATAATCATTTTAAGCTGTTCATTTTAGTACTGTACCTTATTCTTTAAATACCTTGGCCACCAAATATGCATAAGTGATTGACCAGAGTTGCTGGCAAATGTGGTTTGTGATTATTAAATAACTGTGACTGGACTTTAATAGCAGCTGACATACTACATAGATAAGGGATAATACAATGGTGAGCTGTGAGATAAATGATTTATCCACACAAGTGCTGTTTGACCTCTGGTAATCTCACGAGTGGCATAAGCCATGAGTGAGATGTCTGAGGTCAAATAGCACAAGTGTAGATAAATCATTTATCTGACAGCTCATCATTGTATATTTAATTTATGCAATAAGGATGCTTTCTGTCAGTGCAGGGACATTTGCTTTTAATTGCTTATCTTTTTTTTGCATATGTTTGTCAAAGAAGTGAACAAAAAATTGCATTTCCTTCTCTTTTTTGCTAATTATAAAAAATCTATAAGAAATACCACTCATTTTGTAGATAATTTTGTGCTGTACAACTTTCATGCTCACAGCATTATGCTATTTGTTTTCATTTTAAAGTTATTTGCATTTTAATATAGTTAGTACTGGTACTGAGGCTGAAAATTCTAAATGAATTCCAGAGTGATTGTGACATATCTATTATGTATATACAGTAAATCTGTTGTGATGCATCTACTGTGTGTATAAATGTAAAATTTTGAATTTATCTCATAGTAGCTCAGATATATCACACAGGATTTATGTCCACGCCTATTGCATAAATGGGTTTTCTTTTAGCAATATATATATATATTTTTTGTTATTTCATTTACACAAATTAAGGAAACATAGAAACATAGATGTTGATGGCAGATAAGGACTGCAAGGCCCATCCAGTCTGCCCATTTCTTTTTCTGCCTAATGAATGTGCCATCGGCATTTGCTCTGTCAATGGCCTATCTATCAATACTTATCTGTATTGCTCTCTTATGCCTATCCCATGCCTGTTTGAAGCCCTGCACTGTGTTCATATCCACCACTTCCTGAGGTAGACCATTCCATGCATCCACCACCCTTTCTGTGAAAAAGAACTTCCTCACATTACCCTTTAATCGGCCTCCCTCTAATCTCATGCTGTGTCCTCTTGTCCAGTTATTTTTCTTATATTGAAACATGTTAGACCCTTTCACCTTGTTAATGCCCTTAATGTGTTTGAATGTTTCAATCATACCACCTCTCTCCCTCCTTTGCTCGAGGGTATACATATTGAGTTCCATAAATCTGTCCTCATAAGTTTTCTGATGCAGTCCCTGCACCATTTTGGTTGCCCTTCTCTGAACTGCCTCAATTTGGTTAAAGTCCTTGTGAAGGTGTGGCCTCCAGTACTGCACACAGTACTCCAGATGGGGCCTAACCAGTGTCTTGTAAGGAGGGATTATTACCTCCCTCTTATGACTTGTTATACCCCTTCTAATACACCCCATTATCCCCCTAGCCTTACCTACTGATTTAGTGGTCTGCTTGGATGATTTCAGGTCATCTGTGATGATGATGATGCCCAAGTCTCTTTTTTCCCTTGTGACTGCCAGCAACTCCCCTCCCAGCCTATAGGTGGCTTCAGGGTTTCTCTTCCCTATGTGCAAGATCTTGCACTTCTTTGTGTTAAACCCCAGTTGCCACTTTTCTGACCATTTTACTAGTTTATCCAGATCTCTTCTCATTCTGCCCACCCCAGCTAGATCATCTACTCTGTTGCAGATCTTGGTGTCATCTGCAAACAGACAAACCTTACCCTCCAGTCCATCTGCAATGTCACTGATGAAGATATTGAAGAGGACTGGCCCCAGGACTGATCCTGAGGTACCCCACTTGTGACTTGCATCTCTTCTGACTGTATACCATTTACCACCACTCTCTGTTTTCTTCCCATCAATCAGTTTGCCACCCAGTTGACTAACTTCTGACCCACCCCAAGATTACCTAGCTACTGAGCTAAAAGGAACAGCAGGGTAGGGCAAATAAGATTATAAATGGGATCAGAAGATCCTTTGTCATGAGAGAAAGGGCATGTTTAATTCCCATCTTTAAAACCTTAGTAAGACCTATAATGGATTATTGTAGTCCTTTGTGGAGTCTGCACTATCGAAGGGATGTTAACTTGTTGGAGGTGGTTCAGAGGAGATTAACAAAGATGGTTGTTGGTCTAGGTCACTTATAATATGAAGAGAGAATAAACAGAACTGGACTTTATCCTTTGGAATTAATGAGAATCGGGGAGATCTATTATTCATGTATACAATTAGTGAAGATAAGGATCTTATGAGGGACCTTGATTTATTTATTTATTTATTTGCTTTTGTTTACCAGGTAAGCACACTAGACAACCAAGTCCCTATTTTCAGGTGCGACCTGGGAGATTACAGAGGTACATTCAAGAACATCAGTCAAAGACAAGTTCAAATTACAGAGGTACATTCCAGAACAGCAGCCAAGCAAGCACAAGGTACACATTCAGGAGTATCGAGGAGAGCAAGAACAATACAAGAATATCAGGTTTTACACAACCACATGGTTCAGGCAAGAAAGGCAATAGTCAACTTACCAGGGCAGCTATGCCCCATGGTTTAAGAAAGTAGGTAAACATGATTAGTACAGTTGGGGATAGGAGAGTCAAGGCAGAGCATGAGGGAGTGGTAGTAAACATATTATACCCTGCAAACAGAGAAATTTAGCTCAGGAGCCATAACCAACAATGTGCATTAACATATCCTAAGAGAAACAGCAGAAGGAAATGTTTTACTCATAGAATAATTCCATTATGGAATCAACTTCCAACTGAAATCATAGAATCAAGATCTGTAGAAATGTTCAAAAAAAGACTGGATGATTATTTCTGTTTGCAAGGAACTGTAGTTAAGCCCCATAAGGAGAGACAGTCCTCATGGTCAAATGTCTTCTGCCTGTCTATTTCACCTCTTATAGTACCTAGTATAGTATAATTATCATACAATGTATGCTGTTCTACAGGTGCACAACAGGTTTCAATAAAAATCAAGCATGTTACAAGGGTAGTTGATATCCATGGTACTTAAATAGTAGGTATGGAATCCAGTGCTACATCAGAAATACTGTGATATAAAGCAAAATAAAACAAAAAAAGTCACTCTCATGAAAACGTAATGTTTTCACTGTAAAATAATTTCCAATACATTCATGCTAATACAGCATAATTTAGCATGAAAATAAATAGAGAATATTACTTTCAAATAAAAATTGTAAGTATGCTTCACGGGCATTAAAATGCACTAAAGAATGCCTTATTTCCAAACAGTATACCAATCTTAGGTTTACTAATACAGTAACATGTGCAGTGGCATTTAAGAACCATACACATGATTGCAATTGTGACAGTCCTTGATTGTTTACTATGTTACTAATCCTGTTACAGCTTATCGATAACAATGAATCTGGCTACTGTGAGCTTGTTATTTAATGATTATATCTGAAATGTATTACATGCATAACCTATAACATCCTAGTCATTATGTTGCTTCTAGAAACATTCATGCAGAAGATTTCCAATGTAAATGAGCTAAAACTCAAAGGTAGCTCCTTTGATAAACATAATTTACTACTACTTCTCCTATAAGAGTGGTTCAGGCAGTTCTGAGTTCTGTGCTATTTGTGTCAGATGAAAACTGGTTCAGCTTCTCTTTTCAGGACTGTGTTTCTGTGGTAGAGAGAGAGAGAGAGAGAGAGAGAGAGAGAGAGAGAGAGTTTTTATTTATTTAAGTCTTGGATTATTACACCTTTGAGCTAAAAGTTCATTTACAGAGGTTCCACGTCATGACATTAAAACAATAGTAGAAATATGTAGAGATATACAGATAAATTACAAGCAAAGATTCTGGATAACATACATCAGGATTACTAGAGGTTGTTTACAAATAATCGGAACAAGGTGATGCTGAGCATAGGTAGGAGACAACAGGGGACAGTACAAGGCTATTGAGACAGGAAGATAGAAATTATATTGGGTTGGAGTATTCCTACTGATGGGCAGAGGATCTCAGTGAGATAGGGGTTGGTAGAAGCTAGGCAGAAATTGGTGGAATTTAAGGAGCAGCCTTTGTGGCCTTGTTTAATTTCACACAGAGTTACAAGTGGGTGCCTAGGTGAAGTGGAGATGGCACTGGGCTGAGGGAATGCTATCCATGGGAATGGAGGAACTAGGGTGGGAGATAGAGGCTGGTAGGAACAGGGTAGAGCTAGGTGACATTAAGGAGCAGCCTATGGGGCATTGTCAGTGGGACTCTGGGTAACTTGTTAGTGCCCAGCAGAGGTAGGGTAGTGGAAAGGAAGGGGAGAGAAAGAGACAGGAAGGGAAGTGAAGAGAAGGGGGAGTTGGGGGAGGAAGAAGTGAAGGGAAAGGGTGGGTAGGGGTAGGGGTAGGGTAAATATGTAAGAGCTGAGGTTGTGTAACAAGGGAATAAAGAGAAGAAGGAGTTGCCTAGAGTGTACAGTCACATATGTTGGTTGCAGCAAGGTGTGAATGCAATTTTGCTTTGAAAGGACCTAGTTTGGGTTCTGCCATTATGTCATCTTGAAGTGAATTTAGCAAATTAGGAGCCCGGTACTCAAAGGGCCATTGTCCTTGAGAGGTCTGGCAGAAAGGGACCTTTAGCAGTTTCCTGTATGCCCCTCTTGTTTGTCTGGGGCAGGTGGAAGGGTGTAGAAGACCCTGAACCACAGGGGGTGTTAGGCCAAGGGTAGTCTTCTTAGCAAGTTGACATACCTGGTATTGAATCCTGCAGTGGATAATTTGCTTAATTAATTTGTTTAATTGAAGTTATAAAATGGGTAGGAAAATTCCTTCTTCCTGATTGGTGGTGGTTCCAAAGTAGTTCAGTTCATGAATAATAATAGCACTGCCTTCCACTTTTCTCAACTATTTTAAACAGTGGACCAACTCTGGGGTGCAGGTTACCATTCCTGAACTGCATTTTCTGGTGGTTAAAGGCACATGGTGCAAGAACCTCATGCCTCCCAATACACCTGTATGTGCATTTCTGGAATAATAACTCACACCCTGTCTTGTCTCATTGCTTATATAATAAAAAAAAAATAATGTCTTGGACAACATTGCTGCTGCAATAAACTCAGGTCGCTATTGCTCATAGCTAAGATGTTCTTGGTATCAGTCTTCAGTATTCTATGAAAAATAGAAATGGCAGCCTCTCACCACTGAAACACTGGAGGGTCATTCTAGGTAAATGAGGCAGTCCGAATGAGTTGCTCAAATGGCTGCCTTAGGAAAAACATATACACAGTTAATACGGCATATGTTGATTTTCTCAAAACTAATGAAAAGTAAAAGTGTGTATTTTTTAATGCTGTGTTTCATTCATCTACATCAATGTGACTGGCAAAGTGCTCTTCACTAAAAGCTTGGAAAATGGCACTAACACAATGTCAAAACCTATAGGCAAATCAAAGTCAGAATATCCGAACACAAGAGTGCCATATGAAGACTAGATATGAACTCAGCGATAACCAGGCATTCTTATGAAGTAGGACACAATAGTGACTCACTTTGTTTTACAATTATTGAGAAAAATCCCAAACAAAACAGCAGATGGAGGGGATCTGGAACACGTATCACTGAAAATGAAGGCTACAGGACTTATATCATAGATTTGATACAACAGATAAAAGGTATAGCAGAATCAGGAAACAGAATGGATGGAGTTCATTTAACTCATTTATTCTGAACTGAAATATGACATATTCCTCGGTTCCGAGATATTCAATTTATGACTATCAGATTCCCATACACATGATACAGACTTAAATTATCAGGCCCTAGTCACAAAAAGCTCTGTAGATTAGGGCAAGCAGCTGTGCCCCACAGCTTGCACCAAAGCCGGGTGCACCAGGGACCCTGCACCTAAATCACCAATAGGAGGGGTCTGGTGCCAAAGTCCCTGACACAGCCAACACCTCTCTCCTGCACCAATTCAACAGTGCATGGGAGGGGAATGACAGAGGTTTGTAGTAGCCTCTGGCCACCAACAGTCCAGCTCTGAAATTACCATGGTGGGCTTCACACTGCCACACCAATGTCAATGGGTGGGTTGGCAGTGTACCAGGGTCTTCAATGTCTTGCTTTGTGAGCCCAGTATGACTAGCGCTGCATAAGCTGGCCCTGTGCCCAGATTGCTACCTAGTAGACACATGTCACTGGAACCCCATGCCATGGGAATACTCCCCCGTCACCTGACTCCACATGTAGCTCCATGTCTGACACAACATGCCAGGGTCATGGGGCTCCTGCATGGTTGGAGGGTGCAGATCTGTGCATACCTTGCATTGTTGGCATGGCTCCTTGGCAGTGTGGTCCCACAAGTGTCCCAGACCAGCCATCTGTGTGGGGTGGGTTGGCAGTCAACTGTCCAATGGACCACCTGTGCCAGCCTCGCACAAGCCCACCACTGTGGTGCCAGCTGTATTCAGCCACCAGCTACTGCCACCAGTAGTGTATGGGCCAGAAGACCAGCCCTGAGCTGGTCTAAGCCCTGGTAGGGCTGGCCAACGTCATGGATCCCAACAATGGAGTTGTTGCAGTCTGCATCTGCTGCAAGCCCCTAATGCCATGGCATGCACTCTTGCAGATGCAGGGCTGTCACAGGACTTGTAGCTTGCATACCTGAGTTGGATTCAGTGCCATTTTTTGATGCAAGGTACCCCTTGTGTCAATTCCAATTGCTGCAGGCACCTGGTTTCACTATTTCAGATTTGTGAATTGGGCCCATTATCTCTGAATTTTAATATAACATTTATATAATGGTCATTATATTACAGGAAGTCAATTTGTTATGCATTATCCCATTATGGGAATAGCTCCCAAGGACAGATTCATGAAGTTGCCCATAGATATAGTGCTTTTTGTCTAGGGTCCACTTATTCAAGCTACTTCTTAATATTTCAGTGATATGTTTTCCAAACATTCTTACCATGTCTTCATTGGTTATAAAACAACTCATCTTTGAAAGAATCATCTTTGAAGGAAGTTGCGTATTTTTACAGCACCCATTTCTAAATATATCCTATTATTTAGATCACTAAGTATGAAGCATTGTAAAAAAAAAATCCTTATATTACAATTAAAATTCGGTCTTCACAAAAAGTAATTAGCCATGTATACAAAATGTGATTTTGTTTTTATGACTGTGGGCAGAGCCTACAGCCATCATGCTTTTGCGTGAAAAAAGATGTTTCTTTCAATCACATCTTTTAGGAGTTTTCAGTGTATCCTTCCATTCTGCAAATCTCTATTGCAGTTAAAGAAATAATCCTTTCTTTCTGCTAAACTATTACTGCATTCCAGACAGCCTGCTTTGTGAAATTACTATGCTGAGACTAACATATGGTTTACATCTTGTCATGCCTAATATGTCAGCAGATCCTGAGTTATACCTTTGAAGTTGGCTGGCTGGAGGAGAGTTTAATGACCGTAATTTAATCAGTCAGTTGCTAGTTCTTCTTAATAGCCTTCAAAGCAGTCCAGGGAGGGGTTTAAAAGGAAGCACTGTTCTTTTATGAAGCAACATCATAAAACTGAACATATACTACAAATTTGACCAATAATTTGAAACAAAATATTGTATTTAAACACAAAAAGGCAAGAAAAAAGAAGTATAAAATATGTATACATAAATGCAAATTCCCCCGCCCCAAAATTTACTTCTCTAAGCAAGCTTAAAATGTTGGTGGAAGAGGTTTGCTAAACAAAGATGGTCTCACAGGACCACAAGGAAAAGAACTTTAGGCTGACTTAACCCTTTGAGAGCAGCACAGTGTTAATAGGTGACTGTCTTCATTTTCATTTGCTTTCTCAACGGTTAACCTGTGTTTCTTTTTTAAATAAAGATTTCCCCTGCAGCAATATGTTTTTCTAAAGTTGAATGAATCAAAACCCAATAAATGCAACCATGAATGGTGCATTAATAAATAAATAAACTTTTTGAAAGGCTGTTTTTCTGACACCTCCACCATGATTTTTGCTGTATTAAAAAGCCTTATGGTTGTTACTGAAAATGAGATTCAGTGATGGTTTAATTTTGATACAGATGTAAAAAATGCCTTTGTGAAACAAGGAAATCATCACCTTTATAAGACTTTGTAATCACTTTAATATTTGTTTGAGCATGAATGACAAACAGAACTATATTTGCAACACTTAATGTTATACACAATCCAATGCACTTATTTTCATTCAAATGTGGCTGCCTCCAGTATCACTTTATTTGCCATCTTTCTGATGCATACCAGCTTCCAGATATATCCCTGACAGATATATGGTAAGGAAAAGGGGAAATTGTTTAACCAGGAAAGGCACACTAAGCCAGGCTTGTTTCCAGGTGTGACCTGGGAGCACAGAGAGTTAAGTGACTTGCTCAGGGTCACACAGTATGCAAGTGGAGGCTGATGGTATTCAAACCCAGATCTCCAGGTTTGCATCTCAGTGCTCTTAACTACAGCACTATGCTGCCTACTTGTATAGACAATACACATTTTCTGTTTTGGTTTAGACATGTATGCACTACATGCAGCATTTCTCTTACAAAAAGTTTTTTTTTCTTCAGTACACTATTACACTCCATTAAGTCCTGAATGTCCAGTCAAGAGCTCTTATTTATAGTCAAACTTCATTTAGCAAGCCAATGTACAGTAAGGGGGGGGGGTGGACTTGTTTAACCAGGAAACTAATCCAGAGTTTGTTTCCAGGTGCAACCTGGGAGCAAAAAGAACTTACGTGACTTGCTCAGGGTCACACAGTATGCAAGTAGGAGCTGATGGGATTCAGACCCAGGTCTCTAGCATTGTAGATCAGTGGTCTTAATCAAAGAAGTCACATTTGTTATAACAAACATAGTACAATGATGTAACCTTGCCCCTCCAGCAATGTCATGTTGTGCAATTGCTGGTAAGATTTAAGACAGCCTACTGTATTAATTTTCAATAAGTCTTTATGGGGGACTAGGGGCACCATGACCATTTCACACCTCAGAGTAAAAGTTCAAAGCATAGCTCATATTTGTTAAATGTGTGCGTGTGTGTGTGTGTGTGTGTGTACAGACAGACAGACGGTCTGGTTGAGATACACCACCCTGTTTTCAGTAGAGTAATGCTTCTTATGCTATAAAGTCTGAATAACACATGAATGGTAATAGTGTCACACTTTTAAAATCTGGTACTTCCCATTTCTGCATTTTTTTTCTATGAAATTATGTTAGGGGTGTGTTCAGTTAAAGCACCAGTATTTGTTAATCAACATCAATTTTATTTTTTCGCAAAGATGCATTGCATTCATAATCAGTATATTTCTAACTCTCTCACATACTTCAAAGCAGACTTTATAACTATACAGTATTTGCAATTAATGGCTCGAGACATTAGAATGGCTGCCACTGGCAATACTTAATCTCTGTTGTTGACAGTATCTTATACTGTTCTATTATGGTGTATATTGAAAAATGGTTTGTAAAAAATGCCCTTTATACCCTAGCAATGCCCTTCCAATTTTCAGCACCCCCATCTATTTCAGTCTTCTGGCACGCCTGTCTGTGAGCATTGCCATCTGTCAGAGATGCTCTTCCAACTTAAAATTTCCCTGGTCAGCAACGGGTAGACTTGATTACATTCTAATACACAACACAGAGCAAGATTAATTATACTAAAATGTTTAGTGACTGCAGTGTACAATCAGAGATTATCAGCTCAGCTGCTCCTGCTTTAACTCACCTTAATACCTATTCCCAGTTTCTGACTTCCTACAATGACCCCCCCCCTCGGCAGGGTTCTCAACATCCTGAAGGGGAAATCAGAAAATGGCTACCCCTTCTCCTCATATTCAGTTCTTGCCTCTCCCCCGCTCTTCTCCACCTGCCCTTCTGGGTCATCAGTGTGCACAACCTAACCCCTTCCTTTTTACTCCAACAGAACTTGCGTACTACTTCAAACCTGCTCCTGGTACACTCATGCACTATAAATGGTTCTATCACATTATTACTGTTTTGTATGTTTTTATGTTCTTTTGTATGGTTTTGGACATGTATTGTAATTTACCCAATGTTCCACTACTGTTTATTGTACAAAACCTTGTGTTCCAACTGTTGCACAATCTTACAATGTTGTATTGTTTGTACCACCCACATACTATTGTAACTGATCATCCTTCACAACCCTATGTAACCCTTCCCCCCAGGCCTCACCGTGAGATGAGCAACTTGTTGTTCAGTGTACCCTCCTGGTGAAACATTTCAATAAATAAATAAACAAAATTATGTCTTCATCTCAGTTAGACTGCTGGAAGCCATGCAAAGATAACAAAAAAACAAGCATTTGTCAATACTGAATGTTTCCTTGCATGGTGCATGTGGGATGGTATTCAGCGGTGCTCATGGCACTCATTACATGGAGCTTCTTCAAGCTCACCACAGCCATATTGGCTCTGGCTAGAATATTGTTCATTTTATCACTATTATAACTAGGGTTTAAAGAACTAAATTTCTTTGAAGTGTAACCTCAATAATGTTTGTAGGGACTTATCAGAACTGCATTTGGATTACTGCAATGTTCTGCTGCCATAGCAACAGACCAGTGTTGTGTAACATGTCACTGATGACTCTAGTGGCTGTCATGATCTCAAAAAGCTTGCATATCACATGCAAGACTTTTCCATAAGCTACTGTTAAATCAGCAGGAGCAAACATACTACCAGGTTTGGTAACAGTGGAGATTCTAATAACAACATGAAGCACTGAATATCTGACCCATGATTTATTTATTTATTGTGAAAGGTTTCACCAGTAAAGGCATATGAGAGGCCACAAGAGGAAAGACCTCATATATATATAAATGGTTGTAAAGCCCCTCTGACTGGGTGCTTCTCCCATCCCAGGTGGTGTGGCTCTTGCTGATCTCCTCCACCCAAACTACCTCCTTTGGATGCCAGAAATCAGGTACGGTCTTCTGCGCAGGATTTCAACATTTGGCGCTGACCCTCTGATCTTCCTGATTGGCTGCTTTTTGGAGTTTACACCATCCGATTGGCCAACTCTAGACACTTCAGCCCTTCTTCAAGCTCTAGCTCTAGGACACTGCCATTCCTGTAATAAACCTAGCCCTGCTTCTGGTGTGCCTTTTTTTCAGTAGATTTGATTTTTCTCCTGTTAAAGTGTCCTTACTGCTTTTCCTGTTAGCTGTAAGCCAACTTACTCACTTTTACATATTTTTTGATATTGCTGTGCTTGATTTTTACATATTTATTGTAATCTTGTATTTTAACTGTGAAGTTACAACTGTTTTAACTTACAACGCTATTATTATGTTTAGAGTTGTTTAGCCTTCTAGCTTTAAGTTGAAGTAATTTCTACTATTTAGCCACAACCAATTTAGACTTAGAGTGTTGTAATTAATGGTTTGAGTGTACTTGAACCTCTCTTTTCTCTCTACTCCTACTTTCTCCTGTATCCTCCCCCCTCAGTGTTCGGTGCCTACCCACCCTGCTTCCTGCTTGTTTCTGTCAATCTCCACCTTCTCCCTCGTATGGCGCTGACCTGCCCTGCCCCATGCTAGATTTATTTGTCTCTATTTTTCCTGTGGAACCCACCTCTCATTTAATCCTAACTGGCCTCTGCCATTAATGGCCCCCTACTGTGTCTCTGTCTGTTGTCCCTGTCTTCCCCACCCCCGATTCAGCCCAGTTTGTTGTAATGCTCCTTTCCTTTTCTTCACAGTGCAAAGTCCCCCTGACTGGGTGCTTCTCCCATCCCAGGTGGTGCAGCACTTGTTGATCTCTGCCGCCCTCACCACTTCCTCTGGCCACCAGCAATCAGGTACGGTCATCTGTGAAGGATTTCAACATTTAGTGATAACCCTCTGATTTTCCTGATTCGCTGCTTTTAGGGGTCTAATCCATCTGATTGGTCAACTCTAGACACTGCAGTCTGGCTTCAAGCTCTAACCCTAGGACACTGCCATTCCTATAATAATCCTAGCCCTTCTTCTGGTGTGCCTTTTTTTTCAGTATATTTGATTTTTGTCCTGTCACAGTGTCGTTACTGCTTTTCCTGCTAGCTGTGAGCTGACTTTCTGCTGCTATTGGCTTTCCTGCAGATGCATTTGTTCTGTCGACTCGCTTTTACATAATTTTTTATATTGCTCTGCTTGCTTACTTTTTACATATTTATTGTGATCTTGATTTTTTTGTCCCTCCAGCCCACCCAGACCTGACCTCTATTAAATACACTTAAATCCCACCCTCCTTCCCTCACCTATGCTCTCATTGGCTACTATCTTAGGCATCTCCCTTCACTTAGAGGAATACCACAGTGATTCGGTGCTCTACTAATCTGGCACCATACTTAAGGTCCATAATGATATCTGCTTTTCTCATGTCATGTATGTTTACCCTATTCGCTCTGACTACTCATACTGGCATAGTAGGTGAACCCCAACCCTACCTATCCACTGACCACATTAATAAATATACCCTGTATGTCTAAAGGACTATGACAAATTACAACTACCTGAATCACACAAGCTAATTCTCTCCAAGACTTTTTCACTCTTGCCCGGTTCTCCAAACCACAGGTAATGCTCTTACGTTCCTCAGCTCCTCAGTCTTATTAACTGGTTACTGCTCTACACCACAACCAGTCGGTAAAGAACCACCTAAAAAAATAGTCCTGTTACTCTATAGTTAATACCTTAAGGCTCTTTTAAAACACCAAATACTGTTGTTGTTACTTATGTTGGGCAACATTTACCCCAACCCTGGCCCTCCCCAGTTTGGGTCCAAGGTCACCAGCAGAGCTGGTACACTCTCTCTGGCAAGCATAAATATCTGCAGCCTTCTCACAAAATTTGATGCCCTTACTGACTGGGTCTCTCTGCACAACCCAGACATCCTGTCAGTGCTCAAGAAGTGGCTGTCCCATAAGATCCCTTATTCCATAATTGCAGTACCTGGATCTGCAGTCTTTAGGCAAGATAAGGTATCCAAGAAAGGTCAGGGCTGTACTCTTCACCTAAAAGAGTTCTTCACAGGTCATATCCTGACCATGCCCAACTCTGGGAACAACATACAGGTCCCTGCCACCAATATATTACTTGGCACTCATAATAAGGTCCTGACTGTTGCCTCGGTCTATATAACACCCAAGCTGACAAATCAGGGCCTTCACTCCCTCCTTGACTGTATCAATGCCCTTGATCAGAAAATGGAAGTCATCATGCTAGGGGACTTCAATGTAAACTTGCTGGCCCCCAGTGTGAACAGCTACAAGGATGCCCTGACTGCTGCTAACTTCTCATAAATGGCCCAGTCACTCACCAGGATCAACTACAGAATGGAGACCTTTATACTATTGGAATGGGTGCTTACCAATCATCCAGAGCACATCACAAAAACAGAAGTTCTCCCAGACTCCTTAAGTGGCTATTCACCAATCTTGTGCATCTGGTCAAATAAATTCACCAACCCCCCTCCAAAAACTATTAACAGCAAAGTGTTGGCTCCTGATCAGCTGGGGCCCCTTAAAGCACTTCTACATCAACATGACTGGCCACCAACTGACACAGCCTCTGATGTGGACACAGCTCTTGAGTATTTTGTTTACAGCTTCAACTCAGCCTGTGATGTTCATGCCCCTTTCAAGAAACATAGGCTCAAGGGTGTCAATAACCCATGGATTACTCTAAACCTCCTTGAACAAATGAAATCCCAAGACCACTGGCACTCAAGCAAATGTTCATGCATACAAAACAGCTAGGAACACCTGAACTAGAGCTATCCACTCTCAGAAAGCTAACTATTACAGGAGCACCCTAGCCAGTACCTGGAAAGAAAGGAGGAATTTCTGGAGCAACCTTTCAGAAGTTACAGGGAAAGACCCCAAAGTAACCCCCTCAATGCTCAACATTGATGGCTTCATTACCTTGGATCATGTAACCATAGCAAATGCATTTAATGCTGCTTTCATGGATCTTAGTCATGTGCTACTCCAAAACCTTTTTGATTCCACCTCTGACCCAGTACCTTCAGATAAAACAGGAATGACACAAGGGCACCCACCATTCTATTTCAAGGCAATTACTGAAAGTTTAGCCAAAAAACATTTACTTTTAAAGTGCTTGGGAGGTCCAGACATAGTGGAGATTCCCTTGATCTGAAACTTCTTGCCTTCACCATCGATGAAGTCCTGTCCCCCAACCAAATTCCTCAATTGCTCCCAAATGCTTTCCCAATTCCCCCTAAACTGGTAATCAGCAGTGGAGACCCCCAATACACAAAAGTGGTGACAAGACTGCTCAGCAACTACAGGCCTATCTCCATCCTCCTCCCCACAAAGCCTTGGAATGGATAGCTGCAGATCAACTTGTCGAGTACCTGGAGAAATATAACTTGCAATGTCCCCAGCAGCATGGCTTTTGAAAAGGGGATAGCACCACCACTGCTCTCCTCAAATTCACCAACTACATCCTCCATGCCCTAGACATTGGCCAACTTGTCGGTGCCACTTATATCAACCTGACCAAGGCATTCAACACTGTTAACCACTCTGTACTGATTGAACAACTATCTCTCTTAGGACTCTCAAATGATGCCACTTTCTGGTTTCAAAGCTACCTTAGTGACCAAACCCAACAGGTTAGGATTAGTGAACCACTCTCTACCATCCTTCTGGTACAATCAGAAGTTCCTCAAGGATCTGTCCTGGGTCCCTTACTATTTAGCATCTTCTTAAACAAACTCCCCACCTTCTGCCGAGATAGGATTCTTCTGTATGAGGATGATGCAATAATATACACATGTAGCTCAGATCCCTACCTCCTACAGTTTCAGCTGCAGAAAAGCTTTGCAGATGCTGAGGCCTGGTTTAGATCACATAAACTCATTATAAATTAAAAACAAACAAAAAAAACAAACAATGCTGTTCCATAGGACCCACAGCAATCACAAAGACCAATACCTAAGAATCAACAACAGCTCAGACATTGCTTTGGAACAAGTGAACCTGTTCAAATATCTGGGTGTGACCCTTGACTGCACTCTATCTTATGCCTAACATATTGACAACATTGCTAAAGCTGTGGATACCCATACTATATAGGGCTGTTATACAAGCATAAGCACTGTCTGACAGCTGAAGCCCTAAATCTTGCAGACCAGAGCTCAGTAATCTCAATAATTGATTATGGGCTTGTGATCTACCGATCAGCCACTGACACTGCACTGTGATGCATTGCCTTAGCCCTTAACAAGGCTTGCTGGCGCTCCTCACCTCTGCTGAATGCCTCTCTCACACTTGTGATATTTACAAGGAGCCAAATTAGCTTCAGTTTACTGGCAGAGTAAAGTACCAGACCTGCATCTAAGCTAAAAAGACCTCACTTGGTCTCATTCCCCTAGGGGTTCAGAAGATACTTAAGCCTCACTGTGTCCCCCCTGTCTAACCAGAAGTTCAGAAAGTCTAACATTTTCTGTACCCCACTGCCGGACTACACAAGGACAGCTCTCCTACAAAGTTAGAGCCTCAAACTGACTCAACTCTCTTCATTGGACGTCACTAGCATTTCCATGCTTGGTGCTTTTAAGCACAATCTATACCAGCACCTTGTAGCTAGTGCATCCTGTGATGCTTCACTTAAACTGCTTGATGCCTGCTTCCTTCCCTGTTCTCACCTCTCACCTCCCACCCTCACTAGCCACCCTGTCATCTCCCCTACCCTCCAATGTACACATGTCCACCCCATAAACCTTGCTTGCTCCCTACTTATTATAGCCCCCTGTACATCTATCCCTCTTCCTCTGCATGTCTACCCTAATGCCACTCCCCTCACTCTACCTCTCACTCCCTTCCCCTCTACCACACATATCCACTATTTATCACTCTCTCCTCAACTGCACTATCCCACCTCTAACCTCCCCATTCCACTCCTACTCTTTCCCCTCACTCTATCTCTGTATACCCTACATCTCCACTCTGCCCCTCCTCACCCTACTCCCACATACCTTCTTATTCTCACCCTTCCCCTCCTCAACAATGCCATTGAGCTGCTATCCAGCTCCCCCCCTCGTATTTTAGAATTCCATTGCTGCTCTCTGGACCAGTAACTCCTCCTCCTGCTCTAACTTCTCTTGCAATTTCCTAAGGCATACATTGTACCATGCTGGTGTACTGTTGTACTGCATAAATTAGTTGCTTTACAAACCTAGAAAACACCAATGGCTGCTTCTTTGTATATTTACTGTATGTTATGTATTGCATTTATGCTCTTTTCTACTTGTTCTTGTTACATGACATGGAACCTTTGTAAAAGAACCCCCGGCTCAATGGTGTCTTTCTGAATTCCTAATAATAAATAATTACCACACAAAAATGAGCACTATTATTGTAACTAGCATTACATACAGTAATATACTTTAAAATGGAATGTTCCTTTTTGTAGCTGAAGTGTTGCACTGAAGCCAAAAATAAGCATAAGCTTCAGAGATGCTAATACATTACATGTGCTAAGGTATTTTTTGTTTCAAATAAAGAATATGAAAAGCATACTTTTTGAATAGATGCTATCTGCTATTAGTCTAAATTATTCACTGTGAGGGGTACAGAGCAGAAAAGAGAGAGAGTGAGAGAGACTAGTATCCAGTTTTAAACACATGGAAATGTGTGTCTTTTAATTTCTGAGCCTTAACTGTATAAAGGAACCGATTTTATTAAAGAACTGTGTATTCTGGCTATCAAACTGTTAAAATAGGTTCCATCTGCTATTGTCTTTAAGGCAAATTGGAATATGTGAAGAATAGAAAAGGAAGATGAATAAGAAATCAGGTTAATTTAAAAACATAGAATCATTCACCAAAGGATCTGGGCACTCGTAGATGGCACAAAAAAGTTTTGAAAAAAGTGTTATGCAAAATAAAATTTGATGTAAGGTACAAACATAACACCCAATAAAAACTGCAGCTTGACATAATCCACACATACAGCAACATTTTGTGTCAGTGCTGATGCTTGTTCATGATGATAATGCCACCTTGTGGACTAGGTTTTAAATACCCCTATTATTTAAAGTTAATACTAAAATCAGGTGGCATTCACAGTTCCACAAGCAATCCCTACTTAAAAAAAAATTTGCAAACCTTAAATAGAAAACCTTGATTAAGATGTGCTGAACTAATTGTTACCTTATGGGAGCATAAGAAGGTCCCCAAAATAAATGGCCAAGGAAATGAAATGGGAAGGAGTTGGGGCAAACTAGATAAAAGGATGCCTTCAAGTGCCCAGATACTTCATAGGTTCATAGGATAGGTTCAGGTCCATAAGTTACAAGAGACATATGAAGGATCTGCCACTGTTTACTGGTCATATTTCCCATTTTTTCTTTCCCATATGTTTATCCAGTCGATGCTTGAATGCCATTATACTACTATTATACTACTGGCTTCCACCACATCTCTGGGAAGTCCATTCCATTTCTCTATTAATAATTCAGTGTAAATGCAACCAAATTTAATAAACCAAAATGAAATAAGTTATTTTACAAGAAAATATTCAAAAGATGTATGTAATTAAATTAATTTTCCTTACATTAAAAAGTTTAAAGACCGCACAAATTAATTACAACAGTAAAGACAAAATTACATAAATCACTACCACAAACCTCAATATTGGAACATAATCCTAATTCTGCTACCCAAATACCATAAAGCATAATTTATAATACCTATGCTAGGTATTAGGATATTTTATTATCATGTAAATATAGATGTTTATCAAACATATTAAAAAGATAATGAAAAACCCTTTAGCACAAGCAGATGACATCTTATCCTACTAAATTTAAACATCATTTCATTTGAAGCTAAATAAATTCCAATAATAAATATAATTAAAATATAATCTCAAAAGAAGACTTTCATTCAGATTTGTCAGGGAAGAAGGAAGAGGGAAGAGGGAAGGAAGGAAAATTCACCTGAAGTAAACTACCAAAGATGTCTCCCTTTTTAAAGTTATGATTTATGTCACCCCCATCATCCCCGTTACCAAATTTACCCAATTTAATACCTTAAAATTTAAATGAATGGCCTCTGCTCTCCCATTTTACATGACAAGTGGGGCATTGGTTTCTTTTCCCCCCAGAGCAGGCTGTTTTACCCAAATATAGAATTAGGGGTCAGCTATTCAAAATTTTGCCCCAGGGCAAAATTAGCACTGCTCAGCATGCTAAATTAGCCCAGAAGCAATAGCCCACTATATTCAAAGGGGTTGCCCTGGTGCTAAACAAGCTGAATATAGCATGCTAAGGAAGCTGGGCAAACTGTACTGTAGGTGCAGTGCAAAAATAGCCCAGGAAATAAGGCATCACTGAATATAACCAATAAGATAGCTCTGAATATAGCAATCAGTAAGGCAGTGCAAGCACCCACAGGAACACAGTGCTGAGGTGAGCCTGTCATGCTCTGGAGCACATGCAAAGAAGTACTGTACAGCCCTGAATGTGACCTCAAGAGCAGACAGCAGTGCACAACCCAGAATATGGAAAAGGAAAATGGGGTCAGCCATCTGCACAGGGGTGGTATACAGACCACCAGCCCAGAAGGAAGAAACAGATAGGGAGCTGATGCTAGCCATCCAAAGGACAGCAGACAAGGATGAGGTTGTGCTGGTTAGAGACTTCAATATTCCAGACATGGACTGGAGCCTCACAGCAGCAGCATCAACCAGGAGCAGATTTATCTTAGACTCCCATTAAGGTGCCTTCCTCAAGCAACTGGTCATGGAACCAACTCAGCAGAAGGCAATACTGGACCTCTTGCTCACAAACAGGTACAGTGTGATGGGGAAACAGTGGGGGAGCACCTGGGGAACAGTCACCACCGGTCACTGTGGTTTGAAATCACAGAAGGAGCAGAACCAAACCACATAAAAACACATAGCCTGGATTTGGGGGGCAGAGGGAGGGGCAGATTTGGGGAAAATGGGGAGATACTTGAAAAAGAGACATTAATGGGAATGGGGAAGAAATCAGGGGTTGAGGAACAGTGGGCAATATTTAAAATGGGGATTACAAGAGCAACAGAATTATGCATTAAGCAGATTAGCAAGGGGAAAAGGAAGAGGAGGTCATTATGGTTTTCCAAAGAGGTAGCGGTGAAAGTGGAAGCAAAAAAATTGCATTCGACAATACAAAAAGATGCAGGCAGAAGGGGATAGGGAGAAGTACCAGGAGAAGCAAAGGGAGGCATAGAGGTCAGTAAGGGAAGCCAAAGCTCAGACAGAAAAGCACATCACAAAATCAGTGGGTAGAGCAGACAAAACCTTTTATAGGTACATAAGTGAAAAAGAAAGGCAAAGGGAGGGATACTGAGATTGAAGGGGGAGGATGGGGGCTGCATGGATCACTTACTTAATCAGTTGATCACTTACTACTTGCCAGCAGATACAGGCCACATGATCAAGCAAGTCTTCGTGAGTGTGCAGCTTGCACCCCACTTTTCAGCTGACCCTCCCCTTCACAATCCCACACAGATGAATGCCAAATAGGATTGAACCAGAGTAAGCTGTTTGTGGTATTTCCAGTGAATGGGGGGGAATTTGGACAGGACACTGGGGAAATTCCCTTACTCATCCAGTAGGGGGATCTATGTTGGAGTGCTGACTGATGGGTGCGGCGAGAGGAAGGACATGCGGGAGGCCAGGGAATGGGTCTCATTCCCTGCCTCTGAGTTGTTAGAGACCAAACTGAGAAAAGCAACAATTGTTGAGCCAGGAAAAATTAAGGAGATCTGTGCAGAATCAGAAAATGGTAGATAGCATGATTCGTAGAAACCTTCTGAAGTGGTGGCAAATGACGAGGAAAGTGCACACTCTGAGGAGTCAGAGTGTGCAGGTAAGAAATGTATACAGACAAAGCAGTTGTTACTACAAAGGCAAAAAGAAAAGGGCAAATGTAAAGGGAAAAGCAAGAAACTGGATTATGTGTTGCAAAAAGAAAAGTGAGCTGAAAGTACTGGCAGGGCAGCGGCCTGTCAAAGTCATCTGGCAGACACTGACATAGTAACATCAAAGAGAGCCAAGCCTGATATTCAGCAAACAGTAGTGAGAGAAAAGAATGCCCTAAAAATGAATAAAAGTGAAGACCCGACTGGAATGGCCCAAAAGAGTCAGAAATGGCTCGGCCTAAGAAGGGATCAGCTAGAAATAAGTAAAAATGAAGAAAACAATCCAAATAGAGAAGATTATGAAAAAGACTATAGTAAGCAACAAAGAGAATCCTGCTGAGATGAAGTAGTAGACTCAAAAAAAGGTAGTGCACAAAGTGAGTCAAAGTCACAAGAAATACCAGATATAAATGACCCCAAAAATACAGGTCCAATTGAATTCCAAGATACACCTGAATGGGTAGTCGATGCACTTCTAAAGGCAGGTTGGAAAAGGACTGCAGATGGGAAAGCCTGGGACCCAGACAGGCCCAGTATATCTACAGAAGGAATGGTGCAAGGAAAAAGTAACCCTGAGGGAAACAATGATGGTGCCAAAATGCAAACAGAAGTCCCAAGTCAGAAAACAGACCACAAAGAAAAAGAGAAGGAGAAGGAGAAGGAGAAAAAAGTGTCAGAAGGAGAAATTTACATAAAATAAATTGAGGGCTTAACAGAGGATGAGGAATTAAATACCTCAATGGAAGTTGAGGAAAATACCTTGCACACAGAGAAAGAGCAGAGTGAAATTGAAAAAAGTGGTAAACATAAAGAGGAAACAGTATGGAGGGGAAATGTAAAGGAGAAATTATTCCCAAATTGGGGCTAAAAGGCTGGCAGAACCTGCAAAAAGAAGGAATGCAGTTAGATTAAAATTCAGGGGAGCAGCTGCAGATGCCCCCAATAGACTATTTGTAGGACGCCAATTATTAAAAAAAATTATGAAATATTATGCGTATGAGATCTATGCATTGGTACACACACCTGGAGATACAACATGTGATGTGAGCTTTAAGCATCCAGTGGGACTAGAAAGATTTTGGAAACTCTACCACCAGGTCAAAAATACTCCTTTATGAAGAGACTTTATAGCAATACCCTTAACCAAGCCAGCTTATAAAGTGGTAACAGGTCAGTTTAAAAATGAGGGACTGAATGTGGCTGATATTTCCTTCTGGCTTAAACAAAAGTGTACACTGAATGGTCTCCTGGAACCAATATTAGATGAAGAGAGTCTTTGGACAGGAGGCTGGAGATATGAAATAACATTAAATCAACAAAATGGTGAGACACATCACTTACTTTAACTATTTATTTGGGGGAGGGAAGGTCAGAGGTTGTCTTTTACACAGGACAACCCTGTGCATGCTACAGGTGTGGGGAGAAAGGTCATTTAAGTAATGCCTGTGAAAAAATAAAGTGTGGACTATGTGGGCAAGTTGGACATCATGGGGCTATATGAAAAAATCCAGTTAAATGCAGCTTGTATGAAGAAGCTGGTCATATTTTTAGTAATTGTGCCTGGGCCATGCACAATAGCTCTGACCCAACAGAGAAAGCAGATCAAGATGTATATTTAGCACAGGCACAGAACGAAAAGGAAAAAAAGGAAAAAATAATTGCTGAAGCAAAAGAAATGAAAGACGGGGACCAGGAAGCTTCTGGTGGGAACTGCATCCTGACATAAAATACTCCCCTTCCCCAGAATGATGCCATAACTCAAAACATTCAGAATGAATCTGAAAGTCAAATACAAGAACCTAGCCAAAATGATAAAGTGAAAAGCAAAACATAGAACCCAGAAGGGAAATTTATAATGGTAACAAGATCCAGGAAGAAAAGTTCCAAACCCCCAAAATGGAAACAAATCAGAAAAGAAAAAGAATCACTGCCATTAACAAATAAGCACACAATACTACAGGATAAAGAATGGGCCACAATGGACAAAGACACATTCAACTCTTTCAGACCTGTCAGAAAAGGAAGAATCCTCAGAATATGAAACAATAGACACTCAAGCCTCCAAGAAAAGGGAAAAGACTAAGAACATCTGAAAAATGCAACCTTTTATTTTTTCTTATCTTGAATGGCCACCCTAAACAGCATTACATGTAATGTGAACAGCATTAAAAATAGAGCAAAAAGACAAGTAACCTTCTCTCTAATAAAAGATTTAAAAGGAGACATAAACTTTTTCAAGATATAGGATTGAACACCATAGTAGAAATAAACCAAGCTCAGAAAGATTGGTGATGGGGGACATCAATCTGGTCAGTTGGAGAAGAAAGGTGCTGAGGGATAGGAATAGTTTTTTGACATCAGATGTTCAAATACTGAAAATAATAGATATAATACCAGGGAGAATGATGGTGGTGGATGCTGTGGTAAAGAAAACAGTAGTATGGCTGATAGCAATATACAATCCTCAAGTTAAAATAGCCAGAAAAAAGTAATGGGGCTAATATAGCCCTTTTTTACACATTCCAAACTCACTTTATGGGGTGGAGATTTCAACTTCGGATTAACAAAAAGGGATTGGGGTAGAAAATCAGAGAAAATATTCTGTGACTCAAACCATATAAAAAAATACAATCAGGTTCACAAATGGAAGATGCATATAAGATTAAAGGGAAACCATCAGAACATATCTTCTTTAAAGGTAAAATATCAACTAGAACAGATTTTTGGTTTGTTCCGAAGAACACAAAAATTCAAGATATTAAAATGATTCCATTAGAAACTTCTGACCACATGGCAATTTTTTTTAATTAACTTAAAGGAGAACACATATTTTGGAAAAGGGTATTGGAGGATAAGTACAGAAAATTTACAAGAAGAACCAGTTACTGAATTAATAAAATACATTTTAGCAAAAAGAAGGACAGTATTGGACTTGTATGATAATACATTAGATTGGTGGGAGGACACAAAATGGGACATTAAACAGGCCATGATTTTAGAATCACAAAAAAAAAGAAAGAACGAAATACCAAAAATATCTCAGCCTTAGATCGAGGTTATATAAAGAAATAACAAGACAAAATGAAACTGGAAAATATCTTACAGAAATAATTAACAATATAAAAACTCAAATGTGGGGTATCAGTACAATAGAGAAAAATCCCTAATAATGGAACAAAATAGTGGAACACAAGGGACAAAGGCCCAGACTAACCATTTTGATAGTAATGAGACTAGACTAAACAACAGAGTGATGTATGAACTTGTAGATAAAAATGAGATAACACATACAGATATTGATCATTTGAAATGTATTGTATAGGAACATTTAAAAAACAAATTCCAAAAAGAAAGAATAAATTTTACAAATAACATGCTAGAACAAATAGTGTTACTGAATATTGAAGCCCAGGAAGCAGTCTTTTTGAAGGAGCATATCAAAGAAATAGAAGTCAAAGAGGCAATAAACTCCTTAATGAATAACACTGTCCCTTGGATGGACGGAATTCCGATTTTGTTTTATAAAAAAATTCGGAAGTACCCTGACACCAATGCTAACAATTGTATATAATCACATTTTTAAAGTTAAAAGTCTAGCAGAGAGTATGAAACAAGGGATTACTATCTTTTTGCACAAAAAGGGAGATAAAGTGGAAATAAAGAACTGGAGACCTACAGTACAAGCCTGTTAACAACAGACTATAAAATATTAGCAAAGATTATTAATAAAAGATTAGTAGAATATGCACAAAAATTAATATTGCAAATACAAACGTGTGCAATACCTGGGAGGGATGTCAGACAGAACGTAATATATATAAGAGAAATAATAAACAAAGAGCCAGAAGCAGAATTTGAAGGATATTTATGCATGATAGATCAAGAAAATACCTTTGACTCTGTTAGAATTGACTACATGTGGCAGGCATTAATAAAGTATAATATCACAGAGGACTTTATTAGATTAATAAAAAGTTTATATAACGAAGCACAAATTTGTCCAATGGTAAATGGACACATGGGAACCCCAATGTATATACACAATGGGGTGAGGCAGGGGTGCCCTCTGAGCCCACTTTTGTACATAATTTGTCTAGACCCAATGCTGCATTGGATAGAGAATGATGGGAAAATAAAAGCAATTGAATGGGGAAAGGAATATATACATAAAACAATGGCTTATGCAGCTGATTGTATGTTTTTTGTTAAAGATCAAACTTCAAGATAAAGAATGTTAGAAATTTTTGACAAAAACAAATTACTAGTATAAATGTAAACAAAAACAAAATTAAGATACTACCTTTAGGGAAGATAGACAAAACAGAACAAGGGAGTATAGAACTAGTAAAAGGCAGCATAGACATCTTAAGGGTAACATTTGGAGGGCAGGATCCGATTCAAGAGAACTGGGGAAAAAAAACTTAGGATAGTCCAAGATAAAGTAAATAGATGGAAGGCATGGAATATGACAAAGCAGATAAGAATTTACATTCTAAAAGCTTTTATTGTTCCTATTTTTTTATATATAGTTTATGTTTGTCCAATACCAATTAAGATTCAGACAAAAATATTAGGACTTTTCTTTCAACTACTTTGGGGGAGTAGATTAAACCGTATAAAAAGAGGACACACATACAGACCAGTCTCAGAGGGTGGACTGAACATGTTACATCCTATAGTTTTTTTTTAAACATATTTTTTATGCAAACATATGGCTGATCTTGCAGGGAAAGGAGATGGTGTGGATTCCTTCAGTGAAATAATGGGGAGAGGTGCTTCTGAGCAATCTGGGAAAAAGAAGCAACAGAAATAACCAAAAGAAACTTTCAGATTATGTCACTATTACTAAGAAATATTTAGAAGAGTGGAAGGTAACAGCAGAAATGCTACAAACCAAAAATAGAAAGCAGATGTACACTTGGGAACATAAGCAGAAGGCTAGTAAGGACAGAGGTCTGGGGTTATATTCTGTTTTAACTGAAATATTTGAATAGTTTTGTAAGTGAAATTAGTTCTATGTGTTAAAAATTATTACCTTGAGTTAGAACTGTTACTTGGGCTGTGATATTGTAACTTTTGAGGCTTGGGAACAGTTGTTTGGCAGTGATAATTAGAGTGAAATTTAAATGTGTTGTTTGCCTGGTGTTGGTAAGAGCCCTCACACCCACCCTGTTTTGTAGGCTTTCTTAAATACTGAAAAGCCACTGGGGTTGGGATTGAAGGGCTGAGTATTTCTGTTTGGGACTGAAATTGAAGCAACAGGAGCTGGTGGGCCTGTGACATCATACGGTACCTGATGTCTGCATACACACACTGTTAGTGGGACTGAACACACACTGGACTGTATGTGTTTGTGAGACTTGGGAACTTTATTGGTGGGGTTGAAATTTGGTTTGTAAATAACTGCAGTCAGTATAGACAGAAACTGTATTCAAGGGGAAAGGGACTGAGAAAAGGGGGTGTGCCATTATAAACAGAGGGGGATAAACAGGGTGCCCATATTCCACCATGGCAGGCATCTTCGGAAGGGTTGTAGGCTGCACAGGCTGTGGGATGGCAAACTCTCAATTGGGCCTGAGAGGGAGGCTGCCCACTCTGTAGACAGCTATCTTGTATCAGGAGTGAGGTATATTGGTTAAGGAGTAAGCTGGGGAGCTGGGGTGTCCAAGGATAAGGGGTGTGGATATAGGAAGCAGAAGGGTGAGGCTGAGTGGAGGCTGGGACAACGCCTGAAATTACAGGACGTTATGTTACAAGCAAGCAGGAGGGGATATTAGGGACAGAGGACCCTGATAGGGATGTTGGACGCTTAAGGGAAGCGCTGGGGTGAACATTCTGAATACAAAGAGAGTGGAGGGGAAGAGTCAGGAGGGGCTGTGTGCGGAAGCCTAAAACAGCAGACTGGGAAGGGAGCTTCTGTTGAACAGAGCAAGAGGGGAAGAGGGGCAGTTTAGAGGTGCAGTCAGGGGAAACTCAGGTTACTTGATGGAGGCTGACATAGAGTGTCACAATAAATTTGAGCTACTAAGCAACCTAGAGGGGGAGGAAGGGGTTATTGGAAACGAGGAAACTTATACAGAGGCCAGGGGGGAGGGAGTCGGATACCCATTTGGCATCACAGACCGGCAATGAAAAGGATAGAAATAGTCCCAGAGGGAGAAGGGGAAACATAAATGTTAAGCAGATGGGGGAGATGCAACATATTGCAGACATGAGGGAGGAGAGCATGATTGGAGAGAAACTGGGAGACAAGGAGGTGGGAGCGGAGCCCCCTTCAGCAGGGGGGTCAGTACCAAGGATGGGACCCCTAGCTAAGGGGACCCACAGAGAGCCTCTGGAGGCAGGGGTACTATTAAAAGGGGGAGGATGGCAGTGTGGGGGAAGGGGAAACCATCAGGGCCTGGGTAAATGGTTCGGATAAGAGAGGGTTAAAGGGGACACCTATTCAGAGGGGTTTGAGTTAAGTGGGCAAAATAACGAGGGAGGCAGAAAGGGGAGGGTGACAAGGGGGTCTCTAATAAGGCAGGAAGACTCCCATGGAATTGAGATCATGAATAAAGGGGGGGGAGGCGGGCTGAGACGGCATAGTGGAGGTAACCATAAGGATGATGGCGGTGTTAAGGTTCTGTTACTGGGAGACTCGATGATTAGGGATATCCAGTGGGAGGGACAGGAGGGTGGATGCCATAGCCAGGTGAAGGTAGTGAGTATCTCTGGGCTGACAGTGTACAGAGCAAAGTTCATGGTGCATGAAATGGTTAGGGATTGTGGAGGGAAACCAGATTCCCTGGTGCATTTGGGAACTAACGATCTAGAGGGAAATAGCGTTTTGGAAATCCAAGCAAGGTTCCAAGAACTTGCCAGAGTCTGTCGGGATAATGGATGCAACATTTCCTTTTCGGAGATATTGCCAGTACCAAAGGCCTCAGTGGAGAAAGAAATGAAGCTCACAGAGGTTAATGACTGGCTCAGGAAGTGGGGTGAAGAGAGTGGGTTGGGCGTGTTAGGGAACTGGAATGGAGTTTGGGAGGATAAGGGTCTATATGCCAAGGACAGGCTTCATCTTGCCCCATTAGGGAAGGAAGTCCTTAAACAGGGGATGGCTGACTACATTCAAGAAAGGTGGGGTTTAAACTTGTGAAGGGGGAAGGGATAAGGAAGGGGCTGACAGAAGCCCTCTCCTACAGATGAGGGAGTAGTCTTCAAGCCCAAGGGGAGGAAACAGACTGGGGTGGAGGTTTCAGGAGGAGCTGAGGAGGATGGAAGTATAAGGAATCTGTGTGGGTTCGATCAAAGAGGATCAGGGATAAGGGGTGGGGTTGGTCTTAGTAAATGCCAGGAGCTTGGGAAACAAGTTGCCAGGTTCCAGGCCATGCTGTTGGGGGTGGATGTGGTGATGTCACGGAGACGTGGGCCAACAAAACCATGACTGGGACCTAAACATATGGGGGTACACTATGCTTAGGAAGTATAGAAAGGAGGGCAGAGGGGTGGAGTGGCTATGTTCATTAGAGATGACATAGAAATGGCTAGGTAGAAGAGGCAGAGGAAACGTGGAGGCCTTTATGGGTCACCTACAATCCCTAGCAGGAGATAAGGTCAAGCTGGGTAGTATATAGGCCCCCGGATGAGTGATGTTCTAGAGGATGGTTTGCTGGACAACATCATTGCCCAGTTGGACCAAAAGGGAAGGGTGGTGTTGATGGGGACCTCAATATGCCAGGTACAAACTGGGGAACCATGTCCTCTAAGGTGGCAAGGAGCAGAGGCTGCTGGACGGCTTCCAGGATGTGTTCTTAACACAGCATGTGATGGAGCCCACAAGGGAGGGGCATGTCCTGGACGTGGTTCCTGGCAGATGGGGATCTGGTAAGGGACCTGGTTGTACAGGACCCCTGACTGGGAGCGACCACAATACTGTCTGGTTTCAAATAAGCATGGGGGGGTGAGATCTAGGACACTGGCAGTGGACTTCAGGGGGGCAGACTTTGAGGGCATGGGAAATATTCTCAAGGATCACTTGAAGGGGATTACATCAATGACAAGTGTGGAAAGGAGATGGGAGTTCATAAAATGGGGACTTCATGAGGCAGTCAGGATCTGCACTAAGTTGAAACGTAAGGGAGCAAGGTCACATAAACCATGCTGGTGGTCCAGTGAGTACAGGTAGCAGTCAGAGAAAAGAAGGCGGCCTACAAAAAATATAAAACAACAAGAGGGGATAGGGATAAGGAAATGTACCGTCTTGCATCTAGAAAAGTCACCCGTATGAGAGGGGAGCAAGTCCAGTAAAGAGCAGCGCCTGGCACAGGGATACAAGGAGGGAAAGGAATTCTTCTGGTACATTGGGGGAGTGGAGAAAACTAAGGACCATCTCAGCAGATTGAGATCAGAAGGAGGGTGGGTGGAAGAGGCGAGGGACCAGGCAGAGGTATTTAATGAGTACTTTGCCTCTGTGTTCACTAGTGAGGGGGATGGGATATCTACAAAGCAAGGCACGAAGGGGATAGAAGCGTCAGTGAGTGGGATCAGGAGAGCAACAGAAATGGTACAAGAGGGAGGGAGAGGTACCCCAGGGGTGTCACATCTGGATAAGGATAAAAAGGCCAGTAAGGTGGAGGTGATGGATGATGCTATCTCCACCAAAAGGGTGTGGTTAGCCCTCAAGGCCCTAAAGAAAGGCAAATCTCCTGGGCCGGATGGCATTCATCCGAGAGTACTATGGGAATTGGTGGACATACTGGCTGCACCCCAGGTGGAGCTCTTCAACAGGTCACTTGAGACAGGGAGGGTACCTAGGGATTGGCGAGAGGCACATGTGGTGCCAATCCATTAAAGGGGGGTCGAGGGAAGTACCAGGTAACTATAGACCCATCAGTTTGACCTCAGTGGTGGGGAAATTAATGGAGAGTATACTAAAGGAATGATTGGGGGTGTGCTTGGAGGAGGTGGGAGGTCTGGATAGTCGGCAACATAGGTTTGTGCCAGGTAGATCCTGTCAAACCAATCTTGTGGAGTTCTACGAATGGGTAACATCTGAACTGGACAGGGGAAAGCCTGTGGATGTATTATTCTTGGACTTCAGCAAGGCGTTTGACTATGTCCCCCACAATGGTCTGGTGGAGAAACTGATGGGGTTAGGAGTAGGCCCTTTGATGGCCAGATGGATTGAAAACTGGCTAGCTGGACGCACCCAGAGAGTAGTGGTCTGTGGGGAGCTCTCGAACCCTAGAGAGGTTGGTAGTGGGCTACCACAGGGCTCGGTCCTGGGTCCAATCCTGTTTAATGCATACATATCGGACATCAGGGAGGGTATAGGGTGTGAAGTGAGTCTCTTCGCGGATGACTCCAAGATGGGAGCAGTAGTTGAGGGAGAAGAGGGGAGGTTGGCCTGCAAGGGGACCTGGACACCCTGGAAAACTGGGCTCACACATGGAAGCTAAATTTCAATATCACTAAGTGCAAGGTGTTGCATCTTGGTCGGGGAAAGCCTAAACACAGGTACACCCTGGGAGGGGAGGCGCTGGAGGCCTCAATAGGGGAAAAAGGCCTAGGGGTCATGGTGGATGCATGTATGAATAACTCTGAGCAGTGCAGGAGGCTAGCAAGGCAAACAGGATGTTGGGATGCATATGTAACGGGATCACCCTAGGGAGCAAGGAAGTGATTCTGCCGCTGTACAATGGACTGGTTAGACCACACCTTGAGTACTGTGTACAGTACTGGAGACCACACTTGAAGAGGGACATACAGCTCCTGGAGAGGGTACAGGGAGGGCAACTAAGATGATACGAGGGCTAGGGGATTTGACGTATGAGGACAGACTTGAGGAGCTCTGCTTGTTTTCATTGGAGAAGAGGAGAGAGACAGGGGGGACATGATTGAGGTCTTCAAGTACCTCAAGGGAATAAATAGGGTAAACATGGAGGGGATCTTTAGACTAAAGCAGGGAGGTATCACCAGAGGGCATGGTTTGAAGTTGGAAGGTGGAAGGGTGAGGGGGGAAAGAGGAGGAGGTTTTTCACTGAGAGGGTGGTGGACCCTTGGAATGCACTGCCTGGCGAGCTGGTTCAGAGATCCACAGTGGAGGGCTTCAAGAGAGGGTGGGACAGACACAGAAAGTGGATGTATCAGATGATGGACTGTCCCAGGGGGGTGGGGATGGATGATAGGGGTTTCTGGAGCACAAGGGATGGGAGGGCCTCGGCACCCAACTAAGGATCTAAGGTTCGAGCAGACTCGATAGACCGTAAGGCCTAATCTGCTGGCAAATAGTATGTTAGTATGTATAAAGTTATAAAATGGAACTTTTACAAAACCCCAGTTTTTAAGGTACAGTACTTCAGAATGTAGACGTTTCCTTGATTTTAGAAGCAACCTTAGAGAAAAGAATACCCAAAAAATTGAGAGAGGCAATTTGGATATGTAGCCATGGAAAATTAAATACTAGGGGAAATCATAAGCATAAGAAGATGGAGGAGAGATTATGTATAGATAAAAAGTGCAGTAATAAAGAAGAAACAATGATTCATCTGCTTTTTGAGTCTCACTTTATAAAGCCCTTTTGGGAGTTGTTAGCACTTTTCTGGGGTATGAAGTGCTTTAAGAGAATTATATATGAGATTTTAATATATGGACAATTTACAGAAGACTGGAGCAAATGGGATAAACATACAATATATGCAATTCTTGCAACGTTGAAATGGTCAATTTTGCAAGTAAGATGTCAGAGATTTATTCAAAGTCCAAGTAGAAATAGTTGAAGTGTATCAGAATGAATGTAAAGCATATGGAGAAAAACAAGGACACCAGTTGTGGAAAAATGTGGATTGTGTAGGATAAAATTGTATTTAAGCTATCAGATGAGATAATACTGAATCAGTGGTGTAATGTATTAAATTGTAAAGTTTGTTTTTGGTTTTAAATAAAACTTCCCCATCTCTTTTCGATAAGTACCATGGAATCTTTAACATCCACCTGAACTACCACCAATCCAGGTAGATGGGACCTTGGTTTAACATCTCATCTGAAAGATGGCACCTCAGAAGTGCAGCACACCCCCCCTCCATACTGCCCTACAGTGTCAGTATTGGGAAATTAATCCAAGTGCCAGGTATGGGAACTGAACCCACATCCCTCTGATCTCCCAGCTTCAGAGGCAAGTGTGCTACC
The DNA here is from genome assembly GCA_016271365.2 of Neoceratodus forsteri. Classification (NCBI taxonomy): domain Eukaryota; kingdom Metazoa; phylum Chordata; order Ceratodontiformes; family Ceratodontidae; genus Neoceratodus; species Neoceratodus forsteri. The sequence continues at coordinate 48,771,416 of CM057450.1, read as the reverse complement.
TACTGAGCCACTGACACTGCTGGGGGATGACAACACTAAAGCTGACGTACTGAACAGGTATTTCTGCTCAGTCTTTACTGAGGAAGAGGAGGGTAATGGGCCTGAAGGGAATACAAGGGGTGGGAAGGGCACATAAATGTACCCAAGTCTCTTTACCCAGGAAAGGATCCTAAAAGAACTGGAAGGATAAGAGTTGATAAAGCAATGGGACCAGATGGGGTGCACCCAAGGGTCCTAAAGGAACTAAGAGAGTTGGTGACTGAACTTCTGGTAATCCTGTTTAGCCAATCACTGGAAACAGGGGAGGTACCCAAAGACTGGAGGACAGCAGATGTAGTCCCCTTATACAAAAGTGGGAAAAAAGAGGAAGCGGGAACCTACAGACCAGTCAGCCTGACATCGGTAGTGGGGAAGATCATGGAAGCACTACTGAAGGAGAGATTGGTGGAACATCTGGTTGCCAACGGACTACAGGACCCAAGGCAGCATGGTTTCATTGGGGCGAGGTCATGTCAAATCAACCTCATTGAATTTTTTGACTGGATGATGAGGGAGGTGGATCAGGGGAGGGCAGTGGATGTGGCCTATCTGGACTTCAGCAAGGCCTTTGACACTGTGCCACATAGAAGGCTATTAAACAAACTGAGGAATATGGGAATGGGCAGAACAGTAGTGCAGTGGGTAGGTAATTGGCTGGGTGGCAGGACACAGAGGGTGGTGGTAAATGGCTGTCACTCCACAGAGGGACGAGTGACCAGTGGGGTATGACAGAGATCAGTGCTGGGACCGGTCCCATTCAACATCTTCATCAGTGACATTGCACAGGACAAAGAAGGCAGAATTTCCCTGTTTGCCATTGACACAAAGCTCTGTAACAGAATGGACATGCCAGAGGGTGTAGACAGAAAGAGGAGGGACCTGCAGAAGCTTGAAGAATGGTCAAGGGTTTGGCAGTTGAAATTTAATGCAAAGAAGTGCAAGATAATGCACATGGGGAACAAAAACCCTGGAACAACATATCAGTTGGGGGGTGAGGATACAGCATCACCAATCAGGAAAGGGACCTTGGGGTTACCATCTCTGATGACCTCAAGGTAGGGAAACAGTACTACAAGGCAGCAGGCAAAGCAAATAGGATGCTGGGATGCATAGGCAGGGGCATCACCAGCAGGAAAAGGAAGGTCATAATTTCACTATTCAAGACACTAGTGAGGCCCCACCTGGAGTACAGTGTACAGTTCTGGGGACCTCACCTACGTAAGGACATAGACAGGGTAGAGAAGGTTCAGAGGAGGGCAACAAAGATGGTACATGGATTGCATCACAAGTCCTATGAGGACAGGTTGAAGGACTTGAATATGTACTCACTGGAGGACAGGAGGGGAGAGAGGATATGATACAGACATACAAGTACCTTACAGGGAGGAACAAGGTACAGGAATACAATATTTTCCAGCGATAAAGCTGTGCCAGGACTAGAGGGCAAGGGAAGAAGTTGGATGATGGGTGATTCAGGGGAAACATGAGGAAACATTTCTTCACAGAATGGGTGGTGGACAAGTGGAACACCCTGCCAGAAGAAGTGGTGGGGGCTGAAACAATCACAGAATTTAAGAATGCATGGGATCGACATAAGGGAATTCTGGAGGTCAAGGGTAAGGGGCAACAGACTTCTAGGAAAACATAAAGTAAATTTACAAGCTCAAATGGGCAGACTGAGTGGGCCATAGTCCCTTATCTGCCGACAGTGTCTATGTATCTAAGTAATATGACACACGCCCAGCCATGGCAATGGCCAGTAACACCCAGGACCCAAGAATGGAATCCAAAGCAAATGAAAAACTCTTGAAAAACCCCCTGCACCCAATAATGACACTGGATGCAGTAAAGTCAGGAAAGTGGAACGTAATAATGTACACAAAGAAAAAAGGCAATAACACAAGAATAGCAACAACAGCAACGATAAACACAATAACATTTAATACAACTACTACAATCACTACTACTACTACCACTACAATTACATCACTGGGATGCATAGGGAGAGGCATCACCAGTAGAAAACAGGAAGTTATTATCCCTCTGTACAGACAGCTGGTCAGACCCCATCTGGAGTATTGCATGCAGTTCTGGAGACCCAATCTCTGCAAAGACATAGACAGGATGGAAGCTGTCCAGAGGAGGGCAACTAAAATGGTGCAGGGTCTGCACTGGAAGACATATGAAGAGAGACCTAAGGAGCTTAATATGTATAGCATCGAGGAAAGGAGGGAGAGGGGACATGATAGAAACTTTCAAGTACCTCAAGGGAATCAACAAAGTCCAAGAGGGTAGCATCTTTCAAAAAAAGAGGTGGGCAAGAACAAGGGGGCACAATTTGAAGATAGAGGGGGGCGGCTCAGAGGTAATTTAAGGAAGTATTTTTTCACAGAGAGGGTTGTGGATGCATGGAACGGCTCGGAGAGGTTGTGGAGTCAAAAACAGTGGTGGAATTCAAGCATGCATGGGACAGTCATAAGGCAATTCTAGGGGGTGGGGGCAGGAAGAAGTAGGCTGCTGGTTAACTAGGATCTGCAGCTTATCCATTAGGTAGGGAAATGGGCAGACTGGGTGGGCCTAGCGGTCCTTATCCGCCGTCAAATTCTATGTTTCTATGTTTCTATGTTACTATTCTACTACTACTACTACCACTACCACTACCACTACTATGACTAATACTACTACTAATACTACTACTACTACTACTACTACTACTACTACAACTACAGAAATGGGAGGTAAAGGGGAAGGGGCCACAGAAAACAAAAAGGAACACAAGGCAGCAACAAAACTAGCAGTCCAGCAATGGGGGGGGGGGGCAAAGCAAATGCACATGGGAACAGTCCTAATGTTGCTGTCATAATGGGTCCAGCAGCCTGGCCTCCAGGATTGCAGACCCCTCTGGGTCTCAGAAATGAGGACCCCCTGCTGTTTTACGATAGTCCTCTGCTGGTGTACCATGCGATGCAGAAGATCATCCTTCCCCTCCATCTCCTCAGGCCATGGACAGCATGCCCCAACAACCATGGCCATGTGGCGATACACTGGAGTAATGCACGCGCAACCCGGCATGCACCTGAATGCTGCAGCAGGACACCGCAGGACACACCCAGCCAGCTAAAGTACACAGGAAGGCATGGAAGGCAAAAGCCAACACCATAGACCAGAGGAAGCTGCACAGCCCAGTGGAGAACAAAGTGATACAGTGCAACCACACAGGCAACACTCCATATGACTGGTACAGTGGCCCTGAGCACAAAAGAAGCTGTGTAATGACAAATTGGTTGGGACATGCTGCCCAAAGGAACAGTGAAAAAAAGCAGACAGCAATGCACAGCCACCATGGGAATGCCCACAGCTGCACCACAGTGCTCAGAATGTGACCTGTACTGGAGAGGTACAGGCCATGTGGCAGCCCCCCCCAACACCAGAATCATGGCAGCATTACACAATGTGGATGTACAGTACACAGACCACTCCATGCAACAAAGGCACACAACCCAGAGGCCCCCCTGGTGGGACAGCAGTACGCCATCCACCCACATCATGGACATTGTAACAGAGGCCAATATAGTAACACAGCCCCATCCATGCAACCCCCACGCACCCCATAGCAGGACAGCAATACACCATCTACCCATCCAGACATGTAGTAGCCCAGGCCATACAGTAACAGCGCCCATCCATGCAACCCCCACCCATAGCAGGACAGCAATACTCCTACAGCCCACATCATGGACATTGTAACAGAGGCCAATATGGTAACACAGCCCCGTCCATGCACCCCCCCCATAGCAGAACAGCAATACCCCATCCACCCATGCCATGAGCATAGTAACCCAGGCCAAGACAGGAACACAGCCCAACCAGCTGCAACAACGTAGTGTACCATGGACACATATGTGAGATGTCCAAGGCAACACCAGTAAACCGTGTATAAGCAACTGTCAGCACATGCAGGAAAGTGTGTGGACAAAGATTAATACATATGCAAAACACCCGCTGTCCATCACTGCTCTACTTGGCAAGCTGAGCATATCCTGGCACCCTCTTGCTGTTGTAATGGCTCCTGCTACTGTGGTCTGCAGGGTGAAGAAGGTACAACACTGTAAGTACCTGCTGGAATGCCATGTTAAGCACCACCAATGCCCATGTCACACAGTGGTAGTACAAACCACAGCCCCCCCCCCAGTTGCCACGTGTCGCATGGCAAATAGCATGCCATTGTGAGACATGTCACCCAGAGCAGTGTACGGACACATTGCAGCATGCGCAACATACACAACAACAGACAGAGGGATGGTAGACCCAACCATGCCCAGCAGTGTCAACACTGTGAACCCCACCCATGGCCGCATGGCAGTGATGATGCACATATCCAAGGGCAGCGCAAACACACAAGATTGACATGCAAATGTAATGCAACACATAAACTTGCACAGAGAAAGACCCTCTCGACCCCCCCCACACACACATGACATGCATACTTGTGGCACAGGAAGACACCTACCTGGCATGGGCACTGTCCCAGCATGGACTATGCACCTGTAGCATTCAAGCTGCTGGGCCTGCCGATGCTGCATGTCAACATAACAATGTCAGCACTGTTCCCCATCCCTTGTGATGCCTGTCCGCTGGGTCAACCATGGCCCAATGGAGACCCAGACCTCCCTGCATGGCCTGTTCCCATAAAAGACATGCCCAAATAGCTGCCTCTCCCTTCCCATGACAAGGTCCACCAGATTGGCCAGCTTGACCTCTCCCCACCTATGGTCCCTCTGGACCACTGCCCTCACCCTCCTGCTGGATGGCATTGTCCTGTGTCTAAGTGTGATTACACAAAACAAAGAGTACACAGACGGACAGGGCAACTCACTCTCACTCCTGCCACTCCCTGCAATGTAGGTCTGCAAAGTAAATTGCAGGTCCCATTGCCCAGCGCTACACAGTACCAGGGCTGTGCAAATGCATTAGCGCAGTGCTAAATGGAAGTGCATGCACTGAGCATGATTGACCCCACCATGACCCCCAAGAAAGAAGATGATAGTGCACATGTGCCAGATGCCTGCACAATGACCCTGTAGCACAGCATCAATGTGAAAGTGCGGCACACATCAGGGCCATAATTGCCCGGTACTAAGCAATCTGCAATGTGCTATTTGTTTGCCGGGCTCAAACAGATTTACCCCACGCTAACTTTTGCAATATTCAAAGGCTGCATGCAAATGCATGCTAATTTTATTTATTGAAATGCTTCACCAGGAAGGCAAACTGAACAAGAAGTTGCTCATCTCCCCATGGGACCTGAAGGGGGCACAATTGGATGAAGAATTAGACATACAGTTTAACATTTAACATATCTGAGAAATTAAACATTCAATTACATTTGTAACAAGACATACAGTTAAAACATATCATAAATAATCATGCAGTCACATTTGTGACATAACATACAGTTAAATATCAATGGCAAGCATTTTACACATTGTAAAAAAAAAGCTTAAAAAAGCCTGAATTCAGGTTCCAGTATATTAAGTAGTGTTTCCTGAAAATTACATGCTATTTGGTTTTGTGGTTTGGTTTAAAACAGCATTTGTTAACTTGTTCTGCCCTAACTGAAAACAGTCAGGGTGGGATATTCAAAGTAGTTTCGCAAGGCGCAAGTGAGATGCACCAGCGCAATAGCGGATATGCGCCAATGGGCGATATTCAGCAGGCGACATTGCACAGCACAAATCGCAGTGCGCCAGTGCACAACCCTAATGAATGCATGCGCAAGTGCAGGGGCGTAGCCATGAATAAGTTGCACAGTGCGATATTCAACAGCAGGCTGATGGTACAAGTGCAGAGCAACAGGGACATGCATGGAGCAAAGTTGAGCCTATAAAAGGATGGAGCAAGCAGGGGATGGAGGCATGCACCCAGGGGAGCAGGGGTGAGAGATGGAGAGAGAGTGAGAGAGAGAGAGAGACAGAGTGAGACAGAGTGAGACAGAGACAGAGAGAGGGCCAGTGGCCAGGCAGGACAGCAGCAGGGTTGCAGAACAGGTACAGAGGCAGGAAGTGCAATGGGCAGTGGGACAGGGAGTACAACCCTGACTGTGCCTGGGAGCGTGAGCTGACAAGAGTGTGTGTGTGTGTGTGGGTCCCCAATACAGGAGTGCACCCAGTGCAGGGGCCCAGGCAGCAGCACACAGCCAGGGTAGCCCAGGGCGTCAGCCGCGGGGGGGGCAGGACAGGCCAGGCCATGGCCAGTGCAATATTCTAGATGGAGGCAGTAATGAGGGGTATGAGGAGGCAAGAGGCTGAGCGGTGTGGCCATGGAAGGGCCCAGCGGCGGTATGCCCGGAACAGGTGGTACTGTGCCCGCACCACCTTTGAACAGTACAGTGACACAGAGATTGTGGGCCGGTACCGCCTGAACCTGGAGATTCTGAGGCTGCTCTGTGAGTTGTGCAGTGATGAGATGCAGGCACCCACAAGACGGAGCCACACCCTATCAGTGGAGACAAAGATCATGGCCGTAATGTGCCTGCTCACCACGGGCACCTTCCAGAGACCAATAGGGGACACTACAGGCATAACCCAGTCGGCCGCATCGCGGCTCCTCACGCAGTTCCTCAAAGCACTGCTGCCACATGCTGCAGAATACATCCACTTCCCCAGCACACAGGCGGAGCATACAGCAAACATGCAGGAGTTCCACAGGGTTGCACATATGCCTGGCATGCTAGGTGCCATTGACTGCACCCATGTAGGCATCCGCACATCACCGGGGCCAGAGGAGGTGGCCTACATCAACAGGAAAGTCTACCCCAGTGTCAACTGCCAGGTGGTGTGCGATGCCAAGGGCCACATAATCAATGTCTGTGCCACACACCCTGGAGGAGTACACGATGCCTTCATCTGGCACCAGTCTGAACTGTGCCACAGGTTTGAGAGTGGGGACATCCCCACCGGCCACCTAGTAGGTGAGTATGCAGCTTGAATGGGCAGCCCTGCACAGCAGGGCAGGGTCTGGGGGGGAGATGCTATGCTGGGGGCATAGGGGGTCTGCCTGTGTAGGCGGGGGAGCAGCCACACAGACCACAGTGCTAACTCATCATGTCTCCACACAGGTGACAGCGGATACCCACTCTGGCCCTGGCTGCTCATCCTGTACCAGCGCCCGTTGACCCCAGCACAGGAGAGATTCAACAAGGCACACGCCAGCACATGGACATCATCGAGCATGTGTTTGGACTGCTGAAGGCACGGTTCGGTTGCCTGCACAGGTCTGGCAGTGCCCTACAGTACAGCCCCTCAAAGGCCTGTGACCTATTCCTGGCCTGCTGTGTGCTACACAACATGGCCACTGACCATGGGATAGCTGTCGAGGTTGAAGAGGGGAACAGCAGTGGGAATGACGCGGATGCCTGGCCACACGGTGGTGGTCAGACCCCCCTGGACGATGGGAACCCCAGCTGCACAGGATGGCCCAGCAGCACTGGGACATCATTGCAGAGGAGCACTACGGTGCATGCAGGTAGGTGAACATGACCACACGCATGTCACAGGAACCAGGGCACAGTATACAGTCATGCCAGGCTTGGCCCCACAACAGACACGGCTGGAGGGCAGTGTTGACGGAAAGGGACAGGACACCATGTAAGCACCCCATACAGCACTGCAGAACCCACACACATGGCCCCACACACCTCCACACACACAAGCATAGTCACACGGTCACCCACACATGCACACCCCAAAGCCGCCACTGGGCGTGTGTCAGATGCTGAACACCAGTGCACAGTGGTGGCCGGTGCTGTGATGGCATCTTCATGCACATTCCACGGTGGCCAGCAGCTGGGTGGGTGTGCACAGGGTAGGCATGTTGCTTGGGCCATGGACCGCATGGCCCTGGTATGCGCACACACACACACCACACCACACCACTGTGCATACATGTCTACAGCGGGCAGCAGACAGGGAGGGAGGTGGATCATGAGCACTGCTCTGTTGCATGGCCGCCACGGACACGTGGATGGCCCTGCCAAGGCCACCCAGCAGACTCAGGCTGTGCGATGGCCACGGGGTGTCACAGACAGTCCCCCAGGTGTGATGCTGCGGGAATGCGACCAGTCCCTCACAGGCATTGGCAGACCCCCGAACAGGCCCACTCCAGGCGTGCCTGGAATACCCACAGCAGATCCCGGTGATGATAATGCTGGGGTCACATGATGCCAGGACCGAGAGGTGGAGAATGCACTCCACGGTGACTGCTGCAGACGGCCCTGCACCAGGGTGGCCAGTGGTACTAGGCCGGCCGTGACTGCAGAGGTGAGCCGATCCAGGCCTGCAGTCGTGCCCTCCCACATGCGTGTGGCCTCGGACAGGAGCTGCTCAAAGTCCCAGTCATGTCGCCCTGTGGACTGGCGCAGTTCCGTGCGGAGTGCACGGACCTCTGCCACGACCAGCATCTGTTGCTCCATGGATGCCCGGAGCAGACGGGTGTGCTCAGTCGGAGAGTCGGTGCCCTGGGGGGCTTGGGTGTTACGCTGACCCATGGGAGTTGAATAGCCCCACAGCATGGCCCTGGGGACTGCACAGTGGGGGCCCCCTTGGGCCTGTAATGTTCACGGTGCAATGGCAGAGGCCACTGCACCTGGACCCCCCTCGGCACTGTCCTGCTGCTGCCTCTCCAGCTGCTGTGCACGAGACGGCTCTGGGGCAGCTGCACCACCACTGCCACACAGTATGGTCTGGTGGGGCTGGAGGGTCGACAAGCGCCACCTGGGCACCATCAGTGCTGCTGTGTCCGGTGCATGGTAGGGGTGCCTCCCCCCAGTCACAGTCACCACTGTCCTGGATAGTGGACATGTCGTCATCAGACCTGGACCTCGCCCCAATCAGTGTCTCAGCATACTGGACGCCATGGCTGGCATCCCGCTGAGACACTGCCTGGACCTCATCCATGCCCACACCACAAGCATCCGGTCAGACAGTGGGGAAGGCCCGGCAGTGGTCCAGACCCCAGACTCCAGTGGAGGTGGATGGGTGCTCCTCCAGGTCCACGTCAGCCCCCAAGGTGGACACCGCCATCCCTGCAGCTGCACGCAGGTGCTCAGGATCTGTAAGGGAACACATACACGTTAGTGCCACCACCATTCACCCCTGCTCCCTTGCACCCCTCACCCCCATCCCCATGCACCACTGTGCCTACCATGCAGCGATGGGCTTCCCCCCATCTGGAATCCACTGCTGGGAACACCCTCCATGGCACTGCACCACACGGTCGCTGACTCCAGCTCCTCTTGCAGTGTCAAGTGTGGCACCTCAGGCTGTCCACCACCCGTGGTGGCACATGCAGCATGGATGGCAGCCACCTTCTTCTTTATCCACCTCTGGTCCATGCCCACCTTTTTCTTGCACTCCTGTGCTGACCTCTGATGGCTGCCCTACAGGTTCACAGCCCTGGCCATTCCCTCCCATGCCTCCGCCCTGGCCTGCGGGGTGCCTATGGAGCCACTCAGAAGGGGCTCCTGGTCCAGGTGTGCATCAAACAGGGCATTGCACTCTGCCCTTGTGAAACTGGGCCTGCGCGTCTGTGCAGGCCCCTGCTCCTCAACCTCCTCATGCACCGACATGCTCACTCCTGTGGGTGGGGACATGTGGTTAGTGCTGGCTGCCACACACGATGCGCCCCAACCTGAATCCTCTGTCCCGACATGCCCACTGCCTGGCATCTTACCTGTGAAGGATGCAATACTGGTCTGGTGCCTGTGAAGTCCCATGATGCCTTTATAGCGCATTACATGCAAATGAGGGAATGCGCAACTGTAATGAGATGCAAATGCCTCTGATGTGCCACGGATATGCTGATCAGCTCATCTGCATGTGCCGGCTGAATATCGCGGAATTGCACCTGGTGCATTGGGGATGTGCATGCTCAAGCCATGGCGCAACTGTATGATGTGCGCAGTCCACCTGGCACAGCGCATGCGCTTACTGATGCCACGTACATCGGTAGTGCATCCTACGCACAGTGTGCTATATGCAGCATGGTGCACTGCCACTATTGGGCATGTGGTGCACATGCACTGTACGCCCTACGGCATCCATGCACCATTGGCACATGTCCCATGGGGCACACTGGACCCTATAGCACACCATGCCTTCCGTGCCCTGTCGCACTGTCGCACACGGTGCGCATGCCAATCTTTGACCCCTACGTGAGTCCCTTGACCCCCGAGTGCCTGCAGCATGTGCCAGCACTAACCCAGCTGTATCGTGCATTGGTGAGGCATGCGCGATTGGAGATGGCAGTGCATCATCAGGTGTGTCATGCATCCATCGCACGTGCGTCTCGTGTGCTCTCCAGAACCATTTTGGCTCAGCGGTGTAGTTAGCAGGTATGCCTTGTGGGAGCACACCGATGGTGCCCAATTGGAGCCAGGTTGAGCTAGTCAACCTTTTGGCACTGATGAAGCTACATGTTGGTACCCTATATGGGCAGGTGCCCCTGGACCAACCATGCACAGAGGTGTGGCAAGGGGTGGCCGAGAAGCTGGAGGAGGAGGCCACAGGGTCATGGCCTAGTGGGGAGCAGTGCCACCACAGGTACGGGGACCTACAGAGAAGGAATCTGGACCATCTGAGGACACTGCAGGCACGCATCCGGAGGGGCACAGTGCCACGGCCAGGTGAGTGCACATATCCATGACCATGCCATGTTGCTGTTCTGTGAGGTGCCAGTGGGTATCACGCTGTGCTGTCGGGGGTGGAGGACTGTGGCTTGGAATGCCGCTGGCCATGGCAGTGCACCATAGGTATGCTGTGCCACGGCAACGCCACTGCACGGGGACATGGGATGTGCTGTGCTGGAGGGAGGTGGGGCACTTGGGATGCTGCCCAGTGCTGATGTCTGCCTCTCACTGTCTCCCTACTGGGCCCTGAGGATTGGCACAGAGCCCGGATGGTGGGAGCTGCTGCCGGACTACAGCAGGACAGCAGTGGCACATGGCAGAGGGATGCTGGCCAGGAGGGAGGTGCAGGTGGACAGGCGCCAGTCAGGCCACAGCTTGCAGGTAGGCACTATGTTGGTGTACATTGTTGTGTGGGGTAGGGGTGGTCCACAGCCCCCGTGCACATAGCCATTACAGCCTTGCATTGCCGGCGAGGTCCATTGCACCATACTGCACTTTTTGCACATGTGTGTGGCCACTGCGGTTGGGCTGTGGGTGCATCCTGGTCCCAGCCAGGCCACTGCCATCCCCACGCAATGGCCATTTGCTTGTCAGCCATGGCTGTGGCATGCTGTGCATGGCTGTTGGTGGTGTGCAGTGCTGTGTGTGGCTGTGGATGGTCAGGATGGTGGCTCGTGTGGGCACGCACACTGCAGATGGTTGTGTGCCACCTACAGGGCACATGTCACCGCTGTCTGCTGCGCACGGTAGATGGGCTACAGTCAAATAGGCGTGCACTCATCCATGTCCCCTCCTTTGTCCTAGGTGTCCATCAGATGGATGTCCACACCAGGCTGCTGGAGAGAATACTGAGGGTCACCACGGGCACCCTTGCGGTGGCCCTTATCATTAGGCAGGCCCTGTTCTGGCCACAGAGGCGAAGACAGACGAGGTGCTGGTAGGTGTGAACATCTTGAGGAGCCCTTTGGCCTGCTTCACCCTCCATTCCCCTGACCCCCCACCCATTCCTCCATTGTACCCTGCCAAGCCATGACCCTGTCCCCCGCCCCCTTCCCCAGCCTACCTTTCTGATTGTGGCCTCCCATTCTCTGCCCCTATCCCTGTTCCCCTGTATATAGTTTCTGTTACATTGTACTTTTAATACACTTCTATTTTGGTAGCCATCCATATCCGTGTCTGCTTTGCAGCAGGGCGTATGGAGCCATGCTGCAGTGGTGTGCATGGTGGCTGTGTGGTGTGTCTGTGGTCGACTAGGGTTTGTGTCTGGTGGTCTGTGCCCAGTGGCCTGTGTGTGTGTGCCCTGGGGCATACGTGTGTTCCCTGCTGGGCTGTGTGGCCTGTGTTGTGTGCTGTCGACATGTGTGTTGTCTGTTATGGTCCCGGTGGCATGTCCTGTGCCATCCTGTGGATGTTGCCCATGGCTGCCTGCCAGTGGCCATTGGTGTCACACCACCTCCATGCACTGCTGTGGTTTGTGTGGTCAGGGCCTGTGGCCATGCACCTGCTTTGCCTCCCTCCAGACATCCCCTGCACCCTGGTGGCAGTGTGTCCTGCTCTCGTGGCCTGCTCCACACTGTGCCGGGTGCCCTGTGCTATGGCCCATGCGCCTCTGTCCCTTGCCCAGCGCATGTTTTGCTCTTGCACTTCCTGCCTTGCTCCATTGCACAGGCCAGGTTGTGTGATGGCACCTGACTACTTGATCCCTGGCACAGCTCTTGTTGTGTGATGGCGCATCTCTGCGATATTCAGCCATCTGGCGCTGTCCCTTGCCATTGTGGTCAGCCTTTGAATATCACGTTGGGTGCACACAGGCACAGTGTACATGTGCTGCGCTGCTGTTGCGCCTGCCTCTGGTGCATTTCTGAATATCCCACCCTCAGTTTCTTTCTGTGCCTCTGACTGAGCCTGGGAGAGTAATGGCATCATATTGGACTAGGCTACAGCTTCAGCAGTATAAGTTCCTGCTTAGCTGACGAACAGTTAACTTACCAGTTAGAGCAATCTGTGAGGTAATTGTTTGTTGTCCAGGGTTTTGCAAACTCAGTCTCTGGTGTTTGTTCAGGTGAATTAGCTGAAAATCCACTTTGGCCAAGATATTCAAAGGGGTTGGGCCTGGCGCAATTGAGTTGCGCCAGCGCAATCCCAGAAATGCACCCGAGGCAGTAGTCAACAGAGGGACTTGTGCAGCACAAGTCCTGATGTGCTGGGGTGCAAAGATAATGTGTGCAGCACTTCCCCAGGGGGTGTGCCCATGCATATGCGGCACATCCCAATATTCAGATCGTGATGTGTGGTGCATATGCATGCACAACCCTGGGATGCTCCGCATACTGATGCCTGAAGTTGAGCCTGGAAAAAATGGCTCAAATGGTGGCCACCCAACAGGTGAGCTGCTGTACTGCAAGGCGCAACACAGCAGCCACCAGCCATGGGAGGCCACCCACCCACCCAGTACACTGTGCACAAGCACCCATAGCAGACCTGGTAGTCTAGTGGCATCCCCTTCCTCCCCATAGTGGTGATCACCATAAAATAAACTGTAATTATTCCCTGGTAGTCTAGTGGCACCCCCTTCCTCCCCATAGCCGCGATCGCTGAATATAAATGTATTACATATCCCTGGCAGTCCAGTGGCACCCCCGTCCCTCCTGATGTTCTGATCACCCTAAAATAAATACATAAACCTTCCCTGGTAGTCTAGTGGCACCCCCCTATCCCACCCGTAGCTGTGACACCCGTAAAATTATATTTACCATTCCCTGGTAGTCTAGTGGTAACCCCCACCCCACCCATATCCCCGATCGCCAGTATAAGCATTGAAAATATTTCCGTGGTGTTCCAGTAGCACCTAAAGTTGAGGCAGCAGCACTCTGCTGCCCCATGTCACCTGCCCCACATGCCCCCTCTCTCATGCCCCAAATTCAAGGATGTTACACCCTGCTACCAATTCTCTTGTCCCATAGGGTCAGGGCTGCTGCACCCTGTTGCCTCATGTCCTGCCTGAACAATCAGGGCCTCAGCACCCTGCTGCCCCTGCCTGAACAGTTGAACTTACTGCACCCTGCTGTGGCCCTTTGTCCCCACCCCCTCAATCAGCACCACTGCACCCTGTTCCCCCTGTTTCTGTCAACACAGTTTGGCTGCTGTGCACTTCTATACCCTAGAATCTCATGCCCCTGCTTCCACATTTGGGGCTGCTGCACCATGATGCCCATGCCACCAGAGGTGGGGCTTTTATTGCACCCTGCTACCTACATCCATTTTCCCAAATGGGCAGGGCTGCTGCACCATGCACATCCCATCCCACCTCACAGTCAGGGCTGCTGTGCCTTGCTGCCCCCCTATGTTTTGCCCCGCAATCAAGGCTTCTTCACCATGCTGAAGTATGTCTCCTGCCACCATAGCCAGAGTTGCTGCACCCTATTCCTGTCTACACAGTCAGGGCTGCTGTACCTTTTTGCACCCTACAGCCCAATTCCTCCACAGTCCTATGACTCCACAGTTAGGGTTGCTGCACCATGATGCCCCTTGCCACCAAAGTCAGATTTGTTTGCTGCACTGCCCAAAAGAAAAAAACAGAAAAATGTTTTCATCTTGTGTTATGGGACTGAAGGTCAGAGGGCATTAGGGTGCAGAAGTCCCAACTGTTTGGTCAGGAGACAAGGGAGGTGATAGGGTACAGCAGCCCAAACTGTGGGACAGGATGCAGCAGCCACACCTGGGTGGAAACTGACACAACTATGGTGGCAGAGGATAGGGGGCAGCAAATGCTCTAACTCTTGTAGGAAGTGGCAACATGGCGCACCAGCCCTAAAAGTAGAGGCAAGGGGCTGTAGGGCACAGCAGGCCACAAAAGCCCTGCCTGAGTAGTCAGGAGTAGAATGCAACAGCCCCGGCTATGGTAGTAGGGTACTGTGGACAGCATGGTGCAGAAGTCTTGACTGTGGGGCAGGACACAAGGGCGCATCAGGGCACAGCAGCCCTGACTGTGGGATGGGGTGCTTATGGTGCAGCAGCCCTGCTCATTTGGGACAATGGATGTGGATAGCAGGGTGAAGAAAAGCCCCACCTCTGGTGGCATGGGGCAGCATAGTGCAGCAGCCCCAACGGTAGAGGCAAGATACCTTGTGTGTAGCAGAGCTCAGCAGCCCTGACTGCGGAGACAGGAACAAGGGGCAACAGGGTGCAATGTCTCCAACTGTGGGTTTGGGAGACAGTGGATAGCAGGTTGCAACATCCCCAACTGTTCTGGCATGGGGAAGCACGGTGCAGCAGCCCTGACTGTTCTGGCTGATGGAGGGCAACAGGGTGCAGCAACCCCAACTCTGTTGGAGAAGACAGCGGGCAGCAGGGTGCAGTGACTATGAGTATGGGGCAAGAGACAGAGGGCTTGTGGGGGCAGAGGACAGGGCATCAGAGTGCAGCTGCCTCAACTGTGGTGCAGGAGACAAGGGGCATCAGGATGCTATACACTGTTTTTAGTTATACATTATGTATCTTCATGCAGAAGCCATCAAATAACTGAAATGTGTGAGCTCATATTGCACATGTGCCTGAAATAGCAGTGTGGAAGGCAACTGTTTGTCAATCTGAGAGGAAGAAACATGTTTCTTACATGTACCTATTTGTTGGGGCTACATCAAACTACTTGTAAGAATTAACACTCTTCAGATTTATGTTACATCCATTAAATAACCCAGTGTTATATGGCTAGAAAATAAACAGAGTTTTAATGAGAAAGAACTGGCAGCAGCTATGATACAAATAAGCTGATTTCTCAAATGCGTCTCAATTTAGCACTGAAACTGAAATGATCAACTCTTTAGAAGAACAAAATGTGGATTTTCTGCTAATTCATCTGAACAAATATCAGAGTCTTAATTTGTAAAAACCCTGGACAGCAAATAATTACCTTACAGATTGTTCTAATTGGGAAGTTAACAGCTCGTCAGTCAGGCAGGTATTTACACTGCTGAAGCTGTAGTCCAGTTCAATATGATGCCATCACTCTCCCAGGCTCAGCCAGAGGGACAGAAACAGCCTGTTTTCAGTTAGTACAGAACAGGTTATTAAATGCTGATTTGAAGAAAACCACAAAACCAAATAGCATGACATTTACAGGAAACACTACTCATAACACTGGGACTTGAATTCAGACATTTTAGGCTTTTTTTTTAAAACATAGTGTAAAATGGTTGCCATTGATCTTTATGATAGCTGTGGAATATGCATTTAATTACAAGTGGCCCGTCTGAGGAACATAGTACAGAAATTTAATGTAGCCTTGGAGCCAACTCCTTGCAGGAATGGATCACGGTTAAGAGGCAGATTATTTAGCAATTATTGAATGAATGAGGTGCAGTGGGGGGGCATCAAGGAGGGTAGAGGGGTAGACAGGGGAAACAAGCTGGTGGAAGGAGAGGATAATGATGGGGGGAACATTATTGGAGAAAAGTGAGCAAAAAAAAAAAATTGGTTGTGAGGGACAAGTTAACAGATAACAGCTAATGAGCCTACTTGTGCAGTTGCCGGGCAATCTGGCACATTAGCATATCATTACAGCCTTATTTGCATGGATTACTGTGTGGATTGCCTGGCTATTTAAGGTCTGACAGTGCTTCACCACTGCAGCTGACAGGTACTGCACAGGTGTGGAGGAACTCTGTGTGAGTGTAAACAGAAAGGAGGATGTCGCAGGACCAAAACAATACTGCAGCAGGTTAGTATAGGTCACGTAGCAAACCTTTGTGATGCTGTATCCACACACTGCACACAAATTTTGTGGGATACACAACTTAAAATATCATGGGGCTTTGTACTGTAGTGGTCATTGTGAGACTGTGTATACAATGCACTGTAAACCCACAGGCAGCAGGCCTACAGGAGGGCCCACAGTGTCACAGTGTCAACACAGAGTAGGCCATTGGGTCATTGTGTGTGTCCCTGACAGACCACATGGTGGGACATGCATGCATGCATATTGCCAGTAGCACTGCGACAATGTTGGGGGACAGCTGCCAGGCATGCTGGACCACATGCATCTGCACTGCAGTACACAAGATGTCATTGTGTTGGCCAGGCATTCAGTCCATGGCAGGACTGGTGCTGCTGGCTGCATGGTGCAACCAACACACCGGCATATGTTGGCTGGCAACAGTGCATGTGGCAATAATCCATTGCCCTGATGGCCAGCTGTGTGAGGCACTAAATGCACTATGTGCACAGACACAGTGAAGGGGGGGATGTTTGGGTGCATGGACACGTGTATTGCACATGTCATGGGCAATACCGTGTTGGAACGTCACAATATAATACCACCATTCCCATGCCCCCAGCAACATGTGTGTGTGCAACATGCCATGCACACAGCCCTCATGAGGGCAACGTGCTATGTGCCTGCACTGCACCTTTGTGAGGATCACAACACTCACACATCTGGATGCTTGCAGGGCTGGTCTATGTGATAACGGCGAATGCCTAAAGGTGATCACCATTACCGCTCAGTCAGAGTGCCGCACACATTTTCGGCACTCTGACAACCCCAGTGCACCAGAACATATTTTTACTACTTTCTGTGGGAGGGCTGCACCCCCCCACACCACCCCCTTCTTGGGCCCCTTCCACACACCCCCACTTAAGGATTCTCAACTCCAGGAGGGTGCGTCGGGGTGGTGAAGTAGTAAAATAAAACTGTTCGGCCGGGCACAATAAAATCGCACCAGTGCCCAAACACGGTACCTTAGCCATGCCAGCCATAGCCAGTCCCTCAATGCTACGACACAGCTCAACCGGCAACCACAGTGCCACTCCTTACAGCCTCTCCACCCCCTCCCAGCCCACGCTCACCATGCTCACTCCCACCCCCTCCCCCGTGTGCCTACGTGTAGCGACATCCTGTCACCTAGTTCACCCACCCCCTCATCTGGTCACCCTACCTGTCGGTCGCTGTGAGTGGATTGCACAGGGAAGGTGTCACCATAATGAACAGCGCCCTTCCTCATGCACCCACTTCACTGGTTACCTTGCAGGGCTAATGGGGGTAGCGATGCTGCACACACAGTGCAGCCATGTGAGTGGCACTGTGTTGGGCACAGTCAAGGGTATGGATGGCATTGCTACAGTACACTGTGGCCACAGATGGACAGTGTGTATCAATGTGTGTTTCTACTGTCCTGTGTCTCAGGCACACAGCCAGTGGCATGGCATGTCCGATCTGCATTGTGGCATATCCATCAGGCACACACACACACACACACACACACGCATGTGTATGCTGCCTATACCTCAACACTAACATCCCATCTATCCCATACAGGTGATGCAGATGGCCAGGCACGGATCTGGGCACACAGGTTTTCGGCAGAAGAACTGCGGGCCCTGGTACATGGACTCAAGGAGAGGAAGAAACTGATAAGATACCATAAGAACACTGACACTGTGGTACGCCAGATGTGGGCAGAGATTACAGCAGAGGAATGCAATGCTGTTGGTGGCCATGGCCGGAGCATTGAAGCTGTCCGCAAGAGGTGGAATGACCTTCAGCGCAGGGCCAAAGAGAAGGAGGCACTCTGGCTCCATGAACAGCTGCCGGCAGGGGGTGGACCCATGCCTATCGTGCAGAGGAAGGCGGACCCCATCAAGGTGTTGATGGCATCAACACTGAGGCCAATGTCCCTGGAGGGTGTCGAGGGTGGGGGATGTGAGATCCAAGTGGAATCCCCCAAGCCATGTAAGTAACCGACACTTCTGTACCATGGTATGCATGTCACCTACAGGGGGTACTGGTCACCATTTCAGTATTGTTGATCACGTGTTGTTGGTCAGGAACACACCTGTGTGCATGTGGTGTTGCTCAATGTTGCCTGTGTGTGACTCTACAGCCATACTGTGCAGACCCATGTATGCCATGTGCACCCCCTGTCAGGGGCCACAGCATCTCATATTGACTGCCACCAGGTGCACCTGTCAGATATCCCATGGACAGCCAGTGTGTGTGGCCGGACCCACAGGCATATGGCATGTGGAATGCCTGTGCTGGTCCCACCATAGATGGTGCATAGTCATGACCTGTGTGGTAGCATGTACCATGTGTGTGTGCATGGGTTGGACGTGCACAGCAGGAAGTGGGGTTCAGCCGCACTGGGTGCTATGTGGTCTGGTTGTGGGTGTGTGCACACATAGGCCATGCCATTCTGTGCGTGGTCAGCATAGAAAGATTGCATGGACTATGTGCATGTTCAGCACTGTTGTGTATTGCACATTGTGGTGGTGGCTTAGGATACCTGTGTGTGTTACAGACCACTCACACTGTTCCTGTCACTCCACAGTGCAAAGTGCCTATCGCCCAGAAGACCACCCAGAGCTTGCTGATGATGTGGATGATGCACAGGAGAGACTGTCAACATCAGGGATGGTTGTGGCTGGCAGACAGACAGCAGCCACACAGCAGCATGGAGATAGGAGACACATTGCCATCCTGGATGAGGGTGCCAGTGATGAAGAAGATGATGTGGAGTACCTCGAGGACACCCATGTTGACGGCCTGACCTGTGACCCAGTCATTAACTACCACATGGACTTTGACCTGATTGGGGGGGTTCACCATCCAGTGATGGCCAGGCATCAGTTGACATGTCAGGGGATGGCTGCAATGGGCATGACACTACAGGCATGGCACACAACAGTGGCACCGCAGGTGCAGGGCGGCAGATTGTCCACAAGGGTCAGGGTCACAGGGTGCAAGGGCCTGTAGATGTCCAAGTGGATGTCCAGGTAGCACCCATAGACATGCACCATGAGCTAGCAGGTGCTTCCCAAGGTACCCAACATGCACAGCCTCCTGCCAGGCCACAACCACCACCACCATCACCACCCCCAGTACAGAGCAGGTTGCCGCCACAGGGGCAGGATGAGCAGGGTTCCATGCCAATCCTCCGCACAGCTCTAGTGTGCCAGACCACCACACAGCAGGACCTGCACGCCTTCTGGCATGAGGTCTGGCAAGAGCTGTCCCTCTTCAGGGAGGTAGTGAATACCAGCATGCTCCATGCAGAGCAGTGTGCTGAACAGTGCATGACACGTGTCCTCAACACGGTAGAGCGTTGCTTTGGTGATCTCGCTGTGGCCATTAGGGAGCAAACAGAAGCAGTGAGGGCTATAGCCTGGGGGGGGACAGCAGGACACTGGTATCACATGGTGCCAGTGTTCTACCAGTATCACCCGGAATGCTTCCAGCACATGGGGTGTTGGGTCAGAGTCATCCACTGCTGTGTCCGAGTCCTCCACAGGTCTGGCACGGCTCCATGGATGACAGAGTTCCTTGGCCACGGCAAGGACATGCCGAGGCCGCAGACATGCCGTGGGACACACATGCCTTCCTTCATCATCTATGGGTTCCTCTACACACAGCACCTCAACCTCCCTGGCCCGCCTACCGGGGACCCGTCAGGTGCATGGTGGTAGCCGCCAGTGATGCTTTCTGGCATCCACACACCCTGGTCCCTTTTCACCAAAACACACACACACACAAACACACACTCCACCCACGTGTACACTGTCCATTCCACACATTCTGCATGCACACGCCCCTCACACATACACACTGCACACCCTTCATTCACACACCCAACACAGCCACACACTACACACTGACATGGTCCACCACTACCACATGTACACATGCATCTCTTCTGCTTTACCACATTTGCACTGTTGTCACTGTTCTTTAATTTGCATTGTATGTTACACAGAGTAAATACATATTGGCTCACATGTCAGTAGTTTATGTTGTATTCACTCACCTGCCCATCAGTGCTAGGGTTCCTGTGATGCTGCTCCTCTGCTCCAGGGACCTCTGGTCCATTCGAGGATCTCTCCTCTCGAGTTGCTCCACTATCCTATGGACCTCTATCTCACTGTCAGACTTTTCCTTGGGTTCAGGTGCATGTATACCATGGTTTAGTGCCATGTTATGCATCATGCAACACGCTAGAAATATACAGCATACCTTCTGAGGGCTATACTGTAGGGCACCACCAGAACAGTCAAAGCAGCAGAAACACATCTTCAACATGCCAAATATCCTCACTATGATAGTTCTTGTTGCAGTGTGTGCCTCATTGTACTGCTCCTCAGCCACTGCTGCTGGCTGGGGGATGGGTGTTAGGTGCCAGGATCTCAAGGGACAGGCACTGTCCCCTGTGAACACACATAGACATGTTAGTTGCTGTTTCCTGTAGTGCTTCCATTTTCTATTTGCTGCACTTCTGTTGGTGTCATCGTGTCTCCCTCTCCACTCCTCCCCCTTGTATGCTGTTGCTTGGCACTATCCCCCCCTTGGTGTGGGTTGTGTTATGCCTGCTGCTGATACTCACCAACTAGGTGCCCACTGGGTATCTGACCATTCTCAAAGGCCTGGAATAGCCTGGATTGATGCCAGATGAAGGCATCATGGGCACTGCCCAGGTACTGTACAAGGACATTGCTGATCTGCCCTGTTACATTTGCACACCACATGGCAACTGATGGAGTGAAACCCTTTATGGTTGCTGTACACATCATTGCCATTGCCAGGTGGTGCACGGATGGCAAAGTGGCTGCAGTCAATGACACCATTTACAGTTGGTAGGTGTGCAACCCGATAGAATTGCAGCATGGTTGCTCTGGACTCCCCTGCCATGCTGAGGAATACAATGAATTTAGCAGTGTGCAGCAGGAAGGCATCAAGAAACTGGGTCAGGAGACATGAGGTGGCAGACTATGATACACTGACGGTGTCTCCCACCGGGGTTTGGAACATCCTGGTGGATAGAAAACACATCGCTGCCATCACCTTTTCCTCAACTGTCATGGCTGTGCCTGGTGTTAGGCTGCAGCTGCTCATGCAGGAGTACGCATATCTGCCTCAACATCACCCGGTTCAGTCTGTACCAGCCAACAAGGTGTTCATCGGACAGATCTTGAAGGAGACTCTGGGCCGGTACATCCTGTGAGCAGCGTATCTTCTCCTTGGCTTGCGGTGAGGACAAGGGTGGGCTTGATTCCTCTCCTCTTCCTGTAGAACAGCCTCCATCATGTAGCACAGCACAGCATTGTTTGTGACCGCCATCTTGGCTGCAGCAGTGTCCACTCCCCCTTCTGTGACTTGCCCTGGGTTTAGACCTGCCTTTTAAAGGTGAGAGCACTGAGCTATGAGCTGTGCAAAGTTGGCTAGCACGGTGCTAATACTTTGAATATACTGTTGCACCGGTAAGTAGGTCCCCACCCCTCACTTTGCCCCTTGCATACATTATCTTTTTGCGCCGGTGCTATTTCCACCTTTGAATATGGCAGTCCGGTGCAAACCTGGCGCTAACCCGGCACAAATACTTTGTATGTGGTGCAAACTTTTGAATATCATGGCATATATTTTTTAAATGGTCTTGAGCCTTAAAATAAGATACTGTAAGTGATTGCTTTTCCTGTAAGAATTCTATAGACAGTGTGTAACAAAATGAAATATGCAGTTAATGCTGGTACAGTATATGGTTTTGTGTTGTGTATGGCAGTCCATGCACCTTCAAATGCTGTTGTACCACATTAGTCACGTGAGAATGCTGTTGTAGCACAGTAGCTATGGCACTACTGTAGTACAGCAACAAATCTGTGCTTACCTACACTGCAGATACATCATAACGAAGACATTGGCAAGACTGAAAACACCCCAAGTGAACAGTTTGGTAAAATATGAATTGGTAGAAATCTTGCCAGCTCAAACAGTTATTAACTAAATCATATTAAATGCATTCAGTCTTATCCTGTTGCTTATTATCTTTGCTTCTACGCATGTGCAAGAAACATAATGCCACCATACAAGTTTTCATAGGTGTGGCACCCCCGCTTCCAATGCCCTGATCCTGTTTGCAGGCGCGGTCTCACCACACCAATGAATGTCTGAGCTGTCTATGACAGCAGTTCAGATGCAGTGGCGTACAGTTGAAAGCAAAAGACCACTACATTCAGCGGTGGTCATGTGTAGGCAATTTGCATACTGCAAATTGCTTACATGTCACCACCGCTAATTGTAGCTGTCAAACTGTACACCACTGCATCTCCTGCTGGCAGGATGGCCCCCCCCATTTGTTGTGTGCTGAGGGGGTACCCAATCCCCCTCGGCTCATGCACCCCCCCAAGCACTTTGTATGTCTGATGGGGATGCCCAATCCCCATCTACTCCAGTGCCTCCCCAAAAAACAAACTTCCAGGTGCCATGCTGGGAGCCCACCCCAGCATGGCAAAAGTCCAGTGTTCTCATGTGCTTCTCCCCCAAACAAACTTCCAGGTGCCACACTGGGAGCCCACCCCAGCATGGCAAATGTCCTGCATCATCTTTGTTAAAAAAACAAAAACCTGTAGCAAAAGAACGGTCCTCGTTGACTCTCTTGCCCCCGACCCAACCGTGCCACCTCTGCGTACATCACCTCCACACCCCCTCACCCCATAGTTACCTCCAGAGGCCAGCCCGATGATCTTCGGTGGACAGGGAACACGTCTGCACTCTTCAAAGACGACCGCGAACTGAAGAAATGCCGGTAAGCTGTATAATGGCATAAATAGGGTTTTTTCAACTTTGGTGCATATCTCTGTCATTTTTTTGAATTTTAGCACCAGATTTCAACATGGGGTTCTTGGGACCCCATCTCATAAATTCAGTGACTGTCATCTGGTTATTCAATCCCAAAAGGTGATTTCGCTGTCATTGCTCGGAATCACCTTTCGGGACCGATTAATGAAATGACAGTGTCACTATTCATGAGGTGGGCTCTCAAAAAGCTTATGTTGCAAATTTGGTGAAAAAATTCTCAAAAATGACTGTGTCATGAGCATGCATTGCGCAGTTTCCACGCACACTCACAAGTTCGCGAATTTGTAATATTTTCACTCCAGATTTTCAACATTGGCATTTTTTCACACATCCTTATGAACAGTACAGCTTTCATTTTTCACATCCTGGCTGAAATGTGTTTTTGCACTTCCGGTGCAGAATAGCGTGGTCACTGTGGGAAATCAGTGTTCGGGACAGATTAAGAAAATCACAGTAACACTGTTAGTGAGCAGAGGTCCCAAAATGCCTATGTTGAAAATCTGGTGCAAAAGAGCCCCCAAATAATTCCATTACAGGTGTGTATTGCACAGTTTCTACACACACTCGTGACTTCACCAGTTTTTTTATATTTTCACTCCAGATTTTCAACATTACCATTTTTTTTACACCTCCTCATGAACAGTACAGCTGTCATTTTTCACATTGTGTTCAAAATGTGTTTTCGTACCTGTGGTGCCTAATGGCGCAATCACTGTCCAAAATCACCTTCCGGCTAACAAACTGATAGTGTCACTGTTCATGCAGTGGGTTCACAAAAAGCCAATGTTGGAAAACTTGGAGTAAAAATACCAAGAAATGTCCAGGGCATTAGGGTTTCTGACCATAATACCCTATCCTGTAGGGACTGACAGGTATCAGGGATGTGACTTGGGATTGTTGACAATAATGCTCGTGCCATTCCACCTGCATCCCCGCCCTGCAGCCAGTGACAGGCATTGAGGAGGACCTTGGACTCTTTGGCCCCAGAGTTTACCCCATTCTCCTATACTGCACCCATTTAAGTGTATTTCTTTATGAAATGAGGTGAGTGTAAAGCCCACACACCCCAAGGCACACCTCGAAACTTGTCAGTGTCTGCAGGGTAGGGTGAGGTGAAATGTCGTGACCTTTATGGGCGATGACCCAAAGGCACACCCCAATGCCTGTCCATCTCTGCAGGGTGGGGGTGGAGTTGGCATCAGTTCAGTGCATCAATGCCATTTCTATACTGCATTTGTCTAACTCCTGCACTTCCACTGTTAATGCCAGCAAACAAACATTCGGCATTGACAAATGCTTGTTTTTTATGTTTTGTTATACTATTGTTCGAGACAGAGTTGGAAAGAAAGTAAATTAATTCAAACAAACATATACTATCCAAATTATATCGTTCTCTTCACAACAAGTGCACAAAAGCCACTTGTTTGGCTCAGGCAGACTACTTTAGCTCAACCTTTCAATCTAACATAAACAATCCTTATAAATTCTGGAACGTCATCCACTCACTCTTGCCCCCCCTCCACTCCTCCCTCCCCCTTCCTCAATATAAATAACACCCTTATTACTGGTCACCTCAGTGTTGCTACTGAATTCAGATGCAGTCAGAATCGCTGACTCCACATCTTCCCTCTCCCTATCAACACTGGTGTCCCTCAAGGTTCCGTGTTGGGTCCTATACTTTTCTCCATATTTCTTAACAACCTACCATCTGTCTGTACATCAACCTCAATACATATGTACGCAGATGACACTGTCCTCTACACCTCTGAACAGTTCCCCACTGATGTTGCAAACCGACTTCAGCAGGATTTCAGCAATGTTCAGCACTGGTTTTGCTCTCATCAGCTTTTTCTAAATGCCAAGACGACATTCTCCATGACCTTCAGTACTAGACAGAGACTCTCTAGGCTCCCCTCCCTGCCCTCCTTCCATACCCTTGATGGGACAGGTCTTGAGGACACCTCCCTCATTCAGATATCTGGGTGTTTGGCTTGACCATCATCTCACCTTCTATGGTCAAGTGGATGCCATCCTGAAAAAACTGCGCCCCAAGCTCGGCACACTATGCAGGAACCAGAACTGCCTCCCTCTCCCGGCTAGGGGCAACCTTGTCCAGAAGATGATACTTCCCATTTTTGACTACTGTGATGTAGTCTGCAGTGCCACTTCCTTAGCCAGATTGGATACCCTCTTCAACTCCTTTTGTCTCTTCACTTTGGACTCTCCTCCTCTCACCCACCACTGTCAACTCTACCACTCCCTGGCATTTCCATCACTAGAAAATAGATGCCTCCATCATTGTGCTAAATTTGTCTCTAAATTCTGGTTTGGATCACTCCCATCCATCCTATCTCATCTCTCTCTCTCTCTCTCTCTCTCAGTCCTCCCTCCTTCTGCCAACTCACTTAGATCTTGCAACTCCCATTCCTTGGTTGTCCCTCGCTGGTCTACCACTGTAGGCCAGGTTGCTTTCTTGTATCACTTCCCAAAACTGTAGAATTCACTTCCTCACCAGATTTGCCATTCCTCCTCCCCCTCCTCTATAGCTTCAGTCCTATATAATTTCCTCTCTGTGAATTGTACTGTACCTGCAATTACCCTACCTGGTATTCCTGACCTGCTCCCCAGCCTCCATCAATATATTAAGCAACTATTCTGAATTATAGCTCCTTTCCAGCCCCACTACTTTCTTTCCCTACAGAGATACCTACCTGGCCATTCCTTCAGGTTATCTATAACTACCAATGTAACTATGACTTTAGGTTCCTATCAATCTACTAATATCATTATATCTATAACCTTGATTGCTGTTCATCTGCTTTCCTCCAAGCCGTGCTACCTTTTCACCTCTGCTGTTACTCCCTATCCACCTCATCCTTTCAGGCTAAATGGTATCATCATCGTCTTGAATTTAAGGTGTTATCCTAATGTAATGCACTTGACCTGTCCTTTGTGACCTCTATATACAATTGTACTCTTATACTGCACTTAATAAGTTCTTTTTGTTATTTGCTAATCACCGCTGCCACTATTGTTGTAATAATGTTTGCTGTTGTATGCATGTATGTATTTTCACTACCCTTTCCCCCTGAATGCACCGTGAGATGAACAACTTGTTGTTCAGTGTGCCTTTCCTGGTGAAACATTTCAATAAAAAAATAATTAAAATAAATGTATGAGCAACAGTAAGCAACAAGGCTGATGTTTCAATCTCGGAGTGAGATGGCATCACAGAGACCTCTCGAGCTTTGCCCTTGAGGTCTATGATGTCATCTCACCCCTTAATGGAAAAACAACTTTACTATGTATGGTTGCCCATGTATTACTCTCTATATAATAACTAGGGAATGTTTTATCCCATAGGAAAACCCTATTATAATTCACTGTTGCTGGTTATAGTGATAAACATGAGCCAGGTTTCCTTCGCTATGTGCATGTGCCTGTTGCATTTTTGCCTTCCTCACGCATACACTTCATCGGCTTCCTCCACCCAATTGCAGCTACCAGCATGGAGATCAATTTCTATTTATATAATTGCTGTTTAGAAAAAACGCACTCCACAGCAATTATTTAAAACAACACATGGGGTGTTGTGTAAAAACTAAAATTTTACATACACCCTCATTGATGGATGCTTGTACAAGCATCTCAAGCTTCACTTTTCAGATTTATGTAGCTTCTAACACCACAGGTGTGTGTAAAATTGTCATTATACACACTACCCCATATTTTATTATATATTGTACTATAACACCAAACATGAATTTTCTTATAAAACAAGACAGACAATTGTAAACAATACATTTAATTGTATGTGGCACATTAACAAATAATCATGGTTATAACAGCAAGCCACAATATATTTTTCCACACAAAGAAATGCAATATTCTGACTCGCATATGCACTGAAGACTTGGACGGTTATTTTTATATATAGATAGATATATATGTTGCAATATGTTCAATTTACTTTTGCAGGAATTAATTAAGGCAATATACATTTTAGGTTGATTGAAAATCATATGTCACACACACACACACACACACACACACACACACACACACTGTATATATTTATACACATTCATTGCAAAAAACTGCATTAATGCATCAGGTAGGGTTCAAATTAATGCAACAAAAGTAGGGAAATATGGTGAAATTCCTTTCTTGTTGTGACAGCAGAATCTTTGTACCCTCATTCAGGCAGGTCCCTTTGGGGAAGAAATCATGGGTCTATGTAGTGCTCTGCAGAAATGCAGGGCCCTCTGAGTCCTGTGCTTCCATGTGGTACAGATACAGATGTAAAGAGAAAAGAGTCAATCCATCAGCTGAATCACAGTGCCTTCTGAAAGCCATGGGTGCAGAGCGTACAGTACATGCTAATTTTGCCCCTTTAATGATTGAGCTGGAGGGGGAGACACCTTAACCCCTACAAGGCAATGGAGACTTCACCCCAATACTCATGTTGGATCTGTCCTTAAAAAATAAAGGTCTGCACACTGAGAGGCCATGAAAGCCTTTGTGAAGGTAGTGGCAATCTCTGCAGCTGCACACAAGCACAAAATAAAAGTTCATCATGTGACATCGGTCCTGGGGTGGGCGTTCGACCCAGTATTCCAGCCTTAGATGCTGGGTAGGCATTCAGCTGGTTTGAGTGGTCCTTCATTTTTATCACCCTTGAGAAATTTGGCTTTGGGCCTAACATTCAAACCTGTATTGTGACTTTATAACACTCACCTGATGCCCAGGTACCCAAAAATAGTTATATGTCTGAGTCCTTCTACCTCACTAGAGGTATGGATAGAGGTGCCCCCTCTTCTCACTCCTCTACGTACTCACTATTAAATCCTTGGCTATGCCAATATGAGGGCACCTCAATACCTGAGGCTTGCGCTCCCAAAGTAATTACCATAAAATAGCATATCTGCAGATGACAGCCTGCTCCTTCTGGCCAATCCTCAAGATGTCATACCAGCCTTGATGGAACCATCTAAAATATATAGACCCCTGTCTGGTCAAAAGACTAATTGGTCTAAACAAAAATGGTTACCCATGAACAGGGGTGACATTCTTGTCCAAGTGGCAGGAACAACACTAGTGCCAGTCAGTTCTTTGAAATACCTGAGAGAACTGCAACCAAATAAAAACTGTCCACGCAGGCAACTTGAATTTTCAGGCACTTTTAGATAAAATAAAAGCAGAATGTGAGAGATGGCAGTTATCTCTCGCTCTCTCTCTCTCTCTCTCTCTCTCTCTCATTTTCTCTCTCTCGTAAATACAGTAAAAATGTATGCCCTCCCCCAGTGCCTCTACTTATTCCAGGTTTTTCCAATACACCTTGCTCAGGCGTTTTTTTATTTCCTTGAGGGGATACCTGATCAATCTACTGTGGCTGGGTAAAAGTGTGAGAATAAAATAGCCCATGCTGTGGCAACCTCTGAATCGAGGAGGCCTGGCACTTTCTAACTTCCATTTCTACCATCTGGCAGCCCAGCTGGCATTCCTCAAGGATTCCATGAGGCCTTCCTCTGTGAGACCTGTGTGGGTAGCTCTAGAGTAAGAATACCTTATTGACCTTTTACTAAGGAATGTACTCTTCCCAGCATTGGTGGATGGTGTCATTAATCACATACCAAACTTATTCACTAGAGTTTCAGCACCTGCATTCATCTATATACAAAGTGATTTATTTCAGTACCCCAGAGCCTGTACTGTATCCCCTTCAATGTTTACTAAACTCAGACTTAGCTAGAAAGAAGAGGCACTGAAATTAGAAAGCCTCTGGGTGTTGGTGATATCATTAGTATAAAGACCCTGAGGCATTTAAAAACAAAAGGATTTGCTGACTAGTATAGCATTCATCTATTACAGATTGAGTAACATTAATGATTTTAAAAAAGTTCACAATGAAAATAATTCAAGTTGTGATGAAAGCCAAACTAGCAGAACCCAAGATTCGGCATATAAACAGAAATTATATTTCCCCCCAGCACCATTTCTTTATTTATGGCTATGACAGGGCAGCAGACTGGACAGCTT
This sequence comes from Neoceratodus forsteri, assembly GCA_016271365.2. Lineage (NCBI taxonomy): Eukaryota > Metazoa > Chordata > Ceratodontiformes > Ceratodontidae > Neoceratodus > Neoceratodus forsteri. The sequence goes on along the minus strand of CM057450.1, from coordinate 48,742,032 downwards.
CTCATGAGGGGGAAGCACTAACAGACAGGTAAAGGGGAGGTTCTGATAATGGGAAACTTCAACATGCCAGATATAGACTGGTCAATACCAGCAGGAACATCCGCCGGAACTAGACACATGATGGATTCCCTGCAGGGGGAGGGCCTCAAACAACTGGTACAGCAACCCATAAGAGATAGGGCTATCCTAGATCTAGTACTGACTAACGGGGGAATGGATCACAGATATCCAGGTAAAAGGTCACCTGGGGCCAGTGACCATCACATGGTATGGTTCAATTTGGCCACTAGAACTAAATCATCCAATTCCAAGGCAAAAATATGAGATTTCAGAGGAGCTGAATTTGATAAAATGGCTAACGGAGTCAAGCTAGCCCTGGCAAGAAGAAATACAGGTGAGGGTGTACAGGCAAAGTGGGCAACCATTAAGGATGAAGTAATTGAAGCAACATTCCATTGTGTTAGAGAGAAAAGCAAGAGCAAAAGAAGGAGGAAACCACTTTGGTTCTCAAAATCAGCAGCAGAAAAGGTCAGAGCCAAAAGGCTGACCTTCAGGAAATATAAGGGAACGCAGCGGGATGAAGATAGGGAGGCATACCAAACTTCCCTAAGGGAAGCGGGGAAGGCAGTAAGGCAAGCAAAGGCCCAAACTGAGGAAACAGTATTACAAAAGTTAAAACAAGCATTTGTCAATGCTAAATGTTGATTGTGTTGGTGTGTTGAGCTCGCTCACTGCCCCTCTGTCACTATCTCGGTCTGTTTCTCCCGGTGCTGCAGGCTGATCTTTTGTACTTGGCTCCTGCCTGCATTGGCACCTTGTTCTGCCTGCTAAGAAATCCACAGCTGTCCTGATAGAGCTCCGTTGAGGTGGCTCACTCCCCCTCTCTCACTCGCTCATTCTGTTTCTCCTGGCGTTGCAGGCTGCCCTTTTGTACTGGGCTCCTGCCTCTATTGGTGGCTTTTTCTGACCACAAAGAAATCTGCAGCAGTCCCGACACACGTCTGTTGAGCCTGCTGACTCCCCCTCTCTCACTCACTCTTTCTGTTTCTGCCAGCGCTGCAGGCTGGCCATTTGTACTGGGCTTCTGCCTGCGTTGATGCCTTTTTCAGCCAACAAAGAAATCCACAGCAGTCACGATAGAGCTCCACTGAGCTCGCTCACTCCCCCTCTCTCACTCGCTCAATGTGTTTCACCCAGCACTGCAGGCTGCCCTTTTGTACTGGGCTCCTGCCTGCATTTGCACCTTTTTCTGCCCACAAAGAAATCCACAGCTGTTCTGACAGAGCTCCGTTGAGGTTGCTCACTCCCCCTGTGTCACTCACTCATTCTGTTTTTCCTGGTGCTGCAGGCTGCCCTTTTGTACTGGGCTCCTGCCTCTGATGGTGCCTTTTTCTGCCCACAAAGAAATCTGCAGCAGTCCCAACAAAGCTCCGTTGAGCTCGCTTACTCCCCTTCTCTCACTCGCTCATTCCGTTTCTGCCGGCGCTGCAGCCGCCCTTTTCTATTGGGCTCCTGCCTGCATTTCTGCCTTCTTCTGCCCACAAAGAAATTTGCAGCAGTTACAATAGAGCTCTGGTGAGCTTGTTCACTCCCCCTCTCTCATTCACTCATTCTGGTTTCCCCACCACTGCAGGCTGCCCTTTTGTACTGGGCCCCTGCATGCATTGCTGCCTTTTTATGCCCACAAAAAAATCTGCAGCAGTCCCAACAGATCTCCGTTGAGCTCACTCACTCCCCCTCCCTCACTCACTCATTCTGTTTCTCCTGCTGCTGCAGGCTGCCCTTTTGTACTGGGCTTCTGCCTGTATTGGTGGCTTATTCTGGCCAGAAAGAAATCTGAAGCAGTCCCAACCCAGCTCCATTGAGCTCTCTCACTCATTCATTCTGTTTCGGCCAGCGCTGCAAGCTGGCCTTTTGTACTGGGCTCCTGCCTGCGTTGTTGCATTTTCTGCCCACAAAGAAATCCGCATCAGTCACAATAAAGCTCTGTTGAGCTCAGTCACTACTGCTCTGTCACTCACTCATTCTGTTTCTCTTGGCGCTGCAGGCTGCGCTTGTGTACGGGACTCCTGGCTGCATTGGCACCTTTGTCTGTCCACAAAGATGTCTGCAGCGGTCCCGACAGCTCCGTTGAGGTTGCTCAGTCTCCTTCTCTCACACGCTCATTCTGTTTGTCCTGGTGCTGCAAGTGGCCCTTTTGTACAGGGCTCCTGCCTGCATTGGCGCCTTTTTCTGCCCACAGAGAAATCCACAGCAGTCCTGATAGAGCTCCATTGAGCTCACTCAGTCCCTCTGTCTCACTCGCTCATACTGTTTCTCCCACCATTGCAGACTGGCCTTTTGTACTGGGCCCCTGCCTGCATTGATGCCTTTTTCTGCCCGCAAAGAAATCCGCAGCAGTCCTGACAATGCTACGGTGAGTTTGCTCACTCCCCCTCCATCACTCGCTCTCTCGTTCTGTTTCTCCCAGTGCTGCAGGCTGCCCTTTTTTACTGGGCTCTTGCGTTGGGCCCTTTGTCTGCCCACAAACAAATCTGCAGCAGTCCCGACAGAGCTCAGTTGAGCTCGGTCACTCCCCCCTCTCACTCGTTCGATCTTAATCTGTCCCAAACAGTGATTTCCCACAGCAACTGTGCTATTCTCCAGCAGGAGTGCAAAACATATTTTAGCCAGGATGTAAAATGGTAGCTGTACTGTTCATAAGAAGGTGGAAAAATGCCACTGTTGAAAATGTGGAGTGAAATATTACAAAATTGCGATAAAGTTACAAGGAGCGTTGAACAGTTCAACGACGCTTGTAACACAGTCATGTTATGGAGTTTCGTCGCCAAATTTTCAACATAGGATTTTAGGACCTCTGCTCATGAACAGTGCCACTGTCATTTTCTTAATCTATCCTGAACAGTGATTTCCCACAGCGACCGCGTTATTCTGCGCCAGAACTGTGAAAACACATTTCGGTCAGGATGTGAAAAATGACAGCTGTACTGCTCATAAGGAGGTGTGAAAAAATGTCACTGTTGAAAATCTGGCATGAGAATATTACAAATGTGCGGAGTTACAAGGGTACGTGGAAAGTGTGCAAAGCACACTTGTAACACAGTCATTCGATGGGCTATCATCACCAAATTCTCAACATAGGCATTTTAGGACCTCTGCTCATGAACAGTATCACTGTCATTTTCTTAATCTGTCCCAGACAGTGATTTCCCACAGCGACCACTCTATTCTGTGCTGGAAGTGCGAAAACAGATTTTGGTCAGGATGGGAAAATGACAGCTGTACTGTTCATAAGTAGGTGTGGAAAATGGCAATGCTGGAAATCTGGAGTGAAAATATATTCGAAGTTACGAGCACGCTGCAAAACTGCGCAACGCATCAGAATACAGTCATTTTATGGAGTATCATTACCAAATTTTCAACATAGGCATTTTAGGACCTCTACTCATGAACAGTGTCACTGTCATTTTCTTAATCTGTCCTGAACACTGATTTCCCACAGCAAATGCGCTATTCTGCGCCAGAAGTGCGTAAACACATTTCCATCAGGATGTGAACAATGACAGCTGTACTGTTCACAAGGAGGTGTGACAAACTGCCAATGTTGAAAATCTGGCATGAAAATATTGCAAATTCACGAAGTTACGAGCATGCGTAGCAACTGCGAAGTGCACGCTTGTAAAACAGTCATTTTTTGAATTTTTTTCACCAAATTTGCAACATAGCTTTTTGAGAGCCCACCTATGATCCGTGACACTGTCACTTTGTTAATCAGTTCTGTAGGTGATTTCATGCAGTGACTGTGAAATCACCTTTCGGGGCCGATTAATGCCATGACAGTTCAAGAATTCATGAGGAGGGGTCCCAAAAACCCCATGTTGAAAATTTGGTGCCAAATTACAAAAAATTACTGAGATATGCATTGAAGTTGGAAAACCCTCTATTTATCCCATTATGCAGCTTACCTACATTTCCTCAGTTCACAGTCAGCTTTGAAGAGTGCAGACGTGTTCTCGGTCCACCGAAGATCATCACGCCGAGCTCGGGAGGTAAGTATGGGGTGAGGGGGTGTGGGGAGGCAGGGTGCGCAGTGGGTGGGTGCGGTTGTGGCGGGGGCCAGGGAGACCACCGGGGAACCGTTCCTTTTTCAGGTTAAAAAAAAAAAAAAAGACGCCACGGGCCGCTTTTACATTATAGAGCAATGTGGCATGCTTGGGTGGCCTCAGCATGCCAAAGGACTCTTTCTTTGGGGCAGTAGCTGACAGGATTAGGCACCCTGTTGGATATATTAAGCCCCCTTTGTTGTGTGCCGACAGCAGACAATAAAAGTGGGGAGGGGTTGAGTTACAGAATGCCGACGGGGAGTGGGCTCCCCCATCAGCAAAATCAACATTGAGGCACCGAAGCCGACTGGGATTGGGGCCCCTGTTGGCACATAAAGAGGGTGGGGGGGTTATATTGTTGTTGAACACGGCGGCAAGCCGCCGCCATGTTCACAAACAATACCATGGTTTGGAAGTTCTGCCCTGCAATGACGGGTTGCTCCCTCATTGCAGCGGATGGCTGACGCTGCAATGAAGAGGTGGCCCCTGATTGCAGTGGTGAAATTGTCACAAGTTGGTGGCAAGGTTCCAAACTACTGTCACCAGCAGTGTGCAATGGCATTGGGGGAAGCTGGACAATCCTTTGCAGGCTGTGGGGGCATTGGCCACAACAGTGCCATGCCTCCACAACTTGCTTCTGAGCAAGCTGTCCCAATATGTTTCTTACGCTGTGTGCAATCATCATAAAAAGGGGACAAGACTTTCTATAGATACATTAGTGAAAGGAGAAAGTCCAGAAGGGGTATTGCTAAGATCAAAGGGGATAAGGGGGAGTGTGTGAAGGAGGACCAAGGAAAAGCATTTATCCTAAATAGATACTTCTGCTCAGTATTTACAGGACCCACAGCTCAGCATCATGGACACAGGGGGGAGGGAGGTGTGCACTATCCCCTTCACTAAAGAAAGGGTCCTACAAGAGCTCGCTAAGCTCAGGGTGGACAAGGCAATGGGACCCGATGGCATACATCCCCGGGTATTAAAGGAGCTAAGGGTGGAACTAGTAGAGTCATCAGCAGATCTGTTTAGTGAGCCTCTGAGCACAGGAGAGGTCCCAGAAGACTGGAGAAGGGCTCATGTGATCCCGCTCCACAAGAGTGGTAGCAGGGAGGAGGCAGGGAACTACAGACCAGTCAGCCTTACCTCAGTAGAGGGCAAGATTATGGAGGCACTCCTTAAGGAAAGGATAGTGCAACACCTGGAACCCCTAGGAGCACAGGATCCAAGACAGCATGGGTTTACAACAAGAAGGTCCTGTCAAACTATTCTCAGATTTCTCTGACTGGGTAACCAGAGTGGTGGACCAAGGGGGTGCTGTTGATGTTGCCTACCTTGACTTCAGCAAAGCTTTTGATACTGTTCCACATAGCAGATTGGTTAATCAGTTGGGTAGGCCAGAAGTTGGTCAACTGGGTGGCAAACTGGTTGGCAGGCAAAACACAGAGAGTGGTGATAAACAGTATGCAGTCAGAAGAGATGCAAGTCACAAGTAGGGTACTTCAGGGAGCAGTCCTGGGACCAGTTCTCTTCAATATCTTCATCAGTGACATTGCAGATGGACTGGAGGGTAAGGTTTGTCTGTTTGCAGATGACTCCAAGATCTGCAACAGAGTAGATGATCCACATGGTGTGGGCAGAATGAAAAGAGATCTGGACAAACTGGCAAAATGGTCGGAAGAATGGTAACTGGAGTTTAATGCAAAGAAGTGCAAGATCATGCAAATGGGGAAGAGAAACCCTGAAGCCACCTATAGGTTGTGAGGGGAGTTGCTGGCAATCACAAGGGAAGAAAGAGGCTTGGGCATCATCATCACAGATGATCTGAAATCATCCAAGCAGACCACTAAAGCAGTAGGTAAGGCTAGAGGGATGTTGGGGTGTATTAGTAGGGGTATCGCAAGTCGTAAGAGGGAGGTAATAATCCCTCTTTACAAGACACTGGTTAGGCCCCATCTGGAGTACTGCATGCAGTACAGCAGGCCGCACCTGCACAAGGACATTAACAAAATGGAGGCAGTCCAGAGAAGGGCAACCAAAATGGTGCAGGGACTGCATCAGAAAACATATGAGGACAGATTAGCAGAGCTCAATATGTATATCGTAGAGCAAAGGAGGGAGAGGGGTGATATGATCGAAACATTCAAACATCTTAAGGGAATTAACAAGGTGAAAGAGTTTAACATGTTTCCATGTAAGAAAAATAGCAGGACAAGAGGACACAGCATGAGATTAGAGGGAGGCTGATTAAGGGGTAATGTGAGGAAGTTCTTTTTCACAGAAAGGGTGTTTGATGCATGGAATGGCCTACCTCAGGAAGTGGTGGATATGAATACAGTGCAGGGCTTCAAACAGGCATTGGATAGGCAGAATGGAGCAATACAGAGGTGTATGAATAGATAAACCATTGACAGAGTAAAGGCCTATGGCACATTCATAAGGCAGAAAAAAATGGGCAGACTGAATGGGCCTTGAGGTCCTTATCTGCCATCAAATTCTATGTTTCTATGTTACATGAAACAAGTCAAGCCTTACTACAAAAAAAAAAAACACTAGAGTTGGCAACAGTCAAGACTGTAATGTTCTGTGGGGTTTCTTTTGTGTTTGCTTTTGGAGGCAATGCAGAGAACGAGTTGAGGGTAGAGATCATTCTGGTTTAAGAGTTATGGTTGTAGGGGGTGAAACTGAATGTGGGAAGGCTGTAAATGAAAATGAGTGGGGATGGTGAAGACATGGGAAATTTCAGACCAGTCATTCTAACCTCAATTATAGGCAAGCTGCTGGAAACCATTATTAAGGGACAAATTGTGGAATTCTTGAAAGCAAATGGGTCACAGGACAGAAGGCTACACAAGTTTATAGTATGTGATCAGCGTCTGTTGTTCATTGAAATCGTAGACTGATAAAACTGTGTTGTACCATTGTTCTGATGTCAGTTAGTTGTTGTACCATCGATGTGACATCAGATTGATGGTACAACAGCAAACTGACAGCAGAAGTGAATGCCAATAGAATTTCTGTCTCATTCAAAAAGTGATCACTATTTGTGAACTACCACACAAGCTGTCAAAATGACACAGCTGACAGAAACTACAAGTTTAGTAAGTACATTTAAATTATCCGCTATCGTTTCCTTTTTTTAACTGAATAAACTTTATTAACCATTTACAAACACACAAACAGGAGAGTACACAGCACAAGGCATCCAAACAACTGGTGACAAGCATCAAACACAAGGTTCCAGCATGCAGAGGAGGCAGAGCATATCATACTATCTATAACCAGCTCGCTATCATTTCCTGACAGACGCTGATTATATACTACAAAAAATAATAGATATGAGATGATCTACAGCAAGGTTCAGTAGTCAGTGACCTAATAAAGATCTCTTGAGCTGCGTTGTTGATGTCTCTATTAGGTCACCAAGTACCTTGATAGAAACAGAGCCTTGTTGTAGATCGTCTCCCATCTACTATTCTATTTGTATTCTATGAAAGATCTTGCCAAACTAACCTTACTGACTTCTTTAATTGGGTCAGAAAGGCAGTGAACAGGGGCCAAGCAATGGATGTGTTGTACCTCAACATTAGCAAGGCCTTAAATTCCATTCCACACAGAAGGCAAGCAAACAAGCTGCATGACCTGGAGTAACAGGACTAATTGACCAGATGGGTAGGGAACTGATGGATAGGATGTAAAGGGTGGTCATCAGGGGAGCACACTCAAAGTTTGTGAATATTGTAGGTACTTTTACACACATTTTGTACTAGGAACCTATGGTGTCAACATCTGGCCCACTGTTGTATTATCAAGGGTCACAAGTTACGATTCTATTCACAGCACAGTCTAATAAATTCTATACAACTCTGTAAGTGTTGATGATTGATGTATAGAGGTTCTACTGTTTCAAAAAAAAAAAAGTTTCATTTCCAAGTTCAGGTTGTTGACTAGAGCCACTTATATTAACAGAAGAGTCAGTTTAGGTGTATCTATAAAGTGAATGCATTAAGATCAAGTATCCTCTTGAAACATGATGTATGTTTGTTTTTTTTATTTAGTATACTTCCCCCTCCCCAGACAGTGTGCCATCAGTCTGATCCTCGCACCCAGCCCCCTCACCTGCCTTCTCTGGGACTTACCTCCATCTCCTCATGGACACCCTGGCTTACCCCCCCCGGGCAGGACCATCAGAAGGAGGAGAGCTAGACCCTGACAAGACTAGCTATTGCTCCTTGTGGAGATGAGTGCCACAATCAGCGATGAGGATCCTGCGGTGCATGGCAGATGTCCTCCTGATGCGTCTGTAAATGTTTGTTTCTCATCTCTATAGTCCTGCCCCTGCCCTATGGGATACCGAGAGCTCCATAACATGAGAGCACATCCCTGCCTGCATCTAACATCCTCTGTATCCACCCCACCTTCCGCAGCTCTGCACGCACTTCTACCTGTGATTTCCCAGTTGGCAGTAGCAGAGCCGGAGACCATCAACCCTCCCTCCCTCCTCCCTGAGATGGTTAGCATCTTCTGGGACACTCATCTCACCTCTCCTCTGCTGGCCTTCCGACGACTCAGGCTCATTCCCCAACTTGGGTCATCAGCATCACAGGTGGTAGCACTACCGCTGCACCGGCAGGCCAGTCTGTAAAAAGACTTTTCTTAAGAAAAGCTATGCATGGTTTAAATGATATGATGGCAATACTATGTCAGATGACATGGCATAAATGTGCCACTTCTTGCCAAAGACCCCACTCCCTGATGAAACACATTCAGTGGAGCACTGGGACATTGGTCTTTGTATTGCCTTAATAGAAGTTACATTAAGCCTTAAAACTGCACCAGATTTCTGGTTTTTTGAGTGTTAATTACCAGAGAGGTTGCACTGGGTGTTTCAGTGTGTGCATTCCATTTTTATTGTACCCTGGCTAAGACCGCATCTGGAAAACTGCTTGCAAATTGTGAGTTCACACTTCAAGGAAGATGGTCACAGTAGAGAGACCATTAAAAGGAGAACCACTAAGATAATGCAGGGTCAGCAAGGAAGAGTGCATGGGGAAAGGTTGACAGACCTTAGCATGTATAGACTGGAATATAGGTGATAATCTTGAATACAAAAACACTGCAGCATACAATGCTGCAAACAAAACATAAAAATGTAAAAATGGTCAGTCAGAAACATCAACCATTACAAATGCCGAAATAACTTTTTGCCAAAGCTCCCCCCCAATATAACTTTAATGAACTCTGAGGGGGTGCGAACCTCGGGAATGGTGAGAAACTCCGAAGGGGGGGAAATGTCTTTATATAAAAACAATGGTCCAATACTGGGAGACAAGGAACCAAACAACTTAATTAATAGAAAAAGAATGAACTCCACTGCTCAGAAAAATCTTGTCAGCAAAGCAACTGCTTTATTTTACATTCATTTTCACACTTGGTCACAAAACATTTTCTCAATTGTCCTTTCATTTCATATTTTCAGCTCTCAGCCACTCTGAGATGTTCAGTTTCATTGCATTATCCCTGTTTCAATAATTACTTCACTCTTCATTTCTGCCCTTTATGTCTTAGTGGTTCATTTCATTTCATCATACGTCGGGCAGCATACATACAGAGTTCGTGGTGTCTTCCATGGAGCAGGGAGCAAATGAGAAATTTTTTTGAGGCAAAAGCCAGAAAACTCATAAGAAAAGACATGAATAAATTCAATATAAAAATAGTCAACACTGTGTGGGCCTGAGAAAGTGGTGGCAGCCACAAAACTGTTGCCCTTGTAACCAAGTGTGAAAATGAATGCAAAATAAAGCAGTTGCTTTGCTGACAAGATTTTTCTGAGCAGTGGAGTTCATCCTTTTTCTGTTATTTAAGTTGTATGGACTGCCTTACTTTAAGGATGACCCAAAAAGCATAAGAACGTAGATTGAAAACTGAGAGGTTAGTAAATTACTGGTTGAGAGTGTTTAGAATGACTCAGGAAAGGCTCCCTTAGGTCTGTTTGGAGGAAGGTATAACATATCTCCATTCACAAATAATTGTCCCCTGTACGAAAGTAGTAGAAGAAATAATTAAACCACTTGGTTTGTTGTCAACAATTACAGACTGTCTAAGACTCCCTTCAGCCCAAATAAGAGAACAAGTTAATTCTAGGATAAAGAATGTATTTATGCAAAAAGATCTGGAGATTAGTAGATTGTCTAAAGCCTGTCCGTGGCTGGCTAAAAATAAACAATCCCACAAATTAGAACTATATTTGGAGATTTTACAAAACCCAAAACATAGGAAAGCTGTTAATAGATTTCGCTTTGAATGTTTCTCAACTAATGTTAGGAAGGGGAGATTTGAGAAAAGAAAAAACGAAGATCTTTACTGTAAATGTGGGTGAAGTCAGGATAATTTACTACATGTGGTTATGCTCTGTCCTCTTTATGAAAAAATAAAGTTTTCCCTTCTGGGTAGTTTAATTCAACATCTCACCTATCAAATGGATAACATATTGACATATCTGTTAAAAGCACAGGAAGAAGGGGTACTTGTCCCTGTGGCCTCCCTCTTAAGATATAGAGAACTTAAAGGTTTCCATTTGAAACCTTGATTTAGGCAATAGAATTGTGGGATTTCTTACATATAAACAAACTGTCTTGAACTATGGTGCATATTAATGTATTATTTTATGGAAATAAGGCCAGAATAGGAATGACTGATATGGTAAAGGACAGAATTTGTTTGGTTAGAGGAGGTGCTGCAACTAACATGTGATGAAATGACTTTAGGTGATATTTGGGTATTGTAGAAGTTATTTTATATTGACCTAAAGTAGTTTTTAATTGTATGTCTATTTGATATGTATATTTATTATGCGTTTTTTATATTGCTATTCATGTTTGAATTTGTAATGGCATGATATGCCGAACAATAAACTTGATGATGATGATGATGATGACTGAAAACTGTGGCAACCTAAACCCCCTGTTGTTACTGAAGACAAGGTACCAAACCCTGGTTCCTAGGTCTCTTCCACTCCAGGTGATAGCAACTTAGCCACTCCACCATGGGAGTGACTAAACAAGGGATCACACTGACAACTCCTTCATACCGTCCCATCTCTACATACAGCAACAGAGGTAACAATATTTATGCAATGTTTTTCTGTCACTGGTGCTATAACTACTATTTACATTTTCACCGCAGTATTATTGTGGTGATATTACTCCCACAATATATGAAGGTGATACAGCATACTGTAGGCTAGGGAAAAAGTGGGATATGGCTGAAGCATGCAAGTTTGTGTGAAGAATCAACTGGGTGAATTGTAAAGATGTGTTCATCAGGAATGAGGGCACAGTGACTATAGGACACAGGTGGACACTAGTGTGGGGGAAGGGGATTCAAGAGGAAGGTAAGGAAGTTATTTTTCATAGTGCAAGCAGGGATGGATGAATGAAATAGACTGCCCAGACAGGTGGTTGAATCCAAGACACTGACAAACTGTAAACTTGGGTGGGACAGATATCAGGGAATAGTGGGATGCACATGCTGAAGAGGAAAGGGGATAGCTGGGAAAGGGTGTGACAATCTGCCACTAAGGCTGTCAGATCTCTAAATATTGCCCATCATAGACAAGGCATCAAGCTACGAAGGGAAATGAGCAGAATTAATGTACCTTTGGGTCTTTTCCTGCTGACACAGTCTAAGGTATGTTTGTAGATATGTGTGTATGTGGTTTGTGGGTCATAGCCCATGTGTAAGATGGTGGTATGAGGGGTTAACACTATACCAGTCCTCTGAAATGATCCCTGCCTGCTGTGTAGTCCAGAATGATATCACCTAGGGGTCCTGTCAGAACCCTTTAGATCTCCACCATTACCCACAGGTGGATACCATATGGACCCTGGCATTTTTATGACCTACATACTCAAGATACAGTACTTTACTTACCAATTAATTCTGCCATTATGAACCCTTTCTCCTGCATAACCTGCTAATTTCCTACCATTTCCACCCACTGGTGGTTATGCCCCTGACTTCCTTGTGGAATACTGACAAAGTAGATATTTAGTGCCTATGTCAACCCTTGTTATCCTCAAGTGTTGGAGGGCAGTATAGCATAGTGATTAAGGGCACTGAGATGCAATTCTGACAACCTGGGTTTGAATTCCATCACCCCCACTTGCATACTATGTGTCCTTGCGCAAGTCACTTAACTTCCTTGTTCTCCCAGGCTGCACCTGGAAACAAGCTTTGGCTTAGTGTTCCTTTCCTGGTTAAAAAATGTTCCCCTTCCCTTGTCTCCATAGGCATTGGCAGGCATACTTAGTGTACTTTGCTAGGTATGGTAAAATCTGGAAAATCCAGGGGCAACATGAGCCTCAGCCAGGGTGACAAACACAAACAGAGCCAGACTAAAATAATAAAGCTGTCTTTTCTATTCTTCCTCAGAGAAAGCCAAGACCGCCCCATAGCTAGGTGTGCTATACTGAAAACCAAACAATCAAATCAAGTACTGAAGCACCTCCCATCACTAAATCAGTAATACCAAACACCAAGTTATATGAAGCAAATATGAGTTTTATTCAGCAAGTGTGCATATGGCCTCTTACTAGAATGAGTAAGACACCGGCAGGACCCCACAAATTCTGACCAGTTTTGCCTACAGTGTCATCAGGGAGTACTCACCCCACAAAACCACCCTCATTATAAATGCTACACTAAAAGTGATATACACCATAAAACATCCTGTTTATACATGCATATAGTGTAAAAAAAAACACCAAAGTGCAATAAATGTATTTGAAAAAAGTAGAAAGGATTTGAGAGCACTTGGCCCATACTGTATGTAACATATAGAATAATACATGGGGTTGTGTGCTTAATGAGAATTTTATACACACCCGAAGTGTTGGATGCTATGTGAACCTCAAGAGCGAAGATCGAGGGGTTTATTTAAGCTTCCAACCCTTAGGGTGTGTATTAAATTTGAGTTTTAATGAAAACACTGTTTTGCATTGTTATACCAACTTGACCTTGACAAATAAACTCTAATGTGAAGCAAGAAGTGTAGCACAGAGACAGGTTCAACAAAACTCCAGAGATGACCCAGGACATGCAGACTCAGTTTTGTAGTGAACTTTGTGGAAGAACGAAGATAGAATGAGTGGAAGGTCTTGCATCCCTGAATTATTGCAAAATACTTATGAAACTGCATCCTTTGAATTTCACACTCAAGCATCTACAGAGGAACCTGATCTTTTTTGCAGAAATAGACTTCATTTGTTCAAAACATTGTGACCTTTTCCTGAGTTCAGCTGCTGTTTAGCAACACTGATAGAAAATAAGTTTCTCTTTGCTTGAGTATTAAAAATTAACTGCTGGTCGGGAGTTAAATCTGCAAATGTTTTCTTCATTTTTGACTTACAGATGAAATACAGTAATATATTACTCATCTGTTTGATGAACTGCAAACAATTTTATTATATGGATCTTAACCTTTCTGTTCTTTTCTGCCTTTTACTTTAAACTGGAGAAATTGGTACAAATTAAGCCCCCCACCCACTCATTTTCAAAGGAGCTGGGCAGCTCACCCTGGCACAAAATGAAGATGAACCACCCATCACAAACAATGCTCTAAAATGCAATTTTCAAAGGAAGGGAGATAGGCCACCCAAATCCAAATGGGCCATGGCCCAAACATAATATATGTGGCACAAGTAGAGGGGGCATTTCAATAACTGTGTGCACATGGGAATATTCAGAAGAGATGGGCCACCCAAGTGCAAGACATGTGAGGTGCAAAAATAGGCCAAATAAAGCATGTCTAAATTGTCTGGCCATCCACAAGCAGGCTGTGGAAGTGCAGACAGGTGCACAGCAGCCTGCCAGCCCCGGTAGTATAGTGGTCCCCCCACCCATCCCCGACCATACAGTAGGACATGCAGTCCCCCTGCCAGCCATGGTAGCCTAGTGGAACCCCCCCCAGCCTGATAGCTGATGTATGATAATAAAACAATACCCATTTTACAATAGTGTAGTGTCAGCCCTCCCATCCCAATGCCTGTTCACAACTCATATCACCCAACCCCATGTCCCATAGTGTAGGGATCCCCCCCTCCCAGCAGGATCCCCGATCGCAATAAAATCCCACATCAAACAGGGATTCCATAGTGTAGAGTCCCCCATCCCAGCCATGGTCCCTGACTGCACATAAATGAAAGAAACCCCACTGTTCCATAGTGTATTGGCCCCCCATTGCCATTCCACTATCCCCTATCAATGCAAAAAAACAGAGTCAAATCAGGTTTCATATTGTAGTGTCCCCCAACTTTGGTAGGCAGGAACACTCTCCCCGCACTCCCTCAACCCTACTCATGCTGGTGACTGGCACAGCCTCTACACCCTGCCTCAGCCAGCCACCGACTGATCAGGACACAAATTCATGCTGTACATTGTACAAGCCCATTGGTTTTAGCCAATGACCTTGTACTATGTACAGTATGAGCTTGGGTACCAATCAGTCAGCAGCTGGCCCTGGCAGAATATGGAGGGTTGTGCCAGTCGCTGGCAGGGATCAGGTTGGGGGTGTGTGGGGATGGGGTTCCTGACTACCAGAGTGGGGAGGCCACTACACTGTGGAACCAGATTCAACTCTGTTTTATACAGTGGTTGGGGATCAGGGGAATGGGGACAGGGTGGGGGGACACTACACTATGGAACAGTGGGGTGCTTTCATTTATGTGCAATCATGAATCAAGGATGGGGGATGGGGTGGGGTCCACTTCACTATGTCACAGTGGGATTTCTTTCATTTATGTGCAATCAGGGACCGGGCTGGGAGGGGGGACCTTCACTGTGGAAACCCTGTTCGATGAGGGAATTTATTGCAATTGAGGATCCCACTGGGAGGGGTGGGGCCTACACTATGGGACATGGGAATAGGTGATAATTGTTGCAAATCAGGATTGGGATGGAAGGGGGGACACTACACTATGGAAATATGGGTATTGTTTTATTTATCATACATCAGGGATCAGACTGGGGGGTTCCACTAGACTACCAGGGCAGGCCAGAGTTTTGCCACATTGGCCATATGATCAGGGCTGGGTGGGGGTGTGCCCGGCACATCCAGATGGGTGCAGTCATCCTAATGAGTCCATGATGAGCATGCATGCATGAGGCCTGTTTGCACCATGCATGCCCAAGGAGCTCATTAGCATTTTTCAGCTGAATATCAATGGTGGGGGAAGAGCACATCCAGGTATGCACTGCTTATTCCCCCATCAGTTGTCTTTAGCACCAAATCCTGGATGTGCTGCCCAGACATGGCAGCTGACCACTTTGTGCCATGCATCCAGGGTCCCATATGCATGCAGTTTATGCAATCTGTGCCAATCGCACATTCTGGGTGAATATGGCTCTGAATATGCCACCCCAAGTACCTAAGTATTTAAATGCTGCCAATTACCTGTAGGTCATAACATAATTATAATGTTAAAGGAGTAGGATATTTCTGGAGGTGCGAACAAACAGTAGTAAAAACAATAAAGAGAGTCAGGATAAGATCATACTATTTGAAATGGGTGATAATAAGGAGAAAGTAGAAAAGCATCAATATAAGAAGTCTGAAGGAGAGGTTGCTAAGAAAATGAGTACAAAAAAACTGTTAATACAACAAGGGAACAGGGAAGGTGAGAAGAAAATCGAGAGACACAATACAAGATTAACCGTTCATAATTGATAATTTACAAAAAAATCTATAGTAAATAACTGTGATAATTTAGAAAATGGAACTGTGACATCTTCCCCAATTACAAATTAAAAAGGGAGTAAAACATAAGGAAAAGCAGATTGGCAAAAACCAATCACATTTCTAGGGCCAAAAAGCAAGAAAAGTAATACAGAAAGAGAAAAATATGATTATTCTTTGGAGAGATTCCCTCTAATCAGATTCAAAATTATGACTGGTGGACAGGGCTTTCTAAGCAAAAGCTTTTGAGAATCCCAGGAAGGGACTTCAAATTATAAACAAGGAAATGGAAATAACATATATTTCAAAAGGATAACGAGGGACTAGATTGTCAGGACTTTGATGATGGTTATTAAAAATTACCTAAACCACTGGGCAACTAGACTATTACAGGTTCTAGGGAATTAGCAGATAAAAGAAAAATTGAATCCAGGGAAGCTAAAATCTTGCCTGCAAGACCTGTCCTATATTCAGTTTTTTTTATAAAGATTTGGTTGAGGTTTTAAAGAATCCACACATGGCTAGTGTGACTCTACTTGAACAATTGATGATTTTGAAAAATTTGGTTTACATTTTAAGAGAAGGTATTGCTACTAATAGTGCACACCTTGAGGAACATTTGGAATATCAAAGAAAGAAAAAAGAAAGAGTCAGTGATAAATCTCATTTAGTGTTAACAGAATTAAGGAATAATAACACAGAAAAAGGAGGTAAGAAACTGGAGAAACCTGATTTGGGTGATTTTTTTTTTTTTTTGCACTTATAGAGATTCCAGTGTGGATAAAATTACTCCAAAGAGAAAGAGAAAATGGTAAAAGTAAAAGAGTAAGAAGAAAGCAGAAGGAACAGAAACGGCAAGAAATAAGACAGGAAATATTGCATGAGAAGAGGAGTACAAGTGACATCACTGAACCACCAAAAGAAGCAGGCCTAAAATAACAGTTCGAGAACTTGCCACTAAATGACAGGAATTGTTAACAGCATAAATTGATAATGATGGAGAATGAAACTGATATTTTACAGGGTGTTGAAGCTTTTGTGAGACGTTGAGAGGTACATTAAACTGAATATGAAAACCCAGAAGTTCTGAAAAAAATTTGATTTACATGATTTATACAAGAGTCTTGGGGTTAGATATTTTATATTATATCAAGGATGCTGTTAAATGATTATGTATCAGGGAAAGACAATTTATTGATCTTGCTTAACCATGCTTGGGATACTCATTATATTTGATGCAGTGATGGAAATTAAAACAAAACTGAATTTGTATCTTGAACATCCAGTACTGATATTTAAGAACCAAACATATTCTGATGGTAAGGGGTTACAAAGCTGAATTGATATAAGAGGTGGCAAAGTATCCAGACTTAAGAACATCTCAGCTTAAACAAAGGAAGAAAACAAATATAAATAAAAACGTCATTCTCTGCCTTTGATGTATCTCAAACAGGTTTTGAACAGGTTCCACCAAGATGCATAAAGTTGTCAAAATGCAGCTTGGCGATGGAAACAATGTCAAAAGTTGACGCCTGTCGAAATTGAATGTTTTTTATGTGAGGGACTTTGCCCCCCGCATCCCCTTCTGAAAGATAACAAACTCAAGGTTGGAATTCATTTGAAGGGAAGGGGGGGTGGACACTTTCATATTGGCAAATTTCACCATCGATGTCGAAATTTTGACATTGCAATGTGATATATTATGAACATAAGCTATTATGAAAAAATATAATATGTCATTTGTTGGAACATTTTCTGGAGCTTTCATTTACACAAGAAAATATATACGTCTATGGATTGTTCCCAGGCTCGGGTCAAGGAGGTGAAATAGAACAGATAGTCAAATATAAGATGTTAACATAGAAACATAGACTTTGACGGCAGATAAGGACCGCTTGGCCCACCGAGTCTGCCCATTTCCCTACCTAGAGGATAAGCTGCAGATCCTATTTAACCAAAAGCCTATTTCTTCCTACCCCCCACAAAAATTGTCTTATGTCTGTCCCATGTTAGCAGAGGATATGCTTAAAGTAGGAACTAAGTATGAAAATCTGGGTATTTTAAATGTAAATTCCGAGCAAACAGAAAAGTAGAAAGGATGATGTCAACCTCATAGCATAAGATATCTAAGGAGAACAGTATAAATGCAGTGTAGAGGTTAAAAATCAATTTGAACCACTTGCAGAAATGGAAAACTGACTTATGGGAGCTAATGACTTAAGGCTCATTACATAGTAAATGATTAGTAAATGATTATCTTGCATACAGCAATGTTAATGTAAAACAAATGAATAGTTAGTGGCTAATTTGTTAGTCCCCAATAATCAAAACAACTACCCCGCACGTGTCTCATCATAGCCAATTATGTCAAGCTCAACACTATACAAGGTGTCAATACAAAAAACTGGCAACATCACTGTCAACCCTTATAGAGCCAGGTATATATAATAGCATGATAGCATTCACTCTGAGGAAGCTTGGACTCCCCGAGTGAAACATAAGTCTGAGTCGGCTCAACCATAACAACACCTATGTGCCTCTGGTGGGTGTAGACCATTGCAGCTGGTCGCATTCATGTTTTTTGTAGACATGGAATAAATAATCAGACATTGTTTTACTAATGCCTTGTTTGAATGGTTTGTTGCTGTGGGTGCTAGGGATTTTTTGCTGTTCTTTGATTGCTTTTTCTTTCTAG
Source organism: Neoceratodus forsteri (assembly GCA_016271365.2). Classification (NCBI taxonomy): domain Eukaryota; kingdom Metazoa; phylum Chordata; order Ceratodontiformes; family Ceratodontidae; genus Neoceratodus; species Neoceratodus forsteri. The sequence continues at coordinate 48,723,506 of CM057450.1, read as the reverse complement.
CATGCCAACCGAGTCTTGGTGCTTGCCCGTTATTTGTTTTGTGTTTACTTGGATTTACTAGCAGCAAAGGTTTCCTGAGTGGGGAGTAATAGAAACATCTTACTTGGTATGGAATTGAGTGTGGCCTCACTCTTTTTCGTTAGTGTGCTTTATTTGACCAATGTACAAAAATGAGACTGTTTGGCCCATATTTTGGGGGTTATCCTCCCAGTTTGAAATAAGCTTTTATTTTTCCTGTGCTCTAGAAGGGTTATAGTGGGATGGCTATGGCAAAGGGTGGCAGCGGGAAGGGGCTGAGTAATGACTCAGTGATGCATAGTTTTCTAATTTGGATTTCAGCATCCACAGACAGAATGGATAATCCTATTTCAGCCTTGGGAAATAAGGCAAATGTTATGCCTGGCAAGCAGGAAGGGCAGATCATGCTTAAGGCCCTTGGAAAATAAGTGTTTTAAAGGGATGCAGAACACATTGGCATAAGGTCATGCTTGAAGCTTATTTGGAAGTAAAGCGTGTACCATGAGGCTTAAGAATTAAAAAAAAACTCCTATAGCACAGATGATGATGGGTTTATGGTTAAATGGCATGACCTCAGGGAGGGAGCAGCCCTTAAATCAATTAAACTGATCTTGGAGAAGGTGAGGCCTGTAAGAGATTAGATATATAATAACATAATGGATATAGTATTCAAGTTTAGACAGCAGTTCATCCCAGAAGAATTTTCAAAACTCCAAAAAAATGCTTCAAGAAAGTGTCACAATACAATGGCAATTAAAAAAAAGCTAAGCAGAAAAAGTTCACTCGAGATGCCAATGATTATACATACGATAGGGTATTTGAGTGGCATGACAAAAACAAGGGACAAACAAATACACCTAAGTCCATTCTGAAAACAAATTCTAATAGTGTGGATGTGCAGCAAAACAAAATGGTTATGGACTACATCACTGGTCCATCAGGTATGGAAAGTTCTCAGTCTGAGGCTTTTTTGAGGAAGAGCAGGAAATGCAGCCTCCGACCCTCCGATGGAGCGAATGTAAGACCAGCTTCCAACAGCCTTACCATCAAGAAAAAAGACAGGGGGACAGGAATGGAAATGACAGAAATAAAAAAAAAATTGAACTCACACTTCATTACATATGAGACTATTCGATCTTCACAGATGGAAGAATCTTCTGTGATTAATATTTCATCTTAAGTATTATCTCCTGCTGAACACAGTATATTGAGCAAAGGACTTTCTTTTTCGCTGACAGTGGACATAGATTTCTTCTCAATAACTGTTGATATTCACTGGTTTACTAGAAATGTAACCTTTAAATGGCTGCGTTCTAATACTAACATAGAAACATAGAATTTGGCGGCAGAAGGAGACCACTAGGTCCATCTAGTTTGCCCATTTGTTTTAGACCTATTTTGACCCTCTAGTTGCCTTTGTAGTCAGTACTCCCTTGTGTCTATCCCATACATTCATGAATCCCCCCACAGTGTGGATCCCCCACAACCTCTCCTCTTGGGGCAGGCTCTTCCAGGTGTCCACCACTCTTTCTGTGAAGAAAAAACTCCTTGGTGTTGGTATAGAACCTCCCTCCTTGCAGCCTGAGGTCATGTCCCCTGGTCCTGGAGTCCTTCTTGAAGTGAAAAATTCCTGTACCTGTACCTTGTTAATGTCTTTTATGTACTTGAATGTTTCAATCATGTTCCCTCTCTCTCTTCTCTGCTCTATGGAGTATATATTCAAGTTACCTAAGTCTTTCCTCATACAGTAGGACATGTGCTACAGACCCTGAATCATTTTTGTCACCTTTCTCTGCACTGTTTCCACCAGGTCAATGTCCTTCCTGAGATGAGGCCTCCAGAATTGGTCTCCATATTCCAGGTGAGGCCTGACCAGCTATCTATACAATTGTAGTACCACCTCTCTCCTCCTGCTCGTGATTCCCCTCCCAGTGCAGCCCAGCATTCTGTTGGCCTTCAATGTTGCCTTCTCACACTGCTTACTAACCTTCAAGTTGTCTGAGATTATGATTCTCAGATGTCATTCCTGGTTTGAGGTGGTCAATCTTTCGCCTCCTAGGTAATACCCCTTTCTTGGATTTTTCTTTCCTATGTGCATGACCCTGCACTTTTTGGCATTAAATGTCAACTGCCACACTCCAGACCATTCTTCTAGTTTCTTGAGGTCAGCTTCCATCTTGCTCACTCCTTCTGAGGTGTCCACCCAGTTACACATCTTTGTGTTGTCTATGAACAGACACACCTTCCCTTCCAGTCTGTCAGTGATGTCTGCTGTGAAGACATTGAAGAGCAGAGGCCCCAGCACTGAGTCCTGGGGCACCCTGCTGGTCACTGGAACATAAGAAGGAGTGGGGGATGGATTAAAATACTACTGTACAGGTTATTAGACCAAAATCAGTATATTGTAAAGTTTACAGTGCAGCAGTATCCACTTTTGTGAAAAGTTTGAGTATGACTTATAAGTTTTGTAGCATACATCTGCACCTGGTGAGCTGCATCATAATTACACTAGAATGGAGAGAGAAGCACTTAGAAATCTGGCTGAGGATACATCTATAGTAGTTAAACAATTTATGGGGGGGGCAGTTGTTATTACGAATACAAATGACTATGTGACAGAGATCAAAAGACAGTTGACAGATTCTAGACTGTAATGAAGCATCCATCTTTAAAGACCAAATAGATGCATGACTCAAAAGGAGTTTATTAGGAGCTACATTACTGACTGCACCTATAGGGCATTAACAGTTAAACATCCTATGATGTCCACCACTTATAATTTACTGAAAATATATAAGGATTTGAGACAGCCCTTGGCAGACCCATCATCTCTGGGAATGGGTGGGTCATGGAACCTTTGTCTGATTTTCTGGATCTACATTTACAACCTTTGTTCAGAGCATACCATCACACATTAGGGATTCTATGGAGGTTATTAACATACTAGAGAACCTGGACATGTAGATATTTTGTTTGCCATATTAGATGTTGATTAATCACTCTACTGTCATACCACATGACGATGGTATAGGAGCATTAGAATTCTATATAACGTACAGAGAGCATTTATAATGCATAGACTGGTATCCTTTTTTATCTTGTAATCCCATCATTCTGACATCAATGCTATAAACCTTGCTTGCCTATATCAGATTGGTGAGATTACAAGATAGAACTAAATTCAACAGACATCATTCTTTTTTTAGAATGTAGGTCACTTTAGCATCTGATCATTTTTAAATCTCACTCTAAAGTGGCAGTTTAAGCATGGTCGTAAAACTGTAAACACAAGAACAGCATTAGTAGTTAAAAATATCCACACCCCCCCCACAGGTATCTACCTCTGAGTGTCCTGCTATTTCCTTCGAAGATTGCTTCCCACAGCCTCTCAGGTCCACGTAGCTGATGTGACCCCAACCTCAAGGAGCACATGATCACAGTTGGCCCACAACATTTTGATTCAGGAGCAGCAACCCTTAAATGACTTTTTTTTTTTTAAATAAATGAGCAGTTTATCAGTTTACTATTTTCATGAACCATTTTAATAGTTTAATGGAAACTGAAGTTTCTCTGGTAGATTTTAGCCTGAATGTAGGTGTACTGTAGTATTCAGAAAAATGTTGAAATCATGAGTGCTGTGTCATTTCTGGCTAGTTAATATAAGAGCTGTAAAAATTTATCTATGTGCTTTTACTTGGGATAGTCTAACCCCATACACTACAAAAATAATGACTGGTTTCTCCGAATGACGCCAGGTCAATCACCTCTCGCGGTTGCCATGCCAACCACTAACCTCTTGAGCTAAGCTCCCAAGGTTTACAAGGTCAGCTTGGCAACCGCTTGATGTGATTACAATGCAGTTAACAGCAGAACCCCAGTCATTATCCTCTATTTTAATAAAGATGAGAAAGACTCACTGGTGAACTTGCCAGCTTGGTACCTGTTGGAGACAGAATGGCTTGTGTTCAATAGTAACATGTTGGAACAGGTATGGCAGACAAGTGAGGGGTATGGTTACAGGGACCACTAAATCCCCATCTATGCAAATGTGTTTGTCGGTAGGTGGGAATCAGAGTTTTTATATAGCAACACCATATACCCTTTCTTTTCTTGTTTGGATTTGTGGTGTAACTATATTGATGATATAGTCATCATGTGGAATGGTATGGTACATCAATTTAATGCATTTGTTTCTTGGTTAGAGAGTACTAGTGCATGCCTTAAGTTTAAGTCTCATATAGATCCTGATAGTATTTTGTTTTGGGATTTATAGGCATGGTACTGGTAATGTTTGTACTACTCCCTTCCAAAAATCCACTGATTATTATACAGTAGTCTGCTGAAATTTGACAGTTGTCATCCTCCCATGTAGCTTGGAATATACTGAAAGGTCAGTTGATCAGATCATTAAGAAACTGTACTGGGAGGGAGGGAGGAGTATGAAATGAAAAAGTCAGAGCAGATTGTACATTTCAAACAGCATGGGTATACCAATCATTATTCATTGTACTATAAGATCTGTGGAATAGGTGAATAGGACATCCACTTTGAGGCTGAGTCACCCTGGAGAATGAGATACCCAACCCATCTGACCTTTTGTCACTACATTCTCTATCTGGTCTCATCAGGTAAGAGAGATAATTAACCAGAATTGGTACATTCTTAACACTGAACATAGGTTAACAGAGCAGGTAGCTAGGGGTCCCTCTATTGTTTTTATGAGACCTGATACAGTCAGACCTGGTTAATCCGTAAGCATTTGTGTTTGCCAAATTTGTTACGTAATAAAAATCACCAAACAATGACCAGATGATGTTTTTTTTTTAAAGATTTATTACTGAAGAAAATTAATCAATTTAGAATACAGTACTTTGCAGGTAAGAATAAATAAAATCCATAGCATTAGACAGCTCTTCTTGATCTTAGGTACACATAAACAACAACTGAGTGTGTTAGCTTGTTTAGTGGAATCAGTTAAAAAACATTTTTTTTTAAATAAGCTGATTTAAAGAATAAAAAAAATCCACAGAGCAACCTTTAAAATTTTAAATACTACTTTCCACTAGATTTCTTTTTTTTTTTTTAAACAAGCTGATTTAAAGAATAAATAAAATTCACCGGCAACAGGGTCACGATGGCTACAGGAGATTGCCTTCCCCACACAGAAATCAAGCCTCAGAGCCTGAATTCGGATCCCCACCCACCAGCAACAAGGTTGTGATGGCTACAGGAGATTGCCCTCCCCACACAGCAATCAAGCCTCAGAGCCCGACTTCAGATTCCCACCCACCAGCAATGGGTTCATGATGGCTACAGGAGATTGCCTTCCCCACACAGAAATCAAGCCTTGGAGCATGAATTCGGATGCCCATCCGCCAGCAATAGGGTTGTGAGGGCTACAGGAGATTGGAATGAGGGTGACTGGGCTTCTCACACAGCTTGACCGCGGAAGCAGAAATGAGGGGTTGGGCAGTGTTTCATGTGGAATATGGAACGGGAACTGGGCTTTTCACGCAGATTGACCGGGTCGGCAGAAGTAGGAGAATACACTCGGGAAGTGTTTCATTCAGCCGCGGTAACATGCCAGAGGATTAGCGTGGATTAAGAACACTGCCAATTTACACTCCATTAAGACCTGTTAGCACCTCCACCTGTTCTCACTAGAAACGGATTAAGGAGGTCACAAACAAGGGGAATTAATCAGCCTGGTTAAAGAGAACATGCAAGCAGATTCAGAATCTCAGGTTTACATATTAAAGAGGTCATTAACCTGAGAAAAAATCTGTTTGCATTGTTTCTCATTCGGAATGTCAGACATACGGACTAACGAGGCATGGATTAAACAGGTCTGACTGTACTATTAGGGAATGGGATGTGTCTGGTTTGTTAAGATCACAAGAGGACAGAGTCTATTCTTGTCCCCCCCCTCCCCAATTGGGACATTTTGGTGCAGAAGATGCACATATGGTTCATATACCAAACAGTCCAAAAATGTCAGTACCCACAGTACTGGCTGGACAGTTACCCTCAATGGATTTTATAAATTGCAGTTACTGGTGAGGAAGAGAGCTCAAGGATGCTGGTGCTCCAGGTTAGTTTAGGTAATAATCACAGCAACAGGAGATCATGCACTCACCACTCATTTAGAGACCAAGAAAAAAACTCCATAGTATTGGCAGGATGCAGGACAATCTGGTACAGGCTTACATTTTACCCTGATAGGGCTTCTTCAGAGCTAAACTGTTTGTCACCCAGTGAGTTTAAGTAACATTCAACTTTTTCAAAAAATCAAGATCACCAATCGGTTTGCTCACACAGTCATACACTGATCAATATACTGGTTTCATTAACTAAGTTCATCACCATCAATCTGATTTCATTAGCTAATAATGCTTTATTTAGTTCACACTTATTTGATTCTGTATAATTAAACACATAGTTAAAGCAAAACATTTTTTATTTATTTTATTTTATTAAGTCTAGGATTACAAATACCTTTGAGCCAAGGCTCTTTTACAAAGGTTCCATGTCAGAGAAATACAAATTATGGGGAACATCAAGACAGATATTACAGCAATGTGGACATTGCAAACAGATTACAGATTAATACAATTCAAGGGTAGCATTGTAAGCAAGGCAGCCAGCAGCATTTGTCAGAGAAAACAGACAAGAGATAAGAAGTGCCAGAGTCATAGGGAGAGGTAAGAGGGGAAGGGGGGGAAGAAGGAATGTAGGTAGGGTGGGGAGAAGGTGAAAAGTACAGCACTGGGGTACAAAGATGTGAGGGTAGAATCCCATGAGGAGGGGAGGGGGGACCACTAGAGCAGACAGGGAAGTTTAGCAGGATTTAACAGTGATTACATAAGTGACATTAATGTTTCACCCATCACCTTTAAACAACACTTGTGCATGAGTTTAATTGGAGCAAATATTATCCAAAAGGTAGGTCTTTTTAAGACTCCAGTGGTGTAGGACCCTTGGAAAACCTGTAATGATGAAAACAGCAGGATATTAAGGAAACAGTGGAAGCTGTTTTGCAACATCATGTATGCTTGCTTCTGTTTGAGGCTGAGAAACGTGTTATACTGCAGAGAACAAATTAGAATGCATCTGAGGAACTGGGAACCTGGTAAGACATAATATTGTTGGGGACTTGTTAGGAAGGTAAGCTACTCTTTCTACAGAAAGTTTCATTTTTTCTTATTGGCATTAAGAAGAGAATTGCAGGATTCCATTAAAGTGTAGTAATTTTATAACCAGAGGGAGTGAAATACAACTGAAGTTGCTTGATTACTGTGCTTGAGACCTAGGATTTGGAAGGATATTTATGCAACATTTTAGAAGTGTCCTGCTGGCTGAGGAGTGAGTTTTTATCCCTGGTTTCAGAGAAGGGTTTGCGTATTAGAATCAGATATAGAAAAGTGTCTACATTGACAGGCCTGCTTACATCACAGGTGTCACTAGTCAAGTTGATTCTGGGTGGGGCTTTTATCACTGAGCTGTCTTAGGCAAACTACACAGTGAGAAGCCAGTCAGAAAAGACTTGCCTGCTTCTGTTTGAGGCTGAGAAACTTGCTATACTGCAGAGAACAAACTAGAATGCATTTGAGGAACTGGGAACCTGGTAAGACATAATATTGTTGGGGACTTGTTAGGAAGGTAAGCTACGCTTTCTACAGAAAGTTTAATTTTTTTTATTGGCATTTAGAAGAGAATTGCAGGATTCCATTAAAGTGTAGTAATTTTATAACCAGAGGGAGTGAAATACAACTGAAGTTTTTTGATTCCTGTGCTTGAGACCTAGGATTTGGAAGGATATTTGTGCAACATTTTAAAAGTGTCCTGCTGGCTGAGGAGTGAGTTCCTTTTTATCCCTGGACTCAGTAGAGTGGTTTGTGTAGGAGCAGTGGTCTAGTAAATTGTGGTGTTGGTTGAATTACTATAAAGGGCAGTACTCACTAGGGTGGTGGAGCAGTGGTGTATTTGATTGTTTCTAATAGTCACCAGTGGTTGTGGCTCACCCACTCCACCCTTCCCTCACTCTGCCCACCCCAGGCGTGGCATTTCCTTTATAGCCAAGGTTCTGGCATCACTTCCTCAACAGGTCTTGGGGCAGAACTGTCACATTCTTAATAACCCAGCACAGTGCTTAAAGGGTAAGTACACACCAAAAAAAATATACTGTATATATATTTTATATATTACTCATTGTATATTATAAGGGAGAGGGACATGTGGGGAGTGGTGCAATACACTTGCTGTGGGGCAGCAGTTTTCCAGGAGACATTCTGGAACCTGCGTTGCTGCCCTATTTGCAGGCAACTGTCAGCTCTGAGGGAGGAGATTTCCCACCTCCAGGCTGAACTGGCAAGCACTAAGGAGGCCTCCCCCACCCAAACAGCACCAGTTCCACAACCACTGCCTTAGAGGTTGCCAAGTGTGAAGAGCAGTTGGACCACATTGGGTTCTGGGAGGGTTAGGGTGGTGGAACAGAGGCATAGCTCTCTAGTTGTACCTCTACAGAGATTATATGTCAGTCTAGCAAATCAAGGTTCCTCTATGATGACACCCTCAGTGGAGACCAAGAAGAATGCTGGGGACATCCACAAGGGAGACCCACAAAAGGGTGGCAAGGGACACCACAGGGGAAGGAAACAGCTTCTGATAGGGAACTCAGTTGTTAGGGGTGTAGACCTGGGGAAGGGAGAGGAGAGGGAAATAAGATGCCTGCCTGGTGCCATGGCTTGGAGGGACAAGAATCAAATCCTCAGGTGTACAGAAGCAGCATCACAGGAGAGGGAACTTGATATCATTGTCCACCTTGGGACAAATGACCTAGCTAGGCATGAGATCAGTGCCATGCAGGATGAATTTGTGGAGTTGGGGAGGGGCCTCAGACAGGTAGCAAGCATGGTAACCTTCTCAGAGGTGCTGTCAGTCTATGGCAGGGGTGAGGCTAGGATACTGCACACCATGCAGTTTAATGAATGGTTGCAACAGTTAACTGGTGCAGAGTACAGGGCGTTGGCTTCATTGGGGACTGGGGGTCCACCTGGAGAGATGAAGGTCTATACTGGCACGATGGTCTGCATCTGTCCAGGAAGGGAACCAAGCTCCTAGGTGACAGGTTTAAATGCTTCCTTGGCAAGCTTTTAAACTAGCCAAGGGAGGAGGTGCTGATAGGAAGCAGGAAAGTTCAAGCTTCCCCCCACAAAACATTGCAGGTAGTAGGGTAAACACTGAGGTACAGAGCTTGACAGAGGGCAGGACAGGGGTAAATGGAAAAATAGACAAGGACAATAAGAGCAGGGATGGGGTAAAAAAGGATAAAGCCAACATTAAATGGAGGACAATGAGTACCAATGCCTGTAGTCTGGGAAACAAGCTTCCTGAGCTAGTAGCCCTGATGGAAGAGGAACACTTGGATATTGTGGCAGTCACAGAAACGTGGTACATGGAGAACCATGACTGGGATGTCAACATACCAGGGTACACAATCTACAGAAGTGACAGGGAGGGTAAAAGAGGAGGTGGAGTAGCTCTCTACATAAGGGAAGGGATCAAAGCTACAGAACTAAAAAGTAAAGGGGGAGGACAAGAGGCACTCTGGGTCACCTTGGATACAGGGAATGGTATCACAATCTAAACAGGGGTTGTATACAGACCCCTGTCTCAAGGGGAGGAAATAGACAAGAAAATGATAGAGGACATTCTCAAAATGGCTGAAAAATGGGAGATACTGTTGATGGGGGACCTGAATATGCCAGATGTTAACTGGATGACATGGACTGCAGCCACATCCAAGTGCAGGGTCATTCTCGATGCCCTACAGGGGGCATGCCTTAGACAGCTAGTGGTGGAACCCACTCGGGAGGGAGCAATATTAGACCTGGTACTCTCAAATGGAGAGAGGATCACAAATTTAGAAGTCAGTAGACATCTGGGAAAAAGTGACCACTGCACAGTGTGCTTCACAATAAACACAACCATGGAGACAAGCCATACAAAGACAAGGATACTGGACTTTAGAAGGGCTGACTTTGGCATAATGGGTGAATACCTGAGGAATGCATTAGAAAATGGCCAGAAAGGAGGGGTGGAAGAACAATGGAGAAAAATCAAAACTGCCATCATGGAGGCAACACGCCTTTGTGTGAAACAAATAAAGAAAACAAAGTGGAATAAGAAACCACTATGGTTCTCAAAAGAGGTGTTAAAAGGTTAGGGAGAAAAAGGCTGCATTCAAAAAGTATAAGGAATCACAGAAGGAGCATGACAGGGAACTGTATCAATTAAAGCAGAAAGAATTGGGGAAGGCAGTCAGGAAAGCAAAGGCCCAAACCGAGGAAAAGGTAGCCAACTCAGTTAAGAAGGGGGATAAAACCTTTTATAGGTACATTAGGGAGCATAGAAAGGTTAAGAGAGGGATAGTGAAGATTAATAAAGGAGAGGGGAGGCGGGCAGAGGGAGACAGTGAAAAGGCTGAGATACTGAATGAATACTTTTGCTCAGTATTCACAAAAGAAGAAGAGGAAGAGTTACCTAAACCAAACAATAGAAGCACTCTGAGTAGTGGGGTTGACACCAGTCCATTTACAGAAGAAAGAGTCCTGAAAGAACTCCTAAAACTCAAGGTGGACAAAGCAATGGGGCCTGACGGTATTCACCCTAGAATCCTAAAAGAATTAAAGAAGGACCTAGTGACACCACTGACCACACTTTTTAACAAATCATGGGAGGATGGGGTAGTACCTGAGGACTGGAGGAGGGCAGATGTGATTCCCCTTCAAAAAAGTGGGAGCAAGGCAGAAGCAGAAAGCTACAGACCTGTTAGTTTGACCTCAGTGGTGGGGAAAATGATGGAATCACTTCTGAAAGAAAGAATTGTTGAGTACCTAGAGGCCAGTGGGGCACAGGACCCAAAGCAGCATGGATTCACAGCAGGAAGGTCATGTCAGATGTATCTAATCGATTTCTTTGACTGGGTGACCAAAGAAATAGACCTGGAAGGGGCTGTGGATATGTCCTACCTAGACTTTAGCAAGGCATTTGACACAGTCCCGCACAACAGATTAATAATCAAGTTAGCCAGCCTGGGAGTGGGTCCCAGCGTGGTAGTCTGGGTAGCAAACTGGCTGCACAACAGGACACAGAAGGTAGTAGTGAATGGAACACATTCTGAAGAAAGGGGGGGGTTACTAGTGGAGTGCCTCAGGGCTCAGTACTGAGTCCAGTCCTCTTTAACGTCTTTATAGGTGACATTGCAGAGGGTCTGGAAGGAAAGGTATGGCTCTTTGCAGATGACACAAAGATCTGTAACAGAGTTGATACACAAGGTGGGTAGAAAGGATGAGAAGGGACTTGGCAAGGTTGGAGGAATGATCAAACATATATGGCAACTTAGATTCAGTGCAAAGAAGTGCAAAGTAATGCACCTGTGAAATAAAAATCCAGGAGAAGAGTACATAATACCAGGGGAGGTACTAACAAGAACAATAATGGAAAGGGACTAGGGGGTAGTCATATCAGATGACCTAAAGGTGGGTAAGCAATGTGAGAAGTCGGTAAGGAGATCCAGGGGGATACTGGGATGCATAGGAAGGGGCATCACAAGTAGAAAAAGGGAAGTGGTTATCCCTCTATACAGACAGTTGGTGAGACCCCATCTGGAGTACTGTGTACAGTTTTGGAGCCCTCATCTTCGCAAGGACATAGACAGGATGGAAGCAGTCCAGAGAAGGGCAACTAAAATGGTGCAGGGTCTACATCAGAAACCATATGAAGAGAGACTGAGAGAGCTTAATATGTATACCCTTGATGAAAGGAGGGACGGGGGGACATGATAGAAACTTTTAAGTACCTCAAGGGAATCAACACAGTCCAGGAGGGTAGCATCATTCAGAAAAAGAGATGTGTAAAAACAAGGGGGCACAATTTAAAGATTGGGGAGGGACAGCTCAGGGGTAATGTGAGGAAATTTTTTTTTCACGGAGAGAGTGGTGGACACATGGAACTGCCTTCCTGGAGAGGTTGTGGGGTCTAAAACAGTGGGGGAATTCAAACATGCATGGGACAGACATAAGGCAATTATAGTGGGGGGTTGCAGGAAGTAGGCTGTTGGTTAACTAGAATCTGCAGCTTATCCAATAGGTAGGGAAATGAGCAGACTGGGTGGGCCAAGTAATCCTTCTCTGCTGTCAAAGTCTATGTTTCTATGTTTGCATAATACAGTTGAACACAATCATAGGCTGTCGCAATTAGTACTATAGTGCTTCATACTCTTTGTTCATATTCATATATATATATATATATATATATATATATACAGACAAGCACATACTTAAGGTTTGACACTTATTCAAAAATGTATAGCATTTTGTATTAGATAATATTATTGATGGGGGTAATGCTCAAACCCTTGGGGCGTGGGGGCAAGGGAAAATGGGGAGGGCGAAAAGGTAAAAAGGTAGCCTACAGACATACTAAAGACAAGGGGAAAGGGGGGGGAAGGGATATTATGCAAAGCATCTCATAGTGCCATTATTTTTAACTAAGTCATCTCATTATCCTCTTCTTGAGGAATGGTAACAGTTTGAATTTGTTATTCGGTCCTGGATATCTAAGTGTAGCTAGTTAAAAAAAATCCATTTCTGTTCTTTACAACTGAATGTGTTTTCAAGGTCTCCACCTCTCACACTCTTTTCAATGCTTTCTAGGCCTAATACTGTAACTTTGTGTACGGTGCTAGAATGTTTATATAGTGTATGTGGGCAGCCATGGCATACTCCATGTTTTTGTTTTCAATTGCTAATATGTTTTCATTTATCCTGAACTGCAGTTTTCTCTTGGTACATCCAATGTAGTATGCACTACATATGCATTTAAGCATGTACACCACCCCTTCTGTGTGGCAGTTAATAGCACCCTTGATGCTTTCTGTCTTGCCACTCCTTGGATTTGTGAAAGTGTCTGTCCTTTCCGTATATTGGCAGGTTTTACAGAAACCACAGGGTTTATTCCCCCATTTCTGCTGGTGCATGATTTTAGGGCTCGATTGGTAGATATGTGTGAGCTGGTCCTGAAATTTCTCCCTCTTCTGTAGGAAATTCTCAGAGGTTTTTGGATGATTCTGTTAAATGCTCATACTGATCTAAACGTCTGTAAGTTGTTTTTAGCTATTCTAATAATGTCCTTCGTGCCCCCTCCATAGGAGGTCACAAAGGTCAAAGTGTCATCTGTTTTTTTTTTTCTTTTTGTTTTTGGGCATCAAAAGTGCCTCCCACGTCATTCTGTCTGGGTGTTGTATGGCTGTGTTTATGTAGCTTTCTCTGTTATCCCTTTGTTTCAACTTGTGGGTTAGTTCTTGGGACCTATGTTTGAAAGTGTCTGGGCTGGAACAATTCCTTTTCACCCTAATATATTGGCCCTTTGGTAGGTTTCTAATGAGAAGCGGGGGTGGCAGCAGTGTGCATGTAGGAGGCTGTTAGTATCAGTGGGTTCGACATACAGGTCAGCTTCAGTAATGCCATCTTCCTTCTTGTATAATGTAATGTCCAGGAAGTTAATGCATGTCTGATCTGAAGTTACCTTAAATTTTAAGTTGTCATTTGATCCTTCTAAGTAACACACAAATTCATTCAGTTCTTCTCTAGTTCCTTTCCATATCACAAAAACATCAGCAATAAAACATTTATAAACATCAATTTTAACAAAGAAAGGATTAACATCACTGTTATACACAACCCTGTACTCCCACTCTCCCAAATATATATTCGCTAGCCTGGGGGCCAAAGTAGCCCCATTTGCTGTGCCCTTTATCTGTTTGAACACTCTCTCTTCAAATAAGAAAATATTGTTGCTGAGTACTAAATCAGTCAAACCAACCAACATATTCACTTTATTCTGTGGGAGATCTGTGGCCTCAAGAAGTGTTTGTTCAATGGTAAACAGAGCGCCATCTTTAGGTATGTTACTATACAAGGAATCTACATCCATAGTTACTAGTAACCATTCTGGTTCTAGCTCTTTTAAAATTGTTGGGATGTGCCTTGTATCTTGTAGATAGCTCCTGATTCCTGCAGCCAAAGGGTTCAGATAGCTGTCCACATATGTTGAGAGTGGTTCTGTCAACCACCCAATCCCTGACACTATGGGACTGCTGGGGGGGTGGGGGACCCTTTTTTGGATCTTTGGCAGGGTGTAGAAGGCCGGTTTATAGGGTTCTGTACAGATAGGTAACACAAGTCAACAGTACTAATCTGGCCACTTTCAAAAAGTTCCAAAAGATACTTCTCGATCTCTTGTTTTATTTTCCCTGTGGGATCAAAGATCAATTCTGTGTAAAACATTGAAACAGACAGCTGCCTATATACATCTTTTGTATAGTCACCTGTGTTTTGTACAACAATTGTGCCCCCTTTATCCGCTGACTTAATGACTTTATTTTTGTCATCAGCCAGATTTTTAATCAATTCTGTTTCTTTCTTTCTTGGATAAATTGAAGTATGGAAATTTAGGGGTATTCCATACAGTGACTCCATATCATGTATACAGCAGTTGAGAAACGTTTCTACTGAGGAGTTTGGGGGGGGACAGAAGGTGGACGGGGCTTTAAACCTAGGTTGGGTGATTTCTACATCCTCATCCACAGTAGGTCACTATCAATCCCATTCTCATCTGTTTGTCTCAAACCAGAAGTACATTTTTCTGCAATAAAGTTTCAAATTCAATTTTCTTGCAAAGCTTTGTACATCTAAAGATGCATTGAACTCCCTAACAGTAAAACTAGGGACAAATGAGAGTCCTTTTGATAGTACCTTTATCTCTTCAGTGATTAGTTCCCTTTTGGAGAGGTTCGTGACCACTAATAGCAGTTCACTGGCTGTGGGGGTTATCCCCTTCCTTGACTTCTTTATCCTCACCCCCTTCATGCCCCTCCAAATCCCCTTGTATTTTCTCCTGGGAACTGGAACCTCATGCGCCTCATGCTCCGTCTGGGTGTTTCCATCCCAGGGGGAGTTAGTCCTAAAAAAAGATCCATATCAGTGTTGCTTTTGCCTCTCTCAGAAGTGCTGTCTCCTGTACCCCCATCGGCAGAGGTATCTGGTGTGGTCGTCGGGCATTTCAGGATGGAGTGGGGAGTAGTTGGTGTGGCGTCTGCTGATGGCATTGTTGATCTGTCACCATTCCCAGTTGGCAATTCCTTTCTCTTCTTCCAATTGAACACCCTTTTAAGTAAATAATCCTTTGTGTCCCAAATGAATTTGAGCTGATTTTGCACTTTTATCTTCTGGTCATGTGTCGTCAGGTAGGTTTTCAATTTATTTTAACATCTATCAAATTCCTCTCACCCCCAGAAGGTAGCGACCACATTTTCTTGTGAATTTAACTCCTGGGACACTTCTTGCAGCTGTTCTTCACTGTCAACAATTAGCAGCTCCATCAGCTTCATAGTTGCTTCTTCAAGGAACGCCTCACATTTAACGATGAAGTCAGCCTGCTCCTCACCCACAGCGGGTTATTTCAGAATTCTGAGACCTCAGATGCATTTTTAGATGTATAAACCTTTGCAAGAAAATTGAATTTGAAACTGTGTTTTGCAGATAAATGTACTTCTGGTTTGAGACAAACAGATGATAATGGGGTTGATAGTAACCTAGATGAGGATGTAGAAATCACCCAACCTAGGTTTAAAGCCCCATCCACCTTCTGTCCCCCCCTCCAATCCTCAGTAGAAACTTTTCTCAACTGCTGTATACAGTGGCATCCCCCCGGATAAAACCCACTTTTATGTTTAAAATTTATTTTATTGAGGTCAAACACATACGTTTTGTGGCAAGCATTACAGGCAACTGGCATTTTCCTTTTCCAGCATTTAAGGAATCTGCCCCAACATTACAATACAACAGTATTAGTTAAAAAAAAAAAAACTACTGCCACTGTCTATTATTTTGTTACCTATCTATTGACCTCCCATTTTTATAGTTACATTCCCACTAACTATTTACACCCTTTGTTTCTCTAACATCGGCAATGTTATCTGTAAAAGAGCACAATGCTGTATTCTTGAAATGTTGTGTGTAGTATATGGTCTTCAGGAATTCATGCAGTACCTTGCTGTACACCACCTGTACCACCTCCTGAGTATTAAGGTGTATATACCAAGGTAATATTCTTACCTGTGAGCTTCCTCAAAGATTCTGTCATCACCTTCTCTTCACTCTTTTTGCTCACAGGCACCAACCCAACATTTCCTCGTAGGTCCAACTCAAGCGCCCTTTTACTCTCATTACTAAGAGAGAACAAAACCCCTGGACAATCAGGTTATTCCTGGTCTCAGTGCCATAGCTTCTCCCATTGGTAAAGAGTTTATATATGTCCCCCATTTATTCAAAAATAGCTCCTCTTTTCCATCTTTGATATGTAGCCTTTCAAAAGCTAGGTTATTTATAACCAGGGTTTTCCACTGGCCCAATGATGGCCTGGCATGTGAGACAAATGTGTTCTGAATACAATGTCTTGCCATAGTTAGGAAGACCCTTACTGTTCTAGGGCATGCTTCCAACTCACCCTCTGCTGAGACCTCCACCCCAAACAGCATTGAAACCACCCTGTCTACCACTAAGATCTGCAAGGCTCCCATTATTGTCTGTGCTATTGCTGTCCAAAAAGGCCTCAGCTCCCTACAATACAAGAAGTAATGCATGTAGATGCCCCTATCTACATTGTATCTCCCACAAACTGGAGAAATCGTTGGGTGAAACTTATTCATCACCACCGGGGGGCAGTATAATCTGTGAATAAATTTAAACTGATTCCTTAAGTCTTTGTACATCAGCAACCAGGGGCGTCATGCAGTCAGAAATTCTGGTGGGGCACAAAATCTCAACCTCTCTAGGGGGGTCCAGGGGCATGCACCCCCCCCCACGGGAAAATTTTGAAAAATTGAAGTCAAATGGTGCAATTTGGTGACTTTTAGCAGCCCAGAAAGCTGTTCCCCAGCAAGCTAAGTGACATAATACTGATGTAGGTTAGAGAAATGATCAGTTGTTTTTGTCCTTTTTTCATTGTACTTAGTGTTACCTTTTGTATTTTTTTAACACTTAGTCAGAATTTGTGCATTTTGCCAGTCTTTTATCATAAAAGACTCACATAATGCACAAGTTCAGTTTTATGATATGTAATCACATACAGTAACTATTTAGTCTACTTGTAGCTGATCCATTGACTTCTAAATGACAGGAATTAACTATCAATTTGTTTGTCATTATAGTCAACTGTAAATGTTATATTTGAATAATAATGGCACGTCATCTGTTTTTCTTTTTTTTTTTAATTTATGTAAAATTCTGTACTTTGGGAAAAGCACAGTGACTGAACATCAGCTCATTCCCAGGTTTGACCATGTTGGGAAGGGTAGATTTTTACAATGAAAAATTCACAGTATACAACTCCCCCCATTCACGGTAAGATAAGTAAGAAAAAATAAATAATAATAATACAGATACAGATTGGAAACAGTATTTGCAGTAGGACAGGCAGTTATAATTATTGTATCATATGTTCATTGTGTTACATCAATTGAAATAATCAATCATTATTTTGTAACTGATTAGCAGGTGAGGCAAGTATGGTTACAATATAAACATGATACAACAATGCTGCGTTTGACACAGTTTCACATAATGCAAAAGGCTGCTCAACAAGAGTAGTAGACTAGTAGTCTGGGCATGTTGCACAATGTGGTAAATCAGGAAGTGGCTGCCAGAATGCAGAGGGTGGCAGTAAGATACATTTGTCCCAGAGTGACGTCATGTGTGACAGATGAAATAGGAGGGTCCATGGCCCGTATCTGGAGGAAATGCAGAGCACCCAATCAGAGGCTTCAGATGCCCTTGGGAGAGAGAGTGGTGCTCATAGTGTAGTGTGCCCAGGTGGCATGTGTAAATTTGAGTGTAAAAAATCACAGCGCTATGCAAAAGTAATATAAGCTGAGAGCTGTGATCTCCCCTCTTCAGAGTTGGACTGGGATACAGAGGACCCACTTGGAAAGAGGATACAAGGGCCCACCTGGAAAATCAGTGCAGGAGGGCCTAGGGTGACACACTCATATCAATATTTCACTTCAGTCTGATACATTCCCAATCTGTGTTTCCATCTTACATTTATGTACAGTGTCCCAGGTACCCCCATTTAATTAGAAAAAAAAGATGATAGTTTGTATGGTGTCTGGTCCAGAATTAACTGTAAGTGTATGGGTTTCAGGGTGAATCTAGGCCCCTCTAGGGAAACACTCCCAATCTCCCAATGGTCTAAACAAAGTAAAGGGTTACAAGGTATGATTCAAAGTTGGGTTAGAGACTCTGATCCACACCTGTCTCTGCCTGCTAAAAACAGGTGGGAAAAAATGCTTGGAATCTCAATTACTCCTCAGGAATGGTCTAATTGTTTGCAGCTTGCACATAAGGCCTGTGTGGACCAGAGGAGCCTTCTTATTAAAAACAAAATTATTCACCTCTGGTATAGAACCCCTTATCAGTTGCACAAAATAGGATTGTTACCCAATAACCAATGCTGGAGATGTCAGGCCCCGGGGCGGATCTACTGCACATATTGTGGAGGTGCAAACCACTCCAAGTAGTATGGGGGAATGTGATCCAGTTCTGCTCCCACACCTTGGCATGCGCTTTGCCTCACCCCCCCTCCTTCTGGTTACTCAGTGTTGTTCCAGTTAGCTGGCCGATGACTAATGCGCAGCTGATATGGCTCACACAGGCTTCGGTGGAACTTCTCTGACTAACTCTAATGAAATGGCGAACATCAAGTCCTCCAGCCTGTCAAACATGGTTAGAAGCAATGGAGTCCTTAGACTCCTGAACGCATCTTATTCACTTCACCAAGAAGACAAGCACAGCCTTTGTAAAAATTTGGGCTCCATACATGGCTTGAGTCATAAGATCCCCTCCCACCCCTGTGGTATTCAACAGGAAGGACTTATTGAAACTCCCATGAACTGGTCAGTTAACCAGCCTGATATTTCATACTGCTTGGATTAATATGCCTATTTCTCTACTAAGATATTCATATAGAAGTCATTGTTATGATTCAATGTGTTAAAACTCTGTCTGCAAATTATAAGAAATGTAAGATGCATTTGTATGTAAACAATTCCTGCTTTCTGCTGCTACCTTTGTATTTATTCCTCAATAAAAAACATTAACTGTAAAAAGAAAAAAGATGATAAATGCAAAAGTTTTCAGAGCTCATAAGGTGACCAGTTACCCAGCTGAGGGGGGGCACACCTGGAAATTTCCAGGTATTCAGGTGGGCCAGTCCAACTTTTGTCATCCGCTTGTATGTTGTGGCCACGACAGCTCAGTGGTCGAAGTCGAGGCGTAAAGAAATGGGGGTACTATGTTATACAAGCAGAACCATATCACTACAACTCTTCAATGTCTCTTGTAAATGAAGTCTATAAAAACACAGCAACTGGTTATCTACCTATATGTGTGTGTGTGTGTGTGTCACTACAATACCTACCCAAATAGTTCCACTCCCATTGTGTAACACAGCACTTCAAAGAAACACATTCATCAACTTCCAAAAAAGATTGATCTTTTTCAACAAGTCTGAAACAATGCAGTAAATTGTGAAACGTTATTCAACAATACCTGCGTCTATATGTATTACAACTTAAGGAATGCTCATATTGTCTTTCCTATGTCTTTCCTATGCTGCATTCAGGGGCAAAACAACAAACAGTAAGTCAGGCTTCCTGTACAGTAAGTGTTACACATTTACAAAGATGGTGAATTTTGTCCCCGAACTTCTGGTAATCTAGTTTCTGCAGAGAGCATGACTGTTTTCGTTCCATGGTGAAGCTACAGTAAAGGCAGCAGGGAGATTTCAGTAATAAGCTTTTAGGGGGGCGCTGACAATAGGGTACTCCAGCAACGGATAAAAAAAATTGTGAGGGGATAAAAGATGAATGAGCAGTGCGGGACACAGAGAAATTAATTTGGGAGAGATCAGTATGGGAAATACTCACGACGACAGTCATGACGTGCACTGGAATCCAAGTGAGGGACTCTGCTAAAATGTAAATTAGTGATATACCAGTCTGGGAAAATACAGGCAGCAGTGTGGAGCTGCTCAATGTAGCAAGACGTGGACCGTGCATGAAGGAAAAGAACTAAGGCACTGCAAATTGCCAAGAAGTTCAATAGCAGCAAATTTGCTACCCTACCCTGAACTTGTTACAGCTACTACCGACTATTGAGTCTGAACTACCTTTTTAATCAAGGAGCGACTGCAGTGTGGAAGGATGAAGGAAGCAATCAATACTTCAAGCAGGCAGTCAGAAATTTCACAAGACTTCCACCGGGCGGGTAGGCTCATCCCTCTTACTGCCAACAGGACAGACTGATGCTGCGGGTCTCTCTGTGTCTGCATGTGAAAGGTCAACCAAAGGACTCATCTTGGAAGATCATGGAGGAACGACCATTCACTGCAGTGCAAGCTACTTTTTTTCGCCTCCGATGTGCAGCCACTTAGCTTGATTGTTGCTTATGTTGGAGTGGATGTATCACATGGTAACTACCTGGCAGCAACCAATCACAGTGCTGGTTGTCTCAGACTGTCCGTCTCACTCTCACTCTCTCATTTTACAGGTGCTCAGTCAGCCCCGAAGCAAATCGACTCACCAGCACACCACAGGCTGCAATAGCGCTAATCATTCATAATAATAACCCCCCCCCACCCCCCAGCACCCACCAAAAAGACAGTGAAAAACACCACATTATTTGGCAGCCCATGTATGCCATTAAAAAAATAAATGTTCACAATTTTTTCTGTATAGCCCTCTCAACAATTTGGGGGTTGGGGGAACATGCCCCCTCGGGCCCTATGGGCATGACGCCTCTGTCAGCAACCCCATGTGAGACTGGAGGGCTAATCCCCAATTCTCCTCTGAGATCTCCATGCCCATATCCCTTTTCCATAGCCCTTTAACCTTAAGGGAGCTATCTGGGAATAGTTCTCTATCATGCTTCACTGCCCTTGCAATAAGGCCCTTGGGGTTTACCTTTGCTAACCATATCCAATTTTCCAACAGTTTTAGCTGCTGGGGCTGTTGCTCCTGCCCTCTTTGAGCCATACTAAACACCCTGATCTGGAAATATTGGTACCTGTGTGCATTAGGAATACCATATATCTCTTTCACCTCCTCCATAGTTTTGAATCCCCCCTGTCCCCATAGATCACAATGGCAGTGCACCCCTCCTTGTTCCCACATCTCAAACTCCCCACCTTCGAACCCTGGTAAAAAGGCAGGATTTCCAAACACTGGGACAAGGCCTCTGACCTCTGTCTCTGCTTTCCTCCTCCTCCTTCTTCTTCTTCTAGACAGTTCCCATGTCTCCGATGTCCATTCTACTAACTGGTTCCTATTTTGTAATCTGTGATATGCTCTCTTTCTTCCTTCCCAGGTCTAAGTATGCTGCTAATTGCACCCGTGTACCCTCACCTTCTAAGTCCACCCACCTCGCTTCCTTCCCTTGGTGTACCCAGTCCTGTATATACCTAGCCTGCATAGCTAATGCATACCCCTTCAAGTCTGGGAAATTAAGGTCCCCCTTCTCTTGTTTACCTTTTAGCCTTAACAGACTCATCCTGGGTCTTTTATTCTGCCAGAGAAACATACTGAACTCTGTATGTGGGGACCAGAAGATGCCCTGGGGCGAAATGGACTCTGGAATGAGGTTCTCCATGTCTGGTTTCCATACCCAAGGGCACCGCTATTGATGCTGGGCAAGTGGTCTGTGCCGCTTCAGTTGCCCGTCCAACCTGGGCGGTGTTGTGCAATGCCAGATCCATAAAGAACAAGACTGCAGTTATTGCAGATCTTGTCAAGTCTGTGGATCTGGCTTGCATTACCGAGACATGGCTGGACGAAAATGCTGATCCTGTTTTGGAGGCAGTAGTTCCAGCTGGGTACTCGGTGTTACACCACCCGAGACTGGACCGCGGGGGGGGGGAGTTGCGATCTGTTTCAAGACCGAACTGGGTCTCGCAAGTGTACCAGTTGAGGAAGCTGAGCCCTTCGAGTATACTGTAGTGGCAAGTGTGGGTTGTAGAATTGTTCTCATCTACCGTCCACCAGGTGATGAGAAACGTTTTCTGCAGGAAGTAGCGGACTTCGTCATCGACATGGCATTTGAGTTGCCCAGGCTGATGGTCCTGGGTGACTTCAATGCCTGGGTGGATGACGACTTCTCATAGTTTGGACAACACTTCCTCCAATTAATGACATCTTTGGGCCTTACACAAGTGGTTACTGCTGCCACTCATAAGAGTGGTCACTCTCTGGACTTAGTGTTCCTCCGGGGGATTGAGGCCTCCGATGTGGAGGTGGAACCTGTCGGTTGGTCTGATCACTACACGGTGAGGTTCAGTTTTTGCACCCCTCCCCATAGGCCTGCCCCTGTGGAGATGGTTGGGTACCACTCTTTGTGAGATGTTAGCTCTATAGGCCTAGCAGCGGTACTTGATCTATTGGAGTTATCTGGAGTGAGCAATGATCCCGATGCCTTGGTGCTGGCCTATAATAGGGCCATCTCCTCGGCTCTCGATCTTATTGCTCCGGTCTGTGTTCATCCTCTCCCCCTTTGACCTCGGTCTCCATGGTTTGGTGGGACTTTGAGGGAGATGCGGCGACAAGGACGAAGATTAGAATGGTGCTGGTGGAGAACTGCCCTTGATGCCGACCATCTTAGATTGATGGAACATTATCAACTCTATCAAGCTGCAATCTCTAGTAAGAAGGCAGAGTTCCTGTCCGGGGAGATTGCTGCTGCTTAGAACCGACCAGCTCAGCTTTTTTGAACTGTTGACAGACTGTGCAACCCAGCCTGTCTTCAGGTTCGGAAAGCCTTTTCACAAGTGGAGTGTGATGAGCTTGCTCACTTCTTCGCAGATAAGGTGGCTGACATCAGGGCAGCACTCCAGCCAGCGCCCTCTATGGGAGAAGTTATTGATCATTGTTTGGTCGCAGACCCTGGTCTTTCCTGGAGTTTCTTCAGCCGGCCTGAGTTCAGTGATGTCATGAGAATTGTCCATAGTATGCTCCCTACATGCTGTAGTTTAGATCCGGGCCCAACTTCCCTGATAAAGGGTTGTCTTGATATCATTGGCCCAGTCCTGGCACGGATAGTTTGGTACTCCATGGTTATGGGTCAGTTTCCTAGCTCCCTGAAGTAGGCAGCGGTGACACCCCTCCTGAATAAAGCTTCCTTGGACCCTGACTGCCTTGCTAACTACAGGCCGATCTCTAATCTTCCCTTTATAGGGAAGATTATTGAGAAAGTAGTGGCTGCACAATTGGAAAACCACTTAACCATCCATGACATCTATGAACCACTCCAGTCTGGTTTTCGAAAGAGGCATAGTACTGAGACAGCACTGGTTTGGGTGCTTAATGATCTCCTGATGGCTAGGGACCAGAAGAGCTGTTCTATCTTGGTTCTTCTTGATCTCTCATCAGCTTTTGACACTGTGGACCATGGGGTGCTTCTCTCGTAACTGGAGTTCATCTGTGGCCTGTTGGGTGCAGTCCTCAGTTGGTTTAAATCTTTCCTCATTGACAGAACTCAGAGAGTGGTGTCGGGGATAAATTCTTCCCGCCCAGTGCCTCTGTCATGTGGGGTTCCCCAGGCCTCGGTGTTGTCCCCCATGTTGTTCGTAGTGTATATGCTGCCCCTCGGAGACATTATAAGAAGGTATGGGCTGAGGTTTCACAGCTATGCTGATGATACCCAGCTCTACCTGTCTTTTACACCTGACCAGGATAGAGGTGTCTCGGTCTTTAATAACTGCCTCGCTGAAATCCAGTACTGGATGGATTCAAGCTGGCTGAAGTTGAACTCGGAGAAGACGGAGGTAATGGTTGTGGACCCAGGTCATAGGGTAGAGGGGATGGGAGTTGATTTACCCTCAGGTTTATTTCTGGGGGGTTCCCAGCTCCCTACCTCTAAGCAGGTGCGGAACCTGGGGGTGATTTTTGACAATGAGCTAACACTGAAAGCATAGCTGTCGGCAGTTGTCAAATCTTCCTTTTATCATCTTAGGAACATCACCAAGATTAGGCACCTTGTTCCGCTCACCGATCTGCCAACTTTTGTCCATGCTTTTGTGGCCTCACACCTTGATTATTGCAACTCCCTTTATCTAGGGCCTCCTGGGGTTGATATTCGTTGCTTGCAGCTGGTGCAGAACGCTGTGGGTCAGTTATTGATGGGTACATCTCATGCCTGCCATATATCTCTGGTGCTGCGCAATCTGCACTGGCTGCCGATTCAGTGGTGGATCACCTTTAAAGTTGGTCTTTTGACTTACAAAGCCCTACACAGACAAGGCCCAGACTACTTGAAAGAGCTTCTGGTGCCCCACTGCCCTAAGCGATATCTCCGCTCGGCGGATGAGGGGTTGCTAGAGATTCCAAGGGTTTCTCTGAAATCATCTGGCACTTGTGCTTTTGCGTATGCTGCTCCAACCCTTTGGAATTCTCTACCCCGTCCTCTTCATCATTGTGCGACCATGGAGGAATTTAATAAGTCCATGAAGACCTATTTATGGTCAAGGATTTATTTTAACTAATTATTGGTTTTGGAGCTCAGATTATTGTTATTTTATGTTTTATTTATTATATTTGTTAATATTGTAAGGCACCTTGAGTCTAAGAAAGGCGCGGTATAAACAAAGTTTTATTATTATTATTATTATTATTATTATATTTACAATCCTTATTAAGCAGTCCCATCAGTAACATTTGCATTAGGTACAGAATTCTGGGCAACACATTCATGTTGAGAAGATTAATGCACTCCATCTATGAGATGGGAAGTGCACTCTATCTCTCCATATCTGCCCTAATAGTTTGCAGCAGTGGTCCGTAGTTAAGCCCATATAGGCCTATTAAATCCTTACCCACCTTAATTCCTAAGTATATAAAATAGTTCTTGAACATCCTGAATCCCCACGTGTTACTCCCCCCCCCCAAGTCTGGTTACCATAAACATTTTGTATTTGGATAAAATAAGCTTGTATCCAAACAATAATACAATTTTATTATTTATATAGGGCTTCTATAAAAAAAACTAAAATCAGCAATCTTTATATCAAAGTGAAACCTGGAATTCAGAATTGCTCATTCTAAAGATGGACACAAATCCTTGTTTTCTTATATAAACAAAAAAATTGGGAATGTTAGACAAATTGGACCATTAATAGTTGATAACACACCAATAATGTCGGACAAAATCACAGCTGACAAATTAAACAAACACTTTTGTTCTGTCTTTTCAAAAAAAGACATATATTCCTTTCAAACAGCCAGACAAGTTAGTGAATCCAATTATTCCATAACAACTAATCACACAAAGGAGATATTAAAAACGCTTAACAAAAAAGGAAGTCCAGGACCAGATGGGATTAGCCCTAGGCTTTTGGCAGAAACCGCCAACACAGTTTTTCTCCCCCTAACTATTATTTTTAATAAATCACTTAAAGAATCAACAGTTCCCACTGATTGGCTGACTGCCTATGTGACACCCATATTTAAAAAAGGGAGTAGATCCAAACCAAAAAACTATCGACCCATAAGTTTGACCTCAGTATCCTGCAAATTATTAGAAAAAAATTATTAAAATCTTAATGGAAACAGATCTTCTAAATCAAAACCTTAGTGATGTCACTCAATATGGTTTTAAACAGGGTTACTCAACAACAGCTAACCTAATAGCCTTTTATAATCATATTCACCATGAGATGGATGCTAGGATTCCCATAAATGTTATTTTTTTAGACTACAACAAAGCCTTTGACCGTGTATCACACATAAAGTTAATCAATAAACTTACACACCTTGGGATTTCCACTAATATAATAAAATGGGTGGACCATTGGCTGACAAATAGGACACAACAGGTAAAAATTAATGGATTTCTGTCTGACCTCAGCAAAGTGACAAGTGGAGTCCCGCAGGGCTTCATTCTTGGACCTATTCTGTTTAACATATTCATTTCTGATATGCAGACTAGCTCAAACACTCTTTTATCATAATTTGCTGATTTGGATAGTGTAAACCTTGAATATCTGGCACTGGAGTTTAATGTCGGGTCAGGGAAACTATATTTAGTGGTTGGGGGGTATCTCCCACCTAACACAACAGTACAAGTGTTTGACCTACTGCAGGATGCACTAGCCCCATTTGTTTTCTCCCATGAGTTGTTAGTTCTGGGGAGACTTAAATGCTGACTGGTTGCACCCTGTAAAATCCCAAAGAAATAGGAAAATGGCTTTGGAGCTTGGGTTGTACCAATTAATCTCAGAACCCACCAGGATTAATATTCATAATCCTGGTGATTCTTCTTTGATGTGATTCTTACAAACTGTCCCAACAACTATGTTTCTTCTGGGGTAGATGCAGACTTGTTTAGTGATCATAATATTGTTTACTGTATCAAAGGGAAAATTAAATTGAAAGGACCCTCTAGGATATTGAAGTTAAGATTTATAAAATGTTTGATTATTTTTCCTTTTTAGCAGGCTTAGGGAATATTAAGTGGGATAGTCTAGAACTAATACCCGACATAAACCTGGCTTGGGATTATTTGTGTCAGAATTTCTCCTTGTATATAACAGGCATATGCCAGAGATTACTAGGAGAATAAAAGGTAATTCTGCCCCATGGTATACCACTAACTTTTTAAGTTGAGGCTTGCTAAAAATAAAGCTTGGGCCCAGGCATGAGCTCCAGGAAAGATTTGTGATTGACAACAATACAGGAAATCAAGAAACTTGTATGTGGCCACACTAAGGGATACTAAAAATAAGTACCACAAGGCCAAAACCAAAGAATCAATAGGGAAACCTGGGAATTTTGGGGACTTATAGGGGAATTAAAGGGACAGACAAGGGGGAAGACACCTATTAATTTATCTAGGGAGGAATCCTTCGGGAGAGAGTTGCCACTTGCTGATAGGTTCAATGATTATTTTAGAGTTGGGCAATTTCTTTGATAGCCCTAGTGAACCTCTTTTTAACCCTGCAAGTCATATGAAAGGGGACTCTAAATTTATTTTTGATGACGTATTGAGTGGTGAGGTGTTAGAAACTTTGTTGTAATTAAACATCTCTGGGAGTAGTGGCCCTGATGGTTTGTCTCCAAGGATGCTGAAATATGCAGCAACCCACATTTTGGACCCATTAAACTACCTGTTCAATCATTCAATAGAGGAGGGATATATCCCAGAAGGTTGGAAGTCGGCCAGAATCATCCCCATTTTTAAGGGGGGAGTGATCCTGGTCGACTGTCCAACTATAGACCTATATCTATATTACCTCTGATAAGTAAGGTGTTGGAGAACCTGTTGGCAAGAGAGTTGATGGAGTACTTGGAAAGAGAAAAACTGATGGATCCATATCAGTCAGGTTTTTGGAGGTCTCTTGGCACTGTGATGGCAGTGTCGGAGGTCCTGGATGAGATCAGCAAGGCAATTGATGCCCACTGTTATACTGGTGCAATTCTTGTCGATCTCTCCAGGGCTTTTGACACAGTTGATCATCAAAATTTGCTTATGAGACTGTCCGAGGTATGGATGAGCCGTTCAGTTTTGGATTGGTTTATCGCTTATCTTTGTGACAGATGGCAGGTAACAGCTGTAAATGGAACTGTGTCAGTTATGCAGGTAGTACAGAGAGGAGTGCCCCAAGGATCAGTTATGGGCCCTTTATTATTTTTAGTATATCTGAAAGATCTTGGGCATTATGTACCATTTTATACTGTTCGGATGAATCAGTTTCAGTGATACAATGTACACTGCAGAAAAATTTTAACAATATGGAAAAGGACTTTGTCAACTCAAAGTTAAAACTTAATTCCTCAAAAACTAAATGTATGTTGTTTGGGTCTTCTATGAAATGGAAAGATGACTTGACTTTGGAAATTTTGGATAATAGAGAGGAGGGGTCAGAGTTAGTTAATCAGTATAAATACTTGAGATTTTGGTTAGATATTTATGGGTCAGGAAATTTGCATGTAGTTAATTTGATCTCCCAGGTTAATAAGCGGGTGGATTTCCTGTTTCGGAACAAAAATTGCTTAGATTCTGTGACATTGGACCTGATAGTTAAGATGCAGATTTTCCCTTTAATCAATTATGGGGATGTTTTATATGACGGAGCCACTAGGGATCGAATAATAAAGTTATATGTTCTAGTTAATCATCTTGCCAAACTGATTCTCAGGTGTCCAAAACTTACTCATCATTGCAAATTGTATGAAAGATTAGGTTGGTTATCATTAAGTAGGAGAAGAATGATACATAAACAGCTGTCTGCTTATAAATGTGGGCTGGGTTCTGTCCCTATATATCTAAAGAATAGATTTTCCTTTAGAAGTGTTGAATTGACATTGAGAAATCAAGTTGTTATGGATATGGTTGTCCCCATTGTAAAATCAAAATGTTCCCAATATTTATTTAGTAATTATATTCCGATATGTTGGAATAGCCTTCTTCATGAATATAAGCAAAAGTTTGGTAAGCCCTTATCAACATCCCATCTAATAAGACACCTGATATCTATATAGGAACCTTGTAATTGTTATTGATATTTTTTTTTCTTTTATGTTTTTGTATTGATGTTTGTTGTTTGACTGTATTTATTATGTTGAGTGTTGACCTGTATTTTGTATTTTTATAAATGTTACCAGTGTGGATGAGTTTTTTACTCAATTGGTTTTTACCTTGAATAAACAAACAAACAAACAAACACCAAATTGGGAAGGAAGGTGGAGTCACTGGACAACAGAAATCAATTGCTTGCAGACTTATCTAAAATTGTGAAATGGGCAAACATAAATGATATGGAGTTTAATATCAACAAATGTACCATACTTCATATGGGCAAAAATAACCCACTTCAATCTTACAACCTAAACAATATCACACTAAAGACAACTAGTCTTTCATTGTTCACTTGGGAACATAAGCAAGAGGCTGGTAAGGACAGAGGTCTGGGTTTATATTCTGTTTTAACTGAAATATTTGAATAGTTTTGTATGTGAAATTAGTTCTGTGTTTTAAAAATTACTACTTTGAGTTAGAACTGTTATTTGGGCTGTGATATTGTAACTTTTGGGGCTTGGGAAAACTTGTTTGGCAGTGATAATTAGAGTGAAATTTAAATGTGATGTTTGCCTGGTGTTGGTAGAGCCCTCCCACCCACCCTGTTTTGTAGGCTTTCTTAAATACTGAAAAGCCACTGGGGGTTGGGATTGAAGGGCTGTGTATTTCTGTTTGTGACTGAAATTTGAAGCAACAGGAACTGGTGGGCCTGTGACATCATACGGTACCTGATGTCTGCATACACATGCTGTTAGTGGGAGTGGACACACACTGGACTGTATGTGTTTGTGAGACTTGGGAACTTTATTGGTGGGGTTGAAATTGGGTTTGTAAATAACTGCAGTCAGTATAGAGAGAAACTGTATTACAGGGGGAAGGGCCTGAGAAAAGGGGCGTGTGCCATTATAAACAGAGGGGGACAAACAGGGTGGCCATATTCCACCATGGCAGGCATCTTTGGAAGGGTTGTAGGCTGCACAGGCTGTGGGATGGCAATAATTCTCAATTGGGCCAGGAGAGAGGGAGGCTGCCCACTCTGTAGACAGCTATCTTGTATCAGGAGTGAAGTATATTGGTTAAGGAGTAAGCTGGGGGAGTTGTGGGGGGTGTCCAAGGATAAGGGGTGTGGATATGGGCAGCAGAAGGGTGGGGCTGAGGGGAGGCTGAGGCAACGCTCTGAAATTACAGGACGTTATGTTACAGCAAGCAGGGACAGAGGACCCTTAGAAAGAGATGTTGACACTAAGGGAAAATCGTACGGGGTGAACATTCCGAATACAAAGAGAGTGGAGGGGGAAGAGTCAGGAGGGGCTGTTGTGGGGAAGCCTAAAACAGCAGACTGTGGGAAGGGAGCTCCTGAGGAGAACAGAGAAAGAGGGGAGTAAGAGGGGCAGTTTAGAGGTGCAGTCAGGGGAAACTCGGGTTACTTGATGGAGGCTGACATAGAGTGTCACAATAAATTTGAGCTACTAAGCAACCAAGAGGGGGAGGAAGGGGTTGGTGGAAATGAGGAAACTGATACAGAGGCCGGGAGGAGGGAGTCAGATACCCATAGGGCATCACAGACCGGCAATGGGAAGGATAGAAATAGTCCCAGAGGGAGAAGGGGAAACATAAATGTTAAGCAGATGGGGGAGATGCAACATATTGCAGACATGAGGGAGGAGAGCATGACTGGAGAGAACTGGGGAGACAAGGAGGGTGGGAGGCCCCCCTTCAGCAGGGGTCAGTACCAAGGATGGGGCCCAGCTAAGGGGCCACAGAGAGCCTCTGGAGGTGGGGGTACTATTACAAGGGGAGGATAGCGGTGTGGGGAAGGGAAACCATCAGGGCCAGGATAAATGGTTCAGATAAGAGAGGGTTAAAGGGGACACCCTATTCAGAGGGTCTGAGTTAAGTGGGCAAAATAACGAGGGAGGCAGAAAGGGAGGGTGACAAGGGGTCTCTAATAAGGCAGGAAGACTCCCATGGAATTGAGATCACGAATAAAGGGGGATGGGTGGCTGAGGTGCATAGTGGAGGTAACCATAAGGATGATGGCGGTGTTAAGGTTCTGTTATTGGGAGACTCGATGATTAGGGGTATCCAGTGGGAGGGACAGGGGGTGGATGCCACAGCCAGGTGAAAGGTGGTGAGTATCTCTGGGCTGACAGTGCACAGAGCAAAGTTCATGGTGTACGAACTGGTTAGGGATTGTGGAGAAACCGGATTTCCTGATGCATTTGGGAACTAACGATCTAGAGGAAAATAGCGTTTTGGAAATCCAAGCAAGGTTCCAAGAACTTGCCAGAGTCTGTCGAGATAATGGATGCAATATTTCCTTTTTGAAGATATTGCCAGTCCCAAAGGCCTCAGTGGAGAAAAAAATGAAGATCACAGAGGTTAATGACTGGATCAGGAAGTGGGGTGAAGAGAGTGGGTTGGGGGTGTTAGGGAACTGGAAAGGAGTTTGAGAGGATAAGGGACTGTATGCCAAGGACAGGCTTCATCATGCCCCATTAGGGAAGGAAGTCCTTAAACAGGGGATGGCTGACTACATTCAAGAAAAGTGGGGTTTAAACTTGTGAGGGGAAGGGATAAGGGAGGGGCTGACCAGAAGCCATCTCCTCCAGATGAGGGGAGTAGCCTTCAAACCCAAGGGGAGGGAGAAACAGACTGGGGGTGGAGGTTTCAGGAGGAGCATAGGGAGGATGGAAGTATAAGGAACCTGGGTGGGGTTCGACAAAGGATCAGGGATAAGGGTGGGGTTGGTGTTAGTAAATGCCAGGAGCTTGGGAAACAAGTTGCCAGAGTTCCAGGCCATGCTGTTCGGGGGTGGATGTGGCGGTCAGGAGATGTGGGCCAACAAAAACCATGACTGGGACCTAAACGTGCGGGGGTACACTATGCTTAGAAAGGATAGAAAGGAGGGCAGAGGGGGTGGAGTGGCTATGTTCATTAGAGATAACATAGATAATGTTAGGGTAGACGAGGCAGAGGGAAACGTGGAGGCCTTATGGATCACCTTACAATCCCCAGCAGGAGATAAGGTCAAGCTGGGTGTAGTATATAAGCCCCCTGGGATGGGTGATGTTCTGGAGGATGGTTTGCTGGACAACATCATTGCCCAGTGTGGACCAAAAGGGGAAGGAGCGGTGTTGATGGGGGACCTTAATATGCCAGGTACAAACTGGGGAACCATATCCTCTAAGGTGGCCAAGGAGCAGAGGCTGCTGGACGGCTTCCAGGATGTGTTCTTAACACAGCATGTGATGGAGCCCACAAGGGAGGGGCATGTCCTGGACGTGGTTCTGGCAGATGGGGATCTGGTAAAGGACCTGGTTGTAGAGGATCCCCTGACTGGGAGCGACCACAATACGGTCTGGTTTCAAATAAGCATGGGGGGGTGAGATCTAGGATACTGGCAGTGGACTTCAGGGGGGCAGACTTTGTGGGCATGGGAAATATTCTCAAGGATCACTTGAAGGGGATTACATCAATGACAAATGTGGAAAGGAGATGGGAGGTCATAAACCGGGGACTTCATGAGGCAGTCAGGACCTTCGCTAAGGTGAAACATAAGAGAGCAAGGTCAGTGAGGTTCAGGTAGCGGTCAGAGAAAAGAAGGCGGCCTACAAAAGTATAAAACAACAAGAGGGGATAGGGATAAGGAAATGTACCATTTTGCATCTAGAAAAGTCACTCGGATGGTGAGGGGGGCAAAGTCCAGTAAAGAGCAGTGGCTGGCACAGGGGATACATGGAGGGGAAAAGGAGTTCTTCTGGTACATTGGGGAGCGGAGAAAAACTAAGGGCCATCTCAGCAGATTGAGATCAAAAGGAGGGTGGGTGAAAGAGGCGAGGGACCAGGCAGATGTATTTAACGAGTACTTTGCCTCTGTGTTCACGAGGAAGGGGGATGGGATATCTACAAAGCAAGGCACAATGGGGATAGAAGCAGCAATGAGTGGGATCAGGGGAGCAACAGAAATAGAGCAAGAGGGAGGGCGAGGTACTCCAGGGGTGTCACATCAGGATAAGGATAAAAAGGCCAGTAAGGTGGAGGGGACAGATGATGCTATCTCCACCAAAAGGGTGTGGTTAGCCCTCAAGGCCCTAAAGAAAGACAAATTTCCTGGGCCGGATGGCATTCCTCCGAGATTACTATGGGAATTGGCGGACATACTGGCTGCACCCCTGGCAGAGCTCTTCAACAGGTCACTTGAGACAGGGAGGGTACCTGGGGATTGAGGAGGCACATGTGGTGCCAATCCATAAAGTGGGGTGAGGAAGTACCAGGTAACTATAAGGCGCATCAGTTTGACCTCGGTGGTGGGAAAATTAATGGAGTATACTAAAAGAATGATTGGGGGTGTACTTGGAGGAGGTGGGAGGTCTGGATAAGTCGGCAACATGGGTTTGTGCCAGGTAGATCATGTCAAATCAATCTTGTGGAGTTCTACGAATGGGTAGCATCAGAACTGGACAGGGGAAAGCCTGTGGATGTATTATTCTTGGACTTCAGCAAGGCATTTGACTCTGTCCCCCACAATGGTCTGGTGGAGAAACTGATGGGGTGGGGAGTAGGCCCTTTGATAGTCAGATGGATTGAAAACTGGCTAGCTGGATGCACCCAGAGAGTAGTGGTCTGTGGGGAGCTCTCGAACCCTAGAGAAGTTGGCAGTGGGGTACCACATGGCTCGGTCCTGGGTCCAATCCTGGATAATGCATACATATCAGACATCAGGGAGGGTATAGGGTGTGAAATGAGTCTCTTCGCTGATGACTCCAAGATGGGAGCAGTAGTTGAGGGAGAAGAGGGGAGGTTGGCCCTGCAAGGGGACCTGGACACCCTGGAAGCTGGGCTACACATGGAAATTAAATTTCAATATCACCAAGTGCAAGGTGTTACATCTTGGCGGGAAACCCAAACACAGGTACACCCTGGGAGGGGAGCTGGAGGCCTCAATAGGGGAAAAAGACCTAGGGTTCATGGTGGATGCATGTATGAATAACTCTGAGCAGTGCAGGAGAGCAGCTAGCAAGGCAAACAGGATGTTGGGATGCATCGTAAGGGGGATCACCTCTAGGAGCAAGGAAGTGATTCTGCCTCTGTACAATGGACTGGTTGGACCACACCTTGAGTACTGTGTACAATACTGGAGACCACACTTGAAGAGGGACATACAGCTCCTGGAGAGGGTACAGAGGGGGGCAACTAAGATGATACGAGGGCTAGGGGATTTGACGTATGAGGACAGACTTGAGGAGCTCTGCCTGTTTTCATTGGAGGAGAGGAGAGACAGGGGGGACATGATTGAGGCCTTCAAGTACCTCAAGGGAATAAATAGGGTAAACATGCAGGGGATCTTTAGACTAAAGCAGGGAGGTATCACCAGAGGGCATGGTTTGAAGTTGGAAGGTGGAAGGGTGAGAGGGTAAAAGAGGAGGAGGTTTTTCACTGAGAGGGTGGTGGACCCTTGGAATGCACTGCCTGGTGAGCTGGTTCAGAGATCCACAGTGGAGGGCTTCAAGAGAGGGTGGGACAGACACAGAAAGTGGATGTATCAGATGATGGCCTGTCCCAGGGGGGTGGGGTGGATGATAAGAGTTTCTGGAACACAAGGGGGGGAGGGCCTCGGTACCCAACTAGGGATCTGAGGTTAGAGCAGACTTGATAGACCGTAAGGCCTAATCTGCTGGCAAATAGTATGTTAGTAGTGAAAAGGACCTCAGGATTATCCTCAACAATAAACTGTCCTCTGGAGACCATTGTAACAAATTAGCTAAACATTCTAATGGGCTACTTAGAAGAATAGAATCCACTTTTGTAACCAAACTAGAACATTGTATTATTCCCCTTTACACAACATATGTTAGACCTTACTCAAATTATGGGTCACCCTTTTGGAGCCCATACCTGAGCAAGGACATAGTAACAGTTGAAGGCATCCAGAGGACAGCAACACAGATGATACCTCATTTGGCACAGTTATCAAATACTGACAGGTTAAAAAAATTTAAACTCCATTTTTTGGAAACAAGGCTATACAGAGGAGACCTACAGTTCCTCTACAAAACATTAGAAAACCCAATCTTAATGCAACAATGTGGAATTAATTATACAAATAGAAAACTTGTACCTAGACTACATTCTAAACAACTTGTCATCCCCAAGGCAAAAACCAATAAAAGACTACATTTTTTTAATGTAAGGGTCCCAAGAACATGGAACAAGTTACCAGCTAGTCTTGTTAATAGTCCTAATTTGAAACATTTAAAACAAAGTTAGATCTCTGGTTGAATATTAGACAATGATCCACAAAATTGTGGGGGGCATTCTCGATGGGCATTTTGCCTTCTTATGACCCACAATACCAAGTAATACCAAGTAATCCTGAGAATCTGGTGAACTGTTGTACTGCCTTTAATAGGGAAGGTATAGTAGTGACCTGCTGTGTGGTAAATAACAACAGGTAATCTGCGTAAAGGGTTAGTTTATGTTGGACCCCTGATTTACCCCTTACTCTCTGTATTCTGGGATCCTCCATGAGATGGACAGCCAACAGCTCAATAGCCAACGCAAACAGAAGGGGGAACAAAGTGCACCCCTGCCGTGTTCCCCTGTAAAGTTCAAACATTTCAGATCACCCCCCCATTCATCAGAACTTGTGCCTTAGGCTTTGTGTACAGCATCCTGACCATATTGATGTAATCATCCCCCAACCCAAACTTCTTCAACACTTCAAAGAGGTAGGGTCATTCCATGCGGTCGAATGCTTTTTTGGTGTCCATAGACAGCACCACTACTTGTACCAGATGCCTATTGCTCCACTGAATTACATTGAGGAGTCTTCTCATATTATGGTAAGATTGACATCCATGCACAAACACTGTCTGGTTCACGTAGACCAGCTTGGGCAAAATTGACTCCAGTCTCTTGGCTAATGCCTTCACAAATATTTTGATATCACAGTTCAAGAGTAAAATTGGGTGATATGACCCACATTTACTTGTTCACTTCCCTGGTTTAGGGAGCACACAAATCATGGCTTGTAGGCAGGTCATTGGAAGCCTGTCCTCCTCCCCTGCCTCATCCAGCATCCCGGCCATAGCACCCACTGATTTCCCTTGTAGTTCCTTATGATATTCCATAATAAATCTGTTAGGGCCCCCAACTTTTCATTTCTTCATCTGTGCCACAGTCCTACTGATCTCCCCTGCCGTAACCTTTTGTCCCAGCCATGTCCTCTGTTCCTCAGATATGCCCAGGAGTCTCACCCCTGGCAGAAATGGCATCATCTGGGGTGTAGTATTCCCACACTCTGACTTATATAGACTTTCATAAAATGCTGCAAATGCCCCTCTGATCTTTTCACTTTGAGTGTGTAGCTGCCTTTTCCCATCTCTTACCCCAGTTACTACCACTATGCCCATTCTACCTCTTGACTGTGCCAGAACCCTCCAGGTCTGTTTCCCCATTCATATAACCTCTGTCTAGCATAAAATAAGGATGTGCTAGCCTCCCTGATAACATTAAATTAAGTGCTTCTCTGAGGGCAAGCATCTCCCCCCCCCTTTGTTGATCTGTAGGCTGTGAGATCATGCACAGTTCAGTATCCTTCAATGCCTGCTCCAGTGACTGCCTGCGAAGACTCCTCTGTTTTTTATACCTATTCACATATCCTATAATGCCCCCCCACATGTATGCCTTCCCTGCCTCCCAGTATACTACTTTAGTAGCCTCATTTGTCTCCTTGTACAGTCTTCATTGTTGTTTCAAAAATTCCCTAAACCTCTCTGATGGCAGAAGATATGTGGGGAAATGCCATCCTGGGCAGGGTCTTATCTCCTCATCTGGAAACCTCCTCAGCACTACCATAGCATGGTTGGATACGCAGATGGGCCTATGTGTCACATCTCTCACCCCTTCATACCCCTCCCTTGTAACATGGATGTAGTCCAGCCTGGAGCAGGTACCATGTGGGTTGGAGTAGAACGTATATTTCTTGGCCCCAGGGTTAGCTGCCCTCCAAACATCAATCAGGTTCATATTCGCCACCCATTGTTTCCATTGGGTAATTGCCCTTTCCTGTCTACCCATTCCCCCCAAATGGTCCAGGCTGGGCTCCATTACACAATTCAGGTCTCACCCCAGACATAGGTTGGGGAACTGTTCCCGTATCATCACATCTAACAGTTTTCTATAAAAGTCAGCATCAAACACTGAGGTGGCATACACACTTGCATATGTAATTTGTTGTTGAACAACTTCACCTTGAATGAAGATATATCTTCCTTCTGCAGGGTCTGCTACCACCCTTATCAACTCTATTGGGTAATGTTTGTGAAACAATACTACCACCCGTCTTCTGTGGGAGTTATATGCAGCCGCATGGCATGCTCCGACCAATCCTCCCACCAATGTTCTGTGCTCTTCTGAGCTAAGGTGAGTCTCCTGTAGCAATGCAACCTGGGCTTGCTTATTCTTTAAGGCCTGTAGCACTTTTTTCCACTTATGGGATTATTAAATCCCCAGATGTTCCAGGAGATAATCACTCTGGCATTATCCATTTATGACCCACCAGTTTTCCCTGGCATCCTCCCCACTACAGGTTCTTTGACCACCTTCCCACACAACAATATACCATTGCCATTGCACATTTATAGATACATATATTCGGAATCCCCCACCCAATTCAACAATACCTACCACAGGCAGGTTAGTAACCTTTGTCTGAAAACCAACAGTAACAGTGTCATAACTGTGAACCTTGTACATTTTACATAGTTTAATGCCACACTCTCCTACCCTCTATCCTTGTTCAGCCTTATCCTCCTATGTCCCATATCACATTACAGGGTCCGAAGAATAATATGGTATCCACCCTTCCCTTGCCCCCCCCCCATTCCCCTTTGCCTCAAGCAGGTTTAAGTACAGGTCTGGTCCACTCTCCAGCCCCCACCCCATTCACTGATTAATCCTCTAACTTAAAAAGTGATTTTTATACCCAACCGCCTATTCTCTCTTGAGTATTGACCCCAGCAACCCACTTCCCATTCAACCCCTTATGTGTCCCGCCTATCCTTTGTATTCCAACCCCTCCTTAAAACCCTTTTGCCACTTCAATATAGGCCCCTACTTACCCCCACCCCATTGCCTCGATAGTGTCATTGTCCGCTCCCCTCCTCTCGAGCATCTGTCACAG
The DNA here is from genome assembly GCA_016271365.2 of Neoceratodus forsteri. Classification (NCBI taxonomy): domain Eukaryota; kingdom Metazoa; phylum Chordata; order Ceratodontiformes; family Ceratodontidae; genus Neoceratodus; species Neoceratodus forsteri. The sequence goes on along the minus strand of CM057450.1, from coordinate 48,685,619 downwards.
CTAAATGTCCATGCTCCTGGGGACATTGCCTGTGAGGGGAGAGAGAGAGAGAGAGAGCATAAACATCACTACAGCTGTAACCTGTCCTCTCATCACATATTTCCTTTTTCCTCCCCCCGAGTTGGCACATCATCCCCCAGCTCGTCACTTTCCTGTCCTCCCTCATTGGTCTATACCCCCTTACATTCTCCCTCCTCCTCCATATGCTCTTTTTCACATTTGTAACTCCCTATCCTTCTAAAGGGACTCCTACCCTCCCAGAACCCTACACGGTCTCTACCCCTTTCAATGATACTCTTTGGTGGCTGTTTCTATGACCACACTACCCCTTCCCCCATCACCCCCTTTCACACCACCTTTCCCAAGCGATCCAGGCTTCTTTTCACTTGCCACACAACCATCCCCCATGTACATCCTTTGGAGGTAGCACACAACAAAAAGTACAAATTTTATAGTTCATTGAGTCCCAGGCCTTTGTTCCTTATGCTGTGATATATGTCCATCCAGGAGAGTCTCAGGCCTTCTGCCTCAGTATCACTATTGCTGTGCCAGTCCTCTGGTAGTTAGGTCTCTCATGTGGATTTATATTTCTGAGTTCATTTGTTGCCCACACCCTCTAGAGTATAGATTTCTCCAGGTATTTGTTTTTTACATAAATCTTGCATGCCTGCAAGTAAAATGTAATCCCTCCTTTCAGGCAATAGCAATCAGCTTCCTTCATAACAACAAGCCACCCCTCCCTCTCCCACCTTCCCCCCTGAGACTGCCCGCATAGAAGATCTTCCCCCCACATTAGGTTGAATAATCCCAAGAAAACTGCATGCTGTAATTAGCCAGATCTCTCCCAGAATACCCACAGTACTCTGCATGCAGCTTCCTACCCCATCTCGAGGATATCATAGGCCTGTGTGCATAGCACTTTCAATCTGTGGCCCATAGTAATTGTATGCCCTCTTATTCCCCTCCCAAGTCTCTGGCTAAGTACTCAAGTCACTTATCTGAACTCAACGATGCTCCCGATGATGGTCCCCATCTTCAATTGCTCTCCAGGTTGTTCAGGAATTGTTACACTCACTCTACCTCATGGAAGGTGTAGGTCACTCTCCTTCCTTTCTGATTTTCACCACAGCTGTGTATATAAAAATTGGAAGTCCACCTTGTTTGCTGGTAATGCATCCAACACAGGGTTAAACAGCCATCTTCTCCTTTGTAGCAATTGTGAGAAATCTTGATGTAGATACAGTCAGGCCCCTTGGTAGACCACTTCCTTCTTCTTTTTAAAGGCAAACCAGAAGGCCTGCCAATCCCCAAAGTTGTGCAAGCAAAAAATGAGCTGGTGAGGTGGTTCCCCTACTGCAGGTTTCAGCGCCAAAGCTCTATGCACCCTTTTGATTTTGAACCTGCCTCCTTTCAGCTCCAATCCCAATATTTCTGGGAGCACTTTGCTGTAAAATTCTTCAGATGAATTCCCCTTTTTATCCTCAGGGAGACCACAGATATGAAGGTTATTCCTGCGCTGATAATTTTCTTGGTAATCCAGTTGTTCATGTAATTCTCCCAACTCCCTCCTGAGGTCCTGCACCGTATCAGGTAGGTGCTCTGTTAGATTATCTAGATTGGAAATGCAGGTCTCAGCCTCCAAAATTTTCACTGCTTGACCCGTAATCTGCTCCAAAAATTCAGAGATTTTGGCAGTGATTATATCCAGCTTAGGAGAGACAGCCGTGAGTATCTGGGCAGTCAGGGTTCTGCCCACCATCCCCATTTCAGGCGTGGAGAGTGTAATGATACTTGGACCCTCCATCGCGCTGGAGGTTGTGGCTTTTTTGCCAATTTTGCTCATTTCTGGATGATTTTCCCATATTTAAGACCAGATATTCATCCACTGTGCCTTCCTGCATCCACTTTTAGCAATATTTCCATTCGGTTTGCACTTTGAAAATCACTTTTTTGCAATCGAAAGACATGTGGAGATGGAGCTGAAAAGAGATGTTGCTGATCCTCTAGCTGCTCATTAGTGCCCCACAAAACCCACTTTTAAAGTACTCTGCGGTATGCTGCAGCAGACCTACTAAATAAAGCAATATAATTTCAATGGCAATTAGTCCCCTTTGTCATGCAGGAAACTGTGGCATTGACGTCATCCTGGCAGTGTCACATTTTCCTGAATTACAAAAGGGACTAATTGCCATTGAAATTACATTGCTTTATTCAGTAGGTCTGCTGCAGCATTCTGCAGAGAGCTGCAAAATGCTGCAGAATTAGGTTTCATCCTGGGGGATGCCACTGTGGAATCTATGTTGACTGTTATGTAAATTACAATCCTATAAATTTGTATTTGAATTTTAGTCTCTATCCCTGTGCTGTAACTTATTGTTGTGACTTATAATGTTAAATACAGAAACACATTGAAATTAGGGCCTGTTTGGACCTATGGTGTAATATTTGCTTGTTCAAATATTTGCCTGTATAAATAAAGTTGTTTTACTACTACTACTACTACTGTACATGGTTTGGAGTCACTGTAAATAACAACCCATAAACTTCCATACTGCAATTTATCCAAGAAAGAAAGAAAATTGATTAAAAATCTAACTGATGACAAAAATATAGTCATAAAGTCATCGGATAAAGGGGGCACAATCATTGTACAATATACAGGTTACTTCACAAAAGAAGAATATATAGGCAGTTAGCTGATTTAATGTTTTACACAGAATTGACTTTTGACCCCATGGGGAAAATAAAACAAGAGATCGAGGGATATCTTTTGGAACTTTTTGAAAGTGGTCAGATTAGTACTGATGAGTTGTGTTACCTATCAATACAGAATCCCATAAAACTGGCCTTCTACAGCCTGCCAAAGATCCACAAAAGTATCCCCCACTCCCCCAGCAGACCCACCGTGTCAGTGATTGGGTGGTTGACAGAACCACTCTCATAATATATGGACAGCTATCTGAACCCTTTGGCTACAGGAATCAGTAGCTATCTACAAGATACAAGGCACATCCCAACGATTTTAAAAGAACTACAACTAGAACCAGAATGGTTACTAGTAACTATGGATGTGGATTCCCTGTATAGTAACATACCTAAAGATGGCACTCTGTTTACCATTGAACAAATGCTTCTTGAGGCCACAGATCTCCCACAGAGTAAAGTGAATATGTCGGTTAATTTGACTGATTTAGTGCTCAGCAACAATATTTTCTTATTTGAAGGGAGAGTGTTCAAACAGATAAAGGGCACAGCGAATGGGGCTACTTTGGCCCCCAGGCTATCAAATATCAATTTGGGAGATTGGGAGTACAGGGTTGTGTATAACAGTGATGTAAAGCCTTTCATTGATAAAATTGGTGTTTAGAAACATTTTATTGATAATGTTTTTGTGATATGGAAAGGAATTAGAGAGGAATTGAATGAACGTGCGTGTTACTTACAAGGATAAAATGACAACCTAAAATTTAAGGTGACTTCAGATCAGACATGCATTAACTTCCTGGACATTACATTATACAAAAAGGAAGATGGTTCTATTGAAGCTGACCTGTATGTTGAACCCACTGATACTAACAGTCTCCTACATGCACACCGCTGCCACACCCGCTTCTCATTAGAAACCTACCAAAGGGCCAATACAGTAGGGTCAAAAGGAATTGTTCCAGCCCAGACACTTTCAAACATAGGTCCCAAGAATTAAGCCACAAGTTGAAACAAAGGGATTACAGAGAAAGCTACATAAACACAACCATACAACACACAGACAGAATCACGAGAGGCACTTTTGATGCCCAAAAACAAAAGAAAAAAACAGATGACACTTTGACCTTTGCGACCACAAAGGAAATTATCAGCATAGTTAAACAAACTTGATATATTGAACAACTATGCAATTGAGCATGATCTAGCGGTAAATGAAAAAAAAAGTAAAATATTAATTTTTGGAGGTAAAAATAAGGTGAAAAGGTGGAGGATGGAGAGAAAAGAACTGGATGATGTAAAAGACTATACCTACTTGGGCCTCTAATTATCAAATGATGGAAAATGGATCAAACAGACATAAAATTTGATTCCTAAACTTAAGAAATCTGCTTTATCTTTATATAAATTTAATAAACAATATGGAGGGAACTCTATTAAGGCCCTTATCCCAGCCATTAAGGCTAAATACTACACTCAAGCATTGAACAATGGGGAAGTATGGCATCCAAGAGTGCTGAATAAATTGGAGATACCTTTAAATAACCTTCTTAGAAAGAGCTTGGGACTGAGTAATTAAGTTCCTGTCTCTTTAGTTAGAGCGGAATTAGGGATTACTAGTTTAGAGACATTTTTCTCTATTAGGAAGATAAATTATTGGATCAAAATTCTTTAACGTAATCATAATAGGTATACTTCATTGTGTTTGAATGAGAAATATAGGTGACTAGAACTGGGCTATTTAAAATCCAATTGGTTGACTCGGGTCTCCCAGACCTTGCAAGAGACAGGGTTAAACTATTTAGAGAATTATGTTAAGAAGGGCATTAGAATTAGTCTTAAATACCAGAAATATGTTAAAAATAGAATTATGGAATATTATAATTATAAGGACCTGGAAAGGAATAATAATTTGAAGATTGCTCCCTGGTTTAGATCTAATGATAATGCTCCTTTTTTTAGACACTATCTTGAGATCTTAGTAGATAAGACACAAAGAAAGCAGTTTACTAAATATAGGTTGGAACTGTTTTCTAGTAACATATGTGTTGTGATCTATAATAAAAACAGCTCTGAACAAGCTAAACTATGTCACTGCATGTTAAACGCAGCTGAAGATTTAAAACACATTATGTTTGTATGCAGATGGTATAATATCCCAAGAGAAAAATAGTTTGTACCATTATGTAATACTATTTTAACTTCAGATTGGGACTTATTGCTTGAAATTTTCTTTGTTTCTGGTGATGATGTAATTATCAAGACAGTAGCTACATATCTAGTTGTAATCTCTAGAATTCGATTATGGCATAAAACAAATAGCTTATAGAGACAATTAAATTCTGGGTAGTAGTCTACCGAATATATCAATGTGTACAGTAAGCTTTTTAGTCTTTTAAAGTGTATTATATATTTTAAATGATGTTTATACTTGTATATGTATTATTTGCATGATAAAATTGTTGTATTTTGTCTTCTTATAATGATGATTGAAAAGGTCATATGACTGATCAATAAATAAATATTACTTACTTACTTACTTGCATAGTTAAGAACAACTTACAGACTTTTAGATCAGTACCAGCACTTAACAGAATCATCCAACAACCTCTGAGAATTTCCAACAGAAGAGGGAGGAATTTCAGGGACTAGCTCACACGTGGCTACCAATCGAGCCCTAAAATCATGCACCAGCAGAAATGTGGGAATAAACCCTATGGTTTCTGTGAAACCTGCCAATATACTGAAAGAACAGACACCTTCAAAAATCCAAGGAGTGGCAAAACAGAAATCATCAAGGGTGCTATTAACTGCCACATAGAAGGGGTGGTGTACATGCTTAAATGCATATATGGGGCATACTGTATTGGACATACCAAAAGAAAACTGCGGTTCAGGATAAATGAAACCATGTTAGCAATTAAAAACAAAAACAAGGAGTATGCCATGGCTGCCCACATATATAAAAATTCTAACACCACACACAAAGTTACAGCATTAGGCCTAGAAAACATTGAAAAGAGTGTGAGAGGCGGAGACCTTGAAAACACATTAGGTTGTAAAGAACATAAATGAATTTTTAAACTAGCTGCACTTAGATATCCAGGACTGAATGACAAATTTGAACTGTTACCATTCCTCAAGAAGAGGAAAATGAGATGATTTAGTTAAAAGTAATGACACTTTGAGATGCTTTGCATAATGTCCCTTTCTTCCCTCTCCCCTTTTTCCCCTTATCTTTTGTATGACTGTATGCTATCATTTTACCTTTTCCCCTCTTCCCCCTCCCCCCACCACCCTTAGGATTTGAGCATAACACACATCAATAATATTATCTAGTATAAAATGCTATACATTTTTGAATAAGCATCAAACATTAAGTGTGTGTATGTCTGTATATATATGAACATAGAGTATGAAGCACTATAGGATTAATTGTGACAGTCTGTGATTGTGCTCAACTGTATTATGGAAACATACATGATGTTACCAAACAGCTTCCATTATTTCCTTAACATCCTGCTGTTTTCATCATTACAGGTTTTCCAAGGGTTCTAAACCACTGGAGTCTTAAAAAGACCTACCTTTTGGATAATATTTACTACAATTAAACTCATGCACAAGTGTTGTTTAAAGGTGGTGGGTAAAACATTAATGTCACTTATGTAATCACTGTTTTTCTTGAATTATGTGTTTAATTATACAGAATCAAATAAGTGTGAACTAAATGAAACATTATTAGCTAATGAAATCAGATTGTTGGTGATGAACTTAATTAATGAAACCAGTATATTGATCAGTGTATGATTGTGTGAGCAAACCGATTGGTGATCTTGATTTTTTGAAAAAGCTGACTGTTACTTAAACTCACTGAGTGACAAACACATTAGCTGTGAAGAAGCCCTATAAGGGTGAAACATAAGCCTGTACCAGATTGTTCTGCATCCTGCCAATACTATGGAATAAAACCCTCTGTAAATAAGACTGGAGTTTTTTTCTTGGTCTCTAAATGAATGGTGAGTGCACGGTCTCATTTTTCTGAGATTTTATAAACTGTAACATGTTTGGAGTGGTATAACTCTTAACATGTAGTTGTGGGTCATTTTGTTTTGGATGCATGGTGTGTCAATTTAAAACTCATATAGGAGAACATATTCAAGCCTTGTGTAGTGGTAATGACAGTTATGCTGTAGTGAAACATGTTAGGAACAACACAGGGACAAATCATACGATTTGGTTTGTGGAGATTGAAACAATCATAATGGAGTTGGCATAGTGGCATGGAGGGATGAGGCATCTTTGCTTTACCTCTTGCCAAGCCGGTGACCCGAGGGACACCAGGGGTCAGCTAGGAAGGGTGAGAACTGAGCGCCCGGATGACTGCTCTTCTCTCCCGGAGAGGGAGGGTTGATGCTCCTGCTGAATGACTGACCCCAGTTAGAGGTCTGAGGGTAGTGTTGTTCTGCAGAGCATCATAGGAAGGGAAGATACTGTGGGACTTCCACGGACGTGCGTGCACCTCCATGCATGCATGTCTGATGTGTGTGGCACAGCAATGTGGTCAGGGGAGAAAATGGAGGAAAATCTCCTGGCTGCGAATGATGACCAACCCTCTGCAGGCTCTGCACCTGGCAACTAGGCAGAAAAGAAGTCTCTATAAGTAAGTCCTGGTGATACCAGGGTGATGGGGCTGTTGAGGCCAGTCGGGGAAGGGGGCAGCTGGGAAGGAGATAAACATAATATAAAAAGAAAAGGTTGTAATGGGTTCCATGGGAGGAAATTAGGAAAAACAGATTAGATGCAGAGAAAAGTTGGGGATTTAAGAGTTGGGGACCCAGGAAGGGGCAGACCTGAATGACAATATTGACCTGTCAGCATTTTTGTAATAAACACAAGTTTGTTTCCATTATTTGTTTTATGTCTGTTTTGGTTTAATTGACCAGTTTGAATCCTTAGCCCTATTGCATTTTTTTACTTTAATGCCTTGGTCCCTTTATTCTGTGATCATTTTGTCATTATATATACCTGGCTGTGTATTGATGGACAATGCCATTGCCAGTTTTTTGTATTGACACCTTGTATAGTGTTGAGCTTTACATAATTGGCTATGATGAGGTACACATGGGGTACTGTTCTGATTACTGAGAATTAATAAATTAGTCCCTAACTATTCATTTGTGGAATGTGCCCCTGTATATAAGACATATCAATATAATTCCCAACTTCTTGTCATTTTATGTAATTGGCATGGCTGCTTCCCCATTCTATTTGTATTTTTATGTAGATGTGATCACTTTGAACTTGTACAATCAAGTTTGTGCCTTTTTTTTGTATTAATCATGTGATTGTTTTTATAGCTTTTACTTATCATATTTGTTTAATTAATTGATCATACTATAAATAAGGGCACTGTGCAATGATAGAGTACACTCTGAGAAAGTTGGGGACTCCCCAAGTGAAATGTCAGTTTCAGTTGGCTCAACTGTGGTGTTACCTGTGGGCCTCCGGCGGGTGGACACTTTCATGTTTTTTGCACACATGTAATAAATAGTAAGACATTTTTACTAGTACATTCTTTGAATGGTTTCTTGCTGTTGGTGCTGGGGAGTTTTGGCATTGTCTTTTAATTAGAACCTAAAGTTTTTAAATTGTAAATTGACATAATGACTGTGCTATTTTTAGAGTCAGTAATAGACAGTTTGTCTCTTTGAAACTAGGAAAAACAGGTTATGTTATGCTGTCCAGAGTGTAGATAGCTGAATCTGAACCACACAGTGTCTTGTTCAAACACTCAAAAGTAATTCTGGAGTTAGCTAAATGTAACAGTTCATTATGTCCCTTCGCTATATATTATATTTATATCTGAAAGATAAGACTAAAATTATCCGGTTTGATCTTTCACATATATTTTGTTCTAAACGGGTGGTGAAAAAGCATATTTGCACACTGTAGCTTTTACATTTTTATTTATTATATGTAATGTGACTTGTCTTCATTTCTGACTTTAATATCTGTAATAACTAAAATAGTCAAGCAATAAACGCGAACCTTGAGAAAGTAAACAAAACCTGGAAACATTAAACATAAATGTAATAAACATAATAATTTTTAAGCTTTTCATTTTATTACAGTTCCTAATTGTTCTTTAAATAACTTGGTCAACACGCATCCATAAGTGGTTAACTGGAGTTGATGGCAAATGTGGTTTATAAATATTAAATAATTGTGATGGGACTTTAATAGCATCTAACATACTACACAGATGGGTTTTCTTTTTGCAATTTTATTGTTATTTCAGTTACACAAATTAAGGAACAGCATAATTATCATACACTGTATAGTGTTCTACAGGTGTACAACAGGTTTCAATAGAAATTAAGCATGTTACAAGGGTAGTTGATATCTATGGTAGTTAAATAGCATGTATGGAATCCAGAGCTACATCAGAAATACTGTAATATAAAGCAAAATAAAATAAAAAAGGACACCCTCATGTAAATGTAAAGTCTTCACTATAAAATAATGTTCACTACATTCATGCTAATATAGCATAACGTAGCATGAAAACAAACAGTGAATATTATTTTCAAGTAAAAATTGTATGCATCCTTCACGAGCACTAAAACATACTAAAGAAGGCCTTGTTTCCAAACAGTATACCAATCTTAGGTTTACTAATACAGTAACATCTACAGTGGCATTTAAGAACCATACACATGATTGCAATTGTGACAGTCCTTGATTTTGTACAGTGTTCCTAATCCTGTTACAGCTTATTGATAACAGTGAATCTGGTTACTGTGAACTTGTTATTTAATGATTATATCTGAAATGTATTACATGCATAACCTATAACATGCTAGTCATTCTGTTGCTTCTTAAAACAGTCACGCACAAGATGTCTAATGTAAATGAGCCAGAGCTCAAAGCTACCTCCTTCTATAAACATAATTTACTACTACTACTCCTCCTATAAGAGTGGTTCAATCAGTCAATCTTTATTTTACCAGGCAAAACATCATTGAGGAAAAACTCAGTTACAAGATGGACCTGGGACATAATACAAATTACATATATTGCAGAATAATAAGGCATTTCGTACGACAACAGAACATGGGTTGTAACAGGTTAACAGATATGAACATAGTATACAAAAACAGTGAGGCACATAATACAATAAGAATTGATATATATGTACAGTACATTCAAAATGTAGTGTAGCAGTTGGTAAGCTAAGTGCCCTGATATATGCAGTAAGGGCAAATGTACAAGGCAGCAGATAAGGCACAACAAGTGCGAGATAATGCAGGATAAATCAGACAGTGGAGGGGATACTCATCAGTGATATGTAAAGATGGAGGATAGAGGTGATGGTAGACAGGGACAGCAGAACTTATAGAGTCAGGTGGCCCCAGAGTCACCACGCTTACATGGCCCCTAGTGTCTAGTCAGTGTGGGGGGAAGAGGCAGAAGTATGGCTGAGATGATGATTCACTGATGGAAGCAGTTACAGGACTCAGTATAGGATCACTGGATATGTTTTTTAAAGGCAGCTAAGGAACCGGGTATGATAAGCTGCATTGCAGGACCTTTTGAGCAGTGTTCCAGAGGACTGAAAGAGCGTGGCTTAATGCCGCTCTACCAAAACTTGTCCTAACTTTGGGGATAATAAGAGTAATTCTAGATTGGCTTCCCAACAGATAATTACCAGGGCTGCATAAAGGTAGGCAGTCCTTGATATACTGGGGCAGTTTATTGGAGATGGCCCTGAAGATCCAGAGAGCAGAGTTCTTATGCTGTCTTCGGCTAAGACAGTCCAAACCTAGGTTTTTCTATAGGGTACAGTGGTGTGTTGAGTAGGGGGCACCAGTGATGAATCTTAGTGCCCGATGGTAAAGAGTGTTGAGTTGAGTGAGGGCAGTGCTGGAGCTGTGTCCGTACAGAAAGTCAGCGTAGTTGATAAGGGGTAAGAATGTAGTTTGTACACACCTGATTTTCCCCTCATATGTTAATAGATGCTTGATTCTGAAGATAATCCCAAGCCTCTGTTTAAGCTTTTTGGAGAACTCATCAATGTGGGTTTTGAAAGAGAGTTTGGGGTCAATCCATACCCCCCAGTATTTGAAGGAGTTGACACATTCCAATGCTTCACCAAGCAAGCTGTGAATTTGCAGCGCAGCTCCTATAATGGCAGGGTAAGAGGGCTTAGCTACAGGAGCAAAGATCATGGCCTTCAGGCAGTTCTGACTTATGTGATACTAGCGCCGGATGAAAACTGGTTCAGCTTCTCTTTTCAGCACTGTGTTTTTGTGGTAGAGAGAGTTTTAGTTTAATTAAAGTTATAAAATGGGTAGGAAAATTCCTTCTTTTTATTTATTTATTGACAAATCAGAGTTACACCCTTTGAGTCATAGACTCTTTTCTAAAGGCTCCTTGTCAGTTAACATAGTATGCAAACAACACAATGGAATTAATAAAGGTGCATTTCAATCAATCAATATGTTACATAAGGAGTACAGGAAGGAAAGTAGCATAACAGATTAATATTACATACAGTGGGCAGAGACATCCCAGAGTTGAGTACAAAACAGAAGAATACTGTAATAAGACAATTGTTCCAACATAATAATTAGTATAATGCAGGGAATAATACAGCTGGTAGATTAGCAGAGATAGGGTGCATAATTACATAATCCCTTGATATAGCACACTATGAGTTAGAAAGAGGGGGAAGGAGAAAGCAGGGGCTGATTTAGTGGAAGGATGTTAGGGGCAGTCACATGTTGAGTTCTTAGTGAGAAATTCACTGAGTGAGGTTTTGAAAGGGCCTATATTAGTGCCAGCAGAAAGAGCAGCAGGTAGGCCATTTGGCCAGTAAGGGGCCCTGTGATAAAAGGCTCTTTGACCCAGGGATGTCCTGCAGTGGGGGACCAGAAGGGGGGCCTTGGGGGTACTCCTGGACACTCTTAGGGGGAGGGAAGGTGGGATGAGACAATGCAGGCCAGGTGGGGTGAGTTTCCACTGAATTTTCTTAGCCAGGAGGCAAGTATGATATTTAAGGCAGCACTCAAAATTTAGCCAATTTGAGTGACTGTAGAGATCACATGGGTGGGTCATTCTACCACAACCTGTCACCAAGTGACAGACTTTGTTTAGAGCTGCCTTTATGTGACAGAGAGCAGTGTTATCTGTTGAGCCGTAGAACACAATTCCATAGTCCAGCACAGAGAGAACCAAGGATGACACTGCAAGGTGTGATGCTTCAGTGTGGCAGACAGTGTTTGAGCCAGTAAAGGAGGCTAGTTCTGGAGTTGATGGTGGTACAGAGGAGGTGGATATGTGCATGATAGGTAAGGAAGGAGTCAGGGGTGACACCCAGGTATTTGAATGAGTTGACCTGCTCAAGCAGGGAGCCTTGGGAGGTGTTGACAAGTAATGAAGAGCCATTGTAGGGTTTCTGGCAGTGAGCAAAAATCATTGTCTTAGTCTTTTTATACTTTAATACTAGCCTGTGCTCAGTAAACCAGGCTTCAGCTTCAGAGAATGACTTCTGCAGGGCTTGCTGCAAGGGTAGAGGCTGAGGATTGTTCCAGAAAATGAATGCATTGTTGGCATATAGACATAACTGACCAGAGCAGGCACTGGTCAGGGAGCTTAAAAAGAGATTAAATAGAAGGGGTCCAGGATGGAGCCTTGGGGGACCCCAGAGTGAACTGGGATACAGGAGGAGAGGGTAGAGTCAGTTTTGACCTGTTGTGACCTGTTAGTTAGATAGCTCTCAAGCCAGGCCATAGTATCAAGAGTCAGCCCCACTATAGTCAGGGATTTAAGGAGAAGGGCATGATGGACAGTAGCAAATGCCTTAGTTAGGTCGATGTAGACTGACCCAACTACAGTAAGTGTCCTTGATCTAGAGCCTTTCGGTTGTAGGAGGTATATTCAAGCAGGGCTGTGGTGGTGCTGTGGCCCCTACAAAACCCATACTGCTCAGGACACAGGAGGTTATACTTTGATAAGTGTTCATTAAGCTGGTCAGCTACTATTTTTTCAAGGGCCTTGGAGAATGGCAACAGAATGGAGATGGACCGGTAGTTAATAGGGGAGGTGCAGTCTTCACTTTTTAGAAGCAGGATGATGATAGCCCATTTCCAAGGGGTGGGGAACTCCCCCAGACAGAAGGAATGGTTAAGGATTTTAGTGAGGGGGACTAGGACAGCATCAAGACAGAGAGGTGGAGGAGTTTTAAATCCAGGGTGTCACCACTGTGGTGGCTCTTACCCAGGACACTAGAGATGTAAGTCTTAGCCTCTCTAGGTGATATTACCCAAAACATGAAAGGTGGGAAATTAGCAGGGGAGGGAGGAACATACAGGGGAGAGGAGCATGTAGAGGGTTGAAAAAGTTTGGGGGGAGCACACTGCTGAGGTCTGAGAATGAGGAGTTTAAGGCACTGGCAATTTGTAGTGGGCCCTGGGTTATAGTCCCATTTACAGAGAGTTAGGAGGATGCGGGGGATACAGTTTTACCATTTAGTTCTTTGATAGTATCCCAGAATATATGATCAGAACCCCCTGCAGAGGAGAGGGCATTCTGATAATAAATGGCCTTAGCCTGGCACAGGGCACAGGTACATTTGGCCTTGCTTCCCTGTACCGTTGTTTGTCCTGAGGCAGACCTGAAGCAAGGACTCTATGCTAGAGACTATCCAAATAGTGTCTGAGGTCAGGTAGTGTCTGGGATAACCAGGGTGTATCATGGTTTTTTACAGCCTGTTTCGAAACTGAGTCAAGAGGTCACATGCAGAATTGAAGGAGGTTATGAAATAAGCAAGGGCACTATATGTCTTCCTTGCTGTATCTATGGGTGACCAGTCACAGTTTGAGAGGTGGTTTTTAAGCCGGGCTAGTGCACCTCACTTTAGTCACCGACTGTAAATAGCTTTGGGGGGTGGGTTGGGAGCCTTGCAGGACCCCTAGCACAGTACAGGCGAGTGATCACTGATGGCATCAGGGAGCACCATGACCTTTGAGATTCTTTCAGGGCGGTTTGTGAAGATTAGATTAAGCAATGTTGTAGTCCCTGTCTTGCTGTTATGTCTTGTGGGGGATTGGATGACTTGAGTCAGGTCCATGGCCGAGGTAGCATCTTTATAGGGTGCAGCTGATGGCGATAGCCAGTTTGTGTTAAAGTCACCCATGACTAGGATCTCACTATTTGAGGGGAGAAGAGAGCTGCAATTAGTAACAGTAGAGAAGGCTAATTTCTGATTACATGAGGGAATATATACCACCATGACATAAAGGGTTTTACCAGGGTTACCTAAGGAAAGCTTTACAGAGAGTACTTGGGCCCCATATGCGGGAGAGGGGATGGGGACAACCATGGCTTGGAGGGAGTTCTGAATATAGTACACACAGCCACCACCCCTTTTGCCCTGATGATCCAACTGAAAGTTGGAGCAGTCATTCAGGGCCACATGGGAATACACAGTGGCTGGGGAGAGTCAGGTTTCAGTTAAAGCCAGGATGCCTGGCTTATGCTGAGCGATCCATCCTTGAAGAGAGTCAAACTTTTTTGGTAAGCTGCAGATATTTAGGGAGGTGAACAGGAAGCACCTCTTTTTTTTCACCAATAGGATGGTGTTTAGGGGGGGCAGGCCCTGGATTTGGGTGAACATTCCCAGATAATAGAAGGAGGAGGAGGATGTGGCGGTTTAGGGATGATTTAAGCAGCTTGTGTTCCCAGGCAATAGCTGAGGGGGAGGTTTTAAATTTGGAGCCAAGAACTGGTATATGAAGTAAGAAGATGTGCAAGACCATGAGGTGTGTAAAGGAGAGGCAGGAGGAGGGGTTGTATATGGTATTACAGAGAGACTGGTTAAGGTGGGGATACCAGGAGGAACACATACCACTGAACTGGTTAAAAATGAAAGGAGGGAGAGAGGGAGCAGGGGGTAAGGGGTGAGGACTCAGATTGGGGGGAGGTGATGGTGGGCAAGAGTCCGATAAGGAGTAGGTAAATGGGGAGAGACATCACAGAGAAGAGAGGAGAGGAGAGTGCAGCCAACAGGTGACGACTGAGTCTTGAGCACAATCTGGAGCAAGAGATATATGATACTGTGGGAGAGAAAGAGAGCACTATAAAGATGAGAAGATATAGCATACTATGGGAGAGAAGGAGAGGATACAAATTCAGATCAGATGTCGCAGTGGTAGTGTCTCCGATTACAGTGCGGTCAGAGTATATCATTTGCAGAGGCAAAAATGGACATTTAGTCAATGAATGGGTCATGTGACCCAGTGATGTCAGTAAAAGGAGGGTCACCTTTGGGTGGATGGGTGGCTGGGGCAGGCAGGGAGTTGATACAAAGCGTCAATGGGTATACACCTCAGTACACTGTGCAGAGGAGGGAATCCATCAATTACCTTTGCTGTCTGGTCCCAAGGCTGTCCGCTCCCTGTGCAGTCGCTCTGGCTTCTTCCTGATTGGTGGTGATGGTTCCAAAGCAGTTCAGTTCAGGAATAGGAACAGCACTGCTTTCCACTTTTCTCAACTGAATGATTGCAAACAGTGGACCAACTCCAGGGTGCGGGTTACCATTCCTGAACTGCATTTTCAGGAGATTAAAGACATATGGTGCAAGAGCCTTATACCTCCGAAAACACCTGTATGTGCATTTCTGGAATAGTAACTCACACCCTGCCTTGTCTCATTGCTTACATAATTTAAAAAAATAGTGTATTTGACAACATTGCTGTTACAATAAACTCAGGTCCCTCTTGCTCATAGCTAATGAAATAATCTTGATGTGCTTGGTTTCAGTCTTCAGTATTCCATGAAAACTAGAAATGGCAGCCTCTCACCACTGAAACACTGGAGGGTTATTCTAGGCAAATCAGGCAGTCAGGGTGAACTGCTCGAATGGCTGCCTTAGCAAAACCATACATATGCAGTCAATATGGCATACAGTATGATGATTTTCTCAAAACTAGTGAAAAGTAAGCGTGTGTGTCTTTATGTTTGCTTATGTGCAGCGCAAAAAACATATTGCGGCAGCTTGGTGCTGAAGCAGGTTCTGGAGGTGTGGCATTGTTGAGGCCAATACTGGCACGGCATTTTGGGGCATGTGTGATGTCCACCAATAATGGGAGACACAGCTGGAGAGAGTAGCTTGGAACCTTGCCACTAACTTGTGAGAAATTAGCAGCTGCAATCAGGGGCCACCTCGTCATTGCAGCATCAGCCATTCACTGCAATGAGGGAGTGACCTGTCATTGCAGGGCGGGATGTAGGAACCCTGATATTGTTTGTGAACATGGCGGCGGCTTACCACCGTGTTCACAAACAATATAACCCCCCCACCATGTTTATCTGCTGATGGGGGAGCCCATTCCCTGTTGGCATAATGTAACCCCCCCCCCGTTTTATTGTCTGCCGATGGGCTGCCCAATCCCCATTGGCAGAAAGGAATTCCCCTTTTGTTGTTTGCCGGACGAGGGTGCCCAATCCCCATCGGCAGAAAGGAATTTCCCTTTGTTGTTTGCTGATGGGTGCCCAATCCTGTCAGTTACAGCTGCCCCCAAAAGCAAGACTCCAGTGGCATGCTGGGAGCCCACCCCAGCGTGCCACATGCCCTAAATAAAAGCGGTCCTCACAAGTCTTTTTTTTACCCTTGTAAAAGAAACTGTCCTCAGCGGACTCCGGCCCCCCCACCTGCAACCCGAACCCACCTGTGCCCTGTCTCCCACACCCCCTTCACCCCATACTTACCTCCAGAGTCCAGCGCGATGATCTTTGGTGGACCGGGAACACGTCTGCACTCTTCAAAGCTGACCGCGAACTGAGGAAATGTCGGTAAGCTGTATAATGGACTAAACAGAATTTTTCAACTTTGATGCATATATCAGGCATTGTTTGGAATTTTGCCACCAAATTTTCAACATGGGGTTTTTGGGACCCCTCCTCATGAATTCTTTCACTGTCATGGTGTTAATCGGCTCCGAAAGGTGATTTTGCGGTTACTGCGTGGAATCACCTTTCAGGGCCAATTAACAAAACAACAGTGCCATTGTTCATGAGGTGGGCTCTCAAAAAGCCTATGTTGCAAATTTGGTGGGAATAATCCCCAAAAATGACTGTTTTATGAGCGTGCGTTGCGCGTTGCTACGCATGCTCATAGCGATATTACAATATTATAACCCCAGATTTTCAACACTGGCATTTTTTCAGACCTCCTTGTGAAAAGTACAGCTGTCATTTTTCACACCCTGGACGAAATGTGTTTTTGCACTTTCAGCACGGAATAGCGCTGTTGGTGTGGGAAATCAGTGTTCCACACAGGTTAAGAAAATGTCAGTGCCACTGTTCATGAGCAGAGGTCCTAAAATGCCTACGTTGAAAATTTTGTGACAATGCTACATAAAATGACTGTGTTACTAGTATGCGTTGCTCTGTTCCTAAGCACACTCATACGTTCGCAAATTTTCAATATTTTTACTCCAGATTTTCAACATTGCCATTTTACCACACCTCCTTATGAGCAGTGTAGCTGTCATTTTTCACATTTTGCCCAAAATGTGTTTCCGCGCATGTAGAGCACAATGGCGCAGTTGGTGTGCGAAATCAATGTTTGGGACACATTAAGAAAATCACAGTGACACTGTTCATGAGCAGATGTGTTAAAATGGCTATGTCAAAAATATGGTGAAAAAATTCCCCAAAATGACTGTTTTACGAGCATGCGTTGCACTGTTCCTATGCACGCTCGTACGTTCGTGAATTTTCAATATTTTCACTCCAGATTTTCAACATTGCCATTTCACCACACCTCCTTATGAGCAGTACAGCTCTCATTTTTCACATCTAGCCCAAAACGTGTTTCTGCGCATGTAGCACACAATGGCGCAGTCGGTGTGCAAAATCAATGTTCGGGACAGATTAAGAAAATCACAGTTACACTGGTCATGAGCAGAGGTGTTACAATGGCTATGTTAAAAATTTGGTGAAAAACATCTATAAAATGACTGTGTTATGAGTGACCATTGAGCAGTTTCCAAGCACCCTCGTACGTTCATGGATTTCTAATATTTTCAGTCCAGATTTTCAGCACTGGCATTTTTCCACACTTCCTAATAAACAGTACAGCTGTCATTTTTCACACCATGGCCAAAATGCGTTTTTGCACTTCCAGCACAGAAATGTGTGGTCACTGTGGGAAATCAGTGTTCGGGACAGATTAAGAAAATCACAGTGACACTGTTCATGAGCGGAGGTTCCAAAATGCCTGTGTTAACAATCTGCTGTAAAACATCCCTAAACTAATTGCATAATGGGTGTGCATAGCCCAGTTTCTACACACGTTCGTGACTTCACCAGTTTTTTTAATATTTTCACTACATATTTTCAACATTGCCATTTTTTCCACTTCCCCATGAACAGTACAGCTGTAATTTTTCACATCCTGTTCGAAATGTGTTTTTGCACCTGTAGTGCCAAATGGCGTAGTCGCTGTGTAAAATCAGCTTTTGGCTAACAAACTGATGTTGCCACTGTTCATAAGGTGGGGGTCACAAAAAACCCATGTTGAAAATTTGGAGTGAAAATGCCAATGAACCCCTGAGACGTTAGGGTTTCCGACCATAATGCCCCACCCTGTAGAGATTGACAGGCATCAGGGGTGTGACTTGGGATTCTCGCCTGTAGTGCTCATACCATTCCACACCCTGCAGCCAGTGAGAAGCACTGAGGTGTGCCTCGGGACTCTTTGGCCTGAAAGTTCACCCCATTCTCCTATACAGCACCCATCTCACCATATTTCCTGATGGAATGGGGTGAGCATAAGGGCCAAAGACCCCAAGGCACACCGTGACACTTGTCGGTGTCTGCAGGGTAGGGTGTGGTGAAATGGCATTGCCGTTATGCCTGACGACCCAAATGCTCACCCCAATGCCTGTCAGTCTCTGCAGGGTGGTGGCAGGGTTGCTTTCAGTTCAATATTTCACTGCCATTCCTATTATGCAGCTCTCTAACTCCTACACTACCAATGCCAATACCAGCAAGCAAAAAATTCGCATTGACAAATACTTGTTTAATGATGTGTTTCATACATCTACATCAATGTGACTGGCACTATAAAGTGCTCTTCACTAAAAGCTTGGAAAATGGCACTAACACAATGTTAAAACCTCCAGGCAAATCATTCAGAATATCAGAACACAAGAGTGCCATATGAAAACTACTGTAGATATGACCTCAGTGATAACAAGTCATTCATATGAAGCAGGACACAATTCTGCCTCACTTTGTTTTACAATTATTGAGAAAAATCACAAAAGAAAAGCACATGAAGGAGATCTGGAACACGTATCACTGTAAATGAGGGCTACAGGACTTATATAGTAGGCCTAATGCAACAGATAAAAGGTATGACAGAATCAGGAAACATAATGAATAGAGTTCATTTAACTCATTTATTTTGAACTGAAATATGACACATTCCTTGGTTCCGAGATATTCAGTTTATCACTATCAGATTTCCATACGTATGATGTAGACATATTATTGGGCCCTAGTCACAAAAAGCTCCATAGATTAGGGCAAGCAGCTGTGCACCACAGCTTGTGCCAAAGCCGGGTGCACCAGGGACCCTGCACCCGAGTCACCAATATGAGGGGTCCTGGCGGCAAATATCCTGACACAGCCAACACCACTCCCCTGCACCAAACCAACAGCACACAGGAGGGGAATGACAGAGGCTTGTGGCAGCCTCTGGCCACCAACAGTCCAGCCTTGAAATCACCACAGTTGGCTTCCCACTACCACACTAATGCCAATGCTTGGGTTGACAGTGTACCCAGGTCCTCAATGTCTTCCCTTTGTGAGTCCAGTATGACTAGCGCTGCATACACGGGTACTTTGCCCAGGTTATTACCTATTTGGCATGAGTCACTGGAACCCCATGCCACAGGAATACCCCCCCCACTTGACCCCACATGTGGCTCCATGTCTGGCACAACTTGCTAGGGTCATGGGGCTCCCGCATGACTGGGGGGTGTTGAGCTGTGCATACTTTGCATTGTTGGCATGGCTCACTGGCAGTGTGGTCCCACAGGCATCTCAGACCAGCCATCTGTGTGGTGTGGGTTGGCAGTCAACTGTCCAGTGGGCCACCTGTGCCACCCTTGGACATGCCCACCACTGTGGTGACAGCTGTGTTCAGCCACTGCTGTCAGTGGTGAATGGGCCAGAAGACCAGCCCTGAGCTAGTCTAAGTCCTGGTGGAGCTGGCAGCTTCATGAATCCCATAAATGAAGGTGTTGCAATCTGCATCCACTGCAAGCCCCCTAATGCCATGGCATGCTCTCTTTCAGGTGCTGGGCTTGCACAGGATCTGTTCACAACAAGGGGTCCCAAATTCACCACAGCTTGCATACCTGAGTTGGATTCCATGCAAGGTGCTCCTTGTGTCAATTTCTGTTGCTTCAGGCACCTTGCATCACTATTTCAGCTTTGTGAATTGGGCCCATTGTCTCTGAATTTTAATATAGCATTTATATAATGGGCCTTATACAAAGGCAAGAAAGAATGCTGGGCTCTGATTGGTCTCTCTGGGACTGGACCATGATGTTATTTCAGCATAACATCATGGATCTAGTCCCAGCAGACTTATGACCGCATGCATAACAAAGAAAAAAAATCATTGCCCACTGACCACTGCCCATTCAATATTGCCACCCAGCTGCTTCAAACAGCACCATGATTGTACTGCACTGCAGATGGTCATTTGTTCTGAGTGTTCAGGCTAAACTCCCCTCAACTTCCAAACTGAATGGCAAGATAAAAAAAAAGTTAAGGTAACAGAAAGCAAAGCCCTCCCTATCTCCAACACTCATCTATTTACCCCTTGAGCCATTAACTAATGGCTTCAGCTTCCAACTCCAATCACCATCCCTTGCCGCCCCAAACAGACTGAGAATACCACCCAAAAAAAAGCTGCCTTTCTTACCGAGAAACAAAAATTAGCTGAGTGAAAGCCAAGTTTGCTATCGGCTTCAAAGGAATTCCCTGCTCTGGCAGTCTCCACTTACTCTAAACACCGCAACACAAGCTGTGATTTCTTTTTTAATTTATGAGAAAGAAAGTAACACTGGCTTCAGAAGCATAACCCTAACTTCTTCCCGGTCTCCATCCACACACCTAGTGCAAAATATAAAGCCGCGATAACCATCGGCTTCACTGCAGCCCCTCCCGGTCTCCTCACACTGTCTGCTGAGCATGCGAGTAAGGAGCGCTGTGTTGCTTACCTCTTCACCACTTTTCCTCTCCAATATTTGAGCCATGATAGTGAAAGGGAAGTCCATATCCAAACTGCAAATGCTCTTCAAATTGTATGCCAGCCACTAAGAGAGCAGTGTGAGGGGTGGGGCAAAGTGTCAGTACTACACGGCAGCAGCCCAAACATCAACTCAAAGATAAGACAGAAAGAGAGAGGGAGCTTAGTGTGGCAGACTACAGGGCCACAGTAGCAGCAGCTCCACCTACTGGCCAACCCCATGAATCAGCACTTTTCTTTTTAAAGTGTACTTTGCATTGAAAGGAATCAGGAAAAATATTCTTTTAAATGTAATTTTTCATCTCTTTTTTCCCTCACAAATGAGCCATTGTAGAATAGGAATAATGTACTCAAGGGGGTGTGTCGTGCTGGGATAATGTCACTTCTGGGATGATTGAGTGCACTCAGCCTGTGGCCTCATGCCCATTCACTCTTGGTGTAACATTATCCCAGCATGACACACACCCTGTTGTGCATTATTCCTTTATTATATTATAGGAAGTCCGTTTGTTAATGCATTATCTCATTATGGCAATACAGTAGCTCCCATGGACAAATCCGTGAAGTTGTCCATAGATATAGTGCTTTTTGCCTAGGGTCCACTTATTTAGACTACTTCTTAATATTTCAGTGATACGTTTTTCAAACATTCTTACCATGTCTTCATTGGTTATAAAACAACTCATCTTTGAAGGAAGTTATGTATTTTTACAGCACCCGTTTTTAAATATTTCCTATTATTTTCGATCACTGAATATAAAACATTGTAATGAATCTTCTTATATTATAGTTATAATTAGGTCTTCAGAAAAAGTAATTGGCCATGTATACAAAATGTGATTTAGGTTTTCATTTTGTCACTACTATAACCAGGGTTAAAAACACTAAATTTATTTGAAGTGTATTCTCAGTGTTGTGGTTGGGGCAGCTGCAAGTTGAGGGTCTAGCTGCACAATCGAGCAGATTTGATAGACCATGAGGCCTGTTTCTGCTGGCATTTCATATGTTCATATGTCTGTTGGGACTTCTCAGAAGTGCATTTGGATTACTGTGATGTTATGTTGCCATAGCAATAGACCTGCATTGTGTAATATGCCACCAATGACTCTGGTGGCTGTCAAGACCTCAAACAGCTTGCATATCACATGCAACGCTTTCCCACAAGCTGCTCTTAAACCAGCAGGAGCAAACATGCAATCAAGTTTGGTAACAGTGGAGATTCTAATAACAATTTGAAGCACTGATTATCTGATCCATGAGAGGTAAGACCACATAAATATAAATAGTTGCATACCACAAAACCTTGAGCACTATTATTGTAACTAGCATTACAGTAAAATACTTTAAAATGGTATGCTCCTTTTTATAAGTTGAAGTGCATGCTTTCTGACCTCTCATCTTGATTACTGCAATGCTCTGCACCTAGGGCTGTCAGGGATAGATCTTCACCGCCTGCAGCTAGTGCAGAATGTGGGAGCTGGCTGTCGACCAGTCTACCCAGATTGTGTCACATTATGCCTATGCTACGCTCTCTGCACTGGCTACCGGTTAGGTGGCGGATCTCCTTCAAGGTTGGGTTGCTGACCTATAACGCTCTGCATGGTCAGGGGCCCGGTTACCTGCAAGACCTGCTGTGTCCCTCCCACCACTCCCACCCACTCTGATCAGCAGGCAAGGGATTTCTAGAGATTCCACTGGTTTGTTTGAAAACATTGGGACCTTTGCCTTCTTTTTTGTTGCCCCAACTCTGTGGAATGCTCTCCCTCGTTATATCTGAGATTCCCCAACACTTGAGATATTTAAATGGGAGCTAAAAGCCTTCTTTTTCATGCAGGCTTTCCCTCAGAACTAGGTATGTTTTAATGATACTCTAAAACTGAATGTTTAAATTGAAGGATACGTGTGATTTATTTGTCTATATTTATCGTATTGTATGTTAATATTTAAATGTTTTTAAACTGTATGGAAAGTGCATTGAATCACAATGAGAATTGTGCTATATGAAATAAAACTTGAATGGACTTGAACAAGTGTTGCACTGAAGCCAAAAGTTAGCTTCAAAGATGTTAATATGTTAGTGCCCAGATATTCAAAGGCGGAACTGAGCTGCGGGGGGGGATGGGGGAATGGGAGGATGGGGGCACCACTAGACCAATTTTGGTCATGTGTTTTGGTGAGCAGGGTTTCAGGTGGGAAAGGAGGTAGCACTAGACTACCAGGGATCTTACAACAATATTATTACAGTGATCAGTGGTATTGGATGAGGAGGGGGGGAACCACTGGACCACCAGGGATGGGAAATTAAAATTTTTATGGCAATTGGGGTTACAGACGGGCGAGGGAACACTGGACTACCAGGGCAGTATATTTTATACAAAACAGGTGATTGGTGGTACAGGATGGGGAGGGGGGTACTAATGCAGTCCCTGGTACAGGGACCACATGCTGTGCAGGGAGCCAGGCACATTTCTCTGGCCAGCCCTGCACAGCTCATGCAAATGGGGCCATAATGACATGCAAATGGCCCCATTTGCACCTTGCATGCATAATGGCCCCATTTGCAGATCCAGGTCTGAATATCTGGAAATTGTGCCTAGCGCAGCTCCAGTTGCCCTGGCGCCTTCCCATTCCAGGTATGCAGGCCAATCTGAGGGATGCACCAGCACATTATATTTGCACCACGCACATTCTTTGATATATTCAGAACAGATGCACCATGGCACATCTCTTTTGAATATACCACTTTCGTGCTGCAACCCAACTCAGTTGCATTGCACAACCACTTGTGCCATTGCCAGGTGCAGTTCTGAAAATCGGGTCCTAGATGTGCTAATGTATTTTTGTTTCAACTAAAGAATATGAAAAACTTACTTTTTGAATAGATGTTATCTGTTTTCCCAGCATAACATCATGGATCTAGTCCCAGCACACAAACGGCCACATTAAATGTTAAAGAAGTCATTCAGCAAAACCAAAGCCATCAGCGTGATCGGCTTCACGGTTTGCTCCAATGCCCCCTTCACTGTGCCCTGATGCTCAATTGCAGCACTGCCAGATAAGAACAACAGTGTGACTATGTCAGAAGAAGCAGAAAGTTAAGTTGACCTCCAAGTCCCCCAAATATAAAAACAAAACTGGACATTTCTTTGATTTCTTCCTTGAACTCAGTGTCTTCAGTCAACCGTGAAGGCTATGACTACCGGTTGTGAGGTACACTGATGCTGGTCACATCACAGGGAAGAAACTACAGCAGAACATTTAACTTCCACTAAATAAACTGGAACACATCCTCCATCCCTGCGAAAAAAAAAAAAACATAGAGTAAAGCCAATCCATACCTTTGAACACCACCTCCAGCTGTACTGCGACCTTTGAAAGATCCTGCTCACAGTTGTTCAACATACCTCGTGGCTTGTCAAAGAAACAGCCACTCTGCTTGCAGGAAAGTAAAAGAGTAAAAAAAAACAAAAAACAATGCTCCTACACTGTGCTCAGAACCGAACAGTACAAAGCATGGAACTCATCACTAGCCCCTGAGAACTGGAAGTCTGTCCTAAGTTAGTGAGCTCCCTGCAGATTGCAATCCTCACTTCATTACCTCTTAATCTAAATGTGCATTAAACAACAACGTTTTCCTTGTCCCAAGGAGGGACATTTCTGAGGAAACCACACACGTTAGCTTTGGGGGAGGGGGGAGAGTAACAACTAAATCACAAACAGCACACTCACAACACATGAAGGGAAATACACCACACAACAGTGCCATCTAGTGGGCACTTCAAAAACAGGAACTTTTTTTTTTAAGTATGCTTCCGCTATGCAAAACCCTACAAAAATATTTTATTTTTATTTTTTTTTTCACTTGTTTTTAAAAACAAGCCATTGTATAATAGGAATAATGCACTCCAGGGTGTGTGTCGTGCTGGGATGATGCCACACCTGGGGCATTGGACACACTCGGCCTGCTGCCTCATGCCCAACCACCCTAGGTGTGGTGTTATCCCAGCATGACACACACACCCTGTTGTGCATTATTCCTTTAGCATTTATTGGATCTGTGTCTATTTTATTGTTTTTATGTGAAGTTGTTGTTAAGGCACCTTGGTTTTAAGAAAGGAGCAGTAAAAATAAAGAATTATTATTATTATTTATTTGATGATACCTATGCTAGGTATTAGGATATTTTATTATGATGTACATACATACATAGTTGCCAGCAGACCTTTACAGAAATAGAGGTGTGCTGTTTACATGCAGAAAGCATGCCACATGCTTAACTGTGCAATGTTTGCATGCAGCTTACATACACAAAGTGATTCTAAGTGAGCCAGATCTAAAAAGCAAATTAGGTTTGCATGCTGCAAGCTTGACATGTGAGCAGCAGGTAAACTGGTATGAACATCTTCTAAAAATTACATCAGGTTGGCATGTTGCATTCTTGACATGAGTGCAGCAGTTAAGCTGGTGTGAACATCATTTAAACATCAATCAGGTTCACATGTTGCACGCTTGCCATGTGTGCAGCAGCTAAGCTGGTACAAATCTCATCTACAAAAATGCATCAGTTTCTATTTGTTATGCTACTGCTAGCAATTAGAGTCATTAAAATACATTTTTATTTGGATTCCCAAACAAATTAGGTAAACTCATTAATTCTGATCCTTTTGCAAGTTGTTTAATGGATTTTGATTTTTGTCATTAAATTTCCATTAATTTGTAAAGTATTGCTTGCTTACTGCATTAAATGCCTAGGATATAGCCAGTCAACATCCCCCATTCCAGATGTATGAAGAGGGGCCTCTGCATTGTGAAGCCTATCCTTTTTGTTTTGGACCATTCAAATCCCTTATTTTTATTTTTATTTATTTTTATTTCAACTTTTGTTTACCGGGTAAATGTCATGAGCCAAGGCCCTTTTTCAGACACGACCTGGGTCAAAGTGTCCATGTATTGCAATTACAATAATAGATACAAATACAACATTTCAACAAATGCAAATACAATAATACAAACAATTCATAACACTACATTACAAGTCATCAATATATCACAAAACAATGTACATTATAAATTAAAACATTCACATTGCACTTTACTCATATAGTATTGTTTTAACCTAGACTTAAAAACTGCATGACTAATGTCTTCAAAAAAGGTTGGTGGGAGGCCATTCCAATATTTTGCTGCCATAAATGAAAAAGAACTCTCTCCCATTTTGGTTTTCCTTTTTGGAATAACTAACTTAATAGTTCTGGTTGATCTCAAGGATCTATCTAACTCCTTAAATTGATAAAGCAGATATAAAGGGGATTTAAACTTTTGTCTCATAACATTATCAGAGAGACTATTTAAATTATACTCAATATTAAATTTTGGTGGGAGCCAATCAAGTAATTGATATAATAAGCAATGATGATCCTGATATGGTACTTTAAGTACAGACCTACATATACTATGAAAAGTAGTTGTTAATAATGATAGATCTGCTTTTGTAATATTAGAGAAAAGAAATGAATTATAATACATGGTTGGCAACAATGCACTTATAGCAATAGCTGTACAAGCCTCCAACGTCAAACAATTTAAAGATCTAAAGAGTACACCTAATTTCTGATTAACCTTTTTACAGGATTGTTTAATATGTATCGAATAAGTCAA
Organism: Neoceratodus forsteri; assembly: GCA_016271365.2. NCBI lineage: Eukaryota > Metazoa > Chordata > Ceratodontiformes > Ceratodontidae > Neoceratodus > Neoceratodus forsteri. Next base: position 48,658,927 of record CM057450.1, on the reverse strand, counting down.
GTTTGAGTCTAATACTATACCCAGATATCTGAACTGAGTCACTTGTTCCAGTAGGTAACCATTTAAATCAGATATAGATAACAATGGATTATTTACCAATTTAGGCTTAGAGCCAAAAAGCATACTTTTGTTTTTTATTGTATTTAGCAATAGATGTTGACCTTTCAATCAAATACTTAATTTATAGAAATCATCACTCAAATGTTGATTTAAATTTTCAATAGAAGCAGAACTTTTATACAAAATTATATCATCAGCATACGTCAGTGTATTTATATTATAAAAAAGTGCCGGTAATTCATCTACGAACAATGAAAATAAAAGGGGTCCCAGGATAGATCCCTGGGGAGCACCCAATTCCATTTTTTTACTACTTGTTAACACTCCCCTATATTTCACATTTAACAATCTATTTGTTAGATAACTTTTAAACCAATCCATTGGAAATTCAGTTACTCCCAGACACTTCAGCCTCCTGAGCAGCAAGGAATGATCAACGAGATTAAATGCCTTGGACAGGTCCACGAACACAGCACCAGTGAGCTCCCCCCATCCATAACTCCACCGATGTGGTCCGTGAACCTGGCCAAGGCAGTGCCCGTACCATGATTTCTTCTAAATCTGCGCTGCTCAGGAGATTGAAGACCATTCAGAGAAGTAAATAATCTGCAAGCTGCTGGTTAACAATTTTTTCCAGCAACTTGCCCAAAGGTGGCAACAAAGAGATAGGTCTATAATTATCCATCTCACTAAAACTACCCCCTTTATGAATAGGGATAATTACTGTTTCCTTCAAAGCAGTGGGGAATTGACCTGCAATTAACGACAAATGTAACACCTTTGTTAATGGTCTATAAATATATAAAGAAATCAATTTAAGAAATCGTGGCTCCAAACCACAACCCCCTGAACTTTTGTTAATAGGAATCTGCTTTAGGAGTTTTAACACTCGAGATGACTTAATTAAATGAAAATTACATAGATACATAGACAGTGTCAGCAGATAAGGGCATATGGCCCACCTAGTCTGCCCCATTTGAGTTTGTAACTTCAGTTTATGTTTTCCTAGAACTCTGTTGCCCCTTACCCTATGACCTCCAGAATTCCTTCATGTCTGTACCATGCATTCTTAAATCCCGTGATTGTTTCAGCCCTCACCACTTCCTCAGGCAGGGTGTTCCACTTGTCCACCACCCGTTCTGTGAAGAAATTCTTCCTCACATTTCCTCTGAATCGTCCTGCCTCCAACTTCATCCCATGCCCTCTAGTTCTGGAACATCTTTTTTGTCAATTAAAGCCAATTAAAAGATGGATGATGAACAACATGTTTTTTAACCTGACCTAACTGATTAACATCCTCAGGATCAAAAGCATTTGTAAATTTGTTTAAATCTGTAAACTTACTTAAAAAACACTCCCCCATCTTTAATGAATCACTTATAGGCACCTCATTATGATACATAATGTTTTCATTATGATCAACTAAAGGATCCAACACTTCTTTTATTGACTGCCAAAACTTATGTGAGTTCCCTAAATTATTAGATTGTTGTGATTGATGATACTCATATTTTTGTTTCCTAAGTTTAATCTTTGTTTCATTTCTCAGTCTCTTATAATTGTTTAAATCAGCTTCAGTCTTTGTAAATTTAAAGCATCTCCAAGCATTATTACGTTTCTTCATTAGGTTAAATAATTCAGGGGTGATCCATTGCATATTTAGTGTTACGAATGTGTTTCTCCATGACTGTTTCATCTCACTTACTTTCTCTGTGTCATTCTGTATGGAGCATATACACTATGACCATGCTTAGCACTCTTTGTGCTGAGTAGGATCTTGGAAGCATGCACCATACCTCACATTTTGTCACTGAAATGAGGGACATGGACACTCAAAATGAGGGATAATGAGGGACACTAACCTACATGATGATCAGGACACATCATGAAACATGGAGATACAGTACCTTAAAACATAGTGGAAACCATTGCATTAGCATCTGAGAATAAATTCCTACCTTTAAGTACTGGTGCCATTTAGGTAGGGCAGAGGCAGTTGCCAGCCCGGTATTTGTGCCTAGGTTGTTCTTATGGTGTGGCAATTATAGCATTAAATTTGGATTTAATCTTTTGCACAATAAGTGCCCACCTGGCCTGTGTGTGCTCACACTGAAGGTACTCTCCAGATTCAACAATGTCTGTATTATGTGTCCACTCTCTCCACCTATTAGAGGTGGCACAATCACATGTGATGTAGATGAGCTCCTGCCAAAAAGGAGCACATGAGTCTTGCAAGTGCAACACTGTTTTTTCCATCACAGAGTAGACAGACTGCACACTACAGCTTGGAGGAGTCGGTGAGCACTGAACTCTCAACAGCAGTGTTGTGGCAGCATATTTTTGTTGGTCTACTCTCAGTGAGTCTTCTTCTCCCCTGGTGGCTGAAGGAGCAGAGGGTGAGCTAAAAGCTAATGCAAGACTAGGTTACCTACTTACTCTATTAGGCTCACCATGCAAAAAAAGAAAAACAGCATTGACCCCCATGGCAGAAAGCTAGGCTTAGCAGCAGTCTTGACAGCAGTGTGGGTGGCATTCATAGGTCTTGATCAGTGCAGTGCGGCAGCAGCCACAGCAGCAACCAATCAAGGAGCAAGCAACCCAGGTTGGGTGGGTTTGGTTGGTGAGGTGACTTGATTGTGGTCCACTTTGGGGACCTGTGGTGATTGATTCTAGCATTCAGCTTCTGGCAGAAAGAGAGAGAGGGAGCACACTGAAAAGTGGTCTGGTGGCACATTGTGCCAGCTGCAGGTTCTGGCCATATGGCTGGGTAAGTAAAAGTAAATCATTTTTCACAGGGGGATTGGGGCAGGAGGAAGGACTGAAATACTGATGTGTTTTTCACATTTCTTCACCTTTGGGCAGCTTCATGATTCATAGGGGATGGGTATTGAATGGAATGGAGTTGGGGAGAAAAATCGGGACAAACTCCTTTTTTTTGGTGGGGGGGGCAGAACTTCAGCCAGGAAAACTGTTTCTTAGTAACTGGGTGGGTTTAAGCCCAAATCTGATGCACTGTTCCGGGGTATATACAGATGAATCTTATATATTTACATTTTTCCTGATTTGCATATCACTTTAAAGCCAAAACAAATAAGTTATACCTTTTATAGATGTTAAAGACATTCTAAAGCTGTCCTTTACATTCACAGGCAGTTGAGTGGTATGGTATGCACAGACTATTGCAGTCCCACTATTGTCAGGCTTATACACCCCCCCAGTGAAGCTAACCTCCACATCCCCATGCTCAGACACATTATGACAAAGAGCAAAGAAGAGTGCAGGTGTTTGCCCCATTGAAATGAATGGGGGTATTTTTTATTACTATTTTATACATTATCGATGGAGAGTTGGAGATTAATGAAGGCCACTGCTCGACTAACAAGGGCCTTGTTAGTAGAACAGTGGCCTTCATTATTTTCCACTTCACCGTCATAATGTATAAAATAGTAATAAAAAATAACTCCATTCATTTCAAGGGGATACACCCCAGCACTCTGACCTATGGACATCATCTCCTAAATATTCCTGCCTCTGACTCCCTAGCACTCAAGTAAGAGACTTTCTGCTTGGTGGATTGTCTGTAGCAGCATGGCTGTACCCGCTACGGTGTGTGTTCATGGGGTAGGGGAAGGGAACTGGCCATGTGGGTGTGTGTCAAGTTATTGCTACGTTTGTGTTAGCACCTGAAAGTCTGTTTGCATGGAAGTAGTCAAAACTAAGGAGAGAGAAAACAGTAGGAGTACAGGCCAATCAGAAGTAATTAAGTGGTTTTGTGGGTAGGTTTGTGTATTGGGGTTGGGAAAACCACATGCTTTTCCATTTGTATGTGTGCTACAGTTCAGCTATGAGACTGAGATGAGTAAGAGAAGAAAAAGAAAACTAAAAAGCATGACAATGGCTACAAGCATGCCGCATGCATGCAGATGTAATCAGATACAGTATGTATTTAAGTACAAGTGAGCCATCTGTGTGTAGACAGTATGGCTTCATGGTTAAAGGCACCAAACTGCAAGTCAGGAGACTTGGAAGCATGAAGACCTGGGTTTGAATCTCTTTATCCCCCACTTGTGTATAATGTGATCCTGCACAAGTCATTTAACTTTTACATGTGCAGTTATCAGTGACCACTTGCTTTTTGCACACATGCCACATGCATGCAGTCTTTCCCAATTTAACATAAAATTCATGGTTTCCCCACTTGCTTGCTGCGCGCATGCCATATGCATGCAATTGGTTCCAATTAAAGATTTAAATCATACTTGCAGCTTGCACATCACTTGGGTAGTTTTATGTGTGCAGCATGAAAACATTTCATTTAATTATATCTGTAGGGGGATTAGGCCAAATGTTCTATCTGTCTGCCCAAACACAGCTCACTGAAAAGATACAGTAGCTGCTCTACCTCCCAATTTTAACCCATCCCTGTTTATCAAACATATTATAAAGAAACCCTTTAGCAGAAGTAGATGACTTCTCATTCTACTAAATTTAAATATTATTTCACTTGAAGCTGAAAAAATCCCAACAACAAATATATTTTAAATATAATGCCAAAAGAAGACTTTCATTCGGACTTGTCAGGGATGAGGGGAGGGAAGAAAGTTCATCTGAAGTAAACTACCAAAGATGTCTCTCTTTTTAGAGTTCTGATTTATGTCACCCCCACCACCCACCCCTGGTTACCAAATTTACCCTATTCAATACCTTGAAATTTAAATGAATGACCTCTGCTATCCCATTTCATATGATGAGCAGGACATTGGTTTTGTTTCCCTCCAGAGCAGGCTCTTTTACCCAAACATAGAATCATGTTTTTTTTTTTAAATGGTCTTGAGCCTTAAAATAAGATACTGTAAGTGATTGCTTTTCCTGTAAGAATTCTATAGACAGTGTGTAACAAAATGAAATATGCAGTTAATGCTGGTACAGTATATGGTTTAGTGTTGTGTATGGAAGTCCATGCACCTTCAAATGCTGTTGTACCACATTAGTCACGTGAGAATGCTGTTGTAGCACAGTAGCTATGGCACTACTGTGGTACAGCAACAAATCTGTGCTTACCTACACTGCAGATACATCATAACGAAGACATTGGCAAGACTGAAAACACCCCAAGTGAACAGTTTGGTAAAATATGGATTAGCATAAGTCTTGTCAGCTCAAACAGTTATTAACTAAATCACATTAAATGCTTTCAGTCTTATCCTGTTGCTTATTTTGTTATGTTTTGTTATCCTATTGTTCGAGATAGAGATAGAAAGAAAGTAAATTAATTAAAACAAACATATACTATCCAAATTAATGTATGAACAACAATAAAAAACAAGGCTGATGTTTCAATCTCAGAGTGATATGGCATCACAGAGACCTCTCGAGCTTTGCCCTTGAGGTCTATTATGTCATCTCACCCCTCAATGGAAATACAGCCTTGTTATGTATGGTTGCCCATGTATTACTCTCTATATAGTAACTGGGGAATGTTTTATTCCATAGAGAAACACAATTATAATTCACCATTGCTGGTTGTAATGACAAACAGTTTTCACTTACTTAATGCATGTGCCTGTTGCATTTTTGCCTTACTCACACATACACTTTATCAGCTCCCTCAACCCAATTGCAGCTACCAGCATGAAGGTTTATTTCTATTTATATAATTGCTGTTTTGAAAAAACACTCCGCAGCAATTAATTAAAACAACTCATGGGGTATTGAATAAAAAATAAAATTTTACATACACCCTCAGTGCTGGATGCTTGTAGAAGTGACTCAAGCTTTGCTTTTCAGGTATATGCAGCATCCAACACCACAGGTGTGTGTAAAACTGTCATCATACACACTGCTCCATATATTATTATATACTGTACTATAATATCAAACATTAATTTTCTCATAAAACTATACAGAGAATTATAAACGGTACATTTAATTGTATGCGGCACATTATCAAATAACAATGGTTATATTAGCAAGCCAAAATATACTTTTTCAACACAGAGGAATGCAATATGCTGTCTCATATATGCACTGAAGACTTGAACAGTAATAAAAATTGGTTGCAATATGTTTAATTTACTTTTGCAGGAATTTATTTAGGCAATATACACTTTAAGTTGATTGAAAATCATATAGGGCATACACACACACACACATATTTATACTTGTAACATGGCATTAATAGTAGTACCTAAATAATACACATGACTGGAGGAAACAGGCAACGTGACCCGAACGTAGCCATGCATTAATTCCCTAGATATGCACAGCTGCGTTGGAAATGTAACAAAACCAACACGCAGTATTAGAGAAAGTGGCTGCATGTAGGTGGCAGTACTGTTGTATTTTTCGTAGTCAGTAAAACCATCGTTAACGATCTCAGTAGTTCTGGTAGTCACATCACCGATCTGAGGAATTCCCATGTTGCACTTGTCATGTTACAAGTGCATTAATTCCCTCAACAGGAGGCATTTCTCAGGAATTAATGCATGGTTGGGTGGTGGGAAGCATTTGGCCTTTGGCCTCGTGCACTCTACCAACCATGCATTAATTCCTGGGAAATGCCTCCTGTCTCGTGGATTAATGCTTACATATTTATTGCAAAAACTGCATTAATGCATCGGTTAGGGTTCAAATTAATGCAATGAATGTAGGGAAATGTGGTGAAAATTATTTTCTTGTTCAGATAGCAGAATTGTAGCCTCATTCAGGCAGGTCCCTTTGGGACCTGCATTAACAGATGCAGATACACAGGGCCCTCAATGCCCTACACCAAGTGAAGTGTCTGTCTGTCTGCCTGTGGAAGTACAGGGCCCTCTGCGCCAATCACTTTCTTTTAGCAATGTCTGCAGGAGTTTTTTATTTCTTTGAAGGGGTACATGATCAATCTCCTGTGGCTGGGTAGAAGTGTAAGGATAAAACAGCCCATGCTGTGAAAACCCCTGAATCGAGGAGGTCTGGCACTTCCTAACTTCCATTTCTACCATCTGGCAGCCCAGCTGGCATTCCACAAGGATTCCATGAGGCCTTCCTCTGTGAGACGTGTGTGGGTAGCTCTAGAGGAAGAATACCTTAGTGGCCCTTTACTAAGGAATATACTCTTCCCAGCATTGGTGGATGGTGTCATTAAACACATACCAAATGTATTCCCTTAGAGCTTCGGCACCTGCATGGATGACAGTCCACATTCTCATAATGCACTCCAAACTGACATCTGCTGGTGCTGATATACAATCCACCCCTTGGAGAACTAGAGACCTACCAGGACAAACATACCTGATACTCATACACTGGTTGGAGACAGGTCTAACCAGGTTTGGGGATCTCTTTGAGGGGGAGACTTTGCAAGCATACAGGGAGCAGGGCAATAAATACTCTGTCCATCCAAAAGATTGTTTTGTATATCTGCATGTGAGAGCCAGACTGGAGACACTTCCCTTGGGTTCTAGGGGGTGCCCTTGCACTCTTACTGGGAGAATAGATACTATTGGGCAGTAAATGCCTGGCTAGGCCAGTAGAACAATTCTTCTCATTGATATTAGGCAGTATGCCAGATTCACTACAAGGGGCCCGATGAAAATTGGAGAAAGTCTTTGAAGGGGGCAGCAGTGGACAGAAGGGGATTGGAGATAAATCTTGGGTGGGATATATGCATAATCAATAACAAGCTAAGGCAAACCCATTTCAACTTTCTTTACAGGGCTTACTTTATCCATTACCTAGCCCATCTGGTTGACCCTTCTAATTGAGCAGAATGCCAGAGATGCAAGGTGGAGGAAGGGACCTTGTTACATATTATCTGGTATTGTCCTCTTATTCAGGGCTTTTTGAGAGAAGGTCTCCAATCTGTTAGCTAACATGTACCATTATTAGGGTGGCTCACTGATAGTGGCAAAATTAGGGCAATGGGAAAACGTCATGAGTGACAGGAGTGATGTGGATTTCATAGTGCTCTACACTCACAAAGTTTTCATCACCCACACTGTTTACCTTCCATATAATCATGCCCGGACATGAAGGTGATTATATTTAGTGTTTCGGAGTGTGGGTGGCAAAGCCCCCCACATTGGGGGGCAAAAGGGGGGGTGAAGCCCACTGCAAAAATCCTACCTGTTCTTTACTTCTGTCCCTTGGTGGTAACATGTACTGCATCAGAATGGGGGGCCGTGGTCTTTGTGGGTGACATGTTTGTGGTGCTGTGATTGATGGCGACCAGATTCATGTCACACTGACATGGTTGAACCATTAGCTAAGACACTGGGGCTTGCTCTTGCCCCCACACCGGAAAGTATTGTATATTATTGGGGTTAGCACCAGGGGTCAACCAAGGGAGGATTTACCACCAGCCCCTATGGAAACTGGGCATAGTGGTGTGGAAAAAGCTAGTTGCTCAGATGTAGAAGCAACCCAGGGTATCTACCACTGCACAGCGGGCTTCAGCACGACTTGAATATATGAACCTCGAAAAGTTTGACACACTATAGTGCAGTGGGTTAAGGCTCTGAGCTGCAGATCTGGAGACCTGGGTTTGAACCCTACAGCTGCCTCAGAGCATACTGTGTGATCCTGAGAATGTCACTTAACTTCCTTGTGTTCCCAGGTCGCATCTGGAAAAAAGCTTTGGCTTAGTGCTACTCCTGGTTAAACAATGTTCCCTTTCCCTAAGTCCCAGTACTCTGGAACACAAAATCTTCAGCTCAATGAGATAATATAGACTTCCCTTCAGATCCACTTTGGACACCTCATGGTTCCCAAACCATTTGTTACAGGCTGCCAGATTGGGCCCAGGTGGCGAAAGATGGGGATGCTCATTAGAGGGATTCATTTGTAGCAAGCCCTAAGACATATCCGAATAGGAAAAGTCTACTTATAAGTAATATGAATGACTATTTTTTATTTTATAATGTGTACACCTGGTTGGAGGAGTTTTCCTCTACAGTCTATGTACATACTCCTGCATAATGAGATATAAGTTTACACTGTATTGTCAAAATAACTATGTTTGCTAATAAAAAGTTAAAAAAAGAAGTGCATCATGCTGTTAGTCTAATATAAAAGATTTATTATCTATGTTCTATTAACTTGTTTCAAATATATGGTATCAGGAACATTGTGAAAACACCTCCTGTGGAGTAGGTACATCAGTACAAACATGCATGTATAGCTAAAAGATCCATCTGTAATGATCAAAAGCACACTTGCTTGAAAAACACAAATCTTCTAAGTTAATTTAACAAACCATTGAAAGAATCTCAGACTTGGGAATTTTAAGAATACTTCAAAGTTGGTAAAGTATTTTTCTATATAGAAAGTGGTTTAGTACCTCAGAGCTCTGTACTATATCCCCTTGAGTGTTTACTAAACTCAGACTTAGCTAGAAAGAAGAGGCACTGAAATTAGAAAGCCTGTGGGTGTTGTTATCATTAGTATAAAGACCCTGAGGCATTTAAAAACAAAAGGCTTTGCTGACTAGTATAGCATTCATCTATTACAGATTGAGTACCATTAATGATTTTAAAAAGTTCATAGTAAAAATAATTCAAGTTGTGATGAAAGCCCAACTAGCAAAACCCCAAATTCAGCATATAAACAGAAATTATATTTTCCCCAGCACCATTTCTTTATTTATGGCTTTGGAAGGGCAGCAGACTGGACAGCTTCTCGGGGGAGGGGGCACTAACAGACAGAAAATCTCCAGACGCCAGTTTACATGAAACAAGTCAACCCTTAATACAAAAATAATACACTAGAGTTGGCAACAGTCAAGATTGTATGTTTCTGTGGGGTTCTTTTGTGTTTGTTTTTGTAGGCAATGCAGAGAGCTAGTTGAAGGTAGAGATCACTCTGGTTTAAGAGTTATGGTTGTTGGGGGTGAAACTGAATGTGGGAAGGCTGTAGATAATAATGAGTGGGGATGGTGAAGACATGGGAAATTACAGACCAGTCAGTCTAACCTCAATTATAGGCAAGCTGCTGGAAACCATGATTAAGGGACAAATTGTGGAATTCTTGGAAGCAAATGGGTCACAGAACAGAAGGCTACACAAGTTTATAGTATGTGATAAGCATCTGTTGTTCACTGAAATTGTAAACTGATAAAACTGTGTTGTACCATTGTTCTGATGTCAGTTAGTTGTTGTACCATCGACGTGACATCAGATCAATGGTGCAACAGCAAACTGACAGCAGAAGTGAATGCCAATAGAATTTCTGTCTCATTCAAAAAGTGATCACTAGTTGTAAACTACCACACGGGCTGTCAAAATGACACAGCTGACAGAAACCACAAGTTTAGTAAGTACATTTGAATTATTCATTATCATTTCCTTTTTTTAACTGAATAAACTTTATTAACCATTTACAAACTTAAAAAAACAGGAGAGTACACAGCACAAGGCATCCAAACAACTGGTGACACGCGTCAAAGACAAGGTTCCAGCATGCAGAGGAGATAGAGCATATCATACTATCCATAACCAGCTCGCTACCATTTCCTGACAGACGCTGATTATATACTACAAAAAATAACAGATGCGAGATGATCTACAGCAAGGTTCAGTATTACCATCTTGGTAGTTGGTGACCTAATAAAAACCTCTCAAGCTGAGCTCTCAAGGTCTCTATTGGGTCACCAACTACCTCAATGGAAACACAGTTTTGTGGTAGATCATCTCCCATCTACTATTCTATTTATAGTATATGGGAGATCTTGCCAGACTAACCTGATTTACATCTTTAATTGGGTCAGAAAGGCAGTGAACAGGAGCCAAGCAATGGATGTGTTGTACCGCAACATTAGTAAGGCCTTAAATTCTATTCCACACAGAAGGCTAACAAAAAAGCTACATGACCTGGGGGTAGCAGGACTAATTGACCAGATGGGTAGGGAACTGATGGATAGGATGCAAAGGGTGGTCATCAATGGAGCACACTCAAAGTCTGTGAATATTGTAGGCACTTTTACACATATTTTGCACTAGGAACCTATGGTGTCAACATCTCGACCACTGTTCTCTTATCAAGGGTCACAAGTTATGATTCCATTTATAGCACAGTCTAATAAATTCTACACAACTCTGCAAGTGTTGATGAAGTATAGAGGTTCTGCTGTTTCAAATAAAATATGTTTCATTTCCAAGTTTAGGTTGATGACTAGAGTCACATATATTAACAGGAGAGCCAGTTTAGTTGTATCTAAAAAGTGAATGCATTAAGACCAACAATCCTCGTGAAATGTGATATATAGAAACATTTTTTTTATTTAGTATACTTTCCTTCTCCCCAGACTGCATGCCATTGGTCCTGCCCTTGTGCCCAGCCCCCTCACCTGACTTCTCTGAGACTTACCTCCATCTCCTTATGGACTCCCTGGCTTACACCCCAGGGCAGGGCCATCAAGAGGAGGAGGGCTAGACCCTGACAAGACTAGCTATTGCTCCTTGTGGTGGTGAGTGCCACGGTCAGTGATGGGGAGCCTGTGATGCAGGGCAGATGTCCTTCTGGTGCATCTGTAAATGTTCTCACCTCTATAGTCCAACCTCTGACCAATGGGATACCAAGAGCTCTGTAACATGAGAGCACACCCATGCATGCATCTCACATCATCGGCATCCCACCTACCTTCTACAGCTCTGCTTGCACTTCCAACTGTGATCCCCCATGTGGCAGTAACTGAGCGGAGATAATCAATCCTCTCTCCCTGAGATGGTGAGCATCCTCTGGGACACTGCTCCCACCTCTCCCCTGCCATCCCTCCAAAAACTCAGGCTTGTTCCCAAAGTAAACTTGGGTCATCAGCATAACAGGCGGCAGCTCTGCTGCTTCTCTGGCAGGCCAGCCTATATAAAAACATTTCTTACTAAAAGGTATGCATGGTTTAAAAGCTATGACAGCAATACTGTGTCAGATGACATGGCATAAATGTGCCAAGAATGTGCCACATCTTGCCGAAGGTATGTGCCACGGTCAACGACACCAACACAGCGAACTACATACCTGTCAACAAAATCGACAGTTTGCTGACAGGTCACATTGTTGGTGTGCCTGACACAGAGGCACACTGTCTCCCAATTCTGCACCACCTCCAAAAATCAACTCTGACTCGGATTTAAGAATCTAAAGTATGGGAGGGGTGTTGGGGGCAGAGCCCCCTGCATTTGGGGTTCAGGGTGTGAAGCCCCCCCAATGAAAAAATGGACCAGGAGACAATTGGCATTTATGTCAACTGCAACTGTTGATGTGATTCCGATCAACAAAAGTGTTGTCGAACCAGCATTGTAGAGCCCTTGCCAAAGACCCCACTCCCTGATGAAGCACTTTCAGTGAAGCACTGGGACATTGGGCTTTGAACTGCCTTAATAAAGTTGCACTGAGCCTTAAAACTGTTTTCAAGTGCTGCATCAGATTTCTAGTTTTTTGGATGTTAATTACCAGAGAGGTTGCACTGGGTGTTTCAGTGTGATCATTCCATTTTTATTGTACCCTGGCTAAGACCTCATCTGGAAAACTGCTTGCAAATCGTTAGTTCAAACTTCAAGGAAGACTGTCACAGTATAGAGAGCATACAAAGGAGAGCCATGAAGATGATGCAGGGACAGCAAGAAGGAGTGTATGGGGAAAGGTTGACAGACCTTAGCATGTTTACACTGGGATCTAGGTGACAATCTTGAATACAAAAACATCGTGGCACACAATGCCGCAAACAAAACATCAAAAATGTAAAAATGGTCAGTCAGAAACATCGACCATTCCAAATGCTGAAATGACACCCCCCAATATAAATATAATCAACTCCGAGGGAGTGTGGACATCGGGGATGGGGAGAAACTCAGGAGGGGGGAAATGTTTTTATAAAAAAAAAAAAAAGAAAACAGTAATCAAATACTGGGAGACGGGGCCCACAGAGCTTCCTGCAGCACTACACAAGGCTGCTTGCTCCTCACAATTCTTCCCTCAGCCTGAAGAGCTCCCTGCAGCAGTACACAAGGCTAATATCTCCTAACAGTCCTCTCCTTGGCCCACAGAGCTCCCTGCAGTACTACACAAGGCTGTTAGCTCCTCACAGTCCTCCCCTCAGCCCACAGAGCTCCTTGCAGAACTACACAAGTCTGCTAACTCCTCACAATCCTCCCCTCCACCCATAAAGCTCCCTGCAGCACTACATAAGGCTACTAGCCCCTTACAGTTCTCCCCTCAGCCCACAGAGCTCCTTGCAGACCTTCACAAGGTAACTACAGCAAACACCTGTGAACTGTGTTAAAAAAAAGATATCTGGACTTTTAGTAGGCAAACATCTACTGATCGGTTTTGTCTGACAGCCTTTTACCAGAATTGACTCCCTACAAGGGGGCACCTTAAGAGCTGTTCTAATTTCACTGTGTGTAGTGGCATTGTGTTTGCTAGGTACTTTAAGGCTGCTTTCTCTGCTGCTTAGTCTTACTGCATTGTTAGTATTTTGTACTGTTGTGCTGGGTATCATTGCTTGTTCACCTGGTTCTTGTTACAGACACCATTGCTGGTGAACCACACTGCACATGCTCAGCTTCTCCAGGGTCAGGATCAGTCCCCACCCTTGCTCTGTCTGTCTCTGGAATTCCTTTGTCTTTGTCCCCTCCCTACCTAACCTGTGTATTGTTTCTCCCTTGTAGCTGCTAGCTCCTCACAATTCTCCCCTTGGCCTACACAGCTCCTTGCACTACACAAGGTAATTACAGCCAACACCTATGAACTGTGTTAGCCCATCTCTGCTTATGTGGCAACTGCCCCCTCCCACCCTGAGTGGGCTGTACCTTCATAGGTACTCTTGGTCACGTGACATGCCCCAATCTCCCATTATACTGCATGGCCACTAGGCATCACTGCCAAGCCCCTAATCTCCAAAGCATAATTTAACTCTTTCTTGCTATTAGTGATACCCTATATTTCAACCATAACCATAGTGAATAGAGTCCACCACTGGGATTTGAACCTTGACCCTTCACACTGTAGTCAGAGACTCTAACCTCTAAGCCATCCCATTGGCCACACTTTTGTCACTCCTTATTTTTATCCACACCTCATTTTATGCATAATTTAAGTTAGTTATTTGTGTGCTATTTCTTGAGCCCTTCTCTATGACACCCTACCTTTCAACTATATCCCCAGTGAACTTTATCTACCTCCTCCTAGAGTCCACCACTGGGATTTGAAACCCTGATCTTTCATACTGTAGTCAGAGACTCTGACATCTAACCTATCCCATTAGTCTCGTTTTTATCCAACTTTTTCTGCTCCTTATACCTCATTTTATCCACACCTCATTTTATTCCCAGACCCCTACCCACAGTACCTGGTGGCTGCCTGAACGCCCCTGCTACTGAGCTAACCCCCCTCTTGCCCTCATTTCACCTATCATGGAATTACACTCCTGACCCTCCTACACCTCATTTTATTCACAGAAACCTCCACAGTACCTGGTGGCTGCCTGAATGCCCTTGCTTTTGAGCTAACCCCTCTCTTTCCCGCTTTTGCCCCCTCACAGAATTATTGCCAGACCCCCCCCACGCGCACGGTACCTGGTGGCTGCCTGAATGCCTCTGCTACTGAGCTAACCCCTTTTTGCCCTCTTTTGACCCATCACAGAATTATGCTCCTGACCCTCCTACACCTCATTTTATTCCCAGACTCCCACCCCAGCAGTACCTGGTGGCTGCCTGAATGCCCCTGTTTTTGAGCTAACCCACCTCTTTCCCGCTTTTGACCCATCACAGAATTATTGCCAGACCCCCCCCGCATGGTACCAGTTGGCTGCCTGAATGCCCCTGCTACTGAGCTATCCCCCTGCTCTCTTTGACCCATCATGGAATTATGCTCTGACCTCCCTGACCATCCAGTTATTCTCAAAACTTTCTCCTGTCCTTGCCTTCTGTATTATATCCTTTTCCCCCTACTCTCATTAGCCCTCGCCCCCCTCTTACCACTCATTAGCTACCCTTCCATCTTATTCTACTATGTTCTCTTGTTATTTTTAACCCCTCCCTCTTATTTAACTACTCTCTCCTGTCTCGGTTCAGTCCCCACATTTTCTACTTAACTACTCTTATTTAACTACTCTCTCCTGTCTCGGTATAGTCCCCACATGTTCTACCTACCTCTATCTTATGCTAATAATTCCCACCCTGCACTGTCATAATTGAGCGCCTGGTAATATATGAACCTTACTATACCTCATTTTGGTATGATGTACTTACATGAATTGATGCATTTTAATCTTATGTGTATATTGTTTCACTTTTGTTGTTTATATGTTGCCTCTTTTATGCTAAGTCTCCTGACTGTGTACATGATTTAGGACCTCCTTGTGAATGAGCGTGTTCAATGGAGTTTTCCTGCAATAAACTTGAACTTGAACTACACACCCTGCAATAAACTTGAACTTGAACTACTCCCCCTAAGTACCCGATTTCCCATTAGCACTTTATACGAATTAACCAGCAGAGGGCTCCCATTCTCCCTCTAAGCTCGTACTAACCCAGAGCTACCCATTTCTGCTAGTTTTCTATTTTTGCTAGGGAAGTTTTCTCAACTGATCCTCTGTCCTCCTTGTGCTACTGACAGCCCTGTCCAGCATCTGAAACACAACCTGACTTGTGCAGTAAAGGACATGGAGCTACACAATAAGTGGTCTACATTAATACACTGTCTTATTTTACAGAGCAGTTTCTACTTTACTGATGGACATTCCAAATTATGGGACCACTCTATTAACAGCACAGGTATACTAGCTACTGCACAGTACAAATGCTTCCCTGGCATAGACTCTCTAGAAAACCCTGTGATTACCATGCATCCCATAGCATCACACATCACATATGGTCTCCTGCTACTCCCTGCTTGTGTGGCAATCCATGCATCTTTGCTTCTTCGCCAATGTGCCGTTCCATATGCATCCACCCCCACCCCAGAACCTACCAAATGAAGGCAGCTATTGCTCTGTAGAGTATTGATAAATGGACTTAAGAAACTATTACTCTTACTACTACTTTGCTCCAGAAACATCAAACTAAGCCCTGGTCCACCATCCCCTATTGTGGGGTTCCATGTCATAATCGTGACTGAGAAAACGGCGACAAGTGAGAACGGAACCAAGTCCACATCACGATCGCTTTGGGAAATCTTTTTTTGCTGGGGGCTTTGCCCCCTGCACCCACCCATGTGGGGTGCTTTGCCCCCCACAGCCCCCCTTATTTTAGATACCAACTCCAGGGGGGCAAAACTCAGGGATGGGGGGATAGTGGCTACACAACTGTGACGGCGCTGTAATTCCATCAGCATTCTGACACATTGCCCTTCTTCAGTCGTTGTCCTCATGGGCTACCCCATGGCAGCACTCTCTGACTTATCACATCTCAAAGGTCTCGGTTTTCTACATATTAATGCCTGCAGCTTGCTCAAAAAAACTTGACATGATTCAGGTTTGGATCTGCCACACTAAACCTGATATGTTAGTTGTCACAGAGTCCTGGTTAAGAGCTTCAACCCCTGACCATAACATAAATATCCCCTCATACAATGTGTTTTAGGACAGTAGACCCAGCGGGGGGGTCACGGCGTCGCAATATAGGTATTGGATAAACTATCAGTAGCAGTAATTGACATATGCACTGCCCCTAATGAGTTCAAAAGTGCTACCCTAAAAATCTCCTTATCACCTGATGAGGCTATACTACTCAGAGGCTGTTACAGACCACCCTCAGGAAGCCTGAGGTTATTAACCTATCTCTGCAAACTGCTGGATTCCCATAGTTCAGAATCAGTTATAATGGGAGACATTAACCTTGACTGGTGTTTCCCTTGCTCAACACCTTTAAAAGATCTTTGTGACTGCTATGGTCTTACATAAATTATTACTGACATCACTTGCCCTAACATTAAAACTCCTGCGCACAGTACCATTCTTGAAATAATTCTGGTACATAAACCCACAAAATCGCACACACTGGGATATTCCACAATGATATAAATGATCATAGGGCTATAGCCTGCATCAGGTTCTTACCAAGCCCATATCTACCTCGAGTCTCAAATATAAGAGAAGCCACCGCAAATTCAGTTGCACTGACTTCCTCACAGACCTAAGCAAAAAATGTAATGGCAAGATTTCTACCTAGCACCCACAATCACAGAGGCCTACAACCTGTTGCACAAACTTGTTCTGAAGGTGATTGACAAACATGCACCTTTAGTAAAAATCAGAACAAGGAAAAGGACATGCCCCTGGTTTACTAGTGAACTAAAATCAGTCTTATATGGCAGAGATACCCTATGGAAAAGGGCTCTCAAAACAAAACTCACAACAGACTGGGTGGCTTTTAGAACTGCTAGGAACTAATGCACAAAGCTTATATGGGATGGGGTTTGGGGCTAAACCCCCTGCTGGGGGGTTAGGGGTACGATGCCCCCCTCATAAAATACAGTGAGTTGAGCTTGCCAAGCAACTTGATGGCAGCATAATTGGAACTGAAGGAACCCCTGGAGACCTAATTGTGCCCATCCAATAGTCCATGGTACAGTAATCATTGGAAAAAAGGCTCTACACAGATTTTTTAAATTCTGAGGTTTTGAGAGGTAACTTTTTGCAGCTGGCACAGTTCCAAGAGCAGAATCAGCATTGAGTGAAGGAAGAACTGATACTCACCTTGTGTACAGGGTAGGGTGAGGCTAGAATCTCCGGTGTTACAGTTCACTTCAGACTGGCAGAAGAAGGGGTACAGATAGGACCAGACAGTGTGGGACGTAGACAATGGCACAGCAACCAATGTCCCTGGCAGCAACTGAACTTGCTAATATAACCAGGCTGCTTAACCAAATCCTGAGTGACACTGCTGAATTAAAAGCAGCTACTGTACATCCAAAATAAGCAAGGTGGCGCAAACTCTCATGAAACGATACTGGGCACCGAGAAGAGGGTGCAGCACCAGGAGGAAATAATCTGTTGTCACCACATGCAGCTACAAGGACATCATCAGCAGATTCAACACTTACTGCACAAGGTGGATGATTTAGAGAACTGGGCATGCTGCAAAAACTTGAGAATTATAGGGATGCCCGAGGGTGCGGAGGGAAGAGATATGGTTTCATTTCTGCAAGCTACATTACCAGCCATCCTTAAGCTCAATAACCAGGTGCTGCCAGAGCTGCAAAGAGCCCACAGATCATTAGCAGCCAAACCAAGACCCGGTGAGCACCCTCGCCCAATTTTGTGCAAAATCTTCTATTACCCAGTCAAAGAGCTATACTTGTGGACATCCTGAGAGAGGGGCTAAATGACCTGGGAGGGCAATAGAATTAATTTTTTCCAAGACTACTCCCAAGAACAGTCTCGTAAACATAGAGCATATGTGGGGGTGAAACTCAGCTTTATTCGAGTAATCATAAACATTCAGTTACATGCAGCTGTATGGCCGCAACATCTGGCCTATTAGTTATACAATTCCAATGATGGGTTCAAACAATTTCTGTTCCTTCTCAGATTTAAACTGACACCATTTCTATCCTCTGTTGTCTCCTGATGGTCAAGGAAGACTTATCTACCAGTACTATCTCCTTAGTCTGCACTCCTCCTTGTTATTTATGCTGTTATGTAACTTTAACATTAGCATAGAACCATTTAAGTGTAAAACTATTTTTTTACCATTAATAAGGCTTTATAAACATTAGACTCTTAGAGACTCTTGCGAATAGAAACTAGGGAAATGAAAAACCATTATATCTAGATGTGTCATTTGGTATTGTTTACCTGTCTCATCTAGCAATACTCCATGTCTACTGACAAATCCAGGTCCTGATACCAACATGAAACAAGGTTACCTGCTTATATCCATTAACCTGATTTGGGAAAAGTGGTAAAAAGAGAAAAGTGATTCTCTGGAGCCTGGTTCCGCACCTCTGGACCTCCAAGGCAATGGTAAAGGACAGTAACCCCTCTGGCTTTGTGCTCCTGCTCCTATAATAGAAAAGATTAGAATAAGTTGTGCATGAAGATCAGCCTGTTTCAGAGACACTTGAAGGCCTCAAGGAGTTCTGGTGGGTCACTGGGTCCTTCTGTATTTTAATTTGTTAAAACCCATCTATTATGTAAGTTCAGTTCACTTACCTTTACAAACAGGTATCTTCAAAGATTTCTTATATATTTGTGCATATGATTAATATTAGTTTGCTTCCTTGTTTTACAAGTGTCTTCATATTCCACCCCTACCCTCTTCCCTTCCATAACAGTCGTGAATCACCACCCTTCCAGCCTTGAAGTCATCGGACAGAAAGAGATTTTCTAACAGATAATTGTTTCACTTTAAACAATCTATCCCACCTTTATTTATCAGTCTGACTTTAATCATATATCTATCTATAATATATGTGCATATATATAAATATATATTCTATAAAGCATTTTCAATACAATATTTCTTACTTAAAACATACAGTATATACAATAAACAATAATTAACTAAGAACTTGTGTGGTCTGATTTCTTTTATTCTCCTATGATGTACTTGTAATCCCTTATATTTTCCATTTCCCGAAGTTTTATCTTTTAAATTTTTTTTATTTTAAATTTATAAGGTGCTTGGCCCCTCAGATATATACTCTAGTACCCAAAGGCCTGTTGGGATAGAACTGATGTTCCCTCTAATTCTTCCATGAAGTGCATGAAGGGGAGCCATACTTCTGTGAATTTTTCTGTCTGCACTGCAGTCTAAGGTCTGTCATAATTTTTTCCATCCAATGTATCCCCTTCACTATGTTCACTTAGTCCTGCACTGTGAGTGGTTCTGGGCTAAGCCATTTTTTTGTAATGGCCTTACCCACTGCCACACGTAATATGCCTGCAAAATATTTTTGGGCATTTGTTCTTCTGTCCTTCAGTAGTTGTCCCAGTATTAAGTGTTTAAAGTCTAAAGTTTCCCCCATTCCTATCATTTTCCAATATTTCTCCACTAGGTTTGTCCAAAATTCCTGTAAAACTGGGCAAACCTAGCAGAATATATGGTAATTACCCCCCCCCCCCACACACACAGCCTCTCCAGCATCTGTCTTATTTAGGGAATAGTTTTTATGTTTGCTTGCACGCATGTGCAAGAAACATAATGCCATCATCCGAGTTTTCCAGAGGTGTGTCAGCCTCTTCCAATTCAGTCAGTTTCTTTGCAGGCGCGGTCACAGTGTGCCAATCACTGCTCCAGCTGTCTATGACAGCGGTTGAAAATGACAGTGGCATACAGTTGAAAGGAGAGCTCCGCTTCAGTGAGCAGAGCTCCCCTCAACTGCATACGTACTTGCATGTGCGTGCTGATGCACCTCCCCATACTGTATAGCCAACATGCGTCCACGCCCGTCGGCTCCACGCAGCCCCCAAAGTTTTCTCCTGGTGCCACCTGGCCTACCCCAGCGTGGCACACATCCATATGGCTGACGGGGGCTGCCCAATCCCCCATCGGCTCCAGCCCCCCCCAAACAGCCTTACAGCTGCCAAGCTAGGAGCCCACCCCAGAGTGGCACAAGCCCGTATGGACGACAGGGGTGCCCAATCGGCTCCAGCCCCCCCAAACAGCCTTTCCAGCTGCCACATTGGGAGCCCACCTCAGCATGGCACAAGCCCGTATGGCTGACGGGGGTGCCCAATCCCCCATCGGCTCCAGCCCCCCAAAACAGCCTTTCCAGCTGCCATGCTGGGAGCCCACCCCAGCGTGGCAAATGTCCCGCGTCGTCTTAATAATAAAAAAAAACCTGTAAATTAAAAAACGGTCCCTCACAGTCTCCTGCCCCCACCCGCACCCACCCACTGTGTACCCTGCATCCCCACACCCCCACCCCATACTTACTCTCCAGAGTCTGGCGCCACGATCTTCAGTGGACCGGGAACATGTCTGCACTCTTCAAAGCCGACCATGAACTGAGGAAATGCCAGTAAGCTGTATAATGTAATAGATAGGGTTTTTTCAACTTTGCTGCATATCTCAGGAATTTTTTGGAATATTTGCACCAAATTTTCAACATGGGGTTTTTGGGACCCCTTCTCATGAATGTTGTCACTGTCATGGCATTATTTGGGCCCGAAGGGTGATTTCGCAGCCACTGCGTGAAATCACCTTTCGGGACTGATTAACAAAATGACACTGCCAGTGTTCATAAGGTGGGCTCTCAAGAGGCCTATTTTGAAAATGTGGTGCAAAAATTCTTAAAAATGACTGTTTTACAAGCGTGTGTTGCACAGTTCCTACGCACGCTCGTAAGTTCGCAAATTTTTAATATTTTCACTCCAGATTTTCAACATTGCCATTTTACCATACCTTCTTATGAGCAGTATAGCTGTCATTTTACACATCTCACCCAAAACGTGTTTCCGCCCATGTAGCGCATAATGGCGCAGTCGGTGTGCAAAATCAATGTACAGGACAAATTAAGAAGATCACAGTGACACAGTTCATGAGCAGAGGTCTTAGAATGGCTATGTTGAAAATTTGGTGAAAAAATTCCTGAAAATGACTGTTTTACGAGCGTGTGTTGCGCAGTTCCTACGCACGCTCGTAAGTTCGCGAATTGTCAATATTTTCACTCCAGATTTTCAACATTGCCATTTTACCACACCTCCTTATGTGCAGTACAACTGTCATTTTTCACATCTCAACTACAACGTGTTTCCACCCATGTAGCGCACAATGGCACAGTCGGTGTGTGAAATCAATGTGTGGGACACATTAAGAAAATCACAGTGACACTGGTCATGAGCAGAGGTGTTAAAATGGCTATGTTGAAAATTCAAAATCCCAAAATGACTGTTTTAGGGTGCACATTCGCCAGTTCCTCATGCCTTCAGCAAGTTCTTAATTTGTAATATTTGCACCAGATTTTTAACAGTGCCATTTTACCGTGTTTCCTATGAGCAGTATAGCTACCATTTTTCACATCTCGCTTCAAATGTGTTTCCGCACATGTAGTGCACAATGGTACAGTTGGTGTGTGAAACAATGTTTGGGCAGATTAAGAAAATCACAGTGACACTGGTCATGAGCAGAGGTCTTAAAATGGCTATGTTGAAAATTTGGTGACAAAACTCCATAAAATGACTGTGTTACGAGTGAGCATTACGCAGTTTCCATGCACCCTCATAAATTCATGAATTTGTAATATTTTCAGTCCAGATTTTCACCAGTGGCATTTTCCACACCTCCTTATGAACAGTACAGCTGTCATTTTCCACAACATGGCCGAAATGTGTTTTCACACTTTCAGCGCAGAAATGCATGGTTGCTGTGGGAAATCATTGTTCGGGACAGATAAAGAAAATCACACTGACACTGTTCATGATCAGTGGTCCAAAAATGCCTGTGTTAACAATCTGCTGTAAAAAAAATCCCCAAACTAGTTACATTACGGGTGTGAGTTGCACAGTTTCTATGCACGCTCGTGACTTCACCATTTTTTTTTAGATTTTCACAGCAGATTTTCAACACTGCCATTTTTTACACCTCTCCATGAAGAGTACCGCTGTCATTTTTCACATCCTGTTCGGAATGTGTTTTTGCACCTGTGGTGCTAAGTGCCGTAGTCACTGTGCAAAAGCAGTTTTCGGCTAACAAACTGATATTGTCACTGTTCATGGTGGGGGGGGGGGTCACAAAAAAACTATGTTGAAAATTTGGAGTGAAAATACCAATGAATGCCTGAGGAGTTAGGGTTTCCGAGCATAACGCCCCACCCTGTAAAGAATGACAGGCATCAGGGGTGTGACTTGGGATTCTGTAATGCTCATACCATTCCACCCCACCCACACCCTGCAGCCAGTGAGAGGCATCAAGTGTGCCTCGGACTCTTAAGGCCCAAACGTCACCCCATTCTCCTATATTGCACCCATCTCACCGTATTTCCTGATGGAATGGGGTGTGCATAAGGGTCAAAGACCCCAAGGCACACCGTGACACTTGTCAGTGTCAGCAGGGTGTGGTGAAATGGCGTGGTCATTATGCCTGATGACCCAAAGGCACACCCCAGTTCCTGTCACTCTCTGCAGAGTGGTGGTGGGGTTGGCTTCAGTTCAGTACTTCACTGCCATTCCTATTATGTAGCTCTGTAACTTCTACACTACCAATGCCAATGCCAGCAAGCAAACATTCGGCATTGACAAATGCTTGTTGGTTCTAGTGGGTGTAAGAAAGAATCTACTCATATGTTTCCAGTGAAACTCTTTCCAGATATTAGATGCTGATGTTTGAAGTGCACTTTCCCATATCTGTTTCAATTTTTGTGTCTCTATAACCCTCCCCAATTCCATTTCTGTTTTCTCCCTTTCTAAGAAAGGAAGGAAGTGACCTGCAGGTACTGTACTGGAAAAAGTCTGAACTCATCAACCAGTACTCCTGCTGCATCTTCCTGAATGGTTTAATCTCTCCTCCATCAAGAAACTGTGCAAAGTAAGTCAGTCCCTGTCATTTCCACCTAAGATAGGTGTGGTCTAACTTTGGTGGAGTAAACCTGGCACATTTTGTTATCTCTGTTCTCTTTGTTAGAGAGTCCTTGATGTTTAGTTCCTTTCTAACCATACCCCATATTGTATATATCTGCTATAGCCAAAGGTTTATAGGTCTGGTTTTACAAAGATATTCTGCTGCAGCTTCAAAGTCCACTGATGGGTGAGTCCCAGGGCTACTTCCCTATTCTTGGGCTACCCATGTGTTACTAAGGTCCTGTTTTCTATATGCTATCCAAGGCAGCAGTTGGGTCATGTAATAATATACTCTTAGGTTAGGCATTCCTATTCCTCAAAAAAAAAACACTCAGATGGCATGCTCGGAGCCCAGCCCAGTGTGCCAAATGTCCCTCTAAGAAGAAAAACCATCCCGCAATGTTTTTCTTTTTTTTTCACTCTTTTTTTTAAACCCTGTAAAACAGAAAATGATCCCTCATTGAGTCTGTGGCCCTGCCCCCAACCCACACCCACCCTCTGTGCACCCTGCCTCCCCACACCTCCCTCTCACCCACTAATTACCTCAGGAGCCCAGCATGATGATCTTCGCTGGACCGGGAACATGTCAGCACTCTTCAAAGCCGACCGCGAACTGAAGAAATGCCGGTAAGCTGTATAATGGCATAAATAGTTTTTTTTTACTTTGGTGCATCTCTCAGGCAGTTTTGGGAAATTTGGCACCAAATTTTCAACATGGGGTTATTGGGACCCCTCCTTATGAATTCAGCCACTGTCATGGCGTTATTCTGTCCCGAAAGGTGATTTCGCAGTCACTGTGTGGAATCACCTTTCAGGACTGATTAATGAAATGACACTGTCAGTGTTCGTGAGGTGGGCTCTCAAAAAGCCTATGTTGCAAATTTCAGGAAAAACCAAAATGACTATTCTATGCAGGCGCAGTGCAGTTGCTACGTACGCTCATAACTTCATGAATTTGCAATATTTTCACAGCAGATTTTCAACACTGGCATTTTTTCACACCTCCTGATGAATAGTATAGCTGTTATTTTTCACATCCTGGCCAAAATGTGTTTTCGCACTTCCAGCGCACAATAGCGTGGTCGCTGTGGGGAATCAGTGTTTGGGAGAGATTAAGAAAACGGCAGTGACACTGTTCTTGAGCAGAGATCCTAAAATGCCTATGTTGAAAATTTGGTGATGAAAGTCCATAAAATGACTGTATTACAAGCGTGTGTTGCACTGTTTCCACGCACCCTTATAACTTTGCAAATCTGTAATATTTTCTCACCAGATTTTCAACACTGGCATTTTTTTACACCTCGTTATGAACAGTACAGCTGTCATTTTTCACATCCTGGCCAAAATATGTTTTTGCACTTCTGGCACAGAATAGAGTGGTCGCTGTGGGACATCAGTGTTTGGGACAGATTAAGATCGAGCGAGTGAGAAAGGGGGACTGAACGAGCTCAATGAGCTCTGTCGGGACTGCTGCGGATTTCTTTGTGGGCAGAAAAAGGCACCAATGCAGGCAGGAGCCCAGTACAAAAGGGCAGCCTGCAGCGCCAGGAGAAACAGAATAAGCGAGTGAGGGGGGAGGGAGTGAACGAGCTCAATGGAGCTCTGTCAGGACTGTTGCAGATTTCTTTGTGGCAGATAAAGACGCCAACAAAGGCAGGGCTCCTGTACAAAAGGGCAGCCTGCAGCGCCAGGAGAAACAGAATGAGTGAGGAAGGGAGAGAGAGTGAGCGTGCTCAATGGAGCTCTGTCGGGACTGCTGCAGATTTCTTTGTGGGCAGAAAAAGGTATCAAAGCAGGCAGGGGCCCAGTACAAAAGTGCAGCTTGCAGCGCCAGGAGAAACAGGATGAGCAAGTGAGGGAGGGGGAGTGAACAAGCTCAACGGAGCTCTGTCGGAACTGCTGCAGATTTCTTTGTAGCCAGGAAAAGGTGCCAATGCAGGCAGGAGCCCAGTACAAAAGGGCAGCCTGCAGTGCCGGGAGAAATGGAATGAGCAAGTGAGAGAGGAGGAGGAGGAGGAGTGAGCCTGCTCAGTGGAACTCTGTTGGGACTAATGCAGATTTCTTTGTGGGCAGATAAAGGCACCAACACAGGCAGGAGCCCAGTACAAATGGGCAGCCTGCAGCACTGGGAGAAACAGAACAAGTGAGTGAGAGAGGGAGAGTGAGCGAACTCAATGGAGCTCTGTCGGGACAGCTGTGAATGTCTTCGTGGGCAGAAAAAGGCACCAATGCAGGTAGGAGCCCAGTACAAAAGGGCAGCCTGTAGTGCTGGGAGAAACAGAATGAGCAAATGAGAGAGGGGGAGGAGCGAGCTCAATGGAGCTGTGTGGGGATTGCTTCAGATTTCTTTGTGGGCAGAAAAAGGTGCCAACGCAGGCAGGAGCCCAGTACAAAAGGGCAGCCTGCAGCTCCGGGAGAAACAGAACAAGCAAGTGAGAGGAGGGAGTGAGCAAGCTCAACAGAGCTCTGTCAGGACTGCTGTGGATTTCTTTGTGGGCAGGCAAAGGCGCCAATGCAAGCAGGAGCCCAGTACAAAAGGGCAGCCTGCAGCAGCCGGGAGAAATAGAATGAGTGAGTGACAGAAGGGGAGTGAGTGAGCTCAATGGAGCTCTGCTGGACTTTGAGTTGCCCACCCTCCCACCCAGTGTCCTTTGTGTTCTTCTTAGGCATGGTACTTTCACTTTCAAATACCTAAACAGCACATATAAGCAAGCAACATTTGGCATTGACAAATGCTTGTTAGACTTGTGACGGTCTGCCCATTTTATTCTAGCATTCCCTCCCCCAACAAAATAATGTGGTGCCTTATCTATTCTATTCCATTCTGTATGTGGGATATGCAAAAGTAAATTTTGAAAAAGAAATAGAAATCTGGGTAGGACATTCCATTCTACCCATCAATGATAGAGGGATTATTTCCCATCTTTTTAAGTCTGTCAGGATTTCTGTGATCAGCCTACCATAACTGACTCGGTAAAGCTGTTTTAAATCTACCAGGACATAGATTCCTAAATATCCAATATGGGAAGTAACCCATCAAAAATGTATCATTTGAGCGAGAGTTTGTGTGCAGGTTCCGCTCGCCATCATCACCTGTTTTCTCTTCATTTATCCTGAACCCTGATACCTGACCATATTGTTGTAGCACCTGATACAGTACAGGGAAGTTCCCTCCCGGGTTCGTAAGGTACAACATGTTGTCATCTGCTTATAGCGAACTTCTATTTTTCTCCCCTGCTACCTTAATATCTACCAGATCTGGATGTGTTCTACTCATTTCTGCCAGGGTCTCTATACTCAGAGCAAACAGTATTGGTGATATGGGGCAGCTCTGCCTGGTTTCTCGCTCTGTCTCTAGGGTTTCTGACACTGTGCCACTTACCTTTATTCTTGCTACTGGGGCATTATAAAGGGCCCTGATCCATGTGCAGAATTGGTCCCCAAACCCATATTTAGTTATTACCTCTAACAAAAAATCCCATTTCAGTGGATTAAATGCCTTTTCCATGTCAGTTGTTATTGCTATGTGTTGATCAAGGACCTTACTCCCTTGGTGTAGGATATTCAGGCATCTCCTTGCATTGTCGCCTAAGTGTCTATTTGAGACAAATCTGGTTTGGTCTGGGTGGATGAGTTTTGCAAAGATTTTATTAATCCTGGAAGCCAAAATCTTAGTTAAGATTTTTGAATCGACACTCAAGAGGGAAATGGGCCTGTACACTTCTCAGGTTTTTTGCCTTCATTAGGGATCATTGTTATAAATACTTTTTGCCAGGAATGGGGTAGGACACCCGCTTCCTTAATGAATAAAATATCTTTGTCAGCAATGGTGTCAGCTGTTGCTGAAATGCCTGATAAAATTCTTCATTAAAGCTGCCCAGGCCAGGGGATTTACCCACACACATAATTGGTATGGTTTGTCTAATCTCTGCTGGTGTGATTGGTGCTTCCAACATTTGTTTTTCTTCTTCTATCAGGGGCAGTGTAACTTTGTTAAAAAGCCTGTGATATTTTCCTTGTCATTTCGTACCTATATGTCTGCTGAATAAAGGGTGGCATAATATTTCCTGAAATCTGTGGCAATATTCTTTGGTGTGTAACTATCTTGTGAGTGTCCTCTTATAATTTTTTAAATGTATCTGCCTGTTGTTTTTTTAGCCAGAAGGCTAGAAGCCTGCTAGCTCTTTTCCCTGTTCATAATATTTTTGATTTACATATAGTGTCTTAATTTCCCTTTGATCTGCTTATCTAACATGGGTTGCAACTCAATTCTTACGTGTTGGATTTCTTTCAGGACCTGTGGCAATCCTGTATATTTATGTTGCCCTTCTAGATCTTTTAGTTTCTGTTCTAAATTTCATTGTTTTTTCCCCTTTGTTGTTTTTTTTTTTACTCTGGAGACATAAGATATTATCACCCCCCTTAAGACTGCCTTTAATGCATCCCATTGCCACTTAGGCTTAGTATCGATGTTGTTATTATTCCTTTGATAATCCACAATTGTGTCTTGGACTAAAGTTTTGGTTTCTTCCTTTGCTGTAAGGGAGGTGTTCATCCTCCAAAAAGTGGTTCCATTCCAATCCCCCACCCCAATATCTACTGTGACCACTGTGTGATCTGAGACTATATTGGGGTATATTTGGCAGTCTTTTACCTAGTTTAAATCAATACTATTTCCAAGGAAATAATCTATCCTAGAATAGGATTTATGAAGGTTAGAGTGAAAAGTGTAGTCTTTGTCTAAGTGAATTAATTCCCTCCATATATCCACTAATGCTAGTTCAGTCATTCCTCCCCTGATCTCATGACTCATCAATTTGTAAGTTGCCATGGATTGTGAAGTGCAGTCCCTCTGTGGGTTCACTGTACAGTTAAAGTGTTCCCCTAGTACCACCATTCCAGCCCCCAGCTCTGAAACTTTCTTGAACACTGGTCTACAGAAGGTCAGTGTGTCCGCGTTCTGGACTTAAACATTAATAAAATGTATTATCTGTGAGAATAGGGTTCCCTTGACTACCACAATCCTCCCCTCCTCTGTGGTCTCTTCCCTTAAAATTTCTAGCAGTAAATCTCTCCATATTAGTATGGCTACTTCTGCTTTCTTTCCCATTGGGTGTGCTTTCCCTATTGCCCTCCCCACCCAGGATCGCCACAGTTTTAGCAGCTCTTCTTTAGGTAACCCAGTTTCCTGTAAAAAGCAGATAGCTGTGTGCATTTGCTTTGAACAGGTCAGTATTTTTGTCCTTTTCACTGAATTAATGCCCTGAACATTCAGGGTTGTTATTCTAATAGTCCCTATTTTTAATATAGGATTTTCTCTTCTTGTTTCCTCCTGTTTTTAAATGATTCTCCCCTGTCCTAGCCTCTACTCTGATATCTTGGATTCTTCTGGCGCATCTTTCTACTTTTCTCTGTCTCTTTACAATAATGGGCATACATCACATATGATAATCACAACGCACAACAGGTGCTAACACAACTCTTTGTAATCATTCCATTGCCTCAGTATCTTAAACACCACTGAAGCAATGTAAACAAAACTTGTTCCAAGGTTTATTTGTTGTGACCCTGTTGTCTGCACACCAGGGTGAACATAACCTAAGCTACTGTGCCTGCTAACATTGGCAGGCTTGACCAGTAATCAAAGGTATCATCATAGGTACTACAAAGCTTTTTAAAGACTTTCATCCATTATAACTCGCCATCAAATTTATGAGTAAGCCATAATGTTATTTATGCTAAAATGGATATCAAGACGTGTCTTGAATATATCCACACTACTGCTGGCCACTACTTCGATCGGAAGTTCATTCCATATCTTGGTCACTTTTACTGAGAACCATTTTTTTCTTTTTTTTTGTTCTGCATCGTTTGGCCTCCAACTGTATGGGGTGAGCTCTTGTATTACACACCTGGTCCCTAAATTTAAGACCCAGTTGATCCCACAGTAACATGTCAGTAAGTGCCCTATAAATCATACACGTCCCCCCTTAACCTATGGTATTCCAGGGAATATAACCCTAGCATCTTAAGTCTGTTATCATAGTCCATCCCACTAACCTCCTTAATCCATCTGGTGGCTCTCCCCTGATCCCTCTCAATAGCCTTGATGACACCTTTATCTCCAGGTGCCCAGAACTGCATGCAGTACTCAATGTGGGGCCTCACCAAGGAGGTATATAAGGGCAGCATCACCTCCTGTTTCCTACACTTGATGTGTTTATTGATACAGTGTAGTACACTGCTAACCTTTTTGATAACTTGATTACAATGCAAATTAGGGCTAAGATCATTTTTAACTCTGATGCCAAGATCCCTCTCATCCTCTACCACTCTTAATGCCATTCCCCCCAGAAAGTATTGGGCCTGAATATTGTTCTTCCCAAAAATGCATAACTGTGCATTTATCGATGTTGAATGTGAGTTTCTTGATTTTTGCCCAATATTCTAGTTCTGTCAAGGCTATTTGCAAGATATTTCTGTCTTCCTGATTATTAACTGTGTGCCCTACTTGGGTATCATCTGCAAATCTGGATAACCATACTCCAGATGCTGTGTTCGAGGTGGAAATATAGACATTAAAGAGACAGGGGCCAAGCACCGACCCCTGGGGCACACTGCTGGTCACCCCCTCCCAATTAGAGTATGATCCCTTAATGCATACATGCTGTTTTCTATCTGAGAGCCATGCCATAATCCATCTAGTTATCTTACCATTAACTCCCTGCTCAATTAAGGCATCCACAAGTTCCCCATGTGGGACTTTGTCAAAAGCCTTAGAAAAATCCAAAAAGATTACATCAACTGAGTCTTGCTTATCAAGGGCCATGCTAATTTTACCATAAAATTTTAGCAAATTGGTTTGGCATGATCTACCTTTGGTAAACCCATGTTGTGTAGTATCTGTGTTACTAGCTAGTAGTTCAGTGATGTGGTCCTTTATGATACCTTCCAGGACCTTTTCTAAGACTGCTGTCAAACTGATTGACCTATAATTTGCAACCTCCTGCCTAGATCCCTTTTTATGAATGGGCACCACTGTGGCCTGTCTCCAGACCTCAGGGACTTGTCCTTCATTTACAGATTTGGAGAAAATAGCTGTAACTGGGCCTGCCAATAGCTCTGCCAGTTCTTTAAGAATTTGTGGGTGCAGGCCATCTGGGCCCAGTGCCTTATTTAGATCCAGCTTCTGAAGTCTTTGCCGTACCATTGTGATGTCTAATATCAGGTCATTAGCAAGGTTCTGTTCCAGGTGTTTTTTTGTGGCAAAAGTTTATGCATTAAAAACCAAAGGAAAATAATGATTGAATTGCTCTACCATCTGGTCATTACTGGTAATCATAGCCCCATCTTGATTTTTTAGTGGGCCAATAGTATTTCCACCCCCCATTTTTGTTTCTGGTCAACTCGTATCACTGGAATAGCAGCTGTCGGGTGATCGCTACCCATGACAATTAATTTAGACCACCCCTCCAGGTGCTTTAAATCAGTCAAGAGTCCCCGCTGAAAACTAGTAACTGCCTCTCTGACTAAATAGCCGGCACCCTGAGGAGCTCCCATGAGTTGACTGGGTGCAACCAATGACAAAAATTACTTCTCGCCATTCCATGTAGTAATGGCTGTACTGGAGAACTTTTCCCTTTCTCAGCAGTACGGTATATCACCCCTGCCCTTTCTGTTTGAAGCCTTCCCCTTTAGTTCGATACTGTTTGAATGTGCTTCAATAGGTTGCCCAGACCTTTCTATATAATTCCCCATACCCCTGCAATCACTTGCCTCCTATTTATATTCTTTTCTTATGCACTTTGATGCATTTTTATTCCTCTCCAAAATACCAGTGTTATCTTCTTTTTCTCTCTGCTGCAATATGGTAGTTCCCTCTGTCTTTTTCTTCCCATCCTCTATTACCACCAATATTTTCTATATTTACAGTGTCTTTCTACTGCCCCCATTTAACTAGACTGTTTGTTTAGCCTATTACCGCAGCATTCCTAGGCTCTTAACAGGGTCAGAATACCATTTACTGAGTGAAGTCTTCCCTATAAGCCCTCTACATCTTCTTAGTTAGTTTACCCTGGCTGTTGTCCCCAACCCCCTTTCCATTCCTTCCTTTAGTGACCTTTCCCCTATTATTATACATACATTGTTTCTTTGAGGTTTGTCATACCAGTAAATATCCTTAACTCATTTTATAGTACAGCTCTTATATGTTCAGCTACTTTGTGATCTGATTGGGTGAGCGTGTGAGGGTTCTCAGATTCCCTTCTTGCTACATGGTAGCTCCTCTGACCTGGCAGAGCAGCTTTCAGTAGTGTCCTCCACCCATATGCTACTGCACTGCATGAACCTCTATGAGGGAGATAACTTGTTCTTTAATGGTAAGGGTTCGGTTTTCTCCTCTGCTTGATGGGCTGTTCTTGTGAAAGTTTGAGCTAAGACAGCTAAGGGAAAAGGTCCTGTGCTGAGCGATGTACCTCTATTCTTAAGTTCTGGTCCCTCAGCAAAGTTCAGTCTAATCTTGTGACTCATGGTGGCTTACTATTCAAATAGAAGTACCTGCGCTTCTGATGTCATCTGGAATAAGTCTCTTATTGATCACTTTTAGTTCCCATTCAAGAAAATCTTTTCAATCAATCAGTCAATCAAATTCTTTATTTATCCAGGCGAACACCATTGAGCAAGCTCATTTACAAGGTGGACCTGCATTACACAAGTCAAGTAACAATGCATTTATATTCAGACAGACAGTAGATGCAAGAGTACAACAGTACAGGTATGCCTGCAATAGACTAGATAAGTAAAAATACATTTGGGTTTAGGTAAAAGACAGACTTTTAAATCTTTTTTAAATACTTTTAAATCTGTGCTCAGGTGTTGTGGCTAGATGAGCAATGCAGTTTGTGATCTTTTATGCCTCCCTGCTCTGTGCCATGTGGTGAGAGACAAGTCATGCCTGAGAGTTCCCATTTGGAGGTCTGGACAGCGTAGGCCCATTTTGTGCAAATTCGGTGCTGCCTCCCAGTTTGAATCAAACTTCTGCTGACCTTTTTCTGTGTAAATCTTCAGTCTAGATGAGTAATTTAATTGTATTTTAATATTACTATCTTTTGACTGTTTAATTACCTCCCTCACTTGCCTTTTCTTCTCATTCAGGTTATCCGAGAAGTCCTGGTCAAAGAAAATGTACTTTCCATCAATGTTCAGTTCTCTTTGTTTCCAGGCCATCTGTAAAATCAATTGGTGATCTTGGTAGTTCAGCATCCTAATTATGACTGACCGTGGTCTTGCTTTTTGCTCTGTAGATTTTGGTACTAGCGAGTGGTGTGCCCATTCAAAGATGAGGGTTACTGTCTCTGGAATTTTAAGCACCATGTGTAAATGAAACAAAATAAATGCCTCCTTTGAATCAAATGATTTTTCCATGTCCTCTGGTATTCGACGAATGTGAAAATTATTTTGCCTAACTCTGTTTTCTTGGTGATCGAGCTTGGCCTATATCTCTCTCTTTCCCTCAGTAGGCAAGTAAAGCAGGGTCCTGTCATGTCGACAGGTGGTATCCATAAGATTTCCAAAAGCTTGTTCACCAGCTTCTGTGCATTTATCCATCTTTTTTCAGTCTGCCCTTAAGTCTGCCACTGATGCTTCCACCCTATGCAAAGCCTTTATAATACCATCATGCTTCGTGAGCATTATTTCGTTGCTCAGACAGTGCAGTTCCATCCTCTGATACATCTATACGAGAGACTGGTGATTCCGGACAGACTTCATCCTGCAGGCCTGACATTTTATCTTCTTCCATCAAGGCTTTTAGTTTTGCTGATTGTGATTGCTTCCCTTTGAGTCTGCTGGTCACCATTCTAAGGTGTATTGCTGTAGCATTTTGTTTGGGATTCAATGCATTTTGAGCCAGCACTGTTATAGATTGTTTGTTGTCAGTACCTGGAACTCCAGAGCTAGGCAGCCATTAAAGCAGTTACATCACCGAAAGTTGAACTCTATAAGTTAAACATCCCGGCTTCTCTCAGATACCCTGCTCTTCTGAGGGTGCAATGTAATGGGGAGTTTCTGCTGTTTAATAGTCTGACAGAAATTGAACACTTTCTCCAAGAGACTGACAAGAAGTGAGACCTGTCATGTCAGCCCCCATCGCTGCTGCATGGTGCCAGCTACTAGGACATGACAGTAGCCTCAGCCAACCCTTATGCCCACACCACATTTCATCCTGAGGATCCCACTCCAGCCAAAGCCTGGCAGCAAGTTTAGAGGGGAAGACAGAGCAGCAGAAACAAGTCGCATATGCAGACCAAGCCTTCACTTCAGAGAGCCAGATCGAGAAGCATCCAGCAACAGCACAGGGTCTCCAAGATGAGTAGCACTTCTCCCAATGACACCCAGTCAATATTTCAAACAGGACTTTGGGACCTGGCCCCCGCAGCACTGGATATGTCTGGAAGAAAGGAGATCAAGGGGTATGTGGAGTGCCCAGTGGACACAGACTATTCAGACTGGGCTCCAATCTGTCAAGAATGGGTGGAGTAACTTGCCCAGTGGCCCTGAGGGTTGAGGTGCTGGATGCCACACCTCTTGCCACACTGGCAACCCAGGTTCAGTAGCAGACTCGGGTTGCCGAGGGTCGGTAGGGAAGGAAGAGGATGAAGCATCTGGAGAACAGCTCTCCTCTCCTGAGGACAGGGTTAAGGGCAGCTCGGCATCCCAGTGGCCCCTGATGGAGATTGTGGGTACTGCAGGACAGCCGGCACAAAGTAGTGGGGAGTGCGACAGACGTCGGCAGGGTTGCCATGTGCCATGATATCATTGCACGTCATGCTCAGCAGTGGGGAGGAGATGACATAAGTTGAAAACCCCCCTAGTGAACAGCGGAGATGATGGGGACTTCAGTGGCACGGCCCACATCCCAACACCAGCCCAGCACACCAAGATCCTCCCCAGGCACCGACCTGACAGCCAGGTAGGCGCCTTGAATTTGTAAGGTCACCAAGGGCAGATGAACCCTCCTCTGGGGGTACCCAGTAGCCGGGGGACTGGGTCTGACTGGGGCTGCTCGGATGAGGAGATCCTGAAAGTGGGAGTTCAGGCAGGGAGTGAGAGGCCCTAGCCTAGTAAGTATTCCGGAAGGATGCCCTGTCCACCGGGGTGAAGAAAATAGAGTTTTAAAAAAAAAAGAATGGGTGGAGTGCATCACAGAAATAACTGAGGATTCAACCCAACTGGAATTGCCGAGGCAACGGAAACTGCTCACTGCACCTAATACGAGGGAACAACAGAACCGGTGACTGTGTAAGTAAAATACAGTTTCGACCTAAAGACAGACTAATTATTTATTTGTTTATTTTGTATTTATGACTTTGATAACCGGGTAGGTGCACTGATCCCAGGGACCATTTTCAGGCATGACCCGAGCCACATACAATGGCACAGGAGTAACTTTAAGCAAAGTACATTGAACAGTTGAGAAGTTAACAATGATGCCAAAAGAAAATACAACAGTATTCAAGAACCATGAAGGTGCAGAGACATAATACAAGGTAGTAAAATTCATTAAAATAGATGCACAGCAGAACAACGTGTCACTTAGCATAGCAGACAAAACAAGCAATTTACAAGAAGAGTAATTGAACTAACAAGCTAAGTGCAGGTGGACGAACCCCTAGGCAGGGGAGGGGTACCAAAAAGTGCAGGGGAGTTGAGGGAGGGAGGGGGTAGGAGCATGAGATGGAGGGATTGGCGAACATAACACAAGAGGGAAAGTTGAAACTAGGATAAACTCAAGGAGATTAGAGAGGTCTGGGAGGGGGGCTACCCAGTAAAGCAACAGCAGTGGCATTCAGCCAGGATCCAGTCTTTTAGGTGGGATTTGAACAGGCATTGGGTGTCCAGGGAGTGCAGCTCAGCTGGCAACCTATTCCACAGCAAGGGGGCTGCTGCCAGCAGGACGATCCCAACCATATTGGTAGATACCCTGGGAACTTTAAGAGGGGGATGTTATTAGAGCAGAGACTGTGGTGTAGTGTTTGGACTTTGAGGAGGGCTGCTAAGTGGTGACTCCTGGCAAGTTAGGATAGCATTATCAACCATGCAGCAAAGGGCAAAATCAAAGTGGCCTTGTAGTGGAAGTCACCCAAGTGTCTGGTAGAGGACACAGTTGTGGGTGGAAAAAGGGGCCAGTAAGGCAAAACAACAAGCTCTATTGTAGGCAATAGAGAGTTTGTCCATGTGGGCTGCAGAAGACCTAGCATAGATGGTGGAGCAGTTGTCGAGTATAGGGAGTCGGTTTCCCTGGACAATGGTATGTTGGGCCTCTGGGGTGAGGTAGCGCCTGAATCTGTAGGCAGCACCCAACTTTTGGTGTATCCTGTGAACCACTGAGTTGATGTGCTCAGAGAAGGAGAGGGAGCAATCGAGCAAGACACCTAGGTATTTGAAGGTATCAACATTTTAAAGGTCCTGGCCATTAGGAGAGACACTGTTGAGAGAGGATAGGGATTTGGGCTTGGCTAGGAAGAGCTTGGATCCTAACAGCATGGATTTTGTTTTCTTGACATTTACCAGGAGGAGGTTGGTTGCCAACCAGTTGTGGGCAGCTCCATAGTTAAGGGTGAGGACTGAGGAAATGTGGGAGAAGGATTTATCGCTGAAGAAAAGTACAAGGACATCAGCATAAAAGAGGGAGCTGCAGCTGAGGCTGTCAGAGGGAAGGAAGTTTATAAATAGATGGGCATTCAGAGTGGAGCCCTGAGGGACATTGGTTGAGACAGGCAGGGTAAAGGAGCAAGCAGGACCTGCACACACATATTGGGAGCCATCAGAGAGGTAGCTCCTGAACCAGTTAGATACCTCATGTGAACAACCAAGGAGAATTAGCTTGGAGAGGAGGAGGGCATGCATCACCATGTTGAAGGCCTTAGAGAGGTCCACAAAAATGGCACCGGTGGCATTTCCATGGTCCATGTTCTTAAGGATGTGGTTGGTCAGCAGTGCAAGGGTAGTAGAGGTGCTATGGTTCTTGCAAAAGCCATGTTGCTGGCTACACAAGAGGTTATACTTGTCTATGTGCTTGGTAAGCTGATGGTGGATAACTTTCTTGAGTATCTTGCTAAGGTGAGGGAGGATGGAGATAGGCCAATAGTTGTCCTTGAAGTGTGGGTCACTTTGGTATTCTTCCAGGGCTCAGGCAAGGAGGAGGTGGAAAGGGCAAGGTTAAAAATAAAAATGAGGGGTTTGATGATGGCAGGGGAGATTAGCCTGAGGAAGACTGGGGAGAGGCCATTAGACCCAGGGAAGCTATGGTTTGGGAGGCATTTGAAGAACCTAGCGGTATCTATAACTGAAATAGCTTTAAAATAGAAAGGGGGGATTGGGGGAGGGCAGGGACAGGTCATCTGGAAGTTTTGGTAGTGGGCCGAGCTGCTAGGCTGGCCACCCAGGAGCTTGCTTAGAAACATGGCTAGGTCAGTGAATTTATCATTGAAGGCCTGGGTCACCTCCAGGGGGTCAGCGACGAGGCCAGTGGGGGAGTTCAACTGCAGGGCTGTCTTACTGGAGTGGGGGCAGAAGGGAGCCGATAGATTCCCAGAATTTCCTAGTGTCTCCAAACTTTACCTTCCAGACGTTATGGAAATAGGTCCATTTCAAGGATTTGGCCAAATGCTTGTGTAGGTTTTGCCGGCACCTGTAGGCATCCCAGAGGGCAGGGGAGAGGGATGCTTTGCAGATGGACCAAGCACAATTTCTATCCTTCATGAGTGTAAGGAGATCTTTAGTGAGCCAACGAGAGCAACCGCCTCTGACCAGGGCTTCAGATATTTATTTTTTTTGATGGAAGTCAAATACTTCTATGGGTTGAAATTTGGAAGTCATTTCAGTTTTATTGGAGTCAAAATACTTCCAGCTGTCAATTTCCGGAAGTCAAAATATTTCCAGTCCACAAATTTTGGAACTCAAAATACTCCAAGTCCTATAGTTTTTGAAATCATAGGTAGGTTACTTTGTCACTAGAGATGAAAGGGGTAGGGTGGAAAAATAGTCCCAATCTGCTGTGCTGAAGTGAAGGTATTGTACAGGAAGTACAAAGAAGCAGAGCAGCACATGGACAGTCAGTCTGAAAGAGACTGAGAGACAGATTGGTGTGATGTGATTGATGACAGACATAGACACATCAGCCAAGAGGAGAGAAAGGTGGGTCACCTGGGGTAAGCTGGTCACCTGGGGTAAGCTGTCAACCTGGTCTGCACATCAGGGGCAAGTTAGGCAAGGGCAACAAATCTCCGAGTCCAACATCAGGGTGGCAGCCTGAGAGCATAAGGCTTAATTGCTCTCAGCAGAGGAATGGCACTCTGTCTTACTGATACCATTCCAATCAGAATTTACCAGAAGGAAAAAAGTGCTGAATGACCAGATTCATATCATAAGCTATGCCTGAGACATTGAAACATAAAAACATAATGAAATGGAGTATGGAACTGGGGACTAATCATGCTAGCCCAAGGCAATATATTCTTATTAAAGTTACTTACTGTATGAATGCATGGCCACAGGATCATGTCACAAAAATAGGATTGTTTTATTCACTATAACAGCCTTGTTGCTGTGTCTGTGGAGAGGCATCAGGCAGCCCACCTAATCTAGCCACACAACTACACATTTACATAGCACCATAAGATAATCCAATGAATGTAAACTGGCATTTTAGGAGACAAAGAAATGGGTGAAGCACTCGCTTCAAACCTAGGATAAACCAAGAGGCGTGTGTCCTGTGGGTGTGCTGTCCAAATTCAAGATACATTCCATTTGTATGTATCATAGCAGAAGCATTTAAAATGTATTTTAAATCCAGCACATTTTTTATTGATTTAATTCTTTGGTAACCAGATAAAGTCCACTAGGGACAGATGCTTCTTTTCTGGGATAACCTTGGAAAGTTAAGTGATTTGCTGAGAGTCGCAAAGTATGCAAGTGGTGGTTGTAGGAATCAAACCCAGGTCTGGCTGCACCAAACTCATTCACAGCTCGTTACTCTAACCTCTAGGGTATATAGCCAGGACTAATAATAATACTATTAGCACAGCATTAAAAAAAATGGAAGTCCTTAAGAACATGAAAGTTCAGAACTTAGTGTCCATTCTGCAGCATGAAAACAAAACAGTCATGCCATATCATAAGCAGCAATAGATGAACTGGCAATGCTGTTGGGGGGAGGGGCAAACAGTGAGTGTTCACCTGTGGGAAGTGCCACACTGAAGACTGGATATACCCACCTCCCTGCAGATAAAACTTATAAAGTGTCAGTGTCAGTGGCTCAGCAGGTAGCACACTCGCTGCTGAAGCCAGAAGATCAGAAGGCTGTGGGTTCTATCCCCACACAAAGCATCTGGGTTAAATCCCAATACTAACACTGTAGTGCAGCATGAGGGGGGTGCTGCACTCCTGAGGTGCCGTCTTTCAGATGAGACATTAAACCAAGGTCCTGTTCAGGTGGATGTTAAAGATCCAATGGCACTTCTCACAAAGAGTAGGGGAATTTTTATTGAAAAAAAAAAAATCACAGAAATACAGGTTCAAATGCAGAAAATAAATAAAGAGCAGAAGTTGAAAATAGTGTGTATCACATTCATAAACAAGCATTTGTCAATGCCAAATGTTTGCTTGCTGGTATTAGCATTGGAAATGCAGGAGTTAGACAGATGCAGAATAGGAATGGCGGTGAAGTATTGAATTTCACGTCAACCGCACATCAACCCTGCAGAAATGGACAGGCATTGGGGTAAGTGTTTGGGTCATTGCCCATGACCATCATGCCATGTCACCTCACCCTATTCTGCAGACACCGACACGTTTTGAGGTGTGTCTTGGGGTGTTTGGCTTTACAGTTACCCCATTCCATAAAGACATACACTGAAATGGGTGCAGCATAGGGCAATGGGGTGAAGTCTGGGGCAGAAGAGTCCAAGGTACACCTCGATGCCTGTCAGTGGCTGGGGTTGGGGGTGGGGTGGGATGGCATGAACAGTACAGTCGGCAATGCAAAGGCACACCCTGTAGTCTGTACAGGGTAGGACATTATGGTTAGAAATCCTAACACCCTGGGTGTTTGTTGGTATTTGCACTACAAATTTTCAACATGGCCTTTTTGTGACCCCATCTCATGAAAGCATTTGGGACCTCTTTTCATGAAGAGTGGCAGTGTGATTTTGTCAATGTGTCCCAAAAACTGACTTCCAACAGCAACAGTGCCATTGTACGCCACATATACGAAAACACAGATCGGGCAGGATGTGAAGAATGACAGCTGTACCATCCATAGGGAGGTGTAAAGAGATGGCAATGTTGAAAATCTGTAGTGGGAATATTAAAAATGCTTGCACTTCTGAGCATACATGGAAACTGCGCAAAGCATGCGCGTAACACAGTCCTTTTATGGACTTTCATCACCAGATTTTCAACATAGGCATTTTAGGATCTCTGCTCATCAACAGTGTCACTGTGATTTTCTTAATGTGTCCGGAACACAGATTTCCCACAGCGACTGCGCTATTCTGCGCCGGAAGTGCAAAACCACTTTTTGGTGAGGATGTGAAAAATGACAGCTGTACTGTTCATAAGGAGGTGTGGAAAAATGGCAATGTTGAAAATCTGGGGTGAAAATATTACAAATGTGCGGAGTTATGAGTGTGCGTGGAAACTGCGCAATGCACACTTGTAACACAGTCATTTTATGGTCTTTCATTACAAAATTTTCAACATAGTCATTTTAGGACTTCGCTAATGAACAGTGTCACTGTGATTTTCTTTATGTGTCCCGAACACTGATTTCCTACAGCGACCGCGCTATTCTGCGCCGGAAGTGCAAAAACACATTTCGGCAAGGATGTGAAAAATGATAGCTGTACTGTTCATAAGGAGGTGTGGAAAAATGGCAATGTTGAAAATCTGGAGTGAAAATATTGCAAATTTGCTAAGTTACGAGCATGCGTAACAACTGCGCAACACACGCTTGTAAAACAGTGATTTCTTGGATTTTTTCCACCAAATTTGCAAAATAGGCTTTTTGAGGGCCTACCTCATGAACACTGGCACTGTTATTGCATTACTCAGTCCCAAAAGGTGATTCCACGCAGTGACTGCGAAATCACCTTTCGTGACCGAATAACGCCATGACAGTGGCTGAATTCATGAAGAGGGGTCCCAATAACCCCATGTTGAAAATTTGGTGCCAAAATTCCCAAAAATGCCTGAGATATGCAACAAAGTTGAAAAAAAAAACTATTTATACCATTGTACAGCTTACCAGCATTTCTTCAGATCGCGGTCGGCTTTGAAGAGTGCAGACGTGTTCCTGGTCCACCAAAGATCGCTATGCTTGGCTCCGGAGGTAAGTATGGGGTAAGGGGGTGGGGAGGCAGGGTGCGCAGAGGGTGGGTGCGGGTTGGGGTGGGGCCACTGACTCAACGAGGGACCGCTTTTCTGATTTACAGGGGAAAAAACATTGCGGGATGTTTGTTTTCTTCACAGGGACATTTGGCACACTGGGGTGGGCCTCAGCATGCCACCTGAATGTTCTTGTTGGGGGAAGTAGCTGATAGGGATTGGGCACCCCATCGGCACATATGGGGGAGAGCTGAGGGGATTGACACCCTCGCACAAAACCAACTTTTTTGGGGGACATTATGCCGAGTGAGGAGTGAGCTCCACCATTGGCAAATTACACTGGGGGGAAATGAAGCCAATGGGGATTGGGGCCCCCGTCGGCAAACAAAAACTGTTTTGGGGACAGCACATGATGTTGAGGGGGATTGGGCACTCCCTCAGCACTAGGGGCTTCTAATATTGTTTGTGAACATGGTGGCGGCTTGATGCAATGTTCACAAACAATATTACACTAGGCAACGTTCCGCCCAGCAATGATGGGTTGCTCCCTCATTGCAGCAGAATGGCTGATGCTGCAATGATGAGGCAGCCCCTGATTGCTGTGGCAAAAAAGATTACAACTTGGTGGCACTTTTGGAAGCCAGTGTCATCAGCACACTGTGCCTCCATTGGTCCACCAGTGCCAAGCCCCCAAATGCAGTGCCTCCTTTGGCTGCCACAGTGCCATGCCTCCACAACCCGCTTCTCTCCTAGGCTGCCACATAATATTTCTTACACATGCACACAAGCAAACATAAAAACAAAACCAAAGAAAGGCTGGATAAAAAAGGAAACAAATTCCTGCAATCTGGGAGAAATACATGGTATCAAGGAATTTATAGAGCAGTAAAAATGAGCAAAAAACAAATTAGAATTTCTTTCTGTATCATATTATCTTCCAAATGAAAGGATTAAGGAAGGCTTACTATGTATGCTGTAAAACAGATATTATCAAAACACAGCTTAGTAAAGGATCCTATCAAATCATGCTATTTATACTTGAAGTGAGAAAAACCTTTCCACCATCTCTTTACCTTAACAGAGGTGGATATAGCAATATCTGCCCGATAAACAGATCATACTGAGTGTTTCAAAAGACATTAACCGCTGCTCTAAAACCCATTGGCAGTGTGCTTGCCATAAATATTACTTTAGGCAGCAAAAAAATACTGCCAAAGTTTCTTTATAAAGAAACCGAGGTAAAATTGAGTAGAAACATAGAAACATAGATTTTGACGGCAGATAAGGACCGCTTGGCCCACCCAGTCTGCCCATTTCCCTACCTATTGGATAAGCTGCAGATCCTAGTTAACCAGCAACCTACTTCTTCCTACCCCCACCCCCTAGAATTTCCTTATGACTGTCCCATGCATGCTTGAATTCCACCACTGTTTTTGACTCCACAACCTCCTCCGGAAGGCCATTCCATGCATCCACAACCCTCTCTGAAAAATACTTCTTAAATTACCTCTGAGCCGCTCTCCTTCTATCTTCACATTGTGCCCCTTGTTCTTGCACACCTCCTTTTGGAAAGATGCTACCCTCTTGGACTTTGTTGATTCCTTGAGATACTTGAAAGTTTCTATCATGTCCCCCTCTCTCCTTTCCTCGAGGCTATACATATTCAGCTCCTTAAGTCTCTCTTCATATGTCTTCCGGTGCAGGCCCTGCACCATTTTAGTTGCCCTCCTCTGGACAGCCTCCATCCTGTCTATATCCTTATGGAGATTGGGTCTCAGAACTGCACGCAGTACTCCAGATGGGGTCTCACCAACTGTCTGTACAGAGGATAATAACTTCCTGTTTTCTTGGTGATGCCTCCCTATGCATTATAGTATCCCCCAGCCCTCCTTGCTGCCCTCTCACATTGCTTTCCCACCTTTAGGTCATCTGATATGACTACCCCCAGGTCCCTTTCCATTTTTGTTGTTGTTAGTATCTCACCCCCCATTGTGTACTCTTCCCCTGGGTTTTTGTTTCCCAGGTGCATTACCTTGCACTTCTTAGCATTGAATCTAAACTGCCATACATTTGACCATTCCTCTAACCTTGCCAAGTCCCATCTCATCCTTTCCACCCCACCTTGTGCATCAACTCTGTTGCAGATCTTTGTGTCATCTGCAAAGAGACATACTTTCCTTCCAGTCCTCTGCAATATCGTTATAAAGACATTGAAGAGGACCGGTCCTAATACTGGAACCCTGTGGTACCCCACTAGTAACCCCACTTTCTTCAGAGTGGACTCATTTACTATTACTCTCTGTGTCCTATTCTCCAGCCAATTCTTTACCCAGGCTGTCATCTTGGGACCCACTCCAGGCTGGCTAACTTGTATATTAATCTTTGTGTGGAACTGTGTCAAATGCCTTGTTGAAGTCTAGGTAGGCCATGCCCACAGCCCTCCCTGATCTACTACTTTGGTCACCCAGTCAAAGAAATCTATCAGATTTGTCTGGCATGACCTTCCCACTGTGAATCCATGCTGCCTTGGGTCCTGAGCCCTCTGGCTCTAGATACTCAACAATTCTTTCCTTCAGAAGTGATTCCATCATTTTCCTACCACTGAGTTTAAACCAACAGGTCTGTAGTTTTCTGCTTCTGCCTTGCTCCCACTTTTGTGAAGGGAATCACATCTGCCCTTCTCCAGTCCTCGGTACCACCCCATCC
Source organism: Neoceratodus forsteri (assembly GCA_016271365.2). NCBI lineage: Eukaryota > Metazoa > Chordata > Ceratodontiformes > Ceratodontidae > Neoceratodus > Neoceratodus forsteri. Next base: position 48,615,300 of record CM057450.1, on the reverse strand, counting down.
TCCCATGATTTGTTAAAGAGGGTAGTCAGTGGTGTCACTAGTTCTACCCTTAGTTCTTTTAGAATTCTGGGATGAATCCCATCAGGCCCCATTGCTTTGTCCACCTTCAGTTTTAAAGAGTTCTTTCAGAACCCTTTCTTGTAAATGGGCTGGTATCAACTTCTGTATCCAGAGTGTTTCTACTGTTTGTTTTAGGTACCTCCCACTTCCTTTGTAAATACTGAGCAAAAATATTTGTTTAGTATCGCTGCCTTTTCACAGTCACCCTCTGCCCACCCTCCCTCCTCTTTATTAAGCCTCACTAGCCCTCCCTTGGTCTTCCTTCGCTCCCTGATGTACCTATAAAAGGTTTTATCCCCCTTCTTAGCAGAGTTGGCTATCTTTTCCTCGGTTTGGGCCTTTGCTGTTCTGACTGCCTTCCCAGCTTCCTTTTGCTTTAACTGATACAGTTCCCTGTCCTGCTCCTTCTGTGATTCCTTGTACTTCCTGAATGCTTTCTTTTTCTCTTGAACCTTCACTGCCACTTCCTTTGAGAACCATAGTGGTTTCTTACATCGTTTCATTTTGTTAATTTGCTTCACACAAAGGCTTGTTACCTCTGTGATGGTAGTTTTTATTATTCCCCATAGTTATCAGTAGTTACCTAAAAGAACCATATCATATGGGTTGTACCTGAAAATAGGCAGCTATGCTATCTAGTGTACCTACCCGGTTAATAAAAACTAAATAAATAAATACATATGCTAGCTTAGTTAGCCAAGGAAATTTCCATTTAGTAGCTAAGAATTGCCATAAGGGTATCACATGGGAGCACTGGAGAAGAAAATGCTCCATTGTTTCTTCCTGCACCACACAAGAATTATAAGGACAGTAACTTTCTTCCTGGGCCTTATGTTTATCATTAGCCTTAACATTTAATCTGCCATAAGAAGAAAGCCATAAACGTTCCCACATGTGAAGAGGGATACGTACATTATTAAGCTGGGCCAAAACATTTTTATTTTGGGAGGGGGAACAATTCTTAAATTCAGGTTCTCCTGAATGAATTTTCAGCATTATTGAATTGTACAGCCCAGGCCTAGTCATCTGCATTATATGGGTCTTGGCAGAACTCCACTTAAAGAGTTGTTGTGCTACGGGTTTGAAGTATTCTGGAATACCCAAATGTGGAGATACTTTAGGTGGTATGGTATTCCACTGGAACAAATAGTGACCCAGATTATTATGTATCCATTTGTGAGTTAAAGTAGAAAGAGGAATCAGACCCAATCTAACTGTCTGAGAAATAAACAGAGTATGAAAAAACACAAGCGGGTCTACCATCCCTAGCCCCCTTATTCTTCGGAAGATAAGTAAAGCATTGTTTAATAGGATTTAAATGACTCCCCCACAACATCTGGAAAAAACAGCTGTAAAGCCTGGTTTCTAAAGACACAGGAAAGGAGGGAAAATCATGGCCACATACAATAAGCAAGGGATGAGGAATCTTTTAATAATTTGGATTAGTTTACATTTGGACAGTTTCCACCCTTTCCATTTTTGGACTTTGAATTCACAGGAGCTTAATGCCTTATCCCAGTTTTGATGAGGCAAATTTTGAGAGCTGAACTGGACTCCCAAAATTTTAATAGGTCCAGGTCCTAAGGGGGGTGCCATTTATTTATGAGTTATTGGCAAGATCTCCTAACCATATGCCTTTGCATTTATTAATATATAGTACAGCATTCAATACTGAAGCATATAGACTCATTTTTTGTAAGAACCTTGGAATACCTTGTACAGCAGCTAAAAATAAACAAATATCATCTGCATAGGCCAATACAGTAACTTCATCCAGTGACTAAGCCCCTTTAAGCCTTGCAGATTCCTTGAAGAACAATAGAAAAAAAAAAGAGGGGGAGAGAGACAACATCTCCTTAAAGCTATGTATTCCCCCCACCCATATTATGGTGATGTGGGGTGGGTTAGGGTGTATTGTTTGTATGAAGAGGAGGAGAGAAATTACATTTTTATCTCTTTTTCAGATTCCTTAGACACTTGTGGTACATCAAGTTGTTACATTCTCAGTGTATGTTGACATCAGTACATATCAGGCTACATGGTCTTAATTCTGTGAGGTTCCTCGACTAGAGATTTTTGTTTGACACTAATATTGTCAATTTATATTTAAATTATCATTTATATAGTCCTGAGGTTTTTGAAATTTCTTGGGCCTTATATCTAGCTTGAGAGTACCGCTGGGTGACAGGTCCAGCTAGGTTTTACACATCACACAGTGTGCACTGATGTTTTTAAGACAACTTTACTGGTAAATTCTTGTCTATAATGCAGACATTGAAACTTCATGAGCCCTATAACAATCTTAGTTTGTCTTTAATCTGGGTGGGGGTTGCCTTTCAGTAATCACATCCTTATACAAACTGTGACACTCATAGCTTGATTTAGGAGTTATCTGCTTCAGCAGTGTTATCTTATGTCAATTAAATTTATATGCAGTAGGATTCTTTGTATGTGCGTTCCACCAAGTGCCTTTGACTTAGGGTTCCTCCTGGCTGAAGGCAGTATGGTAGTATTAAACTTCTCTGACATTATCTTCTGTTTTTTTTTTTAAATGAGTATTTTAAACCAATGGAGATTTTTTTCTGTTTTTGTCTGCATTATCTAGCTGTTATAAGTAGTGTATTTTCTAAACAACTGCCATGAGCTTCTGAAGAAGGACTGGTTGGTCCGAAAGCTAGAGCACTTTGTTCTTGTTGTTACATCTATGTTGGTCCATTAAAAGGTATCAAATCATTTGCTTCTGGATTTGAAGAAACAAAGAAACATAGGGCAGGATTCAAGACGTGAAATGGGACTAAGTCCCACTCCGCAACCCCAGTTGTGTGCCGAAGTCAGCGCAACTGCGGAGTGGCCGATCCTTAGCCCCAGCAGTTGTGGAGAGTGCTACAGCGGATCCCACTGCCCGTAGCAGCCTATTGCAGCTGCAGTGCTGTCCCTGGCAACAACACCCGCAAGCTGCCATATTCCGTGGAGCCAGTCATACTCCAGCTCCACCTTTGTGAATACCCACAGCTGCGGCTTCGCAAATGGAAACCCACTAGTGCCGAGGTTTTCCCACAGCTGCAGGACCTTCCCCCACATTTGTGAAACCTGTCCACTGACTTTGATGGCAGATAAGGACTGCTTGGCCCACCTAGTATACCCATTCCCCTACCTATTGGATAAGCTGCAGATCCTAGTTAACCAAAAGCCAGAAGAAACTAAGTGACAGAGGAAGGGGTCTAAGGAGAATATATATATAACTGGGGGCTTAGCGGTCAATGCTGTCTAACACCTGATGATAATCTAAGGGGTGATACACTGTGTCCTAAGATGATGGGTTTGACTATAGTACCGGAATATAACATTTTAACCATATAATTGAAGCATGGTGGAATTCGATATGCTTCTAATACCGAGAAAAGGAAACTATGATTGGCCCGGTCAAAGAATAATGCCAGATTTGCAATGGGTCTTGTAAAACTCAATGAGGTCCCTGATAATCATTAGCGGGTATTGAATTTTGTTATCCTGTATAACATGGTACTGGGAAGGGTGTATAAGCAGTTTCACAGTTTTTCTTACTCTATTATTAAAAATCTGTGCCAAACTTTTACAGTCAGCATTTAAAATGCTGGTTGGTTTTTAATTTTGGATATCTAACCTATCTCCAGACTTGAAAAGAACAATAAGTGCAGTGGTAAAGTATTCTGGGAAATCCTGTTTAATCAAAACGGCCGAAAAAAATAGCCTCTAAGCAAACAGCAAGAATAGGGGAAAATGTTTTGTAAAATTCGTATGGTAAACCATCTTCTCCTGGTGAGACTCCTGATTTTAAAAGAAAGAATTGTGGCTTCAAGTTCTGTAACAGAAACTGGAAGTGCTAATGCCGATGCTTCCTCTGTTGGAAGCTATTGTTTATGATTGTGTTGATAGGAAGAAATATTATGCTTTAAAGGGGACGGGAAATTACTAAAAGATTTAAGGTGATCTGCAACAATGGAGGATATTTGTTCCTTAGAGGACATCACTTTACCTTCTGAGTTTCTTAAAGGAGTGAAGGAAGTGACATGTTTCATGTTTTTACAGTGCTCAAATGTATCACAGTAGGGTTTTTTTTATCCCATATTCCAGTTCCGCCCTTATAGAATTAGCTCTGTCATACTGTACCTCTTTCATTTGTGATTTAGAGTGTTAATTTGTTTAGAATAATCTAGTCTGGATTAAGATACTTAAGAAAAAGGTATTGAAGCGGAGTTCTCAATTTGAGATAAGAAAAAAAAAAGATTTCTGGCTTTTGAGGTCCCATAATTTTGAAACCACTTTTTAATATCTAATTTGGTGTCTACCAACCAACAGCCAATGTTGTTGTATAAGTCATATACAGATGTTCTTGCCCATAAAAATTTTTTAATTTATGAGATAACTTGGGGATCCTGCAAGACAGAAGTGTTCAGCTTCTATCAGATGTGTTTTACAGAGTGGGAAAAAAGGCCTTGTATGTTAAGTCTCAAAAAATCATGGTCAGAAAATTCATAGGGACAGACTGCAAAGGAGGCCAAAGAAACCTTTTTAGAAATAAATGGTCAATGGTCGTAGTAAGTTTGCCCCTTTTATAGGTAAAAATGGGCCCTCCCTTTAAAGTATCAGCACAGTTTACTAGGTCAGCAGTTTTTATACACCTCTCAAAAACATGAGAATCACAGTATTGTTTTTTTATCCTTTAGTTTGTGGGTCAGAAATTTTGAAGCCAGTACTGAAATTCCACTGTATCAGGCCTACATCGCACTGATTCCAAAACCAGATAAACCCAGGCATCTACTAGGTAATTATAGGCCCATAGCCTTAATGAATCAAGACATTAAGATACTTACAAAAATTTTGGCTAACAGGGTCTTGAAGGTTGCTCCTTCATTGATTAGTCAAGAACAAGTCGGGTTTATGCCGGGAAGGGGGCTCAGGATGCATTAAGGAAACTCCATCATATTCTAGAGAGAGCGGCTGTTTCAAAGTCCACTATGGCTTTAATTGCATTAGATGCCGAGAAGGCGTTCGACCGGGTTTCCCACCAATTTCTATTTCTCACAATGGAGAAAATGGGATTCCCAAGGGAGTTTCTGTGAGGCCTTAAAAATTTGTATGAAGCCCCTACAGCCCGAATTTTATGTAATGGTTATCTCTCTAAGGAGTTTTTTCTCCAGAATGGAACAAGGCAGGGCTGCCCCTTGTCACCAATTTTATTTAACATCTACCTGGAACCTTTGCTAAGATTCTTAGTGATGGATCCAGGAGTTCAGGGGATTGAGGTTTTGGGGTTAGAGCTTAAGCTATCGGTATTTGCCGATGACATCCTGCTGCACTTATCCAATCCGGCCTAAAGCTTTCAAAGGGCACTGGAAATTATTGGGAACTTCTCGAAGGTGTCTAATTACAAATTAAACTTGTCTAAAACTCAGGTTCTCCCACTCACAGTTTACACTCATAGGGTGGATTTTGAACATTTCCAGCTTAACTGGGCCCCGGATAAAATCAAGTATCTGGGGATCTGGATTTTGGCTAGGTCCGCAGTGGGGGTGGATGAGAATGTGGGTAGTATTGTGGCTAGAATTAAGCAAGATATTGAAAGGTGGAGGAAGCTCCCCTCTAAACTTCACTGCCAGAATGGGACTAATCAAAATGAACCTCCTGCCTCGACTGCTGTACCCGATCTGTCTCTCTCCCTATAGTATCCCGAAGGGTAAGTTTACCAATATCCAAAGGATTGTCTCAGAATTTCTTTGGGACTCTAAACCTTCTAGGAGGAAACATGCTGTTTTACGCCTCCCTCACCAAAAGGGTGGCATGAAGGTCCCTGATTTAATGTTATATTATGTTGCAGGGCAATTAGGGTGCATGGGACGTTGGGTCAGACAAGGTGGAAACGAGGCATACACCCCAACATGGCTGCGAATTGAACAACTCGTCCTGGAGGATTTAAAACTTTCCCCCAAATGCTCTATTATATGTAGACCCGGAGACACTGCCGGGTATAAGTAAGCAATCTCCGATATATAAATCAGTTAAGGCATGGTGGGAGTGGTTATCTCCACGGCAAAAGAGAGCACGAAGAGGGGCTAGGGAGCAACCGATAGTGGGAAACCCTAATTTTCGCTTGGGAAATCGGGTGTTGAGAGGTCAATGGACATCATTGCTATTGGATTCCAAAGTGGCGGACTTTACGGTCGCGGATGGGGTGCTCCTTCCAATACAATCTCGGGAATGGGACTTCTTTAAAAAGATTCAAATTACTAAGTTGTTACAAAAGTTCATGCGAGAACGTATAAGTGGGGGGGAAAGTAAGGTGTTTACGTGGGATCACTTAAAGGAATTGGATCTTTTACAACATCCCCTGTCTAAAGTGTATAAGGTCCTGTTCGATTATGTTTGCATTGACCCCGAAAATAGGATTACATATTGGGACAGAGCATTATCCCCCCTGAGATCTGACTGGATAGAAGTGTGGAAACACACAAAATATTTGCCTATACCGAAGTATATTAGTATGCAATTCTTTATCTGTTCAAATATCTACTACACCCCTGTTAAGTTGTGTTCCAGAAAACTCAGACAGACAGATCGGTGCTTTCACTGTGGCATGGAGTCGGGAGACCTACTGCATGTATTGTGGTCGTGCTCTCGAATTCAGCCACTTTGGGCTCAAATCAAAGCAGAAATGGACCCGATATTAAATTATTCGGAGTACATTAGCCCTGAGATATGTATACTCGGGGACATGGGTAGGATACCGACGAGCCTAGCTAAGGGTCATGTGTCCCTTATATCAGCCGTGGTTAAAGCTTTTGTTCTAAGACACTGGAAAGAGGACAAAACCTATAGTTATGACCAATGGCTGGGGGACCTCCTACAGATCTTGGAGAGACTTAAGCAACATATGCGGGTGGAAGGGAAAAAGAAAGTATTTGACAAGAAATGGGGGGCTTTAGAGGCAGTGTACTCATTACAGGTGAAAGGTCCTTGGGTTCGGATCTGTCTGTCTGAAGAGGAGTAACTGGCTGAATCTATATAGGACAAAGTCTTAAGGGGTTCATCTTTGAATGCAATTTTGTGACTAGTATTAGAAAATTTCAATATCTGCTTTTATACAACTCTCATATAAGATTGGATGTCTAAGTAATAAGATAGGCTCCTTTTGGCTGGGCATATGGGATTCTCTCTCTTTCCTAGGGACACAGTTACTCACAATGTCCGGAAGAGGTGCACTTTGGGAATATAGTACCACTTAGATATCATAATCCGGACTATGGCCAAAACCAAGCAGCTTCCGAACCTGTATGATGGATATGAGGATACCTGAATCAAAAATGGAGTATTCAGTTCTGGGACATTCAAATGTAACTGTGAGTGTATATAGTTGGGGGGGTGTACATAGTTTCCACTTCCAGTTTGGGGAGGTGGGCCCGGGGGTGTATCCTGGGATGTATGTGTGTATGTCATTGTGTTGGAAATAATGACAAAACTTCAATAAAGAAGATTTAAAAAAAAGAAATGACAGTCACACTTGTATTCACCGAATCCTGAGGCATTTTAACAATAACCTCATCTGGTATTAATGAAATAAGTTCCGCTGGGGGAGCGTCCCACACAGGAGGTGTAGATTTAGTGGGCCCCAAGGAAGTGACTTCTTCACCATCCTGAATAAGAGAATCTGGGTTGATGGTACAGTAGCAAGTTTGTTTTTAACAGCCCAGGAGCAATCTGAAAAGGAGTGGCCAGTCTCCTCACAGAGATCACATTTCGCATGATTGGCACATTGGTCGCTTATGTGCCCTACTTCACCACAAATGTCACAGCGTGGTTTATCACATATATTAGAGAAATGTATACGGGCCCCGCACTTATAACAGGTGTGAGGCTGGCCCACAAAAAAACAGACCCCACGGTCCCTGCCCAGCATAAATGAGTTTGGGATATGGCAAATCCCTGCATCAGATTGTCACAATTTCACTTTGAACTTCTAGCTGCCAGTCCAAAAATTCTCAGAGTCCAGGATGGGTTCTGGTGAGCTGAAGACATCACATTTTAACTTAAGCCAGTGAACAATGTCTTCCACATGCACCCCTTCATTTTGGAACATAACTGTTACAAATTTGATCTGTGGTTTGGTGAGAGGGATGAATAGGAAGACCAAAGGGGAGAAAACTTCACTGTAATGCTGCCAAAAAAGTTACAAATCATGTGAGGTCTGACAACTGACATCAAAATTGTCTTTGCCTTATATGTTGATAAAGGTGAAGACCTCAGCTGGGGAGAAATGCAGTGAATCTTTTAATAATTTCTTCCCCACGTAATGGCGGTCAGGCTGTACTTCAAGGCCACCCTTGTAACAAATTTGCACTGCATTCCTTTTGGGTGCTGCTTTATTTTGGATTTGGAAAAAAACTCTGAGAGCAGGGGTCTTTGAGGGAAGGGGGGGTCCACCCCATCAGGAGGGTTGGTGTTGGCACCTGCTTCACCAACCAAGTCTTTGTCCTGCATAGTGTGGTTTTCCTTTGACTTGCCCTGGGAGTGATCATGGGAAGGTAGTGTATCCTCAGTTACTGATTTAGCCTCAGTGACAGTTTCCATCATAGCAGCCTTGGAGGTTTGCAAATAAATATTGCTTGCTGCCAAGGAGTGGCAGGAAATTCATGTGCACTGTTCATCACCTCTGGTGTAGAAGGTATTGTTAGCGTAGTTGTTGGGGCTGCTGGTATATTAGGTAGATTGGAGACTGCGGTGTGAATAGGAAGTGGCAGTCACCACTTCCGGGGAACCCTGAGACATAATACCCAGCTCCCAATTGTGATCAGGAATCCATTGCCCAGTTTTATTCTGGGACCAGCCAGCATCCTTGAGAGTGCGATCAGGAAACCAGCATTCTTCTGAGGTGATCAAAGAAGGGCATGCAAAGGAAGTTTTAACTGCTGCTGCTGCCACTGGGACAGCACCAGGAAAGGGCACACTAGGAACAAGGAGAGGAGCTTTCTGCATGGTGACAGGGTTTGTCAAAACTGACTCAGCGGGTGCAGATGTGGTTTCATCAGTTGACTCCTTGCTAGAGGAGGGTAAGTCAGAGGGATATTCTGTTTTTTAATAAGTAAGTAAGTCAGTTTGTTTATATTTAACAGAATCACATGGTTTAGCTTGGCAGGCAGCAAAAGAGAATGCAGATGCAGCAGACTGGTCATTTGAGTCAGTAAAAAAAGTTATTTTTGGCTGAGTGACCACACCTTCCAACATCCTGGGCATCTGGGGGTCAGGAACAGAACTATAATTACAGGCTTTGGGCCTTTGAAAGCCCAGAGTAGTTACATCCTCAGTTATCATTTTCTGTAGAGTTGCTTTAATTTCTTTATGCCAGGCTAAAAGCCTCTGCTCCTACAGTTGCAGTTCTGCTTGGGTAGATGAAACATTCATCTTGTCTGAAGAACTTATAGCAACCTCAATTGCTGGAGTAGACACTGTAGTTCCAACTTTACATTCAGTGGAAACATTTTTCTGATCATCACCATCCGATCTTGAAAGCAAATCCTGTGTTCTATTGGCATCAAAAACCTCTTCAGTCTCAGGTAGAGCTGAGGCTGGGGAGGAGACCTGCCCCCCAGCCTCCCTGACATCATCCACTCTGGAGATCCACCCGAAATGGGCTCCTCCATTCTGTTCACAGGAAGTCAAGCCCCCTGCAGGCAGAGTAGGGGAATTTTTATTTCAAAGCTCAAAACAAAACAAAACATGCAAGAAAATTGTATTGCTTCATACAAAATCATAATAAAAGAAAATCAAGAACATGAAAAAAACTTTTTCACTGTAGTGTTACATCAAAAAAATCAAAAGAAATTACAGCAAAAAAGGGAGATTGAACCCCCCCAAATTTCCTAATTACTCAAACAATGTAAACCACAAACATTTTTTCTATAAGGTGGTTGCTATAACATTTTTCTCTATTTCAGCTTTATATACAGTTTTAAAATTCTGTATTACTTGTATCAAGACTTCCTGTATACTATACTGTTTCTGCTGCAATACCCAGGCACATCTTGCTTGCCATAGGTAAAATCTATAAAGCGAGAAGAATAACCGCATTGTGCTGGGATAATATTTGTTTAGACATGCAGGAAATAGGCCTAAAACTATAATCTCATAAGTTACTTGTGAAAAGTTCTTATCCCTCCATGCAAGAAATATAGCAGACCAGAACTGTTGGATGAATGGACAGGTTAAAAAAAATGTTCCTGAATCTCTAAAATCCCTGCACAGGTTAATCTAGGACACATGTGGTCCTCTAGCTGTTTATGCTTATGTGAGTTCCTCCTACCGTGGCAAGAAAGCCATGTAATATCCCAAACCTTCAAAGGAAACTGCTTATCAATAAGTTGTTAAAAAATTTCAGTAAGTTGATCTTCAAATTGCTATAATTTCTGTGGTGTCTCTAAAAAATTTTCTGATAGTATCTGGGAATAAAAAGAACGTCTAGAATTACTAGCCAACTGCTGAGTGGAAATATTCCATCCTTTAATCTTATGACATACAGTTACCATATAACAAGGAATTTTAAACTGTTTCAGGGATCTTGGTAGCAGGGAGGATCTCAAATCCTCTATAAATCCTTGTAATTGGGCCTTCATGTTGACCAGCCATAGGGAACAAGAAGAGGACAATATGGGGACTATGTACTGATATAAAAAATACAAAAAAAGAATAATACTGGATGAACCATCCTAACTCCTCCCATACTGTAATCATGGCAAGTATACATCCTTTTATTAGGGTTCGGCCTATTCCCCCCCAAACCATGAAAAAAAATATTCATAATCCTGACCTCCAAAACAGGGTAAAGGGAAAATATGTGCAACATGTAACAACACAGGGACAATCAAAGTACATAATAGGGAAACCAGTTTCCTTTTTGAAATTGTCTTATTTTTCCAGGATGTAACTGTAAAATCTGCCTTTTACAGAGCTTGAGACCAGTTTAATGTGGCATCATCTGGGCTTCCAAACTTTAGGCCTAAAATTTGCACTGGCTCTAAAGCCACTGTAGTATTTTTATAAGATGCTGGCATATTATTCATCTGGACTGAAGAATGGGGAAGAACACACTGTATGCTTTATTTTACCATAGTTTAATTTTGATCCTGAAATATTCTCAGAGGTAGAAATCTCCCTTAAAAAAGCATTTTCAACCATATTTAAAGTTGGACAAATACATAAATCATCTGCATACTCATAGATATTAGGAACAAAACTATTATTGGCTAACTGAACTCTGGGAATATCGAGGTGATTCAAACCTGTTTTCAACAGGGAGTCAATCTGAAAAACATATAACAATGGGCTCAATGGGCAGCCCTGACACACCCCCTTTAACCCTTTAAATGGAATCCCAGAAACACCATTGATATACGGTATAATAAGGGAAGAATTGTAAAGTAAGGTAGTCCACTGGATCAATAAAGTCGGTATACCATAAACCTTTAAAACTTGAAATAAATAATGATGGCCCACCCTATCAAATGCTCTTTTTCCTCTAGTGTCAGAATCAAGCGTTGTGTAGTAATATCTTCTCTATGGGATATTAAATCTCTCAAAAAAAATCAAATGATGAAACATAGACCTTTTTTTAATTGCACAAGTTCCAACTGGGCAAATTACTATTTCTGCTGCTAATGACAGCCTAGCCAACAGAATTGATGCCAGGATCTTATAGTCAATGTTTAACAGGCTCATTGGTCTCCAGTTTCTCAAATCCCGTTTATCTCCATTTTTATATAGTAATATTACTAGGGCCTCGGATAATTCCTTAGGAAGAGATCCCAAGGCCAAAATGTCTGAAAAAAACATCTGTTAAAATAGGGACCAAGTATTTTGAAAACCTAGAGTAGACTTCAATCGTTAGGCCATCCGACCCTGGAACTGAATTTTCCTCAAAGAGGACAGTGCCTTCAAAGTCTCTGCTGGAGTGACAGGTGTCAACATCGCAGAGCTTAAGGCAGGATCTAAACTCAAGATATCTAAATCACAAAGATAGCGTGGATCCCATGTGGCAGAAGAGGAGGTCCCAAACATATTAAAAATATGATTTTGTGCAAGCTCTTGTATATGCTCAACATCAGAGTAATAGGCTAGTGAATGTGGGTCCAGAACCTGGTCTAAAGTACTGTGATGCACTCTGTTCTGGAAACTTTTGTAGATGCCCAGGGAAGGTCTAGAGCTCTGAGTCCCAAATTGTGCTTCTCTTTTTAATGTTTCTGCCCTGTCGTATTGTATTTTGACCATTTCTGTTTCAATAGCATTTATCTCAGATGTTAAATCTTTCCCTTGATCATGTGCCTTTGAGATTAGATTGAATAACTTTTCCCTTAAACTGAGATGGTGTAAGTATTTCTGGTTAGAATCTTTTGTGGCAGTGTGCAGAAAAAATTATTTGAATTCCTGTTTGGTGTCCAGCCACCAATTGGTGACTGTATCAAAGGCCTCCAATACTGAATACCTAGCGGAGAGTAAGGAAAACATATTTTCCTCCATGTGGTGTGTGGTCAAAACTTAATTATTTAATTTCCATCTGGAAGAATTCTTTTTAACAAGATATGTGTTATGTTTGGTTTTGCAAGAAATAGAGACTGCCAAATGATCTGAAGTCTCACAAGGAATAGTATAAGCCTGTACTGGTATGATATTTTTAGAGAAGAAAAGATAATTGATTCCTGTGGCCAAGGGGCCCCTTGTAAAAGTCTTTGCCACAGTTGTATGGAGCATCGTGTAACCATTAATAAGATCAGCTGTTTTCAAAATGTAATTTAAACAATTAATGTCCCCAAAAAGCTTAGTGATTCATCCCCCTTTATCTGCTAAAGATAATGGGCAGTTAAAATCTCCTCCTAGTACCACATATTTCCTTGTATGCAAAAAGGGCTGGATTAATTTAAACAGGTCTGAGCGTGCTGCAATGCTTTGAGGGACATATACATTTACAAGGCAGAAATACAATTCCCCTAAGCACCCATCTAACAACAAAGCTCTGCCAGGACTTACGTCCAGCTCATATCCTCTTAATAAAACCCCCACCCCATCACAAGTTTCAGGACCTTGTGACCAAAAGGAAAGCCCTACATTCCAGGAGTTTTTTGCCTGCTGCAATTTATGCATAGTTTTTAACCTAGTATCTTGTAAAAGAATAATATTATTAAGAAGATCTTTCAACATCTGGAAGGTAGTCAATCATTTCCTAAAAGTCTTGATACTGCAAGCATTCAATGTTAGGAAAGAAATCTTTTGACTACCTCCCATGAGTTTTTAGATAAAAAAAGGTGGATACCTTACACTATCTACTTTAGGGAACTTTTCTATGGTACGTTTCTTTTTGCTTGGACAGAGAGTCCAACGGGGAAACTGAAAACCAATCCACCCTGGAGGATGCGGAGGATGACTCGGAGTCTCCTTCCCCTTCTTCTATGTCTCCCCACTGCCGGCTCTGTGCCAGGGCCTGGGACCTATTTCTAGTAACCACTGAAGTGGTTTTTTTTTTTTTTTTTTGTAGTGGGGGTGCTGTTCTGCTTTTCTTTTCCCTTTTTTCTTCCTAGGAGCTACTGAAGTTAAAAGTTGCTGTTCTGGTGGTGGGGGAGGTGGCATAGCTACTGCACTACCTCACAGGAGATTTGAAGTAGCAGGATCTAAATCAGTGTCCTGTATTTGTTCTGTGTCAGAGGCAGACACCTCAGGCACTGTCAGGGCACCTGTTGTGACAGCAGTACAGGAGATACAAGTGGCTCGACTACCTGAGGGATATTACCCCCTTCTTTTTGTCAAGATTATTTTACTTGGCATTTTTCTATCAACTGAACTGGGTCTTGCTGAGCCCTATCCAACCTATTTATTTCCACCCATTGACATTCTTGATACATATGGCCCTTTTTCTCACATAGATTACATTTTAGAGGGTTTGGACAACCCAGACTAACATGCCCAAACTCCAAACAAAGATTATACCTAGGTTTATCGCACACAGAACTAAGGTGTGGGTGTACCCCACATTTATGACATGTTTTGGGCTGGCCTTGATAGAAATGCAGGCCTCTGTCCCTTCCTATATAAAAACTCCCTGGAAGATGCAAAATACCTTGGTCAGTTTGTTTTACCCGTACTTTAATTCTCCAGTTCCCAGTCCATACCAGGTCTATATCTAACACAGGGGTAGGGGCTTCCAAAATCATGCAGCGTTGTCTTAACCAGTATTGAATGTCTGAAATATTGAACCCCCTCATTTCTAAACAGTAAAGTTATTGTTTTTATAGTAGGCTTGGTTAGTGGTATGGGAAAAAATTACTGCCATAAAGCTGAACTTGAAACCTGAGGATACCTATCCCAAAAGAGTTCTAAAGACTGGCTGGTTTTAAAACTTACATCATAAATAGACTCTCCTTTCACATGAATAACTGCAAACAATTCATTGGACTGAATACCCATACAATCTTTTAACATTTTGTGTAGCAATGTTTTCCTATCAGGTGCAGAGTCTATAATACCATTGTATCTGAACCTTACTGCATTTTTGCATTGTGCTGGCTCACCCATGTTTTTAAAGGGGCACTGTCAGCTTTACCCCACCGTTCGCTTCAAAATAACACGAGTGTGCCTCTTGGCTCACACACAACAGAAGATTACTGTAGAATGCACCCCCGTGTCTCAAAATTCTCAATCTGAACGCATTTTTATTATTTTTGCCTTTTAAGTTATTGATTCAGTTGGAGTTCAAGACAAGCATCTACTGGAAGCTGATACCAGTTGGGAATGCGCATCTGCTACCAGCACGACCCCCAAACTGCAATTTTTTCATGAGCATGGTATTAAAATATGATCCACTGATCCTTTGCAGTAATTCAAATGTTTAGTTTAGACTCCGAAAAGAAACTGAGCACTCTGGATTGTACAAGTAAAAGTTTCTGACAGAGGGCAAAATCTCACGCATGTACAGGAGTGGACTTAGCACAGATCCCGCGCATGTGCAGGAGTGTGCTGCGCTTGCGCATGCGCAGGATTTTGACTTCAGTCAAAAACTTCTGTTTATACAACTCGGAGTGCTCTGTTTCTTTTTGGAGTCCAAACAAAACATTTGAATTACTGCAATGGATCGGTGGAACGTATTTTAATACTGCGCTCATGGAAAATATGCAGTTCAGGGTAGCGCTCTTAGCACATGCACTTTCCTGACTGGTACCAGCTTCCGGTAGGTGCATAACTTAAACTTGGGTTGAATGAGTAACTTAAAAGGTAAAAATAATAAAAATGCATACAGATTGGGAATTTTGAGATATGGGAGTGAATTCTACGGTTATCTTCTGTTGTGTGTGTGCCAAGAGGCACACTCGTGCGATTTTGAAGTAAATGGTGGGGCAAAGCTGACAGTGTCCCTTTAAATAAATCAGATATATATACAGTCTTTTAGGAGCATTTGTCCCATATGTTTTCAGCTGTTTGTTTTCTTGTCCAGTGACAGAGTAGCATTGTGCAGGGCCAGGAGAAGTGTTACCCATATGCAGAGTTGTTTCCTCAGATGAATTTGCTGGAAAGGTGTCTACATCTTTTTGTGAAAGTTCAGGTTCCACAGCCTTTTTAGGAACTGTAACAGTAGATACCTGATGAAGCGTCTGTTCCAAAGAACGTATTTCTGCCACTGAAACTGGTCCAGGAGAGGCCCAGGTGTTTTGATCTGAGCTGCACTGCCATCCTGCAGCATACAATTCTGCCTCTGGTGTCCACTGAGTATTCGCAGCTTGCAAATCTTGAGTGCGGCCTTTTCGCATCTGAATCTGCGGTGCAATGAGAGGTTTACTAAGCTGATCAACATCTGGTGAGTGGGGGAAAACTCCCCAACTGTGCAGGAGAAAATTGTGATGGAATAGTAAATTCAGAAGGACAGGAGTTATTTGCAGAAGAAACATTGTCCGAGCTGTTCAGTTTTTTTTCCTCTCCTGTAGTAATTTTAACAGGAAATCTTTATTTGTTTTTAAGGCACTCTTTAAAAGAGTTTCTTGTGCAGCAACTAAGGGATCCAAGTCCATAGGCACATTTTCAGAGCTATGCAGCTGTGAGTCAACTATTATGTCTGAGTCCTGATGTTTTAAAGAATGCTGTACCTAAACATTTTTTTTGCCATTGTTCACCATCCTTAGATGTAGAATGAGTCGTAGCAATATCCATTCTTATTTCAGATGAACTTTCTTCTGTATCCAGTTGAAAAAAACCTGTCCTACTGTCTACTTCTCCTCCACCATCTGACTGGCCATCCGCCATGTTGGAATGGTGAGCAAGGGTTCCCCCTACTGGCTAGTAGGGAAATTGTTTTTATAGGTGGACTTCATTACCATACAATCAAAGTATAACAGTTTGAGATACAAACTGTAAATATCACAAATAATAAAGCAAAAAAAAAGACAAAAACTATGCATACTTCTGCATAACAGTAAATAAAGTTTTTCCAACAAATACCCACATGAAAACATCTAGTATTCTACTTAATACTCTAGTCCCACCAGAAAAATATATTTCCCTAAGTTACCCATTTTGCACAGTTTAACCATAAATGTTGGGATTTCTCCCAAGGGTATCTGTTAATATCTGCCTTCTGTATACTCTGCAGAGAAAGACATATATTGTTTAACAATTCCTGATATGAGACATGTTTTTGTTGCAAAACTAGCATACACCTTGATTGCCACAAAACATACCTGATTATTACCAAGGCAATATACATTGTGTCTCTATGATATTTACCCAACTTATTTCCCTCAGGTCCATACATGATTGCCTGATATGTCAGATCTTTTAGCCCTGGCTCTTCCCAAGATTGAGACAGATTTATCCAGAAGGAAGAGGCATAAGGGCATTCCAGAAAATGGTGTTGCTTTGTCTCTATAATCTGGGTACAAGTTGATCTAGCACAGTACCTTTCAGATAACTGTTTGTGCTTGCTATTCCCCTCTACCCCTAGTCTGCCATAATTAACTAACCAAGTAACATCCCAAGCATATGCAAATCCTATCATTGATCAGCTGTTTCATAACATATGGCAATTTAGCCCTCTGACATCCTGGGAATTGTACCTCTGAGGTATGTTCAGCCATTAAGATGGCTGTATATCTAGTTTCCCTATCCATGGTAACCATGTGTGTAGGCGTAACTCCCCATCTGATGGCATTCTTAACAGAATCCTTCCCATACCCTGGGGTTCTTGAGGGAAGGGACCTTACTTTCTTATTCTCCCACGCTAGCAAAAAGGGGGAGAGCCACTCTTTGACCAAGGGCACCCAATATCTTATATTGGGCCGCATAGCAGGACCAAGGTTATAGGCAATAAACAGACTAAAGTAGAAGATGATGGGGTGTATCATTCCCACCCTACCTTCTTTAACCGGGAGATATGTGAATTCTCTTTTAATAGGGTTCAGTCTCAAGCCCCAAAAGGCCTGAAAAAACACTCCATAGAGACTTGTAATGATAGATTGTGGGGAAGGGAAAACATAACTAGGGTACAAAAATTGAGGGACCAACAGGGCTTTAATAAGCAAAACCCTCTTTTTCTTGGATATCTGCTGTCCCTTCCAACTGGCCACCATTCTGTTCACATTCTGTATCTTGACTCCCCCAATTAGTTTCCGCCATGTCTCCTGGTCCAAATTGAATTCCCAAAATAGTAAGTAGGGCCTCTGTCACTGTAATCCCTGCCCCAAACCCTGATGGTGGTACTGGGGTATTGCCTAGAATCACCCCCTTACTTTTTCCCAGGTTTATCTTGCAGCCTGACATGTAAGAGAATTGCACCAGAACCGCTGTCAATGCCAATTCTGATGAGTCTGCATCAAGAAAAACAAGGTCATTGACGTAGGCTAAAGCCTTAACTTGTAGTGTGTCTGTAAGTGTTATTCTTATTAATTCCTCCCTGGCCAAAACTAACCTGATTAATATATCTATATGAAAGGCATACAGTAGGGGCTAAGGGGGCAGCCTTGCTTGACCCCTCTACGAAATTTAACCTTCCTTCCAAACCACCCATTAACATTAGGGCATAAAAAGGATGCTTCGTACATTCCCTGAATCCAGTTGACAAAAGTATCTGGTATCCCAAACCCTTTCAAAGTGAAAAATAAAAATTTATGTGAGAGCCTATCAAAGGCCTTCTCCTGGTTCATACTAAGAACATAGCCTGTCTTGTTTTCTGTTTTCCCTATTTGGAAAGCTTCTCTTAATGTGATTAAATTGTCCTGCTGTTTTCTACCTTCTAGTGCGCATGTTTGAAAGGAGCATAAAGTGCTATAATCTGAAATCTAAGGGAACCAGAGGAGACATCCAATAATAGGGCTCTCCCTGGATATATGTCCACCAATCTAGATACCTTAAACTGTGGATTAGTGAATAATATACCTACCCCATCAGATGTCTCTGTTACGGTGGACCAAAATGAAGGACATGGGGCCAGGCCCTTGAGGCCTGCTGCAGTTCATAATTTGTTTTTAATGTAGTGTCTAATATACAGACAATGTCACTGTGTAGGTTTTGTATATACAACATTGCACCAGCACTTTTCCTTTCATTTTGATGCTATTGATGTTAATAGTGCTGATGGTGAACAGTTCCATTTATTGCAAAATGAAGGGGGGAAAGCAATTCATCAAACCTTGAAAAGAAGAGGGTCCTTAAGGGGTCTTAGATACTCTATGCTGCCTTGTTCTTTTTGCTATACCACCCTCAGTGTCTGTATTAGAAGTGATGGAGGATGAGTCTGATTCTTCACCCTCTGAGTCTTTATCTGTGCTCTCCATAGGCAGTGCTGCATATTTATTTCCACTTTTCCAGGAATTTAAGCTATTGCTACTTTTAGCCTGATTCTGCTTAGCCCTCTGAGCCCCTGCTCTTCCCTGCCGAGGCCTCTTCTTCTGTAAGACTACCTTAAACGTGTCTTCAGGGTCCCTGTGGGGGGAGGCATTACTCTGTGTTCTGCATTTGCTATCTCCTGGAGATTTTCTTTCTCAGAACTAGGGGTTTCCAGAAATGATACAGGTTCTTGTGTGTCTCCCACTACTTCTTCTTGAGCTACCTGTACTGGTTCTACCTGTTGGAGGGGAGCCTGAGGGCCTGCAGCCACCGAAGTCTGCAGATCCTGAGCTACTACCCTCTTAGCCTGCTGATGCTGAGCAACATTTATCAATCCTTCTTGAGAAGGGCAATTTTCTCTGTTGTGTGATGCCCATGGACATCTCCCATAGGAGTATCCTCTGTGCTTTCACAGATTAAATTTGAACAAGTCAAGGCAGGCCGAGGAAGCATGGCCAAATCCTAAACAATGGCTGCAGCATGTTGAGTCACAGGCCAAACTAAGGTGGGCTCTAGAGTTGTATCTAAAACAAGATCTTGGCTGCCCATTATAAAAAATGGAGCTCCTGTCTCTGCCAAAAAAATGGAACTAGGGAGCTGTGAAGGCCCAGAATCTGTTGACTGCAGTTTAATTCTTATACGCCACCCCACATCCCATATTTGGCAGTATGCTTATTGTGCTAACCACAAGACAGACCACACTTACAGCTGGGAAACTTCTCTTAGAGCCCCATGGATGGGTCTAAAGCTACTACTGTATAAGCCACTGACACGTTTTATGCTCTGTAGTGGGCTATCAAATAGATATAGGCCCAGACATTATGGAGTACTATTTTCCAGATCACCACCCCCACCTCTCTACTCCCCACTCAAACCAGTAAATGGTTAATCAGGCAATTAAATGGGGTTTGTGGAGTGTCAAAGACATTCACACCCTTCTTAAACAGAGTAAAATTTGAGATCACTTTAGGAGGGAGTGGGCAGTGTAGCATGTCTGCAAGAGACCTATCTTTCCTTAAAATTGGCTGGGTCTCTCAAGTGTATGGCAACAACTGCAACTCAAAGAGTAGAGGGATCACAATCCAGATTCACAAGAACCTAATGCTCACTATGGCCAATACCATATCAGACCTGGATGGCAGATATGTTATTGTCCAGGGGGAAGAGGGGAAGGGGAACATTGTTTACTCAGGAGTAGCACACTAAGCCGAAGCTTGTTTCCAGATGTGACCTGGGAGCACAAGGAGGTTAAGTGACTTGCTTAGGATCACACAGTATGCACCTAGGTGGCTTTGAGATTCAAAACCAGGTCTCCAGATCTGCAGCTCAGAGCCTTAACCCACTGTGCTATACTGCCTCCAGGGAACTCAATCAGCATGAGGTTACCCACTGCAACTTCTATGGGTCAGACCAGACAGATGCCACATTCTTTAACCACCTTGCCCAGGAACTGTCCTCACACCAGAAGGGAAGCCTGATGGTGAGCAGGGACACAGATACTGTCTTGGAAGATTTTTTGTATAGAAGCAAGCCACAAATGGGTCAACATACCAAGGCATCCCAGGCCATTTGCAGGAATGGTGGAGGATCTGGCTTGATTGACCTCTGAAGGCTGGTGAACCCACATGGTAGGGATTATTCCTTCTACTCTGCACCACACCACTCCTTCTCCAGAACTGATCTCTGGCTCCTGCCATGACAGTGGGCACCAGATGTGATAGAGGCATGGATTGGCATGACCATTATATTTGACCATGTGCTAATTTTCTATTTGCGAGAACCATCACGTGGTGCTTCCCAGACAGTGCACTGGTGACACGTAAATGTCTCTCTCCTGAGGGATAAGGTCTTTTGTAAGTCTCTGCAGATGGAAAGTATATCCTTTCTGGAAATGAACCACCCCAGAGACACATCCATGGCCATTCGCTGGCTTTTATGAGAAGCAGATGCATCAGTTATACTATCCATTTAAAAAAGACTAAAGCTAGGGATCTACAAAACCAGCTGACCAAGCTCAAGGATCTAGAGGAGAAGTTCAAGAATGACTCAGATAAGTCCAATGCTCTTTTGCCTGAAATAATGGGTACACAATACAAGGTGAACTTGTATTTGCAACAAAGAGCAGAGTTTGCAATGTTCCACCTCAAGCAGACTTTCTGGGAGACAGGAGAGATGCCTGGATGGCTGTTAGCATACCAGTTGAAAAAGCACCAGGAGAACTCTAAGATAGTACAGTAGGAACAGTATCAGGAGCAATGAGAGTGTCATACTGAGGGAGGTACAAGACCTAATTGATACCTTCTTAGCCTTCTTAAATTTCTATCAACTGCTCTATAAGTGAGAGAAGTTCCCTACAGATGCTGAGCTCCTTCCTTCACAGCCCTACTGGGATTGCCAAAACTGGCAGCAGACATCAGAGAGGCACTAAATGCTTCCTTTTCTTCCACAGAATTAGAGCAAGCACTGCATATAATGCCAGCAGGGAAAGTCCAAGGAGCAGACTGGATTCTAGGAGCATTCCTGCCTTTGTTCCTGCCTGCCCTGATACAGCTGCTAAATGAAACCCTTCAAAATGCCTGTCAGACTGCTGAATTTTCCTTTTCCATGAGAAAGGCAGAGATCACCCTAATGCCTAAGGCAGGGAAGAACCACCAATATGGCTGTGGCAGCAATAGGTCCCTTGCTCTCATCACAGCAGATTGCAAAGCCTTCATAAAAATGCTAGTAAAAAGGAGAAGAGGGAATAAACTCTACTCTGGTGGAGAAGGACCAAGTAGGTTTTATTCTAGACATAAAAGGGATGGGCAATATGAAGCACCTCCTGAGCTTGGTTTGGAAGGTGTCGCAATCCTGACAGCCAGCAGTCCTAGTGTTGATGATGCTGAAAAGGTGTTTGATAGGTGCAGTGGGATTACCTTTTCCAAGTGCTATGGACCTTTGGATTTGGAGAGGCATTTATTGCATGGCTAACCACCTTATACAACAGAGCCTTGGTAATGGTGGTCACAAACTTGACTACATCCAGACCCTTTATGCTGGAGAGAGGTACCAGATAAGGGTGCCCCTTCTCCCAGCTGCTCTTTGTCCTGGCACTGGAGACCCTATTGCAAGTAGTCCAACAGGACAAGGATAGTTCAAAGGATGTGATTGGGGGAACAGAAAGCCCTAGCATATGCAGATGACATTATGCTGACTCAGGTATGCCCATAGGTGTCAGTCCTAAGGGTGCTGGCCCTGCTGGATAAATTTGGGATGCTTTCTGGATACAAAGCAAAGGTGTCTAAATCCCTACTATTGACCTCAACAGTTCAGATCCATTGCTCCCAAGGACACCCATAGGATCTACAACCAGCAGAAGGCAGCCTCAATTATCTGGTGGTTATACATTTCACCTGGCAATTAAGAAAAATGGTGAACCTTAACCTTCAGCCCCTTTTGGCAGACCTAGAGAAAGGCTTAGCTATCTGGCTGTGCCTTCAACTCTCACACTAGGAGAGAGTGTATGCTTTCAAAATTATGATGTGCCCCAAAATAATGTATGTATTAGATAACCTCCCAGATGGAGTCTATCCCAAAGTGTTCTATAACCTCTGGAGTAAAATCCTGGACTTGCTTTGGGGATCTGGCCCCAAGAGGATACGTTTTACAGTGCTGATGCAACATCTGGAGGGGGGCTTAGCCTCTTTAACTTTGCCCTAAAGCATGTGGCACATATACTGTCTCAACTCTCCCTGACTCCAGAAGGAGCAGAGCAGTCACAGCTCCCCAAGTAGGCAACCTGTGAAACTCTCTTGGTTGGGGGCACTCCTGCAGGGGCTAGCCATCTTCAGGAAACTCCCACCTGGATTATCCATGCATCCCACACTTCCACCAATGGTAGCTGCATGGAAGCACTACAAGAAACTGGTACACTGGCTCCCCAATAGGTCACCCCACTTCCCCATTTGAAACAGTACAACAATTCAGATTGGGGGTACCATGGTCAACTGACAATCATGGTCCATGAAAGGAGTGCATTGACTGCAACTCCTAGTGGATGGAAGAACAGGGTAGATGGAGTCTCTCCAGTTGAGTCAACAGATGAGTCTCAGTTGCAGTGGGTCCACTGATGGCAGAAGATACCAATCCTGCACGTACATATACAGCCACATATGTCACACTGGAAGCCAGGTTAGGCAGGTAAATTAAGTTCCTTGCATGCCAGGCACTTGCCAGCCAAATCTTGTAACCTTGCAGCCTCAGATTCATTCAGACTGACCTGGCAGACACCATCATGGTCTGTTGGTGGCTGTATTTTCCAAGGCTGCTGGGTTAATATTGCAAGATTATAAGGTAGCTTTTAGTGTGTCTTTATAGTGTTTTGTCTGCCCAGACTGCAGTTCTCCATAGGAGGCAGCTTTGGGAATTCTACAGTCAGGCATGCAAACAACATATCCAGACCAGCACAAATGGACCTTTTTGATCATGGCCTCAATTCCAGTTATATTGCAGCACTTGAGGACATCTGTATTAGGCACCTTGTTTTGTCACTTGATGTCAGCAATATGTTGTAGACAGCACAAGTGGAAATGGTCAAGTCACTTGATGTGATGGCAGTAGCAAGTCCATGACTCTGATCCACATAGGAGGGTGGTGAGGACAACAGCTTGGTATATAGCAACTTGTATTTGCAGACTAACCCCTCTTTCCTGCCAGAGCCTCTGCTCAAGTTTGCCAAAGGTGGAGCTAGCCCTATCAATCCAGTGAGTGATGTCATCATTGATCATGGCGTCCTGTGAGAGAATGCTACCAAAGTAGCAGAATTTGTCCATGATTTAAGTGGTTTGTATGTTATTGATCGTAACCCCAGGGGGTGTAATTTGATGACCAAGTATGAGCTGGACCATGAATTTAGTCTTTTTTAAGTTGACTGTAAGGCCAAAACTCTGTGCCGCTTGAGCAAAACAGTTGGATAGCAGCTGGATGTCCTCAATAGTGTGGGCAAGTAACGTGCAATCATTAGCAAAGAGCATGTTGTGAATGGTTATCTGCATTACTTTCATTTTAGCTTGTAGCTGTCAAAGGTTGAAGATGCCACCATCTGTGTGATATCGAATGTAGAGTCCCCTGTCACAGTTCTTGAATGCAAATCAAGCAATACTGCAGAAAACAGTATGCTGAATAGATCTGGGGCAAGAACACAAACTTGTTTAGCACCATTAGTGTCTACAAATGATGATGACACATGGCCTTGATCTCTTACTTAGGCCATCATACCAACGTATAATTGACAAACAATGTCAGCGCATCTGAACTTTAGAAGAATTTACCACAGTGCCTCAAGATTCACGGAGTGGAATGCCTTAATCAAGTCAACAAATACCACATAGAGGTTCTGTTGCACTTCTCTGCACTTTTCCTGGATCTGACAGGCTCAGAAAAATCATGTCAGATGTTCTGCAACCTGCCCAAAATCTGCACTGGCTTTCTGGGAGAATTTGTTTCTGCTTGCTGTTTGTTTAGTCGACAGAGCATGATGTAGGTAGAAATTAGGGATGGGTGGGTCAATCCACTTAAAATCAGAACCCCCAGACTTCATAGGGTCCAATGGACTCGGGTAGATCAGGACCCTGCTGTTAAGTGTACAGGGTCTGCCTTGCTGTTTTGTATTTCTCACAAATGGCTCAAAATCCCCTCTTCTGTCTGCAAAATAAAGTCACTCCCATAAAAATGTGAGGAAAAAAATTATTCAACACTGCCATTGATCTGGGGAGGAATGAAAATGAAAACCAGGCAACTCGTAGCACAAAATAAAAAATACTCAGATACGCAAGCTACAGCTGCAACATTTATTCAGCATAAAGCACACAGGTACACAGAAAACTTTATACTGAATAAATGTTGCAGTTATAGCTAGTGTATTTGAACATGTTTTACTTTGTATTGCGAGTTGACCGGTTTTGATTTGCCTTGCTAGCCTGTTTACAGTACTACACCGTGTCTACTGAGCTGCCTTTGCTCTCACTGCCCCTACTATTGTCACCACTCCCCCAACCCCACATCATGAACAGAGACCCACCAGTCCACATATAAACAGCACTGATTGGCCATTTGGTGGAGATCTGATGCATTCTGTGCCCAACTGAGTGAACTTGCAGCTGTGCAGTGCTTTGGCACCCTTACTTCAGTAAACAATGCCGCAACAGCGTAGGCGAGGTCAGCTTACTGGCATAATGTTAAGGCAATGGGCTGCAGTTGTACTGAGCAGCTTGAGCCAGGATGGTTAACTGTTTTGTAGGGATTCCCACTCGAAGAGGAATTGAGGAGTCATGTGACTGAACTGACAGCCCCTGCTGGACCTGGGTCCATGACTTGTGTCACGTAAGAATGGATGACCAGTCATTTGTGGCTGGAGCAGCGACTTTGGGAAGACTGACCTGCCCAAGATGGTCGCAGTCCACATGGAGGACCCAACAGAAGGTAGGAAGAACTGGAAGGGTGGCTGAGCTAAGAGGGTTAGGCCAGGAGGTGAATGTTTTTTGCAGTTCTATTAAAATACATTGAAGCTATCTTTCTTGGTTTTAGAATTGATCAGGTTTACCAGTGCACTATTGTAAGTGCTGTGTTTATTCTTCTTTGCATATACACTGGGCAGGGGGTTCCATACTGGGGAGTGTAAGTACAACAGATGGGAATGGGCATTGGTGTTCTTACTGGGAGGGTGGTTGCCAGCAAATGAATGGGGGCACAAGTTAAATACTGGAGCAAGGGTGTTTGCACAAGGGCAAGATAGGGGCTAGCAGATAGGTGGGGTAAGCGGTGCATGCTGGGGTAGGGATATGCTTACTAAAACAGGGTGGTTACCAGAGGATAGAGAGGATAGGGAATGCATACTGGGGCAGGGTGAGTGTCCAGTGATGTGAGGGTCCAGGGGTGGGTATACTGGGACAGAGCAGGTGTCAGCAGAGAGGTAGTGGCAGTGTCTGTGTATGTTTGTGTGTGTGATCTATACTGTGTCATTTGGGTGTCAGAGGAGCAGGGATGGGAATATTACTGGTACAGAGTGGGTGTCAATAGATGGGATGGGGATCAGTAATCTGCTTACTGAGGTGGAGAGTTTGTAAGCAGTTAGGAGGGGCTGGGGGTATGAATACTGGGACAGGAAGGATGCTGATGTGTTCATCAGTGATACCATGCCCTGAAACAGATGGTAAGGGAGCATAGCACTGATTCTCTATAGCTCTCAAAAACTGACACAAACATGGACCATATATAGAATAAAGGCAGAAAGAAACTCAGACCAGCACACTCAGGCTAGTAAAAAATGCTTAATTTTTACTTTTTGGATGACCCTCTGGGTCTTTTTCTACCAACACAGTCTATCTTTTGATGTTTTGTGATTGTTTGCCAGTATTACCTTTTATTTACTAAAAGTTCTGATTTGAATCAGAACCAATCAGAACCAATCAGGACTTTGACCTGGATCCTGATCCTGATAATAAGGGTCAGGACCTTTTTGTGTCTGCCCATCCCTAGTAAAAATTTTACCTGCTATTGATAGAAGTGAAATTCTGCTGTGACTATTGCAGCATGAGCAGTCACCTTTGTGCTTTTAGAGGTGCACAATGTTGGTGTCTTTGAAATCTTGCAATACAATTTCATGATCCCAGATTTTATTGTAGACAGCAAGGAGTATCTTCCTAAGCTTGTGGCCTCCATGCTTGTAGATCTCAACAGGAATACCATCCAAACCAGCTGCTTTTCCACTTGACATCTGTTTGATTGCAATTTGGATTTCAGCCATTATAGGTGGGATGGTGAGCTGATCTTGCATGGGTAGTTGTGGTATGTAATTTAGCACATCAGCAGACACTGCAGAGGCTCAGTTGAGGACTTGGTTAAAGTGGCTGGCCCAACATTCCAAGATTTCAGCTTTGAGCGATATTCGCTCAGAATGGGGACAGTGACACTTGTTTTCAGTTCGTACACAGCCTGTAACTTGTCGTAGAAGTGGTTCATGTCCTTTCTTTTGGTCAGAGACTGCTTGCAGTTCCTCAGCCTTCATCTTCCACCATTTTTCTTTCATAGAGCAAAGCTTAGATTGAACTTGCTGCCTTAATTGCTGGTATGCAGTCTTCTTCACCAAGCAGAATTTGTTTTTAATCCAGGAGAGGTGAGCAGTATGCATAGAGGCCAGAAACAGTCTGATTTCCTCATCATTGTCATCAAACCAATCTTGATTATTATATTTAATGAAGCAAAGTATTTCTGCGAAGGCATCATATTCAGCTTTCTTGAAGTTTGTCCATTTACTTTCAACATCACTCATTTGTTGCTCGGATGTGTTGCTCGATAGCTCGCTTGATTTGGACTTTCTCAAGCTTACCAGTCAGCTTGACATGGGTGTGGTAGTCCTCAAATGCATGGACATTGAGTAGTCTGACTGGGAGGCAATTGGCAGTGCCAGAGTTGCATTGGACGAATGCACATTCTCATAATGCACCCTCACCATCCGGTGGTCAGACTAGCAGCTAGCGCAGTACATTGCATGGATGATCTAACATCTAGAATGTTGTGCTAATGCATGATAACATAATCAGTCAGGTGCCAGTGATGAGAACGAGGATGCATTCAGGTGGTCTTGTAATTGTAGGCTTGTTGAAACATGGTGTTGATGATGACTAGCTGGTGTTCCATGCAAGTGGCCAGGAGGAGAGTGCAGTTGGAGTTTTCACTGCCGATTCTGTGATGTCCAATTACCTTTTTCCATGAGGTGTGACTGTGGCTGACCCAAGCATTGAAATCACCGAGAATTATTAGTTTGTTATTCCTTGGTGTCGATCTGATAATGTTGGTGAGATCATCATAGAATTGCTGTTTGACGTCATCATTGTTGGTCATGGCTGGTGCGTAGGCACTAACAATTATGGCATAGCACTGTAGCCTGAGAGGGATGTGAAGACCCATCAGCCTGCCATTGACGCATTTGGGTATGGCTTGTAGCTTGTGTGCTAAGTCCATGTGGATAGCAAAGCCTACACCAGAGGGGTGGCGTTCAAATTCCGGCTTCTGATACAACAAAAGGTGCAGCCGGCACTGACCTCCTCGAACTAAGAGTTGTCAGCGAGCCGAGTCTCACTGAAAGCAGCTATATCAATATTATATTTGGCAAGCTGTCCACCAAGTATAGTTGTGCATCTGTTGAGGCCATTGACATTGTCAAGTAGAGTATGAACATTCCAGGAGGCAAAGTTTATAGTGCATTTTTGCAAGCACAGACACCTAGTTAATGGGGGGGATGGGGTACCTTGAGACCTTCGGTCAACTGCAGAAGGCATTTGTGCAAGAAAGAAAGATGCACTGGCAGTATGTCTAAATCAGTCATGCTCTGATCCAAATCCTGGAACAGGGTTACAGATTTCAGGGCCCCAATGAGCTAGAGAGTATACTGGCATAGGTCAAGAGCCCGTCCCCCAAGTACAGTCAGATGTACAGAGCCCTCATGGCCTGCAAAGTGATCCCATGGATCCCTTGCATTGCAAGTGGGAAGAAAAGTTGAACTAGACCATCAGCCTTGTCACCTGGAAAAGTGCATGGAGTAACTTGTGGGTGGCAGCGAGGACTATGAAGAGACACTTTACCCAACTTAAAATCTTACACTGTTGTCATAGTATAGCTCAGAAGCTCCCAAAATTTATTTATTTCAAAAGTTTCACCAGAAAAGACATACTGAGCTGCTAGCAATTTGTTTCCAGATGTGTCCTGGGGGAAGGGGGAAAGGAGGGTAATGAAGAAATCAAGAACAGAAATTGCAACAATCACAAAAATTACAAAAATTAAAGAGTACATAATAGGTAGCATAGGAAATAAGCATCATAACTAAGCATCATATATGGGCAATTTATGTAAGGATGAGGAAAGTAAATTATGCAGTGAGGTTTTGGAGGGGAATAACAGCATTAAGGGGTGTCATTCAAAAAGTGCAGTTTGAAAGTGCTGAGGTGTTGAAGGGTTAACAGAAGGAGCAAGGGTAGACACCATAGAGAGCATGAAGGGGGGCTAGTCGAGTACAGAATGGGGAGAAAGGGAGTGAAAGAAGTGTAGGATAATGGGTTGCGAGTAATGGACCAGGGACAGATATCTGGAGCAATTGCAGGAGTGAAAAGTGAAAGTGCAGAGAAGAGAGGAGAGTGAGTGATGGGGAGAAGTAGAGCAGATGGTTAGAGAAAGGGAGCTCCATAGTTTGGGAAGCAGTAGGAGAAACCAGCCTAGCCAGTGAAGGATATCCTTGAGGGAGTGATACAGAACAATAGCCAGAGATGCAAAGGGTATAGGAGGAAGGAGGGGGGAGGAAAGGAGACAGGTAAGGTTGGAGGGGAGGGAGTCTAGCCAGTATTTAGAGATAAATGAGGCACAATGAGCAAGGCATCTGGCTTGAGGGGAGGGAGAGGGAAGAGTACAGGGAGCAATGGTGGGTGTGGAGCAGGCAGTCTAGTACAAAGTGACAGAAGGAGTGAAAGAGAGGATGCAGTCTGGCTAGAGTGGACTTGGGAGCAGTGCTGTAGACTATGTCACTGTAGTCAAAGACAGGGAGTGTCATTTTCAAGAGAATAGCTCAGTAAGCAAGAAAAGGACTGCAACCTTTATTCTGGTAGAGTACACTGAGTTTAGGGTATAGTGTTCAGTGGATGGCATCCACATGCACTGAGAAGTCAAGGTGCCAGTCAAGTCAGACTCCAAGGTATTTAAATAAGGGAACAGCTTTGATTTCAACTCCATCTAGAGTGTGGAAGGAGGGGAGGGAGGGTAGCCTACTGAGTTTCTGCCTAGTGCCAAAGGTCATAGATATGGGGGTCTTATAGGCTCTGACTTCTGCTGAAGGTGCAAGATGACAACAGGTAGCATCACATCTTCTATGGGGCTGCCCAGAGCTCACCAAATACTGACAAGAGGTGAAGCAAACATGTGCAGATCTTGTAGGATATGAGGTCACTGTGATCCAAGATCTGGTGATGTTGGGGAGTACTGAAGGAGACATCATAGGGCCACACCTCACACCAACGCAAAAAAAGGTAGCTGTTAGGGGTGCTTATCACATCACAAGGAGTCACTTTGCCCCACCGGAAGGAGACTATACCCACCTTGCACTCTGACTGGTTAACTGAGCTGGGCAAAACAACTGGTTTTGAAAGGGTACACTACACATTGACTGGCAAACTAGAGGAGTAAGGGTCCATTTGGGGTCCTTATCTGTACTCAACCACATTGTGAAATCTCTACTGACAGTAACATGTCTGCAGACTTGCAGACATCAGGGGAGGAGGCAGACAATGCTTAAAGGAACAAAGACATAAAACTTCACCTACTACCTCCCCTTGGATGCAAGGATAGCCCTACTTGGGTGGACTGCAATATGCAGAGGAAAGCGATACTCAATAGCATGCCCCCTGCCCAAGGCAGGGGAACACAGAGCTGTAAATAGACCAATCCCTGGAGTGGGATTCTTAAGACTCTGTGTATTTTTATCTTACTGTTCAAGTACCAACCATTAACATTGGACTACCTATAGTTGCATGAGTGCAAAATTCCTACTCATTATTTTATAGCAGTGTTTGAAATCTTTATTATTTAATATTTTGAGTTGTATCTCCAACTGGCTTGTCCTGGCTAGGAAAATGTGGAAAACTCAGTATGCACTTGTGATATGGTTTTGATGAAATTTAAATAAACATTTAATTTAAAAAGGAAAAAACATAGTGGTTCCAATTGTTTCTGGGGTTGCCTTTGATAATTTTTGTCCCTCTGTGTTTCTGTAGCATAGTGACATTTCTTGCAGGCAGGTTTTGGCCTTAGTGTATTTGAATAGTGTAGGATTCCCCTATAAAAGGGGATGTGTCTGTGGTGGTCCATCCTTTAGTTTGTTGGTGTCATTGTAGTGTGCAGTTGGAGTGAACAGTCTGGAGCAGCATTGGCAGTTAGGAGCTGGTACTGCTGTAGTCTGTAGTTGGGAGTGGTGTTTGTTATTGGAAGCTTGGGCAGTCTGTGGTCAGGAGTGGTGTTTGCCTGCAGGAGGTGGTGCAGTCTGCATTTGGGAGGTACCTGAATGTCAGAAATGCCTAGCATTGACGAAGACAGTGGTAACAGTGTGCTGGGCTTTGTAACGACGGGCATATCAGCTGCAGCATGGAGGGGCTGACATCTGAGGAGAAAGTTCGAGCAATGAAGGACATGGCTGTTTGATGAAACGGGGAATTGGTATGCTTTCTAAGACTGCAGTAGGGTCTATGCATGAAAAAGGGCTACCAAAGTGTGACATTAGTGTCATTTTTTAAACTCTATAATATAATGATTATTATAAGCATTTCTTAATACTTTGAATCATCTTATAAAAATGTAGTGTGGTGTGGTATGGGATAACTCCAATATCAGATGGGATAACTCCAATTTCAGAGTCTGAGAAGAAGCCTCCACAAAGTTGCACATGTAACAGGGGACATAAAAGCAGGACTGTGCATGTAACTGAGGATATAAAAGCAGGGCTGCACATGTAAGAGGGGACATTAAAGCACCTCAAAGCACACCACTACCTGTCTGCACACAACATGAAGGCACACCACCACCCAACTGTGGACAACATGAAGGCACACCACCACCCATCTGCAGACAATATGGTGGCATGCAGCTAAATACCTGATGAAATCTTTCAAAGAAATTAATCATTAAAGTATACATTCTAATCAGGGCATTATCAGTCCATATCACCTGAATAATGGACAGTCCATGTAAACTGAACACAGACAACTCCCACAGAAAACAGTATAGTTGGTTTTCACAGTAAGTTTTTTTCTGCTAGGCAGTTGTGTAAACCCACCACACACATGTATGATATGGCTGACCAACATGGCCCAGGGAATAATGCATCCTAATTAGGGCACCACAACAAGCAACATGGGGAGAGTGCTTGTTTACATTAAGCTCCACCCCTCCAAAAACAGTGACCATGTGGTTTTTGTGGTATGATTAACAATATGCTGTGGCTGCCCTGTGATGCAACCAGAAAACCCACAAAGGCACAATAATAAATACTTTAAATGTGCAAAAAATAGACAACTGTAGGCAGCTCCAGACAAGTTTGCTAATGCCGCAGCATCACCCAAACACCATCTGAATCACAGCACACAAACCAGCCACCCCACCAACATTAATTGTTGCCTACTTAGGCGTACAACTCAATTGTGCATGAACAGGCCATTGTGTGATGGTGTAGCAAATACACGTGTAATATGCATAACTGTTTGCTTTTTTGGGGGGCAGGGGTTGTGGATATAGTCACACACAAAATAGGTTTTGCCATGATCACCAGCCCAGTACGAGCTACTTGTGTGAATACAAAAAGTGCATATCTGGGGTTGTTTGCTGATTTTGAAATTTAAACCAAAATAGCAGGTAGGGTTACCATGGTGGTGGTGTCCAAGCTAAAATAATGAACTAAACAAATTCATTTGTTCATGTTTTTGTTTTCAAATACCAAAATCCTAATCCAATGTTCAAACAATCACAAATTTACTAACAAAGCTGTTCAAATTACTAAATCACTTCTTAAGTGAAGACAAGAAAAGGAGAAAAACATAATAAATGCAATACGAGCCATGCATCATCCTATCTGCCAAAAAGAAAAAAAAAGTAAAATACTGAGCCCAGGCATCCACAGGTCTGCCAACAAAATGGCAGCAAGCATACACCCATCTGGTAACAAAAGGAAGCCATGCATGCACACAGCTGCAGACAAAATGAAGGTATGCAGCCATCTGTCTATATACAAAAATGGAGGCATGCATCCACCAACCTGCAAATCTAAATGGAGGCAATCATACACAAATCTGCAAACAAAATGGAGGCATGCATCCACCCATCTGAAAATCAAAATGGAGGCAATCATACACAAATACGCAAACAAAATGGGGGCATGCATCCACTCACCTGCAAATCAAAATGGAGGCAATCATACACAAATTTACAGACAAAATGGAGGCATGCATCCACCCATCTGCAAATCAAAATGGAGGCAATCATACACAAATCTGAAAACAAAATGAAGGCACACATCCACCAGTCTACAAACAAAATGAAAGGAAGCATACACTCACCTGCAAGCAAAATGGAGGCACGCATCTAGCCATCTGCAAACAAAATGGAAGCATGCTACCAGACGTCTGCCGACCAAAAACGGAGGCACACTGCAAAACATACCACAGGGACTTAGTCAAAAACTGTCATCAGACCTGATACAAATAGACCAAATGGTGCACCCCCCACCCAGAAAATAAATAAATAAATAATCGGTGACCACATGGTGTGGTACCCAGATTAACAAAAAATGCTGTGGGTGCCCTGTGATGCACAACAACAAAACAGAAGTGGTGCACCCCACTAATAAAGAAGCCAGTAACAAGCACATTGTGCAATGCAATACTACATCACAACCAACGTCAAGATTGTGCCAGGCAAACCTACCACTTCACCTAAATTTGTGGTTGCCACCAGCCCAGTGGCATGGAGGGCTGAGGCATCTGTGTTTTACCTACTACCATGCTGGTGACCAGCCAGCGTGCCATGGGCGGAAGCGTACACTGCAAGGCCCTTGCCAACATTGCACGCTCTACCTAGGGGGAAACACAGGACAAGGAAAAATTAGGTCCCAGGTCAAACAGGATAATGACAGCCATCCGCCACAGGCCCAGACTCTGAATGGCACCCCACAGAATCTGAATCCTAGTCAAGGTGAGTTTGAGCAAGGTGAGCTCCTCACCACCCTGCCACGGAGGGTAAACTGTGGGGGAAGAAGAGGTTAGCTGCCTGATGTTGGGGTGTGGGGCTGGGCAGGAGGCTGAAAGATAGATGCCAACAGGTTGGGACCCAAAGGAGAATCAAATAAGGTAAAAATAATAAAATTTGTGGTTGCCTAACATGCACATGTGATCAAACCACATCTCTCAGCTGTACTGCATCATGAGGAACAGTTCCTCATGTTATTCACATAAGCCCCTTGTTACACATTGAGAGGGTGTGTCCAACGTTCAACAACAACATTATAAAGCAAAAATGCTTAGCAGTTCATATGAAAACTGTATTTATTTAACTGCGAACTTTGTGAACACAGAGGCACACATTTCAACAGTGGTCTGAGCTTCTGAGTAATAGATTTGATAAAGTGTTCCACATTCTAAGGGGCAGTGTTTCACATTTGGGGGATGTACTGAGGTACAATGCTCATACAACTCTTTGGTAGGAAGAAGCGCACATTCAGGAGTGTTGGTGGGTTGTACTGGCAGTGCCCAGGTAAATACAGAAAATATGTGTTTTTTTTAAATACCCAAAAACACAATAAATATCAGACATTGCAATCAATCTTTTTAACAACCCTCAAGAAAAACAATCGTTGTAACAGCAGTATGTAAAATACCATCCCAACATATGAAAAGCACATTTAAAACAGAGCATTGGAACTAAAAACCAAAATAAATATTAGTATCCCAAAAATAAAGAGCCAAGGATTAAATACAGGTACCAAAGCCTCCCCAATAACAAAATAGTGCAGTGTGCTAATCCCAGACACTCCACTCAATCTCCACCCTTCCCCAAAACTGACTGTAACAGCAGCATGTAAAATACAGTCCCAACATAAGAAAAGCATTTAAAATAAAGCATAGTAACTTAGAAAGTTCATCTATGCAACCTCCTTATCAACTCCTTCAAGAAGACCTCATGGTGAACAGGGATATAAAGAAGTTTATGGTCCAAAATTCACATTTTAATTCAAATGTCACCCCTTACACCAAATCCAGAAGGCAAAAAGGGAAATCCAGGGTGTGGGTCCATCTGCACTATTAGTTAACCCCACCCGCCAACAGCTCGCTTACAGTATCAAAACTAGTGAAAAAAAAACGCATTTTTAGCAGCAGGTGTGATCTGTATTTACCTGCTGCAGTGAGGACAGTGATGTAATGAGGTTCACACAGGAGGACAAGAGCTCTTCAGTACAAGACAGTCAATCACAGGAAAGGGCTAGAAATTTCAAGGAATTGTCTTTTAAATCCCCCCAATGGCCTGCCCCAATCTCACGATGATAAAAGTGCCCAAATGTTTTCACGAGTAACTCCCCTGGACCCCTGCTGTCACATGAGAACATCCAGTGGTGGGGGACAGGAAAGGATCAGGTGAGCAAAGGGGACAGCTTGTGATCATGCTGTGTACTTAAAGAAACAGGGCAATGCAATGTAGCACCCTAAACAAATACAGCAAGTAACCTGGGCACAAAAATACAATGCAAATTGCATCAAAGTGCAGATTATTACAAAAGTTCAGAGGTAACACAAGGGGACATTAATGGTTACATGCAAGACCACATATTTATGGCCCCTGGAGGTGGGTGGGAATCAAGGTAGCACAATAAGGAAGTGTGATAAATAAAAGCAGGACACGGAATTAGTTACAAAAATATTTGTATTGCCTGAAAAGTCCAGTTAAATGACACTGAGAGACTATTTCACACACATGGGTAGCCATGTCACAAATTAGTACACAAATTTTCATGCATTTTGACTAATGAAAGTGCATTTTTTTAATATGGAATCATCTGATTCCATTAATGTTATCTTATGTATCTCTCTACATGGGCTACTTAAAGTAGCAGTGCAAAGAAAATGGGCTAAAATTTGACCCCACATTTTTTTCTTTCTGGTCGATGCCAGATGTCTTCCAGTTTATTTTGGTGGTAACATTTTTAGTTTTCGTTATCATTTAAGAATTTTATGAAAGTTTTAAGGTAATTATTTCTCAAGAAAAAAAGATGGCTGCCTCATTTCTGCATATAAATAATACTGAGGACCCGACGAGGGTACGAATGCAGACAAAAATGCAAATGTGCATTACACAGCATAGGAAGCATCCAGAAAACCCAAATCAATAGTTTTGCCAATATGTTTTATAACCATAGCAGAAAATTAGCTTTTTGGAATAACTTTTTTTTCATTGCACTGCTGCTTTAAAAAGCCCATGTCAATGACTGTATTATACGCAAAATCCTACATATGTACTGCATTACAAACTTTAGGATCCATTGGTAACTCCTTTTCATGCACAGAGCCAGTAATTGTTTTGTTTTGTGATAATAGGGTTACTTTTTTGTGGAAAGGTTTTTTTTTGTGAAGCTGTAGTAAATGTGTTTCTGACTGTAGATAGGAAGAAGAATTAGCATTTATATAGCGCCATTCATACACACTGTATCACAAAGCACTTTGTAAGCAATGAGAGACTGGTAGTGAAGTGACTACAAAAGTGTAATAGTATCAATTTCATACATTGACACCCCACATAGCCTTGGATAATTACCTGCACCAGTTTTATGGGAAAAGAAATATTGGCCAGGACACCAGGGAAAATTTCCTACTCTGCCAGGTGGGGGAACCCTTGACCATTTATGCCAAGAAGGCTGACAATGCTGATGACGGTGAGTAGGATGAAATACAGGTGTCACCTGCTGAATTGACCCCCACCACTACAGAAGTGTTTCAAACTGCCTCTGAGATGCAGGATGTTGTGTTTCCTGCTGTTATGTATGTACCTGAAGTCAGGGCTAGCTCAACCTCACTGCCATTACCTCCTGAAGATTTTGCCACAGCTTCTGCCCAGCTCCGTGTAGCACTGGATGTAAAAAACAGGATTTTCTTGCCTGGATTGCCAATGAGGAATGTCGCTATACTCGGGAATTGGACTGCTTATCTTGGAACTCTCAGGCAGTGCAGAGGAAGCCATCAGTGCTGCCTCTCTCATCTCCTGTTCAGCCACAGCCCTCAGGTGTTGTCCGAGGTGATCAGCTGTCCGGAAACTGCAAGGTAATAACACTACTCCTAGACCTTCCTCCACATTGGACCCTTTGTTTTGTCCTGTCTGGCCCCTGTAAAAGGTTCTCATAGAAGCCAGCTGGAATCAATTGGAGACAGGGAAATGGGTGCCAGATAACACTGCCTGGGACGTTCAGCGGTACTGCAGCCCTTCCTCTAGTACTTTGGCTGTGCATAGTACTGCCTTGTATCCTGTGGTTCTTTCAGTCAGTACAGTCATTGGGTACAACACCACAGCCTGAAGAATTGGAGGGTGCTGTGTTACTTGAGTCCCCTGAGCCCTGCAGACACTGTCACCCCTGTTTTTTCCTTTGACTCTAGGCACCTTATAACTACCTGTTTCCAAGTAGAGCCGGCATCTAGATTGTCTAATTTCTCCCCTACTATTGCTTCCATTCTGGAAGTCGACCAGCAACCAATGCCCAATCCATCTGTACAGTGTCCTACAATCTCAGCTGCTACTCCACCACAGCCACAGGTGCCTCTGTCTAAACCAAAGCAATTTGCTGACCTTTTTCAGTTATGTGGAGAT
Organism: Neoceratodus forsteri; assembly: GCA_016271365.2. Lineage (NCBI taxonomy): Eukaryota > Metazoa > Chordata > Ceratodontiformes > Ceratodontidae > Neoceratodus > Neoceratodus forsteri. Next base: position 48,577,941 of record CM057450.1, on the reverse strand, counting down.
CCAGCTCCATGCCATAATGCAGTTTGCATTATCTATATGTAACCCCTAGATGGCGCTATCCCAGGGGCTACTACCCCTGCCTGATTTGCCACTAACAGGTTGAGGGGCCTGGATCCAATGGCGGGTGCCTCCACCCAGAGGTCAGGGTTTGCAATAGTTAAACTTACTTGGTCACAGCCCTCTGGGACACTGCAACCCCCCTTTCTTCCCACTAGTGGCCCACACAATATATCAGAATTACCTTCACAGTATGCACTTACCCCCAGGGCTGGTTCAGGCACCGGGACCTCCTGTAAAATAAGATACAGTGCAACAATCACAGTACAATACTTTAACATAGACAAATACCTCAGGCAGTATAACTTTGCTGAAACAAGCAGCTCTGATTTATTTAGGGGAATATAACAAGGACAGGGGGAAATCAGGTTAATTAGCTTATCACTTTACTATCTACCTATGGCTCTGTGCACAGGCCTATCCCTACCAGTTACTGTCCCTGGGTACCCAAGCCCTAGTGGCTAGTCCAAACGTGGCAGCTGGTAGGGGCCCTTTCCCACAGAGAAAAGAAAATTTAGTTTAAACAGTCAGCAGTACAGTGATTCCATTTGGATTTATTGTGGCAATTCAACAGGGAGCGACCCTGAATTAGTACTCACGACCTCCAAACAAGATAGGGTCCTTCAATGTCAGCAGGGCTACTCTTGAGCTCCACGAGTCTCCTCACACATTTATATGGCAAAAGAAAGTACTATACCAGGCAGGCTGCTTCTCTATCGCGATCGCAATTACTGCACAATACCCGGGAGAACACACAGCAGATTCAGTTCCTGACAGACCGAGTGCAATTCAGCAATTTCTCCAGTCTTCTACAGGGTGAGCCTGGTTTCTACTCTTCAGATATCCTTTGATTCTCTTCACAGGACGGATTCAGTCCTAACAAGCAGTTACACAAGCTGCAGACCGGAACTCTGGGCCTTACACATGTTTCCCGACTAAAACTGCACTGAAGGAGCACAGGGTTCCTTTTCCCTTCACTGCCAGAGCTAAAACTGAAACTCCAACAGACAAAACCGGGCACTTCCTTTGAGTTCCTCCCAGTTCTTGACTGGATTGGCTGTCACTCACAACAGACTGCTCCTGTTGGTCCAAAAAAGGCGCCGAAGTCTAAACTACATCTCCCAGAGTCACTGCCCATACAATCCTCTTGTGGCTGGCTCAGATTATGAGTCCAAGTTCTGATTCGTCCAAGGCACCATTTTAGAGCTAGCTTACCCCACACTGATTGGTCCAGTTCAGCAGTTCAGAACCAGAATGGGGAACTAGGCAGACACAGTTCTGACTGCAAAGAAAGCAGGTTAGACAAACTGTAATTTCATTATTACTCTAAATGATTTCTGGCAAACAGTTACATCTTTCAGATAGGTTCCCTTTGCACCCTAGTGACTGCAAAATGGAGTGAATTGGCAGCAGCTCGAGTGGTACTCAAACAGAGAAGCACACAGTCCCCCCCATACAAACTAATTATGTCTGCAAGCAGACAGCTCTTAAAGAGACAGTACCAGAGGCTCTAAAAACACTCACTGATAAATGGCTTAAACGCCAAACACCATTCAGGCTTGGAGCATTCAAGCAAGCTCCTGGAAGTCTTTTGGGAACCCCCATTTGCAGGGGGGGTTACATATAAAGGGAGTTTGACATTCACCCCTGACAGGGTGTACATTGCTAAAACACTATTGAAAGGCTCGTGTGGATTTCGTGCTTTAGACATTTATGCTGTGATCAATGTGGGTGATTGTAGCTACGACATCAGTTTTAAGTTAGTCTCTAATCTGGACAGATTCTGGACACATTACAATGCCCAGAAGGATACTCCATTATGGTTCCCTTTCCTGCTGGTCCCACTCACTAGACAGAAGCTTCATACCATCACTGTCCTTTTTCAGATTGAATGTGTAAATATAGCAGACATTTTGAGTTGCTTCAGTTGGAGGTGTGATATTCTAGATAAACCGGAGTCTGTCATAGATTCGGAACTGATATGGACAGTGGGGGTGGTGAATCTAAGTGAAGTTACAGCAAACTGATTATGATGTTCTCCATTTACCGTTTACCTTTTATTTGAGACAGGATAGGGGAACTTTGTTCTATTGGGGAAAGGCAAAGTCCTGTTTTAAGTGTGGTTCTCAGATCCACTTCAGCAATGCTTACGACACTGCTCACTGTAGTAGTTGCCTGGCATTTAGCCACACTGCCTCGGATTGCAAAAATGGTTTCTGTTGCAATTTGTGTTAGAGACATGGTCACTCTTACACTAACTGTCCCTGGGCCTTCCATAATAGGGGTGTGTCTCAGTCCCAGGAAGAACTTGTCTCCACAGCCCAACAGAAATGTAGTACACCTGTTACTGTGCTCTCTGACACAGACTCGGGCCCAGTCCCTCTGGTACCATTACTTTTTGTCAACACTTCTCCTCCCATGCAGACCCCAGTGATTCCTTCCTCTGATATTGTCCACAACCCACAATCTGGCACTTTGTCTATGGACTTCCCTGTTCCTGTCTCTCCAATTGATGTGGCCACCCCAACTGCAGATGTGGATGTCCACTTACTTGATAAGCTAAGCCCTCATCTTTTCCCTGCTTCAATGCCCCCCCTACTGATTTTGGCCCAGTTAACACAAAGAGGAAAAATAAATGGACCAAGTCTTCCGGCACCCCTAAACCTAAGGGAGATAGGGTGCTGCTGCTGTAGTACACCTGAATCGATTTAGTGTCTTAGCCAAAGGCACTGATTGAGGTGATTCTGACCTTGAAGAGGAGGTGGATTCTGAGGCTTCTTCTGCACCTTCATCCCATATGGATTTTTCCTGTGATGTAGAACTTCCTCACACTGATGTTCAACCCCCGTGTCAGTCTAAACGGAAAACAAAACCTCAAAATGCTAAGTGATGTTTACTTTGTTAATTCTCCTCATTTTTCTTTCTCAGATGGGGTCCCTTAAGGTTGCCACAATCAATGACAACAGTGTTAAGAATTATGGCAAGAGAACTGCCACTTTTGCAGACTACGCACCCTTTCAGCCCATGTACTTTTTCTGCAAGACATCCGATTAAATACACAATCTGAATTAGCTCAGGCTTCCCAGTCATGGACTAAGGGCCCAGCCTTTGGATCGATTGGCCCTGATCACTGTGATGGGGTAGGGATTTTATTGGCCGCTAGTGACATTACTGTGTCCCAATTGGTGGAAATCCTTCCTGGTAGAGCTTTGCCCCTAGAAGTCTCATATGGACAGGATAGGTTTTGCCTGATTGTTCTGTGTGCTCCACAGACTAAAGCAGCCTGGGTGAAGATCTTTAGAGAAATTCAACCTTGCCTACATACCTCTCAACTGGTGGTTTGGGGTGGGGATTTTAATTGTGGTATGGCTAGGGAAGACAGAGGTTGCATACTGAAAAGATGTTTACAGACTCTAACTGCTTGAAATCTGTAGTCCAGACTGTGCTGCTTTATGATGCATACAGAGCTTGACATCCTATGTGTGGACACACTTATTTTAGGGGTACCCTGTCCACCAGAATCGACTATTTTTTTGTTTCCTGCCTCATGTCTGTTTTATTGGCACAAACCCCAAGCGTTGAATTTTCAGATCACAAGGTTCTGCTCTTTTCTTTCTCTTGGGGTGCTGCCCCTATCCACGGCAGAGGTCCATGCAGAATGAATAATCTTGGTTTGTCAGACTCCTTCTTACTTGGGAAACTACTTTCTTTATGCACTGCCCAAAAGTCAGTTCATTGTATGTTTGACTCTCCTGTGCAATGGTGGGTTGACATCAAGGCTGAGTTTCAGGCTGTCCTCCAATCCCATGTGGGATAGACTGCCACGGGAACCTACCTCTGTTTTCTTTCATTAAGTAGCCAGTTGCAAAATGTTTTCTGTCTATCAGAACTTATTTATTTATTTAGTTTTTGTTGACCGGGTAAGTGCACTAGACAAATCCTGCCTATTTTCAGGCACAACTCGGGGGAGGGGGATACAGATGAATGCCAAGTGACCTTGAACCAGATTAAGCTGTTGGTGGTATTTTTAGTGATGCAAGAGATTACAGTACACAGATTCGCCCTCTTCAATCTGACATGAGAAAATAATAATATGATCGGGCACATTCCGTACAACAAGAGATGCCCTTTTGTACACAGTGTACCAAGCAAGATCCATTTCAGGACTGCAAATGATGGGTGGAAAGTAGATCCCTACAGGGTCTGCATGATATGGATGGCACCCTGGTTTTCACAGGGCCTGACATTTTAATAATGGCTTCATAATTTACGAAGGCCACTTTTGCCTCAACCCCTGATCCCATGCCTGATAAGTGTTTTCTTTCAAGTATCATTCTACCCCCTTTAGCAATGGACAAGTCTCAAACTCTGACTATCCCAATTACTTGCAAGGAAGTTTCACATAGTATAGACTCCCTGAAGGCTAATATGACCCCAGGTTTGGACAGACTGAGTTTGGGATTTTACAAAATATTTAAGGAGTTGTTGATCCCATCCCTGTGGAGGTTTAAAACCATTGCCTCCAGCATGGTGCCTTCCTTGCATCCATGTTACAAGCTATTTTAGTGTATATTTATAAAAAGGGCTATTAGGCAGATCTCCACAATTGGAGACCCCCTAAGCCTTTTAAACACGGACTACAAGATTCTGGCTTGGGATCTTGCTATTTGCTCAGGCCATGTTGCAGCAGACCTCATTAGCTCATTCCAGGCATGTAAGATCCTGAAATGGTGCATTCAGGATAACCTTATAGCCCTTAAAGAAATGTTTTATTGTGGTGCCAAACAGTCATTGGATGGTTTTGTTTTAAGTTTGGATCAGGAAAAGACTTATGGTAGGGTGTCACATGATTATTTATTTATTTACTGTTTTAGACTCCTTTCATTTGCCCCCAGTTTTTGTTCAGTGGATTAAAAGCATGTATGGTGATGCCTACATTCATCCGCTCATTAATGACTGGTTTGGTACTCCCTACACCCTCCGCTGGGGTGTTTGCCAAGGCTGCATGTTAAGCACTCTCCTTTACGTATTTTGTTTAGACCCTTTATTAGATCACATGCAAGACTGTTCCTCCATTGTGGGCCTCCAGCTCCACCCTGCTCAGCCCCCCAGAAAGTAATGATCTATGCGGATGATATTGTAGGTTTGTGCCAATCAGCAGCTTCCAGACCAGCCCTTTATGGTCTCCTTGATGCCTATTCTGCTGTCTCCGCTTCCAAAGTTAATTTTGTCAAAAGTGGAGGATTTCCTTTGCACATGGCAGCACTTCAGCACCCTGTGTGAAATTGCCTCTATTCTTTTGGGACTGCAGACATTGCTGAACCTAACTGTATATCTTGTTTGCAAATTGCTAATGCAAAGGTACAGTAGTTGGCTTGAAAGGCATGCACATTTCCAAACAAAAGTGTGTAATGCTTATTAAGTCCCTTTTAGTGCCTCTGTTTCTTTATGTCAGTTATATCTTCCCCCTACCCCGAATCTCGAGACTAGAATTTATAGTGTTTTTTTCTGGTATTATGGGGGACTCGCCTCAGCCCAGTCAAACGGGATGTCACATATTGCCACAAAAGACAAGGAGGATTAAGTATGTTGAATCCTATAGTTTTTTTATTTTAGTTTTTTTTGTCTCTACCAACATTACTGTCATTTTGACTGGCGTGGATAGCTTCTGATCCCTGGATGTCCATGAGTGGATCCTTGTTTATCTCCCAGAGTGGAAAACCACTGGGTTACGTATCATTTGAAAGCCTCAGATTGTACCTGACTATATTGTGGCAACCTTTCTTAAGTTAAAGAAATGGCAGTTCTCCTATGTTATGCTTCTCACTGCTACTAGACGGTCATTTTATCAGACTGTAATAGCAACTTATTTTACTGAAGAACTGGTACTTCCTCAGTGTGCTGTTTCACACACAATGATAGTAACTACTCACCTCACGAATCCACGATTGCCTCTTTTTGTTTGGGATGTGGTGTGGTTAAGCTGCCATGGAAAACTAGGTGTTAGAAACTCTCACAAGCGTAAACAATTGTCTGAGAGGTATTGTCTTAGGATTGGTTGTGACACCCAACTGGAAACGTAAAAGGCCCTCTTGTTTTCCTGTCCCTATGCCCTACTATTTTGGTCTTTTGTCATATGAAAATGGGAGGGGACCTCCGTTTCACATATCTTACTTACTAGTGTTTTGTTTTGGGTATTTTTTCCACCCCATGGACTCTCCATGACTTCTCTACCCTATAGGTTTTGTTTGTTTTATTAAAATATTGCTTATGGCAATCAAAATGCTCTTGGGATTTCCAGCAGACAGAAGTCCCCAATCAGGATTTGTTTGCCAATGTACAGTTTGAGTTTTACAGGGTGTATAATTGAGATGAGCAGTCTCTTTCCACATTCAGAGTCCTACAGTTATGGCATTTGTGCATGCAATATTTTTGATTTGTTTTGTTTTATTGCCATACTGTTGTTATAGTTCACCTGCCTTCTCTTTGTGTAAGTGTTATGAGTTTCAGTTCCGACACTGTGTTCAGAACACTACCTTTCTGATTTTATCTCTCCATTTTCTTCATGCTGTTTTCTTTTAGTTATAGCCACTGAAGAATTCCATAACCTTTTCTATTGGGCTGAGATATATCAGTATTGGGAGATGTCTATTGTTTGCATAATTATTTCCTTCCCTCTTTTATTTTTCTGTTGTATTCAGTTCATAATTTGTATTTCCACAGTTTCCTGCTAACTGTACTTATGTCATGAAAGTTATTTTTGTTGCTTGCAGTTCTTGTATAAGCAAAATTCCCCCTACTCTTTTTGGAGGGTAGGGGGAGATACTGCATGTCCTGGCCGCTGGCCAGGATGGTCAAGCCAGGAGGAAGAGGAGGAGGAGAAGTATGTATAGTGGCAGAGAACTTGACCCCTATTCCTGTCACTAAAATAACAGAGGTCCCTATTTCAGAAAAGCTGGCTATGGATAATATAGAAAATATTATGGATCTTTCTATGGAGGATGAAAATGAGAATGAAGATAAGGCGTCCATACCTGCATCAGAGCTACAAAGTAATGCTAGCCTATGGATGGAAGAATTGCAGCTGAAGTCAGGGATGGAAGAAAGGAAATAGACATTTTGGATTCTGATGAAGCCCTGAAGGCAGGGTGAAACATAAGATCGTCCTTGTAACAAGTGCTTTTGTACTGTTACTTGATGCCTGTTATTTGTGTTGGAATGGAATAAAACTGTTTTAATTGCATTTACAAAAGTTTGGCTACTGTCTTGGACGGAGTGGTGAGTGCGATTCTACCTAATAACTTACAATTTTAGATATGTTGGTCGAGAAAGATGTCAGACACCTGCAAGGGCAAGAATGCCTAAGGAAGAAACAGTCTGCTTTCCCAGCCACTGGCATGTCAGCTGAGCGATGACAGAAGAGATGCTGTCACAAACAGCTGATCAAGTGGCAACAACAAAAAGAATTTTGCGGTCTTTATGTTTATGGAGAATTACCACTGGAGCTGTCCAGACAGAACCAAGCTTTGCAAAAAAAACAACTGCTACACAAAAACCTGTGGTCTCAGGGCATGAACTTCCTTTATAGGAGCCCTGGTCACCAGAGAGAGCTGTTGAACAGGCAGGCTAGATAAAGGCTGAAAATGGAAAATGAATTCTGGACTCCTCGAACCCTGCAGTGGTGCAGTAACTAGGGGGGAAATTATGAGAAAAGGCAGAAACTAACCCACCACATACTGAAAAGCATTAGGATGGAAATACTCCTGAAATGCTACAGAAGATTGACAAAATGGCACTGAGTGAGTTTGACACAAACAATTTTGAGCAATCTAATGGGGGCACAGGGGAAAATCAGGCTCAGCAGACTTTCATTGAAGGGGTGGAAAACACTGCAAGTCTCAGTGAAGCACTTGCTAACATGGAAACTGATAATGAGAATAGCACACAGAGGCCCCCCCCACTCCCAATTCATCCATGGACAGCCGTTCTACTGCTTTTGTTTCAGCAAGTTACTGAAACCAATATAAGGATGGGACCTGATGATTCTAACTTTCAAGACCCACCTAAAAAGAACTTCTAAAACCCTTATTTAAATTATTGGACTTATTTTAAAAAAGAGGGGAGCCTGCCCCATGAAGAACGCTATCAGACTATTGTATAAAGGAGACTTAGAGAATACCTCTGACAGAGTGTACATTACCAGTACTTTACTTAAAGACCCTATGAAATATTTCACCTTGGCGAGATTTGCTTTAATTCATACTGGTGATTCTAACTATGACGTTAGTTCAAGACTGTTTCTAGCTTGGATTCATTTTGGGCCAAGTATACCACTATAAATGATACCTTTATGGGCACTTTTTTTAGCTATTCCTCTGACAAACAAACAATCAGGACCATCATATTCTCATTCAAAAATGAGGGGGTCAATGTATTGGATATTTTATTTTGGTTGAAACAACAGTGTGAGGTACTTGATAAGCTGATACCCATAATAGATAGTGAACAGAGATTGACTGGTGGTTAGAAAATGAAGGTGAAGTTATATCTATTAAACAATGGGGTAGTCAATCTCCCTAGCAGTTGTTTTCCAGGCAGGGATGGGGTATAATTTTTTACCAAGGGTGACCCAAGTCTTGCCATAAGTGTGGATCAAGATAGGCTGGCAGTATAGCCTAGAGGTTAGAGTAATGAGCTATGAACGAGCTTGGTACATCCAGCAGATCAGACCTTGGTTTGCTTCTCACAACCTCTACTTGTATACTGTGTGACTCTGAGCAAGTCACTTAAACGCCCAGTGCTCCCAGGTTGTCCCTGAAAACATGCACTTGTGCCTAGTGGGCCTTAGCCATTTACCAAAGACTAAAATAAAAGATTGCATCTCAGCAATGCATGCAATACTCCCAGCTGTACTCACTGCCTTGAATATGGGCATTAAGCTCCTACATGCCGAAACCTTTTTTGCTGCTATCTGTGTGAGGGGAAAGACCATTTTTATATGTGTTGCCCCGGGCCTTGCATAATAGAGATTATTGTATATCACATGAATTCCTGATTTCTAGGGCACAGCAACAGGGGGCTGCACAATTCTCAGAGCAGCATGTGGCAACTATGCAAAAGGAGCAAGGAGGGGCCTGAAATGTTTCCCCATGTTTCAGACTTGTCCCAGGGAACAACTGCCACTGAGTTAGAACCTACAGACATTCAGGTCGAAGCAGATTCTACTCAGGTCTCCTCTGAAAGTCACATAGCATTACCTGCCTCTGACTCTACAGCCACTTGAGCACTTTGCAGACTGGATCAGAAGCTAACTCTATTGCTGCAAACATGCTCCCTCCACCCTCAGAAACACCATACCAGCAGGTAAGCAAAAACCAAAAAAGAGACCAAGAAAATGCAAGTTAAAGAACAAGAGATGAAAAGCAATGGAAGGAAAGAGAAAGAAATAAAAGGCAAGGAAAAGAGAGTTATGAGTGGTAAGACAGCAACAGCTACAGTTAGTATTCCCATGAAAAACAAGTATGCAGCAATTGCACCCAGCAAATAGTGGGAAGACTCCAAGGGGAGGATGATGATTCAGGCAAATCTTTGATGGCATCTTCCATAAAGGATTTCTCCTCAGACCAGGAGAAAACATCTGTACAGACATCAGCAGCTAAAAAGACTAAATGAAAGGCTAGGTCCCAGAGCACTAAATGACATAGGGCTCCATTTTCAAAGGTCCAGGACTGACATAAGGTGCTTGCTGCAAAAAAAAAAAAATGACGCAAGGGGGACTGTGCACCATACCTTACATCAATCCTGATTTGAATGGAAGCTTGAGCCCCCATTGAGGCCACCTGTACCAAATATGCTTGTGTCAGGCTTGGACTGGGTCTGAGAATGCACTAAATTAGAGGGGCACATGTGATGAATGCAAGCTTCAACATCACCATCATCGGTATTTTGGAACCTGGACTGCCCCCTTCAGCCTTAGAGTAATCAGAGCTGGTCTAATAGTGGGATGTCCTGACACCAGCCATAGAAGCTGGCTGGCCAGGGTTACCAGGTATGGGCAGTATGGGGCACACCATGGCCAGGGTACAGGATAGGCAAAAATGTGCTCTAGGAACCATCCAACAGCCATGATCTATACATGCCACACTGGTGACCATACAGTGACTGCCTGGGCAGTGGTCATTGGGGGCACCCATTGGTGCTGCACCAGGGCATTTCATTAGCAGTGACCATGCTGGGCAGGCCTCAGGATCAGGGATACGTCTGCTGGCTGGAAACACCTGGACCACCTTGGTCATGGGGACACCATGGGCATACGTTCCCTGCCTGCAATTGGCAGATTGGTCCAATGACTGAGCCCAGAGAAACTGTGTGTGGACATTGCAGTGGTGCAGGGATTGTGGGTATGGACCAGCCTCAGATAAGACTAGTGCTCTGCAGTGTGGCATGTTGCATTCTGAGGCTATTGTGGGGCACAGTCTGCTAATGGGTTATTCCGGGATGGTAGTTTGTGGGTGCCCAGTGATGGCTGTCTGTGCCTGGGTACATGGCATGGGCTGTGCTTGTCATGGCACCACCACTGGTGGTCAGTGTCACGTGTGGCACTGTGCCCATGTCCCCTTGCCCAAGATGACATCCTCCCCCCAATCTGGTACATGCCAGGAGTCCAATGTGGCATCTGCTGGGGGGTTGTGTGTCCACTGTGGGGCAATGGTTGCCTTGGGGCATCACTGGAGGGGTGCACCAAACCCCCATCAAACCCCTTCCACGTGCCTTTTGTTCACTGCATAAGAGTTGTTGCACAAATCCGCTAACTTTGGCACTAGGATCCCTCCCATACCAAAATTCAGTGCAGAGATCATGGCATATCAGTGATTGAAACTAGCTGCTGTTTGCTGCACGGATCAAACTGGACACGAGCTATCATACTGCCTTACGGTTCATTACCGGCCTCCCTTTCATCATGCATCACTGCTCCCTATATGCTGCTGTGGGATGGCCATCCCTCAAATATAGAAGACAGAGGAATGCCACCCTTTGGACCTTCAGAGCTGTTACTAAGAAGTTGCCTCAATATGTCTTGGATTGCCTGCCCCTAAGCTTGGTAGGCAAATATGCTTTGAGGAGTGCCTCCTACATCTCCTTTATTATACCCAAGGTCAGATCACACTTTGGTAGGACATCCTTGAGTTACGCATTACCCTCACTCTGGAACAAGCTGCAAAAAATATTGAAATTGGTCTACCCTATCAAGCTATCAACATTCAGAACTCTTTATGCTCGTTCTTTCAAGGAATCCTGTAATTGTTTTACCTGACCCTGCCTTATTATTTGAATTGAGCCTCCCACTTCATCCTTCACTGACCCCTATTCTTTCTTTTCTTTATCCTCCCTCCCTCCCTCCCTCACTTTCGACCAGCATCCTGGGGCCCATCTTCATTCCATTGGTGGTCTCAGCAGCACTCTGCAATCAGTAGCCATCGTATGGCTGCCACTGCCCATTTAGTCTTCTAATCCTCTACCTCCTCCCTTTTAGGCATCTGCCCCTTCTCCCTCACTTTATGGTTTTAGCCTTCTACTTCATACCTAATCTAAGAGCCCTCTCTCCTGCACCCTGTATATTCTTTGTAACTTATATTTATTATTCCCAGGTTGTTAATTGGAACTCCTAGACCCAGTCACATAATGCCTGTGCTGCGTGAACTGCACTGGCTGCCAATATAGTGGTGGATCACCTTTAAGGTTACATTGCTGACCTATAAGGCTCTACATGATCAGGGATCTGAGTACCTGCAAGATCTCCTGTCTCTTTACTGTCCCACCTGCACACTCCAATCCTCCGATGAGGGATTACTAGAGATTCCCAGGGTATGCCTGAAAACTTCGGGAGGAAGATCATTTGCCTTTATGGCTCCTACCCTGAGGAATTCTCTGCCTCATCAGATACAAGATAGCCTAACCGTTGAGGGCTTTAAAAACTCCCTTAACTCATTGTCTCCTAGCCAACGCCTGTAGGTGTCAGTAAAACACTCTAGTGTGTCCTGAGGATGCCTACAGAAGTCAGCTGCTGAATTCCTGTGTGCCCTGGCGACGTCTGGAGAAGTCACTTATACATTTTAATATATAATGTAACATAATATAATATATATTTGACTGCATAGCACCGTTGGAAAGGTGATTTTGTGCTAAACAACTTTGCCACTGATATTCTGTGTATATCCTGTATACTTTAGGAGTTATTCGTATTTGTTTATGGTATGGTGTGTATGGCTTATGTTGCCTGTTTTAGTGAAAAAAAAAATGTTTTTGCTGTTTCAACCAGCATAGAAAAAAAATGAAATTACATATTATTCTTTGCATACCATCACTGAAAAGGTAATTTTGTGCTGAATAACTTTGCCACTCATACGTTGTGTCTAGCACTTATGGTTCTTGAGCTATTAGGATTTGTTTATGACATGCTGACTATAGCTTGATTTTGCTTAGAAAGGCCCAGGATTTACTATTAACAGTATATAGGAGACAAGTGGTGCAGCTTCAGTGAGCTCCTGTGGAGGCAATGAGTTAAGACCTATTTGTTTTGACAGGCCTTAGAAGGGTCCTGGGAAGATTGATGTTGGAAACACTGTAAGATTTTATATATTTATTGTTTTAGTGTACTTTAAGAGGTTGTTTATATTGTTTTATTCATGTTGTAAAGGCACCCTGAGCTCTGGAAGGGTGCCTAATACAAATAAAGTTTTGCTTACTTACTTACATCTTACAGTACAGAGAACTCATGTATATTTTTGTATATATATCTTTACCAAGAATTAGTACTGCTATCCATCTGAATTCTGTACATTGTTCTATATTCAATTTATATTGTATTATGACTTGTATTGTGATTCTGTTGTGTATGTAATCCTTCTATGTTTGACTATGTATCTATGTCCAAGTCCACCTCGAAAATGAGCTTTGCTCAACGGTGTTCACCTGGTTAAATAAAGATTTTGACTGATTGATTGATTGCTGCAACTTGAATCAATTTATGGACGGTTTTGAAAATAGGGCCTATAGTATTCTGATGGCCTTCCTACCTAAACCTAAATATGGCATCTTTATCAATGAATCAATCAAAATCTTTATTTTACCAGGCGAACATCATTGAGCAACGCTCATTTTCAAGATGGACCTGGACAGAACATATAGTCATGAATTACATTGGACAAAAGGCAAGGAGTAAAATAGCATATAATTACAGAGACTAAGTGATACAATTAGCAAGACTAGACAAGATATTTACAGTGTATAAACATTTCATTGGTCAATGCCAGATTAAATGGTGCAATCAGCAGGACTAGACATAGAGGCCCAGATATTCAAAAGGGTTGCGCATGGCGCAACAGTGTTGCGCCATGCACAACCCACTGATGCACCCCGGTGCAATATTCAAAAGGGAAAAGTGCGCCACACAAATCCCGATGCGCCGGAGCACATCAGTAATATATGCAGGCACAGGTAGGGGGGGCGTGCCCATGCATAACCTGCACAGCCCGATATTCAGCCCAGGATGTGCAGAGTCATGCATGTGTAACCCTACCTGCACCTGCACAAAGTTATGCCACAAAAAAAAGTAACAAGTGATGGCCACCCACAGGTGAGCTGCAGCATTGCAGGGCACAACACAGCAGCTGCCACCTGTGGGTGGCCACCCGAGTTCCTGCTGCACCTGGCGGTGCCCCCCATGCCCCATCATGGGAATCGGTGTAGCGAATTCCCCCCAAGTCCAATATCCCTGGTGGTCCAGTGGACCGCACTGAGCCCGATCGGGAGCATCAGTAATAGAACCCCCCAAGTCCAATATCTCTGGTGGTCCAGTGGACCGATTGCTGCCCAATCACAGGCATCTGTACCACATCAAATACCCCTAAGACCCTGGTGGTCTAGTGTACCCCCAACCCCACCTGCCCACTGACCCCCACAGCCCTGCTCCCCCCATCAGCCAGCAGGCGGCAGCACCTCACCTGCCTACCGCCCCACCACCCACTGACTGACAGCTCGGTAGGGCTGCATGCCCATTGGTTCACAGCGTGAGCCAATGGGTGTGCAGCCCATACCATACTACTCAGTCCAGATATGTGAATGAACCACTGCACAAGTCCTCGGGGATCGGCACACCTGCATGCTAATGGCATGCAAATGGAGCCTTAATGAGATGTAAATGGCCCCCTGTGCACCTTGCATAAATTATGGCCCCATTTGCATGTCCCCTTTTGAATATCACAGGTGCTGTGCATGGCGCAATGGCACTTGTGCCAGTGCATCTCCATGCTCCACCCTGGCCACTTGCGCTGGTACAGTACCACTGCGCCATGCACAGTGGGGGTGGCCAGGGTGTGATATTTAAAGCTGCTGCACCATAGCGCAGCTCCCTTGAATATCGCCCAGGCCACACCCCTGTGCAACAAAGTTGAGCTGCGCCCAGGCTTGCACCACAGTCTGGCGCAGTTTGAATATCCAGGCAATATTTACAGTGTATAAACATTTCATTGGTCAATGCTAGACTAAATGATACAATCAGCTGGACTAGACATAATATTTACAGTGTATAGACATTTCGGAGGTCAATGTGCTGGTTCAGATAACTGTACTCAAGTATAAGTATACAAGCCTGAAGCTAACAGAGGAGGGAGAAGGGAGGATAGTACAACATCGGATGTCAGGTTGGTGACCGGTGGAGGAAAATAGGGACAGGAAAAAAGGTATGGACAGGAAGTGCCAGTAATTGAGGAGGTATAGAAACCTAGAAAGTGCTGGAGCACTAGAGCAGTTTTTAGAGCATGAGCTAAGAAGGAGTAACTGAGGGGAGAGGAAGTTGAGAAGCCTACAGTGCAGGTTCAGAGGAGCTGATTTTCAGAGCTTATACCTGATAGGTAACCAAGGGGTCAGGGGCCAGGTAGTACTATGGTCTTGGAGAAAGATTTGGTGCTAAGACCATATGCCAAGTTTGGATGGAGATCAATCACTGAGAGGATAGAGAATACTGGTAAGTGCTAGAGGTGTGGAAGGGGAAGATAGAAAGGCATATAACCAGCATTTTGACCCCAGTTCTCCATAGCGGGAACAGGACAGGTTCAATGATAACAATTACAGGATTCATTGAAGAAGAAAGCATAGCTTGTTTTGAAAGCAGCCACTGACAAAGAGTGGACCAGTTTCAAGTATTTTTGTATCATGTTCCATAGCAGGGGGAGCATATAACTTATTGAAGCCCTACCAAAGTGAGATCTCACCTTGGGTACAAATAGCAAAATATAGGAGGTGCTTCTTAATGAGTACTTGCCTACTGTACATAATGGCAAGCAATCTGATATATATTGAGGCAACCTACTGGAAATGGCTCTGAACGTTCAAATGGCTGCATTTCTCTACCATCTGTACTTAAGAGATCCCACCGCTGTATATAAAGAACAATGATGGGTTGAGTAAGGGAGACCAGTGATAAATCTTAGAGCTCTGTGGTAAAGGGTATCTAGCTTTGAGAATGCAGCAATTGGGCCCTGATAGTACAAGAAGTCTTCGTAGTTGAGAAAAGAAAGAAAAGTGGACTGAACCAGACTCATCTTGGCCTCTCTTGTCAGGAACTGGTTTATCCTGTAAAAAAGACCTTGTCTCTGCCCGAGATTTTTTAGCAGCTCTTCTATGTGGCCATTAAAGGATAGCCTTTGATTAATCCAGACACCCAGGTATTTGAACTTAGACATGTACAGTATTCCAAAGGTTCTCCCAGGAGTGTAGTGATCTGAGGGGATGTTATAGACATGGCATCATATGCGAGAGGTGAGAATAGCATTGCTTTGGTCTTTTTTGCATTTAGTAATAGTTTCTGGTTTAACAGTTGTAATTGCAGCAGATTAAAATCACGCTGCAGATCATCGCATGCGGCAGTAGGAGAGGGTCCTTCAGAGTACAGCACTGTGTCATCAGCGAAGACGTGAATATTGGCAGCTTTGATATTGTCGTTAATTCTATTAATATAAATTGTGAATAGTAAAGGACCAAACATGGAGCCCTGGGGAACTCCTCTCAATAGAAGTTTTAAGGGAGAAAATTCTCTTTCTGCCTTGACTTGCTGGTACTGGCCTGTAAGGTAATTAGAGAACCACTTTTGGGAATGATGGTCCAGCCCAATGTTCCTGAGTGATGTAAGAAGCAGATTGTGGTCTACAGTATCAAAGGCCTTGCTTAGGTCCAAAAATACTGCGCATACAAAGTTTTTAGCATCCAGTCCATGTAGACAGTCATTGGTCACTTTAGCAAGAGCAGTGACAGTTCTATGTCATGCCCTAAAACCAGATTGTAAGGGGTTAATTATTAAATAACTACCCTTAATGTTAACAGTATTAAAAGTCACAAAATATGTTTAACTGTTCTGTCAACATTAATCTTTAGTAAAAGTGACATATTATGTCTACAGGACACCAGAGTAAAAACTCCTTATGAGTTGGCCCAGGCTGCTCATATGTGGACAAAGGGTGCCACCTTTTTCATCGACAGGGGCTAATGCATATGATGAGGTAGGAATACTTTTCGATAACTCTGGACTAAAGGTAACTTCTGGTGGATCTTCATCCAGGCTGGGCTTTATCTTTAGATATACAGTATCAGTCTAGTAGAATATGTTTAATCACTGTATATACTCCCCAGACAAAGGCACAGCAGGCAGAAATAATTAAAGAAATACAGCCATACCTTCCTACTTCAAGAACAGTCACATGGGGAGATGATTTTAATTGTGGCCATAGTCATAATGATAGAGGTTTGAAAACAGAAACAATATTTTGTTAGTAAACTATGTTAGGGGATATAATAAATGGAGCACATCTTTAGATTCTTATAGAAGTATTAACAATACAAAAGAAAATATATATTTCCCTGGTATATACTCCTCCAGGATTGATTGTATTTTTATGCCAACAACTGTTAATATACAGAGTACCAAAGCTATGGATTTTAAGTTCACAGACCAAAGGGCTGTCCAGATTCATATTAATTGGGGAAACACGCCTACTTGTAAACAAACTCTGATCAGAGCCCATACGGCTGCCAAAAGCAATTGTGTGGCGAGAGAGAGAGAGAGAGAGAGAGAGTAAAGGTTCCGAGCTCTCACTGCACCAGAGCCACTGCTGTACATTACAGCCACCTGGCATCCACAAGATGGTGGCTCTGACAGATCTGTGCATGCTTGACACTCGCACATGTGCAGTTTGAATTGGAGCTGTCACGTCACTTCCACAGTTGTGGAAAGAAGTGCACAAGGGGGGTGACCATCACAGAGGAGAGCTGTGTCCGCTGAGGAAAAGACATCAGGGACTGCAGTGCTGTGGACGACAGGTCACATCACTGTAGGAGAAGACAGCAATTGTTTTCGCTTCACTTCTACAGTGATGTGATCCCAAAATAACTGCAGGGCTTTGCCCTTGCAGCTGTAAAAAGGCCTATGGGGAAAGTATTTTCACTGGGGGTTGTCATTATTGCCTTTATTATGTGAATACAGTGTGCAGTGTTGGTTTTTATGTGAACAATTACACTCCAGTTTTTATATTTACATTGTGATATTTACAGTAACCAGATGACTGAGCCTGATGACACGTCTCAGTCTTCCTAGTTCTGTGACTTTGCTTGAGTCTCATCAGCCATTTTGTCTTTTATAGTCAGTATATGCTCCAGATTTTTAATATATTTTTGATCAGCCTTGGTCAATAAAAAAAGTTCATTGTGACAACTCTTAAGGTTGCAACAGGGGTCTCATATGTATTCTATGGGTATGAGAAGTGCTTGGCTCCCGTTTCTGTTCTCAGGCCCTAAAAATGTGCATGAGGCCACTCTTACAATCTTAAGAGTTGTCTCAGTGGCTGTACTAACATGCAGTAATGGTTACATATACTGTATAGTTACACTCTCATTCGCATTTATGTAGTGACACAAAACAATATTAGTACTAAAATTTAAATGTAGAAATGGGGAAAGGTTGCACCTGGTCAGACATGCATATTACAGTAAATTAAAGCTGAAATGTTGTACTGTATTTGCCTTTAAGGATCTTGTTAAAGACAGTTGTACATTTTAAGGTAGTGTTTTGTGTGCAGTACTGGCTTCAGAACTGACTGAACCTCTAGTATGCTACTCTATAGCTCTGCTCAGACAGAGGTAGTTCTGAAAGACTACATCGGGAGGGTAAAGAGCAAATCAGAAATTACAGACCTGTCAGCCTTATCTCTGTAGGAGGTAAACTGATGAAGTCACTGATCAAAGAGGACCTTGTAGACTACCTTGAGAGCAACAGTGTACAGGATACAAAACAGCATGGGTTTGTGTGAGGGGAGCCTTGTCAGACTAGTCTGATAGTTTTCTTTGAATGGGTAACAAAGGTAGTAGATGCGGGCCATGCTGTGGATTTACTCTACTTGGATTCCAGCAAGGCATTCAACTCATAGAATACTATAGAATCATAGAAATTTGTCAGCAGATAGGGACCCAAACAGCCCATCAAGTCTACCCCTAACTCCCCCCCTACTCATCACCAATTTCTCAGACCCTGCCCTTCCCCCCAGCTAACGAACCCCATATGTCTGTCCCATGCACTCTTGAATCCCTCCACCATTTCAGCCTCCACCACTCCTCTGTTAGTTTGTTCCAGGCCTCCACCACCATCTCTGTGAAGAATTGCCCTCTCACATTTCCTCTAAATCTTCCTCCCTCCAATCCTAGACTATGCTCTCTAGTTTTAGTCACTTCCTTCCTTTTAAACAAGCTACCATCCTTCACCTTATTGATACCCTTTATGTACTTAAAAGTTTCAATCATGTTCCCCCTCTCCCTTCTGGTCTCCAACGGGTACAGATCCAATTCCCTATACCTCTGTCCCCATGGCTTCCCCTGCATACTATGCACCATAGATACATAGATACATAGACAGTGTCGGCAGATAAGGGCCTATGGCCCACCTAGTCTGCCCATTTGAGCTTGTAAGTTCAGTTTGTTTTCCTAGAAGTCTGTTTCCCCTTACCCCTGCCCTAGAATTCCTTTATGTCTATCCCATGCATTCTTAAACCGTGATTGTTTCCAGCCCCTGCCACTTCCTCTGGCAGGGTGTTCCACTTGTCCACCACCCGTTCTGTGAAGAAATTCTTTCTCATGTTTCCTCTGAATCGTCCTCCTCCAACTTCATCCCATGCCTCTAGTCCTGAAACATCTTTTTCACTTAAAAATAGTGTTTTCCTACACCCTGTTCCTCCCTGTAAGATACTTGTATGTCTCTATCATATCCCTCTCTCCTCCTCTCCTCCAGGGAGTACATGTTCAGTTCCTTCAACCTGTCTTCATAGGACTTGTGATGCAACCCATGCACCATCTTTGTTGCCTCCTCTGAACCTTCTACCCTGTCTATGTCCTTACGTAGGTATGGTCTCCAGAACTGTACACCGTACTCCAGGTGGGGGCCTCACTAGTGTCTTGTATAGCGGAATTATGACCTCCTTTTCCTGCTGGTGATTCCCCTGCCTATACATCCCAGCATCCTATTTGCTTTACCTGATGCCTTGTCACACTGTTTCCTACCTTGAGGTCATCAGAGATGACAACCCCAAGATCCCTTTCCTGCTTGGTGCATGCTATATCCTCACCCCCAACTGATACATTGTGCCAGGGTTTTTGTGCCCCATATGCATTATCTTGCACTTTGCATTGAATTTCAACTGCCAAACCCTTGACCATTCTTCAAGTTTCTGCAGGTCCCTTCTCATTCTGTCTACACCCTCTGGTGTGTCTACTCTGTTACAGAGCTTTGTGTCATCAGCGAACAGTGAAATTCTGCCTTCTAGATCCTGTGCAATGTCACTGATGAAGATGTTGAATAGGACCGTCCCAGCACTGATCCCTGTGGTACCCCACTGGTTACTCTTCCTCTGTGGAGTGACAGCCATTTACCACCACCACCCTCTGTGTCCTGCCACCCAGCCAGTTACCTACCCACCACACTACTGTCCTGCCCACACCCACATTCCCCAGTTTGTGTAATAGTCTCTATGTGGCACAGTGTCAAAGGCCTTGCTGAAGTCCAGATAGGCCATGTCCACTGCCCTCCTCTGATCCACCTCCCTAGTCACCCAGTCAAAAAATTCAATGAGGTTGGTCTGACATGACCTCCCCCTGGTGAAACCATGCTGCCTTGGGTCCTGTAGTCCATTGACAACCAGATGTTCCACCAATCTCTCCTTCAGTAGTGTTTCCATGATCTTTCCCACTACCGAGGTGAGGCTGACTGGTCTGTAGTTCCCTGCTTCCTCTTTGTTCCCACCTTTGTATAAGGGGACTACATCTGCTGTCCTCCAGTCTTTGGGTACCTCCCCTGTTTCCAGTGATTGGCTGAACAGGATAGCCAGAGGTTCAGCCACCACCTCTCTTAGTTCTTTAAGGACCCTGGGTGCACCCCATCTGGCCCCATTGCTTTATCAGCTCTTATTACTTCCAGTTCTTCAGGACCTTTCTCGTGTAAAGGGACTTGTGTCCATTTCTGCACCATTCTCACCCTTGTACTCCCTTCAGACCCATTACCCCCCTCTTCCTTAGTAAAGACTGAGCAGAAATACCTGTTCAATATGTCAGCTTTATTGTTGTCATCCTCCACGCGGCTCCCATCCTCCCCCTTCAGTCTCACTATCCCTCCCTTTGTCTTTCTTTTTTCACTTATGTACCTGTAAAAGGTTTTGTCCCCTTTACCCACTGATTTTGCAATGTGTTCTTCTGTCTGAGCTTTGGCTTCCCTTACTGACTTCCCTGCCTCCCTTTGTTTCTCCTGGTACTTCTCCCTATCCCCTTCTGCCTGTGTCTTTTTGTATTGCCTGAATGCAATCTTTTTGGCTTTCACTTTCTTTGCTACCTCTTTGGAAAACCATAATGGTCTCCTCTTCCTTTTCCTCTTGCTAACCTGCTTAATGCATAATTCTGTTGTTCTTATAATCCCCATTTTAAATACTGCCCACTGTTCCTCAACCCCTGATTCCTGTCCCATTCCCCTTAATGCCTCTTTCAAGTATCTCCCCATTTTCCCAAAGTCTGCCCCCCTAAAATCCAGGATACGTGTTTTTGTGTGGTTTGGTTCTGCTCTTTCTGTGATTTCAAACCACAATGACTGGTGGTCACTGTTACCCAGGTGCTCCCCCACTGTTACCCCATCACACTGTCCCTGTTTGTGAGCACAAGGTCCAGTATTGCCTTCTGCCGAGTTGGTTCCATGACCAGTTGCTTGAGAAGGCACCCTGAAGGAGTCCAGGATAAATCTGCTCCTAGTTTATGCTGCTGCTGGATGCTCCAGTCCATGTCTGGTATATTGAAGTCTCCAACCAGTACTACCTCACCCTTGTCTGCCATCCTTTGGATGGCTAGCATCAACTCCTATCTGTTCTTCCTTCCTGGGCTGGTGGTCTATAGACCACACCTGTGCGGATGGCTGGCCCCATTTTCCTTTCCAGCTTAACCCACAGTATCTCTCCCCATTTTGTTCCTCCTGGATCTGTGTGGCCCTTATGTCATTTTTTCACATACAGTGCCACCTCCTCCCTTTCTGCCTGCTCTGTCTCTTCTGAATATGTTGTAGCCAGGTATGGCCATCTCCCAGTCATGGTTATCATTACACCAGGTTTCAGTGATGGCCACAATGTCCAGGTCTGACTGTACCATGACAGCCTCCAGATCTTCCATCTTGTTGCTAAGGCTCCTGGCATTTGCACACATGGCTTTCCATGATTTGACCTCCTAGACTGCTTCACTGTTCTACTCAGCCCCTTCCTTGGTTGTCATTTATCCCTGGTTCTCCTTGCTGTTTGCCCTTCTGCTGAATTTGCCCCTTTCTGCTTATCCACCTTTTGGACACTAATCTCCATCTTTTGCACACTGCTTTGCAGAGATAGCCCTCCCTCTGGTTCACTGGTTCCATTACTAGCTGTGGGGGTGAGCAAGTAGGTGCAAATCCTTGCTGCCTGCCACCCCCCTTTGCTAGTTTAAATGCTTGTCAATGTAGCATTTAAACTTATCATTGAGTGCTTGGATTCCCCTCCAGGATGGATGCAGGCCGTCAGGCTTGAACAAACCTCCATCCCTCCAGGTGGGTCCCCAGTCACCAATGAATCCAAACCCTTCCTCACAGCACCAGTTCTTCAACCATGAGTTAAAGTTCCTGGTGCATGCACTCCTATGCTCTCCCTTGCCTCTCCCAGGTAGTACTTCTGAGAAAGTGACAGAAGTAGCTACTTGCTTGAGACCCTTCCCCAGTTTCTTAAACTCTTCCTGAACTTCCTTTGCTCCCCATTTGCCAAGTCATTAGTACCTAGGTGGATAATGACATCCAGCTCACCCTCCGTCTTGCCTTCCCAGTGATCCCCAGTATCTTCCTTCCATCCCTCCATGCCGTGGCACCTGGTGAGGCACCTCACCTCCCTGTCCTCCCCTCCTGTGTTCCTAGCTGGATCCTCTTACGATGGAGTTCCCACAGGTTAGCTTCCTCCTCCTCTGGGGTTCACTGCTTTCCCCACTGAGGTCACCTCCTTGCCTAACCTCCACATCCTTTCCTTCCACTTCCCTGGGTACCTCTATTTGGTTGTCCTCATTTGCCAGTGTGGCATATGAGTTCTTGAGAGGAATAGGATCTGGGATGTGCCATCTTGGTTGCCCGTCTCTGAACTCTCCCTATCCCATCTATGTCCCTTCATAGTTACAGTCTCCAGAATGGGACCCCATACTCTAGGTGCAGCCTCACCATGACTTTGTAAAAAGGCATCAGAACCTCCCTTCTTCTGCTTGTTATGCCCCTCCCAATGCATGCCATCATTCCATTCACCTTCCCCAGAGCTTTGCTACATTGGCTACCTACTTTAAGGTTGCTTGATATTATAATCATCAAATCACTCTCCTACTAATTTTTTATACCCCCCCCAGAGTGTAAGCTGCTCATGGTTTTTTATGCCCCAAGTGCATTACCCACACTTGTGTTGAATTTCAGTTGCTAAGTTTCCAACCACCCCTCCAGAATCTTCAGGTCCCTGCTCATGGCCTCCACCCCCCTCTGGTGTGTCTGCCCTATTGCATATCTTCGTATCATCTGCAGATAGGCATATCTGTCCCTCAGTGCTACACAGAAGATTGCTGAAGAAGCTGGGGGACCTGGGTGTGGCTAGGGACATAGCTGGATAGGAAACTGGTTGAAGGAGAGGCAGCTGATGATGGTAGTTAATGGGGTCAAACAAAAGAGAGGAATGTCTTGCGGGGGTGCTGGAGGGATCTGTCCTGGGTTCTGTCGTCTTCATTATGTTCATCAGTGACATTGGAATGGGCATCTGGGGCAAGTTGTGTCTCTTTGCGATGACATGTAGTTCTGTCATTGGATAGACAGTGACAAAGGTATCGGGGAGATGCAGAAGGGTCTACAAAGGCTAGAGAGGTGGTCTATAGATTAGCAGTTTAAATTCAGTGCCAAAAAATATAAGGTTATGCACCTAGTGAAAAAACACCTAGAGGAAAGGGACCTAGGAGTCTTCATTAGTGACTCCCTCAAACAATCAAGCCAGTGCAACAAGGCCTAAAGTAAGGCTAATAGGATGCTGGGGTGTATTGGAAAGGCTATTGACAGCAGGAAAAATGAGATGCTACTACCTCTATATAGGTCACCAGTGAGGCTGCACGTGGATACTGTACTCAGCTCCGGCGTCCTCTCCTAAGGAAGGACAGGGACAGGCTTAAGATTATGCAATGTAGGGTGGCCATGATGATTCAGAGCCAGCAGGAAAGATCTTATAAAGATCATCTCAAGACACTGAGCATGTACTTGTTGGAGACCAGGCAAGAGAGGGGCAATATGATAAAAGATCTTCAAGTTCTTGAAGGGAATAAACAAGGTGAACTGTGGGAAACTATTTAGCATGAGTACAGAGTCAAGAACCGAATGTCATGAGTAGAAACTGGCAGAGGGAAGGTTTAAGAAGGATGTGAATAAGTTCCATTTACATAGTAAGATAGTAGTTGATAGCAGATAAGGACCGCTAGGCCCACCTAGTCTAGTCATATTCCCTGCCTGCATCAGCGGCCACTGACCCTACTTGGTCATTGGCTATCGCTTCTCTTCACCCCATCTAGAGTCCCCTTTTGTCTATCCCATGGATGTTTGAATCCCCCCCACTAGGTTAGCACCCACCACTTCCTGGTGCAGACTATTCCAAGCATCCACCACCCTCTCCATGAAGAAAAACATTCTCACATTTCCCCTTCTCCTGCCTCTCTCAGATCTCATATCATGTCCCCTCATCCTTGTACAACTCTTGTATTAAAAGACATCATCTACCTGCACTTTGTTCAAGCCTCTAACATACTTGAAGGTCTCTATCATATCCACCCATTCCCTCCTCTCCTCAAATGTATACATATTGAAGTATTTTAATCTGTCTTCATATGCTTTCTGATGCTAGCCTTTCACCATCTTGGTTGTCATTGTCTGGACCACCCCCACCCTGAATATGTCTTTGTAAAGATGCATCCTCCAGAGCTGAACACTGCATTCCAAATGAGGCCACACCAGTGTTTTGTACAATGGCATCACCACCTTCCTTCTTCTGCTAGTGATACCCCTTCCTATGCACCCCATCATCCCACTGGCCCTCCCACAGCCTTGTTACATTGTTTGGCCACCTTTAGGTCATCTGAGATGATTATTCTCAAATCCCTCTCTTTCTTGGTGACTGTCAGCAATCCCCCCCATCCTGTATATCTCAGCAGGGTTTCTTTGCCCCAGGTGCATGATCCTGCACTTCTTTGCATTAAACTTGAATTGCCACACCTCTGACCACTCTCCCAGCCTTCTCAGACCCCTCCCCAATTTTATGACCCCCTTTAGTGTGTCTACTCTGTTGCAGATCTTGATATCATCCAAAAAAAGCAAACCTTCCTCTACAGCCCTTCAGCAATGTCACTGATGAAAACATTAAAAAGGACTGGCCACAGTACCAATCCCTGAGGTATCCTACTGGTCACCCTCCTTTCCTCAGATTTGATCCAGTTTACTACCACCCTTTGCTTCCTGTCCCTCAATCAGTTGCTAACCCAGTTTTCCACTTTGTGGCCCACCCCAGGCTACCTAGCTTGTTCACCAGTCTTCTGTTAGGTATGGTGTCAAAGCCATGCTGAAATCGAGGTAGGCGATATCCACTGCTCCTCCCTGATCCACTTCCTTCATCACACAGTCAAAAAAGTCAATCAGATTTATTTAACATGACCTTCCTGCTGTGAATCCATGCTGCCTGGGATATTGTGCTCCCATGATTTCCAAGTGTTCCATAATCCTCTCCTTAAGCAGCACCTCCATGATCCTACCCACTACTGAGGTGAGGCTGACTAGCCTGTAGTTGTCTGCCTCCTCCCTGCTACCACTCTTGTGGAGAGGGACTACATTTTCCCCCTTCCAGTCCTCTGGAACCACCCCTGTATTGAGTGACTCACTAAACAGGACCAAAAGTGGTGCTGCTAGCACCATTCATAATTTCTTTAATATCCTGGGTGTATATCATCTGGTCCCATCACTTTGTCCAGCCTCAGTTTTCCAAGTTCCTCCAGGACTCTGTCTTCTATAAGGGACTGGTGTTTACCTCTCACCCTCTAGTTTTTGATGCCACGTAGCTGTGGTCCCTGTCCCTCCTCCTCTTCTATCATGAACACTGAGCAGAAGTATTCATTTTGTGTCAATGTTTTTTCTAGGTCCCCCTCTAAACACATCCCTCCCACCCCTTTGAGCCTTTTACGTAAAGGGTGCTGGAGCCATGGAACAGTCTATCAGATATAAGTGGTGGGCACAGAGTCCATAAATGGTTTCAACCAAACCCTCTAGTATTCAAAAATTTAGTATATATAATAAGGCTGACTTTGGAAGTATCCATGATGCTTTAAAAGTAATCAGTTGGCAACTCAAAATAAAACACCTTTTGGTTGAAAGCACTTGGGCCCTAATTAAAAACACAATTACTAACTTAGAAAACACCTTCATTCCTAAAACAATCAAATATAACAAAAAGGGTAGGGTCCCAATCTGGCTTACTGCATCAATCAAACATCAAATAAGGAAAAAAAAAAAGCTTTTAGGAAACTTAAAAAAGATAACTCCATGTTGGCTAGAACTCACTACAAAACTGAACTAAAAAACTTTAACAAATGATTAAAAAAATAAAAATAAAAGATAGAATTTAAAATTGCCCATACCAAGGGGAATAATAACACCTTTTTCTCATATATTAACAGCCAAAAAAATTAACCAAATATGTTGGCCCATTGATCATTAATGGCTCCATAATTAAGGATGACAAATCTAATGTTAGTATCTTCAATTAACACTTTTGCTCTGTTTTCAATGACATCGGTAACAATCCTAATATGCCACTAGTCATTGAGAATTCCAGTATATACTTTACAACACAGGAAACTGAATCTGCTGAAAAAAAAAGGTTAATACCGCTGCTGGACCAGACAACATCCAGTCTAGATTCTTAACTGAAATGTCATATCCACTCATCTTACTATTCTCTACAACAAATCTATTGAAACTGATGATGTACCCAGCAATTAGAGATCAGCGATTACTGGCCCAATATACAAAAAGGGAAATAGGGAATCTGTGTGTGACTATCGTTCTATAAGTTTAACCTCTCTTTGTTGTAAATCATGGAATGTCTTATAAAAGAAAGAACTGAACTTGAAATTAAATCAATGGGTCTAACAGACACTTACCAACACGGTTCACTAATGGATTGTCTTGCACCACCAACTTAGTCAGTTTTTATAATGCAGTCAGCACCAGTCTTGATACTAACACTCCCACTGATGTCATCATCTTAGATTTCACTAAGGCATTTGACACAGTCCCACATTATGAACTAATAGCTGAATTAATTAAAATGGGATTCAATTGTCATCTAATTAGATGTACTGATAACTGGCTAAAAGAAAACAATATGTACGCATAAAAGGAGTCCTATCTGACATGGGCCCTGTTTGTAGTGCAGTACCTCAGGGTTCAGTATTGGGTCCTACCCTATTTAATCTCTTTATATTAGATCTTAACACCAATGTGTCCAATCTACTTTACAAATTCGCTGGGGGGGGATAAATACTTATAACAAATACCTTTCTATGGTATCTGCTCTTCAAACCATAGAACTCTGGGTAAAGCCAAATAAAATGGCTTTCAACCATGGCAAATGTGTGGTATTACATTTTGATAGCAACAACCCCCTATTTTCTTATTCACTTAATAATATCACATTAAAATCTGTTGATAGAGAGAGAATCCTGGGCCTTATGGCCAATAACAAATTATAGTCTGCCGACCATTGCAGTAAAATTACCCTTACTGCTAACTAGTGTTGTGCAAAATTGAAATATTTTGCCCAGCAAAATATTTTGCATAATTCCACAATTATGAAAAATCTTTTGCCTGGGGAAACAAAATTTTGCCTGTTTTTTCCGATTTCACGTAATAGTGAATTTCGCGTAAAATGCTTTTTTCGATCAATTTCACCCATTAATGCTTAAAATTTCACCTTGTGGTGCAATTTCAACAGCATAACTTTAGATTTTGCAGGCAAAATTTTGCTTCAAAAGTGAAATTTGCAATGCGTTGTGGGTAAATAGGTCAAATATCACATGCAGCTTGTTTACAGCTCATTCTGCTGTGTGTTAAGTCGGAGAGCAGTCTGTTGTGGTGCATCAGAGCCAATAACATCTTTTAAAACCTCTTTTTTAAAGCTAATTGCTCCAAAATATACAGTTTTTTTCCTAGTGCTGCTAGGGAACATTTTCTAATTTTGTGGATTTTTGCATAATACTTAGTCTAATTAGTTTTTACTTTTGTCTGTGTCTTTGAAGAAGTTCAGTGGGGTAGGGTAGGAGTGTAAGCCAGTGCAGGTTATTTCTAACCTTTTACAAACAGATTACTCACAAACTGTGAGTTATTTTTTACTGTTATTTCTTATTAATTTTGTTATATCTTAACAATTTTTTTCTCTGAAAAGTTAGTCCCTCCTGTCTGAGAGTTCCTGCCACTGTTAGCCTGTGCTATATATACACCATTCTTCCACTTTTAGTTGTGATTGTGAATTCTAAAGTTTTAAACACAGAGCTAATCTGTTATTTTATTTTTTGTTTTGCTTGTGGTTAGTTCTGTTTGCTGGAGAGTTAGTTTGTGTCGCTTAAACTGTGAAAATCAACAGTTCTATATATGACACTAGGACAGCTGGTTCTGATTACTCTATGATTTTTGTAATATAAAAAAATGTAGTGTGATTGTCTGTCATGAGAAATCCTGTGCTACTGGGATGACCCCCCACCCCCAGGTATCACTTCAAAGGACAGGATATGTTTGTGAAAGAATGTCCAAGTCTCTCCAGAGGTTCATTCCTTTCTCTAGTAAAAAACTACTGCAGTAGCACTAAGATCCTAATTCTTTCTCTATTGCCTTCTTTCCTGTTTCTCATTTTCCCCCTTTTTTCCAGGCTGGCCACCTGGAAATACAGGTGTCTCACAAATGCTTGTGTTTTTTCTTCATTCTCTGCACTTCTGGAGCCTTGAAGTTCTAACCACCCCCCCAGTAGCTAATGTAGCTAATATATCTTCACTTTTGTCCCATTATTGCAACATTATGGCACCTTGACAGTGCTAGAATTTCAATGCACAGTGCATTGGGCACAGAGCTTTTGCCGTATGGATGTTTGCCCTGTTAGTTTCATTTAAAAACCTGCATGCAGTATACTCGGTAAAGCAGCGGTTTAAAGCTGCCAAGAAGTGACCCCATCCTTCTCGTGACTTGCGAGGTGAAACCCTTTTTCCTTTTTTCCCTTGCGAGATGTCCAAAGAGACCTCCATGTGGAGGCATTTGTTAAACTGTTGAGTTTGCCTCAGTAGAAGCTATATTTTAAACCTAAACCAAAACAAAAACAGTTTTCTGTTTGTTTTCTTCAGGCCTAGCCATCCAAGCATAACACTGAATGATATGAAGTTCTCTCTGTTGTTAGTAACCCTGTGAAATGAATTCTAGAAAACATGGTTTTAATGTTTAAGTTTTCTGCAGAATCTCCATAAGTATTATAGTTGAATAAACATAAAGTAAGAATGATAATGGCCATACAAAAGCAACACAATGCTTCTAAGAGCTCTGTGTTTCCCTGTGCTGCAACACGTTTGTAAATATAAAAAAGAAACTTCTATACCTAAAAATGCAGAATTCTACATAACTTTCAGCTTTTGGTTAAAAGAATGTATACAATTTCAATATTAGTTTATTTGTTACTTAAGAATGGAAGGTCTTACCGAGGTATGAGCAGGGGAAATCTTCTAGAAGGGGTTGTCTCTTTGCAGGGATCATTATGAATGGATCCTTAGAAGTCTGCCGGCCCTCTCTTCTCCATACTTATACCTTGGGTCATTCATGGGAGGAACCATAGAGTGCATAACATTTTATTTTTGTTAAGGACTGATTTCTTTTTTTGTGTATTGGCATATACTGACCACAGACAGACTCAGATAATTTTTAAAAGATTTATAAAAGACCTTTATGTCGACTAAAGAAAGTTTTAGTTTAAAAGTGTTGTGGGTGGAGTCTGATATGGTCACATGCTGTTCTCTTGGGTTAAAAGGAGCTCCTAGCCTGGAACATGTCAGATTCGTTTTGGGATCAGCTCTGGGCTGATCTACTGGAGAGTCTACACCTTTTTTAAGACTATGTACCCTCGATGTTCCCAGGTGGCCGATGCCGTTATTGCCTGTGTGAACAAAAGTTTATTTTTGTGCCTTTTGATTTCATGTCTTATTCATGTATGAAGTTCGAGTTAATTTTGTTCTGTTTGTATCTCAATAAATATTTTTAGGCTTGGCTACTTCTTTCAAGCCTTGCCTCTCTATAATTTTGTGTCAGCGTCCATCTTTACATCCACACCCTTTTACACTGGTGGCAGTGGTGGGATGTACTGGCGGTACTGGTGCTTTCCAGTTTTTGGATGCTGATTGCAGAATACAGATGCAGGACAGACTCATGACAGCCCTAGTGGTGGGATAGCAACTGGTCTGTACAAGGCCTGGTGGACTATTAAAAGCTGCAGAACAGCAGAATCTTTGAACCATGGGGTTGCTACAAGGTCCGTAATGGAGAAGCTGCATATTTTCACGTTGGTTGGCCTGAAGTCTGAGGTACGACAGTTGGCTATGGTGCCAGTGGAGATGAAGCTGTGTGGTGATGGTGGCCAAGGTGAGGCAACACGTAACCAGAGGATGGACCAGATAAGCCTGATACGCTATATGTTTGAGTGATGGATGGATGCTGAGAGCCATTGGAGAGAGGCCGAGCAGAGGTACCTGGAGCTCTGGGTCCAGTTGGAAGATACCAGGGATTTGTACAGGGAAAAAGGGCCTGAGAGGTTGGAATCGGAAGATGCC
The DNA here is from genome assembly GCA_016271365.2 of Neoceratodus forsteri. Taxonomy (NCBI): domain Eukaryota; kingdom Metazoa; phylum Chordata; order Ceratodontiformes; family Ceratodontidae; genus Neoceratodus; species Neoceratodus forsteri. The sequence goes on along the minus strand of CM057450.1, from coordinate 48,547,383 downwards.
TGTGCAAAGTGTGCTGATTTGGAAATTCCTGTTTTTCCTATGTTCCCTGGGATGTTTTGGCTGGGAGATAATGGAACTGAGACATTGGAGAAGTCCCCAGGTGAGACTGTTCCAGATTTTGTGTGTTCTGGGGTGACGTCTGCAGGCAGGTCAGAAGAGGAAAAGTCTACAACCAAGAATGAAGAAGCAGTGACTGCTGAAGGGACTTATATGTTCAAATGTGATAATAAGCTTATTACTGATATGTCTTGTGCTAACTGGAAACAGTTACAGACAGGAGATCCTTAAGTGGCTCAGCTCAGTAAGTTTGCTACCAAAAAGGGGAAGAACAAAGGTAATAAGGGGGTAAGGAAGACATTGCGGTGGTCTGAGTTCAAGGATGGGGTACTATGCTATATGAGGCCTAACCCCCGCACCAGGCAGGTAGAAGCAAGGGTGGTGGTACCCGGTGCTTACAGGAGGGAATTGTTGGATGCAGTATGCATGAATGCTAAACCCTTAGACCATGAGGAGGTTTAAGGGAACCTTACTCCACACTATCACTGGCCAGGGATGTACCGACAGGTAGCAACCTATATTAAGGGCAGAACTGTCAGACATCGAAGGGAGATTACAGAACGTGGGAGAGGACTAGCCCAGAGGGTTGAAGTTCACAAAAAGTGGCGATCTTTGAGAAATGGGAAGTTCACACATAGAGTAATGGGCTCCAGATGGTAGACAGCTGTTCCGAAGTATTGTAGAGAAGGCTCAGCTTTAGACATACCCATCCAGAAAATATATGGGACATGGTTACATGACAGATATATGCTGTGGCAACTTGTAACTCAGGTTAGGGTATGGATAAATGGAAAGAGTCTCAAAGCATCTTTGTACATTGCTAGGTTATGATAGAAAGGTTTATCTTACCTAAGGAATCCCTGGGGTGAGGTTTAAGCATGAGGAAGGGCCATAGCTCCAACCCCTTCCTGGAAGGGATGTAAGGGCATTGGCATTGCGATATATAATTTTGTGGGAGTTAGCATTGTCCAGTTTAACAGTAGCAAATGCTGAGCACTGAGTACACTTTTAAAACAAGAAAAAAAAAAGTTATGAAAACTAAGATCTGACAAGGAGCAGTGAAGTGTATATATGAAAACAATGATGTAACTTCAGTATAGTGACCATTAATGGTTCAAAGAATTTAAAGAAAGTTTCACATAATGTTTTATATGTAGTGATTGCATATTTTTCACATTCTGAAAAGAGATTAGAGAAGAGGCCTTAATTCTTCTATGAATCTGCATATGCCTCTCTGGTCACAAATAAACATTTGTTTTGTTAGGGGTTTACTATCAGAGGGTACACTCTAGAAAGAGGGTATCTGATAAGAATATTGTCAAAGATGCATACGCTGTTTATGAACAGATATAAGTATGTATTCCAGTTACCAATTCCTGATGACAAGTATTTATGCAGGAAGTGTGGGACTGTTATTTTGAAAGATGCTAGGTGGAACAAGATAAAAGCCCCAGGGTAATTGAGGAGACAGTATTTCTTTAGTAGGAATGTTTATGCTATGTTGCTACTTCAAAAGGGTCGCCAAGGTGGAGCTTTGGGAGTGGGTGGGCTAAATCTCCCTCTCTCTCTCTCATTAAAGTGAGAGATCTAACACTGTGCATATATAGGTCTTAGGAAGCTACCCGGTAGCTTCCTCTTAAGCGGGGAGGAGTGTGAAAGAATGTCCAAGTCTCTCCAGAAGTTCATTCCTTTCTCTAGTAAAAGGCTACTGCAGTAGCACTAAGATCCTAATTCTTTCTCTGTTGCCTTCTTTCCTGTTTCTCATTTTCCTCCTTTTTTCCAGGCTGGCCATCTGGAAATACAGGTGTCTCACAAATGCTTGTATTTTTTCTTCTTTCTCTGCACTTCTGGAGCCTTGATGTTCTCACCCCAACCCCCCCTGGTAGCTAATGTAGCTAATATATCTTCACTTTTGTCCCATTATTGCAACATTATGGCACTTTGACAGTGCTAGAATTTCAATGCACAGTGCATTCTGCAGAGAGCTTTTGCTGTATGGACGTTTGCCCTGTTAGTTTCATTTAAAAACCTTTACGCAGTATACTCAGTAAAGCAGCAGTTTAAAGCTGCCGAGAAGTGACCTCCCCTTCTCGCTTCTCGCACTTGCGAGGTGAAACCCCTTTTCCTTTTTTCCCTTGCAAGATGTCCAAGGAGACCTCCATGTGGAGATATTTGTTAAACTGTTGAGTTTGCCTCGGTAGAAGCTATATTTTAAACCTAAACCAAAACAAAAACAGTTTTCTGTTTGTTTTCTTCAGGTCTAGCCATCCAAGCATAACACTGAATGATATGAAGTTCTCTCTGTTGTTAGTAACCCTGTGAAATGAATTCTTGAAAACGTGGTTTTAATGTTTATGTTTTCTGCAGAATCTCCATAAGTATTACAGTTGAATAAACATAAAGTAAGAATGATAATGGCCATACAAAAGCAACACAATGCTTCTAAGTGCTCTGTGTTTCCCTGTGCTGCAGCACATTTGTAAATATAAAAAAGAAACTTCTGTACCTAAATATATAGAATTCTACATAACTTTTAGTTTTTGGTTAAAAGAATGTATAAAATTCCAATGTTAGTTTATTTGTTACTTAAGAATGGAAGGTCTTACCGAGGTATGAGCAGGGGGAATCTTCTAGAAGGGGTTGTCTCCTTGCAGGGATCATTATGAATGGATCCTTAGGAGTCAGCCGGCCCTCTCTTCTCCATACTTATATCTTGTGTCATTCATGGGAGGAACCACTGAGTGCATAATATTTTCTTTTTGTTAAGGATTGATTTATTTTTGTGTATATTGGCATATACTGACCACAGACAGACCCAGATAATTTTTAAAAGATTTATAAAAGACCTTTATGTTGACTAAAGAAAGTTTAAGTTTAAAAGTGTTGTGGGTGGAGTCTGATATGGCCACATGCTGTTCTCTTGGGTTAAAAGGAGCTCCTAGCCTGGAACATGTCAGATTCATTTTGGGATCAGCTCTGGACTGATCTACTGGGGAGTCAGCACCTTTTTGCAGACTATGTACCCTTGATGTTCCCAGGTGGCTGTTGCTGTTATTGCCTGTGTGAACAAAAGTTTATTTTTGTGCCTTTTGATTTCATGTCTTATTCATGTATGAAGTACAAGTTAATTTTGTTCTGTTTGTATCTCAATAAATATGTTTAGGCTTGGCTGCTTCTTTTAAGCCTTGCCTCTCTATAATTTTGTGTCAGCGTCCATCTTTACACCCACACCCCTTTTACAATGTTAAACAGCAGATCTTTGTAAGGTGATTAACTTCCCAGTTTTCTTTGAAGCCAGGAACTAAAACATCCGTTTTATGACATTTTCAGAGGAAGCCCAGTTAATTGCACCTGGTGTTACAAAGCATATTACACGTCAGTGAGATCTGGCAGGGTTAGTCATAGAAAGTCCTTTGATGTCTTTGTGAAGCAGGAAACTGCTCATGGATGAAAGAAGGAACTGGAAAATCATAGACTTAATTGGGAAGTCATATGGGGAAATACGTTTTTGCTGATGTCATCTATTTAATTTACCTCCTGAGTGATAAGACATCCTGGTTGTATAATTTTTAATAAACAGAGGAGAAGCTGGGTAACATCATGGAGGAGGCAGGTTCAAAGACAGTTTTTAATTATGTTGTGGCTGACCTTTAGAGACATTCTTGTCTGGACTGTCTGAAGCAACATCTACTTCAAGCACTGTTAGAAGATATACATTAGATAGACAAGTCTAATTGTCTGGTGGTAGGAATGTGTTTGCACTTTTTAAACCTTGTTCTTTTAGGTGATTGTATGCATTGTGATATATTGTTCTGTATTTACATTTTACATTTTTTATCTATTTTAAAGTAAACCTCTATTTTAAAGAGACTGCTTGGTGTGCCTTTGAAATTCTTTCTTTGACAAGTGAAGCATATATGGTTAAAGTTGACACTCTGCATAGCTTAATGGTAATACCAAACTGGGAAAAGGTAAGACTTTATCTGAGGTCTTTCATAGAGTTTTTAAGGGTTCATTTTGTACACCTGGTTAGGAGCCCATAGGTGAAAGATATCTGGCATCCTCCAAAGAGCAGAATTATCTAAGCCTGTACATTGGGTACGCTAGCAAGAGGTTCACAGTTGAATCCCTCCAGAACTTGAGACCAAAGGTGATTCAAACCCACAAAACAGACAGGAGGGTTACCCTGTTCTGTTCCTGTTCACAATACTGCACTCGGAGGTTGGCACTGTGGGAGCAGAGGGCCTTACCAGCTGAGTGGGTTTGTGACAGATTGGTTGGCAGTGGTGCGGATAATTTTGGTATTACAAGCTTTTATTGTTCAGTGTGTCAGCTTGATACTATACAGCTTACTTGAAAAAAAAGGCAGTGATTTATTTTTTTTAAAAAAGGAAACAGAACTATATCATTTGGCTTATAGTCAAGTTCCTACCTGTTTTATTTTTTTTTCTAAAGTGCAAGTTAGAGTAGCCGTAGTTAGGGAAGAAGATGGCTTCCAACTACAGTGGGCACACTGTAGACTACTTAAAGCAGTTGTGCAGGGACAGAGGAGTCCTATATGAGGTGAAAGCCACCAAACAGAACCTTGTGGATGCCCTTATGGAAGCAGATGCCCAGAGCATTGAGTCACAGACAGTGACTGTAAGGAACCGAACCTTGAGTGTGGAAAGGCTAGCTGCCAGTACAGTGTCCAGATCCAATGAGGAGGGCAGCAGGGCCAGTGCCAGAAAAGGGCCACAGCAGCAGGGGAAGTTCACCATCATTCTGGACCAGAAGTACTCAGGCTACAGATTGAGTTGCACAGAATGGAGCTTGAGTTCCAGAGAGAAGAAAAGCGAGAACAGCAAGCTGCAGAGAACAGGTTTGAGAACAGCAAGCTGCAGAGGAGAAGAGGGACAAGAATGGTGAGAGGCAGACCGTGAACAGTGAGAGGCAGACCGTGAGGAGTGTGAGCACCAGAGGCAACATGAACTGGAGAAGCTACGACTCCAACCACCAGCACCAGAACAGGTAAGTGGCTTGGGTTTAACTGGGACTACAGGACTGGGTTACAAACTGAATTCCAAACTGATAGCAAAATTTAAAGAGGGTGAGGATAAGGATGCCTTTTTAAATTCCTTTGAAAAAGTTTGTATTCAGGCTAAAATTCCTAAGGAGTCCTGGAGCTTCCAGCTATCCCCGCTACTTACCGGGAAAGCTCGGGATGCATTGGGTCAAATAGACAATGAAAACAGTAATGATTACAGCAAACTTAAAGTTGCACTGTTAAAAAATGGTGATGAGTTTGTCGGTGTGACTGTCCCTGTAGGAGATGGTGGTGATAGTGTTCAACCAGAGTCTGATAATCCTGGAGATAGGGATAGTCATCCCCCTGAGATGGTTGTAGAAAAAGAAAAAGGTGCTGTGCTGTAAGAAGACAGGGATAGGGAGGAGAGGAGAAGGACAAGGACATCATCGCTATTGGTTGTGATGATGTCGACTGGGATGATCCCACATGGGAGCCTGAGTTAAAAAAGATCAAGGGTGATCTATGCCATTTACATGCACAGCCCATGGGTCAGTCTGTCAACAAGCCTACTAGCAAACCTCCAAGCAGTCAATTCACCCCCCCTCCCAAAAGTACTCTTATGGAAGTGATAAGGGCAGACCAAAAAGCATACACTTCCACACCTGTTTCTGAACTATCCCAGTCCCAGAAGCATCTGAAGTCCAGAGGTCAAAAGTCCCTGGTTTGGGACTTTTATGTGCTTGATCCTGCTAATGAGACCATAGTGATATGCCAACTTTGTCAAGAACGTGTTAGTCGGGGGATAAAGGGAAGCCACATAGGCACCGGTGGCCAACACACCCACCTGAAAAACAAGCACCTGCTGAGAAAGCAGCAACACCAGAAGGATGACAGAGCCATTGGTGGCATCTCCCTTGGCAAGTTTAATGTACTAGAGCAAGAAGAGCAGGAGGAGGGGGGCAGAGTAAGTTGATGGTGGAGGAGGAGGGTGAACAATCCTTTGGCATAGCATAGGAGGTGCCAGTCCCAGTCCCTTGAGTCAGAAAAGTACACCACCACACCCACAAACAACAAAAATAACTGGTTTCATGCAGTCTACAAAGCCCCAAGAGTCAAGTGTTACCCCTAAAGGAACATCATTGCTGCCACAAGTGCAGTGTTCTGGTCAAACAGCCCCAAAGATGCAGCCCACTCTGAAGACCATCCTTGATTGGCAGATGAAGTACCCCCCCAATCATGGTGCTGCACAAGAGTTAAATGCTGCCACTGCTGAAATGCTGGCTTTCAATCTGTTGCTATTCTCATTTGTGGAGAATGCTGGTTTCCTCAGGTTGATGGTCCGTGCCTGTCCTAAATGGCAGGTTACATCACAAACCTGTTTTACTAAAAGTGCCATGCCAGAGCTGAATATTAGAGTGGCTGATTCCATTAGACATGCATTGAAGCATAGTGCATCACAATATATCCATCTTAGCATGGATATGTGGACCAGTGGACAAACAGAAACAAGCTCGTATCTATGCATAACAGCACACTGGGCACAGTTGCCTGGGGTGGTACTTGATTTTGAGCCTGGCAAAACCTGCATAAAGCAAATTTTGGTGGTAGCAACACACCTGATATTCAGAAGCATGCGACCCTGAGTATGATAAGTGTTACTGGTTCTAACATGGATGAGAAAATGCTTACTGTTCTGCTGTCAGAGATTGATGGGTTGCTATACACAGAGTCTCTCATAGTAGGATTCATCGCAAGTGATAATGGCTCCAATGTAATGAAGTGCATTAGCAATGGCAGTCTTTTCAGGGTGTCCTGCCTGGCACACTGCCTTAATCTTGTTGTTCAGCAGTTTCTCAACTATGTGGACATTAATGAAACAGTTACTGTCACCTGCCACATTTGTGTCCACTTTGCCCATTCTGCAAAGGCCTGTGACCATCTACGTGAGCTACAGCACAATAACCATCTGCCTCAGCACCAGATGCAGCTTGATGTTGTGACCAGGTGGAACTGCACACTCTACATGCTTGACCAGTTGTAACAGCAGTATAAGGCTGTGTCAGAATACCTGCTGGTGCATACCACTGATGACAATGCTGGAGTGTCCATCGCTCTAACAACAGAGCAGTGGCACCAAATGGATGGGCTAATACATATTCTCTGTCCATTCGAGCATGTTACACAAGAAGTGAGTGGGAACACTGCTTGTATAAGTCAATCCATACCCCTCATACATGTGCTGAGGCAGACAGTAGTGAATGTGCGACACCAGATGGAGGCAAGTGACGATCATGGCTGTTGTGATCTAATGGATCACATGCTTCACGTGCTGGACACAAATACCCATGTATCCAGCATTTTACAGTCTTCTGACCTTGCAATCGCCTCCATGCTGGATCCACTCTATAAACGTGGCCTGCCTTCTACAATTGAAGGAGGTTGTCAGCGAGTACAAAAGTTGACAGAGAACCTCATTAGAATTGTATATGCTGCACACATGAAAAAGGTGCACACTGTGGCAAACACGGGTGTTGATACCACCACCACCAGTGGCTCACAGGCAACCCAATCAGAGAAAATGGGCAAGGCACAGCAGAAAACAGGAAGCAATCCCATTTTGGATGTTCTGTTTCAGGTGGGAGTAGAAGATATGGAGGAAAAGGAGGAGGAGGCAGATGAAGCAACTCAACTCAGGACAGTAGAATGAATGGCGAGTCATTAATTACAAAAGTAATCATGAAGAGGCTTGACAACTTACAACATCAAATCCCCCAAAAAGGTTACTTATGCTACAGTACCAGGTTAAGGTACACCAAAACCGCAATGATTCCTGACCTGTGGAGGGGGGGTTTAGGGGGATAAGGGGAGGGTCCTGCTGTCCTCACTTTGGAATGGATTCAAAATGTTCATGATTACTGCAGCTATGCAATCTCCACTGATTAGACAAGACATTAACCCTTACACCCAATTATTTACTAAACACAATCTCAACCATCTGTTTCCACATATAGTTCCTTCCTGTATGTGGGTGGCAGTGGCAATTACTCATTAATGGTAATGGTATGGACACCAGTCCAGTTGCCAACATTGCAGTTCAAGCAACACCCCTGTCTTCCACAGACACAAGACAGCTCCTGCATGGCCTGGATTGATCATGTAGCCATCAAGATATGACATACGATGAAACCTCAGCAGAGGAAAATGAACTAAGCAAGACATAGATAAGAAAAAATGTTGGATACTCATCAATCTGCATACCTGGTTTTACCTAACAAGTTGGAGGAAGAAGCAGAGAAAAAAAATGTATACTTACCATACCCCGTGATGTCACTAAACTGAGGACATTCCCAACAGGAACGTGATGTGTGGTGCACATGATTCCAATCCAGACCAAGGTCCATGATGAAGCACCGTAGCACTAGTAGGCATTTCCCTTCCCCTACCAGCACTGCGTACTTTGAAATAAGAAAAAAATAAGAACACATTTTGAGGATTGTTAAAAAGTCTCCCCCCACCACCTGTGACTGTCCACCCCCCAAGAAGACCATAAAAATGAAGAAATACTTACCTCAAGGACTGTGAAAGTGGAACCATTGTACAATTAAATAAATCCCCCAGATCTGGTTCAGCAGCCAGCAACAGCAGGATGGAATGATACTTAACTTTGTCGGAATTCCTGATGTTGGGAAAAGCAAAAAATAACACAATTACTATCACGCTCAGACAACCAGATGGCAGTAACAGACATACCACACTTGTATGAAAATTCCAATACTTAATGTCTGCTTTGGGAAATTGGGAAGATCTTTAGGTCTCCCTCCCTCACGGCCCGGCATGATGATGTCATCCACAGCACACTGAAAAAAAGCATATTAGAACTCAAGATGCCATAATACCAACCCACCAATATGCTTACCTTGCACAGGAAAAAAAATGAAGACAGATACTTATATGTTCAGCAGCAGCAGCAGTATGAACTGTGTGACGATAATCCACCAGGCATCAACCATCCAGAACAGTAGTTCTTCTTGTGGCACCTTGGAAAGCAGTAGTCAGAGACAGCAGCAGGCAGCAAGCTACAGAGCCCCAAAATGTCATTCACTCCCCACTGCCAGGCAAGCTACTACCACAGAGACAGTCAGTCAGCACAGCTAGACAATCAGTACAGCAGCATAGGGATAGGGAAATGATAATTGTACATTTCTATCTCAATCAATTGAAACAGCAGCAGCAGGAAATAACTTTGCAGAAGGAATTCATTTTCTCTGCATGGGTTGGCACCCCTTTTCAGGTCCCTGAGGTGGTGGCACACCATAAAACATCAGGACTAATGCCACATTTCAATCTCAATTTGATGCAACATTTTTTTTTGGTAAATGTTTCTGGACTTGAAGGATCTGTTTGGCACTGGCAGCAGTGAGTTTTGGGCAGAAATGTTTGGCAAACAGGCCCTAAAACAGCTATTTAATGTCTCAGTGGTGGTGGTGGGGCACCCTAAAACATCATGGCTGAGACCAGATTTCTGTCACAATTTAAGGTACCATTTTTCCTGCAACTTTTCTAGATATTTACTGCATGTGCTGCACTGGCAGAACCAAGATGGGGCCAAAAAACAATTGTAAACAGTGGATCAAAGACCATCATTTGGTCCGAGTGGTGGTTTGGGCACCATAAAACATCATGGCTGAGACCAGATTTGTGTCTCAATTTAATGTACCTATTTTTCCTGCAACATTTCTGGACATTTACTGCCTGTGTTGCACTCACAAAAACAAGATGTGGCCTACAATGAATTGTAAACAGTGGACCAAAGACAATTGCTTGGTCCAGGTGGGGGTTTGGGTGCCATAAAACATCATGGCTGGGACCCGATTTCAGTCTGAATGCACTGTGCAATTTTGTTTTTAAACATTTCTGGGCCATGTTACACAGAGGCAGCACCACAGTTAGGCCCGAAAAGCATTTAAGTGGTGCAGAAAACAACACATTTGGGTTCTTATGGTGGATGTGAACCATATAACTGCATGTCTGACACCTGATTTCTGTCTGAAGTTGCTATAACATTTTTTGAAAACATTTCTGGACTTGTATGCCCTGTTTGGCACCGGCGGCAGTGAGTTTCAGGCAGAAATATTTGGCAGCAGGCCCTAAAACAGCTATTTAGTGTCTGGGAGGTGGGGATCACCCTAAAACATTATAGCTGAGACCAGATTTCTGTCTCAATGTAATATACCATTTTTCCTGCAATTTTTCTGGACATTTACTGCTTGTGCTGCACTGGCAGAACCAGGGAGCAGTATAGCACAGTGGTTTAACGCTCTGGGTTGCAAATCTGGAGACCTGCGTTTGAATTCCACAGCCCCCACTTGCATACTGTGTGACCCTGACCAAGTCACTTAACTTCCCTGTGCTCCCAGGTTGCACCTGTAACTAGCTTTCAGCTTACTGTGTCTCACCTAGTTAAACAATTTGAAAAAAAAAAGATGGGGCTGAAAAACAATTGTAAACAGTGGACCAAAGATCATCATTTGGTCCGGGTGGTGGTTTGGGTGCCATAAAACATCATGGCTGAAACCAGATGTCTGTCTCAATTTAATATACCATTTTCCCTGCAACTTTTCTGAACATTTACTGCCTGTGCTGCAGTGGCAGAAACAAGATAGGGCCTAAAGACAATTGTAAAAGTGGACCAAAGAGCATCATTTGGTCCCGGTGGTGGTTTGGGCACCATGAAACACCATGGCTGAGACCAGATTTCTGTCTCAATTTAATGTACCATTTTTCCAGCAATGTTTCTGGACATTTACTGCCTGTGCTGCATTGGCAGAAGCAAGATGTGTCCAAAAAACTTTTGTAAACTGTGTCCAAAACAGCATTCGAATGTCTGAGTGATTGGGGGCACTGTGAAGCATCAGAACTGACTCCACATTTCAGTCTCAATTTGATGTAACATTTTTTGGTAAACATTTCTGGATTTGCAGGCCCTGTTTGGCACTGGCAGCAGTGAGTTTCAAGCAGAAATATTTGGCAAACAGGCCCTAAAACAGCTATTTAATGACTGGGTGGTGGGGGGCCCCCTAAAACATTATGGCTATGACCAGATTTCTTTCTCAATTTAATGTACCATTTTCCCTGTAACATTTCTGCACAGAAATGAGATGTGGTCTAAGAAGAATTGTAAAAAAGTGGCCAACAACAAGCTTGGAGTGCCACTCTGTGGCGTGGTGGTACCGCAGGTGACCCCTGTGTCCACTGTCCCAAAGTGGGAACCTACTTTTCCATGCTGCACATCTTTGCCACAAAGGTTGCAGATAACAATGCTGTTATCTCCAACCTTTGTGGAAAAAATTGCCCAAACAGGAGATGGAGAGACCTTGGGGGGGCTTATCAGCCAATCTTTCTGCTGCTGCATCTGCGGTGGCCACCTCTACTAAAACCTGCTGCTCTTCCTGAGGGGGGCTGGCATAGGCTGCACATGTTCACAAGGGGTGCAATGGGTTCCTGCTCTTGCTGTCCTGGGGGGCATATGATGCTGGGGTGGGGTGCAAGGTTCTCTTGCTGCTGCTGGTAGTGAGGGGGGGGATGCTGCTGCTGCTGATTCAGGGTCCATGGGCACATCTTTCTCTGGGGGGGTGCTTGGAAAATGCCCACATGTTAAGTCGGACCGCAGATCCTCCTGCTGCTGGTGGCGCACTACTACTCTCCATCATAAACAACATTTTTCTTTACTGTAAAAGTAAAGGAAAAAAAGAAAGAAAGATAGAGGGAGAGATTGGGGGATGGGGAGTCAAACACACACACATGCACACACACATACACACACACACACACACACACACATGATAAAAAAGATAGAAAAATATAATAATGCACAAAAAGCACTAACAGAAAATAACTTTTTTAACTAATGGGGAACAGATCACAATCAAATAAGCAGCAAAACACACACACAAACACTATTTTTTATAAATAAAGGTTTTAGTTCTTTTGCTATATTCTCTCCTATTTCCTACTACTAGGCCGAAACAGCTGTAAAGGGAGTACATTTAGTCTGGCTTCCTGCCTAAGCACAGTCACCCATGTGACCAGCAGTCTGCTAGAGACAAAGTCATGTGATAAGCTTTTTTTCCCAATTTCACCTGATACTTACATGTGGTGAAATGTGCAGGTGAAAGGCAAAATTGACAGCGAAATTTTGCTGAAATTTATGGTGAAATTTCTCCAGAAGGGCACAATTACAAGAAATGTTTTGCGTGGCAAAATTGGCGATTTCGTCGGAATTTTGCCGGCAAAATTAAATTTTGATGCATCTCGAAAATTTTATTCATATGAAACAAGAATGTAAAAAAACTAAGTCCAAATTCTGGTTCTGTATGACATTATTCTTCTTCTTTCGTATGACCCTATTTCTGTTTCGTGAGACCATATGAAACAAAAAAATCATCTCAGTAACTTTTAAAATGTTTCAAAAAGATATTCTGGGTTACTTTTTAAAAAAGTAACTGCAGAATCCTGTTAATGGTGTCCCATTTAGTGAGAAACATGTGTTGGTGTTTCTGCAGGATATGATTTTTATGGGTTTTCAAAACATGTTTTTTTAAAAGAATGGCAACTGTCTGGCTGCCTTATGAAAGAAGAATTTTTTTCTCGTGAAACAGGATTACCCTCCACACAAAGGAGAATCCTGTTTTGCATGGCCACATTCTTCTTTAGTATAAAACAGCTATCTGAAAGAGCATACTGAGCATGCTCATAGCTTAAATTTCAAATCCTATAACTCTAGACCAGATTAATACTTTTTAAGCAAACCAATGAAAAGCACTATTCTGGGCTAAGCTCTTTCTACCCTGAAAATTTGAAATCAAAATTCCAAACCATCTGGATGCTAGGTGATGACAAAAATAAAAAAACAGCCAAAAAAAAAATGCTTTTTTTTTCACTATCTGAATCTCAGAATCCGTGCATCTAATTTGAATAAAACTTGCCACATCAAGACCTCATGCTTCCGAGACTGCACATCTAAAATTTTGTGCAAATCTGTTGAATGGGGTTAAGCTATTAAAGTGCAAAGTTAGGGGTTAACATTAAACAGACTACTTAACCCTAACTATAATGGCACTACTGCACCACCATAATACCAATAGGATTGACACTAGTAGTGCAGGGACTTATAAAGACAAACACAGTAGCAAATATATATAACATTGAGTTTTATACTGGTATAGAAGGAACTGTATACTGACCAACACAACAGGCAATATACACCAATAAATTTGATACTGGTAGTAAAGGGATTGCATACAGACAACACTACAGCCAATATACACAAATGAGTTTGATACTGGTAGTGTAGGGACTGTAAACAGATATATAGATAGATAACATTTTTATTTTATACAGGATAAATACATGTCATTAGGGATAAAGTCCCTGTTTGCAAGACAGTCCTGTTAGATGTTACTACATAAAACTTATATTGCACTTTAAAATACATTTACAGACAAAACATATAATTTTTTAGATTAAAAGCACCTCATGTATACAAACAAACAACACATATTCCAAATCTCAAATTATATGAACAAATATATGCCTTTTGATCCTTTACTAGTAGTTGGGTACTAAGGATCTAAATTATTAAATTAACAGTTGCACAACAATGGGAACATAGCCTTTAGACTGAAACTAAATTGTTTTTGGGATGTCATTACTCTCATAGGATGTGAAGCATATTTCAAAATTTAGCTGCTTGATATTTAAAAGTTTTTTCACCAAATCTTGTTTTACTATGATTAATCATAATCTTATTTTCATATAAAGATCTGGTTAAATTCTGACTTGGTTCTACCTTTTTTGTCAGGGCAGTGACTGAGATGTAATGTGCTGGTTGTTTTGTAAAAAATCTGTGTAATAATTTTAACATTTCCCCATTTCTATGTTCTAGGGTTAACCACCCTAACTTGCTTAACATTGAACAATGATGAGTCCTGAAATGACATTTCAATACAAATCTTGTGAGTCTATACTGAATTTTGTCCAATTTATCCCACATTTGTTTAGGTGCAACCCTATAAATATTGCTTCCGTAATCAACAGAGGGCAATATCATCTGCTCTACAATTTTGTTTTCGTAGCTCTTTGATCTAAACATCTGGATGTACGTCTCAGTGTACCTAATTTTTTGTTAACTTTATTTAGCACCTCGCTAATATGTCCTTGAAAATTTAATTCCTCATCAAAAATTAATCACAAGTATCGATATTCCATGATCTGTTCTATCAATGTATTACTTTAATGATAATATATCTAACATAGGTATTTTACTATTTCCAAAATAAAGGACCTTTGTCTTCTTTGTATTCATAACAAGCCTCGACCTGGTGAACCACTCCCCAATGATGTTGATGTCCTGCTGCAGTCTGCTTTTCAAATCTAGTGTGTCAACCCCAGTTGCAATCAATGCTGTGTCACCGGCATACAACCTGATGTTAGAGGTTGCACCACCTGCATAGACCAGACTGCAGCCTGTATACACAAAGAAGTTAAATATTGGTAGTGCAGGGATTGTATGCAGACAATGACTGCAGTCATTACACACTAGTGAGAGAGATACTCATCACTTCAGTCAATATATACATCAATGAGTTTATTACTGATAGTGCATGGACTGTATACTGATGAACACTGTAACCAATACATAAATGAATTCAGTACTAGTAGTGCATGGACTGCATACAGACAAACACTGCTTTCAAAAATACTGAGGAGTTCAATACTGGTACTGCAGGCACTGTAAACCGACCAATGCAGCAGCCAACATGCACCAATAGTTTTTGGTTTTTTTTTTACAGTTAATCTTTTTATTGAAACCTTTGCATTACATACAGTACAGTCAGTTACAGAATGCATAGTACACAGAGCAAAATTCATAGTCATATTTCAATGGCTTATACAGACATTTAGTGGGTATTTTGTCTACCTATATGGATGATCTATCTTGATGTTTGTGTGTTGCCAATCAGCCCAGGAAATACAGTTCATTACCCTGGGCCCTCTGGCAAAAGGTGAGGTGGCACCCTGTTACCTGCGGTACAACCAGGTTGCTAACCCCTGGAACAGATTTGTATTTCAAGGGGTTTCAGCAAATCTTTGCTGCTCCCTGATGCCCATGGATTCACCTTTTGTTCAATATATCTCAGGTATGAGGTTCATAGCTCTTGATACACCTGTTCTCTACCTTGAACATTGTAGGTAAGCCTGACATTCAACACCAACATTGTCAGGGCCTTGAACCATTCCTGTAATCTTAGGAACATCATGGGTTCTTCATCTTCTAAGGATGAACCTTTTGGCTTCTACTATGGCCACCAGGAGCCATTTCATTTCGGTGAGGTTGATAGAGAGCTTTTGTGCCCTGTATACTAACAGAAAAGTCTGGGGAAGCATAGGTATGTTAGTGCCTAGGATAGTTGAAAAGGATAGTGTAACTTGTTTCCAAAAGGGTTGAATTAATGGGCATTCTCACATTATATGGAGCAAGTCTGCCCCAGCAGTATCACACCTCCAGCAGTTATCATTTGTTATGAAGCCTAAGTCCTTGAGTTGAGTTGGTGTATAGTACCAGTGGTGCATTACTTTATTTTGTATCAGCCAACTCCTATGGTCTATACTGGCTTGATAGGCTAAGCGCCAGCACCCCTGCCATTCTTCTTCTTATATGCATATCTGAAGCAAAGCTTGCATTTCTCCCTGGCTTTTCAAGTAGGGTCTGGAGCTGCCTCTTGCATACTTTGATATATTTTAATCACCCTCCCAGTGTTTGTTGTGACCCATTTTTTGATAGGTAAAGTGTCTGATTTTCCCATAGTAGAGGAGCTACAGTACAAGTGGGACACTTACATTTGACCTTATTCAGTTGGCCATACAGATTCCTCATCTGGAGGAACCTCCAGAAGTCAGGTTTGTCAGTTCATTCCTGGCTTGCAGGTTCTGGAAGGAATCAAAGGCCTCTAGCCACAGGGTTAAGAGGTCTACCACCCTGAGAATGGATCTCTTTGTCCAAGAGGACCAATGTAGTGCCCCCCCATGCAAAGTACAACATTATTCCATAAATATGTATATGCTCCTGGTTTATGGCACCTTTTAGTGGTATAGGTAATTTTTTTCTATGCTACATGTGCTGCCTTGATGGTAAGCCACTGAGCACATTTTGCAGGCAAGGTATTGTCCAGGATGGCCAATGGGTATTTGCCATCTGTTACTGCCTTTCAATATTTATCCAGGGTGGGAGATTGCAGCCCAGGTTAAGGAACACCTACTTAGTTCTGGCAGTTGTAAAGGCCTGCAGGTAATTTCTAAATTCGGGAAAGTTCCACCCCTGCTTTCAATGAGCTCACAACTTTGCTCTGCTGTTTCTAGTTGGGGAGGCCCCGCACAAATAATGGCCTAAGAGGGAGTCCAGTTTCTGGAACCACTTTTCTGGGATCCTAATAGGAAGGTGGGCTAGGAGGTAAAACACTCTTGCCACCAACATCATTTTGATGGAGTCAATTTTTCCTAGGTTTAAATGGTTCCACTTACTGAGTTCTGTCTGGATATTAGATATCAGGGGGTGTAGGTACATGGATATAATATTTTGTAGCTGAGGACACAGAATAACTCTCAGGTATCTAATTCCCGTATGCGCCTTGTCAGATTTTGATGCCATGGTGGGATTAGCAGATTTATTTAGAGGTAGGATTTCAGATTTACCTTTGTTGATTTTTAAACCAGACAGCTGCTCAAAGTGTTGCAGCACAGTCAATAACAGGGTAATTCCTCCTTGCATGTTGATGTTCAGGATGAGGCAATCATCTGCATATACAGTAGCTTGGCTTTGTACTTATCTGGGCCTATCCTTATCCCAGGAATTTGTTTATGTAACATGATGGCTGAGGCCAGTGGCTCTATGGCAGGCATGAACAGCAGGGGAGATAGCGGGCAGCCTTGTCTTTCTAGAGAGAGTGAATGGGTCTGAAAGGAGGTCATTTGTAAGTACTCAAGCAGAAGGGCTATTATACAGTGTACTGATTCATTTACAGAATTTTGGGCCGATGTCCAAATGCCTCAGCACAGCCAATAGGTGCTCCCACTCCACTGAGTTGAAGATCTTTTCAAAGTCTATGGCTATCACTTCTGGGGGGGGGCACTGTAGCTCTCTGAAATATTGTAATCAGAGCCCTAAGATGGTCTATGCTGGTTCTCCCATTGATGAAACCTGCTTGTGAAGGATGAATTAAGCTTAGTAAGACCTTCTCCAGTGGGATGCCAAGATTTTGGCCAGGATTTTCACATCTACATTTATTAATAAAATCGGCCTATAGCTGGCCTGGAGTATAGGGTCTTTACCTTCCTTTGGCAAGACTGATCACTGCTTCTTTGAGCAAGTCCAGCAGGAATCCTCTGTCTTGTGCCTCTCTCATCATGCAAAGCATTTGGGTGGCCACCTGTAATTTTATTGTCTGATAAAAATTGGATGGGAACCCATCACTCCCAGTGGACTTTTGTGGCGCCGTGCCCATTATGGCCCTGAGGAGTTCCTCTTCACTAATGGAGGTGTCCAGATTATCTCTTTTGGCCCCCTAGAAGGTCAGCAGGCTAGTTAGGGCTATAAATTTATTACAATTCTGTACATTAAAAGCTGTCTGGGTTTTGTAGAGGTTTTCTTAGAACCCTGTCATGGTCTGATTAATGGCCTTAGTGGTGCTAGCTAACTTTCCTGTACTATCCCTTAGTTTATCAATGTGTCTGTCTGCTTGTTGCTTCCTTAGTCTGTGGGATAACAGCTTCCCCACTTTTTCCCCCGATCCCAGTACTTGTTTCTAAGCCTGGTTACCTGTAGCTTACCTTTTCTAGTGTCCAAGGTATTTAGCTATATTCTGAGAGCCGTTATTTCATAGTGTAATGAGGGATTCCTTAGCTGATGGGGAGTTTTCTTATACAGGGCCTCTTTTTGTTTAAGTTGAAGCTCTAAATGTAGAGCCTCCTGTTCCCTCTGCTTCCTATGATATGTAGTGTAACCAATGATACAGCCTCTTATGGTAACCTTGAAGGCTTCCCAACTCATATTAGGAGAGGCACGTCCTTCTCGGTTGTCTAAAAAATAGTTAGTTGCCTCTTGCTTCAGCCAGAGTAGGAAATTGGAATCATTCAACAGGAGTGGGTCTATTCTCCATGTAATAGACTGAGCCTTGTCTGAATTAAAGAAAAAAAACTTTTATTTATTTTATATAAGAATTTGGTAACCGGGTAAGTGCATTGATCCAGGGGACCGTTTTCAGGCATGACCCAGGCCACACAGGCAGCAGTTACAGAGGAAGTGACAAGTTATACAATGAGTACAAACCATGTGAATATACAGACATCATTGGTGAACAAAGTGGATATACAGACATCACTGGTGAACAAAGAAAGTGACATAGGAAAGTAAAATTAATGAGAGGTTTAAAAAACAATCAGTATATCATGATAAGCAACAATTATTATATAATTATTTACTAAGGATAAGTGGCTAGTGCAAATTAATGCATGGTGTAAAACAAACAAACAAAAAAAACTTGAGTTGAATCGGGGCATGGTCTGAAAGATACAATGGGGCAAAGCTTTCATCTGCTATGAATGAGTTAAGTTTTGCTGATGCAAACCAATAGTCCAGTTTACTGGCCATTGCATGGGAATCCGAGTAATATGTCAAATATTTTGTTGTGGGGTTAAACGTCCTCCATGTGTCAGACAGCTGTTGCAATGTCGGAAGATCCTGGACTGTTCGCAGTGATTTTACATGTGGTTCTGGCCTAGCATTTGACTTGTCCAGCATATGCTCCAGAGTAGTGTTGAAGTCTCCCCCTAATGGTTATCATTGGCAATAGCCAGAATTTTTTGTGAAAACATTAAAAAGCCTGGCTGAACTTCATTTGGGGCATATACGTTACCCTCCCTGCCATATTTTTGTTCTAGCAACTGCCATGTTAGGTGTTTGTGGCACAAAATCAAGACCCCCTTTTTGCTTTCCCAGATGTGCTATACACTTCCCAACTATCCCAGTCCCTTGCAAGCTTCTGAGCCTCAAGGTTGCTCACCTTTGTTTCCTGGAGAAAGGCAATTTGTGTTTTGAGCTTTTTAAGCCTGGTCATAATCTTTTTCCTTTTAAGTGGGTCATTCATCCTCCATACATTCCAGAAGGTAAAAGTCAGCAGGATCGCTGAATCCATAATATTGGCTTATAAATAAATTTATATTCCAGAGGAATTTGTCTTAACAGCCTAACCCTCCTATAGTTCGAGGAGCGAGGCACAGGACAATCTTGCCATCCCCTAGTGGTTCCCATCACCTTTTCCATTTGCAAAGGCTTTGCAATATACATTTTGTCAACAACATGCAATCTGTTATGCATCTCTATGGTTTCAACCTGTTTCTTTTTATACATACAACCAGAACTGTTACTCAGTTCAGAGTTTTGTGGGTACTGGATGGCTTTTCCCCTACAAGTCTTGAACCCTGTTTTGAAGGGTGTACCTTCTATCTGATACATCTTTGGGTTAAGGGGAGAGAGCTCCCTATATGGAGCATGGATCCTCATGCACTTCTCTGCCTTTAGAGTTTGATCCCCATATAGACCCAGAAGGGGCACATAGAAACATAGAAACATAGAAACATAGACTTTGACGGCAGATAAGGACCGCTTGGCCCACCTAGTCTGCCTATTTCCCTACCTACAGGATAGGCCACAGATCCTAGTTAACCAACAGCCTATTTCTTCCTAACCCTCACAAGAATTGCCTTATGTCTGTCCCATGCATTCTTGAATTCTCCCACAGTTTTAGACCCCACAACCTCCTCAGGAAGGCTGTTCCATGCATCCACTACCCTCTTTGTGAAAAAATACTTCCTCACATTGCCTCTGAACCGCCCACCCTCTATCTTTAAATCGTGTCACCTTGTTCTTGCATGTCTCTTTTTCTGAAAGATGCTACCCTCATGGACTTTGTTGATTCCACTGAGGTACTTAGAAGTTTCTATCATGTCCCCCCCTCCCTTCTTTCCTCAAGGGTATACATATTAAGCTCCTTTAGTCTCTCCTCATATGGCTTCTCTTGCAGACCCTGCACCATTTTAGTTGCCCTCCTCTGGACTGCCTCTATCCTGTCTATGTCCTTGCGGAGATGGGGTCTCCAGAACTGGATGCAGTACTCCAGATGGGGTCTCACCAACTGTCTGTACAGAGGGATGACAACTTTCTGTTTTCTGCTGGTGATGCCTCTCCCTATGCATACCAGTATACCCCCAGCCCTCCCTACTGCCTTCTCACATTGCTTGCTAACCTTAAGGTCATCTGATATGATTACCCCCAGGTCCCTTTCCATTTTTGTTGTTGTTACTACCTCCCCACAATTGTGTATTCTTCCCCTGGGTTCTTGTTTCCCAGGTGCATTATTTTGCACTTCTTTGCATTGAATCCTAGCTGCCATACTTCTGACCATTCCTCCAACCTTGCCCAGTCCCTTCTCACCCTTTCCACGCCTCCTTGTGTATCAACCCTGTTGCAGATCTTTGTGTCATCTGCAAAGAGGCATACTTTTCCTTCCAGTCCCTCTGCAATGTCACTTATAAAGACATTAAAAAGGACTGGACCCAGTACTGAACCCTGCGGTACCCCACTAGTAACCCCTCTTTCTTCAGAGTGGACGCCATTTACAATTACCTTCTGTGTCCTGTTGTCCAGCCAATGTTTTACCAAGGCTACCACCCTGGGACCTACTCCCAGGCTGGTTAATTTAACTATTAATCTTTTCAAATCAAATCAAATCAA
The DNA here is from genome assembly GCA_016271365.2 of Neoceratodus forsteri. Taxonomy (NCBI): domain Eukaryota; kingdom Metazoa; phylum Chordata; order Ceratodontiformes; family Ceratodontidae; genus Neoceratodus; species Neoceratodus forsteri. The sequence goes on along the minus strand of CM057450.1, from coordinate 48,526,471 downwards.
ATTGTCTTTATTTATAAAGCGCCTTTCAAAACCAAGGCGCTGTACAATAGGTTCACATAAATACATAAATTAAAATGATAAAATTAATAGCCATAACTAGGATAAGCTAAACCAAATAAATATGTCTTCAACTCATTTTTAAATTTCTCGATGGTTGGACAATCTCTCAACCAACGCGGTAGAGAATTCCACAGGGTTGGTGCTGAAAAAACAAAAGCACGAGATCCAGATGTTTTTAATCGAACCCTGGGAATCTCCAGCAATCCCTCGTTGGCGGAGCGGAGAGGACGGAGGGGGCAATAGGGTACCAGGAGATCTTTCAGGTAGCCGGGTCCCTGATCATGTAGGGCTTTAAAGGTTAGTAAACCAACCTTATAGGTAATCCGCCACCTAACAGGCAGCCAGTGCAGTTCGCGGAGCACAGGCATAATATGACTGGATCTAGAGATCCCAGTCAAAAGCCTTGCCGCTGCATTCTGCACAAACTGAAGGTGACGGATATCAACCCAGATAGCCCTAGGTAAAGGGAATTACAGTAGTCAAGATGGGTAATGATAAAGGCATGGACCAACGTTGGCAGGTCACCCGGTGGGACCAGGTATTTGATCCGGGCAATATTTCTCAGATGAAAAAAAGAGGATTTGGCCACGGCTGACACCTGAGATTTTAAGGTAAAGCCATCATCAAAAATAATGCCCAGATTTCGTACCTGATCAGAGGTAGTGAGCGACATACCACCGAGCAATAAGCCCGGTGGTTGGCCATCCCCCAAACCCATCACCGGGTGACCCGGGTCCACTACCAACACCTCAGTCTTATCAGGATTCAGTCTCAGCCAGCTAGAACTCATCCATAATCTGATCTCAGTAAGGCAGTTGTCTAGCACGGAGAGAGCACCATCTTTCCCGGGTGGAAAGGACAGATACAGCTGAGTATTATCTGCGTAGCAGTGAAAACCCAAGCTGTATCGCCTGATGATATCTCCTAAAGGCAGCATATACACTGCAAACAACATGGGCGCTAAAATGGAACCCTGCAGTACCCCACAGGGCAGGGAGTGAGCACTAGAGGAATAAATTCCAGTGGTAACCCTCTGAAACCTGTCCGTGAGGTAAGATTGAAACCATTTGAGGACTGTTCCAGACAGTCCACAATAAATCCGCAGGCACTCCAACAGCACACCATGGTCTACAGTGTCAAATGCTGCAGAGAGATCGAGAAGGACCAGAATGGTACATGCCTTTTGATCTCTAGCCATTAGGAGGTCATTTAACACCCGGACAAGGGCAGTCTCCATGCTATGCTTCTTCCTAAAACCAGATTGGAGAGTATCATAGACATTGTGAGTTGTAAGATGATCATCCAGTTGTAATGCAACCACCTTCTCAATAACCTTCCCAACAAAAGGAAGGTTAGAGATAGGCCGGTAGTTAGTTAGACAGTCTGGATCCAAGGAGGGTTTTTTTAGGAGTGGTCGAACTACCGCCTTCTTAAGGGGATCAGGAAAGACCCCCCTCTCCAAGGATTTCCAGACAATGTCAGCAAGGATCGGGCAGATAACCTCTAAACATCCTACTAAGAGGGTTGTAGGACCCGGATCCAAACTACAACTGGTTGGCCGCAATGTTTGGATGATCTTCACAATGTCAGTGAACTCCAGCCAGCGAAAATCTGACCATACAGACTGGGTGGATAACACTTCCTGTCGACAACTGCAATCCTTTAAAGGAGGAGTCGGACCGATACCAGACCTGATGCTAGCAACCTTATCTACAAAGAACCGAGTGAACTCCTCACATCTTAGCTGAGAAAAGGCTTCTCTGGGCTGGAGACAGACTGGATTGCACAATCTGTCAACAGTCCGGAAAAGCTGAGCCGGTCGATTCTGTGCAGCAGAAATCTCCCTGGACAGGAACTCTGCCTTCTTACGGTTGATTTCTGATTGATAGCCATCATAATGTGCCATCAACCTAAGCCTGTCAGCATCATTACTGGACTTCCGCCAGACTCTCTCCAACCTTCGGCCAACTCTCCATAACTCCTTCAACGAGCCATCAAACCAAGGACTTCTTGAACGGAGGGTGAGAGGCTGAACACGAACAGGAGCAATCTTGTCCAGAGCATCTCCCACAGCCTTATTATAGGCCAATGTGAGATCATCTGGACTCATGCATTCACCAGACATGCATGATAGATGTGGGACTGTGTGGGACTGTGTCAAATGCCTTGTTAAAGTCTAGGTAGGCCAAGTCCACAGCCCCTCCCTGGTCTACTACTTTGGTCACCCAGTCAAAGAAATCTATTAGATTCATCTGACATGACCTTCCCGCACTCACATGCTCCTCCAATGGTCAGGGTGAGTCACTCGGGGGGGGGGTACCATATATCCCTGGTATACATTGGGTCACCCCTGAAAAAGGGACTGTCAAAGTCTCAGTGGGCCTACCCAGTTACCAAAATGTAAATATATAAATATACCTTCTATCACTCCTGAGATAGCTTTCCTTTATGTTGCCCTCCTATAAAGTGGGGACCAAAAGCTAGTCTACCAGGGGTTCTTAGGTGGCCACCACCAGAGGGGGACTGAATTATGACTAGCCAACCAGAATGGGTAGCCCAGTTAGTTGTCTATGTCCTACTTAATATAATCAACACAGAACTCCATTAATATAAAAAAAATAAAGAACTGTGGGAAGTGGGGTGGGGAGAGGTAGGTGCTAACCCCAGATTGGATCTTATGGAGCTATGGAGGGTATATCCTTCCCCCTGGGGGGAGTAGTGGGGACAGGGAGGGAAGGGGAGAACACTCTATCAGAGTGAACTCTTTAAATGCAGTATCCCCCTTCTTGCCACCCTCACATGGAGCTACTCAAGGGTCAAGCAAAATACAGTGTTTCTTGTCCCTCCTATCAAAAGCCCCTTGTAGCATCGGGTGACGTCCTCTCCTTATTTCACCCCTTGATCAGGTTTGGTCATCTTGAATTTTCCAGGGGGGTGTCCAGCCCCTTCAAGTTCACATAAGCACCTCCTTCTCCCCCCGTCCCCCTTCATATTAGTGAAACTCTAAAACATTCAATATTGACTATAGAGCTATTTTAAACCACCTAGTTTCGTTGATTGAACAACGTAAGCAAAATTGCTCAACTTTTGAAGCCTAAAATTGTGTTTAAACAACCTCATTATACATATGCTACATATCCCTGTGAATCATGGGCCAGAGCAGCTCATGTTCTTTTAAAAGCAATTATTTTGTGGTTCCAAGCAACTGAGGTATAAAGCTGTCCATGCTACTGCTATCTCCTTATAATGCCAAGGCAGCAGCCAGTTTGTGGTAAAGTTGGCATGGTGCAGCTACACCCTAGTTCTTAAATTACATCAAAATAGGACTAGCTTGATGAAATAAACATAATTTATGTGGGGAGATACCAGTGGATAAGCCAGCTTTACCAGAGACCATACATAAAAAGGGTGTCCTGGCTAACTGTGCTATCTTGCATTACTGCCTCCGGTTTCCCTTCAAGATGCTCACTTCCTCAGCCTAGCACTATGGCATATCTCTTTACCTTACCCTACTACCTCAAGCATAAACTTCATACAGACAACACAGAGTATTGTTACAGTCGGGGATTTCAGTGCATTGCATTACCCAGACTGAGCTGTTTGATCAGAGGCATCTAATAGAGCAGCAAGCTGCTCGATGGTGTATTCCTCTTCACCCCCTCCTTCTGCCCAGTCATCACCCAAGGGTGACCACTCACTCATTTTAGGCTGGGTAACATTAGGAACAGGGGAAGCCTTGGTCAGACCTCCTGGGAACTCCAAAGCAGAATGTGATAGCTCCTGAAATGGTTCATATCCGTTTAATGTTTTAATTGGAGTTATTCCCAGGGAGCAACTGGAAGTGTCAAAGGGGACAAACCACTTCTGTTTACTTCTTGAGTGCTCCCTTACTTGGACAGGCTTTACTGCTGGGTCAGCTTTCAGTTTCTTCTTTTGTCGGCCCCTCGAGACCTGCTGCCAAGTGAGGCTGGATCCCATTCTGGAATAGTAGGGTGGGTAACTTGCTTGACTGCCTCATACTCGACCTCCATATTAGATGCTGTATCTTCATGTGGCTGTGATGATGGCCACACCAAAACCCCATTTCTAGCTTTGGAATCTGACAGGAATTGATCAGCCTTTGAATGATGGTCAAATGTAATTTACTCCCTGTTCACTTGTATCCAAAGCTGAGCTGGGTATCTCAGAGAGATGGCAATATTCAAGTTGTAAAACTGTTGTTTCACTCCAGCATAGGCATGATGACGGTTGGATAAATCCAGTGAGAAGTCTTGGTACATTTGTATCCTTTGCCCATTCCACTGAAAAGTGCCCTGTTCCCTCGTTCTCTTTAAACAAAATTCTTTCTCAGGGTAACAGAGGAATTTGTACAGGATGGGCCGAGATCTTTCACCCAGTTGAGGCCATGGGGCCAGAGATTTATTTGCCCTGTCTATTTCAGGAGGGGCTCCATTGTTATACTTTACTAAACCTGGCAGCATGATTCTATGTGATAACGGTGATCATGAAAAGATGATCTCCATTAGGGCAAGTGTACATTGGTGAACCCAGCACCCTCCCAACCCTAGCCTGCCATGAACCCACCACATGGCCATCTCAGCAACTCACTGCTATGCTACACTTTACATACCCTCTCTCCCCTTTCACCCGTTGCATGGCATGTTCGCCTTCCATGTGTGCATATACATACAGTGACAAAATGTTGCTATAGCACTATTCATCCCCCTGTCCAGTAGCCCTGTGAACAGGCTCTACTATTGAGTCACCCTTTTTGTAAGTGCTCAATAGTTGATGCCCTTATCATGGGATACCTGGCAGCATCAATCATAAAATAGCAGTTAACCCTTGGCCCCCTTGAGCACCACAACAATCCTAACGTTTTTTTTTTGTCAGACTTTATTTTCCAAATCATTCACTTTATTGAGCAAATACTGTAGCTTCAGGCGGTGATCTCGAAGTATGCCCTGTTGATTTTGAACTTCCACTTATTTTGCTTGAACCATCTGTTCCATCTGCGCCACCCTCATGGCAAGAGAGGCAAGGTCTGCATTCATTTTTTGGGCTGCAGCTTTGAGGTCAGAAGTGTCAATTAGAATCTTGTCCAACTTATTTAAAATTGTGCCCACATTCACTATCAGCTGGGAGGGCAAGGCATGCGTCACCTGTGCTCCTCTTGGTGCGGATGCCATTCTGGGTCTCTGGGGGATGTGGCACCTGGTTCTTTCTGTGGGATGATGAGCAAATTTAGACTCCCCATCTGGCAGGGCTGAAATCCCACATGGCACTGTTCTATGTTGTAATGGATATCTTGTTAAAATGCCAGGTAGTACAACATTTATTTTAATATGTTTCTGCAGCTCTGGAGTTCTGGTTTCTCTGGTGCTAAAAGTGATAATGGATGGACTCAAAATCACCCTTAGTGGTGGACCCATTGGAAATTACACTGCCATCTTGGTAGTTGGCAAGCTCTGCCCATTCCACCAACAGGTTTTATATGGGCAGTGCAGAGACTGTATATTGAGTACAACTGAAGTCAATATGCACCAGTGAGTTCAACGCTGCTAGTGCTGGGACTGCTTACATAGTCTGGGATCTGTAAACAGAGGAAATACAATATTGTACACTAACAGTATATTATTGACTGCCACAGTAACCACCCACCTAGTCTTTTATCACAATTACCAGTGTGGTATATATATTACATCTTTAAGTAGCAGCTGACAGCTCCAGAAGAACTAAAACAAACTAATATGTGGATACTAATTAGCTTACATTTCATAATACTTCTGTGTTTCCAGTTATTGACAATTGTATTACTAAGGTCATTTGGATGAAAACAGGTTATTTAGTTTATAAGCTCCTAGTGCTTATTCCACACCCAATCTCAAAATAAAACTCTACTTGTGACACTGAAGTTATTTCTATGGCAACTGACTGTGACAGCACAACAAAACAAACCAGTGTGAGTTTCAATGAGGAATATGGTGAAGGATTGATGAAATGTAGAACATAAAGATCCTGGTCGCAATTCAGAAACATGTCAGGAATGTCACAAGCCCTGGGTGTGGCAAACACATGGCACATGGGGCTTACGCCATTCCCTAGTCAGCAGTCGGAATTTATGATCCCATGCACCTGGCCGGCAATTGGAATTTACAATCCTGTGTGCCATCTGTCATGGGTTAGACAAGTTTTTTTGCTCATCTAACTTTGCGACAATCTTGGGACCTTTTTATGGTGTTGGGCCAGTTATTTAGCCCAAGCTGTTATAAAGTGGGAAAAGTGTCCAAAATGCACATGACCTTATTGAATTGGGTAGAAGTTGCGACAATATGTTTGGTGTAGCTGCGCAAGCCCTCCACCCACCTTTCTGAATTGAACCCCCTGGTTTAGTACAAATTTTGTCAATAAAAAATGATGGGAGGGAGTGGGACCTAGGTGACTGACAGATACGTCCTTTATGTATTGGATCTTCAATCACTGTTGTTGTTAAACTATGAAAATAACATTATACAAAACACTGCTATATCAAAGTTTACTTAATGTTCATGATGGAGAAACACAAAGCCATTTCATGAATCTCTTCTGTAGAGTTCACTTCTCCACATATATAGCCTTTGGATAAACACTTCAGGCTCACCGATAGTCTGGCGGGGGGGGGGGTCTGGTTGGCTTACTCAGTCCTGAAGCCACCTCACTGTTGCACCCTTTGGCTGCAGTTCCACATGGGCTAAGAGAGATACCTCTACATAAAGTTATTATAGTTGTAAATTAACATCTAAAGTCACTATTCACAGTGATAAATGTTCTGCATGAAGCTTGGCAAACCATGAAAGATGCTAATATCTCTGATATAATAGTCAGAATAAGTCAGTCACCCTTTAAAGAGACTTATTCCCTGAAATCACCAACTGCATCTAAATAGCAACATTCAATGGAATCCTTGATGAACTGGGACAAACTATGACCTTGGGCAGAGAAACTTGATAGATGGTTTTATGTCTTAAACTCAAAGGAGGACTTTTTATAGAATGATTTGAAGTAGCAAAGCAGCAAACAGAGAAGCTTGAAAATATATCTATTCAAGTTAAAAAGAATTCAGGCAACCTACAGAAACAGCAGCAACTAATTAAGTTCAGGGAGTGGAAGCAACAACTACAAGTATCAGCAAAGAAAAATATATCCTGAAAAGAAAATTGGAGAACACCATTAGGTGTGAAGTTCAGGACTGACAACACCTAGGAAGACTCTGCCCCTGTTTTGCTTTAGGAGTGGCATTGGGGTTTTATGGCTGGAAACCCTAAAGCCACATTCCCTACTTTTGTTGCTTTAGCCTGAACCCTAAATGTTGCATTAATGCAGTTTTTTGCAAAGATTCACTTACTTTTTGAGATAGTATAATGATATCCTTATTTGTCTGACAGAGTGCAGGGCCCTCTGGGCCCTGGGTTCCCAGCCCTCCATAGATATGTATATCTATGTTTATGGGTCAGCACAGGGCCCTCCTGACCCTGTGCTTCCATTTGTGGGACAACAGCAACCACATTGTCAACATAGCTTTGCTATTACTCCACCTCATCAACCCAATAGTAAAAATTGTCAAATCCCCACCAAAATGTCATTCCTCACTACTGCAATGCAATTACGCTGCAGGAACATAAAAAGTCATTTTTGGTAAGATTTGAAAAATGACATCTGTCATATTCATAAGGTGGTGTAAAGAAATGACTATGTTGATAATTTGGAGTTAAAACATTGAAAATTAAGAAAGTTATGAGCGTGCAAACTGAAATGTTGATAGATGCAACCAATTTTACCATTTTTGCATATTTTGAACCTAAATGTTTAACAAGCCTTATTATGACTCCACCTCATGAACAAGTATGGTGAAAATTTTGATATTCTGCCTGAAAAGTGATTTCACCAACTGGCTGTGAAATCACCTTTTGAGCAGGATTTGTGAAATGACACCAATATTGTTAAAGAGGTGAGGTATCAAAAAGGGTATGTTAAAAATCTGGTGTCAAAATCTGGAAAAATTACAAAGTTATGCAACAAAGTTGAAACCCCCATTGAAATACATTGATTCCACATACAAAAAAATATATTTTTGGGAACCCGTGATATGCACGACTGCAATTGAGCAAACCACAAAACGGCGACTCAATCACGACGCATGTCGTGGGGGCTACTGACATGGTAGGGAGACCAGATAGGGTAGGTTTGCGCATGTAGTCTCTCTGCGGATGACTCAAATCTGGGAGCACTGGCAGATGGGCAGGAGGGGAGAGAGGCCCTGCAGGGGGATCTGGATACCCTGGGGGGTGGGCAAGGAAGTGGGGGTTGAAGTTCAATGTAGGGAAATGTAGGGTGCTGCATCTGGGGTTCAGAAACCTGGGACATGCATATACCCTGGGGGAGACCACACTGCAAGTCACATTGGCCGAGGGGGACTTAGGGATAGTGGTGGACAGCAAAATGAATAACACAGAGAATTGTCGAAGAGCTGCAGCAAAAGCAAACAGGATACTGGGCTGCATAACCTGGGGGATTACCTCCAGGAGGAGGGAGGTGATCCTCCCTCTGTTTAATGTCCTGGTTAGACCGCATCGTGAGTACTGTGTGCAGTTCTGGAGACCCCATCTTAAGAGGGACATAGCTCTGCTGGAGAGGGTCCAGAGGAGGGTGACCAGGATGATTCAGGGCATGGAGGGTAGGACCTATGAGGAGAGACTGGATGAACTCAATCTGTATGCATTGGAGAAGAGGAGGGACAGATGGGACATGATAGAGACTTTCAAGTATGTAAAGGGGATAAATAAGGGTGGAGCCAGGGAAGTGTTCAGGCTTAAGAAGGGGGAAACTACCAGGGGGCACGAGTGGAAGCTGGAAGAGGGAAGTACAGGGGGAGTGCAGGAGACACTCCTTCATAGAGAGGGTGGTGGAACCATTGAATGCACTGCCCAGGAGTCTGGTGGAAGAGACCACAGTGGAAGGATTCAAGAAGGGTTGGGACAGGTACAGGGGGAAGCTGAGGCCAGGGAGGGCTTACCTCTGGGGTTGGGGGGTGGAGAAGCGAGCTCCCAGTAGGGGGCTAGCTTCCGAGCAGACACGATAGACCATGGGGCCTATTCTGCTGGCTTTTACTATGATACTATGTAGTAACAGGATGTCACTACACATATGTGTGTGCAGGGGTGGGAGCAAGCACACCCAGTGAGGGGTGGGAAGCGTTTTGAGGGGTGATGTCATGGTGGGCTGCCAATCTGGCCCCATGGTGTGGTGGGTGGGCTCGTGACTTGGATGGACAGGGTGCTGAATTCAGGTCTGGGTGCAGGTACATTTTTGTTGCACCCAGCCTGAATTTAGTTTTTTTTAACATTTTGCACCCCCGACATGCCCCTCCCGGAGTTGAGAATCCTTAAGTAGGGGGGGTGTGAGAGGCACAGCCCTCCACATAAAATGTTAAAAATGTAAGTCCCTGGCACTGTTTTGCTGTGCACAGGGGAGTCACAGCGGCAAAACTGATTTTCGGTGCTGTGATTTTGCTGTACTGGGATCGCCTTTTGGCAGTCACTGTCATGACATAGAACCATATTTTTTCATGAGTCATTATATGAAACAAGAATCTTGTTTTGTATCACAAGTCACAAAACAAGATTTATTATTTAAAAAAATGTTTTTTAAGGGCATTTCTGCAACAGCTAAGTGCAGAATCCAGCTAAGGGGGTTAAGCAGGCTACATGTGTTGGTTGCTGACAGGAATATAATTTCTGTGGGTTTTCAAATGTGAATTTTTATGAAAAAGGGGAAAACAAGATGGTAGCAAACAAAACAATGAGTTTCCCCTCATGAAAAAAGATTTGCCCCATTCGAAAAAAAACATTCTTTTTTTGTTTCATTCAGCAATTTGTTAGTGCTTACTGAGTATGCATAAAACCAAGTATTCAAAATTTCAAAATTAAATAATTATGGACTGGATTAATATTTTGCCACCAAACAAGCAAAAAGCACATCTACAGGACAGTTCCTTTCTACCCAGAAAATGTCATGCCAAAATTCAAAACCATCTGGGCATTAGTTAAGTTGACAGAAAATCTATTCAGACTAATGGGAACAAATTCTGCAAAATTCACATTTTGTACTATCTCTATCTCCGAATCCACATATCCAACCAAAATAAAACTTGGCACATCAAGAGATCTGCCCCTCGAGGCCACACATGCAAACTTTCATGCACAGCCATTGAACAGTTTCAAAGTTATTAAAGTATAAATTTGGGAGGTTAACATTGAATATACGGTGAAGCCCACCAGCATGAAGAACAACTCTGCAGAATTCTGCAGTAGAGTTACTGTAGCAAACAATGCATTTTCAATGGGAGTTAATCGCTTTTGTCATGCAGGAAACCTGTGATACTGTGCTTCATCCTGGCAGGCTGCACTGTATTATAGGGGCATGGTCATGTCCCTATAGTTAGGGCTCAGTAGCATAGTTAATGTTAAACCTCAAATTTTGCACATTATTAGCTTTGCAACTGATCAGTGGATTTGCACAAAATTTGGCATGCACTGTCCCATGGGTTAGATCTCTTGACATGACAAGTTTGATTCAGGTTGAATGTGCAGATTCTGAGTGCAAAAAGTGCAAAAACCTTAAATGTCGCCACTTTTTGAAGTTTTTTTCCTCATGCCTTGCACCCAGATGGTGTAGAAATTTGGTTTGATTTTTTATGGTAGATATAGCTTGGCTAACAAAACTGCCATGCATTTGTTTGGTGAAAAAATATTAATGGGTTGCAAAGTTATTCAAGTTTTAAGTTCCCATTGTTTTCTTTTTTTTTACTTCAAAGCTCATTATTAATATCATACAGTATAATGTGAACATACTATAAAAGGAAAATTAAAAAAATAAATCCACATAGTCATACCCACAATACCAATACAGTACAGCCCAAGAAGATAAATTATAGTAATAATACAAAACTTCTGCCCAGCATTGGGCTGGTAGATAATGAATCTGAGGAAGCAAAAATAAACTTGTAAGAAAGGGATATTGTCCAAAATTATTCTTTGTATGCTTCCAGCATCCCAGACTTTAAGATTATCTCACTTGCATGGGAGGTTGGGCTCCATCAGAGACATTAGGTTGCTCGACAAAGGCTAGAAAAGAAAAAAAAGTGGCTGTCAACCAAGCACACAGAACATTATGCAAATACAGAAGACATCAAAAGACAATCATAATGAAACATCAGGAAACTAGGAAATTTGGTGCATCCTCCTTCCCCATACTAAGAAAGTAATTCCCTAGTAGCGATCTATATATCAGTATTATTCATAAGGCAGTTAATCGTGACTGGTGCCAAGGCACCAAATTTCCAAAAAGGTATCATGTTGCAGCCAATCAATACTGGTGATTCTCTCCATTCTTTCAAGGTCTTTCACTCTTGATCTCCATTGTTCTATTGAGGGAGGATGAGTAGACAACCAGTTGGAGGTGATATTTAAGAGCTGCCACCAATAAAATGTGGCCTAACTTAAGGATGTTGCTGGGGCACTGCAGGAGGGCAGGGAAGCCAGGACCAGTTCAATAAAGGCCAAAGGGAAAGAAAGGCCAGTGAGCTGTTGAATGTCTGCATGAATCTCTCACCAAAAACTTAAAAGCTTTGGGCAGACCCAAAAGATATGGTAGTTAGTCCCATGCTCATCCCCACAGAGGTCTGTATAACTAGGGTGGGAATGTTGCATGTCTACAGGTATTCTAAAATACCAACTGAAACTTTCCAATTGAATTCCCTTCAGTTTGGGGATGATGTAACCTGCTAGGCAAAATTAAGTCACCTGGACCAAAGCGCTAAGTCAATCTGGGATCTGCTTTCTTGCTCCCATTTCTGTCAGAGAGCCTCTACGGGGGGCATCAGAGTGTGTCAGTATAATGAAAAGTTTGGAGTGGGGGTGAAATTTGCCTTTAAGGGTAATCATGTGTTAGAAAAAAGATTCCAAAGTAGTACGCTCTCACCTAAGATAAGAAAAAATATCTGATGATGATATAAAGTGACAAGTTTACAAATGTCTATAGCGATCCTCAATCCTTAGGGAATATTTAGATTTTAACTTAGCGAAGGATAGGCAGCCATGCTCATTCATGCACTGAGCAAAGGTGGTTAACCCATGCCTCTCCCAGTATACATATCCATGGTCTAGTTTTGGGGGTGAAAAGATCTCCATGGCAAATGAGGGACAGAGGACCAATAGCGTTATGAGTAAAGGTCAGCTTCCAAAGATGTAACACTCATTGATAGAGTCCACAGTACCCAACCCAGTACTGAAGCCTCCTCTATCTGGTACCACCCTGAGTTTACTAATTGTTTGGTCCAGCTATACAAGTGGGTTCCTTGGGCTGCCAGGTAAAAAAGTTAAATATTGGGAAGAGATAGTCTGCCGAGATGGTGGAGGGCCTATAAAATGGTCTTAGAGAGGTACAGGTGAGTTTGCAACCATATAAAGCATTGGATATCTTTGTTAAGGTTGGACCAGAAATGTCTAGGTATAGAAAGTGGCAGGGTTTAAAAAAGGAATAGGAGATGAGGTAAAACATTTATTTTAACAGTCAGGATCCTCCCATATAATCTGAGATGCAGTAGGGTGCACTTGGCAAAGTCTGTTTAAAGGGTATTTTATAATTTGCTATAATTGTTCTTAAATAGTAGAGACAAGTTGTCTGAGTCTTGAATCCCCAGGTAATGGAAGGTGTTCTTCCCTGCCTATGTGAAGGGAAAGGTATGGTAGAATTTAACTTAAGATCATCACCACTGACCCAGTGAGGTTGATTTTGTAGCCTGCTATGGAATCAAAATGTTGGTGGACTCGCAGAAGGTGTGGAAGTGGGGATTGTGGGTCTGCAAGAAAAAACAGGGAATCATCTGCATAAAATGATGAGTTTTGCTCTAAGTTCCCTGCCATGACCCCTTTGATATCCGGGTTACCATGGATGTAAATCGCCAGAGATTCTAACAACAGGGTAAATAACAGGAAGGACAAAGGGCAACCTTGTCTGGTGCCCCATCCCATGAATACAATCTGAAAGGAACCTGTTCACCTTAATTTTGGCTTCAGGGGCAGTATAAAGGGTTGTGATGGCAGCAATGAATTTCTGCTCTAAGCCAAACCTTTTCAGGGTGGCGGTAGTAAAGGACCAATTCACACTGTCAAAGGCCATTCGATGTCCATACTTATAGCCAGCTGGAAAGATCTTTGGCCCTGTTGGGAGGATATGATGTTCAAAAATTGGCAGATACTGTATTGTTTTGCAAAAACTGGCCTCTAATAAAGCCTGTCTGATTGGCATGAATGGGAGGAGAGATACATGATTGCAGCCGATCTGCAAGAATACCTGTAAAGATTTTCATGTCCACAGGAAGGAAGGGAGATGGGACGTTAAGAACCACAATCTTCTAGATTCTTATCAGGTTTTAAGATTACTGAGGTTTGGGCTAAACTTCAACTGGAGGAACCCCCTGGATCCCCTCAAACACCTAATTGAATAAGTCTTGTAGATGGTCCAGAAGCAATGGAGCAAATTGCTTATAAAATTCAGATGGGAATCCATCTGTACCATTTCCATCACTCTCCAGGATAGAGGGTAAAAGTTTGCAAGAGGATTTGGCCTAATGAAAAAGGTTTCTTTTTCATGAGGGCCAATCCTTTTTGCCACAAAAATTCCTTTCTCATGAGCCGCGATCTTGGTTTTTTTTTTCCACAAACTAAAAAGCATAGAAATACATACAAAATGTTGTCCTTTTAAAAATCAAACACCAGAACCTAGCTAAACAGGCCCCATTTAGCTATATTCTGATATTAGTTTTTCACAATTAAAGCCAGCAATACGTTATCTGGGCACCCCAAATACTGGGTGCCCAGCTTATCAAGAGGAGCGCATCTCCAGTGTTCTCTGTATGAGAACAGTGTGAATTTCTTGACTTCTCCAGCCGCAGATGAACCCATGCTGCTGGCTGCAGTGAGAACTGTGAGCCCCCTTGGCCTGGTGTCTAGTGGCAACCCTCACCCCCAATCACTGTCCCCCCTAAATAAAAAATATATTTTCCCTGGTGTCTACTGGCACCCCCACCCTCAGATCGCCATCCCCATTATTTTATTCCCTGGTGTCTAGAGGCACCCCCCGCCCACCGATCACTGTCCCCATAGGATAATAACATTTCCCTGGTTTCTAGTGGCACCCCCATCCTTGATCAACATGATGCTATCCTCATATTTTGTATTCACTGCCCTGGTGTCTAGTGAAGCCCCCTCCATCCAAATGCATCCCAAATGTTTTGTTGTTCTTTGTGATTAATGCCCCACCCCTTGTTGATCCATATACTGTGTGCATCCCTGTAGTGAGAGGGAAGCATATCTGGGCATAAAAGCAGGACCAGTCCTTTTGCTGCATTTCAGCTTTTAACATCTATCATGGATATTTTACCTTAGGGGTTTATCAGCTAATGTCATTTATTATTGAAGGACTAGGTCTATACTGTAAAATGCCTCAGTCTTTATTTTGATATAAGTTGTGGCTAAATTCTGTGGGAGAGCAGAGAGAGAAATGTCAGGTGAAAACAGAGATACCCTTATTCTTCCCCATCACCCAGATCACACGCAGCAGCTTGAGCTCCTATAGGTAATTATGCTTTGGTTCCATGTCATAACAGCGAACACAAAACAAAAATTGCTGTTACAGTGAGTGTACATCACCAAAAAGCAATCTGGCGATGTACACTTGTAGGCGGCAAGACATCCAGCAACTTAAAATAGTGTTTATGGAGGGGTGCATCACCCACACTCACCTGACTAAATATAACCAACTCCGGGGGGGGTGCATGTCAGGGAGGGGGAGATACTGTCTGACAAAAAAATAAACAACAGCACTAGTAAAATTTTCCCTGGTCCCCAGCCCAGAACTTGCTACACTGAAGCTAGCCACCCACACTACCACACCACACTGCTAGTTCAGTGGCAGATCGCACACTACCCAACACAAACCCTCTTCCCTATTCCTCCTCTTCTCTTACCTATCCTTCCGCTTCTGGTCACCCTTCCCTCTCTCATCCCTCCTGTCACTTTCATATTCTGTTGCTACCCTTATAGGAGGGCCCAAAAGGGTAGCACTGTAAATGAGTCGCTGTTTTGATAGTCACTCATTTACAGTTGCTGTCATTACTGGATACCTTATACTTCACCTGCACTGCATTGATGACTTGATTTTATACTGCAACCCATATCATTTGGATACTTCAGCTTCCCCAGCACTGCCTTAGTTTTAGTATCGAGAACCACAATTCAATCTGTATTGGATAGTCAAACTGACTTCAGTAACTGCCATCCTTTCCTAACCAGAAATTGCTGCAGTAAAATCTGTTGTCTTATTGGAAGTCTCGCAAAATGGCTAGAGAGACCTGAACCAAATGTAGGGATACTTGCCACTTTCAATCCGCTCTAAGCATACCTTGAGCTCTTTCTTGCAACCTCATTGAACTGGGTGTAAGCCTGCTACTATCTCCTAACAGCAGGGGGTTCTTGTCCTCTGGATTAAACCTTCTATTATCAGAGAGCTTTTAAACTGTTGTTTTAGCCCTGTGACACACAGTCTCCGGAATCTCTCTGGAACATTTATTTGGCCAGACATGCAATCATTTCTTGGAACCTATTGTCAAAATGATCTGTCCACACCCCATTGGAGTACCTGGTCTTGAACATTTATTTATTTAATTTTGTTTTTGGTAACCAGATAAGTGCGCTAGACATAGAAATGCCTATTTTCAGGCATGACCTGCTAAGGTACAAGTTGGAATACAAAACATCAACAGTGTATACAGTACAATAACGGCTGACAGAGTGTACAAGTCAAATACAATTCATTAGTGGACAGAAATACAAGGTGTAATAAAGGAGCATAAATAACAAGTGCAAATTCACCATGATCATAAATACAGTCTGTAGAGAGATAGTATTTCATACAGAAATGGAAAAGAGTACATTAAATAGATAAATAGTAATACGATAATTCAATTCAGTTAGGGAAAAACCAAAGGACTACATGGTGTGAGTGCAATAATTGAGTAACAGATAAAAGAAATTCAGTAGGTGATGCCAATTAGAAGGTAGCCATACAATACAGCCAGATGAATGCCAGGTTGGTAGGTGATTAATGTTTAGGTCTATATAGGGGAGAAGAGGTAGTGCAAGAGAAAGCTGTGGGCCAGGGGAGCCAAGGAAGATGACGGGAGACCTAGGCAAAGGAAAAAGTTGCTTATGAGCAGAGAAAGTGCAGCAGGGGGTAAAAAGCATAGTGGCCAATGGGTAGAGGAATGAAGGGTCTAAGGTGGGTAAAAGCATATGCAGGGGGCTGAAGCAAGTAGATGATTCTGGTGTAGCCTTTTGAAGCAGGCATGATTAGGAGCAAGTTGGATGGCTGGGGAAGAGTTCCAGTATTGAGGGGCAGCATAGGAGAAAGCACAAACACCCATAGAAGTTTTTCATCTTTGGATGTGGAGAGGAGTTGGTCAATAGATTTAAGCCCATTAGAAGAGATTTGTGGGTGCAGTATGGAGGCTAGGAATTTAGGGGTTCTAGATCTGACAATGACGTCTATAAGAGAACCAAAGGAATGGAGTCAGTAGGCAGTGGAGAAGGGCCATTTCTGGTCAGCATGAAGCTGACAGTGGTGCTTGCAGCATGGGGATCCTGGGCATAACATCGAATATTATTATAGATGGTGTCCTACTTATGGAGAGTGGTTTTTGACTCACCTACATATGTGACCAAGCAGTAGGCCAGGGCTGGGATCAGAATGTCTTGTTCAACAGCTAGCCTAGCTGATAGGGCAAGAGCATATCTTGTTCTGTAAGCAATCCCAATTTTGGCACTGACTGACTTACAGGTGGCAGCAAAGTGCCGATCAAAGTCCAGGGATGCATCAAGCAAGATGCCCAGGTACTTAAAAGAATTAACACTGTCCAGTGGGGAGCCATCAATGCAGGAGATTTGAAGAAGGTCAGTGTTTGCTCTAAGCTTGGCAGAGGAACCGAAGAGCATAGAGTGTGTTTTTCCCACATTAAGAACAAGTTTGTTATTGAATAGCCAGGACTGAATTTGGTGGACATCAGAGGAGAGAGAGAAAGTGAGTGATATCACAGATATGCCTGGTGCTGACGTAAAGAATGAGATCATCCACGTACAGCAGGGACGAGCAGGCAAGAGTGAGCAAAGAGATATTGTTAACGAAAATGGAGAAAAGGAGGGGGCCCAGAATAGATCCCTGTGGAACTCCAATATTTATGGTAGTGAGATCTGATATGACACAGCTGAAATTCACAACCTGCTTCCTGTTTGATAAATAGCTGTTAAACCAGGCCACAGCATCTGTAGAGAAACCAAGATACTGTAGCTTGGTAAGGAGATGGGAGTGGTCAACAAGTTCAATTGTCTTTGTTAGGTCAACAAAGACTGCACCTGTCAGAAGTCCATTGTCTATGGCAGTATGAGTATCATTAGTGAATTTAAGGAGGGCCTTGGCAGTGCTGTGGCCTTTGTAGAAACCATGCTGGAAGTCAGAAAGAAGGTTATGTTCATGGAGAAATGAGATGGCTTGTTTGACTACTAGTTTCTCTAGAATTTATTTAAGAACGGAGTGGGTGGCTATTGGACAGTAGTTAGCAATGTCTTTGGGATCCCCTTTTTCAAAAATGGAAGTGATCCTATCAATCTTCCAGATACTAGGGACTATGCAGTGGCAGAGAGACAGGTTATAGATTTTTTCCAGTTGGGGAGGTGATAAAAGGGCCAGCAAGTTTCAGGAGTCTAGGCTCAAGATCATCTGTGCCTATGCTAGTGCAGTCAGAGATGGTGTGAAGCATTTAAGGACATCAATTCTAGTTATAGTTATAAACTGGAAAGGTGGGTATGAGTACAAGGATTCGGTTTCAGCAAGGGGAGAAGTGGACTGCAAGGAAGGGGAAGAAGACAAGTACTTAGATAAATCCGAGAAGTGGAGGTTAAAGGAGTTTGAAATGGTGGCCGGATTGTTACAGTGCACACCGTTTAGTACCATATCATTAGCAGTCTGGGGGTGTTTGACTCCAAGGAGTGTCTTGATATGAGAACAAAATGTCCTTGAGTCACCTGCAGCATCTATTAATAGACCTTTGCAAAATGAATGTTTCTTTTGAGAGCATTCCTCAATGTCCTATAATCATTGTAATCAGATGTAAGATCAAAGATCTTGAAATGCCTCCAGCTTTTGTCCCTAGCCCTGATTTGAGCAAGTAATTCTTTATTTATTTACCTTGTTTGTGTTCCATGTCCATGTGTGATTAGGGGTGCATGCATGTCCTGGAGTGATCCAAATATGGTTATAAAGGGGTCGAACAAAAATCGGCGACCCATCAGAAGGGCACCAGACCCCCAGGGTGATGGCATTTGGAAAAGATATTTAGTTGTGGGGGGCTTTGCCTCTCACACCCCCTTTACTATAGATTCCTACTCCGGGGGGGGGACACATAACTCTGGAAAGGGTGCAAGTCCATGTTGCCCAAATTGTAGGTGCTGTAATTCCGTCGCCCTTCTGACGGGTCAACATTATTCAGTATTACCGTTATGATGCAGTCAAGGACAACCTGAGCATCATTGGCAGAATAGCTGTAGGCCTAGTCAACCATAGGGAGATCATTCAGAAACCAAGTTTGATCAAGGTTGGCAAAGGTGTGGAAAGTAATGAATTTGGGGTAGAGAGGATTGTCCAGTGGAATGCCAAATACAATATATCGGGGAGTGGTCACTCATGGCATCAGCAAGGATTCCAGCAGAGGCTATTCTGTTGATATGATTAGCCAGAGCCCAATTAATTCGAGTACTAGATCGGGGGGAGACATGATCCTGCTGGGGTCAGCAATGAGCTGACGAAGGCTGTGGCCTCGAACTACTGTGTGGAGGGTTTTGTTGGCTTTGCCAAGCCAATTTAGGTTTAGGTCACCTAAAATGAGGACTTCATTGTGTCCAATGGCCAAATCAACCTGGGAGAGGAGTTTCTTCAGGACAGTGGTGCCACCTAGTGGAAGGAAGCAGGCACACATTAGATGAAATTTTGTTGTGCCTAGCAAGAGGGTAGCATGAATGGATTCACATTGGGTGAGGGTATGTGAGGTAAGAGAAGAGAGGTTTAGGTGGGATTTATAGAATATAGCAACACCACCACCCTGTTTAGAGATGTGTCTGTCACATCTGAAATGGTTAAAGTTGCGTAACAAATATGTAGTATCAGGGATAGAGAGTTTAAGCCATGTCTCAGACAGGGAAATGACATCAGGGTGATACAGTGCAACCCATGCCTTAAGTTCAGCTAGATTACAGAGGAGGCTTCTAATGTTTAGGTGTATAGCTCAAAGTCCCTTGGTGTCCTTCCAGGTAGCATCAGTGCAAGAGAAGTGAGCAGGTGGGCCAGGGTTTAACTCAGTATCTCCTGCAAAGATAAGAGCAAGAAGGAGAAAGTACCAGCGTTTGCCATGGATGAAAGGGGGAGACAGGACTGAATAGCAGAAAAGGCACTTCTTATATGCATAAGCCACAAGATGGATATAGCAGTTTGGTTTAAGTAAGGGGGTGAAATCATTGCACTTGTTGGGAGTTACAATCAGATTAGAGAAGGTGAAATCATTTGAATCTGAGGTGGAGGCTTCTGTTGAGGCTATGCTTTCTTGCCCAGGACAATTCAATAAAATTTTCCTATCAGTCCCTCTCTATTCTTGTTCAGCTTTACACAGACTGCTCCTGGAACCCCACAAGTGAGAATATTATGATTCCAGCATCAGAATAAATAATACAAATCATAATCTGGATCCAGTTCAGATTCGTCTATTATTCCGCCTTTCTATGCAAGCTATGCAACTTTTGGAACTACTACTTAGTCATATGCCAGATCATTTTTTCATTTGAATTTACTTGCTCAAACCTCACAGTCTTTTTGAACAAAAGAAAAACTCAGCATCCCATCAGTATATCGGTTCTTGCCACAACTCATGGTGAACATCGTCTTCTACAGCCCGCTTTCTAATTCCATATTGAGCCTACATTAGTCATTCAATCCTGTAGTTATTCCAAATTTCATCAGTTTCATCCCAGCAGAAAGCACTACTGTATGCAGCTTTGCAAATTGCTAAATGAATTGGGCCGGATATTCAAAAGGGTTGCGCCATGCGCAATAGGGTTGCGCATGCGCAAGTCCGAAAATGCACCATTCTGCCACATTCAGCGGGAAGCAGTTGCGCTACTGAAAACATGCTGAGCAACAGCGCAATGCAAATGAAGGCATGCGCAACTGAAGGGGGTGGATCCATGCATAAAGAGCGCAATGCGATATTTAAAGGCTTGCGCAATGCGCAACAGCGGATCAGCCGGAAGGTGTGCCACGTGGAAATGAGCCAAAATAAAAAGGCTCAAGGAAGAGGCACAAGAACACTACAGGGAAGCCACATGAGGCAGGGAGACAGACAAGGTGACAGTGGCAAACAGTGCAGGCCAGGGAGTGCACAGGAGAGAAGAGGGACAAGGGAGGGTGTGTGGGGCCACAGACTGCAGAGGCCAGTAGGTGTACCCGGTGCAGTGGAGGTAGCAGTCAGGACAGCGGGGGATAACAGAGCAACAACAGCCAGGGGGGGAACACAAGCCAGGGACATGGACAGTGCTAGCTTCCTCATGGAAGCTGTAATGAGGGGGGTGAGAAGGCATGCTGCAGGGGGACGTGGCCGTGGAAGGGCCCGTCGGCGGCACGCCCCCAACAGGCAGTACCGCGTCCCACGCCAGCTTTGAGCTGCCATGGATGTAGAGATTGTGGGCCGGTACCACCTGAACAGGGCAATACTGAGGCAGCTCTGTGAGCTGTGCAGTGATGTGATGCAGGCACCCTCACGACGGAGTCACGCTCTGTCAGTGGAGACAAAGGTAACAGCCTGCATGTGCCTGCTCACCACGGGTACCTTCCAGAGGCTGACAGGGGACACCACAGGCATAACACAGTCGGCCACGTCATGAATCCTCACCCAATTCCTCAGCACACTGCTGCCACATGCTGCGGAGTACATCCATTTCCCCAGCACCGCGGCAGAGCATACAGCTAACATGCAGGAGTGCCACAGGGTAGCACGTATGCCTGGCGTGCTAGGGGCGATAGACTGCACCCATGTGGCTATTCACACACCACCTGGCCCCAATGGGGCAGCATACCAAAACTGGAAGGGTTTCTCGAGTGTCAACTGCCAGGTGGTGTGTGATGCCAGTGGGTGCATCATCAATGTCTGGGCCACACCCTGGTGGAGCACATGATGCCTTCATATGGTACCAATCTGCACTGTGCCATCGATTCGAGAGTGGGGACATCCCCACAGGACATCTAGTGGGTGAGTATGCATGTAGGAATTGCAAAGTTGGGGCAAGGGTGGGAAAGCCACAGGTGCCATGGTAGTGGCACACAGGGATATGGGCAATATGGACCTGAACATGATACTTATCTCCACTATCTCCACACAGATGACAGCAGATAGCCACTCCGTCCCTGGCTGCTCACACCCTACCGGCACCCCATGACCCCATCGCAGCAATGCTATAATGAGGCACATGCCGCCACACGCAACATCATCGAGCGGGTGTTTGGGATGCTTAAGGCACGCTTCCGATGCCTAGACACCTCCGGCGGTGCCCTACAGTACAGCCCCTCAAAGGCCTGTGGGATATTCCTGGCCTGTTGTATCCCGCACAACATGGCCAAAGACTGTGGGATAGCCGTACAGGTTGAGGAGGGGAACAGCGATGGGGACGCCGGTGATGCCGGTGATGATGGGGATGAGCAGCCCCCCCTTGGACGGCGGGACCCCCAACTGATCCGGCAGGTCCAGCTGCACCGGGACACCATCACGGAGGAGCATTTTGCATGACACAGGTAAGTCAAGGGGCCATGTGCAACCAACACTGTCTAGGCGCAACCCACAGGCACACAGGGTAACACACCAGGGGTGCATGACGGCAAGGGGAGTGGAAGGGTCCAGATGCACAAACACACCATCAGGAAGGGGTGAATAGTCATATGGACACACACACACACACACACACACACACACACACACACACACACACGGCACAAAGTGTACATGGGCAGGTGCACAGCAGAGCAGGAACAGACATGGAAAACACACGGATCAACGGACCACCCCAACCACCTGTACTGTCAAAGTACATGTGTCAGATGCTGGGCACCCTTGCACCTTGGTGTACAGTACAATGCAGGCATCATCATGCACACGCACCTGTGGACAGCAGTCGGTGGGTGTGCAGGTAGTCCGTCAAGTCGGCGTGTTGGGCAGGGCACCCACCAGTGCACTGCCCACCATGACACACATTGCACACAGGGCAGCATCAGACAGGGCCCGCACTGGGAGACAGGTCACTCAGGTGGCACTGTGCCACGACCCCTCGGATGCGTGGGCGGCCCCACCGTGATCAGCAGCACTTGCAGGCTGTCATGGGCCACATGGGGTGGCACAGATGGACCACCAGGGGTCCTACTGCGCGATCGCGACCTTGTCCACACAGGGGTGTGCAGCATGCCGAACATACCTGCAGCAGGTGTGCTCGGGATGCTCACAGCAGAACCCAGCATCGACAGGCTGGGTATCGCATGACACCGGGAACAGGGAGTGGAGAGCGTACTGTGTGGGGTGTGTGGTACAGGGGCACCTGACTGTGTGCCCAATGCGGCCACGACAGAGACCACTGCCTGGGTCTGCCTGTCAATGGCAGCGGTCACATCCATCCGCATTCTGACCATCTCTGCAAGGATCAATGCATTGTCCCTGCTGTTCCACTCCACAGCCATGCACAGTGCCTCCACGGATGTTGCAACCCGCATCTGCTGCTGTACTGATGCCCGCAGCAGGTGGGTGTGCTCATCAAATGGGTCCTGTGCCACATCGGCATTCTGTCCCCCAGGGTATGGAAGGTCCTGATGCTCAACACCCCTTGAGGGTGGGCGCTGTTCACCAGGACCAGGTGTGGGCAAGTCAACAGGTGGTGTGCATGTGCCACCACTGGACCCTGTACCCCCAGACCTGGTGGATGACTGCTGCTGCTGCCCCTCCAACTGCTGTGCCCCAGGGACCACTCATTCCACTGCTGTGGCCGCAACAGTGCCAGAGACCTGCACAGCCACCGGTGCTGCCCCACCGTTGCTGACAGGCACAGCCTGGGACTGTGCTGACGTGCTGGCACACACGGAACCAGCTAGGTCCAGGGGCACATGCTGGCCTGCTGTGTGTCCGTTATGAGACACACACGTGTTACTGCCCATTGCAGTCCTTGCATCATCAATGGTGCAGGTTCGTGCAACAGCCACAGTCACAGCGTGCTGGCATGCTTGCATGCCAGACTGCTGAGACACAGGCTGTGCACCCCCCACACCTGACTCACCGACAACAGAGGTGGCAGCCAGGAATGCATGCTGGTGCAGTGCATGCCAGCTGGCAGCAGACGTGGATGGACCCTCCACCAACTCTGGCAGGTCTTCCACACTGCATGGTCCCACCACCACCATCCCCTGCAGACGAACAGGATCTGTAACAGAAAGTGAGAACATGTTAGTGCATGTGATCAACCTCCCCCCCCAACACCACCACCATGTCATACCGTGCAGTGATGGGCTTCCACCTGTCTGGAATCCACCTCCTGGTATGCCCTCTATAGCACTATGCTGCATTGATGCAGCCAGACGGTCCTCCACTGGGGTCAGCTCCACCACCTCTGGCTGGCCCCCGCCTGTGGCAGCGCGTTCCGCCCTGCGGGCTGCCACCTTCTCTTTGACCCATCTCCGGTCTGTCCCCATCTTTTTTTGCATTCCTGCACGGAGCACTGGTGGCTTCCATGCAGGTTTACTGCATGGGCTACCCCCTCCCATGCAGCAGCACGGGCCTGAGGGGTGCCCCTCTGTCCACTCAGTAGTGGCTCCTCTTCCAGGTAGGCCTGGAAGAGTGCCTCTGTCTCTGACTTGGTGAAGTTGGGCCTCCTCTTTCACCCACCATCTTCATCCTCACCTGGTCTTTGCTCTGTCATGTCGGTCTGTATGGGTGGAAGTGGACACCTGTCACTGTGCAGTCTACAGCGTTATCCCATGACCATTGCCCAGAACATCGCACAGCATGCAACTCACCTCTCACCTGCAGTAACTGAATCTGGCCAACACAGTCCACTGTTGCATATTTATAGCGCAATGCATGCAAATTGGGAGTGGCGCAACTGTAATGAGATGCAATTCGCGCCACTGCGCCTTTGAATGGCTGATAAGACGATTTGCATGTGTCGGCTGAATATTGCGCCGTTGTGCTTTGCGCAATATGGTTGAGCCGGCTGAGCCAATGGCTCATTTCTGTGACTGCGTAGTACACCGCATTGCACATGCCCAGGTAGCTTACACAGGCGTCTGCCGCGCTGATGATGTGCTGTGCGAGCTCAGTAATTCAGGACACGGCCACCATTGTGCCAGTGGCGCTACAGCGCTGGTCACCAAATGGCGCTGTGGCACAACTGCGCAATAGTCCACTGTGGCACTGGCACGCAGGTGACCGATCGTGCAGGACGTGTAGACGTCCGATGGCGCTGTGCGTGGCCTTGCACCACTGACCCATGACCTTGTGCCCGACCTTTGCCCCCTGGCGCTGTACGTCTGGCATGTGTAGGGCTCTATCGCGCTGTTCGGTGACAGCGTGATGTGGACCGACGGTGCTGTACGTGGGGTTGCCGCGCTGCAGAGTGCCATATTGCCACTGTACAACTGTAGAATGGCACGCAGGAGAGCTCCATAGTGGGGGGGCCTTGGAGTTGCAAACCTGGTGGCTGTGGTGGAGCCTCACCATGGGACACTGTTTGGGGGAGTGCCCCTGCAGATGGCACGCACCCATGTGTGGCAGCAGGTGGCCACTGCCCTAGAGCAGGCCACTGGGTGGAGAAAGGACTCCAGCAGTGCAGGCACCGCCATAGTGACCTGCAAAGGGAGGGAGCATGTTCTGCTGAGCGCCTCAGGTCTCATGCCAGGAGGGGCATTGTGCCTAGGCCAGGTGGGTGTGCTGTGTATGCACCGGTATTGTCCGCATGGGTGACACTGTGTAATGTGACCTGCGCATGGGGGTGGGTTGGGCTATAGTTTGCTGTGAAGGTGTTTGCAGGTGTGTGCTGTTTGGGTCTGGTTGTGTGGGCAGGCACACTCAATGGGGCAAGGGGCTGTATGCTTTGGGATCTCACTGATGTGTTTCTCTTCATTTGTCTCCCACTGGCGTGGAGGAGCGGAGGCGGGCCCAGGCTGAGGCATGGGATGGCGGTGCCAGGGTGGCTGGCAGAGGTGGTGTGCCACAGCCACAGCAGCAGCCACAGCCACAGCAGCAGCAGCCGCAGCAGCACCAGCAGCAGCGGCGGCTTGATGAGGTTGAGTGTCATTACATCATGGATGCTATTGCATGCTGGGGGGGCACGGCCACCGTCCATGGACAACACGACCATGCACGCAACATGTGACAGTCATCACTGTCCAGTGGCACTGCATGTGTGTGTGTGCGTTACTGGTGGTCCATGCATGCACTGGGCACATGGCTGTGGCACTAGCATCCTGCCGTAGCCATGTCACTGGGCAGCCTTGGTTGTGCTGTGATGGACATGGGCAGTGTGTGTGTGTGCAGTGGTACACATGGCTGTTGCTGCCTGGTTGGGCATGTCTTGTGCACGGTCACTGTGGGTGGCTGCAGTCCATCACAGGAGCGGGGCACTTGGCTGTATGCCATGCATGATGGGTGGGATTCAGGGATGTGGACAGTCACAGCCATTGTCTCTGATCCCTTGTCCTAGGTATCCAGATCCTGCGACAGATCGAGCGAGCACTGCGGAGGCTCACACAGGTGGCCATGGATTCCCACGCTATCCTTCTAGACATGCAGCGGCATGGGATGTGGCGCCGGAGGAGGCCCCGGCCCAGCACCAGGCGGAAGGAGGCGCAGGCTGCCAGGCGGTAGCTGCCCATCACCACACCCACCTTCTCTCTCCCAGTTGTTCACCCTGCCCTTACCCACCTCACCTTATACCCATCCCACCCTGCTTTGTATATATGTACATAGTTGCTTTGTTGTTGTTGTTATTCTTCTTCATTACATTTATATTTTGATATGAATACTGTGGTGGTCTCTGATTTGCAGCTGGCTATAGGTGCTCAGTCGTGATGGTGTGCATGGCATCTGGGGTGGTATGGTCATGGGTATGTGTGCGTGTGTGTGGGATGGTGTCTCTGGTGTGGGTGTGGCTTCCAGTCAGTATTGTGTGCTGCCACCCACTGCTGGGTGCTCATGGTGGGTTTGGCTTGTATAGTTCTGTGGTTCACGAGGTTGCAGTGTGCCGGGGGATCTGGGATTCCTGCAGTGCTGGTCACTGCACATGGGTGGTGTCTTGGGGTCACAGTGCTGGGTGTGCTGTGCACATGGGGGCTGCTGGACACTGGGGTGGTCCGCCCCTTGTGTGTGCAGTCTCAGCTTGCCAGTGGGTGTGCTGCAGTAACTACGGCTGGGATGTGCTTTCTTTGCTTGTCCCCATGGTCCAGTGGCTGTTCCATCCCTCCCCCAGTTATGCTGTGCTTGGGGGGTGTGGGGGTACATTGTTGGTTCTGCAGTGTGTCCCTGTGCCCATCTGTGGAATGGGTGGTGGGCCCCTGCCTACCTCCCTGGTTGTGCAGTTCCATTGCTGTGCTGCTGGGGGTCTCTTTGCTTGCGCTATGGTGCCTCTGGACTGCTCAGCTGGGCTGCCTTTGTTGCGCTATGGTGCATCATCTCTGTTCAGCTTCCCCTTCCTGGTTGTACTATGGCGCAGGTTGTGCGATATTCAGAAGTTGGCTGGTTGCGCAATTTGTCTTGCTCTATGTTTGAATATCGCGTGTATTGCACATGTGCGCAATTGACTTGTGCTTGCTCCTGCTGTTGCGCACTTTTTGGGCGCAGTTTGAATATCCGGCCCATTATCTACATTATGAAGTAAAACTTCAAAGTTTATCTTATATTCTCCATTGTGATGCCTTGGTCTTTATGTATTAATTAAATATGTTAGCTGGCTGTTAGGACATTCATCCGATTTATTATACCATACTCTAACAGAGCATGGACAACAGTATAAAATTGTCATTTAATGCTTCAACACAGGGCTTTAACGCTTGTGCGTAAATCTCTTGTTCTTATACCCTGTGAAAATATATCCAGGACTTTGTCTCCTAAAGCCTTCCTTTGCTTCCTACAGCTTCCTTCCTGCTTCCTGTTGGACTAATATTCAAGCAAGCTGGTGGCTGGAAGCAGAACATCCCCCCTCCTCTGACTCCCATCATGGTCATTTAGGGTTGGAGCCTTTCTCTATCAGCCACCCCCCCAGAACTTAGAGAACACTGCAGCCACACACCTGACCCTCAATGTCTTTGTTTTTTCATTAAGCTGTAAAAAATAAAATGGTGCCTTGACAATCAGACCCCCAACCCCCACCCAGACCTACCACTCAGCAGTCACCGCCCCATACACTCAGTACACCCCCACACACTCTCACTCAACTAAACAGGTCACTTCAACCTATTTCCACAACTGAGTGGCTTGGAACACTGAAAAGCTATGTGACTTGGTTAAGCTAGCAAATACTTAGGCTGTAGCAGGATCTGAACCTACGACTTCCCAGCTTCTCGTCTGGTTCTTTAATCACCAGACTACACTTAGCAGACAAGTAATTAAAAAAATACAATAATTTCTTTATAAACTAGCAGATGAATTGTGACGTCTTATTTTAACAAAGTTAATTTACAACAAGCAGAGGTTTTAAATTGGATCCTTCACTGACTGTCCCTCAGGTCCTATACTTATAGTTGTAATAAAGAGTACCCCTCATTATCTACAATGAAAAAAAAAAGACGCCTACCCTCTTACAACGAAAACCACATAATCTGACAGACACACTGATGATCTAAAAGACAGTATAACTGAGGCATGGTTAAGGAGTTTTTGATGTAATGGCAGTTCTGCAGGCATGTGGTTCAGACTGAAAAAAAATGGAGATCCCATTGTATGGTTACTGCAACCTCTAAAACTGCCTGCCAAATAATAATATTCTTCTTTATACACAATCAAAAACAAAACACTCAGACCTAGATATTCAAAGGGGTTGTGCCTGGCACAACTGAGTTACACCAGCACAACCCCAGAAATGCGCCCCGGGACAATATTCAAAAGAGGGAATTGTGCAGCGCAATTCCTGATGCACCAGGGCGCAAAGATAATGTCGGTGGCGCATCTCCATTGGGTGTGTCCATGCATATGTGGCACATCCTGATATTCAGGCTGAGATGTGTGGCGCATATGGTAGCAAAACCCTGAGATGAGCTGCATACCAATGCACAAAGTTGAGCCTGAAATAAAAGGCTCAAATGAGGGCCACTCACAGGCAAGCTGCTGTACTGTAAGAAGCAATACAGCAGCCACCAGTCGTGGGTGGCCACCCTTCCCCCAGTACACTGTGCAAAAGCACCCATGATGTCCCTGGTGGTCTAATGGTCCCCCTTCCCTCCCTGTAGCCCAATCAGCCATATTATAGTAATAAAAATTCCTTGGTAGTCTAGTGGATCACCCCACCCCACCTGTATCCCTGATCACTGGTACAATCGATGTACACATTTCCCTGGTGGTCCAGTGGCACCCCCCCACCCACACAGGACCCCCTGCCCATCCATCTCCCCCCTATCATCGGCGGGCAACAGCATATCCACCCGCATACCACCGCGGCTGCATGCCGAGTGACAGCTTACAGTAGCAGCTGTAAGCCCATTGGTAAACACTGTGGACCAGTAGGCTTGCAGTGCATACAGTAATAGTAATTCGCAAATCTGTGAATGACGTCTTTCATTCACATCTTTGTGACTTACTATTTCAGTATGCACTGCAAGCCCATTGGTCCACAGTGTGGACCAATGGGCTTACAGCTGCTACTGTAAGTTGTCAGTTGGTGGGCAGCCATGGTGTGTATGCAGGTGGGTGTGCTGCTGCCTGCCGATGACAGTGGGAGCTGGGTGGGCATGGGGTCCTGTGTGGGTGGGGGGTGCTACTGGATCACCTGGGAAATTTGTACATCGATTGTGCCAGAGATCGGGGTCATGGGCGGTGTGGGGGATCCACTAGACCACTAGGAATATCTGAAATAGGATTATGGTGCAATCAGGTTACAGGCAGGGTGGGGGGGTACCACTAGACTACCAGGGAATTGTTATTACTATAATATGGCCGATTGGGGCTACGGGGAGGGAGAGGGGTATCACCGGACCACCAGGGTATTTCGATGAAGGATTTTACTGCAATTGGGATATTGGGAGAGAATGGGGTTCCACTGGACCACCAGGGTATTTTGATGCAGGATTTTACAGAGATCGGCTATAGGGAGGGAGGGAGGAAGGTACCACTAGACCCCCTCTGGCAGCACTGCATGCTGTGAAGGGCGCTATGTGCATTTTGCTGACCAGCCCTGCACAACCCATGCAAATGGGGCCATAATGACATGCAAATAGCCCCATTTTCACCTTGCATGTATAATGCTCCCATTTGCATACTGCTGGCTGAATATCAGAAATCTGTGCACAGCGTAGCTCTGTTGCACTGACGCAGTTCCCATTGCTAGGATTCAGCCCTGTCTGGGAGGGATGCGCCAGCACATTGTATTTGCACAGTGTGCATTACCTGATATACTCAAAGGAGATGTGCCATGGCTCATCTGTTTTGAATATATCCCTGAGTTGCACCAGTGCAAACCAGTTGCACTGCGCCACCACATGTGCCATTGCCAGGCGCAGTTCTGAATATTGGGGCCTTAGTGTATCAAACCAGATCCTTAGTGTGTGTGTTTTTAAATTTTTTTTTTTATTTTACTTTCTAACATCTTAGAGCCAACTGTGCTTTTGCTAATGGTCATAAAAAAGATAAACTAGGTAGTATAAAAATTACTATCCAACCCCGTCTTGTATTCATATTTACCATGCCAAAGTAAAGAACACATTTATTTTGAATAGATATGCATGTGTAGTTGATCCCAAACTGAAGAGGTTTATGGACATCAGCTATTAGTTAATAAATCTGACACCAACAAATCACATTCTGTTTCCAAATTGACTGGTTTGCTAAAAATTATTTCCTTTTTCCACTTCTCCCCATAGCAGAAGTGGATAAAGCTTGACTTTCCTACCTGCACATCATGTCTTTGGCTTGCATACACACTAGAAAACCAGTATTATTTTCACAAGGTAACTGATTATCATCAACTGCTTTGCTGTTTGTTCCTTTCTTGAAGGTCTTCTTGTGTTTTTAAAGGAGATAGGAAATAAATGTACTGTTTTACAACCTATAGGTAAGCATGCGTGAGGTCTTTGTTAATAATTTAAATAGAAAAATTATTTTTAAATCTCAGAGATCTGTAAAGGTTCCATGCTATCAACAGAGCTATCTATATTCAACAGGTGACAAGTACAATGAACATAGCATTGATTCAAATCAACAACAACAGATTGATAACTGCATTCAACAGAATGCTGTTTACCTATAACACAAAACTGAAAGGGTAGGATTCACAAAGCAGATGCGCTGGGCACAAATGAGATGTGCCGGTGCAACTGGGAAATGCACCATGTAGCCATTCACAGAGAGCACAGATGCCCCGATGCAACCCTGATGTGCTGCACTGAACAGGATGCATTGTAGACTGAAAGTAATGATATGCGGCACATCTGGAGGGTGTGTGTAACTGCATATACAGTACACAGCCATTCACAGAGCAAAATGAATGCGCAGATATGAAGAATTCATAGCGCAAGTACCAAATGCGCCATGTGGAGATAAGTATAAAAGAAGCAGACTTAAGTGCAAGCCCAAGCAGGCTGACCACAGGATAGCAGCAACAAGCAGTAGGACAGCAGCAGCCGAATGATACAATGGACGGAGTACCATTCCTGATGATGGGAATGTAAATGGGGATGAGAAGACGGGTGAACCGCAATGTGGCAGGAGAAGGCACCATAGGCCGCCAGCCCCACAGCGGTATCGTGCTAGACTGATGTTTGAACAGCTGACAGACACCGAAACAGTTTGCCAATACCACTTGAACAGGGCTATTCTGAGGCAGCTCTGTGAGCTGTGCCATGACAAAATGCAGGCACCCATTGGAAGAGGTCATGCCATATCAGTGGAGACAAAGGTGACAACAGCAATGTGCCTGCTCACCACGGGAAACTTCCAGAGGCCAGTGGGAGACACCACTGGCATATCCCAGCCATCCACATCCCCTCTCCTCACAAAATTCCTCACCACACAGTTCCCCCCATGCTGCAGAATTCATCCACTTACCAAGCACACAGGCAGAGTGGACAGAAGCCATGCTGCAGTTCTACAGGGTGGCACTCATGTCAGGCATCATAGGTGCCATTGACTGCACCCATGTGGCAATCTGTGCACCACCTGGCGATGATGCCATGACATATGTCAACCACAAGGGCTACCACTCTGTCAACTGCCAGGTGGTGTGCAATGCCACTGGGTGCATCAGCAATGTCTGCACCATACACTGGGAATATACACGATGCCTTCATATAGCACCAGTTCACCCTTTGCCACTGGTTTGAGACTGGGAACATACTCAGTGACTATCTAGTAGGGGGTGGGGCAAGCAGGAATGCCCATGAACGGGCCACAATGGCACAACAAATGAAGGGAGAGGGAGCAGGTGTGTGAGGGCCATGATAGAGAATGCGCAGGGGGATATGCTCAGGTGGGACAATGGAGGTGGGCACATCGATGGAACTGCACACACAAGGGGAACAATGCATCAGAACACCAAAGCACTGGACACAGGATGCAGTGCAACAGCAGGCATGAGTGGCAGGGTAGAACACACCACACACAGCTATGCATGGGTGACCGCTGGGCATTGGTGAGGAGACAATGGTGATGGGAACATGTGCGGGCAGCCATGGCTGCAAGCGTGAGCAGGTACAGGCAGATGTGTACAGCCAGAGCAGGCCATAGCAGTTGTAAGGAGGATGTAGTTGGCCAGGGAGGTTTGCCACAGGGACTGGGGTGGACAATTGGCAAACACACCAGTGCACCATGCTGCAGGGGGGAGGGGTGGGAAGACACAATGCATAGGTATGCAGTGGTATAACAGACTGCTCTTGCTCCCCACAGGAGATGCGTCATACCCCCTCCAACGTTGGCTACTAACACCCTTCTGCCGACCTGGCACAGAGGCAGAAGAGTGGTACAATGAGGCACACATCACTATGCACACCATCATTTAACCTGTCTTTGGCATGCTGAAGATGTGCTTCTGGTGTCTGGATAGGTCAGGTAGTGCCTTACAGTATAGCCCAGAGAAGGCCTGTGGCATATTTCTGGCCTGTTGTATTTTGCACAACAAGGCCATTGACCATGGAATAGCTGTCCAGGCCACGGAGAGTGAAAGTTCTTGGGAGGAGGAGGAGGGGGACGAAGATGCAGCAGTTCAGGGGTGGCATGATGGACCACCACTGGCACGAAGAGACCCACATCTGGTCACCAGGTCCTGGCAGCACAGGGACACCATCATCGAGGAGCACTTCAGGGTCCACAGGTGAGTAGCACAAGTGGGTAATACATGGCTGGCACCCCACCCCACACGCACACACCCAAACACCCACAAACACACCACAGGGCACTCTACCACAACACTGCCACAGTGTAGCGCATCTGTGAGGGTGACAATGCCACACACACACACACACACATGCACAGCAGGATCCTCATGTCCTGGGGGTCACAGTGTATGTGCTGAGGATGGCATGGATCAGTGTACTGCTGCTGGCACATGTGCATGGCAGACACAGGACTGCACTCATCACACCCATGCCACACAGCACAACATTGGCGCACCCGGACATGCATGTAGCACCGCACTGGTGACCCAAACAGGCAACACACTGGGGCAGGTGCATGCCATCCACATCACCCCAGGCACAGGTAGCCAGGTGAGTGGGCCACGAAGGGTGCAGGTGACAGGGGCCATGTGAGCTGTCACCCAGACATCAGTGAGAGGCACCATGGCTGCCACAGACATGTGAGTGGTCACACCCATGACCAGTGGTCACTGATGCAGTGCCACTGGCCACAGGGAGGTAGCCAGCACCCCTGGATGGGTACTACAGCTAGACCGTGAACAGGTGCTCACTGGTGTGTTGGCCCCAGGATCCATGTTGGGTATGGGGTTGATGGGAATGAAGAGGTGTGGTGATGGTATCAGCAGCAATGGGTCCACCTGATGCCACTGCATGGGCATGCATGAGGCACTCCTGGGGGTTTGGCTTGAGGTCTGGTGGCCACGTGGTGCACTGGTTGCACACGCCACCTCTGCAGTGTGTGCAATCTGCTCCAGAGCTGCGGTCATGCCCACCTGCATTAGGCGAGCCTCTGCCAACATCTGGGCATGTCACATGGCTGAAGACTCATGTTCAACACCCAGCATCATCTGAATGCCCCTGAGCTCAGCCTATAGAGATGCCTGCCCCTTCACGGTGGCCCACAGGAGGCATGCATAGCCCTCAATCTTGTCGGCAGGTGAAGGCTCATGGGGATGGCGCTGATGGGCAGGTGGTGTGCCAGCCTGCTGCTATGCATCCACTGTAGGTGGATGTACCACAACAGGCCACAGTATAGGTGGGGATTGGGCTTGTGCAACCACTGTGCATCTAGGGATGGCCGCATCACGGGCCTTCACCACCTGCAGTGGAACCACAGCAACCTGTTGACCCATGCTGGTGGTCCCTCCCACCACAGCAGCACCAGGCACAGAGCGCACAGCAACCACCACCGTGGGTGGCTGTGCAGGCCCTGTGGGTGTGCCAGGGTCTGCAGGACCACCAATGCCTGCTGGTGCCACCTGTGCATGCACCTGTGTAACATGTGCTCCACTGTTGGCCATGTACCCCCAAAGTTGTGTGGCGTCTGGATCATCATCAACATTGCTGTACACCCCCTGTGTACCAGATGCCAGCACCAGCAGGATGTCTACGATGTTCACTGTGTCCCCTGGGTCATCATCAGCCATATCCAGGAACCTTTCCAGCCATGTGCCATCCCATTCATCAGCCATGGCACCACTTGGCAAGGTGTTGGAAGGCCCTGCCACCACTGGTGATGCATCTTGGGCAGCTGGGGTATATGATGGGCCTGGGACAGAATCGCCCCCAGACCTGGCTGCTGTCTGGTGAGATGGACCTGCATCATCCTCTGCAGTGCTACTTTGCAGTGTGCCAGACATGGCAGCACCCATAAGGCATGATGGAGCTGTAACAGGAAGATGGGAT
This sequence comes from Neoceratodus forsteri, assembly GCA_016271365.2. Taxonomy (NCBI): domain Eukaryota; kingdom Metazoa; phylum Chordata; order Ceratodontiformes; family Ceratodontidae; genus Neoceratodus; species Neoceratodus forsteri. The sequence goes on along the minus strand of CM057450.1, from coordinate 48,491,944 downwards.
ACATGGTTACAAACATGTGTGACAGTAGTGTTCAGACAGGCATGTAGAGTTGGTCATACAAGTGTGCCAGTGGAGTGCCTGACATGCCATGCAGTTGACAGTCAACAACGGTTCTGCTGATGCAGCCAGGCACCTGCTACAGCTGGACAGGCCCAGTGTCTGTACATGTCCCCTTGTACATGTGTGGGACCAGGACAACACCCTGGCCACCAGCAACAGGGATGACAGCAACGGTGTGCAGCGGACATTAGGGACATGGACATTTGTGTACAGCCCCTTTCTGTTTTGCCTTACATTTCTTGTCCATCCACATTGTATGTTGCTGTATCCTGTTCACACACACACACACACCTTCACCCTCCTGCATACCATTGTTGTACTTGAACAGATCCCCCACCCTCACCTTCCCTGTTCCTTCTGCTAGTTGTTATTGCAAATAGTTGCTTGTGTTATGTTGATGTCACTAAACCATTTTTCTATTGCAACCAGTGTCTGTGGTCATTCACTGTACCTTGTGCATGTTGTCTGCTTTGCCTGCTGCTGTCCGCTGTCCCTTTGTTGCCATACACAGGTGTGCACCTGTGTTACTGTGCACACATGCATCCTGTCCCCCTGACATGGCAGCCTCACTGTGTGCCCTCCTTGTTGCCTGTGGCGTGTGGGTGGGCATTGTGTCATGCTGCCTTTCTCAGTGCCCCTGCTATGTGTGTGGTGCATGTGGGCCACATCTGTTGGGCTGATGCCCTGTTGTTGTGCGGCTCTGCATGCGGTCCACATTGGTTGTGGGTTTGTTATACCTGTGTGGTGCATGGCAGTCAACCTGTCCGCCATTGTGCATGTCCATCTGTGTGCCCCTGTGTGGTATCTCCTTTCTCCACACCACTGGGTTTCTGTGCAGGAGGCTGTGTCCTGGTGACACATCCAAGCTGCATGGTGCCCCTCAGTAGCTGTGGCACACCTTGACAGACACCCCTGGACATGTCATCTGTGCCTGTTGGGCTCCTGTGTGGTGTGTGTCAAGTGCTTCTGGGTGTTTATCTGTGTGCTCTGTCTGTTCACCTCTTCTGCTGTGGCCACTCTCAGGCCCCTTGGCACTCTGGTCAGTCCTTGCAGGTGTATTCCCCTGCATCCTCTGTGCCACTGCAGTTTCCTCCTGTTGCTCCTTCATCTCTTGTTGATTTGCTCCATATTCACTGTTATGCTGCCCTGGGTGCTCGGTGCACCCCTGTTGTGCCGGGGCATCTCACGTTGCACCATGCTGCATCTGTGTGATTCACAGTGGGGATGTGCACAGTGCATCTTGCAGCACAACCTTCAATGAATCGCATTGTCTGGGGACAATGCATCCCAGTTGTGCCTGTGCATCTCATTTGCACCCAGCGCATCTGCATTGTGAATCTTGCCTAAGTTCTTTTTTTTGTTGTTGTTTTTAGTAAACCCATCTTTGTAATCCCCTTTACAAACTTACACAGTGCACATAAACACATTTTGTTGTAGTTCTAGAAATGATGGTAATTTTCTTTCCATTCAACAACAGAAGGAGATAAAATATCCGCCTCAACAGTGTATTTTTATAGTCGATGCCACAATACAGTTTGTCATGGAAGCAAAAATAGTTTTTGAAGTTCAATTTCACTTTATTTTTTGTATTGAGAATAATTAAAGCTAAATTGTGTCAACGAACCATTTTTTTTCTCAATGAAAGGTCTGAAATGAAATAGGATTTGTGCTTTATGCAACTATTTTTTCCTTATGTGGGAAGGAGCTAAAAATGAATTTTGCTAGATAATTACCCTCATGCTGTCAAGACTGTATTTAAAATTCCATCACTTTAAGTCTCTGCTTTACTGTGACATTTTTTTCCATCTTCCAGAATTTGTAGTTGATTTCCAGTAGATATTTATTAAGTTCTTCAGATTTTGTATATGAAAAGATGGAACCACTGGATGGTTATTCACACTTCTGATGGCATGCAAGCATTATAGGCAGGTAGGCAAGCAGGGTCCTTACCTTTCTACCTGGCTCTACCAATGCATTTCTTTTTTCCTGAAAGTCAATAATGCACCTCCTTTTTACAGCTGCAGTAGGTGAAGCCTGCAGATGTTTTGCATGTGCAAAAGGAGTGATGTCATGTTTTCTGTCCATGAAACTGACTGAAGGTGTAACTATTCTCTTCCACCTTACCCTCCTCCAAGCAATGTTTTCCACCCTCAAATAACTACGCTTTCATGTCAGTCTTGGTTGCAGGGTACTATTTTCTTTCTTAAATGGGTGGTACAAGAACTGGAACCTAAGCAGTGGGAGGCAGCATTATGTTTTTTTTTGGGGGGGGTAAGATCCACCCCTGCCTCCACCCGAGAAGCTCCTAAAGATCCAACCCTGATTCATGTGGGATGAGCATGAGATGGCTCTATCATGCTGTAACAAGACATACTGTACTAGTTTGGGACCTGTATCAACCAACAGAACAAGTCTGTGCAGTGGAGAACAGAAGATACTTAATGCCTTTATTAAGGACTAGGAGAAGAGAAGATATTTAACACCTTCAAATTGACTTAAAAATCCTTTGGAACAAATGATTATCAGAGACACCTGGGGCCTCAGAAGGAGACCTAGACACACATTCTAATTTACAGTAAGAGCTACATGTTTTTCTTAATCATTTTATATATGTATAGTTTATATATAATTTGTCTTTAGTAGTTTCAAAACTTTGAAACCATTGGTGTTAGTAATGCATTTAGAAATACATTTTTTAATTGTCTTTACAGTTAAACACACAGTTTCATGTCAGGGCACATTTTTAGGGGGAGGGGTTCCAATTATTTTAATCATGGGCACAGTACTTGGTAAACAGACTTTGATGATAAAGTATATTTTTTTCTTTCAAGGTTGAGAAGTATGTGTTATATATAAGTTTAACCGTGTTGTAAATGGGACTGGGGAATGAATAATGGTTAAGCAGGCAGGTAGTTTAAGGAGGCAGTATAACACAGTGGTTTAAGTCTCTGAGCTACAAACCTGGAGACCTGAATTTGAATCCCATAGCTCTCACTTGCATAATGTGTGACCCTGAGCAAATCACTTAACTTCCTTGTGCTCCCAGGTCACACCTGTAAACAAGCTTTCAACTTAGTGTGTCTCTTCTGGTAAAAAAAAAAAAAGTGCCTAGAATTATTTTTTTATATAGTTGAGTTTATATATGGCAAGTAGGTAGGGGATGGTGTTTTGAATGTGGCAGTAGGATTTAGCATGTGCACTGCTTTAAAATCAGTTTACAACAGCAGAGCTGTGTAACTGTTCTTATCCAGTGAGCATAAATAGCAACAGTCACATTATTTCAGTTACACATTAGATTTCATATTACAATGGTTCACTGCACTACATTACACATTTAGTGTATCACACTTTTTCAAATAATGAAACACATATTCTTCAAACTAAATAACTCACACATACATAGTTTATACTTTATTAAAAAGATACTCCACATCTGTAACAAAAAAACAAACAAAAAATAAATTAATAAATGAAAAGCATGTCACAGAGCAAAATCAGCCCAAACTCCCAGGTCTTTCTAGTAGAATAATGGCACCTACATTTACAGTTTAGCAAATATTTGAAAGCTGAGTAGGTGTTCTGTAAGAAAACAGCTACAGTCTTTACTGTTTACAGCATTGATGATCTGGGACAATTTCTGTGCGTTTTATTGTTGTGAGTAGTTTAATGAAATAACATTTTAAAATGAAAACACTACTGCTAGCTAGACCTGACACACACCGAAAACACAAATAATGAATTAGAGCTATTTAACAGCTGTTTTCTTACAGACATCCAGTCTTTATAAATTTGTTTTTTTAGCAGTTCTATAAGATTTATGTCTCTCTGAAATAAGAGTGCATAGCATAGAAATGAAAGGGTTTCTGTTAATGTTGTTTGCATGAGAAGTGGGCATGACTGTGGCATGCAAGAGTGAAGTCTGAATTGTTTCTTGGCCATTCTGGTATCTAAAGTTTAACAGTAATGTGTGAAGAGAATAAAGTTGTGTTTTTTTGCATTTGAATGGATTTAGTGCTTTGAAGTTAAAAGATATAAATATATATATACCTAGTGTCATGGGCACCTGAAAAGAAAGAAGATACTACTAAAATAAATGCTGTTCTGATATTCTATTTATTTGTGAGATTTTAAGTGTAGTTTTGCTGGTCACGGACACATCAACAATTAAGTTTAGCAGATACCTGAGAACTAGCTAACTGGGGTTTCTGTAAGACAACAGCTACTACATAGCTCTAATTCACTATATTTGTTTTCTATGTGCATCAGGTCTAGTTAGCAGGAGTGTTTTAATTTTAAAAGTTAAAATTTTTTTAAACTATACACAACCATAAAAGCACAGAAACTGCCCAGATCTTCAATGCTATAATTAATAAAGACTCTAGCTGTTTTCTTACAGAAACCCTACTCAGATTCCAAGTATTTCTAAGCTATAAATGTAGGTATCAGCATTCTATAAGCAGTTTGTGCTGATTTGCTCTGTAAGAAAATTGTCTTTTTTTTTCATGGGGGGGCTGTGGGGTTCAACCCCAGATCTGCAATTAAGAGCCTTAAACCACTGTACTATACTGCCTTCCTAGTTATAGCAGTCACCTGTTTTATGGTTCATGATGTTGGTGAAGTAAGCATGCCAACATACTAACATACAAAAATGCCAGCAGAATAGGCCTAGAGGGCTTTCGTGTCTGCTCGTTTGGTCAGTCACCACCCTGGGAGCAGACCTTGCTGCCCCCCCACCCTCTCAGGCTTCTCCCTTCCCAGTCCAGGGGAGAGCTAGCTAACTGGGGTTTCTGTAAGACAACAGCTACTAAATAGCTCTAATTCACTATCTTTGTTTTCTATGTGTGTCAGTTCTAGCTAGCAGGAGTGTTTCAATTTTAAAACTTTTAATTTTATCAAACTATACACAACCATAAAAGCACAGAAACTGCCCAGATCATCAATGCTATAATTAATAAAAACCCTAGCTGTTTTCTTACAGAAACCCTACTCAGATTTCAAGTATTTGCTAAGCTATAAATGTAGGTATCAGCATTCTATAAGAAGTTTGTACTGATTTGCTCTGTAAGAAAATCAGCTTTTTTTTTTTTGTGGGGACTGTGGGATTCAAACCCAGATCTCCAGATTTGCAATTAAGATCCTTAAACCACTGTACTATACTATACTATACTGCCTCCCTAGTTATGGCAATCATCTGTTTTATGGTTCATGATGTTGGTGTAGTAAGCATACTGACATACAAAAATGCCAGCAGAATAGGCCTAGTGTGCTTTCATGTCTGCTCGTTTGGTCAGTCCCCACCCTGGGAGCTGACCTTGCTGCTCCCCCCCACTGTCTCGGGCTTCTCCCTTCCCATTCCAGGGTATTTCTGCTTCATTGGACTTTGCTTCCACAACCTTTCCCCTGTACCTGTTCCACCCCCTCTTAAACCCCTCCACAGTCTCTGCCTCCACCAGTCTCCCTGGCAGCGCATTTCATGGTTCTACCACCCTCTCACTGAAGTAGCACCTCCTCCTTTCTCCCCTGAGTATCCCCTCTCCAGCTTCCACCTATGCACTCTAGTTGCTCCCCCTCCTTCTTTTGGAGCACCATGACTTCACCACCCCTGTTTGCCCCCTTCATGTACTTGAAGACCTCTATCACGTCCCCCGTCCCTTCTCTCTTCCAACGTGTATATATTCAGCTCTCCCCTTAGGTCCTTTCCCCCAAGCCCCAGATAATTTTGGTTGCCTTTCTCTGGACCCTCTCCAGGAGTTCAATATCCCTCTTTAAGTGTGGCCTCCAAAACTGCATGCAGTACTCGAGGTGTGGCCTCGCCAAGCAGTTATACAGAGGGAGTATCACTTCCCTCCTTCTTGAGTGATCCTCATGGCAATGCATCCCAGCATAGTGGCCTTGGCCGCTGCCCTCCTACAAGTCTCTGAGTTGTTCATCTTGACATCCACCACCACCCCGCGGTCCCTGTCAGCCATACATCCATAGCAGCAGTACATTGCATAGCAGATATAAAATGTCAATAAGCAGGTCATGCAACAGATGTGCTGAGCAGTTACTGAAGCAAGAAATGTATAGTTGTCATTTTTTACATCCTGTTCAAAATGTGTTTTTGCACCTGTGATGCCAAATGGCACAGTCGCTGTGCAAAATTTCCTTTCAGCTAATGAACTGATAGTGTCACTGTTCATGCAGTGGGGTCCCAAAAAGCCCATGTTGAAAACTTGGAGTGAAAATACCAAGAAACACCCAGGGCATTAGGGTTTCTGACAATAACACCCTGCACTGTAGGGACTGACAGGCATCGGGGTATGACTTGGGATTGTCAACAGTAATGCTCACGCCTTTCCACCCCCACCCCCATCCCCACCCTGCAGCCAGTGACAGGTATCGAGGTGTGCCTTTGACTCTTCAGCCCCAAAGTTAATTCCATTCTCTTACACTATATCCATTTCAGCATATTTCTGTATGGAATGGGGTGAGTGTAAAGTTTGAAAATCCCAAGTCATACTTCGACTCTTGTCTGTGTCTGCAGGGTAAGGTGAGGTGAAATGGCATGAGCATTATGGCCAATGACCCAAAGGCACACCCCAATGCCTGTCCATGTCTGAGGGGTTGGGGTGGGTTTGGTATCACTTCAAAACTTCACTGCCATTCCTATTCTGCCTGTCTGTCTGTGTCTCTCACTCTCTGTCTATATGTCTATGTAATTATCTATCTTTCTATTAATTGTATGTATCGCTATTTTTACCTGTTTCTAAAACAAACCTGCATATCACATTTGCCTGCACTCTAAGCACATACTTATGAAACTGTGCATATTTGTATTCCACTTCTGCGTAGGCCTCATACTTTCCTAATATTCCCAATATCACGCGCATAACTACCTTGCCCTTATAAAAAGTGCCCCCCTCTGAAAGTTAATATAACATTTTCTCTAACAGTCCATCATCATTACACCTGACTTCCTGACATCAACACATTGCTTAAATATAACTTACATCACCTCATGGACAAAAACTCTGTTTCTCTAAAAAAAAAAAAAAAAAGATGTGTAAATAATCCCAAGGATGAATATATGCCAGCCATTACTTTTTTATGTACTGCCACCTTCTGTACCGTCATGGGGATTTGCATATGTTTCTCTTGATGCTTTGCATTATTGGGGTATGTGCAATTGTGTTTTCTTTAAAATTTGTCTGCCTGGAAAATATCATCCGGGATAACACATGCATCAGTGGCATTTGCTCTGGGGTTCTTTTGTTAGCTTCCTATTCCTTCCATTAAAATGTGCACCTCCATATATTTTCCTAATAATGTGTATGCCTTCCTTAGAACAGAAACTAGAACAAAAACTAGAACAAATCTTACTACTTACAAATCACTGTGTTGTTTCTCCATACCTCCTTAACAATTTCACACAAATTCACTAACTTCATTATGCAGCCATGGTGGGTCTGAGCCGAATTTGTTTCACTTGGAGGCACATGTCTTTTCCTGCCCGTAGGACACCTCGTTCTCCTCTGTCTTTTCATTGGTCTATGTGGAACAAACACTGCTAGTTGTGAAAGAGCATGCTGATAATTTGTATACTAGTGATGATTTCTGTGGTAGTTTAGTTGTGTGGGTCAATATCCTGTTCCAGGGACTGTGAAAAGACAACCACTAGCCCTTTTCCAGCTTGACAATACTCAAGCTCAAAATTCATTACCTCTCAGTGGCAGCCTCAGTTTCATGTTTCTACAACAGAGCACTTCCATGTATTGGATAAATATTATTTTTTTAATTTTATTCTTTTGGTAACCGGGTAAGGCCCACCAGGCACAAGTGCCTGTTTTTAGGGGCAACCCGAGAGCACTGGGGTGGTTAAGTGACATGCTCAGAGTCACACAGTATGCAAATGGAGGTTATGGGAATCAAACCCAGGTCTTCTGGATGTACCAAATCCACTCACTGCTCATTACTCTAACCTGTAGGCTACACTGCTATACTGAAACCATAATTTCCTCTTGATTGATTCATTGCCAACAATTAAGAACTGATTTGTAAGCTTATGGATCAATGTAGAGCCAAGGATCAGCAACCTTATATGAGACTGTCCATTCACCATAGTGTCTCAGCGACCATTACTGTGCAGTAGACTGATTCAGTGTTTACTGATTTTTTTTGTCTTGTGTTTTTAACCCACTGTAGATGCACTGGGCAGTAGATGCACAGGAGCACCATAATGCCTGAAACATGTACTTTAAACCCCTTTTGGTTGAGGACTAAGGGGAATGAACAAAAGTCAGTGTTTTACAGGAGGTGCTATAGGTGCAACATTGTCCCAAACCAGGGATGTGGAGGGTGGGTCGCTAGAGAGAGAGACAGAGTGAGCTGTGATAGGAGCATTCCAGTCACATCTACGTGAGAGGAACTAGTCTAGACTTGAAGCCTTTATGTGAGAGTGTAAGCAAATAAGCAAGTACATGCATAACAAGTAGTGTTACAGTATTTCATTGCTTGCATGCTTTTTTCTTTTTTTTGATCATTTAATTCCACTTCTGTCCCCATTACAGAAAGCAGAAGCTGGCAATCGTATTGCTGAAGCACCATCCGTCAGCAAGATGGACTAGATTGGAAAACTGGTATAGGGCATCTACAAAACTAAAGGGTAAAAAGTCACCAGTCCTGTTTATAATGTAGGAACAGTGGACAGTAGGATGGGAAGGAGACAACACTCGGCACTATCATGGTGTAGTCATACTGTTCTTATCAGAAACAGTAAAAATGATGTTGCACTGATTGCTCAGTACAGTGTCCTCTCATATCAGAGCAAATGTTTTGCCAGGAACTCCCAGAAAGGCAGGCATGAGTTATAGTTTTACAAATAAAAAAAGATGGACTCTCATTAATACTTAATGAAAGGAATACTGCTAATTGTTGAGCTTCAAAAACCTCACGAACTGACAAGAATCAGTAGACGGATGTATGCGCATTGTTGCCAACCTTTTAAATATCCTGTCAGACCAAGTTTCAAGTTTTTCATTGTTCGACCTTTAGGTGATTACAATTAGACAGATAAATCCACATAAAATATACAATAAAATGAAGATAGCAATAGTGACAGTACTTGGCACCAAACACAACAGAAGCTATCAAGCATTGCTTAAGCAATGTACATCCCTTATTAAGCTGTTAATGACAAATTCATGTCAGATAAGAACCAGTTCAGCATAACACATCATAGGCTTATTCAGGTTAATTTTCCCTTAAAAGATTGTTTCTAGTTTAAGTTTTAGAACTGCAGTCTCCAAGCTGCACCCTATCCATATGTTTCAGTCCTAGAAAAAACACATTTGATGGAATAAAAAAAAGACTCATACCTGGAGATTGCATCAGAGTCAATTTCCCAGAAAATCCCTTTATGATACCTATAGCTACTCATTCACCATAACCATAATTATATGACAATATGCAAATGCCTGCAAATTAGGCCTTAAGGTCTATCATGTCTGCTTTAGCTGCAGCTTACAGTATAATCACTGCTGCTGCCCCCTCCCCTTTTCCATACATCCCCCGGTGGATTCCCACCCTGGGTTCCACTGCTGATTGCCTCCCTTCCCACATGTACCTTGCCCTTGTACCTATCCCAGCCCTTCTTTAAACTTCCCATTGTCTCCATTGAAATCACCTCCTCTAGTAGTGCTTTCCAAGGCACCACCACTTTCTGTGAAGTAATATTTCTGCATTTTTTGTTTTTTGTACTCCACCCCCAATCAGTTTTGTGCTGATGACCCCTCATTGTCCTTTCCCCTTTAATCTGAATGAACTCTCAGTCCGGATATTCAAAAGAGTTGCGCCATTTTAACACTGTTACCATCTTATTACTAGTGCAGTTGCGATATTCAAACAGGGATTGTGCCTGGCACAAATCCTGATGCTGGGAGTGCATCAGTAATGTATGCGGTGCAGGTGGGGGGGGCATGCCCATGCATACTCCTCACATCCTGATATTCAGCCCGGGATGTGCTGAGCCCATGCATGCGCAACTCCTACTTGCGCTGCACACAGGTGAGCCAAAAAATAAAGGAACAACGGCTGGCCACCCACAGGTGAGCTGCCATACTGCAGGGTGCAACACGGCAGCTGCCACCTGTGGGTGGCCACCCGAGCTCCGGCTGCACCTGGAGGCACCCCCCCATGCCCGATTGCGGGCATACATAGAAAAGAGATCCTCCTAAATCCCTGGAGGTCCAGTGGACTGCTCCCAGCCCGATCAGGGGCATATGTTGTAAAAAATAGAGGTCCATAATCCCTGGTGGTCCAGTGGACCACTCACAGCCCGATCGTGGGCATAAGTGAAAATAAAAGACTTCTAATATCCTTGGTGGTCCAGTGGACCGCTCGCAGCCTGATCGCGGGCAAAAGTGAAAATAAAAGAATTCCAGTATCCCTGGTGGTCCAGGCGTACCCCCCTCCCCACCCGCCCACTGAGCCCCACTGCCCCGCTCTCCCCTGGTCAGCAGCAGACGGCAGCACCCCACCCACCTGCTGCCCCACCACCCACCGACTGACACCATACAGAAGGGCTGTATGCCCATTGGTCCATAGCATGAGCCAATGGGCATGCAGCCCATACCGTACTACACAGTCCAGATATGTGAATGGATCCATTCTTGGTGCTTCTTCCCCTTCCCCTTTCCCCCTCATTAGATACCCTTAATTATGGAATCTCCCAGTATAATAACCTGGTTACCTTCTTTTTGCCTACTCACTATGGTTCCCCCCTTTCCTCTCCTTGTCATGTTCAGCAATCTCCCACCTCACCTCTCCTCTGCTCTCTTCTGGCTCCTCTTGCCCTCCTCTCCCCACGCAACAACTTCAGTACTACCCCCAGGTGAACTGCTTATCCCTCCCGGTTACCCTTTCCCCCTTGTTGTCACTTCTTCTTGGTTCTCCTTGCCCTTCCCTATCATCTTGTCCCCCCCTTTCCCTTCTTCACCTCCACTCCATGACAATCATCAGCAGTTTCCCCTCCCATGGCCCCAATTTACCTTTATTATCCCCACCTTTGCCTCACTCATCCCCACCTTTCTTTCCAGTTCTTCCCTTTTCCCAGCATCCAACTCTCCCACCCACCCCCAGTTTTCATAGCATCAGTTCCCCCAGCCCCCTCATGAATTCCTGTTTCCAATAAATTTTGTAAAGGTGTATATCTGTTCTCCAAGTTAATCCCACCTCCATTAACAAACTTTGTTCCCACACTCAATCCTGCTATTACTGTTTCTTGTTGTTCCTCGTGTAATAGCACACTGCTCCCCCCCTCTCCATACCCACCTCCAGCCATTCCCTGTACCTCCAGTGTCTCAGTCTGTTTCCCACCCCTCTAGTCTCCCCTGCATACCTCACATTCCTCCCATCATCCCCTCTCCATTTGTTTATTACTCTGTTGCCATAGTCCCTTTCCTTACTTTCTCCCATACCCAGCCTCACCACCTCCCTCATCAGCCAGTAAACCAGCTTCCAGGTGCATCACTTTCATATATATTGGGCAACCCCCCCATTCTCCACAAAGTGTCTATGTAAGCTGCTGCTCCGCATCCGTTACACCCCACTGTCCTCCTTGGTCCTGTTCTCTTCCCAAGAGCACACTGCCTCTGCCATGCCCCTTCCCCCCACCATTCTCTACTTACTGATATCCCATCTCAGAATGACTGGTTAGCCTTTTCAGGTCCCTCTTCTACTAGCCTCAGCCCTATCCTCCTTTGCCTACACTTGACTCCCCAAGCAGTAACAGTCTGAGATAGCATCCTTTCTCAAGAGGCCTTTACATACTCCACAAGAAGTTCTTTTGGCTCCCCCCACTAGCTTAAATGCTGCCTTCCCAGTTGCCCAGAGATTTGCTTTAGCATAGAATTTAACAATAAGCCCCCTCCCACTCGAGAACGCTATAGCAAAACAAAGGTTCAGTTCAGTCTTACTCCATCAAACAATGCTTTAAAGAAGCCCCCCCACAGTGAATAATATGCCAGAAAGACGCCCCCCAACATGTGAGTATATATCAAGTTGTAACATGGCATCAGAAACAGAAATGAAATAAAGCACTCAGATAGGTGCAAACATACCAGGTGGTGCACTAGAAACCATGGTCTAATACCATAGTAGATCATGGTTAGCATTGGGAGCGCGGGACTCAAGAGCTCAGCAATAGTCGGGGGGGGGGGTTGTGCGCCATATAACACCGCGCAGGAGTGCGGGAAAGATATGGTGAAAACCGTGGAGGAGAGGAAACCCTCTCCTTGCCTCCGTCCTAAATTGCAGCACCCACCCAGTCACACAGCCATGGAACAGTGCAGAGTTGTAGACAAACTGTAGGCATTAGTAATAAATGAAAGATGCGCATAGCTGTGCAACAGACTGGCAAAGACATCCGAGCGGAAAGCCAACAAGCTGGTATGATTTCTGCACCCACTGTAATGCAACAAAAGCAGTGCACTAATGAAAGAAATGTAACTGTCACCTCCGTTCGACCGAAAAGAGCTGTCACCTCCACAGAAATGTTCCTGTAGTGGAAGGTATAGCACTGTGAGTATCTCATGATGCAAATCTGCAGAGATACCCACAGTGCAACAGGAGAAAACAGCACACCAGGTCAGAATGAAGGGAAAACGGAGACCGACAGAGGCATGGGAAAGAAATTAACCACAGGGAGGACAATAGATAGGTATTGTGCATATTTTAGCCACCTCGTACATATAGAAACAGCAACACATCAGTAGTGTAAAAGATATCAAATCTTCAAGGTGCACGCGGACGTTCTGAACTGCACAGACCGTTATAGAGAGATTAGTAAGAGGTAGCAAACTGATGTTTTAACAGCAGTGTCATCTTAATATAAGTAATACTTAATAATAATAATACATGTGAAGGTCGGACATCGTTAGCCATGTTACAAGCGGATTAAGCCACTCGAAAGGATGGGTCTACAATGGAATTAATCCATGGTTGGGTGGTTGGACCCACTTGGCCTTCAGCCTCATGGTCCAACTCCCCCCCAACCATGGATTAATTCCACAGTAGACCCATCCTTTCTCGTGGCCTAATCCTTACATGTATAATGTATCAATTCTCAGGGTAAGATCCCGTCCTTTAAAACCTCAGGGTAAGATGTGACAGTAAAGGTAACAATTATAGTTGCAACACACATTACCACATTCAGACGTAGATAACTATAGGCCATACTGTGGGATCAGCGTCTCCTGCCAACTGCTGCCACATGCTGATGCCCACAGTATGATATCCTTAAGCTGCAGCCCTTTAGCTCAAGGACCGTAGCATAGGACTGCAATTATAATGAACTAAAAAAGGAATAAACAGCACTGCCCCCAATAGAATGCCATCTCCTTATTGGTGGATCAGGGCAGTCCCCCCTGGGACAAGAGCTCATCTGCAGTCCAAAGGAAAGTTTTTAAAATCCACAATGAGCCCAATTAGCTCTTCAAAACAATGCTTCCATCCAGAAGTAGTCACAACAGTTCAGTGGAGCGTTCAAATCTGCAGCTTTCAAATGTCGCTCACCAGTCCCAACAGCACCGTCCGCAAAAGAATGCCACCTCCTTATTGCTGGATCAAGGCAGTCCTCCCTCCTGGGAAAGGAGCTCAGCTGCACTCCAAAGGAAAGGTTTTAAAGTCCACAAAGAGCTGATTAGCTTTTCAAAATAGTGCTTCTACCCAGAAGTAGTCACAACAGCTCAGTGGAGTGATCGAATCTGTGGCCTTCAAATGCCACTTGCCAGTCTCAACAGCTCCGCCTCAAAAAGAATGCTGCCTCCTTATTGGTGGATCAGAGCAGCCCCCACCCCGGGACAAGAGCTCAGCTGTAGTCCAAATGAAAGTTTTTGAAGTCCACAAACAGCCTGACTAGCTCTTTAAAACAATGCGTTCACCCAGAAGTAGTCACAACAGCTCAGTGGTGCATATGTTAGATTTTTTTCCCCACATATCTTGGATATCGTAAAATTCTGAATAATAAAAAACATCATATCAATGGAAGTTTTTTTTTTTTTAAAGTCCCTTGATTAATACTAACACCTTCAAGACCTACTAAATAAGTACTAAGTATAACATGTGGTTGTATACTGAGGTCATACCACGTATAATCATATTACTAAAAGTGGTGTCTCCTTAATTGAGACTGCACACTATAAAATACTTAAGGCAAAGGATGAAACATTAAATAGGATGGTAAAGTGAAGTCTCTGTGTACCATTTTGCATCGCACACCATCATAATCATACTGCACGTAAGAGTTAGTCTTGAAGTTCATTAATAAAGTGCAACCCCGTTTTTTAAAATAGAGGCTGATTTAATAAATTAGAAAGTGCAAGGTTTGCATTTCTCACCAAAGCATGAGGAGTTATCATTTTACAAAATCCTCATTGGACCTCCTCAACAGCACATTCTGGGAATATTTTGAATACTTTCAGAGTTCTGGAGTCCCAAATTTGCCTTCTTTGCTTAGGCAGGGCTCAGTATAAACAGCACCTAGGCACCTGTGACCATTGTTTTCATTCTTTAGGCCTTTTAGTTGAGATCTTTATTTGTGTTTCAACAAAAAAGCCAGTATAATAGTACAACAGGTGCAGAATCTATTCAGACTATAGGTTCATCTGCTCCAGCTCTCTCTGCCCTGCAGTTGTAATCGCACAACCAGAGCACCCTGGTTGATTTGGATGACTTTAAAATTCAAAATGTCAGTTACGGTGTATGTTAACTCATTGTGTCCTAGCAGACGCCTGTAGTCGTCAGTAAAAAAACACTGGTGTGTCCTGAGGATGTCTGCAGAAGTCGGCTACTGACTCCCAGTGTGCCCTTGCAACGTCTGGAGAAGTCACTTATATATTTTAATATATATTGTAACAGAATATAATATATATTTGACTGCATGGCACCATTGGAAAGATAATTTTATGCTGCACAACTTTGTCACTGATATTTTGTGTATATCATGTATACTTTAGGAGTTATTTGCATTTGTTTATGGTATGGTGTGAATGGCTGACATGTTTTCCATCAAGATTCATCTAAGCAGCTTGAATAAAATTCACTTTTTTGGCACTTCAGCAGGTATAAAATAAAAACCGTATTGATTACAACTGGTTGCATAGCACCATTGGAAAGGCATTTTTGTGCTCATCAACTTTCATGCTGATACTTTGTGTATATCATGTATACTTTTGGAGTTATACACATTTGTTTATGATATGGTGTGTGCGGTTGAGATTTAACCCTCAAATCTCATCAAAGCACCTTGACTAAAATGGGGAAAAATTACATTTTATAGTAAAACGATATCTTTTTTTTTAGCAAACATAATATCAAAACACCATCTAATGTCTGTATGCTTAATTAGGTGTTGATGTTTTACATATTTTCCAACAAAAAATGGCTTATGTTGCCCTTTTTAGTGAAAAAAATAATTTAGTTTGCTTTTTTGACCAGCATAGAAAAAATACAAAATTACTTATTATTATATGCATGCCACCATTGGAAAGGCAATTTTGTGCTGAATAACTCTGTCACTCATATTTTGTGTCTAGCATGTACAGTTATTGAGCTATTAGCATTTGTTTGTGACATACTGACTATGGCTTGATTTTGCTTAGAAAGGCCCAGGATTCACTGTTAAAAGTATACAGGAGATTCAGGAGGCAAGTGGTGTAATCTCAGAGTGAGCCTGTGGAGGCAATGAGTTAATGGAACTTTTTGTCAAAAAGACCTTACAACAGCTTAAATCTGCTACATGGCCGTCTGTGTTTGAAGAATGAGATTTTGACCCAAAAGCTGTTTGTTGTTTGAATCCATCAATTCATTGGCCATATTATAAAACAAAACTAGACCCTTATAGTCTGATGCGAACAAGATAAAAGTAATAAGGAGTTAGGGCTCTGTATTTATTGATCACTCAACAAAGCAAGGAAAACATTTAGACCAGCAGAAATTTTCAGAATAATTTGCAAAAGTATTAGGCTGTGGTCTGGGGGTACTGACTCATCCAGTGAGCTAGATGGGTTTCAATAGCCTTATATAGAGACCCTATCAGACCAGCGTGTATCCATCCAGCTGTGCTATAGGTAATTTCTAAGTCTTCAAGAAATAAAAGCAATGCAACAAAATGTCTTCAAGTGATACTTTGTTACTTTATTTGCCAGGGAGGAGGGACTCACAAGTGAAAAATAACTTATCAGTAACTTGCATTTTTTTTTTTATATCCATTAGTTTCAACTGACTTCTGGTGTGATTCTTATGTGTTTTTATTTAGGAGCAAAAACAATGAAAAAGCAACAATATATGGGTACTGTGCTTTATATTGCTGACCTTTTTCTCCTTTTTCACCTAAATAAAAGTTTTTATACAGAATCTTGGTGTCAGTGTGCCTTGTTGAACATAGGGGTATCTGACGTTTGGTGGCACATGAAGTTGGCATCTCCGAAATGGTGAGTCCAAATGTTGGCAATGGAAGTTTGGTGAGGACGACATGGTGACAAACATTTTACCCACTCCTCAAAGCATAATGACCTTGGAGTTGGATAAATAAGTAAGAGGGCAAAAGCCTCCTCAAAAGTCACTATTTCAGTCCTTGTCATGAATTTGTATGTGATTATGGTCTCATCATTCCAGAGTCGCCAATATCACATAGAACTCGACTTTCCAGATATTTTTATCTGTTTTTTCCCACTGTAGGCACTGTAGCAGACTCTCAGTGTCCTTGTTACTTTATCTCATAAATTTAATGAGGGTTTTTAATTTTATAACCTGTTTTCCACTAGACACTGACAAAATTATGTATGCCTGTGAGTGCAGGGTCCAAAGAACCCTGCGCTCCCACAGTTAAATAAGGATAAAATTTTACTATCACAAAAAGTAAGGAAATAAGTTGCAAAAATCTTCATTAATGCTCCAGTTAGGGTCAAAGTGACAAAAGTTGGGAAATGTGGTGTTAGGGTTTACTTTGAGCTTCTCAAGCCTAATGCTCACCTTATTCTCATTCAGTCTACACATCTGATCTTATTTACAAATGGAATGTGGTGAGTGCTAGGCTTCAGAAGCCCAAGGCACACCCACACCTGTTTCCTGCCTACTTTGGGAGTGAGTGTTAGGTGTAAACTCTAACACCACATTTCTCAGCTTTTGTCTCTTTGACCCTAACTGGAGCATTCATGAAGTTTTTTGCCACTTTTATATATTATTGGGGCACGGTCATGCCCCAACAGTTAGGGTTCATAGATTCATAGATTCATAGATATTTACAAGTTCAGAGGGCAGATGCCCATGAGTGAACTCGCCACCACTTTTCAGTGGTGGAAAAAAAGTTTTCTATCACCCATATAAATGTCAAGCCTTTTCTTAAACTGCTGAAGATTATTGCTGTTAACAATATCTGCAGGAAGTGAATTCCAAATCTGAGGGATTCTTTGAGTAAAAAACCTAGAACGTTTATTTGTTTTGCATAATGAGGTTTTAAGTTTAAGATTATGTGATCTTATGTGATTTAATTTTGGGTGTTTTTCTAATCCAATTGTGTTTAGCAAATATTCATTTTGATAGGCATTAAATACTAAAATTAGATCTCCTCTTAATATTCTGTATTCCAGGAAGTATAGTTGTAGTTTTCTAAGTCTAAACCCGTATTCTATATTGGGCACACTGTCAATTATTTTAGTGGCTCTACGTTGGACCCTTTCTATCAAGCCTAAACAGCCTGCAGAAGTTGGTGCACAGAAAGAGGAACAATAGTCCAAATGTGAGCATACAAGACAGGAACATAAGGGTAGAATAACAGATTGCTGCCTACTTTTAATGTGCTTCAAAATATTGCCAATAATCATATGGCATTTTTTGACAGTCAAGTTAGTATGAGAATTGAATTTTAAATTATTAGATATCATAACACCCAAGTCTTTTTCTTCAGTTGTTTCCTCTAAATTTATATTTTGTATTGAATAGTTGAATCCATGGTTATTATTACCCATGTGCATAACTTTACATTTCTTAATGTTAAAATTCATTTTATTTTCATCTGCCCACATTGCTAATCTATTTAGATTTTCTTGTAAAGTATTGGCAGATAAAGTATCAGTTATTAGGCTTCCTATTTTACTGTCGTCAGTGTACTTATTGATCCAGTCTTCTTTTGAGGTTTTCATACTGGAAATAAGTATGTTAAATAGGAGAGGGCCCAGCACACAGCCCTGTGGCACACCATTAGTAACTTGGCTCCAATCAGACACATGGCCAAAATAACCACCCTTTGTTTTCTATTAGATAGCCATGATTCAATCCATTTAATTATATTATTATTATCCACATTTATATTAAGGAGTTGTTTAATCAAAATCTTATGGGACACAGTATTGAATGCCTTTTCGAAGTCAAGAAAAATAACATCCACAAGGATGCCATTATCTAGTGCTTCGCTGACTGGTTCAAAAAAACTAATTAAGTTAGTTAAACATGACCTGCCTGGTGTGAAACCATGTCGTGACATATCTGTAAAGCCAGTATTAATAATATGATTAGTGATTTTAATTTGAATCAGGCATTCAATGATTTTGCTAATAAGTGATGTTAGACTAATAGGTCTATAGTTCGATGCCATTTGTTTTTTGCCACTCTTATGAATCGGAGTTATATTAGCTGCCCTCCATGATTGTAATGCCATACCATGATTCACATATATGCTGAAAAGATAAGTAAGTGGGTCAATAAGTTCTTTTGAGAGTTCTTTTATAAATTTTGAATTTATGCCATTAGGTCCTGGAGATGAATTATTTTTTATTAAATTTATTGCCCCAAGAGTGTCTTGTTCTGAAAAATAAGAAATTAAATTAACTGATGGCTGCAAATTTAGATTTATAGGTTCTTTGGAACTATAAATACTTGTGAAGTATTGGTTAAATTCATATGCCATATCATCTTCATTAGTGACAATTTTATCATTTTTTATTAAAGGGCCTATCCCAGTAGAGTTTTATTTCAGAGAGCCGATGTAGTTATATAACTTTTTATTATTATCTTTGATATTTGCAGCTAAATTGATTTCTAGATTTTGTTTTGGCATCCTTATTTTATGTTTTGTTAAATTTGCAATATACTTAAACTTAGTCCAATCAGAATCTTTTTTGGTTTTGTGAAATTTCTTATAGGCTCTATGTTTTTTGTTTATGTCATTTTATTTCATTAGACCACCAAAGTGGTATTCTTTGTTTAGTATTTGCATTGCATTTAACTCTGTTAGGAACCCATGTGTCTACACAATAGTCTATTTTTCCCTTAATTTTTCCCCAAATATATTCAGTATTCTTTTTTCCCAAATATATTCAGTATCAAGATCAATTAATTCATCTGCCCAGTTCCATGCAGATAAATACTTTTTCTACTTGTATAATCAGCTTTATAGTAATTTTTGAAATTACTTATTCCTTTATTATTTTTAACAAATTGTGCAATGTCACATGAGATCATGTTGTAATCACTGTTTCCTAAAGGTGGTAATATAACTGGTGAGGAACATAGGTTGGGGTTATTAGTAAAAATGAGGTCCAGGATATTATTGTTCCTTGTCGGGTGATACACCAATTGATCTAAACCTAATTTAAAAGTAATTTTGAGAAATTTTTTCTCAAGGGGGCCATTAGTATTAAATGTTTCCCAGTTAATATTTGGGAAATTGAAGTCACCGAGTAATATTAAATTGCCATTTACAGATATATTTTCTAGCTGGTTTAGAAAGGTTAGGTTCTCTTCATACTTCAAACTTGGGGACCTATAGCATAAGCTGATTGTTAAAGTTTTTTGGCCGATCATAATCCTAGCATTCAATATTTCTACTGTAGTATCTTTAAGAACTATCTCATGGCATGTAAAGTTATTTGATACATAGATTGCTAAGCCTTCACCTCGGTTGTTTTGTTGGTTCTTTAAGAATTTTGAAAAACCTGGAATATCTGTATTCCAGTCCTTGTCTAAAAACCATGTTTTGGTAATGCAGCAGATATCAACTTTTTTACTTCTAAGGACATAACTTAATTCATCCATCTTATTTGTCAAGCTGCGTGCATTCAATAATAAGAGTTTTATACTTTTTATGCTATCTTTATTATTGTATTCTGTCTTCACTTCTGTGTTAAACTCAAAATGTTGCACTTTAATAACTTTGCAACTCTTCAAATAATTTGCATGAAAGATCTGTTGATGTGGCAAGTTTTGTTACAGTCGAAATTGTAGGTGTGGAGACACGGATTGTCATAAATTGTGAAAATTACTGTTTTTGGTGAAATTCTTTGTTATGCTGCTGAGCAAAAGTGGTGTTGAATTTTGGTCTGAAATTTTTAATGTTTATAGGTCTTTGGTCACAGATGTGCCTTTTGAAGGTTTGGTGAAAAAATATTAATCTGTTCCAAAGTTAATACATTTTTAGATTTCCCATTATTTCCTATGGGACCAGTTAGATGTTCTGCTTGAAAAAGGATTCTTTATCGCAAATACTATTCCTTTTTCAGAAATGCAGAATCTTTTGCAGCAAATGCGGAATCTTTTTTCATGCTACTGCCATCTTGTTTTCAGTTGCTAGTCAGAATAAAATTAAATAACTTAAAAAATACATGGGTTAAGTAGACAACAGCTGTCTTTTCCTATCAGTACCTGTACAATCTGATTCTGGGGTTAGTTTTTTAATAAGTCTCTTAGAATTGTATTTATTTAAAATGCTGAAATCTTTTTTCACAAACTGTGGGGAAAAAAGTCATGAAACAGGATCCTTTTTAGCAATTTGCAAAAAAGGATTTTCTTTTATCGCAAATCATGAAAAAGGAATCATGAAACAAGATTTTTTTTCACAATTTGTAAAAGAGGATGTTCTTTTTTGGCAAATTGAGAAAAAGGAACCTCAGAAAAGGATTATTTTTCGCATTTTGTGAGAAAGGGATTTTAAGATGGCTGTTTTTTTGTCACTCCACAGTTCACAAATGGTTGTTGATTTTGGTCTGAAATTTTCAGGGTGTAAAGGGTTTGCCCCACAGATGTACCTTTTGCTGATTTGGTGAAAATATATTATTTTGCTGCGGAGTTCTGCAGCTTAACATTTTGGTTCATTTCACATAGAATAACATTGTGATGTGAGGATTAGACAGTCATTTCTTTGTCACTAATCTGCAAAGAAATAGATTTTAAATTTTGATCTGATATTTTCAGGGTACTGTACAAAGCGCTTGTGCCACCAATGTACCTTTTGCTCATTTTGTGAAAATATGATAATTTGATGTCTAGTTACACAGGTTTCACATTTTGCTGTGTTTTCTATAGGATAACATTGCTATGTGAGTTGTTTTTTGGTGCTGTACACTATGGGATGGCAGCGCAGGGCCCAGAGAGCCCTGCACTCTCACAGGCAAATAAGGATACCACTACACTATCTCATGAATTATGGATGGATGCAATTATGAGTACAATTATGGACTGATGGGAACTCCAGGGAAATAAGGGTACAATTACAATCTCTCAAAAATGATGGATGGATAGGAGCACAGGGCCCTCCCACAAGCAAATAAGGCTATGATTATACTATCTTAAAAAGTAAGGAAATTCTTGGCAAAAAACTTCACTAATACGAGTTTGGGCTCCAGTGACAAAGGTTTGGAAATGGTGTTAGGGTTTCCAATCCTAACACCCCACCTCCCACCCTGCACACAGCAACAGGCATGGGGGTGTACCTTGGGATAGTCAGCCCTAACACTCACCCCATTCTCCTATACTGTACCCATCTCAGCTTATTTACTCATGGAATGGGGTGAGTGTTTGGCATGACAACCCCCAAGTCAAACCTCCCATGCCTATTGCTGCATGCACGGTAGGAAGGGATGTTAGGGTTGGAAACCCTAACACCACATTTCCAGACTTTTGTTGCTGGAAACCTAACTGATGCATTAACAAAGTTTTTTATCAAGAATATATATTATAGGGGCGTGGTCATGCCTCTATAGTTAGGGTTGAATGGTCACATGTATGTCAAACTCAAAATCTTGCACTTTAATAACGTTCCAACAGTTAAAGCAATTTACATGAAATTTTGCATGTCCCATCAGTAACTAAAGAGCTCTTGACATGTCAAGTTTTTTTCTGGTCGGAAGTGTGGATGCAGAGATATGAAGTGTAAGAAGATGTAAAATTTATCATTTTTGTTCATTTCTTTCTCTTGCTGCAGCACAAAAAAAGGTTTGGAATTTTGGTCTGACATTTTAGAGTAGAAAGGTCTTGCCTCACAGATGTGCATTTTGAAGGTTTGGTGAAAAAGTATTCATTTGTTACAAAATTATTACATTTTAAATTTTCCAGTATTTACAAAGGGAACTTCACTTTCCAGTTTGATGTCCCACTCAAAAAGGGATCCTTTGTTGCAAATGAGTAATCCTTTTTCATACTGCCACCATTTTGTTTTACAGTCAGTGAGGAAAACAAAATCAAAAACTCAAAACAGTTCTGTATTGAATATAAACCAACAGATGTAACTTCCTTATCAGGATCCCCTCAGCCAGATTCTGCACCTATCTATTGTAGAAATGCCCTTGAATTTTTTTTCGCATTATAAATATTTTTTGTGACTCATGATACGAAAAAAGATTCTTTTTCGTATCATGAGTCATGAAAAAGGATCCTTCTTCATGATGTAAAATGCCTTCCCTGGTCTCTTGTGGTACCCTCCACCCTCTGATTGCCATTCCCATAGTTTTCCTGATGTCTAGTGGCACCCACCGCCCTTTGATTCATGTCCTTTTTTACTATTTCCCTGGTGTCTAGTGTCAACCTCCACAATCTGATTGGTGTCCCCATTTTATTTTATTGTTTCCCTGGTGTCTTGTGGCACCCCCCACCCTCTGATTGCTGTCCCCCTTTTTTATAACTGAGAGATTGGCCTGCACCATGAGAGAAACCCAGCTTCATGCCAATGAAGTTCCATAGCTTTGCTGAGCAGTTGGTTATGTGGAGGCCCAGAAAGGAGGGAAGCATCCAGTACTAAAACCATATTCACCCAGTACATCTGGACATGAGTGCAAGGAATTGGACAATACTGTTTCCCTTAATGAGGTACTATGAGATCTACAAATGTGCTTAATGCTGACTTGTAAGTTTAATTTTATACTAACCCAGCACTCATCCCCCTGACCCTGCACATTAACTGACTCACTGTGCTAGACTGCACTATCGCAATCTGACTTGAAGGAGGAGGAGAAAGTGTGTAGTGGAACCAGGAGGCAGTACTATATGCTTTTGATTTGATTGACAACATTTAAAAGAGGAAGAGAGAGGTGGATGACCAGACATAATGGCATCTGCTGCATGGTTATGGACTTTGGAGTGGGAATTTGGCCTGGCTTGTTCTCCCCCTCACATTAAGACTGCACTGACATGGTGAGTTATGAGCTGTACTTGGTGAGCTGGGTTTGGGTAGTAAGCTGTTGTTTTTCATCAACTAAGACTTTTTGGACATTGCTTATAACATTGCCCACCTAGATGCTCTGGCCCATGCAGTGGTAAACACAGCTTGTTTATATATGACAAAGGGGGCTGGCATGCAAGAGAACAATGTGCCCAGAGTTATTTGGCAATCAGACTGACTGGAGACACATTCCCTTGCCTCTCACTGACTTTTGCCTCCCGATTTTTTTTTGTTATAAAATCTATGGAATTGATGTGCAGATATGGAGTGGACTTTATATATTTTCAGACTGGAGGGTGGGGATTAGAGTGTTGAATGTTTAGAAAGTGCATATGTTACCAAAATATCCATATAGATACCTGTTTTCCTTTACTTTTCATCAGGAGGTTCGTATGGCCAGTTATTCCCCCAGATGTATGAGGGACATGTTAATAAGAGACAAAACAGGGTTTAGCAAGTTTCTTTATGTGCCTCATCAGTGGTGTTGATGTGGAGAAATTTAGTCCTGGGGGTCCAATGGGTCTGCCTATGTTAAGGAAGGGACAGGGGACCTCAAACCCCCCACACACCCTCAGTGCCAATGGTCACTGTCCCTGTTTTATTTTATTTCCCTGGTGTTTAGTGGCACCCCCACCTGCCAATCATTGCCCCTGTCTGCATAAAAAAGAAAATAGTCCTTTGTGTTTTTTTTCTAGAAGGTCCCTCAGTGATCTGACCCCCCAACCCCATCTCCCACTCAGAACCCACCACCCCATAACCCCTAGTACACCCCCATACACAGTCAGTCACCTGGACAGGTGACAAGGCTAACATCCACTCTCCGATTGAAGACATGTCTTGCTGCTGGAACTGGCGACTGTAGTATGAGAAACTAAGGTAAATGCAGTTCAATTTATTTCAATGGGGTTTTCAACTTTGATGCATAACTGGACCATTTTTGCATATTTTGACACCAAATGTTTAACATGACTTTTTGAGGACCCCACCTCATAGACAATGTCACTAGTATTTTGCAAATGCATTCTGAAAGGCAATTTCATGGTCAGTTGGTGAAATCACCTTTCAGTTATGATATGAAAATGTTCACTGCCTTTGTTCATGAGGTGGGGTCTTAAGAAGGCTATGTTGAAAATTTTGGGTCAAAATTTGTAAAAATGGTGAAGTTATGTGCATGTATTTAAATTTAACTACGCTTGCTCATAACTTCGATAATTGTAAAAATTTTCACCCCAAGTTGTCAATTTAACCATTTTTAATATCACCTCATGAACATGACAGCTGTCACTTTTCAGTTCCTGGCCAAAATGTGTGTTCTCACCTGTGGGGCTGAATGGCGTTACGATTGCACCGAATGACATTTCAGCAGGGATTTGAAAATTCTCAGCCCAATGTTGTGTTCATGAGGTGGGGTAATAACAAGGCTTTGCTCACAATCTGGTTGCTGTTTTGGCTGAAATGCCTCCACAACCACATACATGTATGCATCTATGGAGGGATAAGAGTGCGGGGCCTGGAGGGCACAGCGCTCCCACAGCCAAATGAAGATACAATTATATTATCTCAAAAAGTAAGGAAATTCTTTGCAAAAAAACTTCATGAATGCACTAGTTAGGTTTGGGTATAGCAGCAAAAATAGGGAAATGTGGTGGTAGGGTTTCAAAACCTAATATCCCACCCCCACCCTGCATGCAGCAACAAGGGTGGGGTGTGCCTTGGAGCTCTCAACCCTAACCATCACCCTATTCTCATATACTGTCCCCATCTCAGCTTTTTTACTCATGGAATGGGGTGAGTATTAGGGTTGAGAACCTCAAGACACACCCCACCCCTGTTGGTGCATGAAGGTTGGTTGTAGGTTGTTACTGTTGATAACCCTAACACCACATTTCCCTACTTTTGTCACTGTAACCAACCTTAACTAGAGCATTAACAAAGTTTTTTTTGCAAAGAATATATATGCATATATTATAGGGGCACGGTAGCACCCCTATAGTTAGGGTTGAGTAAGTATTTCAATGTTAAACATCAAATTTTACACTTTAATAACTTTGCAACCATTTGTCAGAGTAGCATGAAATTTTGCATGTTCAGTTTTGTGTGATAGGTCTCTTGATGTTCTAGTTTTTGTTTTGGTTGGATTTGTGGATTTTGAGCTGTATCTGTACATAGTGCAAAAATGTTTAAATTTGCCTTTCTTCACATTTTTTTAGTCATTGCACTGTGCCTAGATGGTTTGGAATTTTGGTCTAATATTTTCAGGATACAAAGGTCATGACCCACAGAAGTGCCTTCTGCTGGTTTGGAGAAAAAATATTAATTCATTCCAAAGTTATTTAAATTTTAAGTTTTGGGTTCTGAGCATGCTCAGTACAGTCTTTTGGAAAGCTTCCTGGAACGACAAAGGAATTTGGTCTCATGAAACAAGATTCTCTTTCTTGAGGGTTCAATCCTTTCTCATGAGACAAAATTCATTTTTGTGAGCCGCCATCTTGTTTTCACTTTTTCTACACAACAGACTGTCATAACTCTGCATAATGTTGTCTACTACAGACATTCAAACATTTATCTTGCTCATCAGGATTTGAGGAGCTTTATTCTGTAGTTTTTGATAGCTCCCATGTCCCCAGAACATTTTATTTTTAGTATTGAAATCCTTTTTCATGACTCACTAAGTTCCTTTTTTGTGAATCCTTTTTCGTTCTTGCGAAAAAGGAAACTGGCTAGTGAAAAAGAATAAAAAAAAAAACCCTAAGTCTGAAATCCTTTTTCGCAAGCTGATTCATTTTTCATGAGAACAAAAAACGAATCATCTCACAAAAAAGGATTTGTAAAAGAAAAAAAAAACGCTACGTCTGAAATCCTTTTTCACAAAACAGAATCCTTTTCCGCGACCACAGCAAAGGATTCATGGAAAAGAATTCCTTTTCCTCAGAAAAGGATTCCTTTCCCACAAATACAGCAAAGCATTCATGGAAAAGGATTCCCTCTGGTGAAAAAGGATTTCTTACCCTTTTTTCTGTGCCAGATTGGTGTCAGTGATACCCCTTCACCCCCCAATTTTTACCTCTGACTAATAAATGTATATGTATAGTGTCTAGTCACATCACTCACCATGCCTTTGCCATACATTTGTAAAACAGTTTTATTGTGGGTAGTGACTACCCACCTGGTATAATACTTATATGTCAGTATTAACCCACAAATGTATATCGCTGGTGTCTAGTGGCATACCCCATCCTCTGGTCCCCAAATTCCTTGTAGTAATACCCACATTGGTGGTCAGTGGCTCCCCCACCCTTGCATATATGCATTAACCTGCAAAGGAGAAAGTGGTCCCTCACTGATTTTTTTATAACCTGAAACAAAAAGTCCACCAATGATTGCACCCGCACCCTGACCTGACCTCCCACTGCACAACACAAACCTGCAGCCCCTTAACCCTTCCCCGCTCACCTGAACTGGCCACACACTGAAGATACACTCTTCAATTGAGGATGCATCTTGCTACTGGAAGTGGCAGCTGCTCAGCTACTGGTTTCAACAGCAAGACGCATCCTCAATCGGAGAGTGGATCTTCAGTGTGCAGACAGTTCAGGTGAGTGGGGGGTGTGAGGAGGTCAAGGGGGTGTGGGTTGGTGGGTGCACTTTGGGAGGGCAGGTGGGGTGTGGATGTGATCTTAAGTGGACTTTTATTTTTTCAGGTTAAAAAAAAATCAATGAAGGACCGTTTTCTCCTTTGCAGGTTAATACATACATGCAAGAGTGGGGGGTACCACTGGCCACCAATGTGAGTATTACTACAAGGAATTCAGGGACTGGAGGATGGGGGTACCACTAGACACGAGGGATATACATTTGGGGGAAAATTCTGACTTATAAGCATTACAGCGTGGGGGGCTACTACTCACAATAAAACTGTATTACAAATGTTTGGCAATGACAGGGTGAGTGGTGTCTCTAGACACTATACATATAACTTTAGTAAGGGGTAAAAATTGGAGGGTGGGGGGGTACCACTGACATTGATGTGCCATCTGATGTGCCACTGGAGAAATGTCTGGGTGGGTGTTGCCACTAGACACCAGGGCTATTCACTCAAAATTAATGGAAACTGTGCACAGTTGTTGGGTAAGGGGTTCTACTGGACACAAGGGAAGAGACAAATGTGTATTTTCTAACTGAATATATGATCAAGTACTGTATGTATAGAAGCACGGGGTCCGAAGGACACTCTGCTGCCACAGCAAAATGCATGGGAGCACAGGGTCCAAAGCACCCCACGCTTCCAAAAGCCAAATAAAGATACAATTATACTATCTCAAAAAGTAAGGAACTAAATTGCAAAACACTTTCTTAATGCTCCAATTAGGGTCAAAGTGACAAAAGCTGGGAAATGTGGCATTAGGGTTTCCAACCCTAACACCCTACCCTCCCAAACCAGGCAGGAGGACATGTGTGGGATATGCCTTGGGCTTCTCAAGCCGAACACTCAATTCTCATAAAGTCTACACAGCTGACCTTAGTTACAGATAGACTGCAGTGAATGTTAGGCTTGAGAAACCCAAGGCGCATCCCACATCTGCTCTCCTGCCTGTTTTGGGAGGGTGGGGTGTTAGGGTTGGAAACCCTAATGCCACATTTCCCAACTTTTGTCACTTTGACCCTAACTGCAGTTTTAATTAAGTTTTTTTTCAATTTATATTATAGTGGCATGGTAGCGCTACTATCGTTGGGGTAGAGAAGGGTGTTCAATGTTAAACCCCTAACTTTGCACATTCATATATTTGGCACCGTTTGATGAAATGAACTGAAATTTTGCATGTGTTTTCTAGTATGCAAGATCTTGATATGTATGTATTTGTATGATGTCATCTTATGCAGTTTCTGATATCCACATATCATTTTTTGTGAAAAGCTAACTTTTTTCCTATACTTAACATGGGTTTATTTTTTGCTCTCACCTACAGCCTACATGGAATGGATTTTTTTCTCCAAACTTGCCGGCGACATGAGTCATGTGGTAAGGCAGTACCTTTGATAGGTCTGGTGAAAAAATATTAAATGGTTCCAGAGCGATAAAGCTTTAAATTTTAGTGTTTTCTACTCTGAGCATGCACAGTAGGATTTTTGAGATAACGTTCTGGTGCGAAATGAAAAAAATTATGTCACAGATGTCCATTTTTGATTTCATGCCACTGGATTGGCAGTGCATCAAATATTTGCCAACCATCATCTTGTCGATTTCTTCCATGGACTAAGAAGCATGGAAAATACATAAAAATGCTGCCATTTTAGAAAATAAACATCTTAACCTAAATAAACAGGACGTGTTTATCTAGATTCTGAGGTTTGTTCTGTAAGATAATGCCCATAAATTATTTTTCTGGGCACCCAAACTCCCTGGTGCCCCGCTTAGTGAGAGGAGCCATTCCTTGCGCTCTCTGTTTGACGACAGTGTCAATTTCTTGACTTCTGCAGACACTTGTGTTGCCGGCTGCAGTGAGAGTATTGAGCCGCCCTTTCTCTGGTGTCTAGTGGCAGCCCCCCCATTGCTGCTGTGTCTGACAGCAGTGTAAAACATCCTTCCTGCCTATTACCAACATATGCTGTCAAAAAATGACTTCTCCTAAAGATGCTGATAGTGGTCCCAATAATTTCTATATAGCTCATTAATATGCTGCAGTGGGATGGCTCACCTTTCAACAGCAAATGGCACTTTTTCCTGCTGCTGTCTGCATGGGCTATCATCATGACTTCTCCAAGTTATTAAGGTTGATCCAGCAGTCCCAGCTTTGGATTTGGAGATTGCTCAATGCCAGTGCCGTGGTGTATGATGCTCTTCAGATGCTCAGCAGCCACTCTACTCCCCATGCTTAAGGAAGAATGGCTTCCTACTGCAAATTGCAGAGGGGAAGTTAAGTACCAACTGCAACTCTTCCCTATCCCTGATACTTGAATTTTGGGGTCTGATACTGCTAAAATCCAGCTAGCCAGTTGGTCCCCCTCCCGCTGTGTGCCCTCACTCATTTTCCCACTCGTGCTCCACAAAGTTTTGTCATATTTTTAATGAAAAGACATTTTTAAATGATAATAGTGTTAACTATTAATAACTATGTACAAGAAGAAGTTTTTATACTGTGATAGTATAAATGTGTGTATAAATTGAGGTCCCTGACTCTTTCCTCTTAAGACTTGTGATTTAGACCCTTCACCATTTTGGTCACCCTCCTCTGCACCATCTCTATTTTTTCAATGTTCTTATGAAGGTGTGGTCTCCAGAATTGGACACAGTACTCAAAGTGAGGCCTCACCAGGGTCTTGTACAGTGAAACTATTACCTCCCTCCTTCAGCTTGTGATTCCCCTTCCAATACAGCCCCAACATCCCAGTGGCCTTCCCCACCACCTTGGCCATCTGCCTTGTGGCCTTTAGGTCATCTGTGATTATGATCCCCAAATCCCTCTCCTCCTTAGTGACTGCCAACAGCTATCCCTCCAACCTATAGCTTGCTCCAGGGTTCCTGTTCCTGATGTGCATGATTTTACCCTTCTTTGCATTAAACCTTAGTTGCCACACCTCTGACCATCTCTCCAACTGTTCCCGGTCCTTTATCATCCTTTCCACCCCCTCCGAGGTATCCACCTTGTTGCAGATCTTGGTGTCATCTGCAAACAGGCAAACCTTTCCCTCTAACCCATCTGCAATGTCACTGATGAAGACATTGAATAGGACCAGCCCCAAAACAGACCCTTGAGGTACCCCAAGGCATGTTAAACATTGTAGTGAATTTCCCAAACTTAAGACACAATGACAGCTTCTGCCTGGGTCACAGTCTCTAACCAGTTTGATAATACCTCTCATAAACTATTAAATTATTAAAAGTCCCAAAGCATATGTCTATGAAGAATGTAGTTTATTATTAATTAATTTCACCTGATAGTGCACTAGGAGTGGTCAAAAGTGCAATTTTTGGCCCCGCGGAACTTCCTCAGAAATCAGGAAACTTTCACGGAAGTTTCCAAACCTCCGCCTGTGGCAGAGTGGAAAACTTATGCAGAGTTTTGGGTGAAATTTTGCCATATATTAAAAAAAAACCCTGGTGGCTAGTGGCCCCTCCCCCCACTCACCCCACAGGTACACGTTAAATCCCTGGTGGCTAGCGGTCCCTCCCCCCTACCGGTTCACCTGCCTGCCACCAGACTTAAAAAATTAAAAATAAATCTCCCCCCCACCCAACAGTACCCACACAGCCCAAATGCCCTTATGCCCTGGTGGCTAGTGGTCCCTCCCCTACATCCCAGACCCAAGTGTATAGTAAATTTATATTATCCTCCCATGTCCATTCATACCGTAACCATAGTTGTAGTGAAAAAAAAAGCTCTGGTGGTCTAGTGCTTTCACTAATAGCCCTCCACTTCCCGATCCCCAGTCACATATAATTCCCTGAATCACTGGTGGTCTAGTGCCTTCCCACCACCCTAGCTGGAATCCAACCACCCTGTTCCCACCTCCTAAACCCTGGGTGGACTGGAACATCCCTCCTCTTCTCTACAGCCGGCCCACCCACTGACTAAGCTATTAATGAAAAAGCGCATTCCTGTATAGAAATATGCTCATTTATTAAAAGTTCAGTTAGTGGTTGAGCCAACAGTGGAGGAGAGGAGGAGTCTTCCAATCTCCTAATTTCGGTGGGTGCAGGTGGTTGGACCCAGCAGGGGTGGGGTAGGGGGGGGGAGGCATTGACCACCAGAGATTCGGGGAATTATATGTGACTGGAGCTCAGGAGGGGAAGGGCTATTAGGGAAACCACTAGACCACCAGAGAATTTTTTTTTAACTAGGACTATGGTACGGGCTTGGGGTGAAGGGGAGGGACCACTAGCCACCAGGTCATAAGGGCATTTGGGCTGTGTGGGCACTGTCAGGCAGGGGGGAACTATTTATAACTACTTTTTTTAGTAGGGTGACTGGCAGGTGAACTGGTGTGGGGGAGAATGCAAGCCACCAGGGATTTAATGAATATCTGTGGGGCGGGTGGGGCGGAGGGACCACTAGCTACCAGGGATTATTTTGAAATAAAAATAATACTAAAACACAGCATAGGACAGGCAACATTTCTGTGAAAGTTTGGAAATGGATTTCTGCACTTTCGTAGAAGCGAAAGTCTAACTTCCGCTTCAGTTCCACTGGCAACATTTTTTTTCGCACACCCCTATAGTGCACTTGTTTTGTTTTTTTTAAACCATCTTTATTAGCTTGTTTCAGGTTTTTAGACATACACACATATATCCCAGGCAAACCCAGGACTCACAATCCCAAAACTGATTGTGAAAACTATGTACAGCCCAAACTATATACATACACAGCTAATGGGGTTGACCCTCCATTGCCGTTACAAACTCTAATTGCTTCTATATCTTAGGGTAACAATATCAGTGACTTAACTCAACCAACAGAAGTAAAACCCCTGAAACAGAAGTATTGTTACCCCCTAGAATTATAAAACATAAGTCACAACCTAAATAGCCTTACACCCAGGAGGTGGTCCCAAGCTGTGTCCCCTGGAAAGAGAGAGAGTTCCCTCCCCACCCTTGAACCTAAGCAGACCAAAACCCTTATCCTAATACCATTTTACTAATACCAACTCAACCCAAAAACAATTGTAGATGATACGTCCATTTAGACCTGAAATAAATCTATATAAGACTGTTCATTACTCCTAAATAGTAATCTCTTGCTAAACACAACCCAACAGACAGGCCTGTGTTTGGGTATTATTAACCTGCAGTGAATAGATTGCCTCTAGTGTTGACAATCTTTTATTATATAACCCTTTCCTACCCTCCATATAATTGTGCTTCTTTATTCTTCCCAAAGCCCAAATAAGATCTCTCACCCATTGGTCATAGGTATAGATATAATCATCCTTCCAGTGTTTCAATATAAAAGATTTGACTATCTCTGTAATCAGAGATAGATGGTATTTGGGTGTGGCCCATAATATTTCCGACATGTCCCCTAATATACAAATTTCAGGCAATAAAAATTCTGAGTAATCCAATAATGGGTCCATATGTTGTTTAATTTCAGCCCATAAAGGCGATATTTTACTACATTCCCACATCACATGTAAGCTATCACCTTGTTCCACTCCACATCTAAAACACAGGTCCATCTGACTAAGGTGTCTATCACATAGTTTTACAGGGGTGAAATACATATTAGAAACAATAAAAAACTGCATAATCTTATACTTGGGTATAGGTATATACTTGTTACTCCTCCAGATATTGTTCCAAGCAGGCCTCTGGGGGGCCAGTGTTCTGTTCCAATATATAACCCTTGTTGGAGAGTTCGGGCTACTATAGTCCAATAGCACCTTGTACCCTATAAACAGAGAGTTAGATGTAGGATCCAATTCCTTTAGATTGTCCCAGGTAAATGGATTTTCTGATGGGCCCCCTAGCTTTCTCCATACCCCCTCCAGCATTTTGGTGAGCTGTAACCTTTTAAAAAAATGCATTGCATCACACCTACTCAGGAGAACCACCCTATTATCCTTTATAACATCCATTAATGTTAGGCCCATGAGCTGAGCTGACCATCGTTTAGTAATTACCTTATCCCAATCATAAAATTGGGATTGCCCAGCACAGGTTGGTCTCTAATGCTCATTTGATCCCTTCTCTGGGCAGGAGTGAGAAATAAAAACCAGGCCAATGCTGATTTAACAATTGGAGTCAGGGTTGTGTTTTTAAAGCATTTCTCTGGACTAGCAAAAAGAAAAGCCTCTGGAGAGAGAGTCCTGAGTCTTTTAATATTTGCCTCTCTATTTGCAACCATATTGGAATATATGACTCTCCCTCCAAGTTTCTAACCTATCTACTCATAAGCCCCATTTGTCCCGCCACATAATATAGATGAAGATCAGGCAGTTTGATCCCCCCCCCATGTTGTGTGGTAAGCACAGGATACTATGCTTTTTCCTAGGAGGCTTGGAATTCCACAGAAATTCAGATAACAATTTCCTAATTTTTATAAACCATAATTTGGGAATGCAATATGGGGCTAAGTATATAGGATATAATAACCTAGGCAATAGGTTCATTTTAACTAGTCCCAGTCTAGCTGAAAGTTCAAATGAAGCTTATTCCCTCTAAGTATGTCCCCTTTAATTGCTAACAGTACCTTGTCCATATTTGCTGTAGCACCATCCTCCATACGAGCTGTGATCCAAATACCCAAGTATTTAATCCTTTCCATTGCCCAGTGTACCTGCAGTGGTACAAAATCTGCTCTGCATACATGTGGTGTCAAAGGGAAAATTTGTGTTTTGCTCAAATTTAATTTATAGTTTGAGACTTTGGAGAATTGCCCCATAGTTTCAACTGTTCTTTTGAAGCTTGAGGACAGGTTCTGTAAGTGTAGAAGTACATCATCTGCAAAGACCAAAAATTTTAGATCCCTCTCCGCTGTTGTAATCCCCTTTATGTTAACATCTTTATTAATAGCCCTTAACAGTGGTTCCAGGTATATATTAAACAATATTGGTGAGAGGGGACATCCCTGTCTGGTCCCATTTTCTAAACAAATCTCCTGTGAAAGATACCATTACATAACACCCTGGCTGTAGGGGCTGCATATAGGTTTTTTATACCTCTGAGAAGGCCCTCAGAGAAACCCATCCTCTCCATTGTAGCAAATAGAAATGGATGAGAAACCCTATCGAAGGCCTTCTCCACATCTAAAGATATCAAGGCTAGAGGTAGATGGGAATCTGGTGCATAACTAAGTATGTGGTGGAGTTTCCTAAGGTGTCATGTGCCCCCCTACCTGACATAAATCCAACCTGTCTGTAACTGATTAAATTTGGAGCAATAGTCAATATTCTATTAGCCATAATCCTCATAAGGATCTTAATATCTTGATTCATCGAGGCTATAGGCATATAACTACCAGTTAAATCTTTAGGCTTGTCTGGTTTTGGAACCAGGGAGATATATGCCTAGTATAGCGGTGGATGACATACCCCTTCTTGCATTATAGTACTGAAAAATTCTTTAAGTAGGGGAAGTATAGTATGGAGATGTGCCTGATAAAACTTAGCCGTTAGGCCATCAGGCCCCGGAGCTTTGCCAGAAGGCAGAGATTGTACCACATCTATTATCTCAGATTCTCTTATTAGAGCTGCTAACTCTCTAACCTGCTCTGGATCTAGCACTGGTAATGGAATTCCCTCTAGGAACATCCTAATGTCCTTCTCCCCAGCACAATGTCCTGCCTGGTAAATTTCCTTATAATAGGATGCAAATGCATCCGCCATTTTCTGGGGAACCTTTAAAGTTTTTCCAGCATACCGTGTGGAAGTGATTGTTCTTGTGGCTTCCTATTTCTTAACTCTAGCTGCAAGGAGGTGGCCAGGCATGTCTCCTTGCATTAAATATTTAGCTTGAATTTTTTTCTAACCAAAATGCTACTTTACCATACATAATGTCTGCCATTTCCCTTCTTAAACTTTTGAGTTCAATATCTGTTTCCATGGAGGACCCTTCCAAAGGATCCAGCGATTCTATAGCCCCCAATATAAACTCCTCCTTTGCACATCTCATTCTATTTCTCCATGCTGTGAAATTCTGTGCTACGCCTGCATACGACACCTTACAGGTTGGCCATGCTAAGTTTTCATTCTGAAGTGCAGGCAATTGCTTCTGTATTACCTTTAGGAGGGCTTCCTCCAATTTGCTCTGGACTGAAATCTCAGTCAAAAGAGTATCATTCAGCTTCCATCTATATGGCCTAGGAGGAGCAGCTGTCGCTTCCCAAATCAGCTGAATTGGAGAATGATCCGATAAAATTCTACCCCGAGTTATCACCTCCTTAACCTCACAAAGTGCCTCCCTGCTAACCAGAAAAAAATAAATTCTAGATTGACTCTTATGGGCCACAGAAAAGAATGTCATGTCATTGCCCCTGTAGAATGGGTCCGGAGTCGATCTACCAGGGCCGTGACCTCCAATAATCTATTCATAGCAATCTGAGCCCTAGACAGAGGCCCTCCGGATGGTGGTATCCTATCCTCCCGATTATTTAAACATAGGTTCCAATCCCCTGCCAAAATGAGGGAGTGCGGAGAGAATATAGTAATATCCATCTCCATTGAAACAAAAAAGTCAGGATTGGAAGGGGTGGGCCATATATAGAAGCGACTGTAAGCTCTTTACCCAAAATATTACCCAAGAGGTAGATTCCTCTACTATCCTCCCTTGTAATCACCTGTGCTATAGTATATGGACAGGTTTTCCCTATTAAGATCACCACACCCCCGAGGCCGTTTCCTTACCTACCCCATAAACCTGACCCACCCACATCCACTTAAGGAAGCTCAGCTCCTCTGTCAATAAGTGAGTCTCTTGTAGTGCAGCTATGTGAGCCCCTATCTGACCAATATGCCTCAAGACTACCATTCTTTTGCCTCTACCCCTGAGGCCTTTTATATTCCATGAAATGATTTTAATACATGACATTGGCAAATATAAAAAATATTTTGTTCCAAACTATCATACTTTGCCCACTCAAGGTCTGCATCTCTCTTTTGCACTTTAATGGACTCTCTCTCCTTCTAGATCCCATTATCCCCCTGTCCCCCAACCCCCAATCCCTGGATCATCCTCCATTCAATCATTGATTCATGGACGAGCCATTTTCTGTGCACCCCCCCAGCCCCTCAAATTAAATGAACAACTCTCAGGACCCTGCCCAAAAATTAAGACATCCAATACAGCTTGACCTCTCCTCCCCTGTATCCCTATCTCATTGAGTCCCCTCAGAGTCCCTCGTCCCCATAAACCACCCCCATTCATACTCAAATTGTGCCCCCATCAGAGTGATTTAATATATTTTGTCCCTTAAATTCCCTCATCCTCTAGCTTATTTAGCTAATAGAGGGTTAGTTGAGGATTAGTGCCCATCCCTTTGGTCTAATCTAGGAAGAAATCTCAACTTGCAGAATAAAACAATATGCTCCAAGCTTTTCCCTATACCATCATATTTTGCCAGAACATTACACCAACCCACCTCCTTTCCTCCTATCATTACCCTTCAGGGGTGAATAGTCCCTCAGACCCAGGAGGGTTCATATAATACCTTGAGAGGAGTTGACAGCTTCACTGAATAACTGAGCATTAATCACGACCCTAGTCCACTCCTTCATCACACCTTTGGGCGAGAGGCTAGCCCCCCTTCCCTTGACCTAATGATTATGTCTACCTATTCCTGAATATCCTGAGCTCTTTTCAAAGTCAACCCCACAGAGAAGGGCCACCTCCTGTTCATTGCGCATCTTAAGCTTCATTTCTTCGGCCCACTCTAGCTCCCCCCCTTCTCCATCTCTAAAACATCAAACATGGCTCCCAAAAAAAAGCAGGATTGCCAATAACCCCTCAACCTGTAACAGTAAATTGCACTCCTTCATGACCCTTTCCAGCCCCCCTCCCCCTAGAAACCACCAGGCTCCGGGTTCGGTTCCTACCACATCTTAAGGATATCAATCCCACTTCAGTCCCGTTCTATCCCCTCTATAACCGAACAACATTAACCATAACATTTTAGCCAAATATATTCAACTGCTTCTGGAACACCTGAAAAAGAAAGACAATGTCTGCATTTCCCTTCCATCTCTAAAGTCCCAACTTGTTAAATCATACCAGTCCTCTTCTTGTCCTCAGCAACTCAGGTCGGTGACTTAAACAACTCTGTGAGTTCAAACAGCAGTCCCTCCTTGGCATCACTCGCAGTTAGGTACTTTTTCTCTCCAGACTGAAGTCATACCATCAAAGTCGCAGGATATTGCAAATGAAACTTGATTCCAGCAAGATGCAACTTCTTCTTTATTTCCAAATATTCCTTTTGTTTCTCCCTAACCAATGGTGTTTGATCCTGGAACAGCCAGATAGACGTGCCATTCCAATGCAGAGCTTTATTTTGCCTAGCAGTGAAGAGCACATGGGACTTTTCCTTGCAATTCAAGAACTGCGGTCTTGCACCCAGCGGGGGCATCTCTCTTAAGGCTTTATGTGCTCTTTCCAAGTTGTAAGCCTCACCAAATGGTGTGGGGCTGAGCAATTTAAGCAGGAGATCTTGCAAAAAGGAAACACAGTCAGACCCTTCAGCCCTCTCTGGGAGCCCTGCTAGAATAAGATTGTTTCTCCTACTCCTGGATTCTTGATCTTCCATTTGATCCTCGAGCTTCTTGACTTGTTTATGCACTGCAACCAGAACTTGTTCCATAGTGTAAACCTTCCTTTCCTGCGAGGAGACTCTAGCTTCCATGTCCCCTATCCTCTGAGCCAATGAATGCAGAGCCAGTTTAACTGTAACAAAATCGACCACCAGCCCTTGTAACATTTGCTTGATTTCTAAAATATCCTCCATGCTTGAATCAGTACCCCCTTCCTTATCTAGCTGGCCGGCCTGTTCATCTGGCATAGGTGATAGGGGTTTCAGTCTTTTTACCACCAAAGTACATGGTGCAAGGGGCTCCATGGCTTCTGTTTCCATTCTGATGCTGCAGTTCAGCCTATTGCTGACACCGAAAGTGCAATGTTGGGGAAATACCAGCTGCTTACACTCGCTCAGCCCCACCCCTTTTCTGCAGAGAAATTTAGCCTGAAGCACCTCACCGACTGAAATAAGGTAGCTCAACTTTTAATAGGGGTCCTGAGAAAATATAAGGGCTTAATTATATTAGCAGGGCCTAGGAGCAGCACAGAAGACGTCTTCTCATGCCAGGCCCATCACATGATCCTGTATAATGCACTTGTTTTATTTATATAGGCCATCTAGCAAAAACAAGAGGAAACAAACAAAAAAAGGTGCAACTGTAGACCCATGTTTTTGATTATTCATTAACATAGGGGACAACCCCTTGTTTTTCATGATGATGAACTTTCCTTCAATTTATTTGATGTGATTGTAGGGTTATGCGTGCAGGCTAAACACTTCAGACTGGGAGGCTGCTATTGCTGCTGTATGCTCCATTGAGTGCATCTCTATCCCCCCATGTGCTCAACCAGCCATCAAATGATTTGATCATGTGATGTTATCATTTGTAATAAATGGCCAAAAGTCTTACAGTAATCAGGCTGATTGAAATGTTTTGCACTGGAGTAAATCAGACCGGGGAAAAGATACAGACACATTTTCTTTTAGTTTGGAGCCTCCCTCAGTTTTAAAAAAATAATGCGTTCTTCATTTCGACTGGACTTCTTTTCTACAGTCCTTTCTGTGATCATCTGATCAGCTGCACTTTTCTCCCTTTGCAGTATCTGTGTCTTGATCCCACATCTACTTGATTCCAACTGAAGGGGAAAGAACACAATCTTTTTTAGGTCAGATCGGGATGGAAACAACATGAACTGGAGATGAAGGTCAACCCCAAAGACTTGCTGCTGCAGATGACTCAATGCAACAAATAATTATTTCTCTTCTGTCACCTCTTGTCAGTCAGTCTCAGCTGCAGGAAGGGATTGAGAGTGACATATCTTTGGGCTCTGTGATCTGAAGTTGCCTGTAGCCTCCTTCTGCTTCTCCTCCTCCTCCTCCAACCTTATTTTTGTATCATATCCCCAGTCAATTGACTTCCCTGCTTTTGATTCAATTGTTAACCTAGGGTGCGAGGAGTCCAAGAAAGCCCCCCCCCCAGTGATAGAAGTGCTTGAAGAATGCACTATTTAATGGTTTGCTGACCTCCTGCTCTGTGCTGGTATGGATAGGAGCCACCAGCAGGAAAAAGCTGTACCATCACCATCACAGACTGCAACGACAAGAAATCAGAAAGTCAAGACTTTAATAAAAGAAGGTACTGCACCATCAAGCACATTTCCCCTTGTAATGAAAAGACATGCTGTTTTACTATAAAGAAAGGCTTACCCCATGCGTGCTTTACAGTTTATTGAGAAACAAATGCCGGACTGGACCCAGGTCATAATCTTTGCTAAACTATGCTAATCATATCTTTAATATTGTACTTTTTTATATTACACTATTGACTAAGGGATTTTCAAGAAACAGGATTACTGCATGGAAATTTCTTGTGATTGCTTGGGTTCAATCTTTTTCATAGTACCTCAACACAATTTAAACCACATTGTTACCAAAAAGTTTTAATACCAAAGCTATACATCTAAAAATATCAGTTCTCTGTTTTTTTTTCCCACACTACTGATCTGTGATACATATGGATTTTCCATATGAAGTTTGCTTTGCATGCAGCTTCTGCAGAGCTCTCATCTTTTTTGTTTTGAGCAAACAATGCTTTTCTATACAAACTAATCTGTCATCCCTTTCCTATTAAATATCTCATTTGTTGCCTTCAATTGAGACACAATAATATATTGTGAGAGTGTTATAGAATATTCATTATTTGTCCGTGGGGTGTATCTTAGAGCCAAAGGAGGAAACACGGGTGAGGGAGGCATTCATTAATATATAACACATTTGGCATGTGATAAACCAATAACACCTTGTTAAGATGAATAAGAGAGTTCAGATGCTCAGACTTAAACTGACCTCCTTCCAAAACGTCAAGCAGAAAACTGAAATATCAAAAGAGAACAGAATAAAGAATAATGTGTAAAGTTCTAAATTCACATTGAAAGTCTTTAGAAACTTTTTTTCCCCAAAAAAATCAGGTCAATATATCACTGCTATTTTCCCCCATAGGTCCTTGTTCACTGTCATGTGGTCTGCCGCTGGGAACTTTCTTAACCTGAGCAGCATGGACAGAAGTGAGAGTCCCTGTAGGACGGACAGCCCAGACAGAAGGAGCAGCAGCCCCATTGTCAAAGGTCCTCCCCCTCTGAAGGTAGCCAGACTGGAGGCAGTCCAACTAGCCACTGGCATTAGTATACTGAGCACACTGGCTGACAGAGGAGTTTGAATGACATAGGGTGTCATACTTAACCTTGATAAAGCTTTCTGGATTGTTGCAGGATTAAAGGAAGTTGATTTAGGATCACTGACAGCCCTACCAGCTCACAACAGCACCTACAAACCCTGCTGCAGATTGACATTATAGTGGTTTTCGCAGATTTTATTTTGTGTATGTGTTGTGTCTGTGTCTCTGTGTGAGCACTTTGCCACACTGTTGATGCTGACTGTGGTGCTGGCAGGCCCATGTCACTTGTAACTGTGCTTTATTGGTTTTCCTAGAGTGTCTCTAACTGCCCAGCAATGCTCCAGCCATACACAGATTTAGAAAGTTTCATTCCTTTTGTTGTTCTGAACAAAGTAATGTTTCAAAATGCTTTTTATTGTATTGCATGTTCCCGTGGTGGATCATAAAACCCTG
Source organism: Neoceratodus forsteri (assembly GCA_016271365.2). Lineage (NCBI taxonomy): Eukaryota > Metazoa > Chordata > Ceratodontiformes > Ceratodontidae > Neoceratodus > Neoceratodus forsteri. The sequence goes on along the minus strand of CM057450.1, from coordinate 48,451,071 downwards.
TATTACTGGTTAATGTACCAGACATGAGGTAAACTATAGTTTACCCAGGGAATCACTGGGTAACCTGTGTAACAGTGTGCATAGGGAATTCTTGGAAAATGGTATGTTTTTGAACATGATGGACCCAGAGTCCCTTCCAACATTAAGGAAGGGGAAATTGTTTAACAAGGAAAGGTACCTTAAGCCAAAGCTTGTTTCCAGGTGTGACCTGGGAGCACAAGGAAGTTAAGTGACTTGCTCAGGGTCACACAGTATGCAAGTGGTGGCTGACGGGATTCAAACACAGGTCTCCAGATTTGCAGCTCAGTGCATTAAAATGCTATGTAAACTACACAGTTATTACATTTGGAGGGCTATCACATTCTCTGTTCTCAGTAAGTCACATTTTTCTCCCATAACAATCTGTAGTTTTGATTTTCTGTATAGACAGCAGTGTTAAAGACTAGAGACAAAAAAAAAATGCATTTAGTTTTGTTGACCAGGAAAGGAGGGTGGGAATAATTTTCTACTTTTAATCTTGTCCTGAGGTGGCTGCAGAAAGTACAAGAGACATTCAAGGTGCATATTACATTATGGAAATGCAGAAAGGTGTATCAGATCTTTGGGATAGTCAGTCGATTACTTTTACAAAATACATAATCTCACAGAATAGATACCAAGTACCAGTTAGAACAGCAGTACAAGCTAAGTTTCCAGTATCTTCAGAGATTTTTGAGCTCATTGAAATTGGCACAAATGTCATTCTTCAAATCCTAGCCAAACTGTGTTTTTGCACCGTTAGTGTGTAATGCTGTATTGGCATGAATTTTTAACATTTTCAGTACTGGGTTCATGAGGTGGGGTAATAAAAAGGCTATGCTGACAATTTGGTTGCTGTTTTGGTGCAAATGTAAGAGCAGGGCCCTCTGGGCCCTACGCTTCCACAGCAACATACATGTATGCATCTATGAAGGGATGGGAGTGCAGGGACCCCTTGCCCTGACCTTCCAGTGGCAACTGAGGATTCACTTATACTATCTCAAAAAGTAAGGAAATTAATTGCAAAAAATTTTGATAATGCACCAGTTAGGATTAAAACAATAAAAGTAGGGAAATGCGGTGTTAGGGTTTCCAACCCTAACACCCCACCTCCACCACGCAGACAGCCACAGGAGAAACCATTATGGTTTTCCTTCTCCTGCATCTTCACAAATCAGGTGTGGGGTGTGCCTCAGGCTTGCCAGCCCTAATGCTCACCCCATTCTCAAGTACTCTATCCATCTCAGCTTCTTTAATGATGGAATGGGGTGAGCGTTAGGGCTGACAACCCCGAGACACACCCAGCATCTGATCTGTGAAGATGCAGGAGTGGGAAAATCATAATGGTTTGTCCTGTTGCTACCTGCAGAGTGGGTGTAGGGTGATAGGGTTGGACACCCAAACACCACATTTCACTACTTTTTTGGTTAAACCCTAAATGGTGCATTAATGAAGAGTTTGTTTTGTAATTCATTCTGTCTGTCCATCCATCCATCTGTCCGTCCATCCATCTGTCTGTCTGTCTGTCTATCTATACACCCAGCCCACCCAGTTCATCTCTGCCTTTACTGTAATCACAGACCCTACCTGATCTCTGGTTACTCACTTCACTCCCCCTTACTTTCGTACTAAGATTTCATTGTGCCTATCCCATGCATGCTTGAAGCCATCTACTGTTTTTCCTTCCACCACCTCTGCTGGAAGACTGTTCCAAGTGTCCACCACTCATTCAATGAAGAAATATTTCCCCATATCCTACCAAAATTCCCCCCTTCCAGCTTCATTACATGCCCTCTTGTACTTGTGCACTTTCTGTTCTGAAAAATACTCCTCTCCTGCTCCTTGTTCACCCTTTTGAGGTACTTACAGGTCTCTATCATGTCCTTCCTCTCCCTCCTCTCTTCCAGGGTGTACATATTGAGATCCCTCAGTCTCTCTCATAGGGCTTATGATGCAACCCCCCCCACAATTTTGGTTTACCTTCTCTGGACAGCCTTTACTCAGTCTGTGTCCTTCCTGAGATGTATTCTCCAGAACTGGACACAGCACTCCATGTGGGGTCTCACCAATGATTGACACAGCAGTAGTATATCATCTCTCTTTCTGCTGGTGATTCCCCACCCTATGCAACCCAGCATTCCACTGGCCCTATCTTCTGCATTATTGAACTGTTCTTCTACCTTGAGGTCATCAGGTATGATAACCTCGAGGTCCCTTTCCTACTTTGTGATGTCAATACCTCACCCCCCCCATTTTATACACTGCCTTCAGGTTTCTGTGTCCTAGTTGCATGATTTTGCACTTTTTTTCACTTAAATCTAGCAGCCATACCATCAACCATTCCTCGAGTTTTCTCAGGTCCCTGCTCATTCTCTTCACTCCCCACCCAGACTATCTACCCAATTGTAGATCTCAGTGTCATCTGCAAAGAGGCATATGTCCCCTTCCAGCTGTTCTTCAATGTCACTTAAAAAATCATTGAAGGGAACTGGTTCCTGCACCGAGTCTTGAGTTACCCCGTTGGTCACTCTTTCAGTCATTAGAATAAGTTGCATTTCTCACCACTCTCTATCACCTATCCATCAACCAGTTCTGTACCCAGTTTATGACCTTGGGTCCCACCCCAAACAGCCCAGTTTTGTTATAAGCCTCCTATGTGGTACAGTGTTAAAGGCCTCACTGAAGTCTGAGTAGGCCATGTCCACTGCCTAACCCTAATGTATTTCCCTGGTTACCCAATTGAAGAAATCCATCAGGTTCATCTTACATAGCCCCCCCCCATGAATTCATGCTGCATCAGGACTTGCAATCTGATGGAGTCAAGATATTTCACTAACCTTTCTTTCAATAGTGTTTCCACTAACTTCCCCAGCACTGATATTAGACTGACCAGCCTATACAGCAGTTGCCAGCATCTTTCCTGCTTCTGCTTTTATGAAGCAGGACTACTTCTGCCCTCTTCCAGTCCTCTGTAACCACTCCTGTTTCCAGTGAGGTGTTGAAGATGGCTGTCAGAGGTGCAGCAATTACCTCCCCGAGTGGCCTTAGCACCCTTAAATGTCCCCTGTCTGGCTCCATAGCCTTATCCACTTTCAGATTTGCAACTTTTCTTTTTGAATGGCCTTGTGTCTGCCTCCCTCCCCCAAGTGTTCCTGCTGCTTCTATGTGGTCTGTCCCCCTCCCTCCACTGTGGAGACTGACCAGAAAAATCTCATCTTGATACCTACTTTTTCCTGACCCTCCGCTGCATAATCTCACCCTGCTCTTCTTATCCTCACAATTCTTCCCCTTGTCTTCCTTTTTTCACTTATGTATCTGAAAAAGGTTCTGTTCCCTTTAGCTTCCCCTTTGGTGATCCCTTTCTCTGTTTGTGCCTTTGTGCCCCTCATCACCTTCCCTTTACTTTTCCTGGTACACCTCCCTATCCTCTTCCCTCTGCACCTCTTTTTACTTCCTAAATGCCAGCGCTTTAGCCTTTAGCTTTACTGTCACATCCCTTAACAACCATAGTGGTCTCTTTTTCCTACTATTTTTTGCACTCATCCTTTGTGTAAAAGTTTGTTGTGTTCACTATGCCAACCCCTAATTTGCCCAACGGTTCCTCCACCCCACTTAGGCAATGTCCCCATTAGGTCATCACTGAGGCATTCACCCACTTTTTTTAAATCTACCCCCTTGAAGTCCAAGACTCTCATCTTTGTGTGGCTTATTTCTGCCACTGTCTTTATGTTAAACCACATTGTATAGTGATCGCTGGTCCCCATGTGACATTCTACCTTGAGTTTTGCAACACTACCCCTGTTTGTGAGCACTAGGTCTAGTTTGGCCCCATGTCAAGTGGGTTCATTGACATGTTGCCTGAAAAATGCCCCCCACTGGGAATCTAGAATGGCCCTTCTTCTATCCCAGGCTGCAGCTGGGAGGCTCCAAGCTACATCCTGCAGACGTATTTCCTAAACCAGCAGCACCTCCCCTTTTTTTGTTGTCATGCTAATGGATTCCCTGGTGCTTTGTGCAATTCTTCCCCAAGTGCTGGAGGTCTGTATATCACACCTGTATGAATAGTGGTTCTGGTTCCTGTCTCCAGGGTGATGCACAGCACCTCCAAACCATCCTTTACCTCTAGGTTGCCTTACATTTCCATCACTCCGATACCAACTCTCACATACAGCACAATCCTCCCACCCTTTCTACCTTCCCTATCTCTTCTGAACTGAGTGTAAGCTGTAATGGCCATGTCCCAGTCATGGCTCCCTGGGCACCATGACCCAGTTATGGCCACAGGATCCAAGATTCCTCAGTCAAGGTGGCTGCCAGGTCTGGAACTTTATTTCCAAGGCTCCCTGTACTGGCACACATGGTTCTCCATGCACATATATATATATACTCACACACACATATGCATGCGCACACACACACACACACACACACACACACACACACACTGAAAAACACTTTTTTAATGCTCCAGTTAGGGTTCAAGTTGATACCACAAAAGTATGGAAATGCAGTGTTAGGATTTCAACCCTAACCTCCACCCACCCACCTGCCAAGCAGCAAAAAGAAAAACAAACAGTGGGAATTTGGGTCTCCAGAGTCTTGGTGAATCCGTAGTGGAGTTTTCCTTGGGGTTTTCAACCCTAATCCTCACCCTTCCCTCCAACCCACAGCCTCCTCTCAGAAGCACAATGTAAAGCTTCAAGCCAGTGCCTCATAGTGATACACTCTTCAATGGTAGGGAAGTATGTGTCACCACATGTTGCCAACACAAACTGTTGTAGCTTTTTTTTCACACAGGGTCCTGTGGGCCCTGCATGAATAAAAGAGATCAAGTCTGAGATTGTTTGCTCAGGAAGGGCATTAGGGATGACAACCCCAATAAGGCCCCACCACTGATTTGCCTAGACACCAGCAACCCAAAACCCTGATGTTTTTTTCTGCTTCACTGCTCAAGGGGTGAGGGCGGGGAGTTAGGGTTAGAAAACCTAATGTCACACTTCACTACTTTTGTGGCATTAATTTGAACCCTACCTGGAGCATTATTAAGTTTTTTTGGAAAGAACTTTCTTTCTTTTTGAAATAGTGGAATTGTATCTTCATTCATGAAGGTCCTGAACAGATGAAGGCACACAGGGCCTAATGTATTTTTTTTTATTTTCACCGCCAATTTTCAAGATAGTCATTTTATGACTCCCTTATAAACACAGCATGTGACATTCATAGAGAAGTTTGCCAGAATGAAATCCAATTCTGCAGCATGCTACAGCAGAGTTACTGCAGGAAACAATACAATTTCAATAGCAGTTAGTCCCTTTTGTCATGTTGGAATCTGTGACATTGAACTTCATCCTCGCGGCCTTCACTGTATATTGTTCAAAACATCATTTTGCACCATAAGCAAAAAACACATCTCACCCAAGATTTTAAAAATGACACCTGTCATCTTCATGTGGTTGAGTGGAAAAATGGCTATGTTGAAAGTTTGGAGTTAAAATATTTTTATTTATTTATTAAATCTAGGATTACAAAGACCTTTGAGCCAAGGCTCTTTTACAAAGGTTCCACGTAAATATTGACAATTAAAGCCATGAGTGAACATTGAAATATTGCAATGTTCACTCATGACCTGGCCATTTTATTATTTTTGTAGACCAAATTTTCAGCATCACATTCTTATTATTACAATCTCATGTACCCAGTAGGTGAAAATTCTCAAATTCCTGCCAAAATGTCATTCTGCTCTACAGGTACAAAAACACATTTTTGCCAGGATTTGAAAAATGACAGTTGTTACAATCATGAGGTGGTGTGTAATAATGTCTGTGTTAAATATTTGGGGCCAACATATTTAAAATTACCATAGTTATGTGCACATATAGAAAAATGTCATGTACACTCAAAACTTTGTAATTTTTACATATTTTAAATCCAAATTTTCAACCTAGTCTTATTGTGACCTGACATCATGAACAAGGGTGGTGCAAATTTTCAGATCCTACCTGAAAGGTTATTTCACAAAGCAACCACAAAATCACTTTTTGGCCAGGTTTGCATAACTTCACCACCATTGGTCATTAGGTGGGTCCCAATAAGGCCTTCTTGAAAATTTGGTGTAGAAATATGTAACAAGCATCTGTCAATGATAAATGTTTGCTTGCTGGTATTGGCATTGGCAGTTCAGGAGTTAGAGAGAGATGCATAATAGGAATGGCAGTGAAGTATTAAACTAATGCCAACTCCCACCCCTATCCTGCAGAGACTGACAGGAATTTTGGAGTGTGCCTTTGGGTCATCGACCATAATGCTCACACCATTCCACCTCACATCCATCCTGCAGACACTGACAGATGTTGCGGCGTGCCTTGGGATCTTTGGCCCTTATGCTCACCCCATTCCATAAGGAAATAAACTGAGATGGGTGCAGTAGAGGAGAATGGGGTGAATGTTAGGGCCAAAGACCCCATGGTACACTTCAGTGCCTTTCACTGGCTGCAGGGTGGGGGTGGGGGTGGAATGGTGTGAGCATTACGGCCAATGACACCAAGCCACACCTCTGATGCCTGCCAGTCTGTAAAGGGTGGAGGGTTATGGTTGGAAACCCTAATGCCCAAGGCATTTGTTGGTATTTTTGCTCCCAATTTTCAACATGGACTTTTTGGGACTCCTCCTCATGAACAGTGGCGCTATCATTTCGTTACTCAATCTTGAAAGGTGATTTTGCACAGTGACTGTGCCATTTGGTGCCACAGATGTGAAAACAGATTTTGGGCAGTATGTGAAAAATGACAGCTGTACTGTTCATGAGGAAGAGTGAAAAATGGCAATGTTGAAAATATGGAGTGAAAATATGACAAATTGGTGAAGTTAAAGGCATAGATATAAACTGCACAATGTTTGCCTGTAATGCAATCATTTTTGGAATTTTTTCACCAAATTTTCAACATGGCATTTTGGGACTTCCCCTCATGAACTGTGATTTTGTTAATCTGTCCCAAAAGTTGATTTCCCACAGCAATCATGCCATTCTGTGCCAGAGGTGCAAAAACACATTTTGGGCAGCATGTGTAAAATGACAGCTATACTGTTCATAAGAGGTGTGAAAAAAAGGCAATTTTGAAAATCTGGAGCGAAAATATGAAAAACTGGTGAAGTTGTGAGCATGCGTAGAAACTGTGCAACGCACACTTGCAACATAGTAATTTTTTGGAATTTTTTCACCAAATTTGCAATATAGGTTTTTTGGGACCCCACCTCATGAACAGTGGCACTGTCATTTCATTAATTCATCATGAGAGGTGAGTCCATGCAGCAACAGCAAAATCACCTTTCAGGCCAGAGTTGTTTTTTTGTTTGTTTTGTTTTTATTTTAGTCTTTGGTAACTGGGTAAGGCCCACTAGGCACAAGTGCCTGTTTTCAGGGGTGACCTGGGAGCACTGGGCGGTTAAGTGACTTGCTCAGAGTCACATAGTATGCAAGTGGAGGTTATGAGAATCAATTTCAGGTGTGGTCTGCTGGATGTATCAAGCTCGTTCACACCTCATTCCTCTAACTTCTAGGTTATACTGCCAGAGTAACCAAATGACAGTGACAGTGTTCATGAGGTGGGGTACCACAAACCCCATGTTGAAAATTTGGGGCCAAAATTCCTAAAAATGGCTGAGATATCAACCTAAGTTGAACCCCCCCCCACATTGACTCCCATTATAGAGCTTACCTTCATTTCTTCAGTTTGCTGGTTGGCTTTGAAGAGTACAGATGTTTTCCAGTCCATAGAAGATCACTGCTCCTGACCTGTGGAGGTACGTATGGGGTAAGGGTGTGTGTGAGGAGGTGGGGAGGTGGGTCCACAGAGGGAGGGAAGATAGGGGTGGGGAAGGGGAATGGGGAGATGACGAGGGACCGTTTTCTTTTTTACAGGGGGAAAAAATACTTTGGGGATGGTCTTCTTTGTTTTAAAGGTTACTAAAAATATTTAGGCACACTGGAGTGGGCTTCCCATGTACCACAATAGTGTGTGTATGGGGGGGCATGCCAACATGGGGATTGGGAATCCCAATGTCAGTACTTGAAATTTTCAGGCAGTGTGTGGGGGGGTCATCTGACACTGGAAGTGGGCATCCCAATGTCAGAAACACAAATAAAAAATTATTTTGGCACACTGGGGTGAGATCCCAGTGTGTCACATTAATGGGGGAAGGGGGATACATGCTGACAAGGGGATTAGGCACCCCGATGTCAGCTTTCCAGGAAGTGTGTGGCAGGTGGCTGGAGCCACCAATGTGGAAAGCTTTATCGTAGCTCATTTATTTGTTTATTGAAATGGTTTACCAGGAAAGGCACACCGAATAAACAAGGTGCTCAGGGGCAGGAGCTGACAAAAACCATAACTCCGGCCATGCGCATTACTGTGCACTGTAATGCACATGGCCCGAATCTTGTCAGCTGCTGCCAACAGAGAGAAGGTATGTCTGTGTGACTGGTTGTGAGGGAGAGGGAAGGTCCCACTGCAATGAGGAAACTGCCCCTCATTGCAGCCACAGATTTCTTTCAAGTGCGGTCCTCTCTCTCTCAAACTGCTGTCATAGACAGCTCGGCAATTCATTGGTTCCTGAGGGATGAGCCCCATAAAGCATCAACTCATAACCATCCATGATTAGAGTGGCACTTTTCTTTCAAGTGAAGACTGCTTCTCTTAAATTGCTGTCATAGACAGCTTGCTGATTCATTGGTGCCTGAGGGATGAGCCCCATAAAGCATCAACTGCATTAGGCAGAAACTCACACCTCTAAAATGTCGTACTGTCCCTTGGTGTTTCTTGCACATGTGCGGTGTGCATGTGTGCAAGCAAACATAAAAATGACAATGTTATGAACCAAAGTACTAGAATTACCTTATTTTCTCAAATCACAGTTGTTGGTTCCTGCAGCAAGATGTGTCTTTGATCAGAGAGAGGATCTACATCATGGGACATATGAGGGTATGGGGGTGGGGTGGTGGGTGCTAAGTGGGAAGTTGGAGTAGGGTGGTGTGTGTGTGGGGGGTTAGATTTGTGAGGAACCTTTTCCTTTTTCACAGGTTAAAATAAAAAAATCAATGAGGGATGGTTTTCGTTATTTCAGGGAACTTGATACTGGGGACTGGGTGTCCCAGTGTCAGGCTACTGTTCAATGGCACTGGATGTGGGCACCCCAGTGCCTCCATGTGCATAATGGGACTGTGGGCAGGCAACCTGGAGGGACGGGCATCAAAAGAATGGTACCAGGGATGGGCACCCCAGTCCAATTATATTATATATTAAATATGTAATCATTGGTAAGGGGTTGGGTGACCTGGAGGGGAGGAAGGAGAAAGAAGTGGTACTGATGATGTGCACCTCAGTCCACTTAAGGAAATTTTTTAAGAGATAGATAGATAGATAGATAGATAGATAGATAGATAGATAGATAGAAGAAGAAGAATCAGCATTTATATAGCACTTTTCATACATCCAAAGTGCTTTACAAGCAATGCTAGACTGGTAGTGAAGTGACTGATAGATAGATAGATAGATAGATAGATAGATAGATAGATAGATAGACAGACAGACAGACAGACAGAGGACAAACAGACAGAAAGACAATCGCTGGCTCACTGCTTCAATTGAAGCTGGCAACACAAATCCAGCTGTGACTTCAGCATTCAAGAAAGTCCCATCGTTTTATGAAAATGCCAGCAGATTAGGCCATGAGGTCTATTGTATCTGCTTGAGAAGCAGCTCACAGCTTGATAACAGCTGCTGCGGCCTCCCCTCTTTCTTCCATCCCTCTTCTGATTTCCATTCTGAGTTCCAATGGACTCTACCCTCCCTACCTGTACCCTGCCCATGTATATATTCCATTCCTTCTTAAAACCTCTCACTGATTCCCCTGATGTCAGCTCCATAGGTAGCACATTCCAAGGCATCACCACCCTTTCCATGAAGTAATGCTTTCTCAGGTCTCTGCTCTGGTTCGGGTGCTCAATGATCTCCTGATGGTGAGAGATCGGAGACACCATTCTATCTTAGTTCTCCTTGATCTATCATCAGCTTTTGTTACCGTGGATGATGGGGTTCTGCTTGAACATCTGAGGTCCATTTGTGGGCTGTCGGGTACAGTCCTCAGATGGTTTTCATCTTTCCTCACAGGGAGAACGCAGAGAGTGGTCTTGGGTTTGTTTTCATCTGAGCCCTTCTCTCTGCCATGCAGGGTGCCTCAGGGCTCGGTGCTTTCCCCCATGTTATTCACAGTACATATGCTACCCCTTGGAGACATTGTAAGACGGTACAAGCTGAGGTTTCACTGCTATGCTGATGATACCCAGCTCTACCTGTCTTTTGCACCTGACCAGGTTAGTGCTATCTCAGTACTGAACAACTGCCTGGCAGAAATCCAAGACTGGATGAATTCCAGTGGTTTAAAGTTGAACCCAGAAAAGACTGAGGTTATGGTTGTGGACCCAGGTAGCAGGGTAGAGGGACTGATGATGGGTCTTCCCTCTGGATTAATCCTGGGGGTGGACCAGATCCTCACCTCTGAACGGGTGCATAACCTGGGAGTGGAGCTTGACGTTGGTCTGACCCTTCGACATCAGGTGTCTGCAGTTGTCAAGCTAGCCTTTTTCCATCTTAGGAACATTGCCAGGATTAGACACCTTGTTCCACCCAGTGACCTGCCAGTCTTGGTCCATGCCTTTGTGACATCATGCCTTGCTTACTGTGACTTCCTTTACCTAGGACTTCCTGGGGTTGATATCCACCGCTTGCAGCTAGTGCAGAACACAGCAGCATGTTTGTTGACTGGGGCTTCTAGATGTTCACATATTACCCCTGTGCTGCACGCTCTGCACTGGCTGTCAATACAGTGGCGGATCACCTTTAAAGTGGGTCTTTTGACCTACAAAGCCGTGCACAGTCTGGGTCCCAATTACTTGAAAGAGCTCCTGGTGCCTTACACCCCTCTGCGACAGCTCCGCATGGCTGTCGAGGGGTTGCTGGAGATTCTGAGGGTAAATTTGAAGTCATCTGGTGCCCATGCATTTGGACTTGCTGCACCTACCCTCTGGAATTCTCTGCCCCATCAGCTCCGGGAGTGCAGGACAGTGGGGAGTTTTAAGCAGGCACTGAAGACTTTCTTATGGGAAAAGGCATTTCCTACTTTATTCTGATTTTATATTGTATGTATTTGAATATGTGTTTGTATTTGATTATATATAGAATGTATCTTGAATATGTTTTATGTTTGTATTTGCTGTGCAGCGCCTTGAGACTTTGAAAGGTGCTCAACTAGATAGATTTTATTATTATTATTTATTATTCTATACTTCCCACCAACCAGTTTCAAGCTATGACCCCTCATGGTCCCTTCCCTCTTCAGTTTGGACATCCCCTCTGTTTACTCTTTTAATACCTTTCAAGTATTTAAAGGTCTCAGTCATGTCCCCTCTGTCCATTCTGTCTACCAAGGAATATGTATTTAGCTCCCTAAGTCTCTCCACATAGGGCTTATCTCACATTCCGAGGATCATCTTAGACACCCTTCTCTGGACCCTCTCCAGAAGCATAATGTCCTTCATTAAGTAAGAGCACCAGAACTGCACACAGTACCCCAAGTGTGGGCTCACCAAGGATCTGTACAGTGGCAGAATTACCTCCTCCCTTCTCAAAGTGATCCCCCTAGCAATGCACCCCAGCAATCTGTTTGCCTTAGTCACTGCTTTACTGTATTGTCCTAAATGATTCATTTTGACAGTGATCACTGCTTCCAGATCTTTTTCTTCCTCCGAGACAGTTTTCATACAGAAAACCTGAGTGAATGGCTCCTTTCGCTAAGAAGGGCACCCTGGATTTTGGGATGCCCAGAAAAGGTGCATCTGCTTTTTTTTTGAGAAAGCAAACATTGAATGGGCTCCATTCAGCTAGGTTCTGGTGTTTGTGTTTTAAAATTACACACTTTTTATGTATTTTCCATATGGCAGCAGTCATGACACAAAAATTTTTTTGTGCTGTGAGAAGTGGCGGGAAAACTAAAAACAATCTGCAACATATGTTGTTTCATGTCATATCAGAACATTACATAAAAAAAACTACTGAGCTAGTGCAGAATAGCAAAAAAAAAACAGTTAAAATCCTTATAACTCTAGAACCGGTTAATATTTTTTCAGGAAATGTTCTAAAAGTATTCATTTGGCACAGCACACTTCTACCCTGAAAGTTTTGGAAAATATTACATTGTGTGTAGACTGTATGTGAGAGCAAAACAAAAACCCATGTTAAGTATTGGAAAAAAAAAACAGAAGTCTACAGTAAAATGACATATGCAGGTCTCAAATACAAAACAAGCTGCTATAATGAATCTTTCTACATATTTAGACCTTGCCCACTAGACAATACATGCAAACATTCAGCTCATTTTGTAAAATATGGCCAAAGCCATTAAGGTGCAAAGTTAGTGATTTCACATAGAACCTGTCAGTCAACCCTAACTATGCTGGTGCTACTGTGCCAGTAATACATATAGATATATATTATACAGGCACAATTGTGCCCCTATGTTTAGGGTTCAACCTTCACTTCTATCTTAAACTCAAAATGTTGCACTTTAATAACTTCACAATCATTCAAGTGATTTGCATGAACTTTCGCATGCTCCATCAGAGATCAAAGATCTCTTGACGTGGCAAGTTTTGTTTCAGTTGGATGTGTGCATTCAGAGATACAAAGTGTCAAAACATGTGAAAACTGTTTTTTTCTCAAATGTTTTTTCACTCAGCTGTGCAAAAATCGTGTGGAATTTTGGTCTGACATTTTTAGGGTAGAAAGGTCTTGGGTCACAGATGTACCTTTTGAAGATTTGGTGAAAAACTTTTAATCCATTCCAAAGTTACTCAATTTCAAGGTTTCCCATTATCTCTTATGGGACCAGTTAGAAGTGAGCCTGGAAAAAGGATTATTTATCGCAAATGCATAAACCTTTTTCGTAAATGTGAGAACCTTTGCTGCAAATGCAGAATCTTTTTCCATGTTACTGCCATCTTGTTTTCGGTTAGTGGTGACAACAAAATGTAATAACTTAAAAAAATACATGGGTTTAATAGATAACAGTTGGCTTTATGTAATCGGGACCTGTACAATTCGATTCTGGGCTTAGTTTTTTCAGTAAGTTATTTAGAAATGTGTTTTTATTAATACCAAAATCCTTTTTTGCAAACTGCAGAAAAAAACAACTGTGAAACAGGATACAATTTTTTCAATTTGTGAAAAAGATTTATTCTTTTTCCATAAATCATGAAAAGGAAATTGAGAAACATGATCCTTTTTCACAATTCATGAAAAAAGGATTTTCTTTTTCCGCAAATTGTGAAAAATGAACTGTGAAAAATAATTATTTTTCATAATTTGTGAAAAAGGAATTTTAAGATAGCTGTTTCTTTGTCACTTAGTTCACAAATGGTTGTTGATTTTGGCTGAAATTTTCAGGGTACAAAAAGGCTTGCCCCACAGTAATGTCTTTTTCTGGTATGGTGAAAATATATTACTTTGCTGTAGAGTTCTGCGGGTTTAAATTTTACTTTGTTTCCCATAGGATAACATTGTAATGTGAGATTTACACAGTTGTTTCTTTGTCACTATGCTGTGAAGAAAGGGTTTAAATTTTTGTTCTGAAAATTTCAGGGTACAAAGGGCTTGTGCCACTGATGTGCCTTTTGCTGGTTTCATGAAAATATATTAGTTAGGTGTCCAGTTACACAAGTTTCAAATGTTGCTGTGTTTTCTATAGGATAGCATTTCAATGTGAAGTGTTTTTTGGTGCTGCACACTACGGGATGGGAGTGGCAAGGCTCTCAGGCAAATAAGAACATCACTATACTATATCAAAAATTATGCAATGATCATGTCCTGTATACTGCAGGTGCTCAAGTACAGTTCAGTCAGTGGCTGGCCATGGTGGTGTGAGGAGGACTGTGCCAGTCGTCAGCTCTGGTCAGGTTGGGGGGGCAGGGTGGTGGATCACTGCCTACTGGGATGGGGGTGGGGGCCACTAGACTACCAGAGATGTGGAGATTTTATATATATGCTGAATGGGATCAAGGCACAGGGAGGAGGTACTATTACACTACCAGGGAATTGGAGATTTCTTTTATTATTAGGAGACGGATTGGGGCTTGGGAAGGGGGGGACTAATAGACTACCAGGGAACTGTGGATTTTAATTATTATTATGACAGGAATCATGGCTTGGGGAGGGGGGACCATAAACTACCAAGGAATCAGGGATTTTGTTTATTATTATGACACAGATTGGTACTCGGGGGGCACTAGACTACCAGGGAACCGAGGATTTCTTTTATTATTAGGACATGGATCAGGGCTTGGGGAGGAGGGAACTACTAGACTACCAGGTAATTGAGGATTTTTTTGTATTAGTATCACATGGATCGGGACTCAGGGAGGGGGGGCACTAGACTACCAAGTATTTTCTTATTATTATGATACAGATCTGGGCTTGGGGGATGCACACTTGGGCCGGGTGCTCAGATGCAGATGAGCCCATGATGGGCATTAAAATGGCCCCATAGTACCATACATGCCCAATGGGCTCATCTGCATGTATGGGGTGAATATCACCCATGGATGCTACAGTGCTAACCAGTGTGCGCCATGCTGTACCCTTATAGGTGGTCTTCAGCTCCACACCCTGGTAGTGCTGCACTGGACATGGTGACCGCTTGCTGTGCACTGCACTACCAGGATGAGATATTCAAACAGATAGCGTGATCATATCAGATCACATTATCTGTTTGAATATGGTGCCATAACCGGCTGGCGTAATATTTTTTTGTGCAGCACGCATTTTTGCATGCGCAGCTGGATGGCTCTGAATATGGGGCCCATAACATAAAAGCAGACTAAAAGACAACCCCCATTTTTTCTGCACTACCTCTCCCCTCACTCTTAAACCTCCTGTGTTGCTTTTTAATTTTTTTAGGTGAAAGAAAACAATATGAGTTATGCTTGCATAATTAGGAAAAAGTATTGAGAAACGACTAAGTTGGATTCAAATTATGGGATTGCATATCTGTTCCCCCAGTTTCATGTCAAATGAGTGAAATAAAATTGTAATGGCAAGAAACTGGGTATTTAAAGTGCTACAAAGCAAAACTGTGCCTTAGAAAAACACTGGAAAAAAAACACCGCAGATGCGAAAACTAAAACACTGCAAATAGCGGACTTCAGCAGATTTATTTATTACAACACCACACTGTCATGGAACATCACAAAAAAACATAACAGTGGAGTTAAGCAGATTTATTATAACAACACCACGGTGCCATGGGTCACCTCTCCAGTGCATCACCAGTTCAGTACAACTTTAGGTAAATGGCAGAACAGTGGCCTCATACAGCACAGTTAAGACATGTGCTATGTTGTACACTGTGCCCGTCTGCCTTGCAACATGTTGACCACATGCTAGCGACCATGCTGCTTTTCCCCTTGCGGAGTTGATGTGCTACCATTCCTCCTGCCATATTTAGCACTAAGATTAATCTTTTAGTGGTGGTTGTTAATAATTATATAAATGAATTAATTGTTGAAAAGAAATACATAAAGACATGTTATTTTGTATTTTTTTATGCAGTCCTATGTGTTCTGAGGAAGAAACAGGATTGTTTCAAAACATCAGTATAAAGGAAATATATTTAAGGGACCAACAATCTGAATCATGCAAAGAATTATATAATATGCTTGATCTGAAGTAAAAAAAATCAACATATTTACTTTTATATGGTTAGGTGTTTACTTTTTACAACTTGTTGATACCAGTTACCAGAAACACTCCCTGTTTAAGTAAAAGTTGAAACCAAAGAAGAAATTAAAAGGGAACTGTGGGAGACATTTACAAATATTTCTTGATATCCATTGGTTTTCAGTATTGACTGTTGCTGTCTGTGAAGATCCCATCCAGGTGTCATTTGGATAACGGTTCTGAATTCTCCTTCACGATGCATCTACCGCTGTAAATGGAAAATCAAAACAATTGCTGAAAAGGCAGACTGTGTAACAATGTATTATGTATTCATGTTCCTTCTGTTATGTCTTGTAATGTAATTAATTTACTAATCAAATATGTGTTGCTTAATGAGTCAAAGGAGAGGTACTATGGAAACAGTGAATTTATTTATACAGACAGGTTCAGTCAGGGAAGAAAAGTATACATTGTGTGGAGTCTAGGTTTGATAATACAAGATGACTGTCTGAAAACTTTAATCATCATATGAATTATGCACTGTAACTTATATATTAGGAAGGGGGTGGCAGCCAAGAAGGGAGGAGGTAGAATGTATGATAACAGGGGTGGGCACCCCAGTTCACTTTAGCAAGATAGATAGATAGATAGAGACAGGCAGGCAGAGAGATAAATAAAACTTGTATTTTTAGGTATACACTCTTATGATATAATTGTATGCAATAAAGATAAAACACATCAACATGAGGTTTTGGAGATGAATTTGTAACCACACTCACACCTTCACCCCATGAATTTGCTGTTTCTATTTCTGGAATTTTTTTCTCCTAGATTCCCATTTGCTGTATGTTATTTGTGTCTACTTTATGCAGCATTTATCTCCTGACTACTACCCATAGGGTGTAAGGAGTAGTGTTCTAGTGAGCTAAGAGCCCGTTCTCTGCCTGGGGTTGTTCTGTCCATGCAGCATGCCCCATGTGGGGGTTCAGAACCCAACATACCACTTTGGTCCATTTATTTAAAAAGCTGGGAGGATTAGAAATATTAAGGTTCTGTAAGAAATTAATGCAGAGCAGCAGGTGTGAGACAATATCCCTCAAGGGAAATCCCCCAAACTCTCCAAACTGATATGCACGGAGGGCAGAAAGAAAGAAAACAAGAAAAATTACTGGAGTTGAATGGGGTCTACACTTTTCCATTTATGGATGGAGTTTAAAGTGTATGACTAATTTGGAAGACTGATTATATATTGGTTTGGTGATGTGCATATGTATGTGGGGACGGCAGTTGAATTGGATCAGATAAGCATGGACATGATGCTTATCCCTAGGGTCAAGCTCTCCATGAACAGCAGCTTACCTTGAGCCATACATTCAGTGTAAGGGCAGTCCATCAGCTGACCAGGGACAATGTGCTAAGGCCAGTAAACTGTTACAGCATGCAGTGGGGCACTGGAAGCACCCCATACCTAAACACGATCAGCTTAGCTTAAGCCTATTGAGTCATCATGTACCCTGTAAATAGATGAGTGGATCAGGATTTTCCAATTTTGCTGTTTTTGCAGTGCATAAGCAGTAGACTGGAACTGATGCAATTACTTCCATCACAAATTAATATATTGTGAAAAATAATTCCACATTTTTGAACTTCTCTGGCTTCTTGGCACCAGGCAGCATGTGATCATCTGACAGGTTGGAAACTCAGACTTGCAGCCTGAGCCTGAACAGAGTGGAGGCAGAAAAGTAGGCAGTGCTCCCCAAACACAAGGTACACCGCACCACTCCATCATCATCAGCATCCCTGGGAAAATGTCAACAAAAAAGAAAGGAAGTACAATTACCTCATGAAATTATTATCCTGCTGTTGCATTCCAGGCAAAATCAGCTCCATTGATATCATGTGGCTGGTAATGTTTCTCCTGCTGTACTCTTTGCAGGAAAGCACATGGCTCAGGCTCTTCCTTTATTATTTTAATACAAGCAGCAGGACTAGGAGAAAGTGTCTACAAAATTTATCAGTAGCATTGCATACTGTAAACTACTGTACATGCTGATTTACAAACATTAAACACACTTCTGCAATGGTATAAATGTCCCCTATACTGTGGCATATGTAAGAAAAAAGGTATGACCATGTTTTTTTAACCTTGATAAGAATGCAGCCAAGGCAAGTGTACAATCGGTACATTTGTGTACTTGATTTATTTAATTAAGAAGTTGCCTGAATAATAACCAAGTACTGTGCGATTGTACATCTCCAGGACTGAACATCAGGTAAGAATCGTATACATATAAAATCAGTTTGAGAAAAACAAATTGCATTCTGAGCTCATTGGTAGAATTCAGGAGGGTCCTGTTATTCTGGATATATTCTAAAAACATTTCTCCATGAGTTTATTTACATCTATCCATATATACTGGTGTACAGTAGAGCTGTGTGAGATTAATGAATTCTGAAATTTTGCGGAATTTTTTGAAATTCTTCAATTGGTCATAACTCGATCAGTCTTATATCTGCAGATCTGAAATTGGAATGGTTACTGTTTGGGAAAGGATAAAAGTAAAAGGATGCAAAATTTGATGACATTTGGATGAGGTGTAGGGAAGTTATAGGGGCTCACTATCTGGTGATTTATTATTCATGTGAACATTTCTGAAAATATTTCTGTGCTTACAACTTAGCCACCTTTAGAGCTAGCTAACTGAACATTTATATACATACTTTCTTAAAGGAGTCTTAGAAGCTAGTAATTAGAGAGGTAGTTGATTATGTAAACTGTAAGTTACAGGAGTTCAAAATTTCATAATAGAATTGTTTGTTAAATTGTTTAAACATTTTCAAAACATGGATGTTTATAGCTCCACTGCTATTGCAGTATACAGTACACGCAAGATTTGATGTGCATGACCAATATAAATATGTCCTGGAGTCTAATTAAGCTGGATACATGTGGCTTAGTAGGTTAAAATTTATTGTGTATATTTCAGGAACGACTAATTGGAAACATTTGCAAAAAAAGTCATGGATGCATAATAGGTAATGCCACTAGAATTCCACTTGTGAAATTTAACTTTTTATAAAGCACTTATCACCACTGAATCACCCTACCTTCACTAGCCTCATGGCTCTGCAATGCTCCCTACAACACTTCTATGACAGTGATGCCACACATCATGCTCCATCATGACTAAAGATATCCAGATACTTCTTTCACAATGGCCTAAATTTCAACTAGTTGTATAAGGCTTGGAATCAGTTGGTGCCATTGTTTTCAAATATAAAAAATATACAATATTATTACAGGGTTGTTAAAGAGTCAGCAGGTGGCATTATACAGCAACCATTCTGCAAGTGCATGTGATTCCACAAGTCATTAAGTCAGTGAGCTCTAGTGGTTAGCTGTCATATTGCAATATGACAGGCTAGTGTAGTGATGTCCATGACTATTTTTTCTGGTTCATCACTTTAGATAGTGACCTGACACTTGGCACCACTATACTTTTACTATAGAGCCTCCTATGAATGTTACCTTATTACCACTTTACCCAGCATTTACCTTCCTCAACAATGCAACTCAAGTGTATGACTGGATAAAATACATGGGCATGGCTTCTACAAAAGTATCACAACATTCCATAATTTCAAAAAAGCTAATGAAATTCAAATTTAATAACTGATGTTTGTTTGGACTCTTTGGCTGCTTATAACTTTGGCCAACTTTTGAGCAAGAGATCAGAGTTGACATACACAGCCTTTTTTGGGGGAAGGCTACAGCCCGAGGTTCAAGGGTTAGGGAATAGCTCCTCCCACATCCCCTACTTAATCCTCAGCACTTTCGGTGCTCAACTTTGAAGCATTTCGAAAATACCCAGCATTCCACGATGCTCTGAGCTCCTGCGTGGCTGCTGTGGCTAGGAATCCCTTGCTTCTTCCCTCCTTCTCTCCCTCTTCTGTTCTGTGTTGTCACTCTGTCCCTCTCCACACTGCTTCTTGGCTTATCCATGCACCCATTCTCTGTCCTGTTTTCCTCGCTGCTTCACTGCTTGCTTGTGTTCATTCTCCATGCCTTGTTTTCCATTCCTCTGCCTCCCCCCCTCCCTTCTGTTGTCTTCTCTCCTCCAGCTTCCCCCTTCCCGGTTTCCATTGCTGCCCCACAGCTCCTCTGCTGTTGTCTGCTTGTACCTCCTGCTTGCTGCCTCTCTGTCCCTGGTGTCACTCCAGTGTGCTTCAGTCTGTGTTCCCTCTCTTGTTCTGTCATTCTTGGTGTCCTCTCTGCTTACTTCACTGTTGCCTTGTTATCGTTCTGTCCATTTCTGTGCTTTTGTGCCTTTTGGGCTTTCCACCCCTTTTGGTGTCCTCGTGTTTCACTGCCTCCTTTCTCTCTTTTCGAGCTTTCGATCTTTACCTTTCACAGCTTCTTGGTTTTTCAGCCGCCAGTGTTGTTCTCTGCGGCTCTAACTTGGGGGTATTCTGATGTCAGCTGCAATCCCAGAGTGAGCTACAATGATGTTTTTCACCTGCAATTTGGATGGCAGGTTTCTGCTATGGCAACCCTTGTCTCCCATATGCACCTGTCAACCTACCTGCACTGGCCTCATGGCCCTGCAATGCTCCCTACAACACTTCTATGACAGTGATGCCACACATCATGCTCCATCGTGACTAAAGATATCCAGATACTTATTTTACAATGGCCTAAGTTTCAACTAGTTGTATAAAGCTTGTTATCATTTGGTGCCACTGTTTTCAAATAGTAAAAATATACACTATTATTACAGGATTGTTAAAGAGTCAGCAGGAGATATAATATTGCAACCATTCTGCATGTGCATGTGCTTCCACAAGTCATTAAGTCAGTGAGCTCTAGTGTTTAGCTGTCATATTGCATGAAGACAGGCTAGTGCAGTGATGTCCATGACTATTTTTTCTGGTTCATCACTTTAGATAGTGACCTGACACTTGGCACCACTATACTTTTACTATGGAGCATCCTATGAATGTTACCTTATTGCCACTTTACCCAGCCTTTACCTTCCTTGACAGTGGCAACTCAAGTGTATAACTGGATAAAATACATGAGCATGGCTTCAACAATAGTATCACAACATTCCACAATTTCACAAAAGCTCATGAAATTCAAATTTAATAACTGATGTTATTTTGGACTCTTTGGCTGCTTATAACTTTGGCCAACTTTTGAGCAAGAGATCAGATACATAGATACATTGACAGTGTCAGCAGATAAGGACCTATGGTCCACCCAGTCTGCCCATTTGAGCTTGTAAGTTCACTTTATGTTTTCCTAGAAGTCTGTTGCCCCTTACCCCTGACCTCCAGAATTCCTTTATGTCAATCCCATGCATTCTTAAATCCAGTGATTGTTTCAGCCCCCACCACTACCTCTGGCAGGGTGTTCCTCTTGTCCACCACCCATTCTGTGAAGAAATTCTTCCTCACGCTTCTCTAAATCATCTTCCTCCAACTTCATCCCATGCCCTCTAGTCCTGGAACATCTTTTCGCTTAAAATAGCGTATTCTGCACCCTGTTCCTCCCTGTAAGATACTTGTATGTCTCTATCATGTCCCCTCTCTCCTCCTCTCCTCCAGGAGTACATATTCAATTCCTTCAACCTGTCCTCATAGGACTTGTGATGAAATTATGTACCATCTTTGTTGCCTTCCTCTGAACCTTCTCTCACCCTGTCTATGTCCTTACGTAGGTAAGGTTTCCAGAACTGTACACTGTACTCCAGGTGGGACCTCACTAGTGTCTTGTATAGTAGAATTATGACTCCTTTTCCTGCTGGTGATGCCCCTGCCTATGCATCCCAGCATACTATTTGCTTTACCTGCTACCTTGTCACTATTGTTTCTACCTTGAGGTCATCAGAGATAACCCCAAGATCCCTTTCCAGCTTGGTGCATGCTATATCCTCACCCCCAACTGATATGTTGTGCCAGGGTTTTTGTACCCCATATGCACTATCTTGCACTTCTTTGCATTGAATTTCAACTGCCAAACCCCTGACCATTCTTCAAGTTTCTGCAGGTTCCTTCTCATTCTGTCTACACCCTCTGGTGTGTCTACTCTGTTAAAGAGCTTTGTGTCATCAGTGAACAGTGAAATTCTGCCTTCTAGGTCCTGCGCAATGTCACTGATGAAGATGTTGAATAGGACCTGTCCCAGCACTGATCCCTGTGGTACCCCACTGGTCACTCTTTCCGTCTGTGGAGTGACAGTCATTTACCACCACCCTCTGTGTCCTGCTGCCCAGCCAGTTACCTACCCACCACACTATTGTCCTGCCCACATCCATATTCCCCAGTTTATGTAATAGTCTTCTATGTGGCACAGTGTCAAAGGCCTTGCTGAAGTCCAGATAGGCCATGTCCACTGCCCTCCCCTGATCCACCTCCCTAGTCACCCAGTCAAAAAATTCAACAAGGTTGGTCTGACATGACCTCCCCCTGGTGAAACCATGCTGCCTTGGGTCCTGTAGTCCACTGACAACCAAATGTTCCACCAATCTCTCCTTCAGTAGTGCTTCCATCAGCTTTCCCACTACCGAGGTGAGGCTGCCTGGTCTGTAGTTCCCTGCTTCCTCTTTGTTCCCAACTCCCAGAGTTGACATGCACAGCCTTTTTTTGGGAAGGCTATAGCCTGAGGTTCAAGGGGTAGGGAATAGCTCCTCCCACATCCCCTACTTAATCCTCAGTACTTTCAATGCTCAACTTTCGAGCATTTTGGAAATGCTGAGCATTCCACGCTGCTCTGAGCTCCTACATGGCTGCTGTGGTTGGGCCTCCCTTGTTTCTTCCCTCCTTCTCTTCCTCTTCTGTTCTGTGTTGTCACTCTGTCCCTCTCCACACTGCTTCTTGGCTTATCTGTGCCCCCCCTTCTCTGTCCTGTTTTCCTCACCTCTTCCCTGCTTGCCTGTGCTCATTCTCTATGGCTTGTTCTCCATTCCTCTGCCTCCCCCTCCCTTCTGTTTTCTCTCCTCCAGCTTTCCCTTCTCCCCCCTCCCTGGTTTCCATTGCCGCCCCACAGCTCCTCTGCCCTTGTCTGCTTGTACCTCCTGCTTGCTGCCTCTCTGTCCCTGGTGTCGCTCCAGTGTGCTTCAGTCTGTGTTCCCTCTCTTGTTCTGTCATTCTTGGTGTCCTCTCTGCTCACCTCACTGTGGCCCTGTTGTCATTCTGTCCATTTCTGTGCTTTCATGCCTTTTGGGCTTTCAACCCCTTTCAGTATGCCCGTATTTCACTGCCTCCACTCTCTCTTTTCGAGCTTTTGCTCCTTACCCTTCACAGCTTCCTGTTTTTTCAGCAGCCAGCGATGCTCTTTGTGGCTCTACCTCAATGGGTATTCTGATGTTGGCTGCAATCCCAGAGTGAACTACATGGATATGTTTTTTGCTTGCAATTTGAAAGGGAAGCTTCTGCTATGGCGTCCCTTGTCTCCCATATGCACCTCTCAACCTAGTGCACTGCATTTCTGCTTTTCAAGGGCCTGCATGTTCATCGAAGCATGGCTTTCACAGGGGTACATATAGTCCTCTCACAACTCCACAGGCTTCAGCATTTTCCTGTGCATACACTGGGTGCCTGTTCATTGCGTGTTGCACCTAGAGACCAACCAGCACTGGTACTTGTCCTTCGCATTTCTTTTCTAGGCAAACTTTACTGAACAAGTGTTTTATTGATTTAAGAACTCCCTTTCTCAGCTATCATGACTTGGAATCCAACTGATCTCACTGACTGCATAATTGTTAGTACTGTCACTTCCCACTTTCATTCACCAGGAAGAACTCAGCTGAGCAAGCTCATTTTCAAGGAGGTCTTGACTGGCCTGGATACAAGCTACACAGCTCCACTCCATTCAGTCCATCTGCAGATTTTCCTGCCAGTCCTGTTAGTGGGATTCCCACTATTACTAATACTACATTAGCATCCTCTCCTATCTGCATGGCTGGTTAATTTATCCCTGCCATATACAATGAGACCATAAACATCTTCATGCTTAAACCAACTGTAATGTGAATGAACCGTAGTACTGCTACTCATCAGAATCGACCTCCATGGAGGTCCCTTCATCACCCACGTCATCATTCTCTGATACCCGCTAACCATACCCTTAGCCTGACCAGGCTGGCTTGCAATCCAGTGACTTACATGTGGGGCCTGCCAGCCCAGCTAGCCCATGTAAGGGCAAAGCTCCACTCAATCACTTCTACTCATTCATCGGGCAGACCAATGTGGGGGTCCTTCCAATCCAGCTAGCCTACGTGGGAGCCTAGCTTGACTCACTCATCTCTACTCCTTCCTCAGACAGACCTACTGGGGGTCCTGCCAGTCCAGCTAGCCTACGTAGGGCCTAGTTTGGCTCACTCTCTTCTACTCCCTCCTTCGGCAGACCTACATGGGGGTCCTGCCTAACTAGCTAGCATGCGTGGGGCCTAGCTTGCCTCACTCAACTTACTCCTTCCCTGGGTAAACCTGCCTGTGGGACTTACTGGTCCAGCTAGCCCACGTGGTGGCCTAGCTTGACTCACTCATTCGTACTCCTTCCTCAGGCAGACCTACGTGGGGGTCTCTCAATTCCAACTAACCCATGTTGGGCCTAGCTCGATACTTCATCCCATGATCCCACTCCTTCCTCTGGTAGACCTACATGGGGGTCTTGCTGCTCCAGCTAGCCCACATATGGGCCTAGCTGTTTACTTCATCAGTTTATTCACTTCCTCTTCTGCAGTCCAGTTTCCTTATCGATCCAGTTCCTGTTCATGTTTTTGTATGCAGGGCATCTCCGTGGAGTGCACCTCAGTTTGTTTGGACGTCTTGGGACAATTCTACTTTCATATCTAGGTACTCGATCATACCCTATTGCTCCAAAGGACTCATGATAGCCTCAAGCAAGCCTCCCAAATTGTATATATTCCTATCATATGCACATGGTACCATTACCACTCTCTCTGATACTTCCTCATCACAGCTTCGATCCAGGCAATGCTACCTGGCTATCTCACCAGCTGTGATATCTTCGTTCTTCAATACCTGCATCTTTGGCAGACATTCCAGTAGCCAAGCAGACTGCTTATGTATGGCGGCTGCCATACCAGCTGGGTTCTCAGTTATACACTGCCCAAGAGTGGACCGTCGGGGTGGGGGAGTTGCAATCTGTTTTACATCAGAACTGGATTTCAGGGAGATCTCAGTGGGTTCTACCAACTCTGTTGAATGTATTATGGGGGCAGGTACAGGCTGCAGAATCCTTCTCATCTACTGTCCACAAGGTGTTGAGAGGGTTTTCCTGCAAGAAGTAGCTGAGCTCATCGCCGGGATGATCTTGAGTTCTCCAGATGGATGATTCTGGGGAACTTCAATGCCTGGGTGGATGCCGAGCTCGCACCCTTTGGGCAAAATCTTCTCCAGTTGATAGAGTCACTGGCCCTGACATGGTAGTTACCGCTGCCACCCTTGGGGGGTGACACTCATTGGACTTGGTATTTTGCCTGGGGATGGAAATCACTGACAGGGTGGTGGATCCTGTCGGATGGTCTGGCCATCATGCCCTGAGATTCAGTTTTATGACTCCCCTTAGTAGGTCTGCCCCAAAGAAAATGGTTCATTACCTACCTTTAAGAGGAGTTACCTCAGAGGGTCTAATGGCGGTGATGGACCCTTCAGGAATCCTGATTGATAGCAGTGACCTAGGCTACATGGTTCTGGCCTATAATAAGGTGGTAACATGGGCCTTGGATGTCATTGCTCTGGCTTGTATTTGCTCCCTGACTCTTCACCCTGGGGCCCCATGGTATGATGGGTCCCTAAGGGAGTTGAAGAGACAGGGTCGAAGTTTGGAGAGACACTGGCAGAAAACTCACCTGAAGGAGGACAGGCTTAGGTTGCTAGATTATTATAAAATCTACCAATCAGCAATCTCCAATAAGAAGGCAGAGTTCCCTGTCCAAGGAGACTGCTGCAGTAAAAACAGACCAACTCAGCTCTTTCACACTGTGGACAGACTGTGCAATCCAATCTGTCTGCAATCTGGTTGTGCCTTGTCACAAGGAAAGTGCGATGAGTTTGTGCAGTTTTTTGCTGATAAGGTGGCCTCCATCAGGAGCGAGATCATCCAGTGCCTCCCCATTGGGCCTTACTCTGATCATCCAAGTGGTACGGTCACCCAGGAGACCTGGTCTATCTTCAGCCTACTGGCAGTCACTGATATCAGGAGGATTGTCCAGACTTAGCGGCCAACTTTGCTGTAGTCTGGATCTGGGCCCCACTCACCTTCTTGTAGGGTGTGTTGAGGTCATTGGCCAGGTCTTGACAAGGATAGTTAGGAGTTCTTTGGAGAGAGGGTTCTTTTCAGACCCCTTAAAAGAGGTGGCTGTTTGGCCCATCTTGAAAAAACCCTCCTTAGACCCTGACTTCCCTGCCAACTACAGACCAGTCTCTAACTTATCTTTTGTGGGTAAAGTTATTGAGAAGGTGGTTGCTCTGCAGCTGGAGGACCATTTAACAAGCCATGATATCTATGACCCTCTCCAGTCAGGCATCAGAAAAAGACACAGCCCTAAGACATCCCTGATATGGGTACTAAATGATCGCCTGATGGCCAGAGATCCGAGATCCAGAACCATCTTGGTTCTCCTTACTCTTTCATTAGCATTTGACACTGTGGACTGTGGGGTACTTCTTGTGCACCTGCAGTTCTTTTGTGGACAGGGGGGCAGTCCTCAGTTGGTTTCAATCATTCCTCGAGGGTAGATCTCAGAGGGTGGTATCGGAGATTTATTCCTTGGCCCCCTATGAGCTACCCTGCGAGGTGCTGCAGGGCTCAGTGATGTCTCCTATGTTGTTTGCAGTGTGCATGCTGCCATTGGGGGACATCATAACACAGTATGGTTTGAGTTTTCACTGCTATGCAGATGACTGTCAGCTGTACATGTCTTTTGTGCCCGACCAGGAGGACATCACTGTATCAGTGTTTAGCAGCTGTCTGGCTGAGATCCAGGACTGGATGAAACCAGTTGGCTGAGGCTAAACCTGAAAAAAACAGAGGTGTTGGTTGTGGACCCAGATCGTAGGTCAGCTGGGACATTGGCGGGTCAACCTTCTGGTCTAAAGCTGGGGGAGGATGCCGCTTACTGTCTAGGACCAGGTGCATAACCTTCTTGTGATTATTGATGAGGGCTTGACATTGAAAGCTCAGGTGTCAGCCATAGTCAAACCTTCCTTTTACCATCTTAGGAATTTAGCCAGGGTGAAACACCTGGTTCTGACTCAAGATCTTCCTACCTTGGTCCATGCCTTTGTCACCACTCATCTTGACAATTGTAACACCCTCTACCTAGGGCTACCAGGGGTTGATGTCCACCTCTTGCAGCTAGTGCAGAACACTATGGCCAGGTTGTTGACTGGAGCCCCTAGATCCAGTTATATAACACCTGTGCTGCGTGACCTGCACTGGCTGCTAGTACAGTGGTGGATAACCTTCAAGGTCACCTTGCTGACCTATAAAGCCCTACACAATCAGGGACCACAGTACCTGAAAGACCTGCTGATTCCTCATTTTCCTTCCCGGCCTCTCTGATCCTCCAATGGGGGATTGCCAGAGATTCCCAGGGTCCGTTTGAAAACATCTGGAGGAAAAGCATTTGCTTTTATGGCTCTCACTCTGTGGAATTTCCTACCCCATCAGATATGAGGTAGCCTGACTGTAGAAGGTTTTAAAACATCTTTAAAAACCCATCTTTTTCATCTGGCCTTCTCTGATCTATAGGAGGGAAAGCCCCTTCGCTAACTATGGATAGACATAGCACAATTTTTGTCCAGTATTAAGTACTATTCCTGCTTTTAATCTGGTTTGGGTTATATTTTGTAAGTGCTTTATGATGTATGTTGCTGTGAATTTGTTTATGTTTACTTGTTATTGATGTTGGACTGTAAGGGCACTCTGAGCTCTGGAAGGGCGCTCAAGTAATGATGATGATGATGATGTACATTCTACACCTTCCTCACTATCCTTTGCGAGGGTTTCATCATCCAGCCTGTCTACAGCAATGGCCACCAGGCAGTATCATTCAACTCATCCCGCATGGGATTCTTCTGGTTCAGCTCAGCCTCTGTGGGGAACCCAGAAAGCTCTCGTTTCATCCCACACTATTGTAGCATGGCACCTCTGACACCACGTGTATCTTCCCTGTATTCAGCCACTTCTTCAGATGCTCCTGCTCTTGTACCTGCTGTTTCAGCCTTCGACAAAATCATCTCTGGTGTTCTGACTAGCGCCCTAACCTTACCTCCATAGAGGTCCCATTTGGCACCATTTCAGGGCTCTGTTCAGACCCTTCTGTCTGACTTTCATGGAGGCCTTTTTACCAATTATCAGACAGAGTGATAATACATAAGGCTACCATCTTTAGACTTTACTCCCTGGATATATTTTCATGTTCAGTTTAATAAGCTCTTCATTCCTGTGCAGTTATCTTGTACATGGATTAACCATCTTCTCTCACCCAGATATCCATCTGAATTGGACCCGTCTTCATCTACTGGAACGTTCATCCTCCAGCGCTAACTTTCCTGCTCACTGTTGGATTCAGAGATACGTTTCATCAACCAGTAAGTTTAGACTTAATTCTTGGACATAACCAGAACAATAAGCCCACATTTAGAATTATTCTCCTCTTAGTATGCCCAGAGGATGAGCAGGTCAGTAGCCATGGGTCCTCAGAGGTTTCCTCCAAAGGGGAGGTTTCCTCTACTGTGTGCTACTGGCCACACTCTCCGGAGCTGTAGGAGGTAATCAAAATGGTAACAATCTTTTGGACCTTAATTCCTACACCTTCCCAGCATTCCACTGATGGTGGGAAACAGAGAAAAGCCAATGTCTAAGTCTATAAACATCAAGTACATAACATTCAAGCTCAGAAGTATACAAAAACACTGAGCTATGTACCACATATTAAATGAGAAGGCTATAGCCTGAGTTTCAAGGGGTGAGGAATAGCTCCTCCCACATCCCTTACTTAATCCTCAGCACTTCTGCTGCTCAGCTTCTAGTGTTTTGGAAACACCCCCATCCTCACAAGCCTCCTCCTCCTCCTGCACTCTTATCTCACCCTCGATGCTGGACTTTAATTCCTACACCTTCCCAGCATTCCACCGAGGGTGGGAAACAGAGAAAAGACAAAGTCTAAGCCTATAAACATCATTAACATTCAAGCTCATAAGTATACACAAACACTGAGCTATGTACCACATATTGAATGAGAAGTTTCAAGGAGTGGGGAATAGCTCCTCCCACATCCCCTACTTAATCCTCAGCACTTCTGCTGCTCAGCTTCTAGTGTTTTGGAAACACCCCATCCTCCCAAGCCTCCTCCTCCTCCTCCAGCACTCTTATCTCACCCTCGATGCTGGACCTTAATTCCTACACCTTTCCAGCATTCCACTGAGGGTGGGAAACAGAGAAAAGACAAAGTCTAAGCCTATAAACATCAATCACATAACATTCAAGCTCATAAGTGTACACAGGCACTGAGCTATGTACCACACATTGAACTATACTGTTTTGCTTCCGGCCAGCAGCTTATCTCTCAGGGATATACCCCGATCAAGCTGAACCCAGCATCACTTAGTTGGTTACCAGATTTTTCTCCCACATTTTTTCCCTCAAATCTCCCCAAGTGGGAGAGTGCCTCTCTAAACTTTACACAGCAACAGCTTCCCCTGTGGCAGGAGCAAACTCCTTGTCCCAACCACAGGGGTCACTGTGTTGGCGTAAACCACTGCCAATCCTTCCCAACAGAGATACACTGCCAAGTGGTAGCTGTCTTGGAAATGGCTGATCTTCCAATGAGACTTCCAGGGCTGACTTCCTAACCCAGCTTATCAGTGTGGCAGTGCAACGGTCTGCTGCTGGGCCATGGGGGTGGCCTCAAAGCATAATATATAGGTTCAATGAACCAAACAAAATTGGTGATATTCTGTTCTATGTGTTTCAAGTAATAGGAACTTAAAATTCTGCAGTTAACATAATTATTAAATATAATTTTAAAATTTCCAAATGTTTGGAGGCTTATAACTCAGTCAACTTTAAAGACAGAGATTTAGCTTATTTTTCTTCCATATTGGTTTTTCTCCAGGCCAGTAGCTCGTCTCTCAGGGATGTACCCTGTTCATAGAAATATATCCTAATCAGGCTGAACCCAGCCATCATTCAGGTGCCCACCAGATGTTTCTCCCATACTTTTTTCCCTCAAACCTCTCCTAGTGGGGGCAGTGCCCCCGTCAGCCTCACATAGCCACAGTTTCCCTTGCAGCAGGAGCAAGCTCCCTGGTCCAGTCGCAGGGGTTGCTGTGTTGGTGGAATGCTCTGCCAAACCTCCCCGGGATGCATTGCTGAGCAGCAGCTGTCTTGTCCATGGTCTGCCTCCTGACGTGACTTCCCAGACCCGCTTCCAATTCTGGATCATCGGTATGGCAGCATGACATCTTGCTGCTGGGCCATGGGGGTGACCTCAAACCTAACATTTAGGATCAATTAACCTAACAAAATTGATGTTATTTTGTTCTCTAGTTTTAAAGTTATAGGGGCATACAATTCTGCAGTTTACATAACTGCAAAATGTAATTTTATAATTTCAAAATGTTAGTAGACTTGTAACTCAGTCATCTGTAAAGACAGAGATCTGAAACTTGATAAACATCTGTGTGGCCTTGGCATAGTCGCACTACCAAATGTGGTGCAAGTTAGACAAATACTTTTTAAATTAAATGGAAATAACTGAAACCACAATTTAGGCAAGTGTCACAATTTTCATGGAAATTTTGTGGAAGCAGAATAATCATTTCACCAGATTTTCCCCAGTGGAAGATAAATTTTACCCAGCCATAGTGTGCACTATTTGCCAGTGAGATCTAATTTACCATGCTTCTTGTTCTCTGTGTCTTGGAAGATAATGCAACAAAAAAAAAACAGTACTGGTTGAACTGAAGCAGAACATATCTGCCTACCTTGTTCGACCTTTGGTTAGAAAGAAAAACAGAATGAATTACTGCTGTTTTCTGTCTTGTTTTGCTCCATTTTTGCTACAATACCAGGAATATTTTATTATATGCATTTGGACAGACATTCATTTCAGCTTATATACTTTGTACTGTACAAAATAGCAGAAAAAAATGGCACTTTGAGCAGCTCAGCAGGGGAGTAGGTGCAGAAGATACAGAATTGGGAGCAGCTCATTAGGGGTTAGGGTATGGGGAATAGTGTACAAAGGGTAGGGAGCATCACACCGGTGGGGGAGGGAGAGTTGAGAAGGTGTGCAGATGGCAAAGGACTACACTGAGGATGGTGATGAGTCTGGCTTTCCAATCTGGGAGCAAGTCTGAGCCAGCCCAGCAATATCTGCAGACATTTCTTTGTGTCAAACTAAAAAAGAGAAAAAACTAGGGTAAAAGTTGTAATTGGCATTGTGTTTGAGCTAGTTCTTAATATCTGCATTTTATAAGCATTTATAGATCTGCTAGGAGCTGACACCATTACTGTAAAGAAGCCCCTATCCCTATCCCACCCCCATAGGCTCCCAAAATGAGTTCCCCCTTCTTACCCTGATCCAGAGTTTGGGGAAAGCAATGGCAAATCAAGGCTACCTACAGTAGTTTAACCCCTTATCAATGCTGCACACTATACCAGAAGCTAATACAGTCTTCATATTTGATACCATCTCCATAACCCACCTCTAACAGACCCCAAAATAATAATAGTAAGTCAATGCCCCCCCGATCCCCAATCCACAATATGGGAGGGCCAACTGTAGTAACCTACAGACCAATTGAGTCATCCCCTGCCTAACCTGTGGTAGCACCATTCCGTTAAGCTAAAGCAGGCAATACATTTTTCCAGGAGGGATGAGTGGAGCAGTTAGTGTCATTTTATTCATAAAAATGAGATAACACAGCTGGCCGGTGGCGCTGAGGGTTGAGGCACTGGATGACACACCTCACACTACGCCAGTGATCTGAGTTTGGGAACAACTTTGGGTCATCGGGTTTGCCGGTGTGGAGGGAAGGGTGGAGCAGGTTCAAGCATGCTGATGGGCAGCTCTCCTCTTCTGAGGGTGGTGAGGGTGGGTTGGCACCTCCTCATAGTTCCACTTCCACCAGGTGGAGGCAGGGTGGGAAGCGTTGGCAGAGAGGAGGCAGCAAATAGCTACGTGAGGTAGAAGAGGCTGAGCTGGCACAACGGGGTGCATAGCATGTCTCCACATGATCATATGGCCATGTGCTAGGGCCTCGGGGGGTCAGGGGAGAAAAACAGTAAAACCACCTATGTGTCCCCATAGCCAGTTGGCAGGAGGAGGTGATGGGGACCAAACAGCTGAAATAAAAAAAATTGAGATGACACTAACCAATCTGCCCCTGTGACAGCTGTGGACTAATGAGTGGAATTAACTAAGATAGCTGGTAATTAGTACTAGGAAAATTATCAAATTCTGGTTTTGCAGAATTATACTGAAATTTTATAAACTTCCATGAAATTTCATTGATTTTCACAAACATGTTTATTTAAGCAATAATCCATAACAGGGTGTGGGTTATGCTGGGATTTACTCACAATTGGTGTGGTTTTGTCGTGAGGCTGTGGGCCAAATAACCAAATCCACACCAAGCGTGAGTAAATCCCAGCATAACCTACTCCCTGGAGTGGATTATTGTGATTATACCATGGACATAAATTAAAAGAAATAATAGTTTTAATATAGTAAGTTAAATAATATTGTATTGGGCTTTTTTTCAAATATTGCAGTTATAATATCCCTCCACTAGTAATAAAAAAGTCCCTCCCAATTAAAAAATGGCAGCATATGGAAAGCTGGATATTGTAAAACTATTGAAAAAATTAAACCTGAGCCTTTCTATTCTCCCTACTTGTTGGTTTACCAGATAGAGAGCCGTGACTTGACTGAAAGTTTTGGGAAAGAGAGATAGATAAAGACACAGTAGCAGTTTGAAATGTTGGTAAACCAGAATGAAAGTTCAGCTCTTTGCCAGTTATGAGTAAGCCCACTGAAACTTCAGTGCCGACCCGAAGAACTCCTGTCCACGCTGCAAATCACAAACAATTATATATCTTTTTTTAAAATACCTTTCCAGCTGACCATATGCTGCCATTTTTTTTTTCATTTGAAAAGTCTATTGGTGTTTCATAGCGTGTTGCTCTCTGCACCAACTTGGAACTGGCAAAATACACAACAGAGGGCTGAAAGTGAGAGGGAGGGATTCTGTAGAGCGGTCGCCGATATACTCACTGTCACAGCTCTTAATACATCTGTGTCTGTTCCCGTATTGACCACAAATGTCACAGTATCTGTACGGAGACAGGATTGATGTGTACAGTTAGGGAGTGAGTGTCCAATGATCAGAAAAGGTTTACAGTTTGCGGATAGTAGCACTGAAGACAGGAGAGGATCATGCTCGCTCTCCACAGTCTCCATTCAGCTACTAACATATTTTAAGTCTCCTCTGGATGCTGAACTTGGTAAAGTCTTTCCTTATTAAAAACAAGGGCTACAATTTATGGAAATCAAGTCTGAAAAGCAGGGCCGTGACAGTGGACATATGTACAGGTGCATGCATAGTTTCACGGCTCTGCTTTTCGGCTGCGATTTTTTATTATTTATTTATTTATTTAGTTTTTGTTGACCGGGTAAGTGCACTAGACAAATCCTGCCTATTTTCAGGCACGACCTGGGGGAGGGGGATACAGATGAATGCCAACTGGCCTTGAACCAGATTAAGCTGTTGGTGGTATTTTTTTTTAGTGAATGAGGAAAATTTGGCCAGGACACTGGGGAAATTCCCCTACTCTTTTCGATAAGTGCCATGGGATCTTTAACATCCACTTGAACTACCACCAATCCAGGCAGATGGGACCTCAGTTCAACATCTCATCTGAAAGATGATTTCCATGACTTGTAGCCCTCATTTTTAGTAAAGAAAGACTTTGCCAAGTTCAGCATTTGGAGGAGACTTAAAATATGTTAGTGGATGAACGGGGGTGGTGAGAGGCAAGAACAAGCATAACGGGGGTTTAGCACTGTCATTTACCGGGGAACAAAAGATGGCAGCGTCATTGTTTTTTTTCAGGGGTTGGAATGACATTTGCAGACATGCAGCTGACTGGTACTTTTTCCCGTGAGTTATACTAGGATTTACTTATGCCTCAGAGTACCAGCCAGCCAATTGGATCACTTGATTTTTCTGACCTATTGTATAATTGGTGATAACTTACCATAGTCACTGTTAAACTAGAGACTGGACAATTTACATTCTGAAGTTGCATTAAAATTCCTAAGAGAATGCTAAATATCATGACATTTGGATGAAACATTTCAAACTTATGGGGGCTCAAAGTCTGAGATTTTCTTTTTTGTGCAATTTTATGAAACATTTCTTTGCTTGTATTTTAGACATCTCTGGAGCTAGACATCTGCATATTATCATGCATTATCTTTTGGAAAAAAACAAGGAAGCTACAAAATATGGAGAGATTTTGTTCAATATTTGTAAGCTGCTGGTGCTCATATTTCAACTATTTAATTATTTGCAAAATTTTGTGAAACTTTCTAAAAATGTGGATATCTGTTACTTCCCTCCAATCATAGGCATAGATCTGAAATTTGCATGCATGCTGCCCCATGTTAAAAGAAGCTTCATAGGCACATGGTAAAATCTAATTTATGAACCTGTTTTCAATTTTATACTGCCAGTGTTCAATCCTCCTTATGTCATTCTCTCACCAGGTTTTGCACATTTTCCCATAGCATCTGCTGCATGGACTGAGATTTAAACAGAACACAGTGACATTCTGCTCTGAAAGCATGAGCACTGGTGCCATTCTGGCATGTGCCAATGCTTTTTGTTTAAATAGCACAATTTGCCCTCAAATTATGTATTTTTAAAAATGTGAGTTCTTTGTCTTCATGGTAAAGTGTTCCTTCCCTCCCCATGGCACGTGACAGAAGATACAGAGTATCATAGTCTAGCAGTGCTAGTGATTAAGCCTCATGCCATGTCCTTTATGTATGCAACACTCTGGGATATCTTGGGTGATCGAACACAGGTGTGATGCACCTACTGCAACTCAGAGTTCCCAAATCATATTACAGTTCCCCCTTGACAAGATGTTTATATATAAAATTGGACAAACTATGTTCAATGCAATTTAAAATTATATAAAATGCCTGTTATACACCGCAATGGTTGTTTAAGTGGGAGAAGCTGCCTAGTCCCTTATGTAATAGATGCAAAGAACAGGAGGGTACTCTTCATCAAATGTTATGGGACTGTCCTCCAGTCTGAGCTTTTTGGGCCCAAATACAATCCTGCTTGGATCCTTTGCGGGGTTTGCATGAGGCTTTTTCACTGGAACTCTGCCTTTTGGGGTTGGGTAATTCTCAATTGATCAGCCCCAGAGGTACCATATGGTGCTACTCTTAGCTGTTGTTAAATTAATACTTTTGAGACACTGGGTAGATAATCAGCCTCTACTATTTAAGGAATGTCACCTAGAAATGCTCACAATCCTCAGAATGGAGAAATCAATGGCAAGCCTCCGGCACTGCCTTACTTGATATAAGCAAAGATGGGAAAAGCTACACACTCTTCTACAGCTGATCTGATGGTTTCTTAATTCTGGTATATATTCCTCCAGAAATCAAGAAAATTATTCATAGGTTTTATTTTTTCTCACAGAGTGGAGATACCTATTCGCTGATAGCACTAGTGTCTGCTGCCTGACTCTCCCCCAGTCCAGGACACTCCACTGAAGTGTGCCACAGGAAGAACAGCATCGCTGGTGACACCACTTCATCCTAAGAGTCTTTCAGCTCTCAGTCAAGTTCCTGCACTTACAGATTGTGTCAAAAGGCTGTGTGTTGCTTTGGGGCACCTTTCTGTTCAATGTTTTGTTTCGAGGCTCGAGTCTGCTGACACCACTTTGAGCTTACTGCACAACTTTCTCTACACTTCACAAACTAGAGCCGTTGGAGGCACTAGATGCTCTACTTGGTGACAACTGCTCCACATGGTAAGGGGGGGGCAAGCAGCTGCTACCAGCAGTGCTACACTTTTGTTCCTTTCTTCCTAAACCTTACCTGATTGTTTTTCATCCTCCATGGGGGCAGGGTGCTTCACCCACTCCCCCTCCCCCTAATCCCACCCTTCCCTCAGTCAGCTCCTCTTATACCTGATCTACCACACCCACTTCCTATCCCAGGCAGGAAGTAATCACATACTGTATTATATTCTATAGACTTTTCACTTCACTCTCCACAAGCAGCTTCACTCATGTATATCAAATCCTACTCCTTCATACCTACCTACCTACTATGACAGAATTTTGTTTTTCATCCACATCCTAGTCCTTGCAACCTACTTCTAACAGTAGAAGAGGAGGACTGGGGAAATAAAAAAAACAAAAATGTTTTCTGCATATTCAGGAAAAAGCCAAGAAGGTTACAGCACACCAGCTAAATAAAGGCAAAAAAAGTCTAGAATTCATTGCCTTAGAGGGGAGTATGGATCCCTGATCTCTGATCAGGAAGATATTAACAAGTCCTTCATAAACTCTACTCCACACGTTATGATTCTGAAGTCTCCATCCCCCCGCACAAGGGGTGGATGTCTTTATGGTGTACATCACCCCGCCCACTCTCATCCACGATCGGCATACCCATCTAGATAAGCCCTTTACATGCCAAGAACTGGCCAATGCTTTATCCAGTATGTCAGCAGGGAAATCCCTTGGAGGCAACGGCCCACCAGTGGAGTTCTACACCTGCTTTCAGGACTGTCTTATGGAACCCCTTACTGTGGCCGTTACAGAAGCTTGTGCTGGGGGGAACTGTTGTCATCAGTGTGCATGGTGCATATCTCCTTGTTACCAAAGCCAGAAAAGGACCTGTGGGTGTATGGGAGTTACCAATCCATCTCTCTCTCTCTCGCTCTCATCACCATGGACTACAACATATTTGTGAAGATGATTGCAGCATGGGTCAAAGAGATGATATCAGATTTAATTAATACTGACCAAGAGGGCTTTGTGCCAGGCAGGCAAGGCACAGATAATACCAGACACCTTATAAACCTTATATGTAAAGCATCCCATTCCCACCCACCAATAGTTTTGCTATCACTTGACGCCAAGACAGCCTTTGATTTGGTGGAATAAGCCTTTCTGTTCCTTACATTATGCCAGTGTAGTTTTGGCCTCAACAATATTAATTGGATCTTGGTCCTCTACAAGGGGGGCAGCTGCATCAGTGACCACTAATGGTTACTCATCCCCTAGCTTTCCCCTGACAAGGGGAACTAGACAGGGTTGTCCCCTCTCCCAGCTACACTTTATTGTCTCTTTAGAGCCCCTCCTGCAGGCCATAAGACAACATCCCCACATAAAAGGGTTACACATTGGAGAAAAACCTAAGATTATCGCCTTCACAGATGACATCATGCTCACCCTGACTGATCCACAGTCCTCTATCCTGCACCTTGTTGACCTGATTGAATCCTATCGTATGCTGTCAGGCTACAAAGTCAATGTTACAAAGTCCCTCTTCCTGCCCTCCCAAAAGGATGTGGCACAACTAAAGGGGTACCATTGGAACATGACAGTAGCACCCAACCAGATAAAATTCCTTGTTATCAACTTCTCATGGCAGATCCCCTAACTGGGGAAGGCTAACCTCAAACTCCTGCAATCATCACTGGAGAAAAAGATGGCCAGATGGAATCACCTCCACCTGTCCTACTAGGGCAGAGCAAATGCTTATAAAATGATGGTAGTCCCCAGGATTCAATACATCCTGGACAACATGACCATCACTTTAAACCCTAAAGTCATTCACCAAGCTACACAAAGGCATGTTGCATTTCTTCTGGCCACAAAACCCAGGAGACTTAGTCATAAGAAACTAATGCAAGAATCTGCAAAGGGGAGGGGGTTATCTCACTCATCTTCAGGCTCAAAAGAATTTCTCAGGCAGTGCATCAGCTCTCCTGTGCAGGGTATAAACCCCAGGAACCTTGGCATTGCCATGAAGTGAGCATCCTGAGCAAACTGCTGGCCATGACTATTTACTTTGGAGCCCAGCTGGCTCACCCAACGTAAGCCATGCATACAAATAAAACATGGTGCCAAGCAGCAAAATTGGCTAAGTGGTCCCCTAAGAAATCCCAGGTCTCCCTCTTTGGCAAAACTCTAAGATTCAGATTAGGAGTAGTAGTGTATATTGGAAGGACTGGCAAGAGAAAAGCATAAATTCCCTTGGTCACCTCACTGATGAAAACACAGAGGTCTTGATGTCCTTTCACCAACTCTACACACAATACCATTTACCAAGACAGCACCACTGGTGGTATCTCCAGCTGAGACATGCATTAACACCCTTATTGGGACCAAGGTATCAGCTCTCCACCCCATTCCTTCCCCCCCAGGCAGTACCCTCCTCCCAGGTCTAAGATGACCTAGCAGGGTGAGCCATCTCCATAGGCAGCTCATCATGACTGGCCCAGACCCCCTTACCTCTCCTACAGAAAAATGGTAAGGGGAGCTCCAGACAGACCTGCCCTCTAATGAATGATGGCAATGCTGGAAAAGGCTGGCCTCTGGAATCTAAGATTTAAAAAAAATCATTTCATGCAGCAGAAGCTTCTCCACAGGTGGCAACAAACACAACAGAAGCTACACAAATGGGTCCTGATAGACAGTGACTTATGCTGGAGGTGTGAGAGCTCCACTGGCACTCTCACCCATCTTCTATGGTCTTGACCTAAACTTCAACCATTCTGGGACAAGATCCAGCACATATGCTATGAGATCACTGCATTCAGTCACACCTCTCTAACAGTAATCATGCTTGGTCTCAATTTAGACCTACAAGGAATGGTTGGTACTAATCTGCAGGGAAGCAGAGACAAATGGCTGGAAAGAGCCCTAGTTACAGCAAAAAGACAGATACTCCCATACTGGTGGAAATGGGACCCCTCCCCAAAGTCCAGGAATGGTTGATGGAACTGGGAAAGATGGCTAGCCATAAGATGGTCCAGAGAGTGCAGGTGTGGAATAAGTACCTAACCTCAGCTTACTGGAAGGTCCCAGTGGGATCCTTTCTCCCAGAATACCTGTAAACCCCAGATATCAGTAGCCCAGTGTGGCCTAATAACAGATATTCAGAACACACCCACAAACGAGGGCAGTGGGGTAAGACCCTGCTACCCCTCTACTAGACAACAGGATACAAACAGACTCTAAATGCCTCTATGAGCCCCCACGATACATATTTTTTAATTTATTAATTTATTGAAATACTAGAAATTACATTAACCTTTGAACCAGAGGTTATTTTACAAAGGCTCTGCGTTGGACAGAGAATGTACAATCAAACACAAGTTGGTTACAAAGTGTGGGGTTACATATCCACATGTAATTACAAAAAACTCCTGGTTACACATGGAGTTGGCAAGAAAGGACACATAACAGACATTAGAGGTAGGGTAGCCATCAGGAGATAGACTTAGTCAAGGCAAGTAATTCAGTGTGGGGGGGCAGTGAGTATACTGTTGGAGGGAGGAACAGACTGAGAGAAAGCAATAGATGTATTTAGAGCAAACTGCCTAGTAGCAATCACATTTGCTTAGGGCCAGGAGGTGGGTACAGTTTGGATTTGAAGGGGCCAAGCTTAGTCTCGTTAGTGATGTCTGGGGAAGATCATTGTTTTGGAGATAACACTCTGTTAGAGGGCAAGGGCAAGGCGCGTAATGAAAAGCCTACACCAAAATCCGAGTAGGGTTACAGTGGTTTAAGACAAGTGTATCTTCTAGGCCAGAAATGTATGTGGAAATGTGACAGTTAGTACTGTATCCCAAAGGGGATATGCCCTGGCCAAGATACCAGTTCTAGTTCTTTTTCCTATGTTGTTATTCGAACCATATGTGAATAATCTGACTATTACTATCTGTTCACATCTAAGTTCAGTATTTGTATGTTGCAAAGAAAAAAAAATAAAAACTTAAATTATATAAAAAAAAGGAAGCACTCTGATTTGAATTAAACAGAAGAAGTAATTTTTTGTAATATTTCTTTCCCCTCTCCCATCCGGTTACAGTCTGAAATGGTATGGTCCATTCCACACAACGGTGGATGCACTGACGCTGCTTGGAAGAAACGTAATGGTGGTGGTTTATGTGGAGCAGTGAACACTTTATCTTTTTGATTTCTTTTTTAAAAGTTTGAAATTTTAAAAATGTAAAGGAAAGCAGCTTTGGGACAACAAGGTAAATGGTGATCTATTAAATGGTTTGACACTTGGCCTGCTGGTTATGATTGTTCTATGATTTTTGTAAAATA
This sequence comes from Neoceratodus forsteri, assembly GCA_016271365.2. NCBI lineage: Eukaryota > Metazoa > Chordata > Ceratodontiformes > Ceratodontidae > Neoceratodus > Neoceratodus forsteri. The sequence continues at coordinate 48,410,874 of CM057450.1, read as the reverse complement.
AAAATGTAGTGTGATTGTCTGTCTTGAGACATCCTGTGCTCCTGGGATGACCCCCCCTCCCCCAGGTTTCAGTTCAAAGGACAAGATATGTTAAACAGCAGATCTCTGTAATGTGATTAACTTCCAAAAAAAGTCACATTTTATGGTCTTGTTGTTGAGCTGTGCTTCTTTGAAGCCAGGAACTAAAATATCCATTTTATGACGTCTTCAGAGGAAAGAACAGTTAATTTTAACTGGTGCTATAAGAAGCTATATGACAGCTAAGTGAGAAAAACTGCAGAGTTGTAAAATTCCTGTGATGTCTTGGGAAGCAGGAAAACCACACTAGATCAAAGAGTCATATTGGAAATGAGTTTTTGCTGATGTCACCATATCTAATATACCCACTGAGTGATGGGACATCCTGTGTATATTAATTTTTATATTTGACAGGGAGGAGCTAGGTGACATCCTGGGAGGGGCAGGTTTAGAGACAGTTTAAACTGTATACTGTATTTCCACTTAGACACATTCCTGTTTGGACTATCTTGAAACAACAGCTACCTAAAGGACTGTAAGAAGGTATACATTAGATAGAAAAGTCTAACTGTGTGTTGGTAGGAAATTGCACTTTAAACCTAGTTCTTTTAAGTGATTGTATGCTTTGTGATACATTGTTCTGTGTTTACATTTTACCTGTTTCTATCCATTTTCTAAATAAACCTCTTATATTTAAAGAGACTGCCTGGTGCCTTCGAAGTTCTTTCTTTTGCATGTGTATTACAGACGATTAAGACTGACTAAACTGTTCATAAGCTTAATGGTAATACCAAACTGGGGAAAGGTAAGAATTTTCCTAAGGTCTTTCATAAAGCTTTTAGGGTTCATTTTGTATACCTGGTTAGGTGCCCTTAGGCGAAAGATATCTGGCATTCCCTGAAGAGCAGAATTATCTGAGCCTGTACATTTGGGTATGCTAGCATAAGGTTCATAGTTTGAATCCCTCCAGAACATGAGACCAAAGGTGATTCGGACCCACAAAACAGACCGGAGGGTTATCTTGTTCTGTTACCCTGTTCACAATACTGCTCTCAGAGGCTGGCACTGTGGGAGCAGAGGGCCTGACCTGCTGAGTGGGGTTGTGACAAGTGACACTTTCATTTCTAATGCAGCACTGAATTTGTGAGGTGACATCATCAGTGAGCATGACAGGAAATAGCTGATCAGTTAGCATGAGGTGTCGTCTGTCTCCATGTATAATAGGTAGGCTCCTGCTAAGCATTAATTCGTGGTATCAGTTAGACTGCTTTATAATAACATGTAATGCTGTAACAGGCCACTGTTTGATAGTTGAGCCAGCCACAATATGGACTGTTTTTTTTAATGATTATACTGCTAATTCCTAGGCTATGCATAGGCAGTAGTTATGTGTATGTCTAATGCTTCCAGTATATTTTGGTTGTGCACAGGGGAAGAGGTGAGAGCTGATATTCCTTATGAGGATATTCTGTAACCACAAATGTCATAAAAAAATATTTTATTTCCACAGTAAGTCTGTTTAGTTAGGTGCTATCACTTCTCAGGGCATATGGCCTGGTGATCATTTTGAGTAAATATTGTCTATCTTGCTACTCATATGAAATGACTTCAACATACTGTACTGTGATATTAATATCCCACTTCACCCTGCACCCCTCAAAAAAAATTGTGAAAAGCCAGCTAGAGGATTGTGACCCCTGATGAAGAGTCAGAGCGATTTGAAGCACCAGGGACCTTCAGAGAGTTTGTTTGTGATAATTTAATAAACCCTTTTGTACTGCCATTGCTTTGTGCACTGGTTTGTTTTGAACTTTTGGTTTTTAAGCTTTGCTTAGCTGCACCCACTGATGTGAGGTGCATATTTTTTGTTTTCCATCCTAAACATTGTTACCTGTCAATTAGATGCAAGAGTCTTCACCATCTGATTTTAAATTGTAGGAATAAGGGAAAAAAAGAGGCTAGTGTGCCTTTAATAGTGTACATCCACTTTGTGCCTTAAGTGGGTCACTCAAAAGAAACCCCATGTGTCTTTCAACAAACATGGCCTGATTTTAAAGTTTAATAATGGTATCATATTTCACTGTCAGTGCCCTGTCAAAGCGATTTCCAGCAGGCTGGCTCAACAGCCAGGAAACGGCATTATCCTGGCAATGAAATGTCGTTCTTACTCAGGCAGTCTCCCCGAGTGTCGATGAGAATTACCTTCTAATTAAAACAGTCATGGTATACACCACCATGCAGCCTCCATATGTCAATATGAATTAGAGCAAAGGCTCCAACCCATTTTATTTTTTTCATACAAGCTGAGGCTGTGAATACTGCCTGTTCCCTTAAACAATACTGAACAGAATTAGACATGCTTAGCAGAGTAATTCACACTAAGGTTCATGCTAAGGTTTAGAAGATAAAATATGGCTGCTTTCCCATTGCGGCTGTTCCCCATGACTCAGTAGAAATAGTTCTCTAAATTGCCCTTTGCCATAAAAATATAAAGTTTGATTTCAAAGCTGTCCATTGAATTGACTTCTGCTATTACCTGTGGCAGCCCATTCTATTTTGAAGGTATTTTACCTACATTTACTACCCCTTCCCCCCAAGCTCAAGTAGATCCTGCTAGTAACCTTTGTTGGAGACTATGTCAGAGTCATGGACGTTCAGTTTGTTCAGGTCCTATGCTACTGTCATCCCCCGATGTTTCAGTCATGGGACACAGCAGTTCCCCAAAAAGCACCCTCCCTGGATTTCTGCTCAGTATCTACCATCAGTACTGGCGCAGCATCTGAGAAAGCAAATTTCCAGCATCTGCCTTTTGCATCTAATGCCAGCAGGGGGTGATATTGTATGGAATATCTGACAAAACCACCTTCCACCTAGAAGCTGAGCATCAGCTTTGTGATATACCCACTCATAACTGACTGATACCTGGGAAATCAAAATATGTTATCCTCATGGTAGGAGGTAAATATTGGGTATGTCAACATTGGGATGGTTGTCTTATGGTATTTTGGTGGTAGGGGAGCAAAACTGTGACATTACGCTTGTGCAGAATTGTGAAGAATATAAATAATGGAAAACATGGTTTGGGATTTGTGGCTTACTTCTGTTTCCCCAGTTGAACAATAGTTATAATTTATGTGGCTTCAAAATGGTTGTATTCCAGTATGTCATCAGGCACAGCTGCAAGTTCGGTTCTACCAGAGAATCAGACCTCTTGAACACCCTCCCTCCACTCTGCACCCCTCGTGCCCATGCCATGATCCAATTTATACAGATAAAAAATGAAAAACGCATTGGGCTCAATTCATGAAGCCATTGTTAGAGTGAAACAAGCTGTGATGAGCAGCAGCTTGTGTGGATCAGGGGTGTGACAGGGAACCAAATTCAAGAACAGGAGGGGTCCCAACACCAGACTCTCACAGTTTGCAGCAAGAACCTCTGTGCATCAAAAGAAAAGGTGCATGGTAGGGGAATGTTGCAAGGTGCAGAACAGTCATATGGCTGGGACAGAAGGGGACAGCAGCACAGACCAGGCACCAACAGTGGACCGGCAGGCACATAGCACAGCATAGAAGCAGTATTATGGGGGTGGTCAGACCAAGTGGGGTACTAAACAGGAGCCTGAGTGGTGGGGTGGGGTTTTTGTTTTGGCACCGTTCCAAGTTCATGTGGTGCAGGGGTACTGCTCTTGCCCATGCTCACATGGAGTACCGGCCTATCCAGTACCTGTGCAGTACAATAGTTTATAGACACTTTACTGGTGTTCTTTGACCTGATAATGCTGTTGGGAGTCAAGCCGTTTTGTGATGTCCACAGGACATGTTGTTTGTAGCCTGTTGATATTAGGTGTGTTCAGCCATCACTATCTATGTGTCTATGCACACCATCAATATCCGGCTGTGATTATGTACATACTTAGAAACTACACTGGTGGGAATCCTGGACTGTAAGGATAGGTATCACCATGTCAGCCATCATCTCAGAAATGGCACAAGGGTCTTAGACCAGCCCTGGGGTGGTCTAACTGCTGAGGAGGGTGGTCGTCTATTGTGAATCATGATAAAGGGGATCTTACAGCCATGTGCTGGCACATGCCATGCAGCAGCCCTGTGACTGATAAAGGGCTGTCACTAGCCCAGCTGCAGCAGGTGGTCCCCCAAATGGCATAGGCTGCATTGTTAAATCTGGAATGATGCAAGGTGTGCCACAGGAAGCCCCTTGCCTCATTTATTTGACACAATCATCTTACATCATTCCTGATGCTTTGTGAGTTGTGCCCACAGTGTCATCTTCTGCCACTCTGCTGGGAGCTAACACGATAACTGTAAGCAACCCCCATCCCTAACCCACCACCTCAGCTTCTCAAAATTACTTCCCCTTCCTTACCCAGATCCAGGATGGGGGGAGGGCAATTGCAAATAAAATCTAGGCTATCTATAGTAGTCTTTCCCTCTGGGGAATTCCTAATACTATGCCAGAAGATAAAACAGTCTTTATATTTGATAACCTCACCATAACCACCCCCCATTAGACCTCAAAATAACAAAAATAAGTCAATGGCACCACTACAGACCCCCAAGCTATGATGTAGGAGGGCAAATTGTAGTAATCTACTGAGCAACTCAGTTCTGTCCCTCGCTAAGCGTGGTAGCAACATTCCATTATGTAGAAGCAAGCAGTGATGCATGTGCTCCCAAGAGAGAGCTAGATGCCTTTTTGTTATTACAGTTCCTAATAGCATACCAAATATCATGACATTTGGATGACATGTGTAAGCTCCCTTCCCCACATCTAGGGGTATCCCAGATGAAAAAACAGGGAAGAGGCATTTCACAACACAGCAAAGACATCCAAAAGGAGATAAAAGTTCATACCTGGGTACTGATGGTGCTACTGAACAGGTGACTTCGGAGGCTTTGCAGCCAAGGGGTTGACTCTATAAACAGGGCAGCTGGGTACAATAGGTCCTGATGGAGAGCTAGAATCCAAGCTGTTAGTACTAAATAAATCCACTGCCCAGGCACAGATAAAGAATAAACAACAATTGATTTAATGAATAAAAAAAGGGCAATCACAGCTTGTGGCAGGGAGATCCTGTCACTCTTGAGGACCGACATTTCTTAAATCTGTTGTAACAGTTCTTCTGTTTCTTAGCCTAATCTGTCCTTTACAATTTCTAGTCCGTAAGGTTGGCCACCTATGGGCCCCCCTCCCCTTTCTTGACTATGCTGTAGTGTCATCTTTAATTTTCCTATTCCCTCTCAGGTCCTCAAACAGGGAGATTATTGTGGTGACCTCCAAGCTTATGTAAAACAACAGGCTGTGTTTATCATTGTTGGAGTTAGTGTGTAATAGCACTATGTCATGAAATATCTATCTATCTATCTATCTATATATATATATATATATATACACTGTGGCTCAGATATTCAAAAGGGTTGTGCATGGTGCAACAGTGTTGCGCCATGCACAACCCACTGATGCGCCCGGCACGATATTCAAAAGGGAAAAGTGCGAGGCACAAATTCTGATGTGCCGGAGCACATCAGTAATGTGTGCAGGTGCAGGTGGGGGGGGGCGTGCCCATGTATACCCTGCACAGCTCAATATTCAGCCTGGGATGTGCAGAGCCATGCATGCGCAACCCCTACCTGCGTCAGCACAATGTTGATCCAAAAAATAAAGGAACAACGGATGGCCACCCACAGGTGAGCTGCCGCATTGCAGGGTGCAGCACGGCAGCTGCCACCTGTAGGTGGCCACCCGAACTCCCGCTATACCTGGCGGCGCCCCCCCATGCTCGATCACGGGCATTAGTTAAAAAAAATAATTCCGTCCAATATCCCTGGTGGTCCAGTGGACCGCTGTTTGCCCAATCGCGGGCATCTGTATTAATAAAAAAGAATTCCATCCAATATCCCTGGTGGTCCAGTGGACCACTGCTTGCCCGATCGCGGGCATTTGTAAAAATGAATTAAATGTCCAATATCCCTGGTGGTCCACTGGACTGCTATCTGCCCGATCATGGGCATTTGTAAAAACAAATTAAATGTCCACTATTCCTGGTGGTCCAGTGGACCGCTATCTGCCCGATCGCTGGCATTTGTAAAAAAAAAAATGTCCCATATCCCTGGTGGTCTAGGGGTACCCCCCTCCCCACCTGCCCACTGATCCCCATCTCCCCACCCCCCCGGTCAGCCGGCAGGCAGCAGCACCCCACCCGCCTGCCACCCCTCTGCCTGCCGCCCACTGACTGACACCGTCGGTAGGGCTATACGCCCATTGGTCCACAGCATGAGCCAATGGGCATGCAGCCCATACCATACTACACATTCCACATATGTGAATGATCCTCCGGGGGGAGCGGGGCCGTGGGGCTCAGTGGGCAGGTGGGGAGGGGGGTACTCCTAGATCACCAGGAATATTGGACATTTTTTTTTTTACAAATGTCTGCGATCGGGCAGATAGCGGTCCACTGGACCACCAGGGATACTGGATGGAATTCTTTTTTATTAATACAGATGCCCGCGATCGGTCAAACAGTGGTCTACTGAACCACCAGGCATACTGGACGGAATTCTTTTTTATTAATACAGATGCCTGCAATCGGGCTATGGGGCACATGGCCAGCTGCAGGGGGCGTCGGTCCCTGATGGCTGCTTCTTGGCAGAGTGCCAGGCACAAGTCGTCGGGGATCAGTGCACCTGCATGCAAATGAGGCCATAATGACATGCAAATGGGCCTATTTGCACCTTGCATACATTATTCCTTCATTTGCATGTCACCTTTTGAATATCGCAGTTGCTGTGCATGGCGCAATGGAACTTGCACTAGCACATCCCCATGCTTCACTCTGGCCACTTGCGCTGGTGCAGTGCCACTGCACCAAGCACACTGCAGGTGGCTAGGGTGTGATATTCAACGCTGCTGAGCCATGCGCAGCTCTGTTGAATATCTTCCCAGTCCACACCCCTGTGCAGCCAAGTTGAGCTGCGCCCAAGCTTGCGCTACAGCCTGGCGCAGTTTGAATATCTGGGCCCTTATGTTTATGAAACCTGTAAATGTTGAAAATACCATGGCACTAGGTGTTTTTGATAAAGGTAAAAAGTACTAGGTGACTGTATTATAAAAATTAAGTTGGTTGTGTTGTTAAATGCATGTAAATTGGTACCATGCATTCCTGCTGTAAACTGAGCCAATCTGAAATTGCATGGTGATGTGCATATATCCCATGATGCCTTGCATTATGGAAGTATGTATGGTGTTGTGTTTCTTTGAAACTTGGCTTATTGCCAATGCCATTTGGGGTAACCCTTGTTTCAGTGCTTCTGCACTGAGGTTCTTTGTTTGTAGCTTGTTTTGAGGTTTTCTTTTCTTTTTGAGCCCCCACCACCCAAGCAAACAAGGCAACCATAGGGATGAAGGGTTTTCACTGAAAAGTTTAGGATCAGTAAATCAGGGAGTTAATACTGTAGGTGCTGACAAGTGCAAAGGAAGGATGTACATAGTCTGGTGCTGCAAACTGGTGTATTGAAAAAGGATTATGCCATTGCAAAAGGTTATCTCCTGTATTTTGAATAAACATCACACAAAGGTTGTGGTTTGAAACTGAAGTTCAATGTCTGGTCCATCTGTTACTCCACAACCCCTACACACAGCTTCATGAAGCAGGTGGGTACAGCTTCTATGTAGACCAAATGATCTTCATGGCATACTTTCTTCAAATCAACTTTCCAGGACCCAAGACTCCCTCACCTGATGGCAGTTGCAGCACAATCAATGAGTCACTCTATGGCCTCCCCTACTGCGCCACTTTCTCAGGTCCCAACAGCTTCATGAATGTGCGAGGTGCATCTGATCTCTTTCTCTTCCACTGGCCTGGCCATCCTGCTCCCACTTAATTTCCTGGTAAACAACGACCCCAAAGCACACGGTGCCCCACACAATAGCCCCCCCAAACTGGCCCAGAGGCCAGGGGGCAAGCCTGTGATGCCACTTCCTCCTCTTCACTGCACCAGGCCACTGGATATGGGCTAAAAATGGGATCCCCAGGAGCAGGCTGCCACTACTGCTCCCCACGTACCATGATGCAGTCTCTCACCCTGCACCGTACTTGGCCCATAGCAGCAAGTGGCCAACCAAGTACTCCATGCCAAGGCCTAGCTGGTGCTGGGGATCATGAGGAAGGCCACACCTTATGAAACCAGGCCCCAGGTCCCATCTACTCATACCCAGGGCCATTAACCCCAATGGGCCTAGATTGAAACAGAGGGTGGACTGGGATGGCAGTCGGCCCAACCCGGACCCAAACCTTGGCCCTGAATCCAAACTTGTCCCACCTTCAGCCCGGGAGCCCTACCTCCCAGTCTCGGGCCTTTCCTCCTGCCAAAGAGTGCCAAATCACCCTTTATAAGGAGACTCCCAGCTCCACCCACCAGCAGTCAGACCTGAACACTGACCAGCCCCAAATTAACAGGCCCTAGTCTGGTAAGCTCTCAGAGGGGGTTTACACTCTCCCTCCCCTTTACACCATTCACCCACTGATGAATGCACTACACCCGTTCATGGTACTGGCATTAGTGTGCCTGTCATTAGTGTGCCAAAAACCAAAATTCACCACCCACTCCCTGAGGTACGCCCCCACCCAGAGTTGGAATCTTTAGTTGGGGGGTGCGGGAGGCATAGCCCACTGCATAAATGGCAATCAGCAAAATTGCCAACCGGTGCTCTAATGATGGGTATACAACTACCACTGGCGTATTCTGAGGGTGGAACCTGATGCCCACCAGCCCAACCCAGGGGAGGATATGCAGACTCTTCTCCCCAGGGCAGGCCTCTGGCACTACTGCCAACACTGCCATGACAGTGGTTACCCAGTAACCACTAAATGGTCAAACCAAATTAATTAATTAATTCCAAAACACAATCACTCTCCCACAGAGCCTGCTGATCCACCTACTGTGCCCAGAACAACAGTCTAGGCACAGGGGCAGGGTCCCAAGCCAACTGACTAAACTCACTACCCCAAACATGCTGCTGCCACCATCAGGCTGAAATCATGCAAAGCATGCATGAAAAATAAAAAATTACACCATATGATTCTGTAACTGTTCTTTTCTTCTGTTTTTTCCAAAACCGCACATAACATAAGTGCAACAACAATTGGAACAAACAAAGGCATAATTTTTTAAACTCTTAAGGCTGTTAATTTCTGAGCAAGCACTCCAGACACACCACGCACTGCAAACACTCAGCTATTTGAACTATAGAGCACCTCTTACACTCCCTCAGCCTCACACACACCCCCTCTTAAACTCACTCATACAATTTAGGGCAATAAAGACCAAATAATTAAATGGTGCAAGAATGATCACAGGCACCAAATAATATCCACAAGACTCCCAAATTATAGTTCATAATGGTGAAATAAGCCATACACTAATCCTCCAAGCAACCCCACAGTGGAACAAATGGGAACATTTTAACAAGCAGTAACACTATTAATACTTTTCTGCAAACCTGAACAGAGGGGACCCAGCTCACTCAAATGCTGGGGTCAGTCAAGACTATAAACATACAGTCCAGAGTGAGCAAGGGAGGTCCATTATTATACCGAATTAGGATCTGAAGCAAAATACAGCTTGGGGTCTGGCTTGGTTATATCTTCACCGAAGGAATTTTCACTAATGATATAATATTTAGTGTGCATTGTCCTTCCACATCTTGTACCATAGCAAAGATATTAAACAGGGTCACTCCAGTCCAACAAGGTAGTGATGCGTAGCTTCTTGGCATGGCCAATGGCTTGCAGATGGTGAGGACTGGTATCAGAGGGATCAACTTGGCTGCGTTGTTAAATCTTGTCCAGGGCACCCTGGAACACCCAGTCTTCCTGTCTCTCCTCTATCTCATCCAAGATCTTCTCACAAACATAAGGATAGATCTCTGTGAATATTCTTTCCTAATGCACCTCCTGACCCACCTCTCTGCTTGGGATGACTCAGGAATGCTTCTTACTCTGGTACGGGGGGCAGTCCCTTTCTTGAGCCAGTTCCCCAAGGTGTAAAGGCAGTACCGGCAGTCAGAGGGTCTAAGGGAGTCCATATTCATCTTTTTTGCTTGCACACTTGAGCCAAATATGAGATATTGTCTGGATAGTGCAGACTGGGGAACCTGTATGGCCTGGGGATATCCCTTGCCCACAGCTGATCTACAAAGGTGAGGGATACTGGAGTAGCACCAGGTGCCAAGGGCACAGCATCAACCTTTTCCACATACTTCCCCTACTGACTAGTGCCTGTGATAGATAACAGCTCCTTAATTATCACATCAGGTTGTTCTCCCTCCTTACCATCGAGGGAATACAGAGGGTGGTCTTCCTGGTCCATGCCTCCATGGGGGCAATATCAGAAGCTGGAGCTACCACAGGGGTGGGCTCCTTACCCCACCCACAACCTCTCTCTCTGCCACAAAGAGGAGCAGGGTCCAGGGGATGGGAAGAGCTGTGAAAATGTCTAGAATCCTTCTCCTTAGTGGTCACACTACTCACAGTCCTTTTCATCTCTCCCCAATTCTCCAGGCTTGAAGGGTCAGTACTAAGCTGCACAGGCATGAGGAACCACTCCCAAGATGGCACAAATAAAGTAGCAGGCTGGCACAAGTGAGAGGCTGTGCCATGGGAGCAATTAAAAGACACAGGCATCCATTTAACATCACCTCCAGCTCTGTTGCAGATCACACACTGGTCAGCCATGTTACTCTTCTGTACCTGCTTCCAAAGCTAGAACAGGAGAGAAACGGGCACTGGCACCTCCTTTCCTGATCGCCCTGCAGCATCGGCCATGATGAAACAATGTAGGCCCTTCAAATATTACACATCAACAGCAATACCGATTTACAGGTTCTCCAACACAGTCTCTCCATCCTGACCAGATATCAAAATGTCGCTCCCTCCTGCACAGCAACACGGACTCCATCTGTCCTCCTCCTGTCATCTCCTTCAATCTGCAGAGAGCTTTCCAATGCAGTCACATTTTCCTCCATGTGCCCAATGAAAATGGTGCCAGGAGTATTAACAAAATGGCAGCCCTGGAAAGTGTGTTGCTCTTTTACCAGCCAGCTGAATTGCAGGGAAGGGAAGGGGCAATTGTTTAACCAGGAAAGGCACTATAAGTTGAAGCTTGTTTCCAGGAATGACCTGGGAGCACAGGGAGGTTAAGTGACTTGCTCAGGGTCTCACAGTATGCAAGTGGGAACTGTGGGATTCAAACCCAGGTCTCCAGGTTTGCAGCTCAGTGCTCTGAACCACTATGCGATACTGCCCCTCAACTGTAAACTCCTCCTCTCCCAAACAAAAGGCTTGACCCCCCCAAACAAATCATTCTGAACAAGGCCCCATGTTGTGAGTCCCCCTCCCTACATCTAGGAGTATTCCAGGTGGTAGAATGGGAAGGGGGCACTCCATACCAGAGAAACAATTTCCAAAAGGAGATAAAAGTTCAAATGCCTGGGTACTGATGGTGCCACTGTACAGAAAACTTTGGGGGGTCTGCAGCCAACTGGTCGATTCCATAAACAGGGCAGCATGATGTAACAGGTCCTAATGGAGAGCTAGTGTCTAAGCTGGTTAGCACTAAATAAGTCCACTGTCCAGGCACAGATAAAGAATAAACAACAATTGATTTAAGGAATAAAAAAAGAGCAATCACAGCTCCATGGAGCAGGTGGATACAGCTTCTATGTAGACCAAATGATATTTATGGCACAAGTTCTTCAAGCCAGCTTTCCAGGGGCCAATATTTCCTCACCTGATGGCAGTTGCAGCATAATCCCTAAGTCACTCTATGGTGTCCCCTACTGCATCACTTTCTATGGTCCCAAAGGTTTCACAAACGTGCCAGGTACATCTGATCTTTCTCTCTCCCACTGGACTGGCTGTCCTGCACACATTAAATTTCCCAGGAAACAGTGACCCCAAGGCACATGGTGCCTCACACAATATCCTTCCAAACTGGCCCAGAGACCAAGGGGTAAGCCTGCAGTGCTGTTTCCTCCTCTTCACTGCACCAGGGTTGTTGGATACAGGCTAAACATGGGGTACCCAGGAGCAGGCTTCCACCACTGCCCCCAATGTTGCAGTCTCTCACCCTACACCACTCCTGACCTGAAGCAGTAAGTGGCCAACCAGGGACTCCACCCGAGGCCTACCCCATTGCCAGCGACTACGAGGTAGGCCGAACCTCACAAACCGTTCGCCAGCTCCCATCTGCTCCTACCCAGGGGGTCATCTCACAGCAGACCAAAACAGCCCCACACCCAACTTTTCTGCTAACCCAGATGGGTGGAGAATGAAACAGGTGGTAGATTGGGATGACATTTGGCCCAACCTGGCCCTGAACCTCAGCCCTGCAGCAAAACGTGTCTCGTCTTTGGCCCAGGAGACCTGCCTCCCACTTCCGGGCCCTTCCTTCCACCAAGATGTGCCAAACCATCCCTTAAAAGGGGACTCCCAGCCCCAGCTCCACCTGCCAGCAGGTGGATCTGAATACTTGCCAGCCCCAAATTAAAGGCCCTTAGACCGATAAACTCTCAGAGGGAGCTTTCGCATGAATCAAATTTATGGGGGCTCAAAATCAAAGATTTTTTTTTTTGTGCAATTTTGTGAAAAAAATGTTGTTGCTTGTAACAGCTATCTGTGGCGCTGGACATCTGCAAATTAGAACCTTCTTGGAAGGGTCCTAGAAACTACTAAATAAGAAAAGAGTTGATAAAATTATTTCAAGGTGCAGTGCTCACAATTGAACTATTTAATTATTTGCAAAATATTGTGAAAACTTTCTGAAATTGTCAGAGCTTGTAAGTGCCCTGCTACTGTAGATATAGACCTGAAATCTGACGTGTCCATGTCAATGGATACTGTAATCTAACAAAGTTGGAGGAATTTGGTTCATTAGTTTTAAATATATAGTAGTTAAGTAAATAATTAAGTAAGGTTTCTCAGAGGTTTACGGCACTGTACATAGTTCAGGAATGTTATATTAACAATTAATTCAAATTAAATGAAACTCATAATAAACATAACCTAATGTCTTCACCTTGGTAGAGGCAGTAAGAGAAGAGGAACCAACCATCATGCCAGTCACCTCTCCTGCTACCTCCACACCCCACCAATGACCAGGCTGAGTCACCAGCACCTCTGTCTTGTCCAGGTTTAGCTTCAGCCAGCTAGAGGAGATCCAGTTATGGCTCCCAGCCAAGCATAAATTCCATACTTCAGCTGCATCCTATGTCCTGGGTGCAAATGACATATACAGATGGGTGTCATCTGCACAGCAGTGAAACCTCATGCTGTAACATCTAATGATATCATCTAGAGGAAGCATGTACACTGCAGACGACATGGGCTAGAGAACTAAGCCCTAAACTCCAAACTACAATGACTTTGTGTGAGAGGAAAAATTCCCCATGACTGTCTTCTGCATTCTGTCTGTAAGAAAGGATTCAAACCAGCTGATAACGATGCCAATGAGTCCAATCCCTAAGGTGATCCAACAACATACTTCTGGTCCACAGTGTCAAATGCAGAGGAGAGATTGAGTAGAATGAGAATTGATCAACCCCCTCTATCTCAGATCCTGAGGAGATTATTTTGCAACCTGACTAATGCATTCTCTGTACTGTACTGTACTGTGCCTAGACCTACAGTAAATTCCAACTGGAGAGGCTCATAGATGTCAAAGGCAGTGAGATGTGCCTCAAGCTGGAGAGCCACTATCTTCTCAATAACCTTACCCAAAAAGGGGAGTTACAAACTGATCTATGATTCACCAAGCAGTCTGGGTCCAGGGAAAGTTTCTTCAGTAGGGGCTACACCAGCACCTCTTTCAAGCTGCTAGGGAAGAACCCCTCTGACAGCGAGCATCAGACAATCTCAGCACACACTGGACTGTTGTACTCCACTCAGCCCACTAAATGACATGTTGGGTGCAGGTCCAGTTTACAGCAAGTGGGCCTGAGCTTCAAAATCACTTAACTGACCTCTTCCACCCACATTGATCTAAACTCACTCCAGATAGGACTGACAACCATCTGTCCACTGTGGGGACATAATAGCCCTGTTGGGGAAATCCCAGCCCTGATAGAGGACACTCTGTTAGACAGAAAAGAGCAAACTCTTCACATCTTGCAACTAGCACTGCTATAACTGGCTGAAGAAAGTTGGGATGAAGCAACATGTCTACTGTCTGGAAGATCTGAGACAGTCTGTCTCTCCCTGCTGCAACCTCCCAGGACAGAGAGTCTGCCTTCTTACAGGAGATTGTTCTTTGATACTCACCACAGTGAGTTCTCAAAGTCAGTCTGCCCTTCTCAGTTCCAGACCTCAACCAACAGCACTCCAACCTCTGACCTCTGGTCTTTGTTTCTCTGAGCTCTCTGCCAAACTATAAGGATCTCAAAGGAAGAAGACCTGGGTCATATATGAACTGGTACAACAGAGGCAAGAGCCAAGGCAACAGCACTGTTATACACCACCACTATCTCTCCCACTCTTGACCCACAAGCAACCCTCACACATGAGAGGTCCATCACTGCCTGAAGTCCTGCTGGGGACAACCCTCTTAAAGGGTGATAGATGGCCATCTCCATGGGGAAAGGAGCATGGGGGTGGCACCAAACAAGAACTTTGCCATGCAGTGATCAGACCACACAACTGGATCAATCTCAAGGTTATCTACTGTGAGCACCAGTGAGAATACCAAGTCCAAGGCATGACCATGTCTGTGAGTTGCAGTAGTAATTATTTGTGCAAGACACAATGAGTCCATCGTTTGGAAGAAGGCTAGTCCAAACTGTGAGAGTTTATAGTTGGTCCAAGCATTGAAGTCACCCAGACTCAACCATCTGGGTGACTTCAACACTCTTACAGTGATGAAGTTCACCATGTCCAGCAGAAATTCCTTCTCCTAGCCCAGAGACCGGTATCCCAGAAGGATTCTGCAACCTGCACTTGGATCCCCACATGTGGCCATGCATTAAAATGATGAGGTAGATTCCACTGAGTGCACCAAAACATTCAGGTAAGATCTAAAACAGATGGCCACACCCTCACCCCTGCAATCACTCCTTGGGCAATGCACCACAGATAATCCAGCCGTGACAGATGCCTCCAAAAATGGGCCAGCATCATTATCACTCAACCAGATCTTTTTGCTGCAGGCCAGGCTGAATATGAAAATCAAATCCTCTATAGAAAGATAGATGTTAACAGTAGATAAGAACCGCAAGGCCCATCCAGTCTGCCCATTTTGTCTACCATATGAATGTGCCATAGGTCTGTACTCTGTCAATGGCCTATCTATTCATACTCATCTTTATTGCTTCCTTATGCCCATCCTATGCCTGTTTGAAGCGCTGCACAGTATTCATATCCACCACTTCCTGAGGTAGGCCATTCCATGCATCCACCACCCTTTCTATGAAAAAGAACTTCCTCACATTTTCCCTTAATCAGACTCCCTCTAATCTCATGCTGTGTCCTCTTGCCCTGCTATTTTTCTTATATTGAAACATGTTAGACTCTTTCACCTTGTTAATGCCCTTAAAATGTTTGAAAGTTTCAATCATATCACCTCTCTCCCTCCTTTGCTGTAGGGTATACAGATTGAGCTCTGTTAATCTGTCCTCATATGTTTTCTGATGCAGTCCCTGCACCATTTTGGTTGCCCTTCTCTGGACTGCCTCTATTTTGTTAATGTCCTTGTGCAGGTGTGGCCTCCAGTACTGCACACAGTACTCCAGATGGGGCCTAACCAGTGTCTTGTAAAGAGGGATTATTACCTCCCTTTTACAACTTGCGATACCCCTACTAATACATCACAACATCCCTCTAACCTTAACTACTGCTTTAGTGGTCTGCTTAGATGATTTCAGGTCATCTGTGATGATGATGCCCAAATCTCTGTCTTCCTTTGTGATTGCCAGCAACTCCCCTCCCAACCTATAGGTGGCTTCGGGGTTTCTCTTCCCTATGTGCATGATCTTGCACTTCTATGTGTTAAACCCCATTTGCCACTCTTCCAACCATTTTGCCAGCTTATCTAGATCTCTTCTCGTCCTGCCCACCCCATCTGGATCATCTACTCTGTTACAGATCTTGGTGTCATCAACAAACAGACAAACTTTACCCTCCAGTCCATCTGTAATGTCAATGATGAAGATATTGAAGAGGACTGGCCCCAGGACTGATCCCTGAGGTACCCCACTTATGACTTGCATCTCTTCTGACTGTATATCATTTATTACCACACTTGCATCTCTTCTGACTGTATACCATTTACCACCATTATGATCTTGTTCCTTATCCATCTGGCATTGCAAAACACCAACTGAAGGGGTCAGTAGAGGTTGCTGGCCTATTTACTAAGTCTAGTGGGAGCCCTGGAGATGGGAATCATATACATCTGGGCTCTTCCTAGGTCCCATTTTGCCTAAGGGTGCCTCCAGGTCCTCACCACCCTACTACCACTCTCCCTTTTAACACTCCCCATACTCCGCTGCCTACCTTCCTGCCTTCTAACAAAGTCCACCTTCCTACAGTGCCTTTATGCTGCCACTGACAGGGGGTGGTCATCGAAGGGGTGGAGGTCTAGCAGCTGGAATGGGGAGTAGTTAAGCCTGCAGGACCAGATACCCACAAACACATTATTAAAAAATAGACTAGAAAATAGAAAAGCTACACTCCTACTCCTAACTTACTCCGCTGACCCTCTCTGCTCTTCAACCATAGACCTCTGACCTGATTACCAGACATCATCCTACTTACAGGTAAATCTATTTAATCTATATAATCATTAAAAACAACTATTTTTACACTGGAGCTGCAATCTGCTGCCAGTCTTAACTTTGGATTCTCCACTACACAATATTAAACATTTTAGTAGGAATATTGCAAATTACTTACTGTCAAAATATTTTCAAAAATTAATGGTTGCGTATTAGGTAATGCCACCAGAATCCCACTTCTGGAATTTAACTTTCACAAAGCACATATCAGCACTGAATCTGATAAGATGAGCTGTTAGTAGTCCTTCTTTTCCTTCCAGGGTAACTGTTTTGTTACCCCCTTTCTTTTCTTAGCTTGACCAGATAGACTATGTGCAACTGCCTGTTCCCAGTATCCTCCTTGTTCTTCACAGTGACAAACTCCATTATTAAAAAAAATCTGCCCCCTGCAACCTTTACATCAGACCGATCCCACTGGAAAAGATGCAATTCCTCTTTCTTGGTGGCCCAGGCATGTTCTTCCCCCACTATTTTTTTCTGAGTGCCTTGAAATCCTTGATTTCCACATACATCATGCTCTCAGGTTGAGTTAGGTGGACCAACACCCTAAGAATCAGAAACCCTGGATCCAATACAGCCTAGCAGACCTGGATCAATAGGGACCTAGAGTTCCTCGTACCATGCCTGGGTCCGCTGGGCCACTCCATTTTAAAAATAGGAATTAAAAAAACTAACTTTTTCTGTTAATGTTAATGCTGCTGGAGTCTGTGTACTCTGCTTTGCTGCACTGCAAAATACTAAAAGAGACAGGCAACCCAGTGAATTAACTGCTTCAGATGTAAAACCAAAACTGTGTCAGAAAAGAAGGATCATGCTCAGGTAAACACTTAACATTAAACCTACGTATGCACCCCTATAGTTAGAGTTGAGAAGGCACTTTAATGGTAAAACCTGAAATTTTGTAACCTATTTAGTTGTTTAACCAGAATTAGTACACTAAGCTGAAAGCTTTTTTACAGGTGCGACCTGGGAGCACAGGGAAGTTAAGTGACATGCTCAGGGTCACACAGTATGCAAGTGGAAGCTGTGAGATTCAAACCCAAGTCTGGTCTGCTGGATATCACCAGATCTGCAGCTCAGAACCTTAAACCACTGCTCAATACTGCCTCCCTTTCAATGGATTTGAAGGAAATTTGGTATGTGCTGGGTAGATCTCTTGAGGTTCCAAGTTTTGTGTTGGTCAGATTGGCAGATTTTGCATTGAGCTTTGTGAAAAAATGCTAAAATGCACCATTTTTGGGTGTTCTTTCCTCAAATCGCTGTGGCCAAACCATTTGAAATTGTGGTCTGAAATTCATAGGGCAGAAAGAGCTTGCCCAAAAGAATAAGTCAGCATTGGTTTGGAGAAAAACAATTAATCCATTCTAAAGTTATTAAATTTTGAAATTGTTGGTTCTGAGCATATTCAGTTCAGTCGTTTGAATAGCTGCATGGAATGAAAAAGGATTTTAGTCTGATGAAAAAGGATTTTCATAGTGCTTGAAAAAGGATCCTTAGAATCTTTTTTCATGAGAAAAAAATTCCTTTTTCATCAGCCACCATCTTGTTTTGTTTTAGCCCAAGCAAACTGCCATAACTCTGCCCAGGGATGTCTTCTGCAGACATCCAAGTATGTATCTTGTTCATCAGGACATCCTTTATTGTTGTGTGCCTTTACTTTAATTTTATGTGGTATCAGGATGCTTATTTCTATTTTTTAAAATCCTTTTTTGTGACTTGCTTCCAATCCTTTTTCATCATGATTTGATTGCTCATGAAAAAAATAATTTATCTAAGGAAAGAGGATTAGCAGAAGGGCCATCTGGTTGGAGAATCCTAATCCTCTTTCATGATGATCACAAAGGATTTTGTCGGCTCACGAAAAAGGATTAAAAAAATAATCTTTTTTCGTGAGCTGTGAAAATGCTTTTTTGTGAGACGATTCCTTTTTTGTGAAGTGACAAAATCCTTTGTCATCACCATGAAAGAGGATTAGTGTCAGGGTTATTTGGTCGGAGAACCCTAATCCTTTTTCGTCATGACGATTAAGTATTTTGTCATCTTCAATGAAATAGGAATCGCTCTCAAAAAGGATTTTGATAGCTCACAAAAAGATGATTTTTAAACTTTTTCGTGAGCTTTCAAAATCTTTTTTCAGACAATTCCTTTTCCGTGAGACAACAAAATCCTTTGTCATCATCAAAAAAAAGATTAGGGTTCTCAGACCAGATGGCCCTGCCACTAATCCTCTTTTAATGATGACAAAGGATTTTGTTATCTCATGAAAAGGAATCCTCTTATGAAAAAGGACTTTAACAGCTCACGAAAGAGATGAATTTTAAATCATCTTTTGTGAGATGCTCTAACCCTTTTTTATGAGATGATTCCTATTTCATAAGATGACAAAATCCTTTGTCATCAAGATGAAAAAAGATTAGGACTTTTCTGATCAGGGTATCTGAGGCATTGTGCTGGTGCTTGAGATAATGTGGGAGTGCAGGGTCCTCCCTAAAGATCTTGTAGTGCAGGGTCTGTGTGCCACTTTACTGGTGCCTGCGTTCAGACCCTGTGCTCCCACTTGTAAAGTGAAGGATTTGTGGGCCACTATGCTGATGCCAGAGATACTGTGGTGGTGCAGGGTCCAAATGACCCTGTGCTCCCACCCTTAAAGACATTGCAATGCAGGGTTGGTGGGTAACTGTGATGGTGCCTGAGATACTGGACCCTCTGCTCCCACCCCTAAACATACTGTAGCGCAGGGTCTATATGGCACTGTGCTACTGCCTGAGATACTGTGAGTATACAAGGTCTCACGAATATATATGTTTTATGGAGGAATTGGAGCACAGGGCCCAGATGGTCCTGCATTATGACAAGCACATTAGGATATGATTACATTATCTCAAAAAGTAAGGAAATAAGGTTCAAAAAACTTTGTTGATGCATCAGTTAGGGTTAAAGCAACAAAAGTAGGGACATGTGGTGATAGGGTTTCCAACCCTAACACCCCCCACCATGCAAAGACATAGAGGCATGGGGGGCAGCATTGGGCTTATCAGCCCTAATGCTCACCCCATTCTCCTATGCTGCACCTACTCAGCTTATTTCCAAATGGAATTGGGGTGAGCATTAGGGCAGATGACCCCAATGCTGTCCCCCAATGCCTCTTTGTCTATGCAGGGTTGGGTGTTGGGGTTGGAAACCATAATGCCACATTTCCTTACCTTTGTCACTTTATCTCTAACTAATGCATCAATGACATTTTTTGCAAAATATATATATATATGTAATAGATAACCCACTCTAAGTTGTGCAGTCAAGCTCTGATATATGCACACCTTGGTGTGCATTGTTACAAATGAGTGCATCAACCACCCAAGCCATGCTTTTATCAGAGTGCAACTGCACACCCTAGAGTGGGTTATCTATCTTATAAAATTGCAAAATTGTTTTGGGGGGTGAAAGTGCAGGTGTGTGGTCATGCTTCGATATACGCACGATCATGTGATGTGTTTCAACAAATCAGCAGACATGATTTTTCCTACCCATTTTATATATATATATATATATATATATATATATATATACACACACACAGTATATTGCAAAAAACTTCATTAATGCATCAGTTACCGTTGAAGCGACAAAAGTAGGGAAATGAGACATTAGTGTTGAGCCCCTAACACCTCTTCTACCCAACCACATCAGCCCACCCCACACCCACCCTCCACAGGCCAACACACACCCGGGTGTGCCGTGGCATCATGGGGCATGACTCTCACCCCTTTCCATGTAAGAAAGTTGACATGGTATAATACAGGAGAATGGGGTGAGAGGGCCAATGACCCCAACGCACATTGGCCCTCTCACACCATACGTGTTGGTCTGTGGAGAGTGGGTGTGGGGCAGGCTGATGGGGTTGGGTGGGGAGTGTTAGGGGCTCAACCCTAATGTCTCATTTCGATATTTATCTCCAGCTGATCTGCGAAAAGTGATCAGCTGGTGAAAAAAAATTGCGAAAAGGGATTACAAACTTAAAAAAATAAAACATTTTAAAATTAGAAAAAACAAAGGCAAGGGTGGATAGAGGACATCCCCCTCACCAAAACCCATTCCTTGATTTTTTCAAAATGCCTTCCTGGAGCAAGTTACATTTTGTTTTTTCCCCTCGCTAAGCGAGAAAACAAAATGGCAGCTGAAAAACAGGGATTTTCTCACCAAAATGGATTTCATGAGATTTCCAATCCCTTTTCACAATCCCTATTTGAAAGCCCTTCATGACCAGGAATCCTTGATCGAAACTGTGCATCTATCCCAAAGACTGACCTGAGCATGCTCAGAACCCCATATTTCAAAATGCAATAACTTTGGAACAGATTAATATTTTTTCACCAAACCAATGCTAGATTGTTCCTTAGGATAATCTCTTCCTATATTCCTCTTATATATATATATATATATATATATATATATATATATATATAGGGATACATGATGGGTGACTGTGGAATATGGAAAATATTTGCATGAGCGCAGAGTGAACTGTGATATGGCAGGGCACCAGGCGCAAGTCGTCGGGGATCGGTGCACCTGCATGCTAATGGCATGCAAATTGACATAATCATATGCAAATGGCCCCACGTGTGCCTTGCATAAATTATGGCCCTATTTGCATGTCACCCTTTGAATATCGCAGGTGCTGTGCATGGCGCAATGGAACTTGCACCGCCGCATCTCAATGCTCCACTCTGACCACTTGCGCTGGCGCAGTTCCAATGTGCCATGCACCATGGGGGTGGCCAGGGGGCGATATTCAAAGCAGTTGCACCATAGTGCAACTCCATTGTCTATCGCCTGGCCACACCCCTGCGCAACTATTTTGAGCGGCGCACAGGCTTGCACCACAAACTGGCGCAGTTTGAATATCTGGGCCTGTGAGTTTATCAGGAAATAAACCCACAGTGGTGATGTCATCACAGAGTTATTCCACTGCAGTGGGAATACGTCTTTTTATTCTCAATGGTACATGCTTACTCCTATTGTATAAATATATATATATATATTATATATCTATATATTGTGGGGGATAATCTCTGAGGCACTCCACAAGTCCTCACACGTGGGTTGTGTCCACCTGATAGGTTGCTTGATGCACATGTGACTTCAAAGAAGTCCGACCCCCTTTCCCAGTGATGCTGCCTCTCCAGGATCAGTTCTCAATGTGCATCTGTACAGGTTGCTGCACACAAAATCAGCTCCCCTAGAAAATCAACATTTCACATACAAGGAAAAGGTAAGAGACTATACTAATACAAGGGAAATTATATTCAGCAGTATCAGCTGGCTAGCTTGCAGTCCGTACAATGTGTTTGCGTCGCTATTTAAGACTAATTGTTAGCTATCTCAGGAAGCAGGCAACATTGTACTACAATGTGCCAAAAGAAGCTTGTAATGTACCCAGTACCCAATCTAAGATATAGATCATACCTTGTAAAGACCCCAGACGGTTCTGGAGAACCATCCAATCACTGGTTGGCGGCCGCTCCTACTCCGGGGTCACTGACATGCTCATCGAAGGAGTCTCCTGCAACAATCCTCAAGTGATTGCTAATGCTCTAAACTCTCATTTCACAGACCTCCCTTCTGCTCTCCCGCTAGGGTCCTCAGCCCAAAACTCAAACTGCCCTGCCTCCCCATCCCAATGGGAGTCTGGTCTGACTCGCCCTCCATTTTACCTAAGGGCGGTATCGGTAAGCGAGGTGCAGTCTCTCCTTCTTGATCTCTCCCAGAATGCTAGCCCTGGTCCTGATGATCTGGAGCCAAAGCTTCTCAAACTAGGTGCTCCCCTTATAGCCTCCCCGGTGGCCCACATTTTCAACCTATCCCTTACCCAGGGACTGATCCCGGATATCTGGAAGGTTGCCAAGGTCGTCCCTGTCCCTAAGCAGGGCGACCCCAAAATCCTGGACAACTACCATCCCATAGCTATCCTCTCTGCTGTCAGCAAGCTCCTGGAAAAGGTGGTCGCCAAACAAATCTCAGAGTATATCCACTCCCATAGTCTGCTGACCCCGGCCCAACACGGCTTTCGTAAAGGGCATGGCACTTCCACGGCTCTCATCCCAATCTCTTCCAGCATCAGAGCTGCTATGGATCAGGGAAAACTCTCAGGTGTGGTATCTATTGACTTATCCAAGGCGTTCATCCTCGTTGACCACGACCTGCTTGCCCTGCAGATGAGGTCCCTTGGTTTGTTCCCCACCGCCCTAAACTGGGTCTCTGACTACCTATATGGCAGAAAACAACTAACTAAATTCAATAAAGTCCTCTCTGCCCCTCGGCCTGTCACCTCTGGTGTCCCTCAGGGCTCTGTGCTGGGTCCCCTACTCTTTTCCCTGTTCATCAACAATCTCCCTGATGTGGTCTCCAGCTGCCGTGTCATCATGTATGCGGATGACCTGGTTCTCCTGGCCCACTCCTGTGATACATCCACACTAAACCGTCACTTATCTGAAGACCTCTGGAACATCCAGGAATGGCTCTCCAACCATAAATTGGTCCTAAATCAAAACAAAACCCAGGCTATGCTCTTTGGTTCCTCTGCCAAAATACGAGCCTCTTCAACTCCCCTACATATCAACTACGAAGATGGCTCCCCTCTCCCTTCCGTGACCTCCCTCAAATATCTTGGAGTGATGCTTGATCCCTAATTGGACCTTGGTAGTCATATCCATAATGCCTGCAGTGGGGTAAACACATAAACTGGGATGGCCTCAGGGCTCGGTGCATAACCTCACCCAGCTGCTCGCTTAGCTCTTGCCAGGGGAGTACTACCCTCCCTCAGCTACGGCTCCCCCATATTTGCTCATACTTCTAAGACCTCCTAAGCAAGTGAAGCACAACGTACAACAACATCTGTCATTTTGCCCTGGCAGCCCCCCGCCTCACCCATCACTGCAAGCTCTACGAGAAGCTTGGCTGGCTATCCCCGCTCAATCACCTTAACTTTAGCACTGGGTGCCTTGTGAGTAAAGTACTTAGCTCTGGCACCCCTCCAGAACTGGCCCGGTTTCTTGCTCCTGCTGACCTCTCCCCCCTACCTGCTTACATCCCAAGGCCCCGGCCTACTAAGTGTACCTACTTCCCGCACCAACATGGGGGACCGGAGTTTTGCTGTCCATGGCCCCAGGCTCTGGAACTCCTTTCCTGAAAGAGTCCATACTGCCTCCTCTCACAAGAGTTTCCGGACCTCCCTGTGGGATCATCTTAAGGTGGCTTCTTACTGTGAATGTCCTAAGCCTCCTTAGCCTCCCGGTGTCCACTGGTGCTGGCTCCTTCTCTCCTGCTCTGGCGTCACCACTCTTACGCTATGTCCTCGTCCAAATCCCCCCTCCCTTGCTTGACCGACGCTATGATGTTACTATGCTCATAATCCTCACCAGCCCTGTTGGTCATTGAATTTATCTCTAATTTATACCTTGCCCCAGCACTGTATCTGGGTGTACCTTCCACGTAAATGTAAAAAAACTGTAAAAATTGTCTTTTCTCCTGTTTTTGTACCTGAATGTATTCGTCTGAACCAATTACTGTATCAATGTACCTGTTGTACCCTTTTGTACTCTCCCGGGTCGTTCCTGAAAATAGGCATAAAACTTGTCTAGTGTACTTACCCGGTAAACAAAAACTACATAAATAATCTGTTACTTGCTTCCCAATTCACAGCTCCTAACCCTATTCTGCACTGCACACCAAGCAGCAATACTTTCAGGGAAAGTTGAAAAAGAAAAATAAAACATTTCAAAATACTTCCATGGTTATTCCTTGGACTCTCTGCTAGTGAGTCTAAGATGATAAGAGAAAAGAACTATGAGCAGGCTTCTGTGACCCCTGCTAGTGGTCCCAGTGTAGTTCCTGCACCCACTACTGCATAGCACTGGGCAGAGAACCCCCCTATGACTCCTGCTATCAGCCATAGGGGTATTTTTCTCAGGGATGCCTCACATTACTCTGCTGCCTTGTAATCTGTGAGTGGATTTCTGCAAAAAATATTGCTCCTACATTACACCCCTCATTTTGGGGGAAGAAAGCTTGCTTCTCTGGTGTGCAGTCCATTTGCAGTTAGCCCATTCAAAAAGATTCTGGTTGATGCATGTTTCCTCTCCCTAGCAAGATTCTGACTCAACTACACAGTGACTGAATGACTGGGCACAGTAACCTATTATCCTTGGGGGCAGACAATAAATGATGACATTATTGCAAAATAAAACTGGTACCCCTGGTAGCAGTACCTGTGTTTAGATGTACTGTAGAATATTTCAACACAGCAGCTCCTGAGTATGTTTCAGCAGATATGCAACTGTTTAAAAGTGCAAAACTGGCAGTCTTGGAAATGTTAGCACTGCGGACTCTACTAGCGTCAGTTGTCTAGAAAAATATTAGCTGAGAAATTGCTGGCACAGTATTCAAATTATGAACATTATCACATCATACAGGCATAGAGATTAATAGCTACCTGAACACCCCTGCTAGCGGTGCCAGGAGCTAAAAGCAATATCTGACCCACATAAAAGAACACAGAATCTATGCAATGATTTACAGGAGGTAATATAATATATAATCAACCTAGTTCCCTTGCCAGCGGTTCCTGAGTTGTATTATTCACCAACAAGAACATGGTGACCCACTAACATCACTAACTTGTGAAAAGAGTACTCACAAA
Source organism: Neoceratodus forsteri (assembly GCA_016271365.2). NCBI lineage: Eukaryota > Metazoa > Chordata > Ceratodontiformes > Ceratodontidae > Neoceratodus > Neoceratodus forsteri. Next base: position 48,385,319 of record CM057450.1, on the reverse strand, counting down.
CCCATGCAGAAAAGTTTCCTTGCACTGGAAGGTGCTTTAAGTGCCCACGCTGTATTCAGCCATTCCTCGAATTCCATGGCAGTAAATAAAAACACCGGCAACAATTTCATGTTATTTTCTATCCAAAAACACTCCCCACAGAGAAAAGGATGCTCTAGGGACCAAAATGGAGCCACTCAAATGTTATTTTATAGCTTCTCAAACAGCATGACCATCCCCCATGCTTCTTCATAGTTTCCAAATTCCCTGCTCCATGAGAATTGCAAGCTGACTGTCTCTCAGCTCTCTCGAGATCTTGGCCACCATCTCAGAGGTAGATAAACAAGATTTGACTAAATCCAACATATCTTGCAAGGGAGAATGGAGCTAGCAATAGCACAGCTTCTCAAGCCTAAGTCCCCTAACTTTTAACACTGACCATTATGAACAATTGAAGAAACATATTTTAAAAAGGAAAAAAAAAAAAACAGCAACAATGCAGATAATTCTTCCTCAGCTTGCCACACCAAGGCAAGAATTAGCTAAGACATCCTGCCCACCTCCCCCCTCTTAAAGGCACATGCCTACATTATCCTAAAGAATACCAATGCATACAAAAGGGGCCAGAATAAATACATAAAATGTAAATTAAAATAAATAAATAAAACACAGTGCTGTATTATATTGGGTCAATATACAAGGAGGTTTGATTACTATATAATAACTATTTGGGAAATAGTGTACTTTAATAGTCATTTGTTTTACTGATACCCACAGTTTCCTTCTCTTAATGGCACACTCGCATATTAATTAAGGAGCCACTACTACGTACTGTGTATGACAAAGTAATGCATACTAATGTGAATGCATGACTTAGCCCCATTAATTTTAAACAAAAAAAAAGGCTTGAACAACATAATTTATCACATTTTTGAAATTTAAAGGATGCTAAACTTAAAGGATGCTAACAGAGCATGTATTGTCGGAGATCTTTCACAGATGACCGAATATATTCCACAGCCACGGGAGCTCAGTACATCAGGGGCTACAAAATAATTAAAGGTTCTCATTCCTTAAATGGGCATATACTCTTGAGTCCCCTACATGCTGTCCAGAACAAGCATACCACTTTACTAAGGTGCCGGATGACCTGGAGCCCCTGCCAGCAGCTCCAGTCTATCCACTATTAAATGAGCAAGTGGCCACCTTAGAACATCAGAAGTACCCTGCCAACATCCCGGACTGCTAAAATACTAAGTATGTGCCACAGTTCTCCATTACAAGGATAGTAGCACCTGAAGTGCTCACTCAAGACATAACTACACAACAGTTTCTGAATCATTCTCTCAGTCCCTTTGTGCCTCACCTTTTTATGGCACATTATGTCTTTTAAACTCACCACCTTCTTCTATCTTCTTCTTCGAGGATGGGGAGTGGTTGTATACGCCAAATCAAAATTTGATGTTAGCAGCATTTCCTGTAAACCTAAGCCAAAGGAATACAAGATTGCCTTGCTTAACCTTCACCTTCCATCCTCAGAGTGCACAACAATATAGACCCCCGTCAGGAGGCACAGAAATTCTTAACGTGTTGAAATCCATAACTTTGGCTGCTAACATGGAAACAATAATCTTAGGGGACTTCAATATGGATAGGCTCACTGCTAAATCCCACTCCCTAAAAGCCATCTGTGATGAGCTGGGTCTTACACAGATAGTAACTGAACCCACAAGAATCAATGCTTCTAACTCTGCCAACAGCTCACTCTTAGATGTCATCTTAACTTCACATCCCCATAAAATCTCACATTCTACATTTTTGCATAACAACATGAGCGACCACAGTATCGTTGTACGTACAAGATTCCTATCTAAAATCCAGCAACACCCTAAATTCAGAATCAAATGTTCATTCAGTAAATTCAACTCAGTAAACTTCCTAACCGATCTAGCTACGATCAGATGGCAAGACCTATATCTTGCCAAATCTGCTGATGCCGCCGTCTCTGTCCTAAATGACAACCTCACCACCCTAATTAACAAGCATGCTCATCTTATTGAAATGAGGGTGGGGAAAATCTCGCATCCGTGGTTCACCCAAGAGCTCAAATCTGCACTTACCAATTGAGACAAGATATGGACTAGGGCCAGGCACACAAAGGACCCGACAGACTGGCAGGTGTTTAGAACTGCCAGAAATGCCTGTGTTAAAAGTGTACGTGCTACTAAAGCAAACTCCTACATCTCCACTCTGGAGCAGGCCAAAGGGAACTCCCAGAAAATCTGGAAGACACTGAGATCCATTGAAGGCCATCCTGCTGCTTCCTCCCTTCCCACCAAGATTCTGGCCAAGGACGGGATGGTTGAAAATAAACTGTGAATCCTCAAAGAACTTAACCTTCACTTTGCCACTGCCAGGTTGGCATTCAACTCCTCCCCATATGCTAGCCGAGTGAATAGCAACACTAGCCCAAATACTACACATACTACTCCACCTCATCCCTTCCAGTTGTGCCTGTTTAGCTACAAAGAAGTCGAAGACATAATTCTTAGCCTTGACACCAAGAAAAGTGCAGGGAACGATGGCCTTCAATCATTTTTCTTGCGGTTAGGTTATGCCCAGCTCACAGCCCCCATTCTTCACATCTTCAACCTCTCTATTACCACAGTCACTGTTCCATCCTGCTGGAAATCTGCCCATATTCTTCCTCTCTTCAAATCAGGAGATCCTTGTGACTTAAACAACTACCATCCTATCTCTATCTTGCCCGTTCTCTCCAAAGTGCTGGAAAAAGTTATAGACAACCAACTAAAAAATCATCTCAAAGCACACTGACTCCTAAACCCGGCCCAATCTGGCTTCAGGTCGAAGCACAGTACCATCTCAGCCTTGGCTAAAGTCTCTAATGACTGGATCCATGCTAAGGACACCAAGAAGGTTACTGGTGCAGTCTTTCTAGACCTCAGTAAGGCCTTCGACACTGTAGACCATCACCTCCTAATCACCTGTCTTGCCTACATAGGTGCCACTCCACTTACCTTACAGTGGTTTAACAGTTATCTCACAGGAAGTATACTAAAAGTCAAAGCTGATAGCCTACTATCTGCCCGCCTTCCAATTGCCAGAGGAATCCCTCAAGGCTCCACCCTAGGACTAATCCTTTTTTCCCTGTACATCAACAACCTTGACTCCCACATAAAGAACTCTAACATACATTTCTTTGTGGATGATACGGTTTTGTATGCATCAGGCTCGTCCTTAACTGAAGTCAGGGAAGCACTCCAAGCTGACTTTATCCAGTTAGAAAGCAACCTTATCAATGCCAAGCTTCTCTTAAATGCCAAAAAAACCAAGACAATGATTTTCTCAAGACTTGCCTTGTCTGGTGCCCTACCTACCCCACTTAAAAACTTCATAGTTACCTCCCTAGGTGAACCCTTGGAAGTCGTACCTAAATTTAAGTATCTAGGTATGTGGATAGACAACAAGCTTTCCTTCAACGACCACATCGAGGATCTATCAAACAGACTTAAAGCACTCTTGGGTTTCTTCTTTAGAAACAGGACCCTCTTTTCCCTTGCGACCTGCAAAAGACTTGTCCAAGCAACATTCCTTCCCTTGCTTGACTACAGAGATATTATCTTTATCTCCTCCCCAACCTTGAGCCTATCTAAACTGGACGTACTCTATCACCGTGCTCTTCGCTTCATTATTAACTCTGTGAACAGGACCCACCACTGTGATCTTTATGCAGCAGTTGGGTGGACCTCTCTTACCACCAGACGCCTCCTGCATGCTGGCATTTGGACCCTCAAATTACTACTCCACAAACTGCCTGTCTATTTAACGTCTCTCATACACATCTCGCATAGCACCTACTCCCTAAGGAAATCCTACCTTATCCTACTAGATGTTCCCAGAACACGTACCACAGCTGCCCAAAGAGCTGTCTCATACGCCCTCCCAAACATTTGGAACCAACTACAAGCCATGCTGAAGCTAACCAGCATCGTATCAATTAACTCCTATAAAACACTAGCTATCTCTAAATTAAAAGACACATGTAGGTGCTACTAGGCTCCCAATGCCAAGTCAACTTCCTAGGTACCAACTGGCCCTCTACTTATTAAGCTGAAATATGTTGCATAATTTAGGGCAAGATTAAAGCTGGAATGTACTGCATATAAAGCATAAGGACTTCTATTGTGTATTTTCTTGTATTATATTTTTTTTCTTTGTTGTTCTACATTTTATATCTCCTGTCTATGTAATTGAGAACTGTATGTGTATGTGCCTCAGGACCTCCTTGTGAATGAGCTTGCTCAATGGAGTCTTTCCTGCAATAAACTTGAACCTGAACTATCAAAAGGTAGAGGAAACTCCTCAATCATCTGCCCGACTCAAACACCACAAATCAAGTAGGTCTCACGAGGAGGAAGAACATTGAGGGACTAACCTAACTTGCCTATCCAGATTGGCAGCCATGACAAATATCATCACGAGACTTGCTGCTGTGATCTCGGATAAGCTGTCCACTCCCCCCTTATCTATGTGGGATTAAGGGTGCAGGCAGCCACCAGACAGTGTAGACTGACTGACAGTCACTGCCGCCATCTTGTGGAGAGCGCAGCTATTCTCACAAATGTCCAACCAGCACAGAGGGCATTGGTTAAAAGCACCAACCAATCTGCAACTGCAGACCACAATGTGAATATTTAAATATACAGGCAATGATTTGAAAATCAATTAATAATGGGGTAAATACATTGGGGGCAGCACTGTTACCACAGCAGTGGGCAAGACAGCATAACACTGAGTCTGTCACTCACTCTAGTCACATTTATAGGGACAGTGCACACTTTAATGCACAGGCACAACAATAGTCTGTACGGTGCAGAACATTATTGATGCTGTGCAGGGGAGAAAAAAAAATTAAGGGACATAATAAACAAATAAAACAGTATGTCTAATCCCCCCACCAACACCACTCTTTCTATGTATCCTTTCTCAACTAACTACAATGGCCAAAACAAACAGCGGCAGCCAACACAATCTGCTGCCAGCCCCACAACAACTAAGTACACTGTGTGCATCAGATGCAGAAGATGCACCCATGCCATCTGACCAGGAGGATGCTGGGGAGGACATCAATGAAAACACAAAAGACAAGGCACAAACAGATATGCCACCTGCAATCCCAAATCCTCCACTGGGCAGGATTTAGACAAGCAACAATTCCCAACCAAAATAATCAACTGATGCAGGTACAACTAGTGTAAAACACCATGTGAAATAAAGTCAGGTACTGGCTGGGCCAGAAGCCCACTCACCACAGCCGGATTCAGAAACACACTCTGATCTAGAAACAGAGCTGGAGGTGGTTATACAAACACTAACATCCATATGGTGTTTGCCTGATCAGAGGCAGCCATGAGTGCGAAATACAATGATGAGGGTGGGGTTTGTCACACTAATTCCTACCCCACTACCCAAGCTAATCCGCACATCTTAATGGAACACCACCCACGTGATTTGCCTGCTAAAAATGCCATGCACCCTTGAGTAGCTTTTACATAGTGGCCACTCCACTGGGAAGCCTAGAAAAGTGGTACATGCAAGAATAAAAAAATGCCCATAAACATTCTGTAAATCAGGGCACTGTCCTGTGCACCACTGCAATTCACAAGGCTAGTTAGGAAAAATGTAAATTGCCTCATGAGCTCAGGCAATCAGGTTATTATCTTCTATATCAACAGGCAAGGAGGAACAAAGAGCAGAGCCATACAAAGAAAGGCTCAAGACTCATTCCTTGGACACAAAAAACGTGTTGAGCATAACAGTCATACACTTCGCAAGCAGGCTGAATACCACTGCAGATTGGCTAAGTCGCCAGTTAATACATCTGGGAAAGTGGAAGATTCATTCCAACATATTCCAAATGATCAACAGACATTGGGGACCAATAAAAATAAACTTAATGGCTGCCAACAAGAACAATCAGTGTCCCAGATTCTACTCCCACTGCAGGGATCACAAATCCATGGGAGTGGATGCACTATCAGCTACATGGTCATTCCAGGTAACCTACATCTTTCCACCAATACTACAGGTTCTGAAAAAGATATGCAGTACCAGAACCTGGGTGATAATCATCACCCCTCATTGGCCCAGGAGAACATGGTTCACCATGATTGTGACAATGGCACTAGACCACCCATGGATACTACCATTCAGGGAAGATATTCTCACCAGGGTCCGGTATGTCACCTCAGTCTGAACAATCTCAAACTAACAGCCTGTCTCCTGAAAAGGAGAGACTGAAACCCCATTACCTCAAAATATCAGAGATATTCATGATTATTCCACAGATGGTGAGAAGAAAAGGGGGAAAAATACATAAATAAATAAATAAAAAATAAAAACAAATAAACAAATACGATCTTTAACATACTTCTCATCATTCAGCAAGGTCCGGATAAAGGACTATCTCCAGCATCCCTAACAGTGCAAGTGGCAGCAATCGATCCAATCTACATAATAAGATAAAACAATGCACCACTCCCTGGGACCTCAACTTAGTACCCAGAGCAATGACCAACTCACCATCTGAAACTTTAGAGTCACTACCACTCAAAGGGCAAACACTTAACCCTTATGGTCACTATATGTTCAGCCAGATGCATAAGCAAACTACAAGCATTATCCCACAGACTGCCTTATCTGGTATTTCATGATGACAAGATCAATTAAACGTTGATCCCTTCCTTTCTGCCTAAAATATGCACACTTTTTCACACCACACGGAATATCAAAATACCTGTCTATATGCCTGAAGACCCTCAACATCATTTGCTAGCCATGAGGAGATTAATGTAAACTTACATCACAAGAACGGCAGACATATGGCACATATTGGCTTGTCCACATCATGGGCTGAGAGAAACATGGCCACAATAGAGAAAATTTGTGCTGCTGCTACATAGACATTGACACACACAGTCACTAAACACTACAGGGTAGATGTAACCCTGGAAGCAATAAATAACTTTACTTAAGTAGTGTTGTTAGCAGCAAGGTCAAACATAATATAATGGACTGACTACCCACCCGTCTCACTAGGGTACTGCTTTTTACATCAAAACCCATGTGTAAGGACTTGTGGAGTGCCTCAGAGATTATCCCCCACAATGGTAGTTTACTCACCTGGTAAAGGTGATTGTGGGGGTATACATCTCTGAAGCACTCCACAACCCACCCAGGTAGTCAGTCAGAGTCAAAGGACTCAGAGATGAACTTTAAGATGTAACAATCAGCATGCCATATGGGTTGGAAATGTTAGATTTGTATAAATAAGAAATAAAGAGAGGACCCTCAAGGGCCACAGTTCTTTTTGGTAAAACATAACAAATGCCTCTACTATAATTTATTTAACACTCTAAGATACATATCAGGAAACATTGTGCTGCCTACTTAACAAGTCAAGAGCTATTGGTTACAGATTAAGTACAGCTTTGAAAGAATTCAAACTGATCCTGGAGAGGCAGCATCACAGGGAAAGGGGGTCGGACTTCTTTGAAGTCACATGTGCGTCAAGTAACCTATCAGGTGGACACAACCCATGTGTAAGGACTTGTGGAGTGCCTCAGAGATGTATACCCCCACAATCACCTTTACCAGGTGAGTAAACTACCATTATAGAGGTATGGTTGCACCTCTATAGTTAGAGCTGAGTAGGCAGATTAATGTTAAACCCCAAATTTTGCACCTTAATAACTTTGCAACCGTTCAATGGATGTGCATGAAATTTGATATGCGCTGTGCCATGGGTAGATCGCTTGACTTGCCAAGTTTTGTTTTGATTGGATTTGCAGATTTTGCTCCATGCATAGTTTTTCACTTTTGTCTGCCAATTTTTCCTGAATGTTCTTCGTCCCACTGCACCCACACCATTTTGGATTTTAGCCTGAAAATTTTGTCTTAGAAAGAGGTTACCCAAAGAAAAAGCCATCATTGATCTGGTGAAAAATGTAATTCCAATCCAAAATTATTCAATTTTGAAAATTTGGGTTCTGAGCATGCTCAGTTGAGTCTTTTGGATAGATACAAAGCTGCAAACAAGGATTTTAGCTCATGAATGGGATTTTGACAGCTCATGAATGGGGATTCATTAAATCCCCGTTCGTGAGAAAAAAAATCCCTGTTCCTGAGCCGCCATCTTATTTTCACTTTTAGCCCAAAACAAAATGTTGTTACTTGCCCCACAGATGCATTTTGTGAAAACAAATGTATGGGTTTTGTTCAGTGCAATGCCCTCTACAAAACCATGTGTTTGGTTTCCATCAGTTTATAAAAAAAAAAAAAAAGGGCAGTTTTTTATTTGAAAATCCCTGTTCATGACTCTCTTCCAATCCCTGTTCATCAGGTGTCCAAATCCCCGTTCGTAAGCCAATCCCCATTCGTGAGCTGTCAAAATCCCCGTTCATGAGATGAGGACCAGATGGCCCTATCCTGAGAAACAGGGAATCCTCATTTGTTAACTGTCAAAATCCCCATGCGTGAGCCATTCCCTGCTCGTGAGCTACCAAATCCCTGTTCGTGAGATGACCAGATGTCTCTATCTCATGAACATGGAGCTCCTTGCGAATGGGGATTTTGTTGCCTCACAAAGGGGGATTTTGACAGCTCATGAACAAGGATTTGTAAAACTATGCCAGTTCACTGCTAAGAAATGGTAAGGACTTTTGGCTTGAAATTTGCAGGGTGCAAAGAGGGTGTCCCACAGATGTGACGTATGCTGGTTTTGTGTAAAAAATTGCATTGGTTGCATAGTTATGACTTTCCAAAATTGAGAAATTTCCCATAGGATAACATTGTGGTGCCCATGACACCTTTCAGTGGCTGTATCTTGAAAATGAAATGGGATACTGATTTCTCATAACCTACAGCTTAGAGCACCTTTACTGTAGATCACCTTTAGGTGATCTAAGCTGCAGAAACAAGTTTGGAAATCCTAGATTACACCAGCAGTGGATTTTTTTCCTACTTGCTACAGTTAAGGAGATATTGGCAAAAGTGTGTTACAAGGGTGCCTTTTCAATACTTTTCAGTGCCCATATCTTGTAAACAAGGCAAGATACAGGTTTTGTGAACCATCTTTCATGGAGGGCTTGCTGTCATTATTACAATGACACTTGAATTTTTTTTGTAGCTGCTACGGTTGCTGAGATATTGGCAAATTAGTGTTACAAGTGTTCCTTGCCCTATAGGGCTGCTGTATGGCTACATAGTTATGTGTAAGTGGGAGCGCATGGCTCGGAAGGCCCATGCTCCCATAGATGCATATCATTATACACAAATAGGCAGCAAATGGGCAGCCGTGTGATGGTCCCGCGCTCCCACCAACACATGCTATTTACTAGTTATATAACACTTTTTCAAAAAGTATGGAAATTCATTGCAAAAAACTTTGTTAATGCATCAGTTTGGGTTAAAGTGACAAAAGTGGGGAAATGAGACATTAGGGTTGAGCCCCTAACCCCCCACCACCCCACCCCAATCCTGCACAGACTGACAGATACCGGGGTGTTTCATGGGGTTGTGCAGCCTAACTCTTTTACTCCATTCTCCTTTACTGTAGCATATCAACCTGTTTACACATGGAATGGGGTGAGAGTTGGGCCTCATGACCCCATGTTACACCCTAGTGTCTGTCGGTCTGTGGAGGATGGGTGGTGGGGTGGTGGTGGAGGTTTGGGGCTCAACCCTAACATCTCATTTCCCCACTTTTGTCACTTTAACCCTAACTGATGCATTAACAAAGTTTTTGCAATAATATAATATATATATATATCAGATCGATATCATATTTATTTTCACAAGAGGCCAATGATATCATGACATCTCACGAGTGGCGGCCACGCAGTGAGATATCATGATTTCATTGGCCTCAGTGAAGATAAATATGATATCTTCTAGTCGGGCCATGTCATATTCGGTTTATACAAACAAATGTTTGGGGCCACATACAATAGAAAGTCCTATGTATGGTATATTCCTAACAGATGAGATGTTACTTGAAAAAAACTGTGGTTGATCCTGCCAGTTTAAAGTTTTGTGTATATCTTAATTTTTAAGTTGTTGATCTTGCCATTATTTTTAAATAAATAAAATTTTTAAAACATATCTGGTTGATTCTGCCACTCTGTGCTTTGGTAATTGAAAATACTACTTTCACTTTCCCTCTTGAAATGTAGCGTGACTGAGCCTATAAAGTAAGAAATAGAATGAACTCCCAGTGATTTACACAACACCAGTCAGTCTTCCAAACATACTCAAAATTATTTTTTTCTGTATTGTTTTCTTCAATTTTATGCAAGAAGCTGCCGACAGTACTGTGAGCGAGAGAGTGAGCGAGTCGGCAGCTTCAGAACAGCAGAAAGAAATGAGAGCGAGCGTTGCTACAGTAATTTTTAAAAAAATATTTGTTGGGTCAAGTAAATGCCAGGGGTGTGTACGCATGTGTGGGGGAAACAGCGCTAGGCTGTAGAGAGGTAGGACTGCAATGGAAAGTGTAGTTTCACTTTTGTTTGGATGACGTATAGGAACATAGAGATATCTCCATGACGTATAGGAACATGGAGATATCACTATGATGTATAGGAACATGGAGATATCAATGATATCTTCACTGGGTGCCTGAGATACAAGTTTTTATCTGTACATTTATCCACAAACATGTGTTGTATAAATATATATATATATATATAGATATGTGTGTATATTTATATACTATATATATCTATAGATATAGATATAGATATGTGTGTGTGTCTATATATATATATATATATATATATATATATATATATATACTCCATACAGAAAGGAAAAACTGGGAAGAGGGAAAGAAAGGGAAGGGGGGAAGAAAGATGGAGGCAGTGATGCATAAAGTAGACTATATTGTGCAAATATTGTGCCCTGCAGCAGTCTGAACCAGAATGTTTTGCAACACAAGTATAAGCCTGGGAGTCAGACTGGGAGCCTGGGAATTGGACTGGGAGTCTGGAGTGGGACTGGGATGAGGACAAATGGAGAGCACCACGCATGGCTAGTGGCTACTAGTAAATTAGTCATCATCATTCACCACTAGTGAATTCTCCTGAAAGCTATTAAGCTCTAAGACACTTTGCTCTGCTGCTCATCGCTGGCATCTTTGGCTGCTGCCATCATGTATGAGAGAGACATTTTGTGTTTTGTTTAGTGTACTAAACTACACTTACAGTAGTTCCAATCACTGTCCTAGTCCACCAGACAGAAGTTCCTGAATCATTCTAAATTGATTCAGGCGCTTCTGTCTTCACTAGGACACCTAACTGGACCTAAGTTGTTTAGTCATGCAAAAAACAAACTGTCTCTCTGACAGCAGCAGTAAATGATGTCAGACAGAATAAAAATGAAATATTTATTTTACTTGCTCACTGATCTGAGCGAGCAAATGAGTGAGCAGCACACCACTTCTCTTTCTTTGGCTAAGCCTTCTATCCCTCCCTTCATCCAACTTGCTCAAAGACTGCTGGCAGCCCAGCACATCTCTTCCAATCATTTGAGTCGAGACTCAAGTAGTTCTCTAACTCTGCCCTCAACTGTCAGCCTCCTCAAGTCACTTTGTATTAGTCCACACAGTCCTGTTGTGGGGTGAATGGTGCTATTGGTAAATTGCCACTTTCTTTTCTTACCCGAAGTACTTGTCATCATTCTTTTGTTGGCAATGCCGGAAATTTGAGTGGGACTCAGGGAACACACACAGACACACACACACACAGTGAAGCATCATGTTGTCACCACACACAAACCTCCATCACATGATCTGCTATTTTGGTCAGGTGGTATATGAGGTATAAAAGTGAGTGTGGCCCCTCAAATTCAGCAGTACGTGTCTGGGAGTGACTGAGTGAGGATGGTCAGAGAGCTAGTGCTTTGCTCAGTCTGTTTGGTTCACCAGAATAAACTAAAACTTGCTCTGACTTGCAGCCTTTTGGCAAGCTGAACACAGATCCTTAAAAGTTCCTATTACAAACGAGGAAGAAAGCAATTAAGAACTAACTAAAGAAACAAAATATAGTGGAACGTGGTAGGGAGAAGAGCAGTGACCGATTGCCTCAGTTTGGGTTTCAGGCTGGCCTAAGCTGATGGTTGCACTTGTAATCTAAATCTGGGACAGACATAATGCAATATTTGTGGGGGGGTAGGAGAAAGTAGGCTGTTGGTTAACTAGGATCTGCAGCTTATCCAATAGGTAGGGAAATGAGCAGACTGGGTGGGCCAAGCGGTCCTTATCTGACGTCAAAGTCTATGTTTCTATGGCTGCACTAGTCGAAGCAGTCAAATGCATTGGTGCCAGTCAGCTGGCTTAAAAATATTTGGCAAAATAAAGTAATTCAGTTTCTTTTTCTGTGGACCCAACCATTAAACTAAATTGAGGCATAAACGTTTCTACATTTCAGTTAGCCTATATTACTTAATACTACTGACTGATATGAAATAAATCAGTCATTGAGTGGACACTGTCTTTTTTAATTCTGGAAATGTTTGGGAAGCTAGCAGTAGACTGAGACTATAAGGTTTATGCAGTGGTAGTAATGAGTAACTGTGCTAGTTTGCTACTATTTCTTTATACCAAAATAACTCTAGCATATTTGCATTTATCGGTAACTCTCTACAGTATTTCATTTCTGAAATACCTGACTGTGTCAGTCAACTAAGTGATCTCATAATTCTCCAGTAATAAAAATATTACTAAAAAGGTGGAAGGCAGTAGCACAGCATTATAGCTGCTTCTTTCTCTTAGTGTCTTCTCCCTTATGCACTGTGTTCCCTCCTTGCATAAAACAGGGGTCAAAACTGGCACTGGTACACTGGTCAAATGCTGGTATATTTTGCAGTAGTCTAGCTCAATTTTCCTTTAACTAGACCTGCTGGCTTGTATTAGAGAAGGTAACAATGTTCTAAAAACATCAGCTGGGGCAGTAGAAAAGAATGTAGGGCCAGTGGATTTTCTCAGTTACTAGCCCAAATGGCTAGTGGCTACAAAACTCAATTTTGACCCCTGGTAAAACAAAAAATCTCAGTTGACATGGTTCCCTGCCTCCTTCCTGACAAGTGGTGTACTGTAAGCTGACCTAGTGTCTATTCCCAGAGGGGGAATCAGCTCAGAAGGTATCAAATAATGGAAAAAAAGGAAATTCTTTTTAATATACTGTAGTTCATATCATACATACACTACTTTGTGCAATACTCAATTGCCTCCTTGTGTGGTGCTGCTGTGAATAGTTCTATATTTCACCCTTATCTCATTCTGTTCTGCCATTTTTGGGTCCTGCATAAACCCTCTCTTGATCTGGCTGGTTCCCTGTCACCTTCTGGACTGGCAGTGGCGATTACCAGGGCCACTGGAAAATTGCAGGTGCAATTTTTCCGCAATTTCCACAATTTTCACCGTTCTCCGCACAAAATCCACAATTTCTTGCAATTTCTTACATTTATGGAATTTTTAACTGAAATTGTATAAAAATATTTAAATTCTCAAGGAAATCTACTCAGATATGGTACACAAACTTGGATTTGACCAAAACAGTACAGTGTGAGGTGAGAAGGGGTCAAATGTGACCCTGCTTTCATATGATTCACTTCCCTGCTTTGGTTTCAGAATCCTCTGGCCAGGCATATGTAGACTTGAACACTTAAAATCTGTGTTAAAGCAGACTATCAGAGAACTTTCTGCTAACACAGAGAGTGAAACAATAGGTGTGAGAAGAGGTGCAAAGTGCCCCATTCACCTAAATGAAGCTTTGACCACAATGCTTGTTTTTGAGTGGTAGGGTAGATTTTTCTTGTATAAATACTTTCAGTCTAAAAGGATTTTGATTCAAATGTGTCAGGAGTTTGGATGGCCCTGCTGATTATAAACTTGAATGTGCTTCTGAGGGGGTTGGTGACAGTGATTTCTTACATGACAGTCTGCCACAACTGCATACTCACATACAAACCCTACAAAAAGGAAACATTTCTGAAAACATGCTGAACAGGTTAAGTATAGTTAAACAGTTACCTTCAAATAGACAAAATAATTGCAGCTCAAGTAAAATCCCTGCAAACCAAGTAGAACAAAAGTACAATGTATTGAAAACTATTGTATGATGTAATGAAAAGCTATTGGTATGATTTGATACTTTTATCATGTGATTTTAAAATGTACTTACAGTGCTGATTAAGAACAGTAATCATTTTAACAAAATACCCCCCCCAGTCTGCCAAAATATTTCACCATTTCTCTCTTGCTGCCACTGCAGGCATTGAACCCTGCACTCTCACTGTGTCCCTCAGCAGCTCCACCACTCTGCTATCACATCTGATTATTGAGTATGATAGGTTTTAAGATTCTAAAAGCCTCTAACCCTCATTGTCTGCTAAAATATTTTCTGAGTGTTACTGCAGGCTTTGAGCCCTGCTCCCTGCTGCTGCAGCTACTGTCGTGGGATCTTTTCCGTCACCCTAGGCAAGCTTTGAACTTGGTGCCCTGTGCGCTTGAGGCAGGGGCTCTGCCACTGTACCAAGGTGGCAACTACACTTATGGGTAGACCTTTCACCATCTTCTACCCATCTCATTACTGCTATCTGCAAACCCATCCTGTTGTCCCCCCTTCCCCTCTTCTCACCTCTCCTATCCAAATCCAGCCCCTACCATCTTCCCCTCCATCATCTAAGTTCCCCCATTTTTCTTCACTTCAGCTCTCACATGCTTACCAATCATGCATGCACACCTCCTGCCTACCTGCCTCTCTCTCCTCCTCCTCCTCCTATTGCCTTCCGCTAACCCTAATGTCCCTGTTAACCCTCATCCTCACTACTCTAGTGCCCCTACCTGCCCTCCTGCCCTCCCCTCCTTCTATACCACTGCCCCTCCCTCCCTCCTCCCTCCACTCACCCCATATGCTCCTCTCCACCTCATCCCCATCTAGACACTACCTTCCCTCCCCTTTGCTCCCTCGGCATCTTATCACTCAAGCTTTCCCAGCCTGTGCTGCCCTACCCACCCCCTGTGCTACGAAACCCCCTTCTCTTCCTATCGCTCCCGGCGTAAACTCTCCTTCTGCCACCCTCTGTCCAGAGCGGCTCTCCTCCTTCTGCTCCTGACTGGTAACATACATCCCAATCCCGGTCCAGCTTGCAAAGGCTCCTCAAAGGAATCCACCGTACTTCATATTGTTTCCATGAACATATGTAGCCTCCTTAAAAAATTTGACTCTCTCAATTGCTGGGTTGCGGTTCATAAACCTGACGTTATCTCAATAGTTGAAACTTGGCTGTCAGACTCTACCCCTGACTCCCTGGTCTCTCTCCCTGGCTACTCCCCCTATCGGGAGGACCGTGTTGGTAGGCGAGGTGGGGGCTGTGCCATTTATGTCAAAGACCCTCTCGTTAGACTAGCCCTCCCAGCCCCGGTCCTTGACTTCAGGGCTCAGGCCCTAACCCTAAAACTATCTCCTGATCCCTCTAGGGGTCCCATCTACCTGACTACAGCATACATACCTCCAAAAAATCAAGCACAAGCACTTGGCCCACTAATTGATTATCTTACCTCCCTACCCCACTCCTCTGACCAAATCCTTGTGGGGGACTTGAACATCAATTGGCTTAGCCCTTCATCCACTTCCTCCCGTGACGCCTTTGCAGCCATCGACCTAACCCAACTAGTCTCCCAACCCACTAGAGTGAATCCTAGAATGGGGTCTAGCACACTCCTGGATGTGGTCCTCACAAACTGCCCTAACCGCATCCGCAATATCCAAATCCTCCCAGACTGCCTTAGTGACCACTCCCCAGTTCTCTTCTATTGATCAACCTCCTTGCCCAAACCCACAGCACAAACTACCCTTCGGCGACGTCTTAGACCTGGTGGGCTGAAAGGCCTTAAGCAACTCCTAGCCCTCATAGACTGGTCCCCTATACTAAACGCCCCGGATACTGACACGGCCCTTACCTTCTTTATCCACACCTTCAACTCTGCTTATGACATTTTTGCACCCATAACTGCACCGTCCAAAGAAAGGCATGCCCTGGGTTACCCCACCCTGCGCCAACTTCTGAAGCACAGGGACAATCTATGGCACATTGCCACGGAAACAGGGCCGCCCAGCTGATAGGTGGCTGGCTCATGCTGCTGCCCAGAACAATGTACATGGGCCATCCGCAGCGAAGGCTGAGCACTATCAAGCCTCCCTCACTTCCTCATGGGGAACGCTAGGACCTTCTGGGACAACATTACAGCTGAATGGTGGCACGCTGCCTCCCACCCCGCTTATCAACATTAATGGTCTGGCTCCTCAGACCCTGTCCTTATTGCCAACCACCTCAACAAATCTTTCACAGACCTTAGCCCAGTGCTCCCAGATAATTTCTTCACTCCCCCTCCCTCCAGGTCTGTCCCTATTCTCCCACACCCCTTGTTCTACCTGCACTGAGTCACTGCCCAGGAAGTCAGACCTTACCTGCTCAAGGCCTTAAAGAGTAACACAATTGGCAGTGACTCCCTTGATCCCAGTCTTCTCCGTCAGGTTCTGGATCTGGTTATCTCACCAATCACCAGCCTCTTTAACAAATCTCTCTGCCTAGGGCATTTCCCCTCTGCATGGAAGATAGCTACTGTCACCCCAATACACAAGGGTGGTGATAGGACCCTCCCTAGCAATTATTGACCTATTTCAATCCTCTCTCCTCTCTCTTCTCTCTAAGGCCTTAGAAAAAATTGTGGCCACCCAAATCTCTGAATACCTCGATAAATATAGCATCCTCTGCCCAGAACAACATGGTTTCGGAGCAGGCCACAGCCCAATACTGCCCTCCTGGATTTCTCTAACTTTCTTCACACCTCACTGGACTCTGGCTCCCTAGCAGGTGCAGTGTTCATTGCCTTATCAAAAGCCTTTGATACTGTCTCCCATCCTCTCCTGCTAGCTACCCTTAGTCACTTAGGCTTTGCCATTGGGCCTGTTTCCTGGTGCTCCAGCTACTTGTCGGCCCACTCACAACGTGTGAAAATCAACGGGAAACTTTCCAGCACCTGCCCTATCCACTCCAGAGTCCCTCTGGGCTCCATTCTTGGGCCCTTGCTCTTTTCCCTTTTTCTCAACTCCCTGCCCAGTGTATGTACTGGTAAAATCCTTCTTTACGCAGATGATGCTGTACTCTTTGCCTCAGACCATAATCCCATCTCACTTCAGGATTCTCTGCAGGAATCCTACAATGACGCAGAAGCCTGGTTTACTGAACACAGACTCGTTATTAATCTAAAGAAAACCAAAACCATGCTCTTTGCCCACCTCAAAATAAATCCAGTAACTATCCTCTCGCAGTCCACTCCACCTCTAAACTGCCTATTGAGCTACTTCACTCTTATAAATACCTAGGTATAACCTTTGACCTTGCCCTCTCTTTTCGTGCCCACATCTCTGTCCTTGCCTCAGCCTCTAACACTCGGCTGGGTATCCTCTATCGTCATAAAAACTGCCTCCCCACGGATGCCCTCCGACTTGCAGTCATATCCTCTGTTCTATCTCTGGTAGACTATGGCCTACCTGTGTATGGTGCAGCAGACCAGACTGCCCTGCACAAGATCCGCCTCACCTTAAACAAGGCCTGCAGGCTCATAACTGGGGCTCCTAGTCTAACCCACACTTGCCTTATTTACACCATGGCTAATCTACTCAACCTAGATGAGCACCTCAAATACCAAACCTGCCTCCTAACAAAAAAATCACTCCTGGGGCTATCCCCACCGGGTCTGTCATCCACTATCCACCGAGAAAACCCTACAGTGCATACCCGTATATCTCGCAAAACTGCACTGGTTATACTGAGGGTGAGAACCTCGCAAGGTCAAAGGGATTACCCTTACAGAGCCCCCTGTTGGTATAACGCCCTCCCAACCGGAATCTCTGATGCTGCCTCGTTATCTTATTTTAAAACTAGCCTTAGAAATCACCTGCTCTCAACACGCAGCTGTACCTGCCTCTAAGCCTCCTCCTAGCCTTCCAGACAACGCTTTCTGAGCCGCTCTCTGACCTTCTGTCCAGCTCTACCTTTACTTGCTACTATCTTCCCCACACACCTCTTCTGATGTCTTCCACCCAGCCTTACCTTTATCTGCCCACTGAATCAATCTTCATGTAACCACTGTATATTGTCTACTCTGTAAAGCGCACATGTAAGCCTGTTGTAAACTGTGTTTGACATATGCCTGTATTTTTGGCTGATTCCTAAATGTACTCTGATTTTTTGTCTGCCTTGATGTTTGTTTCTTGCACTGTTTTGTCCTCACTGTGATGAGGTACCTTTGTAAATGAGCCTCTGGCTCAAAGGTTGTTAAACTGATGTTCTAATAAATAAAATAAATAAATAAATAAAATATTTTCTTACTAGACCTTTATTAGGCACCCTGGTTATCTGTTTATTTTTTTCTTGCACCAAAGCAAGTAGTTTAAACAGGCTTCATTATTTAACATCTAGAAACTGGCAAAATATGTTGTTTCAGGATGTATTCAGTACAGACTAACTGTAAATTACTGAATAAAATCTAGTTAGCACTGCATGACTTAGATGTCTTGCTTTTTAGAAGATATGCTACATAATGATTAGTTTACAGTACATTTCAAAAACTCACATCTTTCTTCATATTAAAAGCATTTACAAGTGGCAATACATTTATCTAACAATTTATGTGATCAATACATGCTGCAGCAAACAATAAAATATTTATTAGGGGGCAGTGGGGATGTATAGTGAACCCCAACAATTTTCACGCAATTTTTGCAAGAAAATCCACACATTTTTGGGTACAATTTTCTGCAATTTTCCAGTGGCCCTGGTGATTACTGATCTAATGCTGTCCCCAGAAGGAGATCACTTTTATCATGCAGTTTGTGCATTGCTCAGTTTCATCCATCTGTGCTGCCATACTAACAGGGGTACTCTCTGGTTACAGACCCCTATTTCTGGTTCAGCAAAAGTCTCCCAGTACAGATCTGGAGAGCACAACTGTAGGGCACCTTACTCTCACAGCCTTGTCACTCTCCAGCTGCTGGAAGTTCTCTCTCTCTCTCTCTCTCTCTCTCTGCATTCAGCAATCTCCTCCATCTAGGCTGTGAAAGCACAAGTCTCCCTATAAAGTATCTATTTGCACAGTTCGCGATTGCTCTGTAGATAGCAGGGGAGTAAGAAACTAGGTCACGGAGGTAACCAGTCCGTGGAGGGTTTAGTTTTAGGAAAGTTTATTTTTTCACATTTTTCCAGCAGTAGCCTGGATTGTATATCTGTTGCAGTATTGCCTACAGAGCTGCAGAGTTGCTCTGAAAGGTTGGGGGATAGACCATGCATTTCAAAGCTACCTGCACAAGCACAGGCCACAGAGGCTCAATGCTTTGCCATTGTTTGATGGTATCTTCATCCCACTCAGTACCTTTTTACAGATGAACATATGAAATTGCTAGCAGATAAAGGCCTTATGTCTATCAAGTCTGCTCGATTGTGCAGCTAGCAGCCCTTATACAGCAGCTGCCACTCCCTCCCTTCCCCCCTCCAGTGAACCACCCCCTTACCCTGTCCTATCCTCTTTTGAAGCATCTCACTATTCTACAGGATACCACATCCTTTGGCAATGCATTCCACCAGACACCACCCTCTCCGTAAAAAAGTGTCTCCTCATTTCCTTCCTGAACCTTCCCCCTTCCAGTCTCAGATCATGCCTGCTGGTGTCCCTCCCTCTTCTTAATTTGAAAAGCCCTTCCATGCCCATCTTATTTATTTCCTTCATGTACTTGAAGGTTTCAGTCATGGCCCCTATCCCTCCTTTCCTCCAGTGAGTACATGTTCAACTCCTTCAGCCTGCTCCGGTACAGTAAGTCCCCTACACTCTGGATCATTTTTGTTGACCTGCGCTGCACCACCTCCAGTAACCTAATGTCCTTCTTCAGATACATTTGCCAGAACTGCACGCAGTGCTATAGGTGTGGTCTAACCAGTTACCTATATAGCAGCAGAATCACCTCCCACCTCCTGGAGAATATGCCTCTGGCAATACAACCTAGCATCCTGTTGGCCTTTGCAGCTGCCTTTCTACACTGTGCTGAGTTGTTCATTGCTCCCATTATGATCACCCCCAGATCCTTCTCCTTCTCTGTCTTGGCTAGTTGAATCCCCCCCTAGCTGGTAGCTCCTCCCTGAGTTTTTTGCACCGAAATGTAGCACCTCACATTTCTTGGCATTGAACCCCAGCTGCCAAGTGTCTGACCAGGCCTCCAATTTTGCCAGATAATCTTGCAACCCCTGTCACCCTCCTGAGTCATCCACTACTGATCCCATCTTGGTGTCTGCTATGAAGATCCCAAACAACACCGGTCCCAGCACAGAGTCCTGTGACACCTCACTTATCACCGTACTGGGAGATAAGAGCTCCCTTCCCACCACCAAATAGATACATAGAAATTGTCAGCAGACAAGGAATGCTAGGCCCATCTAGTCTGCTCATAAGCCCTATACTTGCATGCAGTCTCTGACCCTAAGTGATCAACGGCTTTTGATCACTCCCTCCACACCCAATGTTCTCTTGTGCCTGTCTCAGGCATGTGTAAACCCCTCCACTGTGCTTGCTCCCACCACCCCTTTTGGCAGACTGTTCCAAGCATCCACCACCCTCTCTCTGTAGAAAAACATCCTCACGTTACCTCTTAATCTACTCCCCTCCAATTTCATATCATGTCCCCTCGTTGTGATGTCTTTTCTACATTGGAAAAGCTCCCCCTCCTGCACCTTGTTTGTGCCCTTGAGGTACTTGAAAGTTCCTATCATGTCCCCTCTTTCTCTCCTCTCCTGCAGTGAGTACATATTGAGGTGTCTTAGTCTCTTCTCATATGTTTTGTGATGCAAGCCATGCACCATCTTTGTCACCCTTCTCTGGATAGCCTTCACCCTGTCTATGTCCTTACCAATGTGTGGTCTCCAGTACTGCATGCAGTACTCCAGGTGAGGCCTTACCAGTGTTTTATACAATGGCATCACTACCTCCTGTCTCCTGCTAGTAATGCCTGTGCCTATTCACCCCAGCATGCCACTTGCCCTCCCTGCAGCCTTTGCACACTGCTTTGATACCTTATGGTCATCAGATATGATAACCCCCAGGTCCCTTTCCACGTTGGTGACAGTCAGCACCTCCCCCCCATTCTGTAGCTCTCCCCAGAGTTCCCCCTGCCCAGGTGCATTATCCTGCACTTTTTTGCACTGAACCTCAGTTGCCACACCCATCTTTCAAGCTTCTCCAGGCCCCTCTTCATTTTCTGCACCCCATCTGGAGTATCCTCTATGTTGCAGATCTTGGTGTCATTTGTAAATAGGCAGGCCTTTCCTTCTGGTCCTTCTGCAATGTCACTAATGAAGACATTGAACATTACTGGTCCCAGTACTGATCCCTGTGGTACTTCGCTGGTCACCTCTTTCTTCCCGGATTGGATCCCATTTACCACCACCCTCTGTCTTCTGTCAGTCAGTCAGTTTCCAACCCAATGTATCACCTTATGCCCCATGCCCAGACTACTCATCTTGTTAACCAGCCTTCTGGGTGGGATGGTATTGAAGGCTTTGATGAAATCTAGGTAGGCGATGTGTACCACCCTTCTCTGATTCACTTCCCTAGCACCTAATCAAAAAAATGCATCAGATTTGTTTGATAAGACCTTCCTGCTGTGAATCCATGTTGCCTCAGATCCTGGGCACCATTGGATTCCAGGTGTGCTACTATCCTTTCTTTCAGCAGTGTGTCCATGATCTTCCCCACCACTGAAGTGAGGCTGACTGGCCTGTAGTTCCCCACTTCCTCCCTACAGACACTTTTGTGCCGTGCGGATACATGCGGCCTCCTCCAATCCTCCGGAACCACACCTGTGTTGAGTGAATCTGTAAATAGGGCAGCCAGAGGCACTGCTAGTTCCCTTCTCAGCTTCCTTAATATCCTTGGGTGTATGTAGTCTGGACCCATGACTTTATCCTCCTTCAGCTTTGTAAGTTCCTCCAGAACTCTTTCCACTGTGAATGGACTGGTGTCCACTCCCCCCCACCCAATTGCCTCTGCTCCCCAACTGTGGTCCTTGACCATGTCCCTCCTTAGTGAATACTGAACAGAAGTATTTGTTCTGTATTTCTGTTTTGTCTAGATCCCCCTCCTTACACTCTCCCTCCTCCCCTTTGAGCCTCACAATCCTCCCCTCCCGGTTATTCTTCTATCGCTGATGTACCTATAGAATGTCTTGTCCCCTTTTTTCACAGTCCATGCTAAACCTTCCTCTGTCTGTGACTTGGCTCTCCTAGCAACTTTTCCTGCTTCCCTTAGACATTCAAGGTACACCTGTCTGTCCTCCTCACTTTGGCTTCTCTTATAGTTCCTGAAACTTGTTCTTTTAGCCCTTACTTTGTCTGCTACCTCTTTAGAGAACCATAGTGGTTTCCTTCATCTTTTCCCTTTGTCCACGATCCTAACACATTGGTTAGTTACCTCCATTATGGTTCCTTTTAGTTTCCCCTACTGTTCCTCGACTCTCTCCATTACCTCTCCCTTCTCCAGGGCTGCTCATAAACATCTACCCATTTCACTGAAATCCACCCTCTTGAAATCTAATACTTTTGCCCTTGTGTGGTCTGAATCCCTGTCTCCATGCCAAACCACACCATGTGGTGGTTGTTGGATCCCAGCTGCCCTTCCACCTGGACTCATTCGACTCTGTTTCCATTGGTCCATACCACGTCCAAAATCGATTTGTCTCTGGCTGGCTCATGCACCAGCTGTCTGAGTCCAACCCTCTGCAAGGATTCCAGGATGGCAGTGCTTCTGGCTGAAGCAGCTGTCTGGGTGATCCAATCTACATCCAGCATATTGAAATCCTCCATCAGTAGGATTTCACTTTTAGCTGCCATGTCATGAATTTCCTCCATTAGTACCCTGTCCACTTCCTCCCTCTGTGCTGGAGGTCTGTAGCTCACCCCAGTATGTAGTGCTGTGCCATTCACTGGTTCAAGTGTGACCCACATTGCCTCAGCCTCCCCCTGTCTTTCCTGTTCTTCTGTAGCCTTCTCTGATGTACAGGACTACCCCCTCTCCCTTTTTACCTTCCCTGTCCCTTCTGAACAGTGTACAGTTGGGTACATTGACGTCCCAGCTGTGATTAGCAGAGTACCATGTCTCTGTTATTGCTGCTGTCAAGGTCTGCATCTGTCATCAAGGTTTCCAGGTCTGGAACCTTATTTCACAAACTGCGGACGTATGTGAGCATGACCTTCCATGTTTTACACTCTGCCTTCCCTCTGTTCTTGTTCTCTCTTCCTTGCCTGTTTCCCCACCCTGGTTTTCTTGTTCATGTGTTCCTTCACCCTTTATCCCCCCTTATACACACTTCTCCTGCTTGCTTCTCACTGCCTGCTTCAGTTGTTTCTGTTGTCAACTTGTATTTTTGTATGCTACCATTGTGGAGTGTTCCTAAGCCACCTGTCCCTCCTGGCTTTCCCCCTATGGCCAGTTTGAATGCTCTCTGCTGAAGCATTCCAACTTCTCAGCAAGCAGTGAAGTCTCCTTCATGGACAGATGCAGGTCATCCTCCTGATACAAGCTTAGATCTGCCCAGGTGGGGCCCCAGTCCCCTATGAAGCCAAATCCTTCCCTTCCACACCAATCCTTCAACCAGGTGTTGAAGGCTTGGATGTGGAGTGCCCTAGCCTCCCCTATGCCTTGGACAGGTATCATCTCCAAGATTGTGATGGAACATGATATCTGTTTCAGGGCCCCAGCTTCCTGAAATCCTCCTGGACTCTGGCTAACTCCATCCTTCTCCCCACCAGGTCATTGGTCCCCAGGTGGACAATGACATCCAGCTCCTCCCTCCTAGCTATCACTCTAGTGATCCTATGGATTCGCTTCCCATCCCTCCATGTAGTGCTTCCTGGGATACACTTGACCTCCCTCTCCCCCCTGCTAGGTGTCCCTAACTTAACACTCCAGACAATAGAGTCTCCCACTAGGAGAAGCTCCCCACCTCCTGTGGGATTCCTTGCCCCCTTCCCCGGGGTTCCACTTTGGAGGTCCTGACCATCCTCCCTGGTCCCAGCTGCAGGTGCCTGTGTGGAGAATTCCCAATTTTCCAAAACAGTGTAGGAGTTATTCAGCTGGACTGGTTGGGGAATATTCTTGAGACCCCCCCACTCTCCCTGAGCCCACTGTGATCCAGTCACACTTCATCCTGGGCATCCTGTGAGGCTCATGTTGTGGACCCAATGGCCTCTGGGTGGGGGTGGATGCCGCCTGTAACCTGGCCAACTCTATGCGGAGACAGGCAACCTCCTTCCTCAGTCCAGAGAGGTGCCTGCAGACAGGGCAGAATCACAGCCTCCAGAACTTCTCCCTGAAGACTGCTGCTCCACAACTACTGCACTGCACCACTCCCATCATGACTGTTACCCTCCTCACTCTTCTTCCTTATTCTGCCTCCTAATTGCTATCTGCTATCTCCTAACCCTCCTCACCTTCTGCCTGCTGACCATTTTTTTCCTTCTCCATCTCTCTCCTTCTCTAGTGACTTACAGCTTCTCTCTCCTCCTCTTGTATTTGCCCTTGTGGACCTAGTTGCTAGCTACACCCTTTGTACTTCTGCCTATATACCAGCTAGGCTATTGCTTGTACTGTGCTGCCTAACTGTTCCTGTGTCTTTAAGTACAGTAGGTGTGGCTTGGCATACCACTATAAAGTTAGAGCACTCAGGGGATGGTTCCTTTGGTACTCTGTGTCTATAAAAAAGAGTCAGGTAAATAGGACTTTCTTCTGTTAACTACAGAAGAATTACATAAAACCTGTTACAAAACACAGAAGTTACCTGGAGTCTGTTAACAAACACAGAAACTTCCTGAGGTGTAGCAGCAAAAGAAATCCACAAAGCAGACTGTGGAAAAAAATAAACTTTAATAACTAAAGGTAGTGGAAAGAGCACACCACTATTTAAACTCAATTACATAAATCTGTTACAAAACACAGAAGTTACCTAGAATCTGTTACTAAACACAGAAACTTCCTGAAGTGTAGCAGCAAAACAAATCCCCAAAGTAGACTGTGGAAAATAGCTTTAACAACTAATGATAGTGGAAAGAGCATACTGCTATTTAAATTCAATTGCATAAACCTGTTACAAAGGGAAGTGAACATTGTTTAACCAGTGGCACACTAAGCTGAAGCTTGTTTCCAGATGCAACCTGGGAGCACAAGGAAGTTAAGTGACTTGTTCAGGATCACACAGTATGCACTTAGGCAGCTCTGGGATTCAAACCCAGGTCTCCAGAGCTGCAGCTTACAGCCTTAACCCACTGTGCTATACTGCCTACAAAAATGACAAAACACAGAAGTTACCTGGAATCTGTTATCAAACACAGAAACCCTCTGCTGTCTTCCTTGCAGCCAGTTCATTACCCATTCCACCATCATCGCCCCACCCCTATGCATTCCTGCTTATTCCCTAGCCTCCCATGTGGCACTGAATCAAAGACCTTACTTAAAATCCCAGTACAGGACTGGTAGTCAACCATAGCCTGGGCAGAGGCAGTGATATATGAAGCATGAAGGTTTGATTTTTTAATGACAGCAACATCCAAGTGACCCCAAAGTTGTCTAGTGGGAGTAGAACGAATGGCAGTAGCTGAGTGTTTTGTAGCCTGATAGAGAAGAGAGGGCTGTGAATGTGTGGGAGGAATGGATGAGGGGGGCTGTATCTGTTGTAACTGTTTTTTTCTATTGAATCTATTTCTTGAATAATTTTCTCTTTGCAGTTTTGGAACACATTGGAAAATTGAATCTATTTCTTGAATGATTTTCTCTCTGCAGCTTTGGAACACATTGGGGTCATGCTGTGGGAGCTGTTTCTTCTTACCCCAGGAGTCCTTTAGCATCAGTAACTCTTTTGCACTTAGTTGGCTAGATGCAACTGCCGCAGAGGTATGCCTTTAAGTGATATTTAAATGAGTGTAAGGCCAAGTCAATCAAAAGACAGGAGGGGATGTGAGCTGAGTGAGAGCTGTTGAATGCTTCAGAATTTTTTCAAGGAAAAACGAGGGCAAATGCCCTGAAAAAGAATCAGCAGGATTCAAAAATCATGCAAATGTCCACAAAAGTGGAAACAGAAACAACAGCAACACAAGCTAAAAACTCATCAATAAGAAACTCCAAATTTGGTAAAAAGTGACATAAGAACCCTTCTTCAGTTTGCTAAAGTGTGGTGTATATTCAAAGCTTTGATTTTCTTTTAAGAAGGTATTTTTCTGTTATTTGTTTATATTTTATTTATACTTTGTCTAGAAGGGGTGTGGGGGAGATGACTTTCTCATAGGGGGAGCTATTCAGTTGGCCGTCTGCTTTAGCCAGGATAAAAAAATGGCAGCTACGTGACTTTCATTTTTTTTCTTGCATAAGGATACCACTTTGTCTCTGGTGAATAAGGTTGGCACTTGTTTTTCAGAGGGCTCTATTAAAAAATAAATGCCCACCCTTGCCATGTTGTAGCCAATCAGCTTGCAAGATTTTTGTTTGCCATTTTTTAACAATCATTAATCTAAACCCCAGATGCATAATGAGGCCTCAAGGCATAGCCAAGGGCCTCATGCACATATCTGTATTAACTTCTGGTAAAACAACTCCCAGGAGTACCTTAGTGCAATTACAAAAATGAACAGATATACAGAAACTTTTCTACACATTTTTGCTATACTAAAATGTTCAACTTTTTTTATTTACCAACTATACTTTGCATGTTTATGAGAAAAATACCTTTTTGTTACCTTTCTCTTAGTTTTAGCTGAATCCATTAGAGATGTTTAATTGATATACATTTATTCTAAAACACTGAACTGTCAAATGAACACAGTAGTAATAAAAAAAAAACAACAGAAAAAAACATTTTAGGTGGTTTACTAATACTCAAATCAACTGTCATCGTAACCCCTCCCCCTCCAAACTATCCGACTGTCTGACTCTCCTGTGGGAGACCATTCCTGTTACCTTTACAATCTTCCTGGCTACTTAATTACAGGAAAGACCTGAACAATTTTCTTGGTGAGGGGGCACATGATGACACTCATAGAATAGATTTACTTGTTTTACTGCTGGGTTAATATAGCAGTCCCATGTTTAAATAAAAAAAACTTTAAAGATAATCTTTAACAGAAAAACAGCTTGATTGTAGAGAAATGTGTATGTACCCACTGTGTACTACAGATCTGGTGGTAGTGCGGGTCTGGGACAGAAATGATGGGGGGTGCTGGGGGACTCTGCAGTGTGTGCATGCCTCCACATGTGCACGCTGATGTGTGCACCCCAGCAATGGAGAGAGGGAGGGAGAAAATGGAAAAACAGGATGCTGGCAGGCTCCACAATGTCCTGAATGGGCTGAATCAACCCCTCTCAAGTGGGAGAGAAAAAGCTTCACCTGATAGCCCCCCTAGGGGAAAAAAGATCTATAAAACAAATTCAAAGTAGATGCCCCTGTTAAAGAAACTCTTTTCTTCTGGTATACTTGGAACATCACACGATCTTTCTTTTCTGAATGGATACATTTGAGAATAATGCAACTAGGCGGTGCAAACTCTTCTGGCCAGGGTCGTAGTGGTCAACGAGTCCTGCTCACTTTCATATTAACTTCTTCATTAGTAACATCCAAGTAAGCTGCAGCAATTTTAGAAAAATGAATGATATAAGGTAAAGTCCTTATCCTCAGCTTCTGGAACATCAACAAATCGAATGTTCATCCTATGAGCCCAAGTTTCAAAATCTATCAATTTATTTTGTAACTCTTTTAGAATATTCTCCATGCATTCAACTTGCCTCTGTAGTGGAATGTGTTGAACTTTAATAACAGAAACTCTTTGTTGCACCTCTTTAATGTCTGCTTTAATCAGCTCCTTTTCTTAGATAATGGAGTTTGCCCTTTGAAGGGGCAGACCAAGTTGTCCTGGTGAACACCCCCCCTTTGGCAGAAATTTGGTATGGCTCAGAGAGGTGCAGGAATGGGGGGGTAGGGAGGAGCCCAGGGACAATATTCAGAGACAGGAAGGGGAAAAGCACAAAGAGGAACAGGGTAACCATAGGTGGTTTTGGGGAGGGGTTGGGGAGGAAGGCAGAGTACATAACAGGCATCACAGAGATATTCTGCCTCTTTTGCTGGACAATTTTGTTGGCTTAGTTTCAACAAGACCAGCACGTCAGAATCGGCTAGTTATTTATTTATTTATTGAAAATGTTTCACCAGGAAAGGCACACTGAGCAAAAAGATGCTTGTCTTACGGTGCGACCTGGGGGGGGTTACAGAGGAGGCAGGTATACATACAGTAGTTGAAATTTTCAGTAGCGCAATACGGATAATGTACATAGTCGGGAGGGATTACATTTGAACTTGTTACATAAGGAGAACAGTACAGAACAGGCTCAGCAAGGACAGGGCATACATATCAGGGTTACGCAACGAGGCAAGAACAGTACAGAACATGATCATTAAGGACAGGGTATACAAATTATGGGTACACATCGAGGCAAAGCATGAATTACATAAGTGCCAGTATCAGAACAAGGGTAGCAGTAGCAGAACTTGAGTGCCAGTAGCAGAAATTGAGCTGCAGTGAGATGCACCAAGTTGACAGGAGGATTTGGAGAGCAAGATGGGGGTAGAGGAGGAGGACTAGTAAACATTAGGTGTGTAGGGGGATGATTGGGTGAGGTGGGAGGGAGTGGGCTGGGGAGTGTAGGTTGATTAGGAAGGAGGGGAGAAGGAGACACTAGGGAGGGAAGATAAGCAAGAGTGAGAGTGGGCGAGAGGACAGAGTATAAGCCAGACAATTAGGCGATGGCTGGGCCGCTGGTCAGGTGCAGGGGGGAATGGGGGAAGAGGAGCTATCAGGGGGAGTGGTCAGGGGCAGTTGCAATTGGGTGTAAGGAAGTTAGAGAGGGCAGAGGAAAGGGAGGGTTTGGATGAAGAATGGCAGATCTGGGCCGGCAGGTCATTCCAGAGTTTAGGGAAGAGGTAAGAGAATGCTGATTGGCCAGCAGTGGTCCTTCGGTGAGGGATGAATAGTAGCCTAGCATCAGCAGACCTGAGGGCTTGAGAGGGGGTAGGTGGGTAAAATAGGGAGGATACAAGGTAGGGAGGGAGGGAGCAGAGCCAGAGGTTAGAAGTGAATTTAACGCTATGAATTAGGCGCCGGTTACTCAGAGATGGTAGGGACAGGGAACGGTAAAGCATGCAGTGATGTGATCGAGGGGGGGCATCGAGGGCAAAGCGGCAGAAAGCATTAAAGAGGGGGTCTAATCTGGCTAGGGTGGTCTGTGCAGTGGAACTGTAAACTACATCACAGTAATCGAAGGAGAGTAGAATCATTTTCTGGACTAATTCACGTCTGACAGGAAGTGGGAGACTAGTGCGGTTTCTATAGAGGGCACCAAGTTTTGGGCGCAGTTTGGAAATGATGGCATCCACGTGTGAGGAAAAGGAGAGGTGGCAGTCAAGCCAAACCCCTAGATACCTGAAGGAGGGCACTTCTTCAAGGATGGTGTTATTTAGGGTGTGGAAGCTCAGAGGGGAGGTGAGTTTGGATAGGCACTGTCTGGTACCGAAAGTCATAGAGATGGTTTTCTTAGCATTTAGGGAGAGTTGGTTGCTATTGAACCAGTGTTGGATTTTGTTGAAGTCGGTTTGAAGTTTAGAGGTAACTTCTTCATGGGTCCGGCTGGAGGTGAAGAGGACTGTGTCATCTGCATACATGTGGATAGCGGAAGAGGAGCAAGAGTTTGGCAGGTCATTTAGCAGGATGAAGAAGAGGATGGGGCCAAGAACTGAGCCTTGGGGAATGCCAGTGGTAATTGGGAGAAGGGGGGAGGTGTGGTCAGCTATTTTAGTGGATTGGGTTCTATTTAGTAGGTAGGCACTGAACCAGTTTGTGGCGGATTCTGCTAACCCAGCTCCTGAAAGGCAGGATAGTAGGAGAGAATGGGATACCGTGTCGAAGGCTTTTGCTAGGTCAATGAAATAGCAGCAGTGATTAGCCCTTTATCCATCCCAGTGAGGATGTAGTCCATGAGTCTTAGTAGGGAGGAGGTGGTAGAGTGGTGTTTTCTGAACCTGGACTGAAAAGGGGTGAAGAAGTTAGTTTCTGAGAGAAAGTGGGAGAGTTGGGATAGCACAAGGTGTTCCTGGAGTTTTGCGAGGGTGGGGAGGAGGGAGATGGGGTGGTAGTTAGATGCGGAGGTAGGGTCACCGCATTTAGGGAGGGGTAGAACAGTGGCATGCTTCCATTCGGAGGGGAGTGACTCAGTAGTGAAAGAGAGATTTAGTAGGGCTGCGAGAGGAGTTGCGATGGCAGGGGCAGATGGGAAAAGGAGTTTGTTATCAAGACCATCGGGGGATTTGCCTTTAGAGGGGTTTAGGGCGTGAAGGGCATCTAGGGTTTCGGTGGGGGAGATGTGTCTGAAGGAGAAGGGGTTCCTACCAAATGGTAGGGGGATAGAAGACTGAGGAGATGGAGTGGTTGCAGGTGGTAGGGAGTCTAGGAGGGCCAGGGCGTAGGTAGTGAAATAGGAATTAAACTCGAAGGCTACCTTCAGGGGGTCGGAAAGTAGAGTCCCTTGGGCAAGGAGAAGAGGTGGAGGGCTAGCTGTTTGGGTGGAGAAGAGGGAGTTAATAACTTTCCAGAATTTGGAAGGTCTTCCAAGGTTTGCATTAAGTGTGTTATTAAAATATTCAGACTTAGCTAAGTGGATGGCCTTTGTGCACCTGTTGCTGAGCATGCGGTAGGAGGTATGGTCGCCAGGGAGGAGCAAGGATTTGTAGTTTTGCCAGGCCTTATCATGGGCTTGTTGGCAAGCTATCAGCCTGGGGTTATCCAGGTAGGTGGGAACCACAGACTCTAGCCTGCGGGGGGGGCGGTTTGTCCCAGGCGGAGAGGAAGGTGTTCAAAGTGCATAAGGGCCGAATTCGTGTTAGAGCAGTTTGAGCTTGGGACCCAATTAGAGTGATAAAGATCATCCAAGGGGGGGAAGGTTGAGGGATTTGTATGACTGTTGGAATATAAATTTGGGAGGGGATTTAACTCTGTGGATTTTGCGGACCAAGTAGATTAGGTGGTGGTCGCTAATGGAATCAAGGAGGAGGCCTGAGCTGACGACGTGGTGTGGGAGGGAAGTAAGCGCCCAGTCTAGGAGTGAGTGATTACCGGACTTAAGGTTTGAGCGTGTGGGTTCTGTAATGGTTTGGCTGAGGTTAAGAGTGGTTAACTCAGTTTGGGTTTTGTTAAAAGTGGGTGCAAGCCAGTTGTGGTTAAAGTCACCCATAGCATATAGTTCACCCGACTGGGCAAGAGATGAGAGCTGGCCCGGAAGGTCGGTGACTATTGTGGTTGGCGTGCCTGGGCAGCAGTAAATACCAGCCACAAAGATAGGTAATGAGGAGTGGGGGACAGTTTTACCATTAGAAGCTCGTAAGCTTTGGGTACAGTTTTTGTAATGGAGACAGTGAAGTGGAGGGCTGATCTGATGTAGATAGCCACCCCACTGCCTCTGGAGGGCCGGTCTTGCCATGTGATGTTGAACCCAGGAATAGCGAAATTATTATCTGGTAGGCTAGGGTTTAGCCAGGTCTCAGATAGGATGATTATGTCAGGGGCATGGTGGGCGCTTAGGACCTGGAGCTGATCGAGCTTTGGGGCTAGGCTATGAATATTTAGATGGAGAAGACGCAAGCCTCGGGGGAGGTAGCCAGGACGAGTGATGGAGTTTGCCTTGGCTGAGGGGTTTGGTAGGGGATGGTCAGGGCCTGGAGTTGGGGTTGGGCCAGGGTTAGGGTGTATATCCCCTGCCGCCAGAAGGAGTAGAGCAATGGTAAGGTGGCAGCGTAGCACACGGAGGGACCAGGATTTAGCCATCCATTGGTTGGAGGTGGCAGTAGGGGGGGCTGTATGGAGGGAGTAGGCTCTGGAGTGGGAGAGAGAGGCCAGGAAGCAGCCAAAGGAATAGACCAGGGAGGAAGGGGGTGTGGGGTAATGGGACCAGGAGATAGCTGGGAGGGAAGCAGTGGACTTATGGGGGCATATGTAGGGTGTGTCAGAATAGCCGGTGGGGGAGGTGGTGAAGGGTAGGAACTTGAAGGGGGAGTAAATGTGGGAAGGGATAATAAAATGGAGGAGAACAGTAGTACAAGGGTTATAGATGGTGGCATTTTGCCAGAGTTGAGGAAGAGGTGACCAATTATAATACCCTGGTAAAGCAGGGTGGGGAGTTACAAGTGTCTTAATAGCCCC
Organism: Neoceratodus forsteri; assembly: GCA_016271365.2. Taxonomy (NCBI): domain Eukaryota; kingdom Metazoa; phylum Chordata; order Ceratodontiformes; family Ceratodontidae; genus Neoceratodus; species Neoceratodus forsteri. The sequence continues at coordinate 48,352,928 of CM057450.1, read as the reverse complement.
TCAGAAAGTGTAGATACCACTTTGGAGTAGTGGTACTGTCATGGACTCTGGTGGACAGGGTTCAAGACCCTGGCAGGGCAGTTGGGTTTAGACCTGGCTGAGCGCAGGGATCCAGGTATTTAGGTGGCTTACAGCGGTCTATGTTTGGGCAAGAAAATGGGGTTGAAATATCGACTCCTAGTGGTCACTGGGGTAAGTGGCAGGCTGGGTGTGGGTCAGGTGATAGGACAAGGGTAGTGAGTAGGGTTAGCCAGATGGCTGGGCAAGGGAGGGGTGTGGGCGAAGGCAGGGGTGGGAGTAGGGAGAGAAGTAGCCTAACCAGGTAGAGAGGTAATCGGAAGTGAGAGGGGAATTCAGGTGGGGAGATAGAGAGGAAAGGTCAGAGGGTCCCTCTAGTGGCTAGCAGGTATAACCTGCAAATGGAGAAATGGGGACTTAGTTAAAATGAGTGACAGGATGTGATGTCACTAGAGATAGCCTATAAAGGAAATGCTGAGCCAGAGTAGGTGGGTGGGGCAGTCGACGTGTGCAGCATGTTGATGGGCTATCCCCCCTCACAAGGGTGCTACAGTTGGAGGTAGTTTATTACCTCCTAGTGCCCATGTGTTCCTTGCTCTGGGAGGGAGCTCTTGCCGGGGGAATCCTGCTGTCTGGGGTCAGGGCTGTAAATCGGTGGGCCTATAAGGAAAAGGGAACAAAGGAGGCAATTACTGTGCAGCGGGACACTGAGACCGAGCACTTCACAGTGCATGAGCGGGATGTAATCCCGGTTCTAGCAGGCACAGAGAGGGAGAAACATGGCAAGCACAGAAATCAGGCAGGTAAGCTGGCCAAACAACAGAGAGAATTTGTTAAAAACAGTATACTATGCTTTACCAGCTGTAACAGAGACCACCCTTGATAGTGCCCCTGATAGGTGCCAGGAGTCGCTAGTGAGCTTGTACCCCCGCCCCCAAACCAATGATTAAAGCCTGGAAGCAGATTTTAACAGTATGAAGCAAACCTGAATTTACGGCACAGTAAAGACAGAAGAAACAGCCCACGGAATATAAGCAGCTAATTTATAATGGGAATTTTGGGAAGAATCAGACTGAGGTAACAATTTTGGCCATTATAAGGTAAATATAAAAAAAATAAAAAAATTGAAGCATATATATATATAAACAGAGGTAACAGTTTTGTCATTAAAAAAAAAATATGTAAGAGAAGTTAAAAATATATATATATATATATATATATATATATATATATATAGATATAGATATAGAAGCAGCTAGATGGCTAGAAGAACGTTGTAAATTACTTGAAAGAGAATTTTGCTCTGGTTTTTGTTTAGCTGTTGTTGAGAAAGAAGTTTGAGTAACAAAAGTTTGAACCACAGGTGGGGAGAGTTTTCCAAAACCAAAAAATTGTTTATGGTGAATAGGAGCGAGAGTTAGTCCTAGTAGCCCTGTAGTTCTGAACTGGTTCATGCTTGTATAGCCAAAACACAGTATAGATGCTGGGGGAAAGAGATATAGCTATTTTCCAAGGAATAGAGTCCAGCGAGAGAAGCCGGCGGCTTGCGCAAGGCGTTGAAAATCAGTGACTGAATGCATTATGGCTCCCGATTTACAGGTGAATGCACGGCAGGGCCAAGAAGCATTTTGAAGAGAGAAACTTGTGGCGTGGCACTCCGACGATTAGGCCGGTTTGTAGATGACATGCGGTCGGTGGTAATGGCGTCTGACATCACACCGCATGGAGGGGGGATGAGGGTAGAGGATCGAGTGAGGCGAGCAGATCTGTGCATGTTACAGTAGAGCTGGGCATGAAGAATGTGGTGACCAGGCCTTACAGGCTGGGGGAATATGGCTGAGTAAGCTAATGGGTGGCGGGCTGTTTGACTTGGGGAACAGTCAGTACAGGGGATGCGCCGACAACTAGGTCGGGCTGAAGCCATGCCAGGCAAAAAACGAGGGAAAATAGGCCTGTGTAGCCTAATGGATGGTGGGGGTTTTTTGACTAGGGGAGCCAGTACGGGGGGTGGGCCGACAACTAGGCCGGACTGAAGCCATGCGGCCGGCGGTGCTGGCATCTGACGTCACACCACGTGGAAAAAGGAGAGCGAGCGATTCGAGTAGGCCTGGGGCCTGATGGATGGGCAGGTGGCTTGGCTCACAGTCATTGTGGGAGAGGAAAGGGGCCTTTGGTTTTTTGTTTGTTTCAACCCTAGTAATGGAATTCCAAAAGATTTGGAGAAAGGGATATTTTACTGTAAAACTTATTGAGCCATGAGAAGAAGAGGCAACAGTGTATTGTTTGGTCAGGTGGCAAACCAGCTTAAAGGCAACATAGGTTTTGGGCAAGTCTTAGCCGCATAGCTAAGATGCAGCTGGCGAGTGGCGTCTGACGGCACTCCGTGTGGGTGGGAGCTCTCAAGCGAGGTACCATTGGGGTGACGTGGGATACAGAAGGCGTTCTCTTTTTGGAAGGACGCCACGGCGATGACCGCATGGGGCACACAGAAGGATATATGATCATGTGATATGGCACTGTAAGGGGAAGGAAGGGCTGGGAGCCAGGAGCCCTCATAGTTTTCATGAGCAGGGAATGCTAGTTTTGTGGAGAAGCCTCAGGTTTTTGGGAGATCACAGTTGCAAGTGGAGTTTATGGCTTGCTGGGGCTAGGTCCCTACAGTTTTTTCAAGTTTCACCCCCTTGTGAAATGGGGGGTATATAAAAAAAAGGGGGGGAGAGGAAGGGGGACGGGTATTGGGGGAATCTTGGGTGAACCCTAACTTATAATGAGAGAAGGGAGGCCCAGGCATTCGCAAAGGTTTTTAGGGTTACAATAACTGGAATTGCTGTGTGTGAAGGGGCCAAATGTGTAACAGATGTATCATGGAGAGATAATGAACGATGTTTTTCAGTTTTCTTGCAGTAGTGGTGGGTAACACAAGTGGAGAGATGGCACCAAAGAAAAGCAAACCTTCCTGAGCAGAGGCATACAAGGCAATAATAGAACTGGCGGAGAAGGCCAACATGATGTGGCAGCTGGTGGAGGGGGACAAACCGGGGAGGTTGGGAGAAAAACTGAATGCGGAGAAGGGGAGAAGGGGCGATGGAAAGAGGCCGACGGGGTGGGCAGATAGTCCAGCAAGGCCACAGTGGCAAGGAACGGTGAAGCCCCCTCCCAGAGCCACCAGCCCAGTATCGTCACCTCCTTGTGACCCGGAACTGTTAGTACAGCCCCCAGACCCAGGGGTCACAACTCCGTTAGAGCCCAGGGCAGAACCCCAGTCCACAGCTGCCCTCATACTCCTATCAACAGCAAGCCCAGCACAAGAAAAGGGACCAGTGCAGCCCACGGCCAACAGGTAGTATATCAGGTTCTGTGGGGGAAGTATCAAGGATTACATTGGTCAAATTATTGTGACTTTGGGGGCAGGGGGGCTAGGCCAGATGGAGACTGCGTTGGCAGAGATCAGGACTGAAAGGGGGGGCAGAAGGAGAAATGAAAGAAGCAGAGAACATGGGAAAAGGCACTAGAGAAATTGGAACACCTGGCATGAGGATAGGTGAGCATGTGCTGCTGACCATGAAGGAAAAGATTTGGAAAGGAGAATACATGGACATATTTGCACTGGTAAGTAGGGAAGCGGCTGCCAAATATGAGGAATCGGAGAGTATAGGCAAGAGCGAAATGGCAGCTGCAGTAATGTTATATAATATCATCCCTCCCCTATGAAAACTAGACATTGTTTCAGAGATTTAAATTCCTTAACCCCTTAACAAATGTTGCCTCCAAGTCTCTTCCCTCCCAGCTAGGGGAGTTGCATGCCTGATTTCCATTTCATCTCCACCCCATTTTCCGACAGGCTGCATTATCAAAATTATAGCTTGTTCATCTAGTTTTACAAAAGCCTGTGAATTCACGTTTCCTCCTAATTTCAAATATATACTAAAGCAAATATTTCTGATTCCCAGCCTTGGAGTTGGGCTGAAATCCAGAGGCATTATCTAGATCTGTGTGAATCACAAATATCCAGCTGTGCAGTTCTACACCTCTGGATTCAGCAGATCACAACTGTAGTCACAGCCCCTGGCAACCTTGATCTGACCAGGCAGAGGTCCATTTAGGGGCCATGGCTGTTTTCTAAGGCAGAGCTAGACTGGGTATCCAATATTGATGTCTGCCTGATTTGCGCAGAGTAGGAATTGTGGGATACAGCATTCCTTCATGGTGCCCATCTCTACTGTAACAATACCTAGTTGACCACAGGTTGTAGTATAGGCAGGAAAGCCTGGGGATAGAAGATGTCAGCTGACACATCACTCTGGCAAGCAGTTGTGTGCATATGCATGCAGAGGAGCCCCTGCTGCCAATGTTCTTGGAACAAAAAAGAAAAAGTGGGAAAAGGCCTGGTCTGCACGATGAGAGCCAACACATTGACTCTTCATAGCCTCCTGTTATCTCTACTCTCCTGTGACCTGAAGAGCACCCTCGACCTTTAAGCCCCACCATGAGGAGGAGTGAAGGAGCAAGCCATGGAGTTGTAAGGAGGAATGAAGGCAAAGGGTGATAACCAAGGGCAGATGGGGTAAAGCCAGCAAGGTATGATAAAAAGTTTCCTCACTAGCCCTGCTGGTATGTACTGGAGGCAGGCATTTTGTAATAACTGCATCAGTGGGGCAAATGGCATATCCATAGTGCCAGTGGATTGTCCCAGACACTTTTCCTGCTGGTTAGTGCAACAATTGCTACTTTACACATTTCTCACTGCCCACAATACAATTATTTTGCAGCCGTATTGGCTCTGCTAGAATTTGTTTTTTTGGCACTTAATGTTTTATACCCCATGTTCTCCAGCACCTCTTTCTGTTCAAGACCTCCCGGTACCTCACAATCCCCCTGCCTCCCCAGCCATGGCCTCTTACCTCCAAGAAGCCTAGGTTTGCCCTCCAGCTGGGGGTTCAGGGGGAAGGACACCAACAGACTTCTAGTCTTGTCAGGCAGTGCCATGCTGGGAAAGCGGGGACACAGATTTACAAGGGCCATCATTGCAGAGTTGCTGGGGTCATGCCTTTTTCCATGTTTCCAGCCATGTGGGACATTGTGTGCCATGCCATCATGGTGTGCCCATGCACATTGTCCTTGCATCCACATGCTGATGTTTGTGATGTCCCCCTTCCCTATCCATCTTCAGCCACACTACCACCTGTGGTCACTCAGGTGGCAGTATCTCAGTGAAGAATGGAGCCCTTCTTCCCATAGGAAGAGTCCATTCTCTGGGATGCTCAATCCTCCTCACCCTGGCCACCCCTGACAACACAAGCTCATTCCTGAACTTGGGTTACCTGTGTCATGAGTGGTAGTGAAACTACTGTGCTGACAGGCCAGCTTATGTAGGTTTTTAAAGGGCTACATGTGACCCAACATACCATCTGCAATCTTCTCCATAAGACGGCTAGACTGCAACCCTACATGCTTAACCTTAATCCTAAAGTTCTAGTTATCTAAGAATCCTGGCTCCCAGCCAAACTCCCTGATACATCAGTTACTCTCCCTGGTTTCTCAATTGCCCACCAGGATTGAGTGAAGAGAGATGGTGGTGTTGCAACCTACAGTTGCTGCTTTAAAAACTGTCCCTTCCCTTTTCTGTCCTTAACTTTGTTGTAGGTGTCTACTGTTACCCTTTTGTATCTCCTGCCCTCCATAAGAAAACTATTCTCCTCTCCTCTACCCCCTCTTAATCCTCCTCAGAAGAGTTACTCATCCTTGAAGACTTTAACATCAGCTGGCTCTCCCCTTCTTCCTAAGACCTACGCCAAAGTATAACATCCTTGAAACTCACCTACTTGATCTGAACCCCACCCATTTCAATCATAAAACTAATAACCATTCCCTCCTGGACTGGGTCCTCTCCTCTCACCCTCATCAAACTGTGGATGTTAGTATTCTTTCTGATACACTAAGAGGTCACCATATGGTTTATTGTGTGTGGAAAATTTGACATACTAAAGTTATCCTCAAATTCATCTACAGTCATTAATTGAGATCATAATAAGATTCTCCCCACATTTATCTACACTCATTAATTTAGGTTATTGCATTTATCTTCTTTTCATGCTGCTCTACTCTCTACCAGTTGGGCTCCCAACTCAGCATCATCCAACATTAATTCTGCCCTCCAGTTCTTCAACTCTAAATTCATGGCTGCCTGGTACCACCATGTTCCCATTAGAGAATCCAGTGTCAAAGGCTCCCACTTCCAATTGATCTCAGCTGAACTGCTTGCCTGCTTCCATATAAGAGACAAAGCCTGGAGGGTTGATTAGGCCTCTGCTTCCCCTGCTGACCTGATCATTTATTGGACCCTTCACAATGCCTGTACCTTAGCAACAAGACTTGCAAACTCAGATTAGTCTTTGCATCCACTATCCAGAACCATCTCAGCCATCCCTTCAAGTTCTGAAAGGTTATCAACTCACTGGTATCACCTCCAACCCAATCCACCAAGTCTCAAGTTGAAAGTCAATGCCATATGTGACCCTCTTGCTGTTATCTTTGACTAGTGCACTTACCCGGTCAACAAAAACTACACATCTTCTTGTTCAATTTTGTCGTATCTCATGCTATATCCCTCATCTCATCCTCATCTCCTTCCCTACCTTCTCCTTCCCATCCACCTCCACTCCTTCCCTTTCTTTCTTCTTCTCTCCCAGCACTTGATACCTCACTCAAGGCTCTTCTAGCTCATAACCCCTCAATGCTCAAGGCCCTTATGGACTTGACCCTAAGCTCCTCCACCTCTCTGCTCCTGCTATCACTCTCCACATCACTTCTGTCCTCAATCTCTCTTTTGCTATCCCTGATATCTGGAAACATGCTATGGCCATTCCCTTTCCCAAATGGACTGATCCTTCCTCTCCTGAGAATTATAGGTCAGTTTTCATTCTTCCTAACTTAGCTCCAGGAATACCTTTTTCTATCCCAACTATCCTCTTTATTTGACTTCTTGTCTTTCTTTATCTATCTATGGTATCTGGATGTCCCATTCTACCTCCACCTCCCACCTCATGCTCACTGACTGAACCCTATCTGGAATGGAACAGGATCCAATTACATCATCATTCTTTGTTGTCCTAGCCAAGACATGTGACACTGTTGCACACCCTATTCTCCTGGAAAAGTTTAAATTGACAGGTCTGACTGACCATGCAGTTAGCTAGTTCTACTCTTACCTAAAGGGCAGGTCCCAAGCTGCCTGCATTGGAGACACTCTTTCCCCTCCACTTCCCATCTCTACAGGTGTTCTCCAAGATTTCATTATGGGCTCTATTCCTTTCTCCATTTTCCTTAATGACCTCCCAAATGCTTGTACCTCTGCAGCCATTCACATGTATCCAGTCTCAATTGTGGAGGAATTTAATCATTTTACTAACTTAGATCCTTATCGAACAGGCCTATGTGGTACTACAAACACCAATCATGAAGTCAGTTTAGATAGACCCACCTTCTACCTAAAAGTTGTAAAAAGTGCAGATGTGTTAAAATTGCTTAAAAATCTAAAATCAGACAATCAGCTGCCCCCTAAATTATTTTCTCTTGCTGCTTCAGAAATTGCCTATTCAGTTAATATATTATTTAACCAGTCCTTTCAAACAGGGAAAGTACACAGTCTATGGAAAAAAAATCATATGTAATTCCAATACCTAAATCAGGGTCTCATCTCAATTTTTGTAATGATTGTCCTATCTCTGTTTATCTGCTTTGTCCAAACTACAGGAAAACAATTGTACATCAGCAAATTAATTAATTCATTAAAACTTATGACTTATTGTCTTCAAATCAGCATGGATTTCGGGGGGGGGCACAGCACTGAGACTGTTTGACGTAGTTTTTTCATCTTATAGGGGGGTCCAATGTGGAGTCCCCAGGGCTCTATACTGGACCCTCTGCTTTTTTCACTGTTCATTGATCCTATCTCTCAGGTGACCTGTAACTGTGGCTTATTTTTATATGCTGATGATCCGTCTTTCAGATGAGACTTTAAACTGAGGTCCCATCTGCTTGGATTGTGGTACTTCAGGTGGATGTTAAAGATCCCATGGCACTTATCGAAAAGAGTAGGGGAAATTTTTATTGACAAAGAAACTACAAACCAAAATCACATTGACAAAAATAAATACAAAAGACTCATGGAACAGGAAAATCAAAATCAGTCACCCATGGTAAGCATTTCCGTAAAGCAAACAATGATCCAGATGACAAACTTCTTAGTTCAGAAAAATAAACATCTTTTAAATCCTGTTCAATACTTTGGACCACCAGTATGTGGCACATATCTTTTTGCTGCAAGGTGAAAAGACAGCGAGCAGTCCATAAATGCCATTTAATGATGGTAAACAATAAGTTTAGAGTGTCAATATTCCACTTTTTCCAGGCTGCTGGAAACCTACCATACAATAACATTTCATAAGTAACAGAAGTAAATAAAGGTTCCTTCCATCTGTTCGCTAAAAATAACAAAAACCAGTGATACAGGAAAAAGGAAAAAACAGGTGTTGTATTGTTTCATCCTGATTTACACATAAAGATCTGGAACACAATATTTTATTCAGCTGTTTATGTTTATGATTTGCCTTAATATTGATCCGTTCATGACAACTAAGCCAATGTAGACCCCACATCTTCTGGGGGATGTGAGGATTCCTTAACAGTGTGTATAAAGTAGGTAAGGAAGTAGGGGGACATTTGGGAAAAATTACAAGGTCTGCACAAGTGGTATCTATCAAAAAACTATAAATGGCTTTCCTATTTTGAGTCATAATCATATGGCTAGTAATCTTCCATTGTTTTAAATGGCAAAAGGTATCGTGAAGATAAGAAGGGGCAGAAGATACATGTTTAACTGGTCTCAAAGTGTTAAGGTCCCAAAGATGAAACCAGGATTGACAGGACTGAAAAAAATAAAATTCCCATCCCACATCATAATTAACTAAAAGTGGTTTAAGAATAGTCACAAAAAATAAACTACTATAAAAAATAATGGGTGTATCATATTAAGACCACATTCCTTGAAAGACAAACAGGTAATGGAATGCTTAACAGGATTCAGGTGGCTGCCTCATAAGGCCTGAAAAAATATACTCAGAAGTTTGGTTTCCAAAACACAGGAAGGGGGAAAAACCTAAGCCAAAAACAAAAAAATCATGAGTAAGTGAAACTTTATCAAGTAAACCCTTTTTTTTTTTACTGAGTTTCCAGGTGTTCCAAAGAGAAACTTTGGCCTGCACTAGGTCCAGTTTGGGAGTCCAGTTGAGAATGTCTAAAGGACCTGGGCCAAACAGAATGCTCAAAATCTTAATAGGGGTGTCATAAAGTGCAGTACTGGAAACTATTACATCATTCGACTGCTGAGATCCAAGCCATCGACCGACACATTTCTCCAAGTTCAGGGATGTTCCTGAAACAAGACCAAAGGACTTACAGAAATGGAGAGACGCATCTGCCGAAGGAACATCAGCTACTATTAAACTCATGTCATCAGCATAGGCTAAAACAGAAAGTGGTAAGGAACAAATAGGCCTAACATTGTGTGCTGTATTAATGGTGTGAAGTAAGGGATCTAAAAAAAGATATACATAAGGGGACTGAGTGGGCACCCTTGTCTAACACCTCTCTTTAAAGGTATCAAAGGACCCTTCCCGCCATTAACAAGAGGGATATAAGTGGCTATAGAATATAATAAGTGTAACCAGGAGTGAGTAGTCACAGGAACCCTATAATGTCTCAAAACCTGCCATAAAAAGTCATGACTCACTGAATCAAATGCCTGTCTTTGATCCAATGAACATAGGAGGCCTGTTAACCTATTTGAATTGCCATGTTCCACCAATTCCCGTAATAAAAGGACATGATTATGTATACTTCTGCCTGGAACATTACTAGATTGAGCTTCCGAAATAACAAGAGGGGCCAGCTTTGCTAGACGGAGAGCAATAATTTTAGTTAAAATTTTAAAGTCTGTATTCAATAGGCTAAGAGCCTCCAATTAGTCAGTAACTTTCTGTCTCCTTTCTTATGCATATAGAAGGTACTACCCATATTAAATTCTAATGGCAAAGTATCAGCTTTTAAAAGGAAGTTATAAACTGTGGCCAATTCCATGCTCAACTCAATATTAAGCAATTTATAAAGCTCAATCAGAAGGCCATCCAAGCCTGGAGATACTACAGATCGCAGAGTTGTGATGACCTCAACTACTTCTCATGCCTGAATATCACAAGCAAGCATATCAGATACTGATTGTTGCACATCAGGAATGGAAATGGGACTAAGGAAGGTCAATATATCATGTAGACATATAGGGAATGGACTGAATAAGTTTTGAGTATACTCGGCCACATCACTTTGGATAAGCCTAGAATCAGTAATTGTATGACCAGCTTCAGTCACAATGGTATCAAAGGTTCTCCCCGTAATCTGTTTAGAAAAATGTGCAAACGGGCAGATCACATCATAGGCATCTTTTACACTAAAATGTTGGCATTGTTGCAATGAAGCATATTTTTTGGAGTGATATTCCATTAAAGATTTTTTCAGGGTACTAATTTATGAAGAAAAATCCTGGCCAGTGGTATACGAAAGGGTAAGGAGTTTTTGCAGCTGATGTCGTGTCCTATGGTATGTGAAATAACAGTCTTCATGATGGGTTTTGCTAAAGGATTTCAGCAATTTCATCAAATCCCTCTTCGTATCTAACCACCACCACCAAGGATCATCGTAAAGAAAAAACACTGATTTTCTGTTTTGAAAAAAAAAAAGATTTAAGAAGTGTTAACAACAGAGAATTCTCCAATAAAGAAACATTAAATTTCCAAGTGCCAGGACCAAAAGTAGCAACATTCTTAGGACCAAGGAAAATGGTAAGCAAATCATGATCTGAAAATTCAGCCACCTGTACTTCAGCAGCGGAAGTTTGTAAAAAGGAGGACACACAAAAAAAAAAATCTATCTGGGTAGCTAAAGAGCCTTTATGAAAGGTAGGGGTATGTGTCTGGGTGAGAGAAAGATAGGCATCCTTCAGTTTTGCAGAAAATAAAAGATTGTTGAGAAAAGTGGTATCACAAAATAATTTTGTGGTTTTTGAGACTGAGGACCTGTCCTTAGTGGATAACCCACAATTGAAATCACCACCAAAAATGACGTGCATAGAGGTGTAAAGATGGGGTTGAACCACTTTCAAGAGTTCAGTCCTAAGCGACTTGGTTTGTGGGGCATAAATATTGATAATCCGAAAAGGGATAGAAAGGAACCTAAAGTCTATCAATAATACTCTGCCAGGGCATAAATCTAGAATCTTAATAATAGAGACATTAGGAAGACGAAACAAAATACTCATCGCAGAACATGTCTCCGTCCAAATGACCAATATGAGGCGAATGCTGAGGATTTTTGGGGCCCTAGAAATTTCAGGCAAAAGAATGGAATCTAACATTCTAGAAGTATGAGACTGGCAGTAAGGCAAGACAAAAACGAAAAACTGAATCCTCTTATGTTGTTTTTATACTGTTAACATTAACAGTATGTATTGCAAAAGAAGAAGACATATGCACAGCAATCACCTCTGTCTCACCTCCGGGTACATTCTTTATGTTTTGTCTTGGCCTTGGCTTTCCTTTTTTGGGACCCTACATTGTCGATAGGGACTTCAGTATCTGTAGTAAGTTCAGGGTGAGAGGACTGGACAGAAGAAGAGTCAGAGTCTGTGTTTTCAGAAGTATGTCACAGCAATTCATAATTATTCATCAAAGGGAGAGTCTCTACCCTCTGAGCCTTAGAGGAAGGTAAACCAAACTTTCTTGAACCCCTTGTAATTCTAGAAGGTGTAGCAAAAGGGTCAGAAGGGGAAGGTTCCATTGTTTCTAATGGAGCCGGGGGGTCCCATAGAAGAGCCACCTGAAGTAGAACAGCTAGGAAGAACTGGGGAAGAAGGAGGGTGGGGATGTAGAGAAAACATAACAGGTTGTGGGACAGGCTCGGTCAAATCCTCCCCAGCAGTTACTACAGTGGCAGTGGAAACAACACTATGTGATTCTGCTAAAGTAGTAGGAGGGTGGAGGGGGGCAACTGTAGAAGTAAAAGAAGAGGGACCCTTAATGTTAGGGCGTTGGGCCACTGTAATAATAAGCCATTGCTCCTCTCCATCAGCTAAAGTAGGAGAATTATGGGCAGCCCAGGAACATTGCTGAAAAGTATGTCCCAGATCTTCACATAAAACACAGAGAGGTTCTTCAATACACTGTGAGCCTGCATGACCAAGACCACCACAAACAGTACATTTAATAGTGTCACAAATGCAGCTGAGATGAGAGGTGGAACCGCACTTATAACAGGCTTTGGGTTGTCCAGAATAGAACAAAACTCCCCTATCCCTGCCTAACAGAAAACTATTGGATAGGTGTTGAATACCAGTATCAGTAGTCCGGAGCATAACCCTAACTTTTTACCCTCCCGTCCACAAGTTTTCCAAGTCAAAAATAGCTTCAGGGTCAGAGAGCACTGTACATCTTTGTTTCAGCCAAACTGTAATATCATTCAAACTAACACCTTCATTTCTAAACAGAATAGTGACAGTCTTTTGTGCAGGTTTTGTTAAAGGAATTGCACTGAAAGGTGACCATAAAGGGGTATTTTTCAACAGATGAAATTGGGACCAAAATTTCTCCAAACCTTTTAAGGTTTTAAAACTTATATCAAAATGGGACTCATTAGAAATGTATTAATGCGTGGATATCATAAGCAGCAAATTTCATGGAGTCTTTAAGCAAAGTGCGCCCAACAAAAACCCTATCAGGCATTTCAGGTAAACCCCCCAAATACTATAATCTGACAGCATTGTGTCTCTTAGCCTGTTGGGTGGGAACAGAAAAACAAGATGCATATGTTTTAGTAGATGTAGAAGCAAGAGAAGTCAGTCGTTCAGTCCGTTGAGATGGTAGACCAGGGCCCTGGGGTAGTAAACTTTGGTGAAGAGGGTCAGAGTCTGAAAACAGAGCTGCAGGAGAAGTGGAAACCAGTAAATTGAAAATTTGATTCTGTGTTAAGCGCAAAGCAGGCATAAGCATGAAGTCCAACTGGTCTTGCACAGGAGAAACAACTGGGGCATCTGCATGGGGTGATCCGAATGGGGGAAGGACCGGAGTGCCAGGTACCGACAACTGGATCCCTCTCCCACCCTGCCACAACAAGAGCAGAGTCAACTGACCAGTCTCCCTGAGGAACAACCTCTGCAAGGGGCAAGTCAGATGCAGAGGTTCGTAGAAGAAGATCGGGGGAAACAGCAAGGTTTTCAGGAGAAGTTTCAGCAGCAGGAGCAGAATAAATCATCGAACAGACTGCATTGGAATGCAGAAATGTCAAGGCTGTCTTTCGGGCATCCGACTCAGCAGTCTGCAACAGTGAGTCAGAATCAGTAGGCAGCTGCAAAGCTGAGTTCTTAAGTGCTAAAAGCTCCTGTTTCTTTGTAAGATAGCGTGTTTCCTCAAGTAATAGCAAAGCGTCCACATCTGTAGGTCGTAAACATTCAGTATTATGTACAGACTCTTTAGCAGATGCTAGCTGTTGCAGTATAGGAACAGACTGGGAAGAAACAATTGTTTGCTTACTTTGATCCATCGAGATTTCTGAGGAAGGAAATGAACTGGGAGATGCATGCAACTTAGATCCATTAGAAGAAGCTTGAGGAAGAATAAATGAGGTCTCTGGCAATCCAGAGACAGGGGAGGAGACCAACCCCCCTGCCTCCAACACCTCCATGTCCTCCATAGCAAGTCCAGAGGCAGCCATCTTGGTCCCAAAGGAAAATGGGTTCCCCCTGCTCACAGAAAGCAGAGTAAGGGAATTTCCCCGGTGTCCTGGCCAAATTTCCCTCATTCACTAAACAAAAAAATACCACCAACAGCTTAATCTGGTTCCAGGTCAGTTGACATTCATCTGTATCCCCTTCCCCCCACGAGTCATGCCTGAAAATAGGCAAGATTTGTCTAGTACATTTACCCGGTCAACAAAAACTAAATAAAAAATAAAAAAATAAATGACTCACAATTCAAAAATATCTGAAATTAATACCAAGTTAAGTCCAAAATTGTTTAAGAGCTACTGATGCATCAAAGAAAACTTTGAAAAACATAATAATTAGGTACAATTTAGCTTGCATTCCACGTGTATTCTGTATATTCCTCTTCCTCATTATTTATTACTGAGTAAATTTGCATGATTATGTGATTTTATCCCTTAGATTTCACTTGGAGTTTATTTGCCTCTGTAGATTACTCCTCCTTCAAATCATAATGCTCTGTTGTGACATCACAGTCTGTTGCCATGGGAGTAACTGTGATGTCACAAGCAGGGCTTATAACCTCAGGTAGGGAGAAAGCAACAGGAATTGATAAACTCTTCAGAAGCAAAGATCCTGTTTTCATGCAAATGACTTCAATAATAAACAATGGGGAGGAGGAATACAAAACAAAGATGAAATATGATCTGAACTGCGTCTAAATGTTACATTTTGTTAAAGTTCTCCTAAAGGTATCAGCTGCTCTTTAAGATGCAAAATTGGCTCTGTCAAAACAATCTTGTCTTAAACAAAACAAAAACAAAATCTATGCTATTCAGCTCAATTCCTAAATTGAAAGGGTTCTCCAGTGTTTTCAAAATACACACTTGGGACGCATGTTTGATTGAGCAGGTAAACTCATTATAATAACTGGTCATCAATTTTTACTATAGACTAGACCAGTTATATTTCCCTTAACAACCGGCTGGTTGTTATGACATTCACACACCATGCCACTCATCTGATGCCACTCCTGCATTGGCTCAAGCAATGGATGTGGGTGGGCTGTACAGTGTTTGAAAGAGGGTGCTCCATCTGTCATTTCACGAAAACTTGCCACAAAAAGAATATCCTCATCCCTTCTTTATTTTTTAAAATGTATCTGGTTGATCCAACCTTGTACCCCACTAAATATCTGGTTGATCCTGCCATCTGACTGTTTTGGCACTGGAGCGTGCCCAGGGAGCGTCGTCCTAGCTGCGATCTCAGGGTGACAAACTGTAAGTAAATTAAAAAAAAAGCATCAGGGACCAAATTAAAAAAAAGAAAAGGGAAAATAGGGAGTCATAGGCAGTGTGTGTGTGTGTGTGTGTGAACACTAAAGGCAGGCAGGACTGAGTGAGTGTGTGTGTGTGTGTGTGTGTATGTGTGTGTGAACACTAAAGGCAGACAGGAGTGAGTGAGTGAGTGAGTGTGTGTGTGTGTGAACACTAAAGGCAGGCAGGAGTGAGTGAGTGTGTGTGTGTGTGTGTGTCTGTGTGAAAAATTGCTGCTCAGTATATTATTAAAAATAAAAAATGGGGAAGTGTGTGGCGTACTCGAATTTAATACACACCTTTGGTGTGGAATGCTTTAATAAAGCCCTCAGGCTTCACCCTTAGGGTTTATGTAGCATCCAACATCTTGGGTGTGCATTAAATTCTCGTAACACACACTTCCCCATCATTTATTCTCTATTAAATGACTAGGTGTTGTTTTGGATCCAACATTGAATTTTAATGCGCATCTGAAAATGGACATTGTATTTTATTTTATTTTATGAATATTGAATGTTTTTAAATGCTATAATATGTGGTTTTATGTGCAGGCACTTTGGCTCTGAAAAAGCACCTTTTATAAATGAAGGATTGATTGATTGATTGATTGATTGATTGATTGAATAAAATCACTGCAAAAATTCACTCGAAAATTAGTACTTTATCACATAAAACATTTCTTAACTCAGGAAACTACAGTAGGTTAGCAATAGCACAACAAAATCTTCTTCCAACTTTAAATTATGCTGCTATTATCACTGACATGGTACCCTTATGAAGTACCAAGGCTCACTATCCAGACACTGACCTGCCCGGGAAGTATTGCTCGAGAGGTTCTGTATCCGGACAGTGAGCATCCTGGCATGATAGATCCCGAGGGACATTGACAGGGGTAAGGTAGCAATGTGATGGCATGCTACTTTACCCCCGTCCACAGCATTTAAAGGGAGGAAAAATCAGAAGGCTGGCTGAACTGCCCCACTGGTGTTGAGGACTACACCATGGCGGCTTGGCCAGCATGCTATGTAGGCGCGGGTTCTATCCGTGCTGCAGGCAGCATGTATCTTTGTGGTCCTGCCCCTGTAACATTTTATTTATAACTCCCACATGGGGGATTCGGAGTGCGAATCCCCTCGATATGCCAAATGATTTTTCAATCAGATGCCAAAAATCATATTTCTGGGCATCTGATTGATTCAGCAGGCTGGATTTTGGGCCAGTGGGGTCGGTATCCCAAGACTCAGGTTATTGAGTATAGGGATACCATAGTATATCCACTGACACTGCACCTTCATGTGTTATTTCAAGAAAAGAGGCATTGCTTCAAAAAATTGTCAAATTTGTGCTCCTAGTACCAAATAAGACTCATCATTGTATAATTTTGGATAGACTTAATGGGCCCTTGGTTTTGAATAATTACAAATTATCTTTATCACGTCTTACATGTAATGTAATGAACTCTGGCATTCCTGTCTCCTTGCGTAGATTATTAAACAAGCGTATCTCTGTGTGTGATTCACATTCATCAGAAAACCTTCAGCTAGTTATACCTCTTGCTTGCATAAATGTTGGTAAAAGTACCTTTGCATATTGTATTTTATTTATTTTATTTTATTGAAATCTAGGATTACAAATACCTTTGAGCAGGAACTGCTCATTTACAAAGGTTCCACGTCCAGTAAATGGAGGGTAAATATGCATACAAAGGTTGACAAAATTATACATAGTTACACAACAAAAAGAAACAAGAGACTGAGGCTTAGGTAATTACAGTGCTCCAAAATGTGCCAATGTTAAGTAGAATGACATACCATACAAGAGCAACCTTATAAATAAGCACTGCTGGTGAGAGGGTGGGGAGGAGGAGTACACAAGCAGGAAGGCCATTGTTGGAGGGTAAAGGGTGAGGGTAAGAGCACTCAAGGGGAGGCAGGGAGGAGGGATAAATGTCAGTAAGTGCCAGGAAGGGGGTGAGGAAAGGGAGTGGGGGGAGAGGGAGCCAGGGAGAGGGAGGGCATGGTAGGAAGGGGTAGCTGTCCTGTCTAATGAAGGGGGCAGTGAGCGTGGGGTCCCAGATTAGGTGAAGCAGTCACAATGACTAGTTGAACTGAAATGAAGTCAGAGTTGTCTCTTAAAAGGGCCAAGAGCACCAGCAGTAAGAGTTTCTTTGTTGAGAGCATTGTACCACAGTGGAGCTCTGTGAGCAAAAGCCCTCTGGCCCATGGTAGTCCAGCATCTGAGGACAAGGAAGGTTTGTTTTTGTGAGCTTCTAGATTGCTGGGTGCTGTGGTGGTCAATGAGTAGCTTTTCAATGCCTGGGGGCATGACTCCAAGATGAACTTTTTTGGCTAAGATGCAGGTTTGATACTGGATCTAGCTGATGAGAGGAGCCATCCTGTCCGAACATACAGGTCACAAGTGTGTGTAGGTCGGTCAGCCCCCGTTAGAAGCCTGCATGCTTTGTTGAGTGTGACTGTAATTCTGTGGAGGGCAGAGGCAGAGGCAGAGCCATAGATTGCTAGCCCATAATCAATGATGAAGGTGACAGAGCTGTTGATTGCCAACCAGAGAGTGTCAGGAGTCATGCAGTGTTTATGTCTGTAGAGCAGGCCTATATGGATATTGGTGGCTTTGGCGACAGAATCAATGTGCTGATGGTAGGAGAGGGAGCTGTCCAATGTAACACCTAGGTATTTAAATTCAGGAACGTATTCAAGTATGGTCCTTGTTTGGTTTTTGATGGTGAAGTCATGGGATTTGTACTTACTCCTAGCATTGTAGAAAGTCATTACCTTTGTTTTGCTGTAGTTCATGACCAGTTTGTGTGACTTGAACCATTCTTCAATGCGCATCAATTCAAGCTATAATTGTTTCTCAAGGAGTTCCGCATCTTGGTGGTTAGTGAACATGACTGCATTGTCAGTCTAGAGCAGTACTTTCTGATGGCAGATACTGGGAAGGTTGTTGAGGAAGAGGCTGAAGAGTAGTGGTCCCAGGATGGACCCCTGTGGGTCCCCCAAAAGGACTGGCTTTTCTTCTGAGGTGGCACAGGTGATCCAAACCCGCTGGACCCTCTTCCCAAGGTAACTTGAAAATCAGAGCAGCACTTCTTTGGAGAGCCCAATGTTTGATAATTGCTTGAGTAGGAGTAGATGGTTAACAGTATCAAAGGCTTTTGTAAGGTTGATGAATACCGCCCCCACACAGTTTCCTTGATCAAGAGTGGTATGGATGAAGCCCATGAATTCTAATAGTGCAGAAGTGGTACTGTGCCATTTTCAAAAACCATGTTGCTCAGGACACTGGATGTCATATTTTTCCAGGTACTCGACTAGCTGGTCTGAGGCGATGCACTCCAGGGCCTTAGACAATGGAGGGAGGCTAGAGATAGGTCTGTAGTTGGAGTGTAGTGACTTGTCTCCACTTTTGTGTACCAGTGTGATAGTTGCCTGCTTCCAGCAAGATGGGAACTAGGACATCCTTAGTGATAGGTTGAGGATCTTTGTCAGGGGTACAAGGATTTCTTCAAGGACAAACACTAACAACTTCAGGTTGAGGGAGTTGCTGCTGTAGCCTGTGTTGTGGATGGCCTTCTGAATATAGGTTCTGGCTACATGCACTGGGGTCTCCTTGAAGTAGAATTGTGGGGCAGGGTGTAGGAGAGAAGCAGTGCCAGGAGGGTAACTACCAGAGGGGGCATCAAAGAAGTCTGATGGGAGGACACTATCCAAGTTGGAGAATGCGTTGATAAAGGTATTGGTGATTGTGTACAGGTCAGATGTTGGTGTTCCATTTATGTTGAGCATAGTGGGTGGTGACTTAGGGTCCTTGCCTGTAAGGTCTTTCAAGTTACTCCAGAATTTTTTTCCATCACCACAGGAGTTGGAGACAGCCTCCTTGAAATATTTGCTTTTGGTCCTCTGAATTGTCCACGTGCACTCATTTCTGGCAGCTTTATATTTATGAATATGCCCAGGTTTGGATGCTGCATGGGCACAGTGCCAGAGATGGTCCCTATGTTTGAGTAAAGTGATTAGTTTGGGGGTTATCCATGGGTTAGCTCTTCCCCTGACCTTCAGCTTTTTTAGAGGTGCAAAGCTATTGCAGGCCACAGTGAAGTGGGTGATGAAAAGGTCAAAGGCTTGGTTAACATCTTTGGAGAAATCGATTGGCATCCAGTCCAGGTGGCTTATTTGTGTTTTTAGTAGCCCAAGGTGCCCCTGCTTTAACACTTGGTGTGGATTATTTTAGGAGGAGGCAGGTGAGTGGTCACTGATACTGTCAGGGAGCACTGAGACTTTAGACATTTATTCAGGGTGATTAGAAAGGATCCAGTACAGAAGAATGTGTGACCCTGTCCTATAGTTGCATCTGGTGGGGGTCGTAAAAAGCTGGGTGAGGTTCTGTGCCGCGATGGCATCCTTGTAGTTTTCGGCCTCCGGCGAGAGCCAATTTATGTTGAAGTCACCAAGTATTATTATTTCAGAGCTATGGTGTATTACCCCTAGGTTTTCCATGATGCTCACAAATCCATTGACCTGATCTTTATGGGGTAGGTAAACAGAAGTTATGGTGAGCTCCTTGTTGTGTGCCCCAAGTAGAACTTTAATAGCGCGCACCTGTGAGGGGGGGTTTAGGGTTTGAGAAAGGAAAGACTTGACCCAGATAGGAATTCCTCAGGCAGATGGTACAGCCTCCACCTTGTTTAGAAACCCTGTCCTGCCTGAATATTGTGTATCCAGGGATGGTGACTGCAGTGTCTGGTAGCTTGGGGTTAAGCCATGTTTCGACAACAGAAAGAACATCAGGGTTATGTTGCTGGACCCAGGTCTGCAGAATGTCAAGTTTGTTGAGGTGGCTACAGGCATTGATTGAGGCTAATGAGAGGGACCCCCCCCACCTTTTCGAGCCATGGAGGACTAGACCAGTAGGTCCCGGGTTGGGATGAATGTTTCCAGATAGCAGAAGTAGCATAAGTAATATCCTGAGAAGGTCCGCTTTAATCATTTTGCAGACTAATTTTGTTGTAGGGCATCTAGACCTCTTGTCCCTGCTGCTTTCTTATGGAATTCATAACCAACAAACATCAAGCACCTCCCTTCTGTCAGGCTATTTACTTCATCTGTTACTCAGTATTTCAAAAGCACAAACGTATGATTAAGTAAGCAGTAACAATCTGACTATACAGTACTTATTGTTTTACTGAATGTTTTATTGTATCTGTAGCATACTTCGTACAATTTGTTGCTAGTTTGTTGATATTATCTTGACCTCAGGTCGTACCTGAAAATGGAATGTTTTATTCCAGTGTACCAACCTGAAATTTAAATAAATGAAATGATATGAAAATGTATGTGGACAATACAGTTATATATGCCTCTTGTGCATCTACTTCCAGCCTGTGTGCTTGGCTCCAACTGGATTTCTCCAACATGCAGCATTAGGTCTGAGCTAATCAGGTATCCTTCAATAACAAGAATTTAACTATGACCTTTGGCACTAGGCAGAAGTGGGCCAGACTCAGTCACCCCCCCCATACACTGGTGGCCATGTTGATTGAGCTCATCTCCTCCTTAAAATTGTGGAGCTTTACCTTATTTACTTACTTATATATGATGTTATACTTTGGGGCCCGGATATTCAGACTGCACCAGGCAGTGGCGCAAGCCTGGGCGCAGCTCAACTGGGATGCGCCGGTGCCAGGGCCAGGTGATATTCAATGGTGATGTGCCATAGTACAGATGAATATGGCAAGGTCAGTGCACATACTCCACATGGCACAGTGGCACTGCACCAGTGCAAGCCACAGATAGGGAGCACGGGGGATGTACCAGTGCATGTGCAGTTGTACTAGGCACATCATCCATGATATTCAGCAGGGTGCATGCAAATGAGGTCATATAATATGCAAGGCACAAATGGGTCCATTTGCATGTCATTATGGCCTCATTTGCATGCCCTGCACAGGGCAGCCCAGCGACTTGCACCTGGTGCCATGCACAGCATGATGTGTGCAGTGGGGATCCCGGGGCATCCCCTGCCCGTAACCGCGATCATGTAAAGTTTAACAAACAATCCCTGGTACTCTAGTGGTTCCCCCCTTGAGTCCCCGAGTCCCCAAGAAATGTAATAGAAGACCATCCCTGATGATCTAGTGGAACCCCCTGCTCATTTCCACGATTGCGGTACAGCCCCATCACATAATCCCTAGTGATCCAGTAGCAGCCCCCACCCCTCCACCACTCAACCTTGCCCACCCCACTCCCCCTGTCATCAACGGTGACTGCAGCCTGCCCTCATACTGGCCTTACAGTCACTCACATCTTTAGGACTGTCTAGCACAGTATGCCTGCAAAGCCCATTGGTCCACACTGGGGACCAATGGGCTTAAGCCCATACTGTACCTGTCATTCAGCGGGTGGAGGAGGTATGTGGGTGGGTTGCAGCCACCCACCGATGACGGGGAAGGAGCAGGGTGGGCAAGGGTTTCCAAGTGGGTGGGAGGGTGGGGGTGCCACTGGGTCACAAGGGATTTATTTGACAGGGCTGTACCGCGATTGCAGAAATGGGCAGGGGTACCACTAGACCACCAGGTATTATTTGTACAGTATTCCATGGTGATCGCAGCAATGGGAGGGTTCCACTTGACCAGCAGGGTTATGTGTGTGCTTGTGGATGGTGTTCTGGGTGAGCAGGAGGCCACCCATGGCTGGGCTGCTGTGTTGTGCCCTGCAATATGGCAGCCCAGCTCTGGGTGGCCTGGAGTTGTTCCTACTCTGTATGGGCTCAACTTTGAGCCCCCTATGTGGTGCAATGCAGGGTTGCACCAGCATATGCACTGCACATCCTGGGCTGAATATTGGGATGTGCCGCATATGCATGGGCATGCCCACTGCATCTGCGCCACATACGATTGCATTGCTCCCTGACACATTGGGATTTGCGCTGCACCTGGCAGCCCTTTCAAAATCCCACCGGGCGCAATGTAGGGTTGTGGCGGTGCAACTCTGTTGCGACCCCTTTGAATATCCAGGCCCATGTATTCTTACAGTATGTTATGTATTGTATTGTTGATGGGAGTTGGTTGAAATTGTTAAAAAACAGATAATCCTCAATTTGCTTACCAACAAAATTGATTAAGTACTTGATTTTTTTGTTGGACCATCACCTTGACTTCTCTATACATGTGGACTAGAGCTGTGCAGAATTTACTAATTCTGCTTCTGACAGAATTTTGCAGAATTTTTGAAATTCCACCAGTTCTGAATTCCATCATAAGTGGAATTTCAATATTCTGAAAACTGAATGTTACTTGAAGAATTGTATTCCATAGTTATGTAAACCACAGACTTACTTTACTCAAAATGCAGAATATTATTCCTTGCATTATGTAATCTATGGAATATTATTCTGTGGCTTACATAGAAATGCTTTTTTGAATCCCACAGATTAAAAAAGTAAGTCTGAATCAGCCCATGGAATTCTGTATTCAACACATCTCTAATGGAGACACCATCCACCGGAAGCTTCACCCCAAACTTGGAGCTCTTCATAGGAATGACACATTCATTCTACTTCCTGCACAAAGAGAAATCCTTTTGACAACTATTCTCCTAATGTAAGACTATGGTGGCATTGCTTACAGGGCTGATCATAAGCCCATTTTGGTCAGACTGGTTCCCCTCTTTCACTAGTTCTGTCACTTTGCAGTAGACTGCCTTGTACTCAACACTGTTCACTCTATTTCTCTCTCTCCCTCTCTCCCTTGAAGCAATCTCATTGTGCTTCTTTTATTTCCAAATTCTGGCTGGTTCCCTCCCAACCACCTTACATCTCTCTGTCCTTCCATTCCATTTACTCCCTCCATAACATTAACCCTGGATCCTTCACCATTCCTTACATGCTGCTTTCTCCTTTTGGTTCATTAAACTCTAGTCTTCCTTCCCCCAGCTATTGGCTCTTCCTCCTCCCTCTTCTCCATTAAGCCCCTCCTTAATAACTTCTCTGGTTAATCCTGTAACTGCACTTGACTGTACTGGCATCCTCACCCCCAACAATCTCTCATCTAGGCACCATCTCATCTCAGAGGAAAGGATAGCCAAACAGGTAGCGCAAGGGGTATTTACACATAGGGCAGGATTTTCAAACCCTCATTAATGCCACAAACCCTGGGTGTGCCATATATATGGTGCACAGACGGTTGCGGCATTGACGCACTGGCAATCAGGATTTTCTATTCCATGTGGTATATGAATATGCCTGATGTTAACTGGAGCACTTTGGCTGCAGCCACATCCAAGAGCAGGGTCATTCTTGACACCCTACAGGGGGCATGCCTCAGACAGCTAGTTTTGGAACCCATGCATGAGGGAGCAATCTTAGACCATGTACTCTCAAATGGGGACAGTGAGAGGATCTCAGATCTAGAAGTGGGTAGACATCTGGTAACAAGTGACCACCAAACAGTGTGGTTCACGATAAACTCAGATACAGAATCAAGCCATACAAAAGTGAGGGTACTGTACTTCAAAAGGCCAGACTTTGGCAGGATAGGAAAGTACCTTAGAAAAGCTCTAGCAAACAGGCTAGAAGGAGGGGTGGAGCAACAATGACGAAACATCAAAACTGCCATCACAGAGACAACATGCCTTTGCGCTAAGCAAATAAACAAATCAAAATGAAGAAAAAGCCACTATGGTTCTCAAAAGAGGTGGCTGGGAAGGTTAGGGAGAAAAAAGTAGCATTTAGGAAGTATAAGGAAACACAGAAGGAGCAGAACAGAGAACTGTACCAGTTAAGGAAGAAGGAAGCAGGGAGGGAAGTCAGAATAGCAAAGGCCAAAACTGAGGAAAAGATAGCCAACTCGGTTAAGAAGGGGATAAAACCTTTTATAGGTACATCAAGGAGCGTAGAAAGACAAAAGGAGGGATAATGAGGCTGAATAGAATGGACAGTGGGTGGGAAGAGAGGGACAGTGAAAAAGCAGGGATACTGAATGAATACTTCTGCTCAGTATTCACAAAAGAGGAGAGGAGGAGGTACCTAATCCAATTAACAGAAGCACTCTTGATGGGGGCGATCCCAGTCCTTTCACAGAAGAAAGGGTTCTGAAAGAACTCCTAAAACTGAAGGTGGACAAAGCAATGGGGCCTGATGGGATTCACCCCAGAATTCTAAAAGAATTAAGGGGCGAACTAGTGACACCACTGATTACCCTTTTTAACAAATCATGGGAGGATGGTGTGGTACCAGAGGACTGGAGGAAGGTGGATGTGATTCCCCTTCACAAAAGTGGGAGTAAGACTGAGGCAGGAAACTACAGACCAGTCAGTTTGACCTCTCTGGTAGGGAAAGTGATGGAATCACTTCTGAAGGAAAGAACTGTTGAGTCCCTAGAGGCTAGTGGGGCACAGAACCCAAGGCAGCATGGGTTCACAGTGGGAAGGTCATGTCAGATGAATCTAATTAATTTCTTTGACTGGGTGACCAAAGTAGTAGACCAGGGAGGGACTGTGGACATGGCCTACCTAGACTTTAGCAAGGCATTTGACACAGTCCCACACAAAAGATTAATAAACACATTAACCAGCCTGGGAGTGGGTCCCAGGGTGGTAGCATGGGTAAAACATTTGCTGGACAACAGGACACAGAAGGTAATTGTAAACAGAGTCCACTCTGAAGAAAGGGGGGTTACTAGTGGGGCACCACAGGGTTCAGCACTGGGTCCAGTCCTTTTTAATGTTTTTATAAGTGACATTGCAGAAGGACTGGAAGGAAAAGCATGCCTCTTTGCAGATGACACAAAGATCTGCAACAGGGTTGATACACAAGGAGGCATGGAAAGGATGAGAAGGGACTGGCAAGGTTGGAGGAATGGTCAGAAGTATGGCAGCTTGGATTCAATGCAAAGAAGTGCAAATAATGCACCTGGGAAACAAAAACCCAGGGGAAGAGTACACAATGGGGGGGGGTTACTAACAACAACAAAAATGGAAAGGGACCTGGGGTAATCATATCAGATGACCTCAAGGTTGGCAAGCAATGTGAGAAGGCAGTAGGGAGGGCTGGGGGGTATACTGGGATGTATAGGGAGTGGCATCCCCAGCAAAAAACAAGAAGTTGTTATCTGTCTGTACAGACAGTTGGTGAGACCCCATCTGGAGTACTGTGTCCAGTTCTGGAGACCCCATCTCTGCAAGGCCATAGACAGGATGGAGGCAGTCCAGAGGAGGGCAACTAAAATGGGTGCAGGGTCTGCAAGAGAAGCCATATGAGGAGAGACTAAAGGAGCTGGGGGAGAGGGGGGACAGGATAGAAACTTTTAAGTACCTCAGTTTAATCAACAAAATCCAAGAGGGTAGCATCTTTCAGAAAAAGAGATGTGTAAGAACAAGGGGACACCATTTGAAGATAGAGGGGGGATGGCTCAGGGGCAATGTGAGGAAGTATTTTTTTCACAGAGAGGGTGGTGGACGCATGGAACAGCCTTCCTGAGGAGGTTGTAGGGTCTAAAACTGTGGGAGAATTCAAGAATGCATGGGACAGACATAAGGCAATTCTTATAGGGTGTAGGAAGAAATAGGCTGTTGGCTAACTAGGATCTGCAGCTTATCTTGTAGGTAGGGAAATGGGCAGACTAAGTGGGCCAAGCGGTCCTTATCTGCCATCAAAGTCTATGTTTCTACGCTGCAAGCTAGACCAACTTTTTGTGGTCTTGTTTGTAGCAATCCTGAGAACATTTGTTATGGAGATTGTACCAGCTATGTAGTGCAAGCTGCCGTAAATAGTAGAAACTATTGCAACTTCCCCCAAGATTGCATAATTGGGTGCAGTTGTGAATGGGTTTGGTGCACCACTAGAATGTAAGTGCCATGGCGCAAGTCTTATCGCAAGCCCTTCACCATGCTTTGAAAATCCTGCCCACAGTTTTTGCCAAATCTGTTATTCAGTGCAACTGTCCATTGGTTATAGCTAATATATGTTTATTCTATGTTTATTGTTTGTCTAACCAACTGTGTTTTGCTTTTCTATATAATTTTATATTTTGTTGTCTTACTTATTTCCCAGTGCTGTCAAATATTACTGCACTCCACCACCACACCTCTGCAGGGCACATTAGGAAATCAGTTATTTTTCAGCTCAGTATGTTCTTTCTGGTAAAATGTTTCAAATAAACAAATAAATAAATGTATGAAAAATGAACTAAATACATTTCTTTGCCTTATCTTCCTTGGGTTATTGAGACCTATGAGAGCACAAAATAGATTTGTACATGTAACCAAACTTTTAGTTTCCATGTAGTGATTCCTTGAAGAAGTATCTCATCTGTGTTGATCCATGGCCAATTGATCTGATTTTCACTGACCAGTTTAACGGGCTGAGTATGAGAGATTGCAGCCTGCCTGAAGAGACACTGTGTTTCCAAAGTATAACACAATCTGGTGGCACATCCCAGCAGAGCAGTAAACATAAACAAATCCCATGTGAAGCTTTGTGAAGTTTTTATTTAAAATCAGAGATGAGGCTCCAAAAATGCACAGATCCATAAGGCTGGCAAAGACTTGCAGGCTGGTTAAATTCAGCCAGATGCCATAGTGCTTTACTTTGTGCTGAGGCTTCCTCAACTAGCAGGGATGGTGTCAGGTCAGTTAGAAGTAGCCTTTATGGTAAGTCTTTTTAAACCTGTACATATCTCATGTACTGTAGATTTCGTTGTAGCACATATTATTACTTTCTTTCAAAGTCCATTTTAGATACAAAAGTTAGTGAGATAATGGCAAGGTGATACTTGTACTTAAAAGAAAAATGTATAATAGCCTGTACAGTACAAAATGTAGCAAAAAGATATCAAGGAGAGAGGATGGAAAAAACAGGGAAATGCAGCTCCCAATAGAAAAGGAAAAATAGTCATCTAACGATTCATTCCATAAAATCCAGAAAATTGTTGCAATTGTCATTTTCTGAGTAAAAATGGGTGTTTATAAATCATGTTTTTTATATTTTAAATTCCGTATTGAATCTTGAGTCAGTAGTTAGACCTCTAGATGCCACAGAAACGTCTATGGAATTGGTACAAAGATACGGTTGGGGGCAGCCTTGGGGTAGGGCTTTTCTGCAGGTACTGTAGCTTAGTAAAAGCCCCCAAATCATTAAACACAACACTAATATTACTTCCAGCATGATCATGCTTGGAGTACACTGATCCAGTTCATAACACATAGTCTATAATAAGATGCAGAAAGAGGGTTAATCAGTAAACAGCAAAAATCAAATAGATAATCATATTTCCAAGGGTAATTTGTGAGGTCAAATGACTTTCACACTTAGGAATTATAATATACGACAGAAACACAGAAACATAGACTTTCTCAACAGAAAAGGACCTCTTGGCTTGCCCATTCTGCCCCAATGGTCTCTGCCTACTCTGACTCTGCAGACCGTAACTTGTCTCCAGTGACCTTCCCTTGTTGTTGCCTATTCATTAATATTCCCTCATGTCTATCTCACTTATGTTGGAAGACCCCTATTGTTTTTGTGTCTACTCTATTTCTACTAGCAGTCTAGTCCAGGTGTCTACCATTCTTTCAATGAATTAGTACTTATTCACATCCCTATTTAACTCCTGCCCCACTTCCAGCTTCACTGCATGCCCTCTGGTCCTGGTGTTCTTCCACCATTGAAAGAGACTCCCATCCTGCACTCCATTTTCACTTGTGAGATACTCATTGATCTCTATTACAGTATGTCCCCTCTCACTCTCCTTTCTTCCAGAGTGCACATTTTGAGATCCTTCAGTCTCTCCACAGAAGGCTTTTGGTGCAACTCCTGCACTGTTTGAGGTGCCCTTCTCTGGGCTGCCTTCACCCTGTCTATCCTTTCTGAGGTGTGGCCTCCAGAACTGGAAACAATACTTCAGGGGGGGTTCTCACCAGTGAGTGATACAGTGGCAACACCACCTCCCTCCTCCTGCTAGAGATACTTTTCCCACTGCATGCCAGCATCACACTGGCCTTGCCCACTGCCCTTCCACTTTGAGGTTATCAGATATAAGGACCTTGGGCCTCTGTAGAGGTGACAGCCTACATCCTTCTGGTAAGGGGGCCACAGTCCTCAGTGGGAGGTGTAAATGTTACTTGGATGAACATTTAAACTAGCCAAGGGAGGAGGCTATAGTACCAGTGGTTCATAAACTGGACTCCTCAGGTTCAAACAACAAGTAGTTAGGGCCCAAGGGAGAAAACTCCTCAGGCCAGGGGCACAAGATGATGGGGGTTTAGACGAGGTGGCTGACAAATGGGTAAGAACAAAGGATGCAGAAAGACGTGTAGAGGAGACAAGAAACAGAGTGTGATGAGGGAAAAGAAGAGTCAAGGGGAGTTTCAGGGAACAAAGTGGGTCTCTAGGCAGGGAGAAAGCAAGGATTGGATATCCATGTGTGCCAACACAACGAGTCTAGGAAACAAAATTCCAGACCTAGGGGCCATTATGGTGGAGGTGGATCTGGATCTGGTGGTTGTAACTGAGTTGTGGTGCCTTGAAAATCATGACTGGGACATGACCATATCTGGCTACTCTCAGTTCAGAAGAGATGGAGAGGAGGAGGGGTTGTTAGGTATGTAAGAGAGGGTAACAGGCAATGGAAGTGCAAGGGAACCTAGAAGTAAAGGATGGACTGGAGGTGTCCTGCATCACCTTGGAGGCAGGAGCTAGGGTCACTATTCATACAGGGTGATATACTGACCACCAGCATGGGGGGGGGTCGAAAAGGTTCTAGGGGAAACCATCAGCAGGATGAAAAATAAGGGGAGGTGCTGTTGGTTGCAGACTTCAGTCTACCAGATGTGGATTGGAGCCTTCCAGCTGCAGCTTCAGCTAGAAGCATTTATTTCTTTCTTTGTTTTTGGATTGCAATACCTTTCAGTCTGAGGCTGTTTTACAGAGGTTCCACGGTGAAAGAAAAATACAATAAAATATAACATTATACAATATAACACAACAATTAGCACCAGTGTTACAATAACAAGGGTATAATGTTCTGACAGGCAATAAAGGGTAGACAATAAAAAATACATTTTAGAATTAAGTATGAATTAGGTGAACATAGAGCAGTCAACAATGGCCTTGTTGTTTGAGAGCGAGGGGGAGAAAAAGGAATGGGGGATAGGAATGTCAGGGGGATCAGAAAAAAGGACAGAAGGTGAGAGGGGCCATGGAGAGGACTGGTCTAGGGAGGCATGGACAGTGGAGAGGGGAAAAATGAGGTAGGGAGGGATGGGGATGGTGGACAGGATACAGGTCTATGTTTACAAGGGGGTGGGATGGTGGACATGATGCAGATCTATGTTAACAAGCAGTAGGGAGATAGGCGGGGGGGGCTACAGTAGCATAGAGGGATGGGTAGGGGTCACAGAGAAACAGAGGGTAGCCTTAGGCAATAGAGACAACAGTGAGATTTCCCATGATTGGACAATCACATCTGCTAAATACAGTAAGGTGTGGGCAGAGTTTACATTTGAAAGGGCCCAACTTGTGTACTGACAGGATAGTAGCTGGTACTGTAGGTCACTTAGCCAGGAGGGCGCCAGGTAAGCAAAAGAGCATTGTGTCTGCATTGTGCGGTAGAAAGGTATGAGAAGCATGGCCATACTTGACTCCATACATGGGGTGTTTCTCAGGCAGCTAGTCAGTGAACCCACTAGTGATGGGCTATTGATCATGGTGCTTACTAACAGAGTATTGCAGACATCACAGTGGGCTGTCTCCTCGGGGCCAATGATCACCGAACTGTGTAGTTTAGGATTAAGATATGTTCAGAGGTTAACCCCACAAAGATGAAGTTTCTAGATATTGGGACGGCAGATTTTTAAGAAATGAGGGACTACCTTAGAAGCAGCCAAGCAGAGGAAGATTGCAAGGGAGAGGCAGAGGAACAGTGGAGAAAATAAAGGGACAGCATAGTGAAGACAACCAGCCTCTGTGGGAAGGAACTGAGCAAAGACTGTAGAAAAAAAAAACATTATGGTAGTCTAGTGATTTGACCATGAAGGTGAAGAAAAAAGGGTGACCTACAAGACGTCTTGAGAAACTCAGAGGAATGAGAATAGGGATGTGTATCAGGTAAAACAGAGGGAAGTACATAATGTAGTGAGGGGATCAAATACACAGAGGAAAGGATAGCTGCAGAGGTAGAACAAGGGGACAAAACTTTCTTCAGGTACATAAGAGAGAAGAGGAAGGCAATAGGAGGAGAACGAGGATAAGGGGGGTTGCAGAGAGAGACTATACAGAGGAGGATTAGGGAAAAGCAGACATCCTGAACAAGTACTTCTGCTCAGTCTTCACAGGGGAGGGAGAGGAGGACAGACCACCAAGAAGCAACAGGAACATGGGGGGAGGGAGGGTTAACACAAGCCCATTTTCAGAGGAAAGAGTTCTGAGTAGATTTACAAATTTGAAAGTAGACAAGGCCGTGGGACCAGATGGGATGCACACAAGGGTACTATGGAAACTCAGGGAGGTGTTTGCTGAACAGTTGACTGCCTTTTTCAACTCACTTCAAACAGGAATGGTTCCAGAGGGTTGGAGGTGGGCAGATGTAGCTATGCTCCATAAGAGCCACAGCAGGGAGGAGGCAAGCAACTATAGACTGGTCGGTCTCACATCAGTGGCAGGGAAATTAATGCAAACCCTTTTAAAAGAAAGCCTAGTAGAATTTCTTTAATTCAGTGGTTCACAAGAGCAACAGTATCATGAATTTGGGGTGGGGGGTGAGGTCATGCTAGATGAATCTGATTGATTTCTTTGAGTGGATGACCAGGGAAATAGATCAAGGAAGGACAGAGGACATGGTCTTCTTGGAATTCAGCAAGGCCTTAAGCACCACATGACACAGGAGACTGATAGTGAGGGGAGCATGACCAGTGGAGTGCTACAGGACTCAGTACTAAGACCAGTCCTCTTCAGTGTCTTCATACATGACATTGTAGAAGGGCTGGAAAGGAAAAATGCCTTTTGCAGAAGACACCAATATCTTTAACAGGGTGGATACTCAGGAGGGGGTGAAGAGAATGAGTCATGACATTAGAAAACTTCAGGAGTAGCTAAGGGTATGGCAGCTGGATTTCAATTCCAGAAAGTGCAAATATCATGCACCTAGGGCACAGAAACCCAGAAGCAAAACATAAAATGGTGGTGGTGGTGGGGGGAGGGTACTGCCTGTCACTAGGAAGGACACCTCAGGGTTATAATATTTGATTACTTCAAATTGGTGGGACATTGTGGCAAGGCAGCAGCACAGTGAGTAGGACAGTGGGATGCATAAGCAGGAGTATCACCAGCAGGAGCAGGGAGGTGGTGGTAACACTGTATAGGTCACTGACAAGACTCCACCTGGAGAACTGTGTCCAGTTCAGGTGGCTGCATCTCAGAAAAGACAAAGACAGGGTGGAGGCAGTCCAGAGGAGGACAACTAAAATGGTGCTGGGGTTGCTCGAGAAGCCCTTTGAGGAGAGACTCTCAACATGTACACACTAGAGAAGAGGAGGGAGAGGGAGATGGTGGACGTGATGGACATCAACAAGTACCTCATGGAGGTGGTAAGGCTACAGAAGGGGAGCCTTTCAAATGAGGAAGTGCACCAGGACAAGAGAGCATTCAATGAAGCAGAGGGTGGTGGGAGTGAAAACAGTGTGGGGCTTCAAGCATGCATGTGATAGGCATAGAGGAATATTAGTAAACAGGTAGGGGGGGAAGGTCACGGGATATTAGGTAGGGTCTGTGGAAAAAGAATAGGCAGGCAACATCTGGGCAAACTAGGTGGGCCAAGTGGTCTTTATCTGCTGACAAATTTTTATTTTCTGTGTTTCTATGTAACCCCAAGGTCCCTCTGCTTAGTGACTGACAGTACCTCTTCGAATAATATATGCAGTTCCTGGGTTCCGCTGTCCTTGATACACAATTTAGCACTTTTTGGCAGCGAACCAAAACTGCCATGTTTTTGACCACTCCTTGAGTTTCCATAGATCCCTGTGCATTCTTTCCAGCCCCTCCTGATTGTCCACAATATTACAGATTTTATATCATCTATAAAAAGGCATTCTTTCCCTTTAAGTTCATCTGCAATGCAATTTATGAAGACATTGAAGAGGACTGGACCCAGTACTGAGCCCTGCCTCACCCCGCTGGCCACTCTTTTATCCATAAAGTGATGGCTGTTAACCACCACCCTCTGTTGTCTATCCATTAACCAATTTCTAACCCAATTCACCACTTTGAATCCCGCCATTACACTGCTCGATTTCTTAATGCATCTCCTGTGTAGCACAATGTTAAAGGCTGCTTTACTATACAGATAGGCCACATCCATTGCTCTCCTCTGATCTATTTCCTTGGCAATCCAGCCAAAGAAATCAATCAGGTTAATCTGGCTGGCATGACTCCCCCCACCCCATAAATCCATGCTGCCTTTGGTCTTGCAACCCATTTGATTTAAGGTACTCTAACAACCATTCCTTTAACAGTGTTTCCATTAATTTCCCCATCACTGAGGTGAGTCTCAACAGCCTATAGTTACTAGCCTCTTCCCTGCTGCCTCTCTTATGTAGAGGGACCACATCCACTCTCCTCCAGTCCTCTGGAGCCTTGTTCAATTCCAGTGAGCCAGTTGAATTGCCATCAATGGGACAGCCAGTACCTTCCTAAGTTGGTTTAGAACCCTTTGATGTGTCCCATCTGGTCCCATAGCCTTGTTTGCTTTCTGAGGTGCAAGTCCACCCAGGACTCTTTCCTCTGAAAATTGACTTTAGTCCACCTCGCTCCTTGTTGCTGCTGTTCCCTGGTGGTCCGACACCCTCGTCCTCCACTGTGAAGACTGAGCAGAAGTACCTTTTAAAGATATCTGATTTTTCTTGATGTTCTTCTGTGCAGTCTCGCTCTGCCCATCCCCTTATCATCACTATGTCTCCCCTTATTTTCCTCTTCTCACCAATGTACCCGAAGAAAGTCTTATCTGCATTTGCTACCCCTTTGGCTATCCTTTCCTCTATCTGCACCTTTGCCCCTCTCACTGCCTTATTTGCTTCCCTTTTGTTTACCTGGTACACCTCTTGTCTTCCTCCCACTGCATTTCCTTATACCTCCTGAATGCCACCTTTTTCCTTCACCACCTTGTCTACTTCTCTACTGTACAATAAAGGTCTCATTTTAGGGCTGCAGTTGGTGGAGCCCTGCAGTCTTTTTGCTTTCAGAAAAAGGACTCAACATTCTTTGCATTCTTCCTGGTGAACAACCTGTTAGACATGCATCACAGTCACCTCCGTGACTGTGGAGCTGTCCGCCTGCACTATTTACCAATGCAGCCCTAAAAGTCCTGATCCTGGCGGCTGAAGTTGGGCACCCCAGTGTCACTCCAGTGTTCTGGGGGGCATACTAAGGGATGTTTGGGTGGGGGGGATATCTATAATTTAAAAAGAAGAAACAAGTGGTGATCATGGTGGAACATGGCACACTCCTCCTCCATGTCCAAGATGGCCCACAGCAATCAAATGTGCAAGCACGACAATTAGTGCATGCATAGTATAATGCTGTGGCCATCTTGGAAATGGCAGAGTGTGCCATGTTCTGCCATGACTGCTGCTTGTTTCTTCTTTTTAAATTACAAATATCCCCCCACCCGAACCTCCCTCTCAGCGCCCATGACCCCACACCCCTCAGAAACATAAGAGTGAGACTGGGGGTGTCCAACCCCCCCAGTGTCATGATATGATTCCCACACCCCCAAAAAGCATAGTACTGACACTAGGGGTGCCTGATCCCCCAGTGTTATGATCTCCCACCCCAGAAACATTACAGTGACACTGGAGGTGCCCAATCCCCCAGTATCATGATCTGGAATTCTGGGTCCCTCTTTATTATTTTTTTGGGCGAATACCTGTAAAAAGAAAAAGGTCCATCGACGTCTTTTGCACCACTATTGTGAACCCCCCCATCCCACCAAACCCTTACTTACCCACAGGAAGATCCAGCACTGTCATCTTCTCAGGACCGCAGACATCTCTTCATTTTTCAATGCCGGACCATGAACTGAGAAAACAGGTATGCGGTTCAATGTATTTCAATTGAGTTTTGAACTTAATGGCATAACCTGGCCATTTTTCCATATTTGTGCTCAAAATGTTCAACATGCCTTCCTTGGGACCCCACCTCATGAACAATTACACTGTCAGTAGACAGATCTGTCTAGAAAGGTGATTTAGCATTCCCTGCACAAAATCGCCTTTTGGGCAGGAGTTGAAAATTTTCTCTGCCCTTATTCATGACCTGGTGTTATAAAAAGGCTATGTTGAAAATTTGGTGTAAAAATATTTAAAAACAACAAAGTTATGAGCCTACATACAATTTTGCAAATGCAGCCTCGTAGCTTTGGTAATTTTCCATATTTTCCACCCAAATTCACAACATAGCCATATCTTTACAGTACCTCATGAGTGTGACAGCTGTCATTTTTCATACCCTGGCCAAAATGTGTTTTTTTTACATCCCAAAAGGTGATTTTGCAGTGCCTGCATGAAATCACCTTTTGAGCAGGAGATGAAAAACGTCTCTGCCCTTGTTCATGAGGTGGGGTCATAAGAAGACTATGTTGAACATTTGGGGCCAGATATTCAAAACTTTGCCCCGGGGCTAATATAGTACTGCCTGGTGGGCAAACTGAGCCCATAGCACAAAGCAAGCTATATTGAAAAGGAAATTACCTGGTGCAAAACCAGCTGAATATAGCAAGCAAAGGAAGCCAGGCAAACAGGGCCAGGAGTGCTAGGCAAAAATAGCTCGGGAATAAGGCAGCCCTGAATATAGCAACAGGGAAGTGCACACTGCTACTGCAGCTCATTAGACCCTGGAGAAAGCCAGTGTTGCAGGTGGAGAACATTATGTGCAATTGCACAGAGATGTCTCATATCTACTGCAAACAATGTAAGCCACACACTGCAGAACTGTGCTATTCTGAAGTGAGGTTTGACCGGGGCTAACCTGATTGCACAGTGCTAACACATTAGCCCAGGGCAAACTGGTTAGCCTGGGGCAAATGGGAGCTATATTCAAAGCTCCCATGCAAATGAGCCTACTTAGGTAATCTGTGGGCAAACAGGAACATTTGCATCTTATTAACTGCTGCTTAGCATACATTACCATGCAGTTTTCCCAGTGCTACTGCATGGAGCACAAAGCTCCCCCTTTTGGTTGGAATGGGAGTACTGGCTGGACACTGCAGGCCGAGGCATGCCCACAGCATCTTCTGTTGGTCAGAATGGAAGTACAGGCTGGAAGCAGCAGGAACTATGTGCCGGCAGGCACAGTCAGTGAGTGCATACAGTGCACCCATGCATCTGTGAAAACGTGACCTGTATATGTGTGTGTGTATATATATATATATAGATATAGGTATAGAACATGGTAGTGCCACTATAGTTAGGCTTAAGAACCCCATTTAAGGTTAAAGAGTGAAATTTTGCAGCTTAATAACTTTGCCACCATATGGCAGATTTGTCTGATCTTTGGCAGACTGGGGGCGGTATCATAGATCTCTGGATCTGCCAAGTTTCGTACCGGTCGGATATAAGGTTACGGAGCTATAAAGCACAATAGAAAGTTATATTTATCCTTTTTGTGCATTCTTTGTTCGTGCCTACAGGTCACATGGTTTGTGCGACCAGTCCAAAAACTTCAGGGAACATGCAGCTGGGGTCCAAGATGTACCTTTCAAAGATTTCATGAAAAAATATTAAAAGGTTCAAGTTATTCAAAAAAACAAGCTTCCCATTATAGTCAATGGGAAAAGTTAACAAAACATTCAACAGTGTCGCAAATGTAGTTTTTAGTGTCGCAAATGACCCCTGTAGTGTCGTGAGTTAGCCATTTTTTTTTTCAGTTACTGGTCACAGAAATGCTTGGCATTTAAATTTGGGATCCTCTAGGGACACAACTCTTTTTGTGTTCACCTAATCGAGCCCTGAGGATGCTAGCCATGTCTTTTTTGGGGGGTTAAACACCCCAGAAATATGTTTTTCCAATTTTTGTATCGCACTTGTGACCCTTTTGTGACTTTTTTGTGAAAGTGTCGTGATTTGCGACACTACTTTTCGACACTATGCCCAAAAGAATAGGAAATCTTTGCCACCCTGCTGCAAAAGAACAGTTTGGTCTTTTGGGCTGAAAGTTGGCAGGAAGAAAGCCAACATCCCACAGATGTGCCTTTTGGTAGTTTAGTGTCACAGCATTAGAGGGCTGCAAAGTTACGGTACTCCGAAGTTGACTATTTTTCCCATAGACTAATATTAAGGAGTCCGTCGCACCTTTCGGTGACCGTATCTCGGAAACGCTTCGAGATATGGACTTTTCATTAGAAAAATGTTTAGCCCCCCACTAGGGGGCTAAGTACAAAACTAGCCAAGAAAGTCATAAATTATATGAAATTAAAAATTGATTTTTCTTTCCGTTTGCGTTTCCATTGGAGTTAGGACCGACGACCCCAACACGCACCCCAATGCCTGTTGGTGGGGAAGGGGTGGGCTTGGGGTGAAAGGGGTGGTAACCATAACACCGAATTTCCTCACTCTTGTCACTGTGGAACAACCCTAAATGATGCATTAAATGGAGCTTTTTGCCATGAATATGTGTATATATATATATATACACACACACACACACACACACACACACACACACACTCACAGATCGATAGCTAAACACAGACACACTGCCTGTGGCCACTGTGGCCATACATGCCCTGGAGGATGCCCCCCCAACAGCATAGGTACCCCACTGCAGTAGTGGGTGAATTGCAGTGGGGGGACTCAATGCACGGGACAGGCATAAGGTGAACCTGGTGGGAGTGGGATGCCGTAGGCCATAGGTTCACTAGGATATGCAGCATATCCATTAGATAGGGAACAGGGCAGACTGGCTGGGCCAGGCAATTCCTTCCATGCCATCATGGTCCCTGTGCCCATGTGTACCTGTTACACACCCTGGCATACCCCTCAGCTCTTGTGTCACTGCAAAGAGGGACATGGACATATTTGGACACTCAAGATGAGGGACAGGGCAGTTTCAAGGGGTAAAATGAGGGATGTCCCTCATAAACAGGGAGAGTTGAGAGGTATGCACCCAGGTAGGCTAGTGTCTCCCATACCAGCATGGTCCACGACCCCTGGTAGCCCCGACAATCAAAGAAATACCTGGTGATCTGGTGGTCCCACCACCCCCAGCACAAGCCCCGACCCCCAGATCGAGTAAAAATTAAGATAATTTCCCTGGTAGTTTAGTGGTCACCCCACCCCCCAGCACGTAGCCCGACCCCCATTTCAAATGTAAATATAATTGTTTCCCTGGTAGTCTAGTGGTCCCCCCACCCCAGCACGTATCCCCACCCCCATTGCAAGTAAAAATACAATCATTTCCCTGGTAGCTTAGTGGTCCCCACCCCGGCACATATCCGACCCCATTTCAAATGAAAATGTAATCGTTCCCTGGTAGTCTAGTGGTTCTCCCACCCCAGCACATATCCCCACCCATTGCATTTGCCTTGTAGTTTAGTGGTCCCCCACCCCAGCATGTATCCCGCCCCGTTTCAAATGTAAATATAATAATTTCCCTGGTAGTCTAGTGGTTCCCCCAACCCCCAGCACATAGCCCCACTCCTGTTGCAAATAAAAATACAATCATTTCCCTGGTAGTCTAGTGGTCCCCCCACACCTGGCATGTATCCCGACCCCCATTGTAAATAAAAATATAATTGTTTCCCTGTGTTTTGGGGGGGCACTGCCACCACATTACCACTGGTACATTACTGCCGGCCTTTTCTCAGCGGTATTCAGTGTTGCGCTACAGGTTGTGCTAATGCCTGTAGAGTGGCACTATACCTTTGAATATGCCCGTGCGCTGGCTTTCAGGGCCTTTCCCCTTCAGTCCCTCCCTTGCATACATTATAATTTAGCATTGGCACTAACAGCTAGTGCGGTGCTTAATGTCCTATTAAATATAGCAGTCGGGTGCAAACTTGGTGGTAGTCCAGTGCAACAGATTTGTGCCCGGCACTAAACTTTGAATATCTGGCCCTTGGTGTGAAAATATTCAAAACCAACAAAGTTATGCACCTACGTTGTATTTTCCAAATGCAGGCTTGTAATGTTGGTCATTTTCTAAATTTTTACCCCAAAGTCACAACATAGCCATATCTTTACAGCACCTCATGAGTGTCACAGCTGCCATTTTTCAAATTCTGCCCAAAATGTGTTTTTGCATCCCAAAGGTTGCTTTCGTAGTTCCTGTGTGAAATCACCTTTGGGCCAGGAGTTGAACATTTTATCTGTCCTTCTTCAGGAGGCAGGGTCATGACAAGGCTATGTTGAAAATTTGGTGAAAAAATATTACAACACAGCACATTTATGAGCCTACACTACAGTGCATTACATTTTGCAAATGCAGTCTCCTAATTTTGATAAATTCCAATATTTTTACCCCAAATTCTTCACCTGCAGCCCCATTGGCTCTTGCCAGAGTTTTTTCATTAGCTTTTGCTCACTTCCTTCACACAGCGGCTGGTTGCCATAATTATGCCCTCCCTTATTTTTCCCCATTGTTGCTCTACCCCTCTGTGGCAATCCCCCCACCATCACCACTAGACAGTTTCTGAGGCAGTCTCATGTTTTTTTTTTTTAAATTCAGCCTTATAATGCCCTGGACCTTCTTTCTCATGTGGTTTGCCTCTTCTCCTTTCTTAATGTTAAACCACACTGAACAGTGATAACTGGTACCTAGGAACTGCCCAATGGGATGTCTGCAATGCTGTTCCTGTTTGTAAGCACCTGATCCAGCACTGCCCTGTCACTAGTGAGTTTGTTGACTAGCTGCCTGAGAAAAACCCATTGTAGAGAGACAAGGATGGCACTGCACTTTACCGAAGATGCAGCAGGAAGGCTCCTACACACATCTGGCAGACTGAAGTCCCCAACTAGCAGCACCTCCTACTTACTTGCCATCCTGATGATGATCGAGGTACCACTAGACTACCAAGTTTTAGTTTTATTATAGGTATCAGGGTTCAGGGATGATCGAGGTACCACTAGACCACCAAGTTTTAGTTTTACTATAGGTATCAGGGTTCGGGGATGATCGAGGTACCACTAGACCACCAAGTTTTAGGTTTAATGTAGATATCAGGGTTCAGGGATGATTGAAGTACCACTAGACCATCAAGTTTTAGTTTTACTATAGGTATCAGGGTTCAAGGATGATTGAGGTACCACTAGACCACCAAGTTTTAGTTTAAATATAGGTGTAAGAGTTTGGGGTGATCGAGGGACCACTAGACCACACAATTTTAGTTTTACTATAGGTATCAGGGTTTGGGGATGATCAGGGGACCAGTAGACACCAGAGGTTTATGTTTGTCATAATCCTAACAAGGATCAGGGCTGGGGGGGCATAGCCACCAGGGACTGCTGTCCATGGTGCTACTGCCGCATGTCTACCTCACAGCTTGCAGCACACCTTCGAGATGCACTGTCTGTTTGGCACAGTGCCAGGGTTAATGCAGGCTGAGGGACTTCACCATCAGGACCCTACCCGATAGTGAATCGGGTACAGGTTCCCTGGCGCACTGGCAGTCGGAGCAAGCTGCCTTCAGTGCAGCTTGCTCCAACCTTTGTGAATTGAAGATTCGTCTTTTTCTGCTGACATTTTCTGTGTTTCTGTTTCTGTGTTTACTAGTGCTGTGCAAAAATAAAAATTCTTCTGGAATTTGGTCTCTGCAAAATTTCAGAATGTACTTTGGTGACTTTCATGAAATTCCAACATAGAACAGCACAGTGAATGTTTGTATTGTGGACTGATGTTACAAACAGCAGCATGGAATTCCACAGGACATATTACTCTGTTCTCTATAGAACTTTGGAATGATTGCATGCATGAGCAGCGTAGCTGTAGTAGCTCTGTAAAGGAACACACCCCTCCCCGCTCTGACGCAGGTGGAATTTTTATATTTTATTTTGATAGAGACAATGGTAGTAGTAGGGTGATTTTTAGATCTAGTGAGGGTTTAAGTGAGTTGGTACAGGTGTCTTAGTTTTATATTTTTTGTGTAGTTTGAGCCACACAATTTACAGGGCTATGCTGAGCCACATTTACATGTGCACCGTGACCTGCATTTAATAAACTGCAGTTGTTAGGATATTCAAGAAGTACCATTTCAGGGATATACCACTGCTTTATCTGACTGGCAGTTGAAGAATCCATAGGCAAAGTTCATGTCACTCTGTGCATAGACTCAGGTGGTGTGTTGCAGTTTAGCATGGTCGGGTGTTCACTGACAAGTTAGAGGTAATCATTGCTGTGTACTTGATGAGGATGGTATAAACCACAAGAATATGTTGGAACAGTGCAGCCCAAAGCTGGATTGGTTTGTGGCCTTTGGTGCAGTTACTGAGTTCTGAGCTTGGCTGCTGCTTGGGTCACTCCGTGTGGGGCCTATTTAGGCCAGAAGTAAGGACCATTATGCTACCAAATCACTGAAGGAAATTGGAAATCTGACCCTGGACAACACAGGCCTGTGAATGAGAGTTTGAAGGCCTGGTGGAGGGATAACCAGTCTGTTATAGTTTGTTTCTCCTTCCCTAGTTAAAGCTACTTTGCTTTATCTGGATATAATTGGCTAAAGGTCCAACAGTGGCAAGGCTGGTGCTAGGGCATTGCATTCTGAACACTTTATGAATTCTTTGGTGAGAGCAGAATCAGTCTGGTCAGGAGCAGCTAATGGGTAAGTTCATGAAAAGGCTTTACCAAAGTGTGGTAACCTGTGAAGTGGGCGCATGAGGAAGGGCACCATCCATTACAGCGACACCTTCCTGGTGCAATCCACTCACAGCAACAGAAAGGTAGGGTGACTGGATGAGGGGGTGGGTGAACTAGGCAACAGGATGTCACTATACGTACGCGCTCGGGAGGTGGGAATGAGCACGGCGAGCATGGACTGGGAGGGGGTGGAGAGGCTGTAGGGGGTGGCACTGCAGTTTCCGGTCGAGCTGTGTCATGGTGTCAGGGATTGGCTTGTGGGTGGGGTGGCTGAAGTACCGTGTTCGGGTCCCGGCGCTGGTGCGATTTTTATTACGCCTGGCCCTAACCTTTTTATTTTTACTGCTTTCACCCCCCGACATGCACCACCCTGGAGTTGAGAATCCTTAAGTAGGGGTGTTCTGGCACCATTGTGCTGGTGTGCTGGGGTTGTCAGAGTGCCAAAAATGTGTTCTGCACTCTAACTGTGCCGTAATGGTGATCGTCTTTAAGCGTTCGCCGTTATCACATAGACCCCCAAAGTGTGGCATGAGGGTGAATTTTTCAAATCCACAATAGATTAATTTTAATAAGCTTGTCAAGACACTGAGACTGAAGAGTCAAAAAGGAACCAGATTATGAGGTAACTCCCTAGCAGAGACTGGAGAAAAATCACCTTCAGTGTTGCGCGTGCAACAGGGATACCAAACGTTGCATGTGCAACAGTGAACAGAACTGGTGTTTAAGTTGAAAAAAAAATGTTACTATTCTTTTTACTTTATTTTACTAAGCATTTCAAGACACTATGACCCAAGAGTGAAAAAGGGGCTATGTTGTGGAATAACTCCATTTCAGACTTGACAGAAAAGCACAATCAAACACCAAATGTTGCACGTGCAACAGTGGACACCACACAACTGTTTAAGTAAAAAAAAGAATTGCCTGCATCCATCTCTCACCAATGTCCTTCAGTACTTTTAAGATCCCATACCAAAAGAAAATCACCCACTCAAAAAAAGCTGGATGCTTTTGCTGAAAATTTGGAGACGTAGAAAATGCAGTTTGCTTGGACACCACAGTTACATGTGCTACGCAAAACTTGAGTGAACCAGAAATTTTAAATGCATTAAAAAACTAGGGTGAAAATGTTTTGATTAACAAAAGACAACACCCAAGGCAGTTTTCAACATAATTTACTGAAGTGCAACTAAAATAAAGTCTTCATAAAAGCAATGGAATGTACTGTGGTTTTGCTTGTCACATTTTGCTAGGGATCATCTGTGACATTTTGAAGTTGGACATGGAATAAAAATAAAATGGGTGCACCTAGGTTCTCAAACTATGAAATGTACCTGTACTTGTGGCTACCTTTTAAATGTACTTATCTTGACTGCAGTGGCTGTTGTTAATTTTTTTAAATCAACATACAAAGTATTGGGCACACTGGTACCCCCATTTCATGAACTTACCGTAATACACCATTGGCGCAATATTTTTTATATAGACTGGACAAGGAGGTGCTGTGTATTAAAATGACTTACTTGGACTTGGTATATTTGCGGCTCAAATGACTTCATCATCAGCATTGCTCTCTTCTGGGGGACTGTATGCTGTATGACTGTGGGCCTGATTTTCATACGACTTGCAAATGTGCATGTCCCTGGTGTGACAAACATACAACACAGAAGGATAGCAGCATTACTTCAGCACTGATCACAAATCTCAGTCAGGTGCTCCAAATGCTGCAAGTTAGAGCAGATCCCCCAGTCTAACTTTCATCATTTGGGAGACCATTTTTTCGGGACTTGCACCAAATATTTGGCACAAGCTGCCATAAATGAAAATAGGACTGCACCCACAAGGGGGCACAACTTATGCCTGGTAGGTGGAAAGTTCAGAACCAATGTTAGAAAGTACTTTTTTACAGGGAGGGTCATGGACCTATGGAACAGCTTGCCATTGGAGGTTGTGGCAGCTAAGTCAGTCAATGAATTCAAAAGGGCATTGGACAGTAACTATGGTCATCTCATCAAAAGCAGTAGATAAGGGGGCATAGACATCTTGGTCAGACTAGATGGACCACATGATCTCCATCTTCCGGCAAATTTTTATGTTCTTATTTTC
The DNA here is from genome assembly GCA_016271365.2 of Neoceratodus forsteri. Taxonomy (NCBI): domain Eukaryota; kingdom Metazoa; phylum Chordata; order Ceratodontiformes; family Ceratodontidae; genus Neoceratodus; species Neoceratodus forsteri. The sequence continues at coordinate 48,309,836 of CM057450.1, read as the reverse complement.
TTATAAATTGCGGAAAGTGTTGCAACTGCACCCAATGTACTAAAATTGGGCACAGTTGTGTCAAAGTAGTTTGGCACAGTTGCGCCAGACATCGAGGTTGAGGCAGGGCTTGATGCAAGCCCTGCATTAACCTTTGAAAATCAGGCTCTGTGTTGTACAGTACAAGTCACATTAAACTGTTCTGCCAATGAGTTGCTTTAGCATTTCTGATTGAGTTGCATAAGTATTGCTGGATTCAGTACAAAATCTTGCACAAACTGTTTCTTAACAGTTATAACTCAGTTTTACATTGCATTCTGATTGGGTGGCTGGTGCATGCTAACTGAGTAGAAAAAATATTTTATAAACATTGCTTTTGAGCTGATTAAGTGTTGTAAAACAATGCAATATGAGTTGCCAATGCATTACCAATTGTAAAAAACAATGCTAAACCAACTCATTTGTGGGACAGTTTAATGTGACTTGTACTGTATATTTTGTTGGGATTTAGGCTGCATGTCAAATGTGTGCATTAGGGGTGGTTGGGTGTTTGGGAGGTAGAATTCTGGGGAGGGGTTTATATTATGAGGTGGTTTAGGACTGACTTATGAATTGTGGGTGGGTATATTGAAGTTGGCATCAGGATGTGCGAATAGCCTTAGATTTTCAGACTAAACTACCCCCCATTCCAGCTGCATGGAGCTTGTTCCATGACTTCCCTATCAGCGGCAGTGTATTGTTGCTGTAGGGACGTGTCCAGAGCTTATGGAAAGGGTATTAATGGTTCTGTGAGGGCCAGGAGATGCCCTGGAGTAAAATGGGACCTAAAGCAAAGCTAGACGTGTCTGGCTTTCATAACCAGGGCCCCCTCCAGACTGAGTGGACAGGTAGCTAATCGGCCAGCTGCCTCTTCTCATTCCCTTTGGGCAATGCTATGTAATGCCAGTTTAATGAGTAACAAGACTGCCACAATGGTAAACTTATCTCTTGTGCCTCAGTCAATCTGGCTTGCATGCTGTCCCTATTCTATAGGCAGCTATCCCAACCAGATTCTCCATGATACAATGCCCAAGGAGGGGTCTTGGGGGGCAATCTGTATTAGATTCAGAATGAACTTCACTGTGCACTTAGTGAGAGAAGCCTCTCCAATTAAATGCTTGGCAGTGCATGAAGGTCCAGGTGAAGGTCATAGAATACTCCTTGTATACCAGCCTCCAGGGCACAAGGGGGATTTTCTACAGAAAATTGCTGTCTTAATTGCCAATAGAGTGTTGGAGGCACCTAGATGGTTGATTCTGGGTGAATTTAATGCCCAGGTCAATAATGAATCTTGAATGCTGGACAAATATTCCTGAATGTGATAGAATCACAATGCCTCACTCAAGTGCTTCTGCAACCCACAAATACCGTCATTCCTTGGACCTGTTTTTTTTCCTTGGAGCTTGAGATTGATAATCTCTAGATTGTTGTGGTCAGCTAGTCAGATAACTATGTGATGAAGTTCTCTTTTGGGGCCCCGACTTGTAGTCCAACCCCAGTGGAAATGATTCAATGCACCCTTTGAGAAGGCTACTGCCAGAGGGACCTCAAGTGGTGTTGGACATTTCAGCTATGATGGCAGCATGTAAGAGGAATTCAGAAGAAGTGGTGGTAGCATATAATATGGTGATCTCCATGACATTCAATGCTGTTGCACCCATATGTGTATACCCCTTGTTCTTTTGCAGAGGCTCCCCATGGTTTGATGAGGAGCTGAGGGGTTTGAAAGTCAAGGAACAGAGGCTGGAGTGTTGCTGGAGGAGATCCAGGACCCCGGAGGACAAACTGGCTTTGAGTGTTCATTATAATGAATACCAAAGGGTGACCGCCCAGAAAAAGGCAGTTTACTTGTTAATGGAGATTGCTGCTGGGAAGAATCAATCAGCTCAGCTCTGTGGAGAAGTTATTACATCCAGCCTATCTGCTACCAATTAGGGTTTGTTCTGTCACTAATTGTGAGGAATTAAGTCCATTCTTCTCAGACAGGGTGTCCTCCATACAAGCTGTGACTTCACCAAGCAAACTGTTGCAACCTGAGAGTATTGAGCCTGCTATCCACAACTGCACGCATCTGTCTTGGGAAGAGTTTAGGCTGGTGATGATGGAAGAAGTCTCTAGATGGTCTTGGAGCTGCAACCCATGTTCTGTGAGCTGGACCCAGGTCTGATGAAGTTACTGGTGAGCTGTGTTTGACAAATGGGCCCGATGTTTTCAGGGATTTCCAGTGCTCACTGTTGGAGGGGGTCTTTCTGACTGTACTGAAAGATGCATTGGTGAAGCCCCTCCTGAAAAAAAAAATCTCTGGTCTTGGATAGCCTTATAAATTGTTGATCTGTTTCTAACTTCCCCTTTATTATTGAGAAGATTGAGGTACTGCAGTTTGAGACACACCTGACAGGCTTTGACATCTATTAGCACCTCCAGTCTGGTTTTAGATCTAGGAACAGCACTGAGATCATGTTGGTCAGGGTGCAGAATGATCTCAGGGTAAGAGATAAAGGAGAAAGTCAATTCAAATCCTCCTCATCTCTCCTCAGCTTCTGACACCATAGACTATGGTGTGCTGGGAGAGTGAAGGAGTACATGGGACTCACTGGCAAAGTCATCTGCTGGTTTAAGTTCTACCTCAGAAATAGGATGCAGAGGGAAGTGATGGTTATTTCACTTCATGTCCTTTGCCCCTGCCCTGTGGTGTACCCCAGGGGTTAGTCTTTTCTTTCTTGCTCTTTGCATTGTACATGCTTCCCCTTGGGAACATCAAGTGATGATACAGTATGTTTTTTTACTGCAATGTGGATAATAACCAGCTGTATCTGTCCTTTTCAACCAGGATGCCTGATGCAGTGGAGGTGCTTAATTTGTGTCTAGCTGAGATCCATGACTGGTTGGCAGCTAGCTGACCCAGACTCAACCCAGACAGGAATGAGCTACTGCTGATTAATCTAGGCTGGAAGGGGGGTGTGGAGGACACCAATGACGTGATGGGGCTTCAGCTTGGTCCCTCAACATTGCAGGCCTCCAATAAGGTGCAAAATCTGGGGGTCATTCCGGATGTAGGGCTCACACTTAAGATTCAGGTGTCAGCAGTAGTCGAGAGTGAATTTTGCCACATAAGTAACATCAGCCAGATTAAATCCCTTTTCCCTCCAGAAGACCTGGCATCACATGATCAGGTATTTGAGATGTCCACGGGCTGGATTACTGTAATGTTCTCTACTTTGGGATCAATGGTGGTACTCTCCAGCACCTGCAACTGGTGTTGAATGCAATGCCAGGTTGCTGACAGGCCTTTCGAAGTCATGCCATGTGACCCCAATCATGCACCAAACACATTGGCTGCTGGTGAAGTGGAGTATCACTTTTAATTTTGATAAGCTAACTTACAAGACCCTACTGTACATGTATTGGGCTCAGGCTATCTGAAGGAACTCCTGACTCCCTACCAACCCTGCCACCCTCTCCACTTCTCTGAGTTGGGCCTCCTTTCAGTACCTAGGGTTTGATCAAAATAGGCCATGGACCAGGCATTTGAAGTTGCTGGACCACAGCTGTGGAACTCATTTTCCAGTGCCCTAGGGAGGTCCCCCAGAGGAGGCCTTTAAAAGAAGACACAAACCCCAACTCTTTAGAGAGGCATTTGGAAATACATAATGGCTCACTTGTTTAGATGTCTATCAAACTAAGTTATTGCTAATGCCAGTATATAATATTACATGTTGATGAGGTTTTATTTTAATATTTAAAATGTATTCCTGTTATATGTCATGATTTTGATTTCATATGGAATGTGTGATGGGAAGCGTGCTTTACAAATAAACTACTACTACTGTTATTGCAGATTAATGTACTAAATCACAGAATGGATTTCAGCAGAACAGTTATTCCACAGTCAATGTGTATGATTCTGCAATTCAGCTAGAGCATTTTGCGGAAAGGGGCAAAAGTTCACATAACACATTTAGAGGATGTGGACTTTGCCAAAGTTGAAATGTGAGAAAATGTCATAAATCTTTCACAAAATTTGAATTTGCAGTTTCTGCTCTGCACTAGCTGAAATGATTGTAAGAGGTGTTTAGTTGCTTCAAATGTATTGCCTAGTTCAAGTACTGTTCCTTATTCCAGAACATTCCAGTATGCAAAGGATTTAGCAAATGCCTGTGACTCTTGTGACTGATATTGTCACATATAACTTGATCTCTCAATTGTTTGTCCATGACGGTTCCCAATTTGCAGGAATAATTCAGCTTCTTCAAAGGTGAAATACACCTGCAGTAGTTTCTCCTTGTTGTGGGCAGGTTTCTGCTGTGAAACGTACAGTAAACCTGTCAGCTGTCACATCTGTAGTTGGCAAATCATAGCCCTCAAGGGTTGTGAGAAGCTCTGAAAAGGAAATCTAAGCTGGTTTGTTTGGAGGCAGAGATCTTTAATGAAGTTAAATGTGTATTTGTTTTTGGCAGTATGAGTCAGAGTTGTAATAGTCTTTATTAATTTAAAAAAAAAATATTCTGCACATTGGGTTACTGAGCCCAGTCTTTCTTTTAATACAGAAGAACAAGGAAGATAGAAGGGACAAGCAGTTCCACAGAGTACAACTACATAAGCCAAGGGAAACAAGCATTTGTCAATGCCAAGCATGTTTACTTGCATGTTGTTGTGAGTTAAAACAACAGTATCTCAAAGTCTCAGGCAGATGTTTCTTACACTTAGTAGCCTTTGTTTTGTGGACTTTGGGTTTCACTTTGCTATGGGGTATAGACCCCCATATTCAGACTCTGCTGTGTGTGCTCCACTGCAAGTAGCAGATGGTTAGCTGGGGGGGGGGTGTCGTTGCAAGTTCTCTTTACTGTCTATACATTACCTTAGTTTTTCTATGTACTCAATAACCACACCCAATGGTTATTCCAATAACACTTAGTTTATTGACAGCACATATATGTGGGAGCCTCAGCTAAAGGAGAGAGCTCCTCGATCATTGTTCACAGAAGCTTATATACCTTTGCAGTTTAACAGTGATCTCATTCTAAACATGCTTACAACAGCTTTTCCTTATCTTTTAGCAAAAACCTTGGATTCAGCACTTTCCTTATTAGGAGTTGTTTTTCCACTTGCTATATGTCTCCCCTTTATCTTAGTTACAACCAGCTGTATTTAGCTTCATTTGGTTTTCAAGGTTTGCTTATCTCTGTCAAGTAACCTTTGTCCTTTGTTCTAGTCAGCACAAAACTGTACATTCATTATGGCTGTTTTATAAAGCAGATAGTTTCAAAGCATATGAGAAGCAACATGGCTATAAGGCATATAACAGTTATAAGCTCTAAGGTATAATAAGCTTTAGGATATAAAGTTATAGGCATTAAGATATATAAAAAAATTCCACCACACTTAAGATATATAAGCATTAAGATATATAAGAAATTCCACCACACTTAAGATATATAAAAAATTCCACCACACTCCCCCCTCTTGATACTTTGTATCAACTTAGCAAGATTTTATGTTCTGGTTATGTCTGCTTCATTATAGAAGGGAAGTACCTCAACTAATTCGCTGGGGTGCAGCCCTTTGCTGCGCAGCAAGGGGTGCTGCTGGGTAATGGCATGTGGCGACAATGAGCTGCACAGGCGCCGCAAGACAACCTTAAACAACGTGATCAGGAGCCACAATGCCAGTATTACCACCACTATAACTGCCATCCAATGCAGGAGGGTAGCCCCCCAGTCTCCAAATATGCTCGAGAACCATGACCAGGGGTCCCAACCCACTGATTTCGGGGCATGCTCATTTACAATGCGCTGTTGCAATTTGCGCACCCCTTCTATTACATGTTCTAATTCTTCTGAATTATCGGGTATATACATACAGCAGTCATCGCCCACAATAGCACACAGATTCATAAGGCTCCACCAAGTGTTAGTGGTGTGTAGCGGTTTCACTGGATGGCACACTGACAATAGAAAAATAACAGTCCATAGTCTATGTGGTATACTAGCACAAATCATTGTTCATTCACTGTTGTGGAGGCAGCACGAGAAGCAGTCACCAGACGACAATGCGATGCGTGGATCCAAGTGTCCCGTTCGGCAACCTTCACGGCAGTGGCTGTCGTCAGCAAGACTTGGTACGGTCCTCGCCACCTCGGGGAACACCACTTTTACTGGTGGAAATCCTTAACAAGCACGAAGTCCCCTGGCTGTATACGGTGTAACGAAACTTCTGTTGGCACTGGGAGTGCGGCTTTTACCCTAGGGTAGAGAGATCTTAAGACAGCATTAAGGGATAAACAATAGGTAACCATTTCATTGTCTACTCCATGCAAAGTAATACGGCTCTGTGGGTAAGGGGCATTTGGCATTCACAAAGGCCTTTCCAGGAGGATTTCATGTGGGGAGAGACCCAGGTGCCCTGCTCACCCTCTCATAGCCATGAGAGTGATGGGCAAGGCAGCAACCCAGGTCAAGTTTGTTTCAGCCATGATTTTAGTTAGCTTAAGCTTTAGAGTCTGATTTGCTCGCTCTACTGCCCCACCCAATTGGGGGTGGTATGCACAGTGCATGCGAAGGTCTATCTGCAGAGCCTCGCACAAAGACTTAATTATCTCATTGGCAAAATGTGACCCATTGTCACTAGACAAGTGGCTGGGTAATCCCCAGCGGGGTATGATTTCATGAATTAGCACCTTAGCTACCGTGCATGCAGTAGCCTTGCGAGTGGGAAATGCCTCCACCCACTTTGAAAACATGTCAATGATAACTAGGCAATACTTATAATTCTGACATGGCATTAGCTCTATAAAATCCATCATAACATGCTCAAATGGACCAGCAGGAAGCGGGTGGGCAGAGGGGGTTAGTTGCTGTCCCCTGCCCACGTTAAATTGCACGCAAATTACGCATTTACTACAAAAAGCATCAGCATAAGCAGAAAATCCTACTACATACCAGTATTTATTTACAAAATCTACCATGCCCGTTTTTGACACATGGTCGGCTCCTTGAGCCAACTTTGCCATCACGGAAACACGGGCTTTCGGTAAACATGGCCTCCCATCCCTGAAAACCACACCTTTAAGTCAGAGTTATATACACAATCGACTGCCAATGGCGCTTTTCGTCATTGTTGCTGTCTGTTGCAGCGCCATTAAATCCTGTGGAAGAAACAAATTACAAGACTCATCACTAGTTACAGTTAACTGAAAAAGTGGAACACTGTCGATTGAGCTGCTGCCTTAGCAGCGTCCGCTGTATGCTTCCTGTAGAAACAAAATCTTGGTTAGATGTATGTGCAGAGCATTTAACAATCGCCAAACCTTTAGGTAACTGGATAGCTGACAGTAAATCTTTGACCAATTTAGCATCGATGGAGCATGCCGTAGCTGTAAGAAACCCTCTGTGCTTCCACAACGTCCCAAAATCATGAGCCACCCCAAATGCGTATCGGCTGTCTGTATAGATGTTAGCTGTTTTTCCTTGTGCAAGCGCGCATGCCCTCGTCAGGGCAATCAATTCTGCCGCCTGGGCGGAAAAGTTTGATGGCAGTGGACCACTCTCCACCACCCCAGACACTGTGCACACAGCGTACCCTGCTCGTGCCACCCCCCTCTGATCCCTAAAAGCAGAACCATCCACAAAGAATTCAACATCCGCATTAATCAGGGCTATGTCCGTTATGTCAGGTCTAGGCTTGCTGTCAAAGTCAATTACTTGTCCACAGTCATGCTGTTCCCCATCATCTGGGAATGGCAGCAGGGTGGCTGGGTTCAGGGTGGTGCAGCGTTTTAGAGACACATTGGACATTGTTAACAACACATTTTGATATTGCAGCACCCGGGCTGGAGTTAGATGAGCCGTTCGAGCCTGCAGCAGTATTGCCTGCACGCGCATGGGGAATGTGAACGGTAAGAGGCAAAATCCTGCAAATCTACACACACAAGCACTGCCTCCGTTGCCGCTGCTACTGACTGTAAACAGGACACCATGCCAGATACTACTGAATCTAACTTTTTAGAGTAGTAGGCAATTGGTCTCTGGCTTCCACAATGCTCCTGTGTCAAAACGGCAGACATGTACCCTCCCTGACCCATTACAAACAGGTTAAAACCCTTTTCATAATTTGGGAGACCCAGGCAGGGACTAGTGACCAGGGCTTCCTTTAATTTGGCAAAGGCTGTTTCCAGCCCTGGAGTCCATCTGACCTCCTCTGTCATTTTCATGCGGGTCACATAAATCGCATCATGCAGTGGCTGGACTATAGAGGCATAGTCCATTATCCAAGTGCGGCAGTAGCCTGCCATGCCCAAAAAGGACATCATTTGCCGCTTTGTTACTGGATGGGGCCAAGTCGTGATGGCATGAATGCGCTTGGGGTCCAACTGCTTGCCATTTGCTGATAGGACATGCCCCAAGTACTGCACTTGTGCAGCACATAATTGGAGCTTGCTTTTGGCTACCTTGTGGCCATTCTGGGCTAAGAATAACAACAGGGCTTTTGTATCCTCTTCGCTTGCTACCTGGGAGGGGCTTGCGAGCAGCAAGTCATCTACATACTGGATTAGGGTACTGCCTCGGGGGGCAACAAACCCCTGCAGGTTTTCCCGCATTTGCACCGAGAAAACTGCTGGAGACTCGGCATAGCCCTAGGGCATGCGAGTCCAGGTCCATTTTTGGCCCCTGTATGTAAAAGCAAACCACTCTTGGCTACCAGGGTCTACCGGTATACTGAAAAAAGCATTTGCAAGGTCTATTACTGAAAAATGCGTGGCGGTATGAGGAATTCCTGACAAAATAGTAGCTGGATTTGGTACCACTGGTGTTCTCACATGCACTGCCTCATTTACTGCCCTCAAATCTTGTACAAAACGATAATCCCCATTTCCCTTTTTCACTGGTAGTATAGGTGTGTTCACCACTGCATTTGGACAGGGAACAATAACTCCCTGCTGTACCAATGCAGCGTGCACCGGTGCAATGCCTTCTTCTGCCTCCCTCCTCAGTGGGTACTGGTGTCAGCTCGGTCTGTAAGAACTCTTAGGTGTTACCACTAACGGCTGGGCCCCCTTCATTAGTCCCACATCATATTTAGATGTTGCCCACAACGTTTCTGGAATTTCCCTTATCCATTTGGGCTCTTGTTGCACTCTTTTTTCTTTCTCCCACCATCTCTTCACATTCACTTGCCTTTCACTAACACATACTTGTACCCAATGCCTTAAACTAAAATGTTTACATTGTCCCTTTTCAGACCTTCCCCCTTCAATATCCACCCAGTCTTGTAACTGCACATCTCCGCCATCCAGGGTCCCAAATCCTTCCACTTTAGTGGCGGTTTTCTGGCCAGGAAATGTGAGGTATGAGCCAGAGACTTTAAAATTCCCTGCTGCTCTTCGTTAGCATTACAGAAGCTCCCACCGATCCTTGCCCACATACAAGTTATGCCCCACAACCATTGTTCAATTTGCTGTTTTCCCATTCCCCACATTCGTATTTGTAATCCCATGCCCCCTCGGCATAATGTGCTGTGCAGTGTAAATCAACCCTAAACTGCATGTTACCATGTGTCACTTTGTCTGCCCACCCCTCCAGCCAGCATTGATCTTCTGGACTAGTGATATCCCAGCTATACAGCCAATCCCCCCCCTTCACTCACGTATATTCCCACCATTGGCGCTTCAATTGTTATTCCCTCAGAAGTACATTTAATTTGGGCACTTACCTTTGCTAGGAGATCCCGTCCCATCAGATTCACCGGGCAGGTTAGGCTACTTAAGAAAGAGTGATACAATACAGTATTTCCACATTCCACTGGCAGGGGGATGGTCATCTGTTCCTTTTGAGATATGCCCGAGGCTCCTATTGTTGTCACAACCTTGTCAGACAAAGGGGGCGCCAGGAAGCAACGTTGTATTACAGAAACAGAGGCTCCAGTGTCAATCAAGAATGTTAACAATGTCCCCACTACAGTCAATTTTATAAGTGGGCTTCCTGCTGGAGTTGTCGAAGCACACAACATCAACGAGTGTTCCTGTAACCATCAGCTGTCATTTGCGAATCCTGCCTTGTTAGACCAGAACTGGGGGTTCCGGGGATCAGGACCACCTTGTGTCCCCTGTCCCCACTGGCACTGTCCCGCTTGCTCAGACCACTGCTGCTCTGGCGGGGGCGGGGGCAGCAATGAATGGGTATCCGTTGACCTGGTTTTGGTCCCGAGGTGGCCACTGCTGTTGCACCCGAGGGCAATTTCGAGCAATGTGTCCCCTTTCTCGGCATGCAAAACAAACAATGTCTCTGTTTTCTTGTCCACCCCTCTTCCTTTCTGTCCGCCGCCTGGTCCCGTCTGCATGTGCTGGGGTGGATAGCCCGGACCAGCGTTCTGGGCGTAGCCACCTCGTGCTGCCCCCCCCTTCCTCTATTTTGTCCTCGACCACCCCCGCCTGTTCGTCCTGGACCCCCATCCCTCGAGAAGTACATCAACTGTGCCTGCTCTAGCTTTTCCTTCTTTGTCTTTTCCACACCCTTTGTTTGCCTTTCGACATGTTCAGCGTAGCGGAATAGTTCTTTCAGCGGTTGTGTCTCCCATCCGACACAAACCGTGGTCACCCCTGACCGGACAGTCTCCAATAGCCCTGCACAAAATGCCATCGCCAGCTGGTTGTCATACGCTGGGTTGTCGGGACCGATGCCAGAATATTGGCGAAAAATCTTTTCCAATCTTTCCTTGTAGTCACGTACTGATTCCCCCTCCAACTGGCGGGTGTCCCGGATTCGCTCCCAGTCCACCACTGCTGCAAACTTCTCACGTAACTTTGCGCTGACTGCGTCGAACACGGCTGTCAATCGGTCCCTCCCGACTGCTGGGTCCCAAGCTTCCTTCACTTCCCCCACCACCCTTTTAGCGTTCTTCGTAAACACTCCTCTACCTCCTTGGGGGACAACTCGTACATTTTAATAAGATTGCTCAATTCTTTTATGTAGTCTTCCAAATTCTCCTGGGGTTTTGGCACATCCCTCAGGGCTTCGCTCAGCTCCTCGGGGTTCCAGGGATGCTCTACTTCTGCGTATGCTGGCACAGGCACCTCGCCATTGGCTGTCGCCACGCCTGCACCGGGCTGGGGGTTGGGATATCGTATCAAAGGCAACTGCTGGTGAACCTCGCGTCTTTGTTTTGGTCTTACTACCTCAGGTGGGTACGACCGGGCGGATGCCGATCGCGTTGTTACCCCTACCGCACCCCCCTCTTCGCTCCTTCCCGACCCAGCAGGGTCATCCTCCTGCCCTCCGTCCAAACCGGACAAACTGACTTCGTGGGTCGGAGAGGATGGGGGTTCCGGATAAATCCCGTGTTGCGACCCCGACCCAGACACTGCCGATTGATCAGGCAACTGTTCGGGCGGGGGTGGCGGCAACTGATCGGGCGGTGGTGGCGTCGGCACCCGCGGCGGCGGGGGCCGATATGGCGGTGGTGTATCATGATGCCTAAACACCTTCCTTTGTCTCCCTAATCTTTCCTCCTCTTCCTTTAACATTATACCCCTCTGTTGGCTCTCTAACCTATGCTCCGCTTCTCTTTCCCACATTCTAAACACATGCCATTTTATCCCTGCTGACTTTTTATGTTTGCGCTCCCTTTCCTCTAACCTGAACCGTGCTTCTTTCAGAACATCTACACTGTGTCCCCGACGAAGGGAAAACCCCTTTCGTCCATTTGTTCCATTCTTTTATCTGACAGACCGAGTCCTCACCAAACTTATCCAGCATACATTTAGCTGGTCCACTTCCCACCCCAATCTCTTGCTTGGCCCCAGTATTTCCCATTGTCCCTAATGGCGCCTAATTACTTAATTTTATGGCTTCCCTGATGCCTAGTGCCCACCCAGCACTTACGGTGCCACCCTAGCACCCTAGACAGTAAATGATGGCTGTCGCCAATCCCTAGGCGTCACACAAGTGATGGGACTAATACACAGGGGCACCCTTCCCCTGTGGCCGGGACTAGGTAGTCCGATCACGGCGCGACACGGAGAGGCGAAGCCATCCTGCCGACTACGCCAAAAACTGTCGTCGCAAGTTCTCTTTACTGTCTATACATTACCTTAGTTTTTCTATGTACTCAATAACCACACCCAATGGTTATTCCAATAACACTTAGTTTATTGACAGCACATATATGTGGGAGCCTCAGCTAAAGGAGAGAGCTCCTCGATCATTGTTCACAGAAGCTTATATACCTTTGCAGTTTAACAGTGATCTCATTCTAAACATGCTTACAACAGCTTTTCCTTATCTTTTAGCAAAAACCTTGGATTCAGCACTTTCCTTATTAGGAGTTGTTTTTCCACTTGCTATATGTCTCCCCTTTATCTTAGTTACAACCAGCTGTATTTAGCTTCATTTGGTTTTCAAGGTTTGCTTATCTCTGTCAAGTAACCTTTGTCCTTTGTTCTAGTCAGCACAAAACTGTACATTCATTATGGCTGTTTTATAAAGCAGATAGTTTCAAAGCATATGAGAAGCAACATGGCTATAAGGCATATAACAGTTATAAGCTCTAAGGTATAATAAGCTTTAGGATATAAAGTTATAGGCATTAAGATATATAAAAAATTCCACCACAGGGGCAATATTCAGACAATTAGCATGCACTGACTGAAGAGCATTAACTGTCTAAATATGAGGCATATTGGTTGAGTTCACAGTAACTGTGTACTACACTGACACAGCCCACATTGAATATGACTCACATGAGCCCAATGGAGATAGCAAGGCCCAAAATGGTTAGCACCAGGGTCCTCCGGAATGTATTTAGCCCTAATATGCTTATGAGTTGTCTGGACATGCAATGTGCTATGGTCTATTTGCATGACTATTATGGACTCATTAACAGGTATGCACAACCCTCCAAGCACTCATCCTGTAGATGCCTTGAATATTCCTGGTAATCTAGTGTTCCCTCCCAAACACCCCCAAACTATCTGTCCTGTAACTGACTTGAATATCCTTGGTGGTCTAGTGGTCCTCCCCTATGATCACCCATGCTGTACTTTAGCTGTCTTGCATATTCCTGGTGGTGTCATCTCTCACACCATAAAGGCATCTGATCCCCTCTCAACCTGCCTGCTCAGGATCCTCTTCTCTGCACCTCCCCAACTCTGGTGACCCAACCTTCTACAATGGATTTTTCCAGGTCAGATCAGCTTAGATGCAACATCTACTTTTCATTGGAGTTCTGCTGTAAAGTCCTGTTTGACATGTTTTTACACTGTATAGCACAGCAGAAATGCACTATCTCATTTTTGACTGAGCCCTGCTTTTACCTACTTTTATAATGTATTTACCCAGGATGGACCAGCTGAGAGGCATGTTCTCATTTTCAGTGAGGTCCAGCTTTTACAATGTATTTTTCCAAGGATAGCGCAACATAGATGCACTTTCAGTGGTGTTTGGCTGTACTTGGGTCCTGGTTTCCTGCTTTTATACATTTTTACTCTATACTGTGTTTATCCAGTGTAGACCGTATGAGCTGTAATATCTCATTTTCAGTGGTGTCCTGCTTTTACACATTTTCAGATTCTATTTACCTAGGCTATCATGGTGGAGATGCAATATCTTTTTTTCAGTGGGATCCTGCTTTTACCTATTTTTACAATGTATTTACCCAGAATAGGCCAGCTGAGAGGCAACATCTCATTTTTCAGTAGGCACTGACATTTTAACCCCAAATTTCTAACAAAGACTTTTTATGCCCTCACATTATTATAAAGACAGGTAGAATTATTTAAATCCCATCTAAAAAGGGATTTGGAGAGCAACTGAAAAACATTTTAAAATCCGGGGGCCAAAATCTGCAAAAATAACAATGCTGTGAGTAAACATTGAAAAAATTCAATGTTTCTTCATAACGTCATTATTTTTTGACATTTTGACTACAAATTTCAACGTTGTCTTTTTATGACACCAACTTAAGATCACAAGTGGAATTTTTTAAATCCCTTCCACAAGGTGATTTTGTGGCGCATTTGTGAAGGAAACAATGTTTCAGAGGTGACTTTATCAGTTTCACCAACCCTCTTCATGAGGTGGGGTTCCAAATATGCTATGTGTAAAATTTGATGCAAAAATGTTAAAAAATAACAAAGTTATGAGTAGAAGTTCAAAATGAAATAAAAAGCCATTAACCAAACTTACTTTGTTTCAGTCAGTTCCGGGATAGTGTTGTAAGCAGCAGGACATGATGGTATCAGAGGAGGACCTAGTAGGTAAGTGAGGGGTGCAAGGGTTGCGTAGGGTAGTTGGGGCAAAGAGGGAGGTCAGGGGTTGGGGGATAGAATATGTGAAGGGATTGTTTTATTTTTTTACAGAATTGATAATAAAATAGAAAATATGGCAAGGGATCAAGATGATGAGAGACTATTTGTTTCTTGAAGGTATTGATAATGGGAATTGGGACCCACGGTGTTGGTTTGTTGCTTGGTGGTACTGGGGTGGGCACCCTGGTGACACATGCTGTTGGAGGGGTTGGGAGGTAGCCAGCATGGTCATTGGGGATTGGGCACTATGGCATCAGTTTGTTGCTTGGTGGCACCAGGGGTTGGCACCCCAGTGTTGCATGCTGTTGGGGGGGGGAACCAGCATGGGATGCAATTAGGAAAGGGTGTGATATTTTCTAGTGGGTGGGTTTGTTTTACACAGTAGCTGGCATGGCATGCAATCAGGGGATAGTGGAATGTTTGCCATCATGTGGGGTTGGTAGTTTATAAAGAACCTGAAGGGCAGATGGTGGAGGAGACACTGCTGCATTGACAGAGGCTATATTAAAGGGCGCAGCAGCACTATGATTAATGCAGCTGCATCCTTTCATATGTGAGAAGTTTCCACCCATCAACCAGCTTAGCAGTGTCCGAGGCAATCTTGTCAGGATTAGGTGTGCACCCGCACACCTCCTGCAGGCTCAGCTGCATTGGGTGCTTAGAGTGCATACAAGCACACATGCAAAAGGAGAGTAGGGCAAAATAATCACCAAGGAAGAAACTCTACAGGACTGAAATCAGCTCAGCTTACTGTAGTTTATCAGATACAGAGGAAATAAGTGTTTTGTGAAAGTTAAATCCTGCAAGGGGGCTTCTAGTAGCATTACCTATTACACTACCTTGAGTTATGAGTGTATTTTGCCAATTACTAATTTTCAGAATTTTAACTGTAAATTTAAAACTACTGAGGCAAATTCCTCCAGCTTTGTTGAATTACAGGATCCATAGACATTGGCTATGCATACCAAATTTACAAACAGTTACATTTTTAGAAAATCTTTATGAAACGGTCAACAAATAATTAGAGAAAAATTAAAATATTTCAATATTTTACAGTTTCTAGACTCTTTCAAGAAGGCCATGAATGCTACTTAGTAAGTATCTACCTCCACATATGACTATATTATGAGCTGTTAGATTTTCTCAAAATGTCACAAACATATCAGATGTAAGCCCCTATAAGTTCAAAATGAAGCATTCAGATGTCATAATATTCAGTATACCTTCAGGACACCTACCAGCAAGTAGGCATGCCACTTTTCACATCTCTAGCTCAATGTACAGGTGAAGTATGATCAAATCCTGGCTCTCTTTCAGGACACCTGACACAAGTCTGTCCCTTCCTGACTACCATCTATTAAGGCAGGACAGGGGAAACTTGGAGGAGGCATTGCTATCTACAGTGGTTGTCACAGAAAAGTAGCAGGGTACCAAGGTATTCCAGTCAGTACCGTGCCCTGCTGTGCAGTAGAGAACTCCTTGCAGTGTGGTAGGGAGCTGGTAGAAAAGCGGTATCCTCTTTCTGTGGTATATTCCAGTTTATTTTAATGCACTTATATGCGCTTCCCTGATTAACCACTGGGTGACTACCATAATCTATCATTGCAGAACAGGCACGATTTTAGTCTAAAATATCCCCTCCAATTAACCTGCAGATGGCAACAGCTGTTTCTAAAAATCCTGTTTATCTCCCTCCCATGGAACCACTTGCAGCCGCCCTATTTTCTGCCATTTTAGCCCTTTTTATGTTTGCTTGCATGCATGCACAAGAAACACTACGTGGCAGCTTAGGAGAGAAGCGGGTTGTGGAGGTGTGACACTGTGGCAGCCAACGGCGGCACTGCATTTCGGGGCTTGGCACTGGTGAACCAATGCAGGCACACTGTGCTGATGACATTGGTTTCCAAAAGTGCTACCAAGTTGAAATTATTTTGCCACTGCAATGAGGGGCCACCTCATTAGCCATTCCGCTGCAATGAGGGAGTGACTTGTCATTGCAGGGCTGTACCTAGCCTAGTGTAACATTTTTTTTAAACATGGCGGTGGCTTGCTGCCACCTCACAGACCCATGAAAGCTGATGGGGTGGCCAATCCCACTATCAGCATGCCCTCAACTCAGTTCATTTTGCTGACAGGGAGCCCACTACTCGTCAGCATAATGTAACCCCCTCCCCCATTTGTTGTGTGCCGAGGGGATGCCCAATCCCCCTCAGCATCATACTCCCCCCAAAACAATCATTCTTTGCCAACAGGGGGGCCCAATCCCCATTGACTTAAGTTGCTCCACCCCAAAAAAGGCAAATGGCACACTGGGAGCCCACCCCAATGTGCTGAAAGCAAGCCTGAAAAAAAAAAACTTCCCTCGAAGTCTATTTTTTTTTCTCCCTGAAAGAAAGGAAACAGTCCCACACTGGTCGCTATCCCTACCCCAACCTGTACCCACCCACTGTGCACCCTACCTCCCCACACTCCCTCTCACCCCATACTTACCACCGGAGCCTGGTGCGATGATCTTCAGTGGACTGGAAACATGTCTGCACTCTTCAAAGCTGACTTCGAACTGAAGAAATGCTGGTAAGCTGTATAATGGCATAAATAAGATTTTTTCAACTTTGGTGCATATCTCAGGCATTTTGGGGGAATTTTGTCACCAAATTTTCAGCATGGGGTTCTTGGGACCCCGCCTCATGAATTCAGCCACAGTCATGGCATTATTCAGTCCTGAAAGGTGATTTCGTGGTCACTGCATGGAATCAACTTTCATGACTGATTAATGAAATGACAGTGCTACTGTTCATGACATGGGGTCTCAAAAAGTCTATGTTGCAAATTTGGTGAAAAAAATCCAACAAATGACTTTTACAAGCGTGCGTTGTGCAGTTCCCACACACGCTCATAATTTCACGAATTTGTAATATTTTCACTTAAGATTTTCAACACTGGCATTTTTCTACACCTCCTTATGACTAGTACAGCTGTCATTTTTCACATCCTGACTGAAATGTGTTTTCGCACTTCCGACACAAAATAGTGCAGTTGCTGTGGAAAATCAGTGTTCGGGACACATTAAGAAAATCACAGTGACACTGTTCATGAGCAGAGGTCCTAAAATGCCTATGTTGAAAATTTGGTGACAAAAGTCTATAAAATGACTGTGTTATGAGCATGCATTCTGCAGTTTCCACCCACGCTCATAACTTTGCGAATTTGTAATATTTTCACTCCAGATTTTCAGCATTGGCATTTTTCCACACCTCCTTTTGACCAGTACAGCTGTCATTTTTTCACATCCTGTCTGAAATGTGTTTTCATGCTTCCGGTGCAGAATAGCATGGTTGCTGTGGGAAGTCAGTGTTCGGGACAGATTTAAAAAAAACACAGTGACACTGTTCATGAGCAGAGGTCCTAAAATGCCTATATTGAAAATTTGGTGATGAAAGTCCATAAAATGACTGTGTTATAAGCATGCACTGCACAGTTTCCACGCACGCTCAAAACTTCGCGAATTTGTAATATTTTCACTCCAGATTTTCAACATTGCCATTTTCCACACCTCCTTATGAACAGTACAGCTGTCATTTTTCACATCCTGGCTGAAATGTGTTTTCAAGCTTCCAGCACAGAATAGCACGGTTGCTGTGGGAAGTCAGTGTTTGAAACAGATTAAAAAAAATCACAGTGACATTGTGCATGAGCAGAGGTGCTAAAATGCCTATGTTGAAAATTTTGTGTCAAAAGTCCATGAAATGTCTGTATTACGAGTGTACATTGTGCAGTTTCCACGCACCCTCTTAATTTTGTGCATTTGTAATATTTTTACTCCAGATTTTCAACACTGGCATTTTTTCACACCTCCTTATGAACAGTACAGCTGTAATTTGCCATATACTCCCCGAAATATGCATTTATACTTCTGACACAGAACAGCATGGTCACTGTGAGAAATCAATGTTTGTGACAGATTAAGAAAATCACAGTGACACTGCTCATGAGCAGAGGTCACAAAATGCCTATGTTGAAAATTTGGTGAAAATATTCCACTAAATGACTGTGTTATGCACATGTATTGCACAATTTCCACGTAAGCCTAGAAGTTCGAGTATTTCTAATATTTTCGCTACAGAGTTTAAACATGGCCATCTCTTCACACCTCTCTATGAATGGTACAGCTGTCATTCCTCACATCCTGCCCAATCTGAGTTTTCATACATCTGGCACAGAATGGCATGGTCACTGTGGGAGCTCAAATTAACAAAAATCACTGTGCCACTGTTCATGAGAAGAGGTCCCAAATGCATTCATAAGGTGGGGGTCACAAAAAGACCATGTTGAAAATTTGTAGTGTATATACCAACAAATGCCCAGGGTGTTAGGGTTTCTAACCATAACGTCCCACCCTATACAGACTGACAGGCATCAAGGGTGTGCCTTTGGATTGCCGACTGTAATGCTCATGCCATACCACTCCCACCCCACCACCCTGCAGCCAGTGACAGGCGTTGAGGTGTGCCTTGGACTCTTTGGCCTCAGAGTTCACCCCATTCTCCTATACTGCACCCATTTCAGCATATGTCTTGATGGAATGGGGTGACTGCAAAGCCAAACACCCCAAGGCACACCTTAACACGTGTCGGTGTCTGCAGGATAGGGTGAAGTAAATGGCATTCATGTTATGGGCGATGACCCAGATGCATACCCCAATGCCTGTTCATCTCTGCAGGGGGGAGGTGGGGTTGGTGTGAAGTTCAGTACTTCACTGCCATTCCTATTCTGCATCTCTCTAACTCCTGCATTTCCAATGCTAATACCAGCAAGCAAACAATTCAGCATCGACAAATGCTTGTTCTAAGTTGGAGCTATCTTTTTCCAAGTTGCTATTTGTTTTTATTTGTTTAATCTATTTGTATTTAAGTGGAATGAGTAATCTAGTGGCACCCCCACCATCCCATTTTTACAAATGGTCATTGTCAATTACGGTAAAAGGGCTGTGATAGTGATGCTTGTGTTAAATCAATCACTTACTCCATAAATTGAATAGAAGAGCTTCAGTGGCAATAATCTTTTATTTATATTTTTGTATATTATCAGTCAAATTAGTTTTGCTTTTGTTTTTCTCCATTTATAAATGCCAACTCTAAAATAAAGCCTTTGCATACTGCCAGCTTGTGTAACATTTTAACTATAGGTTCATGATACAGATAAATGCTAAAGACCACTGAGGCCACATAGCATGCACCAATGTATTGCACCAAATTGAAGGCATGGCTTAAATACCATGATGGTAATGTTGAAGGACTCTCAAGAAATTAAGGCATTGTGAGAAATTATGGGTTCCTCCAAAGTACTGTAGCTTTGCGGTTCTCCATCTTGGGGTCTTTCACCATCTCTAACATAAAATCCAACACTCGAATCAAGAGATTCTAGTAACAGATTTTATTTGACTTCTTTATCCGTTAACAAAATCTATTTTTTTCTGAATGAAAAAAATATTTATTAACCTCAGAAACATGGACTGAAATTTGTTCTGCTGTGGTGATAGCTGCTGCTGCTTCTGACCCCATGTGTGCTGCTGACCTGGCCACTATTACGACAATGTTTACAAAAGTACTGGAGGAGGTTACTGGAGTCAAGGCCACTATGGATTCCGTTCAAAAGAAGATGGACCAGCTGGATATCAGAGTATCTGATAATGAAAGTACTTCCCCCAATCAGATCACTCCTAATCAGACTGACCATTACTGCAAAGATTCCACCAGCAATACCCTTCAGCCAGCCCAAATAGTCACCAACCTGTATTCTCTGATTCCATCCACAAGTGCCACTCTAGCAGAACTGTGTCAGAGGAGAAGGTCCAAGAAAAAAAAAAACTGGGAGCCCTGGGTCAACCAACCCCCCCCCCACATCACAGCAGACTCACATAAGGAGGATCAGGGGTTTGAGGCCATCAGCAGTCAAAATTTATCTGATCTGAAATCACCAAAAATGCCTGAATTACGATGTATCCAGTTTTAGATTAATAGTACTGTGTTGTATGTCTGTTTGTGTACCTGCTCTGATAGTCTAATGCCCCCCCAATCCCATTTTGGGGAAAATTGACCTGGTACTGTAGTGTAGAGGTCCCCCTCCCTAACCCTATCCCCCTTTATAGTGTGCTAGGACCTGCTGCCCAAAAAGATATTGTACTATAAATCTAAATCTAAGGTGTGCTTGGACCTGCCACATGAAAAAATACTGCTGCCCAAAAAGATATTGGACAGTAGCTATTCAAAAGTTGAAAAATCTTCTAGGAATGTTATTTGATGGCTAATGATAAGTACAAAAACCACACATCCCCTTTTTTGTACTGTCTTACAACTAATTGCTGGATAAAGTAACCAAAATGAGCATTCCAAGGTTTCATACTCAATAGGTAGATATACTGTAGTACATTAAAAATGCCAAAATGCTAAATTACTATGCCGGCACACACACACACACACACACACACACACACACACACACACACACACACGCACACACACACACACACCAGTCTATTGGCAGCATGTACTCTAGCAACAATGCTATTGGAGTTACTGGCTTAAAAGACAAACTGAGTTTGCATGAAAAGGAAAATAAAATTATAGAAATAAAATTAATGAATTCTTTTAAAACAATAGTAAATCTAAATCTATAGTGTGCTTGGACTTGCCACCCAAAAAAATGATGTAAATGTAATTGAAAATGGCTAATGATATACCCCCATTCTACTGCTCTGTCTTGAACCCCCGATATAATAAAAACGTGGGATGTGGCAGCATAACTCCAATCAAAAATAACATTGTTAGAAATCAATTGGCATTCTTGAGGGACAGATAATTATCTGATTTATGCTGCAGCATCCCACATTTGTATTACATTTTTGAGTTCACTCATGTGCATCAAACTCAGGATAATGACTTTTGAGGGGTGTGACACTGTCTGTCCAATGCAGAGTGCTCTGCAAGGGGCTCAACAGTATCACATCAATCATCAGCCAGGCTGGTCCTGATGCTGTTTTGTCTGAAGCGGTCTGCACTTGAAAGAAAAATGCCACACCAATCATGTGGTGGCTTTTTCCTTTCATTTGCGGGTCACCGCACAGCAAACAGCTGTTTGTGCCATGATCAGCCTGGCTGATGTCTCCCCTCCTTGCCACCCCACCAATCCCTTCCTGGAAGGTGGGAGGAGGCGACTTCATCGCATGCCTCCTCCATTTTCCTCTGACTCCTTTTGCTTGTTTTCTCCCACCCGTGCAGAGGAATATACACAGAAAATATGGGAGGCATGTACCACACCAATGCCAACAGCGAACTATCTGCATTGACAAATGCTTGTTATTATGTTGGATGCATATTGACCAAACCAAAAGATCAGGGGGTTACAATCAGTAAAGTAGAATAAGGATTGCACAGTTTGAAAGGGGCAGTTGGGGCTTCAAACTATGTCTCCATGTTCACAGTTCAAAAAAAATTGTATCAGCAGTGCATGTAATGATTTGCAACATTAGTGATCAAATTACAGTAGTATGACATATGTGCTAATTGCTTAGCCCTACTTGAAGTCAATTAGGTGCTAATTGTTTAGCGGAAATTCGAAAGGGATCTTATTGCTTGAAAAAGTGTGTTGCTCTCCTATCATATAAAAAGAATGTGACACTAAAGTAATTTAAAGTACAGTATAACAGCTAAGTCATTCTGTATGTTTACCTGGCGAAACTCGTTTAATGAAAATAAGTAAATAAATAAATAAAAGCAGTGGGATCAGCTGTGAAGGCAAAATAGAAACATAGAAATATAGACTTTGACAGCAGATAAGGACCGCTTGGCCCACCTAATCTGCCCATTTCCCCTACCTACAGGATAAGCTGCAGATCCAAGTTAACCAACAGCGTATTTCTTCCTACCCACCCCACGAAAATTGCCTTATGTCTGTCCCATGCATTATTGAATTCTTCCACAGTTTTAGACCCCACAGCCTCCTCAGAAAGGCTGTTCCATGTGTCCACCACCCTCTCTGTGAAAAATACTTCCTCATATTGCCCCTGAACCGCACCCCCATCTACAAATTGTGTCCCCTTGTTCTTACACATATCTTTTTCTGAAAGATGCTACCCTGTTGGACTTTGTTGATGCCACTGAGGTACTTAAAACTTTCTATCATCCCCCCCTCTCCCTCCTTTCCTCAAGGGTATACATATTAAGCTCCTTTAGTCTCTCCTCATATGGCTTCTCTTGCAGACCCTGCACCATTTTAGTTGCCCTCCTCTGGACTGCCTCCATCCTGTCTATGTCCTTGTGGAGATAGGGTCTCCAGAATTGGATGCAGTACTCCAGATGGGGTCTCACCAACTGTCTGTACAGGGGGATAACAACATCCTGTTTTCTGCTGGTGATACCTCTCCCTATGCATCCCAGTATCCACCAGCCCTCCCTACTGCCTTCTCACATTGCTTGCTAACCTTAAGGACATCTGCTATGATTACCCCAGATCCCTTTCTATTTTTGTTGTTGTTACTACCTCCCCCCCTCCCCATTGTATAATCTTCCCCTGGGTTTTTGTTTCCCAGGTGCATTATTTTGCATTTCTTTGCATTGAATCCAAACTGCCATACTTCTGACCATTCCTCCAACCTGGCCAAGTCCCTTCTCATCATTTTCACACCTCCTTGTGTATCAACCCTGTTGCAGATCTTTGTGTTATCTGCAAAGATGCATACTTTTCCTTCCAGTTCCTCTGCAATGTCACTTATAAAGACATTAAAAAGGACTGGACCCAATACTGAACTCTGCGGTACCCCACTAGTGACTCCTCTTTCTTCAGAGTGGACTCCATTTACAATTACCTTCTGTATCCTGTTCTCCAGCCAATGTTTTACCCAGGCTAGCACCCTGGGACCCACTCCCAGAATGGTTAATTTGACTGTTAATCTTTTGTGTGGGACTGGGTCAAATGCCTTGATAAAGTCTAGGTAGGCCATATTTGTAGCCCTTCCCTGGTCTACTATGTTTGTTACCCAGTCAAAGAAATCAATTAGATTCATCTGACATGACCTTCCCGCTGTGAACCCATGCTGCCTTGGGTCCTATGCCCCACTGGCCTCTAGGTACTCAACAATTCTTTCCTTCAGAAGTGATTCCATCACTTTCCCTACCACAGAGGTCAAACTGACAGGTCTGTAGTATCCTGCCTCTGTCCTGCTCCCACTTTTGTGAAGGGGAATCACATCCACTTTCCTCCAGTCCTCAGGTACCACACCATCCTCCCACGATTTGTTAAAAAGGGTTGTCAGTGGTGTCACTAGTTCTCCCTTTCATTCTTTTAGAATTATGGGGTGAATTCTGTCAGGGCCCATTGCTTTGTCCACCTTCAGTTTTAGGAGTTCTTTCAGAACCCTTTCTTCTGTGAAAGGGCTGGGATTGACCCCCTATCCAATAAGTAAATAAATAAATAAAAGCAGCATGGGGATCAGCTGTGATACTAGACACTTATCATGGTGTGGGATGGAGAAAAAATGGGCAACACTAAAAAAAAAAAAAAAAATCAAATGCACAGCTACACTACATTATACACATTCCCATGACCCATGGTCCAACATCACACAGAGCCATGGATATGAAAGAAAGCTGAATGATCCTGAACCTGCTTTGTAAGCTGGTAACTTTTGGAAATACATCTAATCATGATATACGGCAACTACCAGCAGAGTGCCGACCTCTACACTTTTGTGGCTGTGCTGTACAGTGACTTCATATTATTATTTCATAGTATAACAGCTACATTAAGTCCAGAAATGAGAGGCAACCAGTGAACATAAATGGGGGAAGCACTTCAAAGCACAACGACAAAGGTGGAGAGGTCAGTAGTCTACTGGTAGTTGCAGTATATCTGAAAATAATACTGTTAATTTCATGGTATTTCATTTCCTTTTCACATCTGAGGGACATGGAAAACATCAACTCCCCCAATTCCAAGCCCCCCAACTGTTTTGCCTGCTTTCCCCGTAAACAAAGTGGCTTTGGCTGAGAAGTAAAATATGAATCAGTCTTGTACTGACAGAACAGCATCTTCTACAGCCAGCCAAATCATTCAGACTACAAGTCTCTTCTTGTTTGAGGTCATGTACAGACTCAAACTGAGCTGAATCAGAAAAAAGATAACTTCTAGTTTAGGATGGGAGTCACTAATTTATCACTAAAATGAATATTAACTGGAGAAAAAAAAAACAGAAGACATACTTTTCTGATCCCAGGACTGGGATAGCAAATTTATCACTGAGATGAATACTATTTGGAGAGAAAAATAAGGACACATAATTTTCTGATTGCAAAGGGCATTTTTTTCAGGCTGACATAAAGTAAAATGGAAAGGAAGAGACATTATTTAAAACATTTGACTTAGATCTTTAATGTTCAGAGGTGGGCAATACTGTTGAATGGTGAAATAAGTTTATTACATTCAGCAGGACATAGATTTGATTCCAACCATCTCCACTTGCATGCTTTGTGTGACTCTTTGCAAGTAAGCTAGATGCATGGTTTACAGGATAGACATAGATGACTGTGTGTGCGTATGTGTGGGGGTGATAAGGCAGAGGATGTATTAAAATATTTCATTTTTTTATCCTCTTTTTGGGGGGTTACTAAAGATCCTGGGCTGTAGCCCCCAAATTCTCACCTCTAGTCAAACCTCTAAGTTAGAACACATGTACACGATGAAAGTGTTATGACAGTTTCTTCACAGGAGTGTTTTGAATGACTTCATGGGTTGGAATGGTACAGAGGATCTCTGACCCAGATGTAAGAATGATAAAATATGGAAGTGGCTACAGCTGAGAGTAGCAATCCATCATTGAGCTTGATACATCCAGCAAGACCTGGGTTTTGTTAACACAATCACCACTTGCAAAGAAGCTTGTGTGAATCTGGGCAAGTGTCATTATTTCCCCCATGCTCCTGGGTCATTTGTGCCTTGATGGTCTTACCCAGTTAACAAAGAATTGACAAAAAAAGAAAACAATAAATGTAATAGTAACTTGCAGTCTCCAAGGTCTCCAAGGAAACCTTTATTTTAAAAGTGTGTCTCTTCATCTCATTGTCATGAAGCTGGTATTTTTGTCTACTAGATCACACTGCTCCATACTGTAGTTAGAGTTTAGTTAAAGGAAAGTCAAACTAGCCATGGAGAAATGGACTGCAAATATTCATGATGCTTTAGTTGTCACTTACATTACCTAGAAATATTGCGCAATTCTTTTATCACAGTAACTACAGGAAAACATGGGTCAGTCTTCCTCCTTTTAGTAGAGAGCTACTATGCAAACCGAATCCAAGCTCCGGTCATGAGACTTTTACAAACAAGAATATTTTTTAAGACCAAGGTAAGGCACTCCATGGGAATTACAATAAACATGTTGCTTCTCCATTCAATATTTATTAAAACATGTTAAAAGACACTCCACATTCTACTCCAGTGAGAACCAACAGGGTTACTGTGATTCCTGTGGAGTGCCATACAATGGTCTTAAAACATTTTCCTGTTTGTGAAAGATTCCTTTTAGTTGTTTGATTTCTTCTTTCAATAGTATGCTGTTACTGTGATACAATGTTTGCATGTGTATTCTTGTTCTGGCTATAGTATGCAAAGGTTACAGATTTGGTAACACTGAGAACTTAAAATGTTTCCATTATTGGTTGAACTTGAATACAATTTACAGTAGAATAGTATTGCAGACGATTTTATGTTTGTCCCCAACCTCATTATAACTTTATTTAAACATGCTGTTTAGGGGAATCCACCCCAGGCATCTTACAATACAATGCACATAGGTTAAGTAGAGTTAAACATTAATTACATAGATACATAAAGTCAAACACCAGGGGAGAGTGTAAAAATATATAAAAATCTCAACATAATTAGTTTAACATTTAAGATATTTACTTTATTTACTACTATATACACACAATTTTATAGTTATAAAGTCACAAAGTTCATTGGTAAATCCCTACTGGGTTGAAGTGGTTTGAACTCCAGAAATTATAAAATCAAAGTAACATACAGGTACCGTATGTGACTACTTGCTTGCAAAAGTGAACTACATATCCATTTGAGTTGGGGTGATAGCTTTTGGTACTCTGGGTCCTGTGTTCTGGTTCATCAGTTTTACCTGCAAAGACCTTCCTATGTCAGAGTACCCTTGATATGCCTTGTGGTCCATCCCCCTAAATTTCATTATCCACCCTGGCACTGTACACACTAAAGCCATGCTTCAGCCAATGCAATTACTTTGCAGAGTTCCTAATTCATAAATGAATGTTGTCTACAAACCCATGTTTTGGATGCAAAATCAAATGCTTTTTATAACATTTTTATTTCCAAGTAACGCCAAGGAATTGACTGACACTTAAACAACTGTAAATATATATCACATGAAAAGGCAAATTTTGGACTATAAGGGCCAGATATTCAAAACTTTGCACTGGGTGCCAACCATTTGCCAGATTAACGTGGATTTGCCATATTCAAGAGGCCAAATAGCGCACACAAACTGCATGAGTGCCAGGCAAAATCATAATGTATGTGAGGGGCAAACTGAAGGGTCATGTACATGAATACAGGCGCAATGCTATATTCAGTGACTAGTGCCACGCAAAGTGGTTTTGCGTGACTTAGTGTGACACTTAGCATGGTGCAAATTACCATCCAGGAAAAGGTAGTCTTCATCCTGGGCAATCAGCTTCGCATGACATTTTGGCTTTGTGCGGCATTTGCATGGCTTTTTCATGGCTTTGTGCGACCATAACAAATAAATATGACACATAGACAAAGTCAGACATAGAGGAAACATGCTGCTCACTGATGGCATCACAATGATGCCATAATCTGCCACCAGTCCCAGCCATGCCAGGCTGTAAGTGGTGACCTTGCTGCCAGTAGACACCATGGCAGTGTGGCCATAGAGCACACACCTGCAGACCGCTCTTCTGTGTACACCAACAGATGCCAGTACACATGTGCAGCACTCTGGGCATGGAGGATGTTGAGGGGAGGGTGTACAAGTGGCCAGACTGTGCCACAGACCAGGTGTGGCCACAAGGATGGGACACATCATGCAGTGCATATGGGCCAGTGTTGGGAATACTCCAACACCAGTGTGCCTGTCTGATCATATGTGCCCCCCAGCCACATACCGCATAGCTGTACAAACACCACAGCACACACAGCTGGCCATGTATATGTCACTGTGAGCATCCCATGCCAGAGGTGCAGCATCTGTGGGTCACACAACAGCATAACAGTAATGTCTACTGTCAGTAAACACCTGCAAGTTGGGCCTGCCACTGTGTACAGTGCAGTAGTCATCACTGCCCTACAAACCATAGGCATTGCTGTGTCCCTCATGATATTGGCCCCCTTGCTACTGTAGTGTCTGCTGTGCACTGTAGCATGACCTACAGTGTGACAGTTGCATGCAGCACCACCACCACCTGTGCCTATACTGTGTTGTCCCCTGGGCACAATATGCTGTGCTGTACTGTATATATGTAGCCTGCAGCTACCATCATGCACTGCCAAACTGACCTACAGGTGGAGATGCAGGCAGACCTGGCCAGCCCCTATACTTCCAGACTGACCTACAGGTGGAGCTGTGGGACCCTGCAGTAACGCTGGGCAAACTGCATGCAAATTAGGGCCTAATGAGATGCTAATCTGGATGTTTGCCCAGAGACTACCTAAGTAGGCTCATTGGATGTCACTTTTGAATATGGCAAAGTTTAGCTCCGGGCAAACGTGTTTGCACCGGGCAAATGGCTTAGCTCTGCATTAAACCCATGCTAATGTGTTAGCCCTGCACAAACAGTTCGGGGAATATTATACTGCTTTGCACACTGTACTTTCACATGCACTGCTGCCTGCTGCTGTACTGGGTCCACACATTGGCTACATAGTTCACCTCTACCTACCTTCACGTCACTGTGCACTGTCTTGCTGTTGTGGTTTGCACTTCCTGGTTGCTATATTCAGAGCTGTCTTATTCCAGGGCTAAATTTGCCCTGCACTCCCAGCCCAGTTTGCCCAGCCTCATTCCCATTCTATATTCTAAAGCTGTTTGCCCTGGGCTATTCCTTTTGAATATAGCTTGCTTTTTGCTCCGGGCTAAGTTTTCCCACCGGGCACTGCTAATCTAGCCCCAGGGCAAAGTTTTGAATATCTGGCCCCTAGTCTGTAAAACCTGGTGTTGTTACCAAGGTGAGATTAGTTGGGGGAGGGGATGAATTCTTGTTTCCCATTTGTCTTTCATGCTGTTTGAAAAAGGTAGTTATTTATTTGGGGGAGGAGTGGATTGCTTCAGTCCCTAATCCTTTAAGCATAAGGGGGAAAGATCTGCAGTCAGTGAATTTCACCTCCTAGTCTGAAATCTTGCTATTGTGATTTTTTTTAAATAAAAATAACAGGGGGAATTGGATGTAGGCTCAGTTCCAGTATAGGAAAAAGAGACAGTGAGGGGGAAACTGTATAGAGGGACAGAAATATATTTAAAATATTACCAGTCTGTACTTTTTCCCAGCAGCCACAATCAGGGACCAGGTTTAAAAAAAAATGTTCAGTATGGGACTGGGGGGGGGGTGCTTTATGTGTGTAGCATTGACTAGAAAAATATTAATGCCAGTGAGAGTTCATTTCCTCATATGATCTATAATCACTAAGATGCTAAAATAAACTATTTATTTTAAACTTATCACTAGCTGATACTTTTTTGGTCCCATCGAAGGGACAGTAACTATTAAAGAGCTAGAGTAATATGCAACTAATGCCTCATTCGATGCTGATGTACAGATCAGAACAAACACATTACAATGCGTTTTTTTTCCTTTTTTTATTTATTGTTTTCCTTTTTGTTTTGTTTTGTTTTTGTAATGTTACAGACTGCATGTTACAGATTACAACACTTGCCAACGAATTAATATCTTTAGATACTCTGGATCAAATGAGCAAACTGGTAGTGCAGTCATGGCTTAATCATAACTTTCCATTTCTCTATCATCACAGCAGAAATGAGATAAGACTTAGATATATTATTGCAACACTTTAACATTATATCATAAATGTATAAAATGACAGCACATTTTATATGCATCTGTTGGTTAAGAATAAAAACAGTTAGTGTAATCAAAACAAACCCACTAAACCTCAAAGTAATTCAGACAACATAGTCAAGATCTAGAAAATGTCCACTCAACTGAACACAGCTATTTCATAGACTTTTTTAGTTACACTGAATATGAGCAAAGTGAAGCACATTTGTTTGCCAATATAGATCTACAGTAAATATAATTGGCTAAATATTGAATGAGAAATTCTGCCCTGTAGCTCATTAGTGAAGCAGACAGATGTTTCTGCTTATTTGAAATTATAAAAGGAATCTTTTATGACACAAAGCTCTGTAACAGAGTAGACACACCAGTGATGACACAAAGCTCTGTAACAGAGTAGACACACCAGAGGGTGTAGACAGAATGAGAAGGGACCTGCAGAAACTTGAAGAATGGTCAAGGGTTTGGCAGTTGAAATTCAATGCAAAGAAGTGCAAGATAATGCATATGGGGCACAAAAACCCTGGCACAATATATCATTTGGGGGGTGAGGATATAGCATGCACCAAGCAGGAAAGGATCTTGGGGTTGTCATCTCTGATGACCTCAAGGTAGGGAAACAGTGTGACAAGGCATCAGGTAAAGCAAATAGGATGCTGGGATGTATAGGCAGGGGCATCACCAGCAGGAAAAGGGAGGTCATAATTCCGCTATACAAGACACTAGTGAGGCCCCACCTGGAGTACAGTGTACAGTTCTGGAGACCATACCTACGTAAGGACATAGACAGGGTAGAGAAGGTTCAGAGGAGGGCAACAAAGATTGTGCATGGGTTGCATCACAAGTCCTATGAAGACAGGTTGAAGGAACTGAACATGTACTCCTGGAGGAGAGGAGGAGAGAGGGGATATGATAGAGACATACAAGTATCTTACAGGGAGGAACAGGGTGCAGGAAAACACTATTTTTAAGCGAAAAAGATGTTTCAGGACTAGAGAGCATGGGATGAAGTTGGAGGAGGACAATTCAGAGGAAACATGAGAAATAATTTCTTCACAGAACGGGTGGTAGACAGTGGAACACCTGCCAGAGGAAGTGGTGGGAGCTGAAACAATCATGGGATTTAAGAATGCATGGGATAGACATAAAGGAATTCTAGAGGTCAGGGGTAAGGGGAAATAGACTTCTAGGAAAACAAACTGAACTTACAAGCTCAAATGGGCAGACTAGGTGGGCCATAGGCCCTTATCTGCCGACATGGTCTATGTATCTATGTATCTATGTATCTTCATGAGGTGGGTTTCCAAAAGGCTATGGCCCAGATATTCAAGGTGTTGCACATGGCGCAACAGTGTTGCACCACGCTAACCCACTGATCGCCCGCATTATATTCAAATGGAATTGCACCTGGCACAAATCCCGATGCACGGGCGCATCAACAATGTATGCGGGCGCGGGTGGAAAGCGTGACCATGCATACTCTGCATCGATCAGCCGGATATTGCGATCATCGCAACCCCTGCTGCGCCCACACAAAGTTGATAAAAAAAAAAAAGCGAACAATGGCTGGCCACCCACAGGTGAGCTGCCATATTGCAGGGCACAACATGGCAGCTGCCACCTGTGGGTGGCCACCCAAGCTCTGGCTGCACCTCCGTGGCGGTACCCCCCCCCCATGCATCTTGCGGGCATCTTTTCAAAAAATCATGTCCAATATCCCTGGTGGTCCAGTGGACTGCTGTCTGCCCGATCATGGGCTTCAGTATAATTAAAAATAATCTAATATCCCTGGTGGTCCAGTGGAATGCTGTCTGCTTGATTGCGGGCTTCAGTATAAACAATAGGAATCCTATATCCCTGGTGGTCCAGTGGACCCCTGTCAGCCCAGTTGCGGGAATTTGTAATAAAAAAAGAATTACATCCAACATCCCTGGTGGTCTAGTGGTACCCCTCCACCTGCCACTGAGCCCCCGCCCTGCTCCCCTGGTCAGTGGCAGGCGGCCTTACCACCCTCCACCACCCGCCCGCTGCTTGACATTGACACCGTAGGTAGGGCTGTACACCTATTGGTCCACAGCACGAGCTAATGGGCATGCAGCCCATACAATACACACATTCAGATATGTGAATGGATCCATTACATGTCTGGAATGTGTAATGGTGTCAGATGCATGCCAGTTGGCACGCTGAACAATGGTAACTGCAGCCTACCACTGTCAGTCAGCGGGCAGCAGGCAGGAGGGTGAAGTGCTGCCACCCGCTGACCGAGGAAACGTGGTAAAGCTCAGTGGGCGGTGGGGGAGGGGTACCACTAGACCACCAGGGATATTGGACGTAATTCTTTTTTTTATTACAAATGCCTGCAATCGGGCAGACAGCGGTCCACTGGACCACCAGGGATATAGGATTCTTTTTATCTATACTGAAGCCCGTGATTGGGCAGACAGCACATTGTTGCGCTGTGCTGGGGGTGTCGGTCCCCAATGGCTGCTGCCTGGCACGGTGCCAGGCACAAGTTGCCAGGGATCGGCGCACCTGCATGCAAATGGGGCCATAATGACATGCAAATGGCCCCATCTGTGCCTTGCATACATTATGGCCCCATTTGCATGTGCACTTTTGAATATCACAGTTGCTGCGCATAGCACGACGCATCCCCTGCTCCTCTCTGGCCACGTGTGCTGGTGCAGTGCCACTGCACCATGCACACTGCAGGTGGCCAGGGTGAGATATTCAATGGTGCTGTGCCATGGTGCAGTTCCGTTGAATATCACCCAGTCAATGCCCCTGCGCAGCCAAGTTGCACTGCACCCAGGCTTGCACCACAGCCTGGCACAGTTTGAATATCTGGGTCTATGTGTACAATTTGGTGCAAAAATGTTAAAAAATTACAAAGCTATGAGTAAAAGTTCAAAATGAAATAAAAAGCCATTGACCAAATATACCTTGTTTCAGTCAGTTCTTTTTTAGTGTTGTAAGAAGCAGGACATGATGGCATCAGAGGAGGACCCAGTAGATAAGTGAGGGGTGAAAGTGTTGTGTAGGGTGGTTGGGGCTGAGAGGTAGGTCAGGGTGGGGGCATCATGGGATAGAATACGTCAAGGAACTGTTTTATTTTTTTACAGAATTGATAACAAAAAAGAAAAGATGACAAGGGATCAAGATGATGAGAGACTATCTGTTTCTTGCAGGTACTGATAATGGGAATTGGGACCCACAGTGTTGGTTTGTTGTTTGGTGGTACTGGGGTGGGCACCCTGGTGACACATGCTGTTGAAGGAGGTGGGAGGTAGCCAGCATGGTCATTGGGGATTGGGCACTCTAGTGTCAGTTTGTTGTTTGGTGGCACCAGGAGTTGGCACCCCAGTGTTGCATGCTGTTGGGGGGGCAGCATGGGATGCAATCAGGAGAGGGTGGGATATTTGCTAGTGGGTGGGTTTGTTTTACATAGTAGCTGGCATGGAATGCAATTAGGGGGTAATGGGATGTTTGCCATCATGTTGGTAGTTTATAAAGAACCCAAAGGGAAGATGGTATTGGAGACACTGCTACATTGACTGAGGCTATATTAAAGGATGCAGCAACATTGTGATTAATGCAGCTGCATCCTTTCATATGTGAGAAGTTTCCACCCATCAACCAACTTAGCAGTGTCAGCGGCAGTCTTGTCAAGATCAGGTGTGCACCCGCACACCTCCTGAAGGCTCAGCTGCATTGGGTGCTTAAAGCATACTGTAGATCTTTCCAACCCCTACACTGCAGGAGCCATACCAATATTTTTGCTTTGTGCATGTATATAAGCACACGTACAAAAGGAGAGTAGGGCAAAATAGTCACCAAGGAAGAACCTACAGGACTGAAATCAGCTCAGCTTTCTGTAGCCTATCAGATGCAGAGGAAACAAGTGTTTTGTGAAAGTTAAATCCTGCAAGGGGGAATTCTAGTAGCATTACCTATTACACTACCTTGAGTTGAGTCCATTTTGCTAGTTAGTAATTTGCAGTATTTTAACTGTAAATGTAAAACTACTGAGGCAAATTCCTCCAACTTTGTTAAATTACAAGATCCATAGACATTGGCTATGCATACCAAATTCACAAACATTCACATTTTTAGAAAATGTTTCCGAAACAGTCAACAAATAATTAGAGAAAAATTAAAATATTTCAGTATTTTACAGTTTCTAGTCTCTTTCAAGATGGCTATGAATGATACTTAGTAGGCACCTACCTCCACAAATGACTATATTATGAGCTGTTAGATTTTTTTCAAAATGTCAAAAACATATCAGATGTAAGCCCCTATAAGTTCAAAATGAAGCATTCAAATGTCATAATATTCAGTACATCTTCAGGACACCTAACAGCAAGTAGGCATGCCACTTTTCACATGTCTAGCTTAACAGACCAGTGAAGTATGATGAAATTCTGGCTCTCTTCCAGGACTCCTGACACAAGTCTGTCCCTTCTTGACTACCATCTATTAGGGCAGGATGGGGAAACTTAGAGGAGGCATCGCTATTTACAGTGGTTGTCACAGAAACGTAGCAGGGTACCAAGGTATACCAGTCTGTACCTTGCCCTGCCATGTGGTAAACAGCTCCCTGTGATGTGGTAGGGAGCTGGTAGTCATGCCGTATCCTCTTTCTGTGGTATAGCCCAGTGTTTTTTTAATGCACTTATATGCGCTTCCCTGATTAACCACTGGGTGGCTAACAGGATCTATCACTGCAGAACAGACATGATAATAGTCTAAAATATCCCCCCCCCCAGTTACATGCAGATGGCAACAGCTGTTGCTAAAAATCCTGCTTATCTCCCTCCCTTGGAACCATTTGCAACCGCCCTATTTTCTGCCATCTTAGGCCTTTTTCTAAGTTGTGATCTTTTATTTTCTAAGTTGCTATTTGTTTTTATTTGTTTAATCTATTTGTATTTAAGAGGAAAGAGTAGTCTAGTGGCACCACCCCACCCTCCCATGTTAACAAATGGTGATTGTCAATTACGATAAAAGGGCTGTGATACTGATACTTGTGTTAAATCAATCACTTTCTCCGTAGATTGAACAGAAGAGCTTCAGTGGCAACAACCTTTTAATTTTTTGTATATATCAGTCAAATTAGTTTGCTTTTGTTTTTCTCCATTTAGAAATGCTTACTCTCAAATAAAGGCTTTGCATACTATCAGCTTGTGTAACTTTTTAACTATGGGTCCATTATACAGACAAATGCAAATGACCACTGAGGTCACATGGCATGCCCCAATGTATTGCACCAAATTAAAGCTATGGCTTAAATACCATGATGGCACCATAAAAAGGGTCTCAGGAAATTAAGGCACTGTGAGAAATTATGGGTTCCTCCAAAGTACTGTAGCTTTGTGGTTCTCCATCATGAGGTCTTACACCTCCTCTAACATAAAATTTAACACTTAAATCAGGAGATTCTACTAACAGATTTCATTTGATTTCTTTATCCTTTAAGAAAATCTATTTTTTTCTGAATGAAAATATTATTATTTACCTCAGAAACGTTGACTGAAAATTGTTCCACTGTGGTGATTGCAGCTGCAGCTTCTGACCCCATGCATGCTGCTGACCTGGCCACTATTACAACAATGTTTACAAAAGTACTGGAGGAGGTTACTGGAGTCAAGGCCACTATGGATTCCATCCAACAGAAGATGGACCAGCTAGATATCAGAGTATTTGATAATTAAAGTACCCCCTAATCAGATCACTCCTAATCAGACTGACCATCACTACAAAGATTCCACCAGAAATACCCCTCAGCCAGCCCCAGTGGTCACCAATCTGTAGTCTCTGATTCCATCCACAAGTGCCACTCCAGCAGAACAGTATCAGAGGAGAAGGTCCAAGAAAAAACAACTGGGAGCACTGGGTCTTAACCAGCTCCACCATCACAGCAGACTCACATGGGCAGGATCAGGGGTTTTAGGCCATCAGCAATCAAAATCTATCTGATCTGAGATCACCAAAAATTATTGAATTATGCTGTATCCGGTTTTAGATTAATAGCACTGTGCTGTATGTCTGTTAGTAAACCTGCTCTGGTAGTCCAGCATCCCCCCCCCCCACCAACCTGATTCCATTTTGTGGAAAAATGCCCTGGTAGTGTAGAGGTCCCCCTTCCCTAACCTGATCCCCCTTTATAGTATGCTTGGACCTGCTGCCTGAAAATATATTGTACTATACATCTAAATCTAAGGTGTGATTGGACCTGCCACATGAAAAAATACTGCTGCCCGAAAAGATATTGGACTGCAGTTATTCAAAGTTGAAAAATCTTCTAGGGATGTTATTTGATGGCTAATGATAGGTGTAAAAACCACACAACCCATTTTTCATTCTGTCTTACAACTAACTGCTGGATCCTGTAACAAAAATGAGTATACTAAGGTTGCACACACACTAGGTAGATATTCTGTAGTACAATAAAAATGCCACAATGCTAAATTACTATGCCAACACACACACACACACACACACACACAACACACACACACACACACTCACACTCACCGGTCTATTGGCAGCATGTACTCTAGCAACAAAGCTATTGGAGTTACTAGTTTAAAAGACAAACTTTGAGTTTGAATGAAAAGGAAAATAAAATTATAGTAATAAAATTAATGTATTCTTAGCAATTGTAGATCTAAATCTATAGTGTGCTTGGACCTACCACCAGAAAAAAATGCTGTAAATGTAATTGAAAATGACTAATGATTGACCCTTATTCTGCTGCTCTGTCTTGCACCCCCTGATATAATAAAAATGTATGATGAGGCAGCATAAATCCTGTTGAAAATAAAATAGTTAGAAATCGATTGGCATTCTTGAGGAACAAACAACTATCTGATTTATTATGCAGCATCCCACATTTTTATTACATTTTCATCATATTAAATGCATATTGACCAAACCAAAAGATCAGGGTGTTACAGACAATAAAGTAGAATAAGGATTGCACAGTTAGAAAGTGGCATTTGGGGGAATCAAACCATGTCTCCATGTTCACAGCTCAAACAAAATTGTATCAACAGTGCACATAATGAGTTGTACACTGGTGATCAAATTACAGTAGCATGAAATATGTGCTAATTGCTTAGACCTACTTGAAGTCAATTAGGTGCTAATTGTTTAGTGGGAAATCAAAAGGGATCTTATTGCTTAAAAAAGTGTTTTGCATCCCCATCATTTAAACGAATGTGACACTAAAGTAATTTATAGTATAACAGCTAAGTCACTCTGTATGTTTACTTGGTGAAACTTGTTTAATGAAAATAAGTAAATAAATAAATAATTAAAAGCAGTGGGATCAGCTGTGAAGGCAGAATAAGTAAATAAATGAATAAATAAATAAAAGCAGCACACTGATCAGTTGTGAAGGCAGACACTTACGGTGTGGGATGGAAAATAAAATGGGCAACACTAAAAAAACAAAAGAATCAAATGCACAGCTACAGTACATTATACACATTCCCATGACCCATGTCTGACATCACACAAAGCCATGGATATGCAAGAAAGCTGAATGAACCTGATCATGTTTTCCAAGCTGCTAAGTTTTGGAAATAAACCTAATGCATGATATGCGGCAACTACTAGCAGAGTGCTGACCTCTCCACTTTCATGGCTACACTGTACAGTGACTTCATATTATTATTTTATAGTATAGCAGTTACAGTAAGTCCAAAAAGGAGAGGCACACAGGGAACATAAATAGGGGGAATCACTTCAAAGCACAACCACAAAGGTGGAGCGGTCAGCAGTCTAATGGTAGTTGCAGTATATATGACAAGAACACTGTTAATTTCATGGCATTTCATTTCTTTCGGCATCTGAGGGATATGGAAAACATCAACCTCCTCAACTCCAACCCCTCCCCACCAACTCTTTTGCCTGCTTCCCCCTGTAAACAAAGTGGCTTTGGCTGAGAAGCAAAATAAGAATCAGTCTCGAGCTGACAGAACAGCATCTTCTACAGCCAGCCAAATCATTCAGACTACAAGTCTCTCCTTGTTTGAGGTTACGTACAGACTCAAACAGAGCTGAATCAGAAAAAAATAGCTTGTAGTTCAGGATGGGAGTATTTATTAGGCAGGGTATATAGTGTGTGATTCTTTCTCCATTTCTTATCAAAGACTGCTGGAGTGTGTCTAAGGAATGCTATCATTTTTTCTATCCTAAGGTTGCAGAGGAATTCATTCAACCACTCTGAGTAGGAGATGGCGAAGGAATCCTTCCAATGTTTTAATACCAGTTTTTTGACTGTGTGGGAAATAAGAGTCGTAGTTTATCTCCTTTCTTTTACCAAGATCTGTGAGAAATCCCCCAATATGCATATTTCAGGTGAAAAGAGGTCTACAATTCCCAGTAGGGAGTCTGCTCTGGCCTTTATCTCATTCTACAGTGGTCTAATTTTGGGGCAGTCCCACATAACATGAAGTAGGGTACCTTCACTGAGACCACATCTGTTACAATTTGCATCCTGACCCCTTCCCATTTTGAAGAGTTTCAGTGGGGTATAATACAAATTGTGCAAGATATAAAATTGCGTAAGACAAAGCTTATCATTGGAGGTGTACCAGTATACGGCTTACCAAATCTTATCCCAGGGAATTTCGTTGTTGGGAAGTTGGGCTCCCCAGTATGGCGGGGCATCGGGTCTCTCAGAGCAGATTGCTGGATATAACATTGAGGTAATTTGGGAGACTGCATGAGATTGCCATGCTAAGTTATGAAGTGAGACAATGAGTTCAGAACGATCATTGTGCCATACTCCTATGCCAAATTTGGTAATCAATAAGTGCCGAATTTGGTACCCTTTATAAATCTGCTTCTTCAGGAGAATCAGAAGGGGTAAAAGATCTGGTGTAGTCTTAAGCCTTCCATTATGCTTTTATAACTTTTTAATAAACTAATAATCACCCAATATATTTTGTATTGTATTAATGACAGGCCATATTCCACATGTATATACTGTATATGGAAATTATTTGAACCAGTTTTATTTATGATATTAAATATCTGAAAATAGCAACAACTTATTTTACAGGTTTTGGTTACCTCAATGAATAGTTCAGTCCAATGGACTGATTTTATGTAAGAGTTTATGTAATCCAGTTTATAAAGAGGAACTCGTATGTTATCATATATGTGATATGAAATTGTCAATCGAAAAGCACCGTACTGAATGTTATATGCATTTCTGGTCTCAGTCTGGGTCAGGCAAGTAGGATGCGTGTACTTACCATAGCTTCCATCTGTCTCACCCTGGTAGCCTCATATAGTAGCATTTTACTTACCAGATTTAGATAGAAATGCCATAGATCATACTGTAGTTATGGCCACAGATATCACTTAGTCTGGTGAGACTTACGGTCGTTGGTGAGTCTCAGTTCAGTTCAGGCAGACAGAATGTAAGAATGACCACAACTTGAGGCTATCTCCCCTCATAGCCTTGCATAGTATCACATTTTTTCCTCTAGTTATCTCAGTAATAGTCAAAGATTTACTGTATAGTGGTGATCTACTGCTGGGCTACTCTCAACTTATTTTTCTTTTCCTGTTGTATAGTGGGGTGGGGGTGATTGGGATTATATGCATGTACTGTATATCATAAATAAATTAAAAACAAAAAGAAGTCATAGGCATAATGGAATCCAACCTGTCTGCACAGATTGAGTCCAGTCTATGATAATAACTGTATCCTAGAGATAGGTGGAATCCAGTAATGACAACGAGTTTTTTTTTGGTCCAACTTATTTACAGTTCCTCTTTCATTTAGTTTGCTTGATCCAATGCTAGACCTTTCTTACCCCATTCAAAAATCAGAGGAAAGGAGGAACACTTTCAGGGAGAATGCTTATGGTCCGGTTACAATATTGGAACAATCAATGTGTGTGTGTGCCTATAGCAAAAACAGTGCAGTACTTTCATTTTTTTTTATTTTACAGCTCCATTGGAAAGTCTGTTTTAAAGTGCATGCATGCAATCATAATCATCTGTCCCCAAAACAAAATGAAAGAATGAAACAAGAGTTGTCCAGCATTAGATCAGAACCTTACTAAGGGCTGTATCACACAGCTCCATTAGCACATCTGTGCTACAGTTCAAGTGTTTAATCATAATCATTTGCCACAAAAAGAAAAGTAAAGAATACAAGAGTAGTCCGGCATTAGAACACCACCATACAGAGGGCTGTATTGTATTCAACAAATTGAGATAAAAAAATTATGTTTTTGGCTATTACAGACAGTTGTTTACAATGGACAAATATGGTATACACAGAGTACTCTGTTTTAAGCAGCTTGCACTGTAGTTAAATATTTACACTAGTTTATTTATGTTTAATTTAACAGGAAAGCAATAGCTATCAATGTTCAATTTGCAACCATGCCTTAGGATAAGGGAATGTGCAATAGAGAAGACACTACATAATTGTCATTTACATGACAATATAATGTAATATCATGCAATAAAACAATAAAATGCCTGATCTTCTGCCTGACAGTGAATTGTCCCCTGTGATTCAGAGCTTGCTGAATGGTTTATGATTTCCCTGTATCTGCCTATCTCAGTGAGTGCAAATGGTTATTTACCATTTGAACACTAAAGTTCAAATGGCAGATAACAAATCAAATGAGAATTACTTAGCGAGTGATTAAGGACATGATTTTCACCCATTTGTAGTTTGACAGGTCCCTCCATTCAGTTTTTGCACTGACAGTCAAGGTATTCTATGATCGGAAGTTTTCTTCCAATATTTCTGCATTTACCACCTTTTACTTAGCACATATTATGTCTATGTAGTTTGATAGATCTCACCATTCAGTTTTTGTGCTGACAGCCAAGGTATTCTGTGATCGGGGGTTTCTTCCAATGTTTCTGCATTTACCACCTTTTACTTAACACATATTCTGTCTACTGTGATCATGATTTTACTGTCTTGCTATGCTTTTCATTTAAGTGCTTCACAGCTATGGAGGTGCCTGCTCTGGGGTCCGGTGTGGTGTCAGCAGCATGTGCAGTACTTACAGTATTTAACATATGGTGCATGAAGCGATATACCAAAAAAGTATGCAAAACAAGTACTCTAAATATAATGGGCCCGATTCTCAAAATCTGGCACATACAATGACAAAAGTGGCTTGTGCCGATCACATATGCACCATGGACCCTGCACCCGATTCTCTATCGGGTGAGGTCCCAGTGGCCAAGTCCAGCAGCTTTCGGCAACCCTAGCAGTGCATCTCACAGAGGGTGCACCCAGACAGGGTGCCGCAAGCCTGCATCACTATGCGGCAGTGTGCAGAAGCGCCCCCCATCCCTAATCCTTGTGAAAAACATATTACTAGTAGACCCCATTACCCTGGTAGTCTAGTGCCCCCTGAGCTTTATAAAATAAAGTTGCAACACCCCCATTTCCCTGGTAGTCTAGGGCCCCCATCCCCATCCTGATGACCCCAACAGTACTGTAATAAGTACCATCTGGTTGTCTAGTGGCCCCCCACCCTCCACCCAGTAGTGCCCAACCACCCAGCCTGTAAGGGAGCCAGCAACTGGCACAGACCCCCTCTCACCACCATGGCCAGCCACCAACTGAGCCCTGAATGAGTGTGTACTGTATATAGTACATGCTCAGTGACTGACAGCTGCTGTCAGTCACTATGCGCATGCTATATACTGTATGCACTCATACAGAGCTCAGTCATGGAGATAAAGGTGACCATTGTCATGTGCTTGCTCACCACGAGCACCTTCCAAAGACCAACAGGGGGCACCACAGGCATCACCCAGTCAGCCACATCTCACCTCCTCA
The DNA here is from genome assembly GCA_016271365.2 of Neoceratodus forsteri. Lineage (NCBI taxonomy): Eukaryota > Metazoa > Chordata > Ceratodontiformes > Ceratodontidae > Neoceratodus > Neoceratodus forsteri. The sequence continues at coordinate 48,268,564 of CM057450.1, read as the reverse complement.
CACAGTTCCTCAATGCTCTGCTGTCACGTGCTTCTGAATTCATCCATTTCCCCAGCACACAGGTGGAATGTACATTAACAATGCAGGACTTCCACAGGATGGCATGCATGCCTGGCATGATTGGGGCCATTAACTGCACCCACATGGGCATCTGCATGCCACCTGGCCCTGAGGGTGTGGTGTACATAAACAGGAAGGGGAGCCTGAGTGTCAACTGCCAGGTGGTCTGAGATGCCATGGGGCACAACACCAATGTCTGTGCCACATACCCTGGGAGTGCACATGATGTGTTTATATGGGACATCCCCACAGGCCATCTAGTGGGTGAGTATGGCACAGGCAAGGTGCAATGGACAGAGCACACCTGGGGATGGGGGGCAGGCAGGGTGTGCATGTTGGCAGGGGCACTAGGTACAGGCAAGGGGTGCATCACAGCATAGCAGAGGACTAACCATGTCATTCTCCACACAGGTGACACCGCATACCTGTTGAGGCCCTGGCTGCTCACCCCCTACCAGCACCTGTTGTCCCCTGCAGAGAAATGTTACCACGAGGCACATGCCAGCATACACAACATCATCAAGTGTGTCTTTGGCATGCTGAAGACACGGTTTCAATGCCTAGACAGGTCAGGCAGTGCCCCACAGTACAGCCCCTTGAAAGCCTGTGGCCTGTTTCTGGCATGCTGCATACTGCACAACATGGCCGTTGACCATGGGATAGCTGTCGAGGCTGATGAGGGTGACAGTAGTGGGGACGATGGGGACAATGGGCTGGATGGTGGTGGACAGCCACCCCCTGGATGGAGGGACCCCCGGCTGCTGAAGCAGGTTCAATGGCACCGTGACACTGTCGCACTGGTACACTACGGTGAATGCAGGTAGGTGGTGCAGTACACATGCATGGGCCACACAGACAGGTACAGCACACATGCAGGGACATGCATGGCAAGGGGCATGCATACACAGAGGCATGATGCAGTGGTAGGGGAGTCAGAGGCACACAACTACACACAGCTGCACACACACACACACACACACACACACACACACACACACACACATATATATGCACCCACCCACCCAGGCATTGGAATGTGGCATGGATCAGATGCATTGCACTGGTGCACAGGAGCAACCAGTGGTAGACTGCCCTCATCATGCCCACGCCACACGGTGCAGTGGCCGGGCAAGCACACACACACACACACACACACACACACTCACACAAGCAGCATGCAGTGTAACAGACAGGTGCACCACTAGTGGTATGGGCGCACACACACACACACACACACACACACACACACTGCCCATGTGTGCACAGGGCAGCAGCGGCAGACTGCGGTTAGTGTGGTCTGCAGATCAGGGCTGCTGCACGGTACCATGAGGGTGGCCAGGCTGGGGACAATTGGCAGCCACAGGCTGTGCATCAGCCAGGGGTGTGTGCAACAGTCTCCAAGGGGTGGAATCATGGGACCGCTACCGTCTCCTCGTGGGGGTGTGCAGGTGCCCAAACAGGCCAGCCCCAGGCATGCCTGGGAGGCCTACATCAGAGCTTGGCATCGACTGTGTTGGTGTCACCCAACACCAGGTCCATGGGGTGGACAGCACACTGTGGGGGGTCAGCTGTGCAAGGCTATTTCCTATGGCAGCCAGCAACACAAAGCAATCCAAGGATAGTCATGGCCTCCTGTGTGCATTGAACCCCCATCAGGATCTGCGCAGTGCCCCTTTCCTGCTGCTCAGCTAACTGGCTCACCTCTGTATGCAGTGCATGCATCCCAGTGGGAAGCAGCACCTGTTGCTGAATGGATGCCCACAGCAGTCGGGTGTGCTCAGCCAGACGGTCAGCATCCTGGGGCTCCCAGGCAGGATGCCATTCCTCTTGTGGTGACCGACCATGCTGCACAGCTCCCCTTTCCAGTGGATGCTGCACAGTGGGGTCTGCAGGGGGAAAGGGCACAGCAGGCCCACTGGTGGTTAACCCTGTAGCTGGCTGCCCGGTGGCACCCGCAGCCTGCTGCCATCACCTGTCTAGCTGCTGTATGCTGCCATGCACCTGCATGGCTGCACAACTGCCACTGCAGGGCACAGCCATGGCACTGCACACCACTGCACCTGCAGTGGTGGCAGACAGCTGTTCCACCACTGGCAGAGTGCTGGTCATGGTGCCTGTGTCTGAAGCCAGCAGGACTGACACACCCACAATGTCACCCATGCTGTCCAGGAGCTGTGCATAGTCCTCACTGGAGTCAGACCCCACCCCAAACTGTGTCTCTACACACAGGACACCAAGGCTGGCATCCTGCAGGATCACATCCAGGACCTCAACTGACCCTAGGTCCAGGACATTCGGATACACAGTGGTGCTGAGCTGCAGCCTGTCAGGTCCCAGGATGCCCGTGGATGTGGAAGGTCGGTCCTCCTGGGTCATACCAGCATCCATGGGTGCTGCTGCTACAGGCGCCCCAGCCTCGGCATGGAGTCATGCTGTTGCTGCATGTGAAAATGGCATGCCAGTGATGCAATGCCCACATTTGCCCCCCATACACTGCCGCTGTATGTGTCCTGCAGCATGGCATGCACATGCATGTGCACACATGCACATAACATGCATGATGACTGCATGCATGCCAGCATGCCCGTGTACACACCCTGTGGGCCACCAGCTGTGCATGTCTGACATACATACCATGCAGTGATGTTCTGCCACCTGTCTGGAAGCTTCCTCCAGGCACACCCTCCACCATGGTGCAGCACATAGTGGCTGCCACCAACTCCTCTTGTGGCGTCAGTGTGGGTGCATCTGCTGGCCCTCCTCCAGTGGTAGTATGGGATACTCTGATGGCTGCCACCTTCTCCTTAATCTGCCACCTGTCTGTACCAACCTTTTTGTGGCACTTCTATGCCAACCGCTGGTGGTTGCTGTGCTGGTTTACATAGGTTGCCACCTCCTCCCATGCACCAGCCCTGGCATGTTCTGTGCCAGTGGCACCGCTCAAAAGGGTCTCCCTGTACAGGTAGGCCTCAAACAGGGCCTCAGTTTTGGCCTTCATGAAGTTGGGCCTGCATTTCCGAGCAGGCCCCCACTCTTCACCTTCCTCATGTGCCAACATGTTGCTTCATGTGGACATGGGCAGCACAGTGTGTCAGTGGCAGCATCTCCCTGGTCCATCCCACCCTGCAGTGCTGTCTGCTCCCAGTGTGCTGCAGGTATCCACCACTTACCTATCAAGGTTGCAATACCGGTCCATGGCCTGTGCTGTTCTGTGGTGCTTATGTAGCATAACGCATGCAAATGAGGTCAAGCACAACAGTAATGACATACTAATGCACCCCACTGTGCCACACATTGGCTGATGAACTCATTTGCATGTGCCATCTGAATATTGAGATATTGCACCATGCGTAATGGGATTGCACCCGGAGCATGTCACAGCGCAATGTGCACGCATGCGCGGCATGCAGGCCTGCAGTGTGCATGCGCATCAGGCTATCATGGAGTCAATCATGCACTGCGCATGGACAGTGTGATGCAGTGGCATGGCACATGCTGCGCATGGCCAGCTACATGCATGGTCGTGCATGAGGTACCGTGTTCTATCGTGCACATGCACACTGTGCAATGGTGAGTGACCTCTGACCCCTGAGTCAGACATCCGTGACCACATGTCCCTAATTAGCCACACCCACTCTGCACATCTTTGGCACTGCATGATGGTCAGGCACTGCGCATTCTCCCATGTATCGTGCATCAGGTGCATGTTGCGGACACGTGCGCCTCCTCCCGCCATTTTAGCCGCCAAACCCGCTACAGTAAAATGGTGCAGAGAAGAGGTCACTGTGCCCCTAACTGGTCACAGGTAGAACTGGCCAACCTTATGGCCTGTGTGGAGCCCCACCCCCGCAGCTGTTTGGGCAGGTGCCCCTGAAGCAGGTCTGGAGTACTGTGTGGCAGGGGTTGCTGCCAGCCTGGAGTGCAGGACCAGGGTGCCCAGGACTGGTGAGCAGTGAAGGCACCGCTATGGTGACCTCTTCATGTGTGGGACCTGGAAATGCTGAGGAGGCTTCAGGCACGTGCCAGAAGTGGGGCTGTGCCACAGCAGGTGAATCATCCCATGTTGCATGTCTGCCCTGTTGCTGTACTGTGGTGTTGGCTTGGCTGCCTGGCATGCCCTGCTGAGGGGTACACTGTCGGCATGCACATCACAGAGTGGCATTGCCAGCTTCCGCTTGCTTTGTGATGCATCTGCGCAGGTGTGCGGGATGTGTCAGGCAGGGGGGGTCGGGGGGCAGCTGCTGTGGTCAGTTACTGATGTGCACCTGTCTTCTTTCCATTCCCAGGACTGGAGGACCACAGGTGGGCCAGGGCTGCAGCAGCACAGCATGGAGCGGTGCACCATGATGGTGGTGGACTGGCACCAGCAGGGCTGCAGAGGGCAGGTAAGTACTGTCATTGTCCTTTGCACTGTACGGGGGTGTGGCAGGGGTGTGTGGCTGTGGTCATGGCTGCCTGTGTCATGTACTGTGGAAGCTGTGTGTGTCGCACCGTGCATGGTGCATGCCATGGTGATGTGTCCATTGGAAGTGTGTGCCAGCTGTTGGTGGGGTGGGTGTGCACCTGGCTGCCACTGTTGTTGCTGTGGTACTGCCAGTGCACTGTGCCATGTGACTGTCATTGCTCAGTTGTGTGGCCATTGTGCAGTGGGGACCACCTCTGTGCAATGTCATGGTGTGCCAAGTTGCTGGCTGGTGTTCGCCCTCTTCCCTGTGGGTGGCCATTACGGGCCCTCCAGGGGTATGTGTTCCCACTTCCCATTGTGCACTGTGGGTGGGCATGGTTCCTTGGGCCATTTCACTGATCACCTGTCCTGTCCCTTGTTATAGGTGTCCGGCAGCCTTTTTTTTTTTTACCTTTTTTAAACCTGAGGTTCTATTGAGGTGACTAACACTAGCTCTGACAATCCACTTCATTTCACTGTGGACATGCCATGCAGAAGTTCATTTTATAAGAGCATAACATTAAATGTATATTTAATAAAAATAAGGTGACAGCAAAAAAATAATAATCATGCAGCACTGAGCAGCAGCACTATGTTTGGTGGAAGGAGGGGAATCAGTAGTGTTTTTTTTTTTTTACAAGTAAAATAACCTGAGGCAGACTGATATCAAGCATCGCGGAACTAAGGCTGACAAGCATCCTCTGGGCAGGCAGCAGGGGTATGTGTGTGTGAGCCTAGAGCATGACTGCAGCTAAATGTTGTAAGCATGTCAATACCTGTCGAGATTTTTTTTTAGAAGGAACTAATTTCTTTTCAGTGAAGCACCTCTGTAATTTACAGTGCAATTATGCAGCCATTTAAAAATATGATTCTTTATATAATCATATATTTTGTGATTACAAATGAAGCCCCTTAACATTCTTTGCATTAATTAAGTTGATTACAATATTATTTAAGTAATAAGGCACTCCAAGGTGTGTGTTATCATGTAATGACGTCACTCCTGGGGTGGGTTGAAGCACGAGGCAAAGCAGAGTGCTTCCACCACCCCAGGAGTGATGTTATTATATGATAACACACACCTTGGAGTGCCTTATTGCAATTATACAATGGCTCGATGTTATTCAAAACAAAAAATAAAAATAAAAATGTTTTCAGTAGATTTTTAGTGAGGCAGTGTATCTTTGTTTCTGAAAATAAAATCCATAAAATCCATATAATCATCCAAAAAATCAGCACAGTGATGTTATTGTGTAATATCATCACTGTCTCAAGCACACACTGACCAATCAGAGTCCAGGAAATTTTCTTGCCATTGTATAATAAATATTATGGTACTTAGCACTATTGGGGTTATTCATTTATAAGATTGGATAAAGGCTTTCTCGGCCGAATGAGCATTTCATATTGTATGTACAGTATGAGATTTAGCAAACTCAGTCAGCATTAGCCTTAACTGCATATTTTCTGCTCGCTATTACCAATTTAACATTTATTAATAATGAAGAGGGCATAGGGTGCCTGGTACAAAACTTTGTTCTATGCCAATGTCAAGATCCAGATGCCACTACTCCACCACTGGGACATAAGACATGTCACTTCAGTTCTAATGCCCAGAACATGAATATTTGAAAGGAGCCATAATGACTCTGAAATGGAGATTTATGTAAAAGTCATACTTGATGTGAAAAAATGATAAAACCACACACAGGCAAGTGGTTTTAAATATTTTCATACTAGACATTATGTAATTGCTCTCACAGACAAGTAGTGCTCTCTCTAAAATCTGATGACAGCAATATATGAGGGGAGGGAAGAAAAAGAGAACCAAGGTTCTATTTATGTGACTATCACGGGCTCTGGCAGTCTGCTTTATTTCATTGTGGACATGCCATGTGGAAGATTTGTGCTGTCTTAAGACTGACTTTTCCCCCCAGCAAAAAAGGAAATGTGTAAAGTCCCTGACAGTCACCACTGAGTTTCATCTGTCTCTGACATAGTGCCCATAATAAAAAAGAAAATAACATCTTCACAGCTCAGAGGTCTGTACACTATATTATAGTGATATTGCCAGAAAATTGGACCTGCATTTTAACTGCCAACAGCCTTCTATGTTCTGTGTGTGTATTTCTAGGATGACCCTGTCATGTGCTTATTTGCCACTGTGTATTATTTTCCTGATATTTCTGCCACTTTTGCCAGTGCTAAGTGACAGAAATATAAGGAAAGGAATCCGGTAAAGTGATGCTGTGGGGGTCAAAGAGTGAAAAACATTTTTTTTTTCACAAAACATAATCAGCAAGTCACATAATTCATTTAAGAACATCACCATAAAACAAAATTAACATTTTTTAATTAAATGTTACTCTGTGATGGAACACATTTAATAACACAGAGCCCCCCCCAAAAAAAAACTTACAGAAAATAATGAGAGAAAATATATTAGTTTGAAATGCAACCATTGAAATTCATCCCCCACAATACCATTGACAAACCTGAATGCAACACTTTAAAATTGAATTTACAATTTTAGGGCAGGATTCACAAAGAATATGTGCTCAGTGCAGCTCAGCTGCCCCGGCGCAGGGGAGATACACTGAGTGCAAAATGGGAGATTCACAGAGGAGGCACAGGGAGATGCCCCTGGTGCATCCCCTCTGTGAATAGCACAGGTGTTCCCTGCCCAGGATGCACCAGGGGATCCCAAGCTGCACCAGCACATCTCCCATGTCAGGCGGTGAACCCTTAAATGCGATTCAGAGCCGGGGCATGCAAATGAGGCCATTAGGCATGCATACCGCAATGGGGCCATTAGCATGCCATTACGGCCCCATTTGCATTACGCCTGTAGGGATGCCCTGGCAGAATACGCCAAAAAGTAGATGTCGCACTAGCATGGCCCAATCCCCACCCCAGGCCCCGTAAATGCCGCACCCAGCGGCAGTAAAGAAATACAGAACCCTCCAAGCCCCTGCGAGCCACCTCCATGGCGGTAGTAACTTTAAATTAACCCCCCTCCCAGCCCCAAGCCTCCATAGAATGCCACTCCTGGTGGTGGTAAATCACATGTTGAACCCCCCTCCCAGCCCCAAGCCTCCATGGAATGCCACTCCTGGTGGTGGTAAATGACATGCTGAATCCCCTCCAAAGTCCCAAGTACAGCCACCTTCCATGGTGGTAAAGAAAATGATATACCTCCCTCCCAGCTCAAGCCCCATTGAAGTGCCCTCCCATGGTGGTTGTAGGCAGAGCATGGTTCCCCACCCCAAGCCCCTGTTGAAGCTGCTCTCCACAGCAGCTGTCTGTTATGGAGCGAACCCCCATGCACCCCCAACCCCACCCCTGTCCCCCACCCCAGCAGGGTCCCACTGTTGGTGGGCAGCTCAGCCCACCAGCACTGCTGCCATGGCCGACCACCGACAGAGCTGTCTGACAATGACAGCTACCATATATCCCGATGCCCATCAGGCTTTGGGTTGTATGGTAGCTGTCACTTTAAGACAGCTCTGTTGGGCAGCTGTGGGGGTGTGTGGGTGGGATGAGCTGCCCGCCGTCAGTGGTACCCTGCTGGGGTTGGTTGGGGGTGCGAGGGGGGATCTGCACTATAACAGATGGCCGCCACAGGGAGTGGCTTCAACAGGGGCTTGGGGTGGGGGGATCTGCTCTGCCTACTGCTGCTGCAGAGGGTGGCTTCAATGGGGACTTGGGCCTGGGAGGGGTACATCATTCCTTTACCACCACAGAGGGTGGCTGTACTGGGGGCTTGGGAGGGGGGTTTAGCATATCATTTACCACCACCGGTAGTGGCATTCTGCAGGGGCTTGGGGGTTGTCAGATGTCAGTGATGCCCCTGCAAGGAGCGACATATACCAGGGGCTTCTGGGGGGCACTGGATTGCCAGGGTGGGCAGACTGCCATGCTGCTGCTGCCTGCAGCACGGCAGCCTGCCTTTGGGTGGCCACCCACTTAAGTCTGGTTTTACTAGACTTATCTTTCTGTGGCACATCCCTGGACTTGCCCTGGGGATGCGCCACAGAATAGGGATGTGAATGGGGCTGCACCCAGTATGCACGGTCATGTCCCCTTCACAGGCTCTCCAGATGCACCACATAGCATTACTGGTCATATGCGGTGCATCTGTGATGCCCTAGTGCATTGGGGTTGCACCGGTGAATCAGTCCCCTTCCAGAATCACCTTTGGGTTCATGTTGGGGATGCCCGGCTGCATCTCGGATGTGCTGGGTGCATCTGTTTTGTGAATCCTGCCCTTAGTATTTATTTATAAATATTTATTTATTATTTTTATGAAAGAGTCAGCATCAGTCTGGTCTACAACTCTTTGGGGAGGGAGTAGCAGGGAAGCATTTGTTGGCAGGTATTTTTTATCAATGAGTACTAATGAACATGGAGAAGTTGTATCTAAATATCTATCTGTCTGTCTGTCTGTCTATCTATCTAGCTATCTATCTATCTATCAAATCCCAGCCATCCATCCATCCATCCATCCATCCATCTATCTATCCATATATCTATCTATCTATCTATCTATCTATCTATCTATCTATCTATCTATCTTTAAACTGGTCCAGTTTGTAGAACTGTTATTTCTTTTAATAATGAGTGGGGAGCAGTCTGGTCTTAGGTTCTCTAAAGAGCAACAATGCCAAGGGAGTGGAATATTTTTTTACTCAATGGTCCCAGTTTGCTGACCTGTGTGAGTGGACCACTGATAATGTGGCCAGTCAGGGATCTATTTCTCTGTGAGCAGGATGGGGGAGTCTCAGTGTGGAGCCCTTAGTAGAAAACACTGCCAGATATGCTTGTTCCCACCGGGATAGTGGGCATCTCGCTTGGTATGCTGGTGTTAAGTGTGCATATAAAATGATGATTGGCTCTCTGTAATATATTTGGTGTCCTTCCTTGCTTCTCATTCTGCCTGACTTTATGTAGTGCCAATTAACATTTTATATGTGCACATAATGCTATTTTAGTCATTTTAATGCCATTTTGTTCATTTTAAAAGATGTTCTGGTACCAATACAAAATCAAGAAAATCACACAAAATGTATAAAATCCTGCTATAACTGTGATATTCATAAAGTGTTTTGGTTGCTCTCACTGTTATTTATCTTGATACAGAGTGCTGTATATATTTTTATTTTTGACCTCGGTGACCTACCACACACAATATGATGCACAGTACAGTACTTGGTGGCCTTCCTCTATATCCAGTTAAATAACAGTGGCCACAGCCTTAAGACAGTCTTTCAATGCTGTTACATTTCTTTTTTTTTATGACACTTATTTAAAAAAATTGCCTACGCTGATTACATTTTTAAATATGCTACAGTATGTTTAGTCTATATTTAGAAAATGTCGTTTGATACTAACTCAAAAAAAGGAAGAAGACTGCTGTACAATTTGCACGATGCAGTACTGACTTAGATATGTGAATGGGCAAGCCTGTCACAATTACCTTTGTCTAATCAAAGAAAACCAAAAGGTACACAGGAAAAACTGAATTCGCTTTTCTATCATGCTTGCAGTTAGGGGATTAAGAATACATTTAGTGGATATTTCACAGTGCTTGTCAGCTCAGTCTTCTGAAGGAGGTCTACTTCTTGCATCTCATGCTGAATGACAGTCAAGCAGGACCCCCATTAAACTGGCGTGGTGTGTGGTGACTCTAAATTAGGGAAGTATAGTGCAGTGGTTTAAGGCTCTGAGCTGCAAACCTGGAAGCCTGGGGTTGAATCCCAGAGCCCCCACTTGCATACTGTGTGACCCTGAGCAAGTCACTTAACTTCTTTGTGCTCCCAGGTTGCACCTGTAAACAAGCTTTCAGCTTAGTGTGTCTCACATGGTAAAACAAAGGTAAAAAAAAAATTGAGTTGGGTGTACAGTACCACTTCATGGAGTTGTTATCTGATGCTCGGGACATGTAGTGAATAATCAGCATTGAATGGAAAAGTTACATTTTGACAAAGTTGCTAACTTGCTCATTTCAATAAGAAGGGTGTCAGTTTCTCGAACAGTATTTAATTTGTGAATTATTTCTTTGCTATGCTGTTGTCATCCAGGCTGCCCAATTAACAATGTACACAGTATACCACTTCTCTTGCAGAACTTAGTTTCTTTGTTTCTGTAATTTATTATTTTTAATAACTTTTTTCTCTGCCATGGTTGTATTCAGTGCTGCACACACTGCTGAGGAGTGCGAGTGAAATTTATGAGAATCCATGCTTCTCCCTTTCACTTTCACTCGTGCTCCTTGGTAGTGGTAACTGAAAGAAAAACAATCTCTTGTTTGTTCTATATTTCATACTGATAGCCACCATGTAGTACCATGTGGTTTAATTTTTTTTTTTTACATCAAAGATGAATGTAGAGAGGCAAAAAGAAAGAGAAATATATTGCGGAAAGAGCCTTTTTTATTTGTTTTAATTTTCTATCAATCCGGTTAATATAATAAAGCACTGGACCTGAGTAAAATACTGGAGTGGAAAGAAATAACCTAATTAGGCTCCAATGATTGCTTTGGGCTTGGTGTGGCATGGTTATGCTTATTTTATGCACACAAAAAAAGTCTCAATCAGGGAGGTCTTGACATGGACTGTAGGGACACCTAGTGGAAACTTGGCACTACTTAAAATAAATTAAACTGTGAACAGTGCCACCTGATGCATTTAAGTCCCTGGAGTTGGTAATTCATCTAATTAAGATTTCAGCACCTACTTACCACAATACTGAGTGGTAACAAGGTATTTCTTGGTACCACTTGGTGTACTGCATCTAACGAGGTATACCTGGTTACTGTGAAATGTTTCCATACCAGCCACTGTATGTTCACCAGAGTCACTCATGTACCATAGCCATCAGGAAGGCCATACCCTATTCCCACAAATTTCTCCTAGTCAGGCTCTCATTCCCTTGCTCTGTACCCATTTTCATTTTGTTTTTTATGACTCTCCTAAAATCTCACACTCTTCCCTGGTTGACTCCCTCTCCACCATTTCCTCTAATTTCTCCAAAGAAGGACTCATTCTCTTTGTGGATTTCAACATAAATTGACTCTCCAAATCTACAGTTCACAGGACTCAGTCTCTTAATATTTCCCAGTTCATTTCTGAACCCACTTGGCTCAATCACCTCTCCACCAACTATAACCTTGTTGACAAGGTTCTAACCTCTCACCCTCACCATATTGTTGCAGCAGGTATATTGCCGGATTCATTCAGTGACCTCTGCATGATGTTCTACATCAGAAAAATCTAGCAATCCCCTCATCCCCAAAATACATCTTGTCTAGGTCTCTGCAGTTGAAGGACAGCAATGCTCTACTGAGTGACCAAGCTGCAATAGATTGGTCAGCTATCCTCTCTGCTTCTAATGTTTGTTTTTTTGTGTGTTTTTTAACACTTTACGTTTATTGGGTTAGCGATGAACATACAAATGTTGATCTGGATGCAGTACATAAGGACTGAAAATACCAGTGCCAGTGAGAGTGCCACCCCTCTTAATACATACAAATGAAAACTAAATGCACTTCATCAATGAGATACATCTTTGGAGAGTATCCCGGAAGGGCTATAAAAGCCATTAAACAAATAATAACACTATAAATGCTGTAGTTATTAGTCCATGAGTTGCATAAATATACTGAGAACCATAATGAGGCCGTAAGGTGTAACCAGTCTCTGCTTCCTACAAGAGGAAATGAGGATTCATGCTTAATCTAGTAACTAATAGCCTAAAGGCATTTATCCAGAAAGGACTGTAACTTTGCACTATCGGTGTGTAGTTAGTCATAGTAACATTAAATGGCACACATTAAAACTTTAGAAAGTACAGATAGGGGACATTCAGAACATAACAATATCACCCCTATTCTTCAAACCACCCACAACTGAACAGATTGGAGCTAAGAAATTTGTGGAAATACAAATGTCCTGCCCCATCAAGTTTGGAACAGAATATAGGAGCCTACAACATGGCCCACCATAGAAAACTGTAAGTATGAAAGTCAATCAGGAAAGTTCAAATGAGTTCTAGGTTGGACAGCAAATGGAACATTAGGCAAACCTGGATGAACATCCACTGCAAAACAAGTCAGGTATCTTCCTTGATGTCTCCCTCCTCATTGGTCTGAGGCTGAGCAGGACTCTGGCATCTTGATGGAGCATGACTTTAGGCCCACTTCAAGGTTTCACTGGGATTGGAAAACACCTAAACTTTCCTTTGATACATTATGTGGAGATAAGCCAGGAAAAGCATACCATGGGAAACCTCAGCTTCTCTCAAAATAGCACGCACTCTGTCAAATGTGTTTTTCTTCTGCCAAGTGGTGTAGCTGAGAGCAGGGTATAATCAGACCCAGTGGCATCCTATAATTATTTTTTTTTGGTGAGCCAATGCTAGAATAATGTCCCTGGACCCACTCCATCCAGAATCAAAACAATGGCCCTAGAAGCCTTGGGATTCTCTGGTCATCCCCTCCAAGCCACTCTGTATGCTTTCTGTACTATAAGGTGGTGGTTGACTAGGGGTTGTTCCAATTGCTGCTCTAGCCATTCAAGTAGAAGTAATCCCAAGTGATCACCTTCACTCCTCTCCGGCATGCTGACAATCCTTAAATTTGCTGAGTGAACTTGATTTCCCAAAGTCTCAGACAAGACTTAAAATGCATATTTTCTTTAACCAGACTAGCGATTGCATGCAGAGCCACCTCAGAGCACTTAAGAGTCTCTGTGGAGTATCTTTTTACAAAAGTCAAATCCATTTTAAGGGTTGTGACTCTATTGGTGAATGAGTCAGATTGGTCGTTTAAACCTTCAACTGATGAAATAAGATGGGTGATTTTTGTACTGAGACTCTATAGCATTTTGGTTTTCAAAAGAAGTGGTGGGGAAGGAAAGGGAGAAAAAGATAGCATTCAGGAAGTATAAGGAAACACAAAAGGAGCAGGACAGAGAACTGCACCAATTAAAGCAGATGAAAGTGGGGAAGGCAGTCGGAATAGCAAAGGCCCAAACCGAGGAAAAGATGGACAACTTGGTTAAGAAGGGGGATAAAACCTTTTATAGGTACATTAGGGAGCAAAGAATGACTAAGGCAGGGATACTGAGGCTGAATAAAGAGGAAGCTGGTTGGGCAGAGAGTGACAGGGAAAAAGCAGGGATACTGAATGAATACTTCTACTCAGTATTCACAATGGAAAAGCAGGGGGAGATACCTAATCCAGTCAATAGAAACACTCTGGATAGGGGAGTTGATATTAGTCCTTTCACAGAAGAAAGGGTTCTGAAAGAAATCTTAAAACTGAAGGTGGATAAAGCAATGGGGCCTGATGGGATTCACCCCAGAATTCTAAAAGAACTAAGGGAAGAACTAGTAACACCACTGACTACCCTTTCTAATAAATCAAGGGAGGATGGTATGGTACCTGAGAACTGGAGGAGGACGGATGTGATTCCCCTTCACAAAAGTGGGAGCAAGACAGAGGCAGGAAACTACAGCCCTGTCAGTTTGACCTCGGTAGTAGGGAAAATGATGGAATCACTTCTGAAGGAAAGAATTGTTGAGTACCCAGAGGCTAGTGGGGCACAGGACCCAAGGCAGCATGGATTCACAGCGGGAAGGTCATGTCAGACAAATCTAATTGATTTCTTTGACTGGGTGACCAAAGTAGTAGACCAGGGAGGGGCTGTGGACATGGCCTGCCTAGACTTTAGCAAGGCATTTGGCACAGTCCCATGCAAAAGATTAATAAAAAAATTAGCCAGCCTGGGAGTGGGTCCCAGGGTGGTAGCCTGGGTAAAACACTGGCTAGGCAACAGGACACAGTGGGTAATAGTAAGTGGAGTCCACAGTGAAGAAAGGAGGGTTACTAGTGGGGTACCACAGGGTTCAGTATTGAGGCCAGTCCTTTTTAATGTCTTTATAAGTGACATTGCAGAGGGACTGGAAGGGAAAGTATGTCTCTTTGCAGCTGACACAAAGATCTGCAACAGGGTCAATATGCAAGGTGGGGTGGAAAGGACAAAAAGGGACTTGGCAAGGTTGGAGGAATGGTAAAATGTATGGCAACTTAGATTCAATGCAAAGAAGTGCAAAGTAATGCACCTGGGAAACAAAAAGCCAGGGGAAGAGTACACAATGGGGGGTGAGATACTGACAACAACAACAAATGGAAAGGGACCCGGGGGTAGTCATATCAGATGACCTAAAGGTGTGCCAGCAATGTGAGAAGGCAGTAAGGAGGGCTTGGGGGATACTGGGATGCATAGGGAGAGGCATCACCAGTAGAAAACAGGAAGTTGTTGGCCATCTGTACAGACAGTTGGTAAGACCACATCTGGAGTACTGTGTACAGTTCTGGAGACCCCATCTCTGCAAAGACATAGACAGAGTGGAGGCTGTCCAGAGGAGGGCAACCAAAATGGTGCAGGGTCTGCACCAGAAGACATATGAAGAAAGACTAAAGGAGCTTAAGATGTATAGCCTTGAGGAAAGGAGGGAGAGGGGGGACATGATAGAAACTTTCAAATACCTCAAGGGAATCAACAAAGTCCAAGAGGGTAGCATCTTTCAGAAAAAGAGATGTGCAAGAACAAGGGACACAATTTAAAGATGGGGGGGTGGCTCAGAGGTAATGTGAGGAAGTATTTCTTCACAGAGAGGGTTGTGGATGCATGGAACAGCCTTCCTGAGGAGGTCATAGAGTCAAAAACAGTGGGGGAATTCAAGAATGCATGGGACAGACATAAGACAATTCTAATGGGGGGATAGAAGGAAGTAGGCTGTTAGTTAACTAGGATCTGCAGCTTATCCATTAAGTAGGGAAATGAGCAGACTAGGTGGGCCAATCTGTCCTTATCTGCCGTCAAATACTATGTTTCTATGTTTCTATATTGGTGGTGGGGGTGGAGCAAGATGGTGGCAGAGCTTTGCAGAACATCTTGCAGTTCTCTGTTTTTGAGAGCAATCTGCCTTTTCCACCCTTTGGATGCTGTTTTTAAATGTTTATTTCCCTTTCTTGGAGAGCTAATTTGACCATGCTGATCTCCTGGTCTGCGTTTGTGACCGGAGATCCAAAATGCTAGCCATTTTTAGAGTTAGGAGGATAGTTAGGATTTTTAGTACTAGGCAGGGCTGGGTAACTAAGCTAGAAGTAGGAACCAGCATTTTTATTTTAAGTTAGAGACCCTGATCCCCACCTTTCTGAAGTGCTGGCCGAGAGGCATAGTTCTGTTCCTGGCATGACACTCAGATTTTCTTGCTGTAGCAATCCAGCAGAGGCTCATGATGTGAGTGCTGGTGTTTTTTGGAAAGAGGTTCCCTTTAACTGGAAGGGGCTGACTTGACTGGACTTCTTCTGGATCGTGAAGCCTAGACTGTGCCGCTTATCCATCTGAACTGTCCCAACCAGTCTCACTGGAAGGTGCTTCATTTCCACCAATGTGAGGACTGAATGGACTGGTAGGAGGTGTTTGTTGGTCAGACTTTCTCCGGGAAGTGCTGAAGGAGAGGGCATTTTCTTCGCGTATTTTCTGGGGTTCGATCAAACTTGCTGTGGCAGTCCCTGCTGTAGTGACCTAGTTTTGTTTCTATTTCACCTGCCTTCTTGCATCGTTGCCAGCTGCCGGTGCTGGAGGATTATTTGTCAGCTTGTGGCCTCTCATTCCCCGCAGCTGGATTATCATTGGGGGGGCTGGATTGGACAGTGATTGACCTGGGATCCATTGCATCTTGGGTAATATATTTGCCCTGGACCCCCTTAGCTGGTGAGACAAGCTGGGGGGGTGACTTCCAGCTCGCTCTTGTTTCAGCACTGTATTATTTTTGAATAACTTCACTGATAACAACTTGTCCTGAGGTGGAGGTCAGTGAGAGGTTCCTCCATCTTTATTTGGGCAGTGAAGAATCTTTTGTTTCATAAACGGTGTTCAACATTGACAATAACTTTGCTTTGCTCTGTGTTGCCTGGATTTTATCAGAAAGGGATCTGTGGGTATTGCTCTCTTGAACTGAAGTACAGTAGCTGTCTTCTATTACTTCTCGCTTTTTTGGTGTGCTGGGTGAGGTTGGTTTGGGTTGTGGGGTATTTGGTGTGTGTGTGTGTGTGTGTGTGTGTGTGTGTGCGTGTGTGTGTGTGGTGAGACTGGTTAGGGTTAGTTTTGTATTAATTGAGTGACTGTTTGTGTGATTGATATTTGGCTAGTGGTGTACGGGGGCTATCCAGTGGGACAGTATGTGTCTGGGGAGGTCCTTGGCTCAGGGGTGGCCTAGGATTGTGTATGGGGTGTCCCAGCTTCTCAATCTGTGGCCCTTTACCAACCTCCCAGTTTCCATCACTGCAGCTTGTCACTGTCGGAAGATCAGAATTAAGAGGTCCCACTCTGACTGGGTATGGTGGGGCACCCCGTGCCTTCTGGATGGGGTAGGATTGAGGTTATTGGGTGCACTAGGTGTCAACGGAACCTAGAGAGAGGCCAGACATGTTTGGTTCCCATCCCCGGGGTCCCCAATAGACTGAGTGGGCTAGTAACCAGAAGGGCAACACTATCCACCAATCCCCTGAGGGTAGTATTTTGCAGTACCAGATCGATCAGGAGCAAGACTGCAATTATAGCAGACCTGATTTCCATGGTTGATGTGGCTTGCATCACTGAGACCTGGGTGGGTGACGATGTTGGTCCGGTTTTACAGTCCACCATCCCTCCCCCGGGTACTTGGTAGTGAACTGCCCCAGAGTGGAGCACAAGGGCTGGGGAGTGGTCATCTGTTTAAGATATGAACATGGCTTCATCGTGCACTCAGTGGGGAAACCTGGATCCTCTGAATGTGTGGCCATGCATGAGGAGCTGGGTGCAGGTTGCAGGATTCTCCTGATTTACTGCCCCCCTAGGGCAGTACGTGAATTCCTGCAGGAGGTATCCAACTTGGATTCCCCCAGATGTTTAATTTTGGGGGACTTCAATG
Organism: Neoceratodus forsteri; assembly: GCA_016271365.2. Lineage (NCBI taxonomy): Eukaryota > Metazoa > Chordata > Ceratodontiformes > Ceratodontidae > Neoceratodus > Neoceratodus forsteri. The sequence goes on along the minus strand of CM057450.1, from coordinate 48,251,079 downwards.
TTTGGGCCAATGATGAATCTTCTAGGCTAAGTTATAACCTCCTCCAGACAATGTCATCTTGGCCTGTTGCAATAGTTTCTTCCGTGATCCACCAGGGTGGCCACATGTTGGACCTGGTTTTCTCACTGGAGCTTGAGGTTACCAGCCTGAAGACTGAGCAGGTCATTTGGTCCAATCATTGCATGGTGGAGTTCTTGTTTGGGGCCTCCCTTGAGAGCCCTCCCCCTGCAAAGATAATAAGCTACTGCCCTTTGAGGGGTTTGACCCCAGATGGATTTCTGGTGGTAGCTGATCTATCTAGTGTGGGTAGTGCTTGCAAAGGGGTTTGGACAAGGCCTTCATCAGCTATAATAGGGAAATGTTGGCAGAACTTGACTCTCTTGCACCAGTCTGTGTATGATACAAATCCTCTCATTTGGACTTCCCCCATGGTTTGATGGAGAGCTCAAGATGATGAAGATTTTTGGTCAGAGGTTAGAGCGCTGCTGGTGGATGTCCTGGTAGGAGGTGGACATACTGGCCTTGCAGTCTCATTATGGTGAGTATCAGGGGGGTAATCACCTGTAAGAAGGCAGTGTTCCTATCCAGGGAGATTGCTGCCAGGAAGAATTGACCAACTGTGCTCTTTCGGCTTGTAGACAGACCATTAAACCCAGCCTGTCTACAGACAAAAATAAGCCTTTTTCAACACGTTATGTGAAGAGGTTGCTCGCTTCTTCTCAGACAGGGTGTCCACCACCTGGTGGGGCATACCACCAGTGAGCTATAACATGGTCGATAGTGGTCACCTTGGGCATCCGTAGAGCACTTTACTTGGTTGGGAGAGTTCAAAAAAGTGGAGGTAGTTGAGGTCACTAGGGTTACTTTCAGGTTGACGCATACATATTGTGAACTGGACCCAGTGCCGATGCATTTCTTAATGAGATGTGTTGACATCATTGGCCCGGTGTTCGCCTTGATCATCCGGTGATCTCTCTGAGAGGGGGTCTTCCCAGATGCCTTGAAGGAGGCACTGGTCAGATTGCTTCTGAAGAAACTATCTTTAGACCCTGATGTCAAGTCAAATTGCCATCTACTATCCAACCTTCCATTTTTAGGGAAGGTTGTTGAGAAGGTTGTAGTGCTTCAGCTTGAGTAACACCTTGTATCTTTTGGTTTGTAAGAGCCTTTCCGGTTGGGGTTTTGTGTGAAGCATTGCATGGAAACTGCATTAGTTTGGATGCATAGTGACTTCCTCAGGGCTAGAGGTTGAGGAGAAGGGACAATTCCTGTTCTCCTCAACCTCTCTTCAACTTTTGACATGGTAGACCATTGTGTGTTGCTCGACCACCTGAGGGAATTCTGTGGACTCACTGCCACTGTCAGCTGTTGGTTTGAGTCCTACCTCACGAATAGGAGGCAATGGGTAGTGATGGTGAATTCCTCCTCCTCTTAGAAACATAGAAACATAGACTTTGACGGCAGATAAGGACCACTTGGCCCACCCAGTCTGCCCATTTCCCTACCTACTGGATAAGCTGCAGATTCTAGTTAACCAACAGCCTACTTCCTGCAACCCCCCACTATAATTGCCTTGTGTCTGTCCCATGCATGTTTGAATTCCCCCACTGTTTTAGACCCAACGACCTCCTCAGGAACGCTGTTCCATGTATCCACCACTCTCTCCGTGAAAAAAATTTTCCTCACATTACCCCTGAGCCGTCCCCCCTCTATCTTTAAATTGTGCCCTCTTGTTCTTACACATCTCTTTTTCTGAAAGATGCTACCCTCCTGGACTTTGTTGATTCCCTTGAGGTACTTGGAATGTTTCTATCATGTCCCCCCTGTCCCTCCTTTCATCACGAGTATACATATTAAGCTCTCTCAGTCTCTCTTCTTATGGTTTCTGCTGCAGACCCTGCACCATTTTAGTTGCCCTCCTCTGGACTGCTTCCATCCTGTCTATGTCCTTGCGTAGATGAGGTCTCCAAAACTGCACACAGTACTCCAGATGGGGTCTCACCAACTGTCTGTACAGAGGGATAACCACTTCCCTTTTTCTACTTGTGATGCCCCTTCCTATGCATCCCAGTATCCTCCTGGCTCTCCTTACCGACTTTCACATTGCTTACCCACCTTTAGGTCATCTGATATGACTACCCCCAGGTCCCTTTCCATTTTTGTTGTTGTTAGTACCTCCCTTGCTATTGTGTACTCTTCTCCTGGGTTTTTGTTTCCCAGGTGCATTACTTTGCACTTCTTTGTATTGAATCTAAGTTGCCATATGTCTGACCATTCCTCCAACCTTGCCAAGTCCCTTCTCATCTTTTCTACCACCCCTTGTGTATCAACTCTGTTACAGATCTTTGTGTCATCTGCAAAGAGGCATACCTTTCCCTCCAGACCCTCTGCAATGTCACCTATAAAGATGTTAAAGAGGACTGGACCCAGTACTGAGCCCTGAGGTACTCCACTAGTAACCCCCCTTTCTTTGGAATGTGTTCCATTCACTATTACCTTCTGTTTCCTGTTGTGCAGCCAATTTGCTACCCAGGCTACCACCCTGGGACCCACTCCCAGGCTGGCTAACTTGATTATTAATCTTTTGTGCGGGACTGTGTCAAATGCCTTGCTAAAGTCTAGGTAGGCCATATCCACAGCCCTCCCTGGTCTATTACTTTGGTCACCCAGTCAAAGAAATCAATTAGATTCAGTCTTGACATGACCTTCCTGCTGTAAATCCATTCTGCTTTGGGTCCCAGTGCCCTGCTGGCTCTAGGTACTCAACAATTCTTTCTTTCAGAAGTGATTCCATCATTTTCCCTACCACTGAGGTCAAACTTACATGTCTGTAGTTTCCTGCTTCTGCCTTGCTCCCACTTTTGTGAAGGGGAAATCACATCTGCCCTCCTCCAGTCCTCAGGTACCGCTCCATCCTGCCATGATCTGTTAAAAAGTGTGGTCAGTGGTGTCACTAGGTCCTCCCTTAGTTCTTTTAGGATTCTGGGGTGAATCCCATCAGGCCCCATTGCTTTGTCCACCTTGAGTTTTAGGAGTTCTTTCAGGACTCTTTCTTCTGTGACTGGACTGGTGTCAACCCCCCTACCCCTACTCTTCTAACCTCCTGTTGTGTGGAGTTCCTCAGGGTTTGGTCTAGTCACCAATGTTGTTTGCCATGTATATGCTTCCCCTAGGAGATCTCATTAGCAAGCACAGTTTGGGTTTTCATTTCTATGTGGATGACACCCAGCTGTAGCTTTCCTTTGCCCATAGGACATTGAATGTAGTGGAAGTGCTAAATGAATGCCTTGCTGAGATCAATGACTGGATGGCCTCCAGTTGGTTGTGACTGAACCCCCAATAAGACAGAGGTACTGGTTGTGGAGTCAAACAGAAGGAATGATAGGATGTTCTCGTGTGCAGAAACAGGTTTGTTCCTGGGGTTTGTGCCATTGAGGGCCTCCTCTAGGGTGTGTGGTCTTGGTGTGACTTGGACAGTGGATTGACATTTGTAGCTCAGGTGTGTTCCGTTGTCTGGACCAGCTTCTATCATCTTAGAAATATCGCGAGGATCAAGCCCCTAGTTCTACCATCTTAGTGACGTCGAAGCTGGACTACTGTATTACGCTCTACCTCAGGGTCTCTGGAGGTATCCTCCACAGGTTGCAGCTAGTGCAGAACGCAGGTGCCAAGTTGTTGACGGGGCAGTCAAAATACTGCCACATCACCCTGGTGCTACGTGAACTGCACTGGCTGCTGGTCATGTGGAGGATCCTCTTCAAGGTGGGCTTCCTCACCTTTAAGGCCCTACATGGGCTGGGCCCTGGATACTTGTCTGACCTTCTGTCATCAGTTGCTTCAGGCCGCTCTCTCCACTCCTCCTCCAGGGGCTTCCTTGTGATTCCCATGATGAGCTTGAAAACTGCCGGTGATAGAGCATTGAGTGTCACTGGATCCATCCTGTAGAATTCGCTTCCACCATCTGTGCAGGAGGCTCCTTCAGTTGAGGTATTCAAGACCCACGTCAAGATCCACTTGTTCAATCAGGCCTTCCCAGACATTGAATATTAGACCCTATCTTTGGGATGGCCCCTTCTAGCTACTGTTTTTAGCTTAGGCCTTATTTATTCATATGGTCTGTTTAATTTATTGCTGAAAATTTTATTGTTTTATTGGATAGTTATGTTGTTGTGTATGGCACCCAGAGCCTCCAGGATTAGGTACCTAGAAAAATGAAATTTGCCTTGCCTTGCCTCTTCCCCAGATTCTGCAAGTTCAGGTACAATGTGAACCTGAGCCAATCACGTAGCTGGGAGTCAGGGGAGCATTCTACCTCTTTGCACCTTCCTGTGGAACTTTGCCTTTCTTCTGATTGTCCGTATTGAGACAGCAAATCTTCCAACTGCTGAAATGTTCTATGATGGGTGCCAAGTTGCCCAAATAAACAAGTTTAAAAGTTTAATAGAACGGTAAATATGCAAAGCTTTAGTCCCTGCCAGCCATTTTGCTCGGGCTCCACCGCTCCCCCCTCCCCCTGCCTATGATGTTGACATGGCTCTTGCCCTATTTCATTTCAAATTCTCCTCCATCTGGGACAAGCATGCTCTCTTCAGGAAATCCAGAGTCAAAACTTCCCACCATCCTTGGATTACCACCAAAACAATCAAACTGTGCAAGTCCTGTGATCTCACCTGGGCTCATCACAAATCCACGCTCTGAGGAACAGCTGTGCAAAGGCTGTCTTGGCCTCAAAATCATAATATTTCAAGGCCTCCCTCCAGAAAAACCTTAACACCCCTGCTAAATTCTGGAAGCTTATCCACCTCCTTTCTGAGCCTGCCTACCCTATCTATTCCTCCAATCCTCTAAGCTAATAGTTCACCTGTGTCTGACCCTCCCTCTGTTGTAGCTCACTTCAACAAGTTCTTCACAGCATGTGCTCTCCTAGCTCCTCTCTCCTTCCTCTTTTCCCCCTTCCTCCACTGTCCACCCCTCCCTGAGCTTCCACTTCCCCATCACCACTCAGAAACCTGGTTTGTCCCCTTCTCCTCAACCCATCTAAGTCTAACCTAATGGGTTGGACCTCACGTTCCTCCACCTATCAGCTCCTGCCATTGCAACTCCCCTTACTCATCTGCTCAACCTCTCCTTCTCCCTCTGTGCTTCTCCCCAATCCTGAAAGTTGACCAGGTATTTCATTTCATAAGGTGGCTGACCCCTCCACCCGTCAAATTCTATGCCATTTCCCTCCTCTCTTCCCTCTCAAAACTGCAAGAGAAACTGGTCCACTGCAGACTCCTCAACAGCCTCTCATCCTCCATCTTCCACTCCCCCTTCCAATCTGGCTTCTGGAAGAACCTTTCTACTGCCTCCTCCCTGCTATATGTCATTGATTCCTTCTTCTCCGGGATAGATCAGGGGCCCATTATGATTGCCTTTTTCATTGATCTGGCCAAAGCCTTCAATTTGGTGATCTATCCAATCCTCCTGGACATTATGAGCTCTGCTGGCCTCTCAGATCTTATTGTTATTTGGTTCTGCTCCTTTCTCATGGGCTGGCAACAATCTGTACAGGTTGAAGGCATCCTGTCACCTCCACTACTATCTAGGGGTATCTTGTGATGAGGGTGACCGCTATTGACAAGGCAACTCAATAATGGTGCCTGTTCAAAGGTCTACTGGACAGGGAGGGTGACCAGATGGGGGGGTCAGTGAATTTAGCGACAGGATGTCGCTATATGTACACGTGTGCATGGGAGGAGTGAGCATGCCATGCAATGGGCGGAAGGGTAGGGAGGGTTTGTGAGGCATAGTGCGGCAGTGGGCTGCCAAGCTGGCCATGTGGCATGGTGGGTTGGTGGTAGGCTATGGTTGGGAGGTTGCTGAGTTTGATTCTGGGTGCGTTAGGTGTTTTTTTGTGCCAGTCTGGGATTTTCTCTTTTTTTTTTGTTTTGCATCCCCCCCCCAACATGCACCCTCCTGGAGTTGAAAATCCTTTAGTAGGGGGTAAGGGGCACAGCCCCCCTCATAAACAAACACAATATGTCTTCAGCACCCTTTTGCCCTGCGCCGTGAGTGTACATCTCTGAAATTGATTTTCGGCGATGAACCCTCGCTCTAACACTGATCGCCTTTCCGCGATCACCATTATGACATGGAACCCTATCCAGGCTAGGGTCCCACAGGGCCCCATCTTGGGTGCCATCCTCTTCTCCATCTTCTTGAATGACCTCCCCTCTGCCTATGCCAACTTTCATATTGACATGTATGCTGATGACACAGTCATCTTCACCTCTGGTCCCTCTACCACAGCTGTTAAAAATCTGCTCCAGCAGGACTTCAACAATGTTCTGCACTGGTTCTAATCAAGCTAACTCCAGGTAAACATTAAGAAAATGGTGTCCATGACCTTTGGAACCAGTCAGAAACCAGCCAGATTCACGGGCCCTCCACCAGTTTTCACCACACTGGATGGCACTTCCCTCAAAGTAGTGGATTCTGTCAAGAACCTTGATGTGTGGCTTGATTGTAAGCTTGACTTCTCAACCCACATTGATACCATTCATGCAAAACTCCATCTTAAGATTGATTTCTTATACTGCAACAAAGACTGCTTATCTCTGTTGGTCCAATGGTAGCTTGTTATCAGAAATAGTGCTCCCTGCATTCGACTACACAGATGTAGTCTACAGCACCATCCCCTCTACTTCCCTTCAAGACTGGACACCCTCTGTAATTCCTTTTGCCGCTTTGCTACTAACTCCCCTCCCTTGCACTTACCACTGCTCCCTCTACTCCTCCCTTTCCTTCCTTCCTCTAAATTAATATCACCTGGCTAACTGTACCTCCTTCATATCCAAATATTGGTTTGACTCCCTTCCCTTCTACCTCTCCTCTCTCCTCTCCTCTCCCAACTACCCTCTGCCTCATGCTCCATCCATTCCAGGGATTATTGCACTTTTCCATGCCTCACTCCTGCACCTCTGCTGGGCAATCTGCCTTCTCCTACTGACTTTCCTCACTCTGGAACAAGCTCCCCACCTCCCTCCACCTCGTCTCCTCTTCTGAATCACTCAAGCATCAGTTGAAACTCAAACCCTATGCCACCCACCTGCTCTTGTTACCCTTCCTCCTGACACATCCTCAGCCTTGCTTCAGTTTGTCCTCATTTTGATCTCCAGATGGCCTCCATTACCTGGCTGATGGTTGCACTTCTTTGCCACCACTGCTGTTTCCTCAACCACAGGGTTAGGCATAAGATTGTCTTCTGCTCTCTTGCCTACTGTCAGTTTTGTAACTGTACACTGTGTATTGCTGTTTTACTTTGCACTTCAACTGGCATTTCATATAGACCTGTGACTGCACGTCACTGTTTCTGTAACAATTTTGTTTTTGCATCTATGCACTTCAACTGACATTTTATATTGAGCTGTGACTGCACTTTTCTGTTTCTGAAACAATTTTATTTTGTACCTATGCATTTCTGTACCTACTTATTTACCAAATGCTGCTCTATTGACTTGTTTAGTGTATTGTATTGCTGTTTCTCCTGATCCGCTCCCCTGGGTCACACCTGGAAATGAGCCTTGGCTCACTGTGCCTCTCCTGGTTACCAATGTTCAAATAAATAACACAAATAAATAAAATAAAAACATTTATGACATTTTTCCACAATTCTGCAAACTTAGTGAAATTTCTAGAAATCTCACCAAAATTCTGTTAAATTTTAATTTGCTAATTTTGCACATCCCTACTGCTTTCTAATCACCTACATCACAGAGAAACATAAGCAAAGGCCATTTGGTCAGGATAAAGGTTGCACAATCCAGTGACATTCCACAGCTTGTTCAACTGAAGAGAATGTTCTGATAAACAGCTTACTGTACGTGACTTTATATAACCACTAAAATCTCATTTATTTATTTATTGAAATCTCAGATTACACCTTTGAGCTAAAGGCTCTTTTACATAGGTTCCACATCATGATACAAGTACAAGGTACAATACAGATAATGTCAGGAGTACAGTGAACATAGAATAATAGAATTAAGAACATTAATAAACACAGTCGAGCTTAAAAACAGGCAGTTGTGCAATAAATGCCAGACTAAAAGATTACAATAGACAAGAGCTAAACTAGGGACTAGAATAGTAGGGGAGTTGATTTTCTAAGTATACATTCATTTAAAATGCATCCCAGGGGCTTTATCAAGGTAGGAGAGGGAAATATAGGGTAGTGGGGAATATTTGGGAGAGGGAGAGGAGGAGAAGAGATGGTGAGGAGGAAATGAGGGAGGGGTAACAGAAGTGGTGTGGTTGAGAGGATGAAAACTGGGAAATAGAAAAAGTATGAGGACTGGGATGGGAAGCGGAGGGGAAGGGGTGGAGAGGTATGGTGGGAGGGAATGATGAGCAACAGGAGATGGAGTGGGGAAGGGGATAAATGTAGAGACAATATGGTTGGGAAGGGGGAAGCACGGTGGTGTGATAGAAGAAGGTGCCAGAGGGGGGATATAGTGCTGACTACAGTATGAAAGAGAGTTTGTAGACAGCTCATTCTTGAAGCTGTTATCCTGGAAAGAGATGCACTGGTCTCTGCATGATACATCTCAGTAAGTCCAATAATGACTTTACAAAGCTAGATTTTCCTGAGTCATTTTAATCTCCACTACTTGTACTGTAACCACTGACTCAAAGCCTTTAATTATCTGAGCTCATTATGAAATCATGCCAATCTCCGCCACATATTCAAAGATCAGAAACACAGTGGTACCATGGTCTCGATCCCTGTGGACACCATGTGCATGTAATGTAGGAGTCAACAGCAGTGGAGATGCGTTTGGTGCAGAAGGTCAAAATGCTTAAGATGTTTGGTATCTCCTATGGCCTGTCTCTTGCTGGATGAACTTTCATTGACAATGAACTGTCTCTTTCATTGCACATGACATTTTGGTAGATTCTGAATTGAACCTCACAACATAATGATTCAAAGAAGTAATGTGATCCACAGTCAAAACATTTAGGATTTATGGAAAAGGTTGCATCCGGTGAGTGACTTGACTCCTCAAATGTGTAGCAATATAACATAGAAGCCTTTTGTAAAGGCCCAAAAGAGACATGAATTTGGGAATTTTTGATGAAAAGATTCTGAAACATCAGGAATACTGACAAATAAACACACATGCTCAGAGTAAACCAAGGTGTAAAACCCCATAACACTGAGATCCTCAAAAGAATGTAATAAATGAAATGGACATAGTAACAGTCAAAGGTTTATTGCAAAACTACATACATGGAATAAAGTGATACTAATAACAAGTCTATGTGCAGAGAACCAGAAAACCATGAAAAGGGCTAACAAAGTCACCCACACTTGCAACTCTACTTGCACCTGGAACACAGTTCTAACATAAAGTTCCAGCAGTTGAAATACTGTATATAAGAAAGTCCAAATTTATTAAGTTGCATAAAATGTGTATTTACACATACAGGAGTGCTCCCCCTTTTTATAGACCCAATGTCTCATAACCAGAACACAGTGCTTTCTCAAGAGTATACAGTTCTGGGTCTTTGCAGACTTTTTCTCAGGGGATGAGTCCCTTAGGATTTAAAAAAGGGAAGAGTGTATACCAAGCATTATTAGAACACTTCTATTGACAAAAAAGTTACCCAACATATTAATATTAAAATTGCAGCCGTACTCCTAGTGTACACAAAAACATAAAAGGGGGTGGACACTCTGTCAAGCAGAACATGAGAATAAAGACTTACCCATAAAGATGCATATTGCAGCAAGATGGATTTTATTTAATTATACTCACTATTTTAAAGTCTTCTTATTGAAAAAAGGCTCCACAATGTTTTGACACTTTTTGATATGCAGAATTTGCACTGTAATTTTATGTGTAATAGTATATTATCATAGGACTATGTACAGTACCTTTAAATTCCTGTGTACTGTATAAAAGAGATTTATGTTGCATGAGTCCCCCCCCCCCCGGAAGTGGACATATAATTCACAAAATGTTGGGGAGTCCTTTTCTGACTAGACTTTTGGGGCAGCATAAAGGATGCCTTTGTACCAGCACAGATGTAGGGTGCATACAGTGAGGCAGACCCATGTATGCACTGAACTGCCCATAATGGTAGCCTCACTATGCAGTGTGCAGTGGTTTATGTTGCAGTGCAGAGGCTCCCCAGGTGCATATGGTGATGAGATAGCATCTAATTACCTTGTGTGTGCATCACAATGATGGAAGCCTTTTGCATGTGCTAATAGCCTGCTGGAGCAGTGCTAGTTAACAGGAACATAAAGTACCTCTTAAAAGAGCACAAGGCACCAGCCACCATCACCCCAGCCCACCCCCTGAATTAAGTGATGGTGAAAGGTGCTGTGTGCTTCATTATTCCACCCCCCACAGTAACCTAGTCTCCCTAGTGTCCAGTGGTTCCCCATCCCTCACCCAATCCTCAAGATGTTAAATATTTATCCCTGGCATCTACTGGTTCCCTCCCATTCCCTTCCAGCTGCAATGCCAGAATCAGATATAAATAATCATCACTGGCATCCAGTAATCCCCCTCCCTCACCTAATCCATAAACACTGAACCCTGATATTCAATGGTCCCCCCCCATCACCTGATTTCCAAATCACACAAGAATAATCATCCCTTGTGTCCAGTGGTCCCCCTCCCACACCCAGTCCTCAAACACTGGTAAATATTGATCTCTTGACACCCACGGCCCCATCTCTTGTCACATTAGCTCCCAGTACCCATTCCTGCACTCCTTGTACAGAAAATGGCCAGTTCCTACTATGTAAGACTCCTCCCCCTCCCATATCCTGACAGTTCCAAAACCAACTGTCTCACTCCCACTCCAGCCACAGTCACATATTAAGCTCCCACCTCAAACCCCACTGGCACCATTCACCCTCCTCCCCACTTCGCCACTCAAATAAAACACTGTATGGACTTCAAAAAACTGTCCCCAGCATTAGCCTCCTATATCACTGATTTATTCTGCACTGAACAAATTGGTGATGCTTTGGAAGTAGTAACAACTGATTGGTCAGTGTTGTCAGCCAACCAGCTGTTACTATTACTGTGACATCATTGATTCATTCAGTGCAGAATGAATCGGTGCTAAAAGAGGCTGATCCCCAGCTGCTTCAGGGAAAGTTTTCAATTTTACAGGTCTGCAGGGTTCCAGTGGGCATGTGGGGTGGGGGTTACTACTTAAGTGGTACAAGGTGGACATGGGACTGTTGTGTTTGGCACTGTTAGGACTGGGGGATAGAAGTTTCACATAGTAGGAACTGGTCATTTATTGTATGCAGAATAAAGAATTGGGGGTTACTGGGGTGGGGATAGGGACCACTGGATGTCAGGGATCAATAGTTACCAGTGATTGGGGATTGGATGGGGAGGGCGACCACTGGATACCAGTTATGATTATTTATTTGTGATTCAGGGATTGAGTGGCAGGGGGGCACTGGCCACCAGGGATGATTATTTATATGTGATTTGGGGATTGCATAAGAGAGGGGGGGACCACTGGACACCAGAAACAACTAACAATGTTTGAATTTGGGTGAGGGAGGGGGACCCTAAACACCAGGAACAACTAACTAACAGGATTTGGGGATCAGGAGAGGGAGTGAGAACCACTGTATGCCAGGGATAAATATTTAACAGTGTTTGAGAAAGTGGACCTCTAGAAGCCAGAGTCATCCACGGAGGGGAGTGGCTCATGTGCTGTGTGGTATACCCATACCTCTCAAGTTTCCCTAAATTTCTGGTGTGTCCCTAATTGTACCTTACAGATTACCTTGTCCCACATCACTGAACAATAGGGTTTTGAGATGTAAAATATTGCCAGGCATTATCGATACAGTATTTTTCTCATTTGGAAAATGCTTTCCACACTAAGCCCTTCATTTTGTAAGGTTTGTCTCTGGTTTTGGTCAATTGTTTCAAATTTCTGCAATGTTTGATTTGCAAGGCAGGAGGTTGAGAGGTGTGAATGTGTACATTGTTGGACCAGTATCTCTGTCAACTATAGACTACAGTGTGAAGTATTCAACCTCCAGCTGTTTGGAGGAGCAAACAATTGCTCTTCATATTGTAATGAGGCTATACTGACAAGCAAATGTCCTCTTTGTCCCATCCATGGGCAAAGTGGTCATTTTCATATTATGGTTTTTATTAAGTTCTGTGTGTCCCTGGAACAAACTGCTTTGCCCTGTGCAAAAATGTTTGTTTGCTCCTGTGACTGTGAAGCCTTCTTTTCCAATAATTGTTTTATTATATTACATAATGCATTCATTATATTATGTTATGAATACATTTATAAAACGCATGATAAACATTTTAATATAGAGGCATAAAGGAAATGTCATTCAGTAATTATATATACATTACATTTCTATAACTAATCATAAGAATTAAAACCTTCTAAAACTTAAGTAAATACCCACACATCTATAATCTCGACATAAGAATATCACACTAAGAACACTTAAAGAAAAAAGAGATAGGACAGAAAGGAGTGAGAACACGAATAAATAGAAAAAAAGAGAAATCACCCCAAACCCTACAGACTGTGAATAGCAGCAGACCAGTTTTAATAACAATAATAGAAAATACATAAACAATATGCATGGTATTTTAAAAATCCTAGTTATGTCAGATGGGATTTTCAAATGTAATAATTTGGGCTATTTTCAAAAGCTGGACTTATCTAGAGAATTACTAGCTATTTTATAGTAATTTGCATTCAGGTTTTGGATAAAAAAATACTAGAAATAGAAGCAAATGACAAACTATTTTACACTGGGCCTGAAAATTGTGTCCAGGCCCATTTATACCTGAACCTTACAAATTGGACTTAACTAAGAGTTTTAAAACTTGGACATAGCCTTTTCGTAGCTTTCAAAACTGGACATTGGAGCAAAGCTGTACAATGGAAATTTGCATCTTGACATAGACTTTTAAAATCTCCCATGTATCTTAAGTCTGACAGTATTCTATAACTGTCTTCCATTAATTGAAAAAAAAAACTGTTATTGTTCACTTGAAACCCATTCACAATTTTCTCTATTTTCAAGGCTTCCAAAAGTTCAGTTTTCAATTCATGTAGAGATTGAGATCTTTATTCAATCCATGCTCTTAGAATAACCTTTTTATGCCAGCCCGGTGGAGCTGAGGGCTGAGGTGCTGGACGCCTTACCCCATGCAATGCCATGACCAGTGTTCGGGAATGAGCATGGGCTGCCAGGGGTCAGCAGGAGTGGAGAAGGATTGAGCATCTGACGGACTGTTCTATTTTGCCAGTGAAGGGGGTTCTCAGTGGTCGGCACCTGTTTGCTCCCTAGAGGAGGCTGGGCAACAGGGCACCACACTGCAGAAGGGGGAGGAGTTGAGGCAGACGCCTGGAGGGACAGCATGCAGATACATGCGCGCTCCTCTCTGCAGGCATCATTGCACACCTCAACTCCTGGGGAAAGAGAAAGCCAGGAAAAAGAAGATCCGTGACACAGTGGTTGAGGGTGCCTTGCAGACTCCGCTCCTGGCCAGCCACGGTGCTGGCCTCACTGAATCCAGTTTCTGGAGGGGGTTGGGGAACCATGCTGGCCCCCCCAGAGGGGGCAAGCCCTGGGAGTTCGGGCCAGCGCTGGATGGTGGACACCAGGGGATGGGACTGGGGGCTCCCTCTGGAGGTTAGTGAGCAATAGAAATGTACAGCAAAAAAAAAAAAAGAATAACATGTTTAGCTGTCATGGCCGCAATGAAAACTTATCACATTACACCAAAGGCCAGATATTCAAAACTTAGCCCTGTGGCAAAATTAGCACTGCATAGCATGCTAAATTAACCCAGAACCATTTGCAGGCTATGATCAAAGGAATAGCCCCGGGGCTAAAGCAGCTGAATATAGCGTGCAAATGAAGCCATGCAAACAGGGCTGGGAATGCAGTGCAAAAATGGCCCGGCAAATAAGACATCTCTGAATATAGCATCCAGAAAGTGCAAACCACAACAGCAGCCCAACGCACATAGACATGGAGGAAGGTAAAGGTGAATTACATGGCAATGTGTGTGCTAACAAAGAAGTGGATTCACTAAAGCTACAAACAACAGTGCAGGCCAAATATTGCAGAACTGTACTATGGTTCGGACAGGTTTGCACGGGGCAAACACATTTGTGCAGCACTCGTGCATCGCTAACATGTTTGCCTGGCACTAAGACATTTTCATGGGGAAAAAATTTGCTGTATTCAAAAGTGATAAGCAAATGAGCCTACTTAGGCAGTCCATGGGCAAACATCCATATTAGCATCTCATTATGGCCTGATTTGCATGTAGATTACCCAGCACTATTGCAGGGTCCCACAGCTCCACCTGTATGTCAGTCTGGAAGTATAGGGGCAGGCTGGGTCTGCTCACAGCTTCACCTGTATGTCTGTCTGGAAGAGCATGATGGTAGCTGCAGGCTATGTTTGTACACAGCTGCAGAGACAATTGTGCCCCAGGGGACTACACAGCACAGGCACAGGTGGCGGTGCTGCATGCAATAGTCAAACTGTAGTCCCTGCTACAGTGCATAGCAGACACTACAGTAACAAGGTGGCCGGTAGTGTGAGGGACACAGCAATGTCTATGGTGTGTTGGGCATCAATGACTACTGCACTTCACAAAGTGACATGCAAAGCTGGCATGTGTGTTCTGACAGTGGACACCACAGTCATACTGTCCTGTGACCAACATACGCTGTGCCAGTGCCATGGGATTCCCACACTAACATGCACATGGCTGGTTGTATGTGACAGGGAGACTGGACAGGTGTTCTGTATGTGCCCTGGGGGGGCAGACACATACCATCATACAAGCACACTGATGAGAGGGGCATTACCATCACTGGCACATGTGCAGTGGTGCAACCTGGCCACCTGTACACCCTCCCCTTAGTACCCTCCATTTCCCAGTGCTGCATGTGTGTGTGCTGGATTGTGGTGCTGTACACCTATGGGGGACTGGATGTGTGTGCAGCATGTCTCTTCCATGGCATATGGAGTGGTCCACGGAGGCCATCTGCCCTCACTGCCTCCTCATTGGCTGCAGTCATCAGGTGCACCATGATGCTGTTGTTGCTTATGGCCACGTTGCCTGTTGCTGCTGTGTCCATGCCCCCATCCTTGTTTTGCCCAGAGTTAAGACTACCTTTTTCTGGGCAGTAATTTGTGCCATGCAAAGTGTCACGCAAAGCCACACAAACACAATTTGTGCAGCACTAACACACTGAATATAGCATAGCGCCTGTATTCATGTACACGCCCCTTCTCTTTGCATGGTGTAAACATATAGGAAAGTGTATGGTAGCTCATACACAACAACAACGCTATTCTTATACCGAGTGGTTACTATGATATCAAGGACCTCAAAAGTGAAGCTCCAGAGGTCCGTCTGACAGCATAGTAACTGTGAGGTTTAACAATAGCAATGTTGTGGATTTGGCAACCATACACTATTCTATATAGTGTATGGTCTCAAAAAACACAATCACTTACTTTTTCCTCCCTAGGTAGCCAGTCTTTGTTGTCCAGGACCGCATCTCTGGGCTATCTGCCCATGGGCCAGCTCACGCACCTGACTTGTCAACTTCCCCTTGTTCTGTGAATGACACTGAGGGAGTAGCTGCATTATAACATAGCTACTAACACAGAATGAAAAATCATTCTGCGTTAGTAGCTATGTCATTATTAAAGCAGAATGACTTTTTCATACACAACTGCATTCCATCATACACTATATTATAATTTTGCCCTGTGATAATGCAGTTTGCCCATGCTATTTGGTATTTTGCATATAGGGGACCATGCAAACCTGGTGCAAATCTGGTGCAAACAGTTTGTGCCCAGAGCAAAGTTTTGAATATCTGGCTCCAAATCTGATCCTCCCCCTCTATTTCTAAAGGAACCAGGTATGCATGTATTCAAATTGAGATTGTATTTAATATAAGGTGCACTTAAAAATATAAATTATACAGTCCCAAAGTCTATTTATCTTTTTGCAATCACATATGTATTAAATCTGCTTCATTTATATCGCATTTCAAACATTCTGAGTTTTGCTTTAACCTCATTTTGAACATGTGAACAGGAGAATATGATAAATGGTATTGAAATGTTTATTGTATCATTCTATAGTTACGTACATTAAAAGACCTTGGGCTTGATTTCCAAAACAAAACAAGTATGATGCAAGTGACACCTTGCATCAAAGTTTGTGGCTATCCCGATTTTGAATTTTTGTATCAAAATTGGGATGCCGTGCACCAAAGTTACCCTGCATCATCCTTGCGGCAGAAATGGCTTTGTGCCAAGTCACAAAGGTGAATGTGCCATCGTGGGGCTGCACATCCCTTTTTTTGCAATTCCAGAAGCCCCATTATAATCGCAGGAGGGGTTCAGGTTAGACCAGCCAGGAGCTGGTCTAAGGGCTCTGCACCACTTCCTGGCAGGGCAGTGAGTGGGGTGTGGGGCCTGGAAGGTGGGGTACCAGGGACCACTGGAACAGTGGGGCTGTCATAGGGTATGACAAGGGCATGGTGGCAGTGAAAAGGAATGGAGGAGGCACCAGGCAGAGGTACCATATAGAGTAGTACACAACTACTCAGACTGGGTAAGGAGGAGTAGCATGACCACATCATTGTGACCAGGACCCCAGGTGGAAGCAGCCCTGGCACCTGCCCTGCAGGACTCACAATCCCCATAGTTGCTGTAGTTGTGCATCCACCAGCCATCGCGCAGGGGGGTTGTGTACTAGGAGAATGCTGCGGTGCTCAGGGCACATATATGTCCACCGCATGCATTCCGCAGCCTGCACCCAGTGCTATCCACTCCATGGATCACCAGAAGCCCCACCCTAGATTGGAAGTACTTGGGGGGAGGATGGCCCTTTCCTTCCTGGCCCCAACATTGGGGTAAATCAGTGGGGAAAATGAGGCTTGGTGGTACTTTGGGGAGTGGTGGATGGTCTATGTTGGCAGGCAAGGGAGTGATATCTGCCCACGGTCACCAAGCACAAGTGGAAAAAGAAGAAAAAAAAGAGTCACATAATTTGCTTAACAAATTCAGATTAGAATTATATAAAAGCAAACAACTCTCTTATAATCAGAGAAGGAACAATGTTTAATCCCCATTTTGTAACTGTGGTTCTGGGGATATAGACAGCATAGAACATATAATCCTATTTTGCCCTTTCTATTGCACTCAGAGAAAGTTATATTTATAAAATGTCCTAGTGAAATTACATGGTTTCCCATACCAAATATTGTTGGCCTTATTCACATCTCAGAATCTAGCAGCTCTTGAGTCACTGATTAAATACTTAAAGTCTCTTAAGATTAGTTAGGATCTATGTATGAAAAGTATTACTTTATCAGTATTCAAATAAGTGAAAGATGGAATGTTTTTATTGGAGAAAATTCTCCATTTCATCATCTGTTAGAGTGTTTGGCTCACAAATTCATAGTTCTATTTCATGATGGAAAATCTCACATGATAACCTTGACAGCCGGATGGTACTGAATGTTTCAATATATATCAAGGCAAACTATATTCCCTTATGGTAATATGTCTGTAGGGATTTACAGATCTTCTATATATTAAGTGCAGGAGTGAAATTTTATGGCAACGTTATTAGTCCTTTAGGATATTAGTTTCCAGTCAGGAAAAAGTGTAATATAGGCTAAACTACATTGTTTAGGATGTGTAGGTAACCTGAACCCTTCTGTGTCCTATTTACATTCTAATTTTATTAAACTTTTCTAAAGTATGTTGCAACATCTCCCTCCTGTTTATATGTTGTATATACATTAAAGCTCTAGCAGATGGTTGCATGGGCAGACTCATGACCCCAAGGGTACAAATTCATTTTAGAACAAAAAATTGTCTTTAAAGGTTTTCCATATTTATAAGGTTACTTGATTTATTTTTATATGACACAAATGTGCCTAAAAATGATACCCCAAAATGTCTCTCCTTGTTCTTTTTTTGCTTTTTACCATTTTTATTTATGTATATTGTAAAAAATAAGGGTTTTAATGCTGTAATGACTAAAGAGTTGATGAGATAAACTTTGAATTTGAGCTTAATGTCCAAGGTAAGGTTCTGAGAACTATTCTGAGACCCAAGAACATCCAAGATTGTCCCCACTAAGGGTTATGGGCTCTCTAAAATACCTGGGAATCACCCTTGATCCTCAACTTGATTTCCCCCTGCACATCAGAAATGCGTGTAAGGCATTCAATAGTAAATTGGGCCTGACTTGTAGAGCCAAGAGTTATCTCACACTCTCAGCACGTCACACCCTGGCAAAAGGGAGACTTCTTCCTACACCTTGTTACAGGCTCATTACCTTTGCTCATATCTCTAAAACCAATCTGTCCAAGTGGGATGTTGCTTACTATAATATTTGCTGTTTTGCCCTCTCAGCTCCCTGACAGAGGTGGGTGAAGTTCTCTCACTTTGCTACATGGAGCACTTTGTGTATTAACCCTCAATTCGTGTAGTGCTCCACAATGCAAAGTGTATTATCTCCCTTTATTTTTTATCTTAAAGTGCATTGAAACCAATGCACTTTAGGCTACTTTGCTTTGTTTCACTGCCTTCCCTTAATTGTAACATGAAATGCCATTGATTTTAATGGACTTCACTTTACTTTGCCTTTATATTGCTGTTTTGCATTGATTCATGGGATGGCATGTCACATGGGCTCTATATTGTCTTGCATAGCCTCAGTTCTGCATAGTGTGTGTCGTGGAAAGCTGTAGACATTTTACTCTCACAGCTCTGAGAATCAAACCATCGAAAAAGCTTTAAAAGATCACTTTTGATCAAATTATTTTGGTCCAAATTTAGTACATCGATTGTAGGAAACCCTGCTGTGCTTAGAACATTGAGTGTTGATTGTTTTTCTGTGCATTTTGAATGTTAATTTAGAACAGTCAGTCTGTGTACTGACAGTGTTGAAGTGTGCTTCGGCAGAGGGGTGTATCTGTGGTGGAGTGAGATTCACATGAGAAAGGTAATCTTTCTAATTGTTTTGAACTAGTAGTGTGTGTTAGTATTTGTGTATTTATGTACACACAGTAATACTTGAAGTAATTTTTGATAATTATTTTCTGTTTGTTGTGGTGCAGCACATATTTTCATTCTGTTTAAAATATTTGGTTATATAGCGTACGGAACTGTTACATTTTCTGTGCATTACCTGTAGTGTGTAAGTGTGTGTGCGTGCCATCAAGTCAGACACATTTTATTGTGCCACACAGTAATCGCAGCACTCTGAATCTGTTATCCGTCTGTGGTATTCTTTACTGCTTCATTCTGTCTAGGTAGTGAACTGGTACTGCAATGCCTCCCCAACCCGCAAAAGGGATTATTTTTCCAGTTTTCGACTTGTGTCACTTGTTAAGGTGGTGTAGTTGTGCCTGTGTGGCTGTTTCTCCACCTGTCTTTGTGTTTGCATCTGTATAGGGCTCAATCTGCATCTGTAAATCACAGTTGTCATTTTATAGCTTCCCATCCACCCCAAAGTTCAGAAATCTAAATTTGCTGTGAATTTTCTGTGTATACAAAATAATGCCTGCAAAGAGACATGGATGCAAAGATGTTTCTAGCCATGGCACTGCTGTGACTGGCAAGAGTGGCCACGGGCATGGTAGTACACTGCATAAGTGAACAGTTGATGCCAATAAAGGGATTTCTCCGACTATGTTTTTCACAGCACAATCAGTTGCTTCAATGATTGTTGGAGATGCTGCTGTCCCCACTGGTGGTGGTAGAGAAGTTGCTAATGGCATGGGTACTGCTCCAAGTTCAACCTGTGACAATGTAACCAGTTTCCAAAATATTGCTGAGTCTAAAGCCATGAGTCAAACTCAAACTGTAGTTGATGTCATGCTCCCCGACATCCTCCTCATTCCCATCCACATTGTAGTTGAACATCATTTTGATCCTGAAGATGACTCACAATGTCGTGTTTCCAGCGCTGACCGGCAGACTGTAACACTTGTGATCTGTGGGCTGTTTCAATTATAACTCACATTGCGTTCAACAGAAACCAACACAAAGTGAATGAACATGAAGTCACCATAACATGAAGTCATAATGGGGTGAAGTAGTGTAATTCTATGGGGACTTTGCATAGTGTTCAGCGATGCTGAGTGGACGACTTTACCCCGACTTCTCTGGCGGAGTTAAACTTCACTGCATCTCTACTCCCCAACTAACTCATCACTCTGAGTTAAATGGAAAACTGGAGTGGCTCTCTCCAGAGAACCATTGAATGTTTGCGCTGGGCTGCTTCTCTGATAAAATTGTCAGAACTGCCTCCCCTCCTGTCCTAACTGAGCTACTTAATCCTGCTAACTAAACTTATTTTCTCACGTTTAATGACTCTTTTCTCCCCCTTGTCTCTAAAACCAGAACTCTTATGGGTGATTGGTCCTTTGCTGCATGTGCACCTCAGACCTGGAATTTCCTCCTGTACATGTTCACAGTGCCATCTCTCACAATAGCTTTAAACACACCCTCTGGAATCATTTAAGGTTCGCCATGGCCTGTAACTGCACCTAAGCAATGTATCCTCCATGAGACTTTGCTAGCACTTTCTTATTCTTGTATGGTCACCAGCCAAGGCCGGCGGGAGTCTATGCTTGAGAATATACTTTGAATTTGTTTACCACTTTAGTATGTTATGACAGTTCTGTAATACTGTCTAGTTTATGCTGTCTAAACTTGCTCCATTGTTGTACCCTGCATTGTCTGCATATCCCTCGAAACTGTGTCTTCTCCTATGTAAATCAACTCTAATACAAAAAAGATGGGTAATGGTGGTAAAGTTCTTGTTTCCTCAGTCCCCCTTCAAGGTACAAGAAATTAGGGAAAACACTAGTTATGTGTATTAGGGGGATCCTTTAAGTCATCACACTTCAACAGCTTCAGTGATAATTATCTTCCTTATTTATTATTCTTTCTTCATTCCCCTACGTTTCACTCTATACAGATCTTGTTCACGTTGTTTTTTCTTTTTTATTCTTATATCTGTTGATACATAAGTGGTTCTATTTAGTTTACTATTAATCCTTATCTGTGCTTATAAAAGTATCTTTTTTATAGTACTCTTTCATTCAGTTTTTTCTAGTACAACATGCCAATGCAGTGCAATTGTGTTGACATCTTTTACTAATATTATCTTCTCTTTGAGGTCTTTTTGTTTGTTTTACTTCTTTACACAAATTTCATCTTTCTGTGAATAAAAAATGACAGAGCCATGTCTTAGTATACCTCTGTATGCGTGCCTAAGGTTTCAGGTAATTCATTTTAACAACTGCCATGAAGGCTTGAGCCTTTTTAACTGAGATAGCAAGCATACCTTTGTGTATGTTCAGGCTTCTTTCTCTTGAGGAGTGTTATGACTGCTTTGTGGAGACATAAATGATTTGTCCTCTGTTTAGTATACTGCTTTTGTGTGAAAGTGCTATATTTTTCTGTTATAGCAATAGTATCCCTTTAGGTTTACTTAGTTCCTCTTACCTCTTAAGGCTTTGACTGCAGTTTACTGTATAATGACAAAATGGTCAACTCACTTGGAGCTGCTATCTCCTAGTCCTCTTGCCCATTTTGTGCATTCACATGATGCGATGCATGATGACATCACATCGGGTGTCCGCGCATGCACAGAACAATTTGCTGTGCAATCCTACACCTTCACTATTGCTAGTCAACAGTTTGGCACAAAACGGGCATGTTATTAACTGGAACTTTGGCTACATAGTTATCTGTTACAATCTTTATGATCCTTAGTGTTGCTACTGGGCACTTAGTCTGAAATGCAGCCATTGAGTGGTTTTATTCTGGGAAGGAGCTGAGACTACAGGGGTTATGATATGACTCATGTTTTGCTGAGATTTCATATTCATTTCCATTTCCATTGCGTTTCCTGTCCAAGGCATCAGGATCCAATATCTGTCAACATCCATATTATTAGGGTAGGACATTCTAATCTAGGTCATTTTCACCTTATTATAACATTTTAGTGATCATATCATTTTCTGGGAGTCAAATAATTTGACCTCCCTACGTGTGATGCCATCATTTTAGTTTTTTATACTTATTTTAAATTTTTCCTTATAAGGTCATAATTCTTCAAATTATGGAAGTATCTGCCATTTCACAATATCCTGGTGTTATATTTGACATTATTTTTTAATAAACATTTCATTATTATTTGTTTAAATCATTTTGTGTTCCTTAACTCATTATTTTGACTGTGCTATTAGGAGTCATCATTTTACTTGTATTGCGCCCTTGCTTCAATGTGTTTGGTAGATTCTTATCATTTTATATTCCTTAACTCATTATTTTGAGTGATGCTACTAGGAGTTATCTTTTGGGTTGCTGTTGGGGCCCTTGCTACAACGTCTTATTGCTCATAGGTGTCATGCTGACTACTGTTTTTCCCTAATTTCTTGTGCCTCAAAGGGGGACTGAAGAAACAAGAACTTTACCACCATTACCCACCTTTTTTCTATTAGTGTTGAAGTATCGTTAGGTTCACTGTGAGGTGGAAGTGAACAAAGGTGGAAGTTGTTGAAATGCATAAAGCATTCTATATTTGTAAAATAATATAAAGAGGCCACAGGGCCTGTGTAACTAGTACAAGCATATCCAATATAAAGGCAATAGATCCAGACTGCTGTAACTGTAAACATGGAGAATACAGACATTTTCTCAGACGTTGGAGGAAGTGTACAAAGTGCTCTCCATTTTGCTGCATTTACAGTGGAAGAGAAAAAGAGACTATTTGCAGCCATGAGAGGGGATCGAGACCTGTCTGTACATATACCCCCTGAATAGATGAATACAAACAACAGCTGAAACTGACTATGAAAATAGAATCTAAATATAATCCCCCAACAGTGAGAAATCATGGGACAGAGTCCTGTAAGGTAACAAAAAATGAGACTATGAAACTTTTTGAGAATAAGAATAGTTTAACACCACAATACCATAATTTAAACAAAAGAGAAAGAACAACATTGGAGAATTTGAAAAAGGACATAACAACAAAGATAAAAAGTGCTGAAAAGGGAGGAGGCATTGTAATACAAGACAGACATAAATACAGAGAAATGTGTATGAAACTACGAGAGAAACAAGATAACTATGAGGTTCTACCAGGAGAACCAACAACTAAAATAAAAACTGAGATAAATAACACCATAGAGGAATTTGCAACAATGGGGTGGATCCAGCCATGGGAAGCCGAAATTTTAATAAAAGAGTGCCAAAGAATACCTACTTTTATGCAATCCCAAAAGTACACAAAAGCATCACTGAGCCACCAGGAAGTCCTATAGTATCAGGTACAGATTCGATTTTTGAGCCCATCTCAAGATACATCAATTACCACTTACAACTTACAACCATTAATAGAGAAAACAGCTTCATATGTTAAAGGCACCACCAGCATGATTTTAAAACTGAAGGGAATATCAGAAAAAAGAATACCAGACAACACAATTCTAGTTACATTAGATGTAGCTGATCTATATACCTCAATACCACACCAAGAAGGGGTCAGTTGCATAGGAGAAATTTTAGACACTTGAGACCGTAATGTAAAACCCAGAACACAAGTTCTGCAGGAATTGGCTGACATTATTCTGAAAAAGAACTATTTTGAGTTTAATGGGACTTTTTACCAACAAAATAAAGGGACAGCAAAGGGGTCTATGATGACCGTAACGTATGTGAACTCCTATATGATTAATTTTGAAAAGAGCTATATCTACATAGATTTGGAAATTTATCCCCAAAAAATAACAGCTTGGTATAGATATATAGATGATATCTTTATGCTGTGTGAAGGAACAGGACAGAAACATATGGAGTTCCATGAGGAACTTAATAAGAAAGACGGAAACTTGAAATTTATAATGAATTATGATAAAACACAGATAGTGTACTTAGGTCTATTAATAAAACTGGAAAACAACAAAATAGAGATGTCTCTATATGGAAAGACAACTGACAGAAACACTATACTACATGGGAGTAGCTACCATGAGGCCAAACTGAAAAATAGTATCCCCTCTAGGGGGCTATGGAGATATGGAAATGGGTCACCAGACAGGGAGCAGGATCTGAAAAACCAGATCTCAAGGGAGGAAGGAGAGGAGGGAAAAGGCTCCCTACTAATTCCTCCTCCCCATCTCCCTCCCTTCTACTCCCACCAGCTCTCCCCCGACCATAAGTTTTGCACCTTTTGTTATCTTTTGCTTCGTTGGAGATTGTATTCTATTGAAACAAAATTGTAATTGAACTGTAACTTTTTTGTTTGTAAGTACTGTGTCCCTTGTACTACTGTTCTGATGTCCTCTTTGTGACGAGGTACCTTTGTAAATGAGCCTCTGGCTCAAAGGTTTCTAAACTGATGTTTAACTAAATAAATAAATAAATAAAAGGGGCGGAGAGTGGTCCTGATAAATGCCAGGAGCTAAGGAAATAAAATGCTTGAGATTCAGGTGATGCTAGTTGAGGGGGAGGTAGATGTGGCAGCAGTCATTGAGACCTGGGCCACTCATGGGCATGAGTGAGACCTAAATCTGGAGGGCTATACTATGTTCAGAAAAGATAGGGGGGAGGGAAGGGGGTGGTGTAGCACTGTTAGTCAGTAATGGCATGGGAATTGGAGGGGTAGAGGAGGCAGAGGAGAATGTGGAGGCTATTTGAGTCACCCTGCTTATGCAGAGGGGTAAGAGAGTAAAGGTTAGAGTGGCATACAGACCACCTGCACTGGCGGAGGTTCTGGAAGAAAGTTTGGTGGCAAATCTCGAGGGACACTGTAGATTGGGAAAGGGAAAGGTAGTGGTAATGGGGGACCTCAGCATGCCAGGAACAGACTAGGGGACTATGATGTCACTAGTGGCCAGGGAGCAGAGGCTTCTGGTTGTCTTCCAGGATGCATTTCTGACACAACAGGTACGTGAGTCAACTAGAGAAGCCTGGACACTGGACATGGTCCTGGTGGATAGTGATCAGATTAGGGTCCTAGAGGTGAGGGACCCATTGGCGGGGAGTGATCACACCACAGTCTGGTTCTTCCTGGACCTGGGGGGGAGGAAAGCCAAACAAGGATGGTAGTAACCGACTTTAGGGGTGAAGACTTCAGAGAGATGGGAAGGATCCTTAAAGATCATTTGGACAGGATAAGGCTGGATATGGATGCTGACAGCAGGTGGGGAGTCATTAGAAGGGGAATACAGGAGGTTACCAGATCCTGCACAAGGGAAAGGCATAAGTTCGTAAGGTCAGAAAACCTGCTGGTTGACCCGGGAGGTACAGGAGGTGGTGAGGCACAAGAAGGTGGCCTATAGGTGCTTCAAGCACTCAAGGAGTTAAAGGGATCAGGAAGAATATGAACTAAGAGCCAAGAGAGTCACCAGGGTGGTGAGAGCAGCTAAGGCAAAAAAGGAGCAGTCCTTGGCCAGTGGGATCTGGAGGGGGGACAAGGGGTTCTTTAGATACATGGGGGAGAAGGAAAGTAAGGGGCAGATTAGCAGGATAAGGATAGGGTATGGTTGGCACAGGAGGTGGGGAACAGGCAGAAGTCCTAAATGAGTACTTTGCCTCAGTTTTACCGGGGGATGGAGGGGCTATGTCTTGTGGGGGGAGCGGGGGCAAACTGGAGGAAGGGGTGGGACCGGTAGAGACCAGATGTCCTGAAGGGTCTGGGGAAAGGGAGTTGCCACCACAGACAGGTGGGGGCCAGCAGTACAGGGTGAAAAGGGGAGGATGTGGAGGCTGAAATCCTGGTAGAGAGAGTAAGGGAAGCCCTCAGGTCCCTTTGGATGGAGAAAGCACCTGAGCCAGATGAGATACATCCCAGGGTGCTGAGGGAACTGGCGCATGTCCTGGCAGTTCCCCTAGTGGAGCTTTACAACATCTCTCCTAGAACTGGGTGGGTGCCCCAAGACTGGAGGGTGGCCCATGTCATGCTGATCCACAAGGGGGATCAAGAGAGGAGGTGGAAAATTACAGGCCCCTTAGCCTGATGTCAATGGTCGGCAAGATGATGGAGGGTATTGTCAAGGAAAGGCTAAGGGGGGTTACTGGAGCAAACTGGGTATTTGGATGATAGGCAGCATGACTTTTTTCCAGGGAAGATAGTGCCAGACAAACCTTGTTGAGTTCTATGACTGGGTGATGAGGGCCCTGGACCAGGGTAGGCCGGTGGACATCCTATTTCTGGACTTCAGCAATGCATTTGATTCAGTACCCCACAGTGGCCTGCTGGCTAAGATGAAGGAAATGGGGTAGGGAGACAGTTGTTAAGAAGGATAGGAAATTGGCTCTCTGAGCATACTCAGAAGGTGGTGGTTGGAGAGTTAGCATAATCCCAAAGGTGGGTTACTAGTGGGGTGCCTCAGGGGTCAGTGCTGGGGCCACTCCTGTTTATTGCCTATGTCTCAGACATAAGGAAGGGAATCAGAAGTGAAATGAGTCTCTTTGTAGACAACTCAAAGCTGGGTGCAGTGGTGGATGAGGAAGAGGGGTGGGTGGCCTTGCAGGAGGACCTGGAGGCTCTGGAAAGGTGGTCAGGAAAATGGAAACTAAAATTCAATGCAGGGAAGTGCAAGGTTCTGCACCTGGGTGTCAGAAATCCAGGCCAGGGGTATACCCTGGGAGGAGACATGATTCAAGTCACAGATGCTGAGAAGGACCTGAGGGTAGTGTTAGATGTCAAAATGAACAGCTCAGAGACCTGTAGGAGGGCTGCAGCATGGGCAAATAGAATGCTGGAATGCATCACCAGTGGGATTACCTCCAGAAAGGCGGAAGTGATCCTTCCACTGTACAACTGCTTGGTTAGACCACACCTCGAGTATTGTGTGCAGTTTTGGAGACCACATTTAAAGAGGGACATTATACTCCTAGAGACAGTCCAAAGGAGGGCAACCAAAATTATCTGGGGCCTGGGGGAGAGGACCTATGAGGAGAGGCTCATGGAGCTCGACATGTACACCCTGGAGAAGAGGAGAGATGGGGGGACATGATAGAGGTCTTTAAGTACATCAAAGGGATCAATAAGGGAGGCCCAGTCAGGGTGCTCCAAAGGAAGGAGGGTGGGGCAATGAGAGGTCATGGGTGTAAGCTGGAAGGGAGCAGGCTCAGAGGGTAGAGAAGGTGGTGTTATTTCACAGAAAGGGTGGTGGAGCAATGGAATGTGCTGCCCAGGGAGCTAGTAGAGGTGGAGACTGTGGGCAGGTTTAAGAGGGGATGGGACAGGTACAGGGTGAGGGTAAATCTGACCAGACCCAATACAGGTGGAACATCTGGGACTGGGAACAGTATAACCCAAGGAGGGGGGCACCAAAATCGGCCCTCAGTGTGGGTGCTGAAAATCGAGCAGACTTGAAAGACCATTAGGCCTATTCTGCTGGCATTTTAGTATGCTAATTATCTTAGTATTTGCACAGCTAACAAGTGTTAAGAGAAATTGTAGAATGGACATGGATATTACAAAAGAAACAGACAATATGTTGAATAGATTCAAGGAAAGGGGATATAAAAAGAGAACATTACCAAAAGAAAAGCTGAGAATAGAAAGAAAAAGTAGGGAAGACTTACTTGGACAAGGAGGAAAAGATGGAGGGCCTCAATTCCTGGTGTTCTCTATCAGATATAATCACAAACTAACTGAGATCAGGAAAATTATTAATAAGCATTGGTATCTGGTACAGACAGACAATGAAAGAATACCAGAACTACAGCAGAAACCGATCATTGCAGCAAAAAAAAGTTAGAAATTTGAAAGTTCAGTTAGTGCAACCCAGTTCAAGAAACCTGAGAATAAACAAGAACAGCTACTTCTCGGACCCTTGGCAGCAGGGATGGTGCCTTGCGGTAGATGCTCTGTATGCAGCCATACAACTAAAAAGCAAACATGTACACACCCATATACAGGGCAATCTTTTAGCATTACACAACACATAAACTGCACAAGTGAAGGGGTTATATATATAATTCAATGTACTTGTGACAAATTATGTATCAGCCAAACAAGCAGAATGCTAAAAAACCAAGATACAGGAACACAAAGGCGACATCCCTAGGAAAGATGAACCATTACCAGTTGCTATGCATTTTGCTGCAGCAGGACACAATGGGGCATCCCTCTGTTTCTGGGGATTAGAGAAAGTGATGGAACAAGAAAGAGGTGGCAACTTTAAGGACAGGCTTTTACAAGCAGAGATGAGATGGATTTTCTGTATGAGGAGATTAGAAAAAGAAATAGAGATGAACACTGAGACTAAATGGAATGTATGCACATAAACACCTATGAGCAATAAGACATTGTAGCAAGGGCCCAAACATCAAACCAAAAGATGATTCCTAGTAGCATCAGTCAAAATAATGAGTTAAGGAATATACAATGATAGGAAACTACCAAACACGGTTGTAGCAAGGGCACAATACAACTAAAAAGATTACTCCTAATAGCACAGTCAAAATAATGAGTTAAGGAACACAAAACAATTGGAAGCAAATAATAAATAAATGTTTATTATAAAATAATGCCAAATATAATCAGGATATTGTGAAATGGCAGATACATACATAATTTGAAGAATGATTACCTTATAAGGAAAAATGAAAAATAAGTACAAAAACTAAAATTATGGCATCACAAAGAGGGAGGTCAAATTAGTTGACCCCCCCCAGAAAATAATATGATCACTACAATGTTATAATAAGGTGGAAATGACCTACATTAGAATATTCTACACAAAAATATGGATGTTGACAGCTATTGAATCCTGATGCCTTGGACAGGAAATGAAATGGGAATGGAAATGTATATTAAATCTCAGCAAAACATGAGCCATTTCATAACCACTGTAGTCTCAGCTCCTGCCCAGAATAAAACCACTCAATGGTTACATGACGGACTAAGTACCGAGTAGCAACACTAAGAATCATGAAGAATGTAGCAGAAAATTATGCAGCCAAAGTTCCAGGTAATAACATAACCCGTTTTGTACAAAAACTGTTCACTAGCAAAAGTGAAGGTGTAGGATTGCACAGCAATCTGTTCTGCGCATGCGCGGACACCCGATGTGATGTCATCATGCATCACATCGCATTGCGGGAACACGCAAAATGGGCAAGAGGACTAGGAGATAGCAGCTCCAAGTGAGATGACCATTCTGTCATTACGCAGCTAACTACAGGCAAAGCCTTGAGAGGTAAGAGGAACTCAATAAACCTAAAGGGATAATATTGCTGTAACAGAAAAATATAGCACTTTCGCACAAAGCAATACATTAAACAGAGGACAAATCAGTAGTCTCCACAGAGCTGTCATAACACTCCTCGAGAGAAAGCAGCATGAACATACACAAAGGTATGCTGTTATCTCAGTTAAAAAGGGACAAGCCTTCACGGCAGTTGTTAAAATGAATTACCTGAAACCTTAGGTATGCACAGAGAGGTGTACTATGACATGACTCTGTCATTTTATATTCACAGAAAAATGAAATTTGTGTGAAGTAAAACAAGCAAAAAGACCTCAAAGCGAAGACAATATTAGTAAAAGAGGTCAACACATTTGCACTGTATTGATATGTTGTACTAGAAAAAACTGAGTGAAAGATTACTATAAAAAGAGACTTTTATAAGCACAGATAAGGATTAATAGTAAACTAAACAGAACTACTTATGTATCAACAGATATAAAAAGAAAAAGGAAAAAACAACGTGAACAAGTTCTGTGTAGAGCAAAACGTAGGGGAATGAAGAAAAAATAATAAGTAAGGAAGATTATTATCACTGAAGCTGTTGAAGTGTGATGATTTAAAGGATCCCCCTAATACACATAACTACTGTTTTTCGCTAATTATCCTGTGTAAACCATGTTCTTCTGTCTGCAGATTTCCATGTAGCATCCTGAGTTGCACCTGAAAATAGGCATATGTTTGTCTAGTGTACTTACCTAGTCAACAGAAGCTAAATAAATAAATACATATGCCGTCTGAGGCCCTAAAAATGGTCACAAGCTGCTCAGTCCTGTCTACCATAGACTAAGCCCTTATAATCTATGGAGCAGGTACTGAGACATAGAAACATAGAATTTGATGGCAGATAAGGACCGCTTGGCCCACCTAGTCTGCCCATATCCCTACCTAATGGATAAGCTGCAGATCCTAGTTAACCAAAAGCCTACTTCCTCCTACCCCCTACTAGAATTGACTTATGTCTGTCCCATGCATTCTTGAATTCCCCCACTATTTCTGACTCTATGACCTCCTCAGGAAGGTTGTTCCATGCATCTACAACCCTGTCTGTGAAGAAATACTTCCTCACATTACCTCTGAGCCGTCCCCCCTCTATCTTGTGCCCCCTTGTTCTTGCACATCTCTTGTTTTGAAAGATGCTACCCTCTTGGACTTTGTTGATTCCCTTGAGGTATTTGAAAGTTTCTATCATGTCCCCCCTCTCCCTCCTTTCCTCGAGGCTATACATCTTAAGCTCCTTTAGTCTTTCTTCATATGTCTTCTGGTGCAGACCCTGCACCATTTTGGTTGCCCTGCTCCGGACAGCCTCCACCCTGTCTATGTCTTTGTGGAGATGGGGTCTCCAGAACTGTACACAGCCCTCAAAAGGGTAAAAACCCTTCTAAATAAAGCTTGTAGGTTTGTCCTGGGAGCTGACTGCTTGTCACACACCTGTTACCTCTATAAAGCAACTGGATCGTTGCCCCTTCACAGCACAGCCCAATACCAGGCCTGCCTCCTGGCAAAGAAAGCCATGGTCAGGCTGGCACCTGAATCCACATCCAGTCTTTTCAAATCAATCCAACTCAGTACTTGAAGTGCTGCTAAGGTAGGGCTGGTGATTCCCTTTAAGCATACCTCAACAGCCCAGAGATCTCTCTCCTATACAGGGCCCAAGGGGATGAACAATCTCCCCCCTGACTTTATTGATTGTAGGAAGGTCAGCAATTTTAAAGCTGGTCTCAAAGCACTACTAGCTCTCAAATGTGTATGTGAGTGCCCTAATCACTACCTAACCCCTTCCTAACAATCTAAGAGGACTGTGTATGCTCTAACTCCAGCCCCTGGTGTGTCTCTGACATTGCTTTACACCCCCATTGTAATCTAAGACCTTACTTATCCCCCCCTCCTTCCCACCCCGGTCCCATTTCTCTTATTTCTTCTCCACATCCCCCATATAATTGTCCCAACCCTACTCTCCCCACTTGCACTACTACCCCCTTTCACTGCCTAATCTCCCTGCCCATCCCCTTTCTCCCCCATCCCCTATCCCCCACCTCCAACCCTCCAACTCCTATGACAAAGCCCCTCAGGCTGCCACTCAATTACATCTTCAACTAAACCTCCCATTCTAGTGGCCTGCCTACCCAAGCACTTTTCCATGGAATTTTCCTGCTGTCCTATGCAGACTTTAACTTAGTTGTCTATATATGTTGTACTGACGGGGAAATTACGATGTTAATTTCTTGACAATCTACAACCAAAATGTAACTTTAAACTTAAGTTCAATGTCTTTTTGTTCTTTCTCCTGTATACTATGTAACACTGAATTCATGTTTATCTTTTGTACTCTTGTGGATCTCTGTATATTGACTATTGTTGCTGTTTATTCTATTCTGTACCATCTGTGACTTGGACCCTTTGTAAATGAGCCTTTGGCTCAAAGGTATTAATCTCAAACTGAAATAAATATATGGGAATTTTGGAACAGAGTGACTTCAGTACAGAAAGAACCTTATGACCCAATGGCACATCCTGACGCCTTTTGGTGTGTGGAGGGTGATATGTTGGGGGTGAGGTGGTAGGAGTAGAAACCCTGGGGGTGGGGCGTTAGGGTTGAAAACAC
Organism: Neoceratodus forsteri; assembly: GCA_016271365.2. Taxonomy (NCBI): domain Eukaryota; kingdom Metazoa; phylum Chordata; order Ceratodontiformes; family Ceratodontidae; genus Neoceratodus; species Neoceratodus forsteri. The sequence goes on along the minus strand of CM057450.1, from coordinate 48,219,128 downwards.
TAACGCCTCATTTCCCTGCTTTTGTTGCTGTGATATTCACCCTAACTGATGCATTAATTAAGTTTTTTTGCAAAGAATTTCCCTTCTTTTTCAGATAGTATAATTGTATCCTTATTTTACTGTGGGAAAGCAGGGTCCCATCCCTACATGCACATAGAATAACAATGTTTCTGTGGTTGAGAGGGTGCTGCACAATTCTACAGTCTTAAAATATTTCACTTTGCAAGTTCCTGCTCAATTAGTACTACTGCACCTTGAAACATCTTGCTTCACAATGGTAAATTTTTAAGCATGGTGCCACAGTGTGGATAGTAGCATATCAGAAAATGACTGACATTGCACATATAAAATAGAGGATAATGGCTGGGGATCGGGTGATAACCACACTGTAATCACCTCGAGTGGTTGCTAGGGCAACATGGTAAACCTTGAGAGCGCAGCTCAAGAGGTTTACTGTAGCCCTAGCAACCACGAGAGGTGATTTCAGCTTGGTTGTCACCCGATCCCCACCATCATCTTTTATAGTGTACGGTCAGAAAAACGCTGTTTGCATTCTATGTGTGAGAATTATGGAACTCTGGTGCATTCTTTTTTGTTATGCCACTGTTTGTAAGTTCCGGAGTGTGGTTAGCAACTTTTAAAATTCTAAACAGTGCATAACAAAGCTGTATGACTGCTGATTATGGTGGTTAATAGGCACTTACCATACATTATACATTTATTTCTTCTGTAGTTAAAAAGGATTATAAATTACACAACTGTTGAGCAACTTAGTAAAACATTTTTGCAGCAGTGTAACATGACTGTCATGTAAACAACATATTTTTGTGATAGATAAGCAACTACTGAAGCAGCAAAGCACATTTCAAAAGAAACCTACTACTATTGCTGACAATATGCAGAACAGACATTTCTAACACTAATTGAAATACTGACTACGTGAATGATCCTACTGTGCTGCACCTGACTGACTTCCCAAATTTTGCAGCATGCATTTCGTTTCTATCAAGTAGCCTGAAATGTCACTGAGAACTGAGTGATTCTGCAACTCAAGTGTCACTTGGTTTAGTTCATCATTTGACTACATCTTAAACTGTTGCAATATGTATTTTAAGACCTGTGCTTGCACTCTTTGTTCCTGGAGCATGTCCGAGAGCATTTGAATGGCAGAATCTACACTCTTACTAATGTTGAATACAATATTTTCTAGTTTGTCAATAATGACATGGTCTACATTGTTGTTTTCTGGCTGTCTTGCTGTTCTTTCTTCTGTTACTCCCCTTTCTTTTCCAATATATGTGTCCTTCTGCTGGTATAGCTCCTCTATTTCCTCTGCTTCTATGCTCTGTACATCTCCTATTAACATACTAACATACTAAAATGCCAGCAGAGGAGGCATAATGGTCTTTTGTGTCTGCTCAGTAGTCAGCCCCCATACTGGGCACCAACTCTGCTGTCCTCCCCACCCCTTTGGGTTTCTCTGTCCCCAGCCCAAGATGCTCCCCTAGTATTGGGCTTCGTCAGCTTCACCCTCCCCCTATACCTTTCCTAGCCCCTCTTAAACCCCTCCACAGTCTCTGCCTCCACCAGTCCCTTGGCAGTACATTCCATGGTTCCACCACCCTCTCAGTGAAGTAACACCTCCTCCTCTCTTCCCTGAGTCTCCCCCCCTCGAGCTTGCACTCATGTCCTCTAGTTGCCCCTCTTTCCTTTGGTGCACTCCAACTGAGCCTCCCTTATTTATCCCCTTTATGTACTTGAAGACCTCTGTCATGTCCCCCCGTCCCTCCTCTCCTCCAGGGAGTACACGTTGAGCTGCTCTAGCCTCTCCCCATAGGTCCTTTCCCCCAAGCCCCAGATCATTTTGGTTGCCCTCCTTTGTACCCTCTCCAGGAGTGCAATGTCCCTTTTTATGTGTGGTCTCCAAAACTGCACACAGTACTCGAGGTGCAGCCTAACCAAGCAGTTATACAGAGGGAGGATCACTTTCCCCCTTCTGGAGGTTTTCCCTCTAGCGATGCATCTCAGCATCCTATTGGCTTTTGCTGCTGCCCTCCTACAACTCTCAAAGTTATTCATTCTGACATCTACCACCACCCCAGGTCCCTCTCGCCCTTCGAGACTTGTAGTGTGTCTCCCCCCAGGGTATACCCTTGGCCCATATTTCTGGCCCCCAGCTGCAGAACCCTGCATTTCCCTGCATTGAACTTTAGTTTCCACTTTCTTGACCATCTTTCCAGAGCCTCCAGGTCCTCCTGCAGGGCCACTCTCCCTTCCTCCCCATCCACCACCACTCCCAGCTTCAAGTCATTTGCAAAGAGACTCATCTCACTCCTGATGCCCTTCTTTATGTCAGAGACATAGGTGTTAAACAGGAGGAGCCCTAACACTGATCCCTGAGGAACCCCACTAATGACTTTCCTTGGAGATGAGACTAACCCCCCCAACTACCACCCTCTGAGTATGCTCCAAGAGTCAATTTCCTATCCATCTGATCATCTGTGTCCCCACCCCCATTGCCCCCAGCTTAGCCAGCAGGCCACCATGGGGTACCAAATCAAATGCCTTGCTAAAATCTAGAAAGAGGACATCGACTGGCCTATCTGACAAGATCTTTCCAGGATGAAGCCATGCTGTTTATTTTCCAGGTACCCCATTTGCTCCAGTACCCCCCCAGCCTTTGCTTGACAATACCCTCTATCACCTTTCCCACTACCGACATCAGGCTAATGGGCCTGTAGTTTCCTGCCTCCTCTCTTTGTTCTCCCTTGTGAATAGGCATGATATGGGCCACCCTCCAGTCTTGGGGTACCCACCCTGTCCTCAGAGAGATGTTGAAAAGCTCCACCGGGGGGGCACCAGGACATCCTCCAGCTTTCTCAGCACCCTGAGATGTATTTCATCCAGCCCTGGTGCCTTCTCCATCTGAAGGGACCGGAGGGCTTCCCTCACTCTCTCTACCAGGATTTCAACCTCCATGTTCTCCCCCTTTGCTCCCTGTACTGCCCCCCACCTGACAGTGCTGGCCCTTCCCTGTCCCTTGACACATCAGGACTCCTGATCTCTAAGGGTCCCACCCCTTCCTCTAGTTTATTCTCTTCCCCCCAAAAGATGAAGCCCCCCCCCATCCTCCCTGGTAAAAACTGAGGCAAAGTACTTATTTAGAACCTCAGCCTGCTCTCCCACATCCTGTGCCCATCTCTCCCCTGATCTAATCCTGCTGATCTGCCCCCTCACCTTCCTTTTTTCCCCAATGTATTTAAAGAACCCCTTATCCCCTCTCCTGATCTCACTGGCCAAGCTCTGCCCCTTCCTCTCCTTAGCAGCTCTCACCACCCTGGTGACCCTCCTGGCCATCAATTCATACTCCCCCTGATGTTTTTGCTCCTTGAGCACTTGAAGCACTTATAGGCCACCTTCTTTTCCCTCACTGCCTCCTGAGCCTCCCTATTACTTCAAGAGTGTTTTTTTTGTTTCTTTGTTGAGCGTTCCTTAGTTACAGCAGTATCTCTTTTGTCTTCACAGGGCATTCTTTTTGAGGGCCGACTTCCTGAAATGGAACAGCCATGTGCAGTGCTGCCCTCTGTTCAGAATCTACAATAAATAGATAACAATTTCTGTTCCAACATACTTTTACTGCATTGTGGTCTAAGCTGTATTGTTTCACCTCTACTTACCTGACTGATTCTGTTCTGTAGTGTCACAGATATTGACCTTCTCAAATTCACTGCTAGTCTCCCCATCTGTGTCATCACTGTGTTCTGTTATCAACAGGGGACACTTTGTTCTCAAACAGAACCCCTTAATGCACTCTGAAACACAGTAGCATATCATGTTAAGTATGTGTTTGAATATGTGTGTGATTATGTGTGCGTGTGTCAGTGTTAGTAAGAGTATGTATATCTGTGTATGTGTCTCTCTGTCTGTCTGACATGACTGCTTGTTTGTACTGTGAATTTGTGTACGCACTGCAGTACACTTACTACCATAATAACATGTGCCAAGAGGTGATTTTCCAGCCAAGTTCCACAGCTGGTGTACTGTGGTAAACCATCCAAAGGAAGTAGCTGCCGAGTCTTTATCTGGAAGCAGTTTGAAGAACTTTTGTCTAATCAGTTTCCATTTCCTCTTGCAGGAAATTGCATCTCTTTTGATATTGTGTTCAGTTTCAAGCATGGAACTGACTGCTTCCCACATATCTGTGAGCGCTTGGTTTGAAGCTGTCATCATAATGTGTGGGTTGCTAAGCTTCTGTATTGCTTCCACTAAACAATGAATTTCACCTTCTTGCCACAGTGTCTTCATATTTCTATGGAAGAAAAATAAAATTATGTACATACTATATTTATACTATTCTGCAATTGTATGTAACATTTCACATCAACAAGGATGAAGTGAAAGCAGGAATCGAATCATGTGCCACTGCACCACCATGGCAGCACCACACCAAAGTACATCATTCCATCCCTTTATCTATCACAAGCATTAAAAAGGAGAAAGAAGTAAGAAGTCACACTGTAATGGACAAATATAACAACCTTTATTTTAAGATTGCATATGAAACACTAAGTAGTTGTCACAGTCTGTTCTCTTACAAAGACCTCTCTGTAATTCCACACAGTACTTGTTGTGTACTGAGAATCTTTACAGCTTACATAAGTTACAAATTCAACATCTGTCGAAAGCTGGTAAGTGCAGCAATATAGTGTTGAAGTAACATATAGTAATATATATCAAAACTGTAGCACACAGACAATTTAGCATGTCATAGTAATCTACTAAACATGAAATGAAACAAGCATTTGTCAATGCCGAATGTTGATTGCTTATATGTGCTATTTAGGTATTTTGAAGTGAAAGCACAATGCCTAAGAACTGTCATGTGCCCCCCCCCCCAAGACATCCACTGTGTCTTTCTATTCAGTATTCACAGAAGAGGGGGAGAGGCAAGGGCCATAGCAGTACAGCAGTTGCAAAGGCTATAGGCTGGTCAGCCTCACTTCAGTAGTGGGGAAGATCATGGAGACATTGGTTAAAGAAAGGATAGTGGGGCATGTAGAAGCCATCGGAGCCCAGGACCGTAGGCAACATGGATTCACAGTGGGGAGGTCATGTCAGACAAATCTGGTTGATCTCTTTGACTGGGTGAAAAGGGAAGTAAATCAGGGTGGGGCAGTGGATAACGCTAACCTTGATGTAAGCAAAGGCTTTGACACCACCCAACATAGAAGGGTGGTAAACTAGCTGAGTAGGCTGGGCATGGGGAAAAGGGTGGTAAACTGGGTTAGAAACTGGGTAACAGACAGGAGGCAGAGAGTGGTGGTAAATGGGGTGCAGTCTGGGGAGAGGGGGTGACCAGTGGGGTGCTGCAAGGATTGGTCCTGGGGCCAGTCCTGTTCAGTGTCCTCATTAGTGACATTGCAGAAGGGCAGAAGGGAAAGGTCTGCCTGTTTGCAGATGACACCAAGATCTGTAAGACAGTGGATACCCCAGAGGGGGCGGAGAAAATGAGGAGGGACCTGGAGAAGGTTGAGAAATGGTCTGAGGACTGGCAACTGAAGTTTAATTCAAAAAAGGTGCAAAATTATGCACCTGGGACACAGAAACCCTGGGGAAAGGTGCAGGATTGGGGGGGGGAGGAGTTGCTGACAGTCACAAAGAAGGAAAGGGACCTGGGAGGTTGTTATTTCAGATGACCTGAAAATGTCAAAGTGGTAAGGCAGCTGGGAGGGCCAGTGACATGCTGGGCTGCATAGGCAGGGGTATCACCAGCATAAAGAGAGAGGTAGTGATGCCATTATATAAAACCATGGTCAGGCTTTACATGGAGTGCTGTGTGCAGTTTATTTTTCACCTGAGCTCTTTCCTTCTAAGACTGCTTGAAAGGCAGAGTAGAGAAACTTACCAGAGCAAGAGAAAAGGATTAAGACTTAGTTTGGCTAAGCAGATTTACTGTGTGGTGGTGTTTTTATTTTTTACTCACAGGGATTGCTACTGTTTGTTGCTAACATTTCATTGCTTTATTTTTTCTCTGATTCAAATTGTTGTTGCTGGTATACCTTCTTCTGCATTATTACAAGGTGTGCCTACAGGTGTGTGCTAACAGATTACTCCTGTAATCTTCTGATTCAAATTGTCTTTGCAAGGTATATCTTCTGTTACTGCTTTATTTTTCTCGAGCAAAGTGTTTCTTACAGCGTATATCTTCTCTGAAATTATTACAGGTGGTGCTTTACAGGTTTTACAGTTTTATCTAATATTAGGATAAGCTTTCAGGGTTACTGCATTTGTTGTTGACTGATTGTTTCTGCTCTTACCTCCTTGTTCTTTCATCCGTGGTTCTTCTTTTTAGGCAGGGGAAGGGCCCAGCCACCCACCCCCATCCCCAACCACCCCACACTACACTCCTTTTATAGGGTACCACAGTTGTGACATTTCCTGTGGCAGAGCAGGAAGGGCGGATCAGTGGGCTCCACAAGGTGATCTCGCTTACAGGGTACTAGAAATTTAACTTGTTATAACAAGTTAAACAAAGCACAATTAAACCATTACTTGCATTTTTTTTCCTTTTTTTTCCCCTTCTAATTACTCTGACTAGGTTACAAATCCAGCAACTTATTTGGAATGGATTTCATTAACTGCAGGTACTGTGGAACAATTTTCAGAAGGACAGTCTTACAGGATTTAGGACACTGTCCTACATGCTGGGCCTTTGGAGATCTTAGGGCTCAGCTCCGGGCAGCATGGTCAGAGATTGCACGCCTCAAATTTCATATTGAAGAGGAAATACATTATAAGAACCACCCCATTTCCCAGCATCCAACAGAAAAACCTCGACCGAGAGAGGGTAGTTGGTCCAGGAGGTTGGCAGGTGGTTAGGAGGAGAAAATCAGGTGCCCCATCACTCTCTGCTCTCCAACACATTACCTCCAAAACCATATAAACACTACAAACAGGTATCTGCCTCTATCTCTGAAATCAAATAAAGAGGCAGAAGACACTGCAGAGCAGGACACTGCAACAGGAGCTAAGCAGCAACAAAACTCAACCAAATCAGTAACCAAAACAAAACAAGCACAAAGGAAATCCAAAAACTTCTGATCATAGGAGACTCCATGATTCGGGAGTTGATACCCATCTCCAGCCAGGGTGATGGTCAGATGTCTCCCAGGTACATCAGCATGGAGAGACACTGACCAATTACTAAAATTGTTCACAAAGCAGGAGAAAACATTGATGTCCTAGTACACATAGGGACTAATGATCTCGCCAGCCGGTCAGTTGTGGAGACCAAGGAACACCTGAATAGGCTGGGTGACAAACTATCATCTATTTCGTCCGGCATCTCCTTCTCTGAGATCCTGCCAGTCTGGGAGAGGGGAGCAGATGGACAGAAGGTCAGAGAAGGGGAGAGAGGGGAGCTAAACACGTGGCTCAAGGACTGGTGCCAGGAAAAAGGACACAGATTTGTAGGGAACTGGCAATAGTTCTGGGAGCGAAAGTTCTTTAAATTTGATGGACTGCATCTGACTAAAGAGGGAGTCAGTGCATTGGGGCAGAAGTTTGTTGTCTTTACAGAATATTTAAACTAGCAAATGGGGAGAGGGGTGCAGCACCCCATATGTCGAATGGGAAGAACACCCCTTCCCCCTCAGCTAGTGGTCAAACAGGAATTCAGCATGTTTGCCATTCATTTGCATCACCAGGTAAGAAAAAAGGTTTCTCTCCCCATACGACGCACAGGGGTAATGCCAAACTTCACCCAACAACTAACACACCAAAATCTGGCCAATGGAAAATCATGTACACAAATGCTCACAGCCTGGGAAATAAGATCCCAGACCTGCAGGCAATAATGTCAGAGGCTAAACTGGACATAGTAGCAATTAGTGTGAGACGTGGTTTACCAGTAACCACACTTGGGAGACTTCAGTACCTGGCTATGTATTGTTCAGAAGAGACCGAGGTGCAAAAGGGGGAGGAGTGGCCTGTATGTTAATGAAAATATCAAAGCTACAGAAATTCAGAATACACATAAGGAGCCAGAAGAACTGTGGGTCACCCTGGAAACAGGAAATGGGACAGCCATAAGAACTGGGGTTGTCTACAGGCCCCCAGACCAGAGGAGGACATAGACACATTACTGTTAGAAGATATACAAAACATGACAGCTAAAGGGAGGTTCTGATAATGGGAGACTTCAACATGCGGATACAGATTGGTCAATACCAGCAGGAACATCTGCCAGAACTAGACTCATAGTGGATTCCTGCAGGAGGGCCTCAAACAACTGGTACAGCAACCCACAAGAGACAGGGCTATCCTAGATCTAGTACTGACTAACAAAGAAGGGATCACAGATCTCCAGGTAGAAGGTCACCTGGGCCAGTGACCATCACATGGTATGGTTCAATTTGGCTACTACATCTAAATCATCCCATTCCAAGGCAAAAATATGGGACTTCAGAGGAGCCTGACTTTGATAAGATGGCCAACAGAGTTAAGCTAGCCCTGGCAAAAGAAACACAGGTGAGGGGGTACAGGCAAAGTGGGCAAGCATTAAGGATGCAATACTTGAAGCAACATCCCATTGTGTTAGACAGAAAAGGAAGTGCAAAGAAGAAGGAAACCACTTTGGTTCTCAAATACAGTAGCAGAAAAGGTCAGAGCCAAAAGGCTGGCCTTCAGGAAATATAAGGAACACAGCGGGATGAAGATAAGGAGGCATACCAAACTGCCCTAAGGGAAGCAGGTAAGGCAGAAGGCAGGCAAAGTCCCAAACTGAGGAAACACTAGCACTAACAGTAAAGAAGGTGACAAGACTTTCTATAGATACATTAGTGAAAGGAGAAAGTCCAGAGGGGTATTGCTAGCTTAATGGAGAAAAGGAAGCATGTGAGGAGGAGGAGGACCCTGTAAGGCATCTATCCTAAATAGATACTTTTGCTCAGTATTTACTGAAGAGAAGGTAGGGCAGGGCCCACAGCTCAGCATCATGGACACAGGGGAGGGAGGTGAGCACTACTTCCTTCACAAAAGAAAGGGTCCTACAAGAGCTTGCTAAGCTCAGGGTGGATAAGGCAATGGGACCTGATGGCATACATCCCAGGGTACTTGAGGAGCTAAAGGAGGAACTAGCAGAGCCATTAGCAGAATTGTTTAGTGAGTCTCTGAGCACAGGAGAGGTCCCAGAAGACTGGAGAAGGGCTCATGTGATCCCGCTCCACAAGAGTGGTAGCAGGGAGGAGGCGGGGAACTACGAGACCGGTCAGTCTTACCTCAGTAGTGGGCAAGATTATGGAGGCACTCCTTAAGGAAAGGATAGTGCAACACCTGGAATCCATAGGGACACAGGATCCAAGACTGCATGGGTTTACAAAGGAAGGTCCTGTCAAACTAATCTCATAGATTTCTTTGACTGGGTAACCAGAGTGGTGGACCAAGGGGAGCAGTTGATGTCGCCTACCTTGAATTCAGCAAAGCTTTTGGAGAAATCCACATAGAAGATTGACAAACAAGCTGGGTAGGCTCGGGTGGTCAGGAAGTTGGTCAACTGGGTGGCAAACTGGGTTGACGGGCAGAAAACAGAGAGTGGTGGTAAATGGTATACAGTCAGAAGAGATGCAAGTCACAAGTGGGTACCTCTAGGATCAGTCCTGGGGCCAGTCCTCTTCAACATCTTCATTAGTGACCTTGCAGATGGACTAGAGGGTAAGGCTTGTCTGTTTGCAGATGACACCAAGATCTGCAACAGAGTAGATGATCCAGATGGGGTGAGCAGAATGAGAAGAGATCTGGATAAACTAGCAGAGATAGTCAGAAGAGTGGCAACTGGGATTTAATGCAAAGAAGTGCAAAATTATGCACATAGGGAAGAGAAACCCTGAAGCCACCTATAGGCTGGGAGGGGAGTTGCTAGCAGTCACAAAGGAAGAAAGAGACTTGGGCATCATCATCACTGATGACCTAAAATCATCCAAGCAGACCTCTAAAGCAGCAGGTAAGGCTAGGGGGGTGTTAGGGTGTATTAGTAGGGGTATCACAAGTCGTAAGAGGGAGGTAATAATTCCTCTGTACAAGACACTGGTTAGGCCCCATCTGGAGTACGTGCGCAGTATTGGAGCCACACCTTCACAAGGACATTAACAAATTGAGGCAGTCCAGAGAAGGACAACCAAAATGGTGCATGGACTGCATCAGAAGATCATATGAGGACAGATTAATGAGCTCAATATGTATACCCTTGAGCAAAGGAGGAGAGAGGTGTTATGATCGAGGCATTCAAACACCTTAAGGGCATAAACAAGGTGAAAGAGTCTAACATGTTTAAATATAAGAAAAATAGCAGGACAAGAGGACACAGCATGAGATTAGAGGGAGGCCGATTAAGGGGGAATGTGAGGAAATTCTTTTTCACAGAAAGGGTGGTGGATGCATGGAATGGCTTACCACAAGAAGTGGTGGCTATGAATACAGTGCAGAGCTTCAAACAGGCATGGGATAGGCATAAGGGAGCAATACAAATGACTATGAATAGATAGGCCACTGACAGAGCAAAGGCCGATGGCACATTTATAAGGTAGAAAAAGAAATGGGCAGACTGGATGGGCCTTGCGGTCCTTATCTGCCGTCAGCTTCTATGTTTCTATGTTTCTATGTTTCTGGAGGTCACACCTTCGTTAGGATATTAACAGGCTGGATATAGTCCAGAGAAGGGCGAATGAGATGGTACAGAGTTTGCAACACAAGACTTATGAGGAGAAATTAAGGGACCGCAATATGTACTGAGTGGAAGAGAGGAGGGAAAGAGTGGATAGGATAGAAACATTCAAGTACCTCAAGGGTATAAATATAACTACTAAGAAGCAGGAGACAGCTGCTACAGGCATATATGCCAACTTCTGTGTGATATTCTTTTGTTCTTCTAAATCTGCAAATCTCCAGTATTTCAGTAACCACATGACTACAGTGCCTTCTGTAGGCAATTTTATGCTGGTTGATGCCTGGTTTCAGATGGCAGACAGATGACTCTCCCGATTGTATTGCCATTTGAACAACTTCATAGAGTGTTCTTTTACTGGTAAGCATTTTGGAAAGCTGCTGAAGGTCTCATGATTTTTATTATGATTGTATCTCCTTATGTCTGTCTCCTTTGGTCCCCCCATCTCCACACCCCAACAGTCATCAGTGGCCACAGCTGCAGCCTTCTTCTTGCCAGTATGGTGGGTGAGACACATAGAAACCTAGAAACATAGAATTTGATGGCAGATAAGGACCACATAGCCCACCTAGTCTTCCAATTTTCCTACCTGATGGATAAGCTGCAGATTCTAGTTAAACAGCTTACTCCCTTCTACCCCCCCAGTAGAACTGCCTTATGTCTGTCCTTGAGCAGCTGCCTTCAGAGTCTGTGAAGTCTGAAGTTTTTCAGTGCCGCTTATTGGTCATCTTCCAACACAGGTGAGGCACTGTCAGCTGAAAAGTAACTCAGGACAAGCAGGTTTCAAAGTGGGGAAGAAATGGAGTGAGCAAGAATTAAGTACTCATTCAGATGCGGCATCGATTTTAAAGCAGCATACTGGTGTGGACACTGCAAACAGAACCCCAGCTCTTTAAGCAGCCTTATGAAGAGTAAAGGCTTCTCAAAGCACTGGAGTTGTGTTTTTTGTACTGTGAGTGGACTGCATCTAATTCGGTAATTTACTGTACCTTACATCTGGAAGTATGGTAGGGCCAACTTTAAATAAACACTGCACCTGAATTAACACGTGATGCCACAGAAACATAGAATTTGTCAGCAGAAAAGGATCGCTCAGCCCATCCAGTCTGCCCAAGTGTTCTCTACCTACTTGTAACTCCTGCCTGTATATGTTACTGCATGTCTTATTCTGCCTGCATCCATCAGGACCTCCTTGTGAATGAGCTTGCTTAATGGATTTTTCCTGCAATGAACTTGAACCTACTCCACTTCCATAGCCCTATTGATCTCTGTTGACCCCCTCCTTACCCTTTTTCTAAAATACCCCTATGTTTATCCCACGCATGCTTCATGCCCCCTACCATTTTAGGTTCCACCACTTCTCCTGGCAGTCTGTTTAAGGCACCTACCACCCTTTCAGTAAAGAAATATTTCTTCACATCTATCCTGAATGCCGGCCCCCAGCTTCATTGTATGTCCCTTGGTTTGGGTGCTCATCCTCATTTGAAGGAAACTCCCCAACTGTACCCTCTTTACCCCTGTGAGGTACTTTGTAGGTCTTGATCATGTCACCTCTTGCCCTCCTCTCTTCCAGAGTGTACATGTTGAGATTTTTCAGCCTTTCCTTGTAGGGATTCCTGTGAAAATTCTGAACCATTTTAGTTGCCTTCCTCTGGAAAACCTCCACCTTATGTCCTTTCTGAAGTGTGGACTCTAAAACTGGACACAGTACTGCAGCTGGGGGTATACCACGGAGCGAGACAATGGCAGCACAACATCCCTCCTACTGGAGATTCCACTCCTTATGCACCCCAGAATCCAATTTGCCCTGCCCATAGCCTTGTCACACTGTACTGCCATCTTAAGGTCCTCTGATATAATAACCTCAAGGACCCTTTCATGTCTAGTGAGTATCAGTACCTCCCCCCATCCTATACCCAGCATCGGGGTTCCTATGCCCTAGGTACATGATTTTACACTTGTTGGCATTGAACCCCAAGTACGTAAGAAAATTGAATTGATTTGAATGAATTGCAGACTTTTAAGCAGCTTTTCGGGGAGTGTGTATATGTGTGTGTGTGTGTGTGTGGGCTCTGCTATTATAAGTATTTGCTTTTGATTTGGTATAATGTGTGAACAGACTAACCATGCTCCCCACTTCGTGTGCTATATCAGAGATAAAGAGCCCAAAAAGCACTGAGCCCTGCAGCACCCCGCTTGTCACTGCTCTGGGTGCCGAGAGCTATCCCCCCCCCACCACCACCCTCTGCAACCTCCCCTGTAACCAGTTCTCTATCCATTTAGTCAGACCACCTTCCACCTGTACTCCTCCTTCTCCTTGCTCTTCTCCTCCTTGCCCTGTGCCCCTCCTCCTGGTAGTCTGCACTCTTTCTCCTCCTTATTCTTACCAGGTGGTGGTGCCTTCTGTATTACACTCAGACGACTCTGCCTGCCCCCTTCCAGGGTTACAACACCTCCGCCTTTACCTATATCTAGGTGGTGAGCTCATCAGGCTCCCCTGTCTGGACCTTTCTACCAACCTCACTCTTTTGTCCCCCCCATTTGTTTAAATCTACTTTAGTAGAGATATACCCCTCTAATCTTGGCTTTTTTTTTTTTTACGTATTTTCTCACAGGGCTACGGTCGGCTTGGTCATCCCGACCGATCCCCCTGGTCCTGCCCCCAGCATCAGGCCGACCTGCTCATCTCCACAGATTACCCCTGTATTGGGATGGTGAGAAGCTTCCAAGGTCAACCCACCAGAGCAGGATCCGGTTGAGGAGGCACCATTCGGGGCAGGTGGGGGAGGATCAGAAGCTCATGCTGCCTGACTGTAGCCCATTTTGCACTTTTCTCCCCTTTGCAGAGTGCGGGCGTGCAATGACGCCTAGGCACAGCATGCCAATGTCTGCCACACTCCACCACCCTTTACTACACTGCTGTAGTAGCATCCGCAGTCATCACCAGGGGCTGCTACAGAGCGGTGGGTCCCTGGATCCCGCCCCAGAATAGGAGAGTAGTCCTCCGGACGCTCAATCCTATCCCTCCCTTGCCAATCTCTGGTGGCCCGGGCCTGCATCCGAACCCAGGTCGCCAGCATGGTGCGAGGTGTGGCATCCAGCACCTCAACCCTCAGTTCCAGTGGCCCGGCAGCAATGCTGCCTTAAATACTCCCTTCCCCTTCCTGTTCCAGTGTACCCTGTCCCCCATATACAAGTCACTATTCCCACCATACCCTACCCCAGTTAGTCACTAACCCATAATGTTTCATGTGGCACCAATCCCTTAGGCACTCGAACTCCTCAAGCCTACCTTTCCTCCCCTTGCTTGCACATGGTACCGGCAGTACCTCCAAGAATGCCACCAACTTCCTCACCCCTCACACTGCCTGCCCAAGTACTCAAACCTCACCCTCACTACTTCCATAGTGTCCCCCACCAAGTCGTTTGCACCCACATGCCACAGTAAATGAGGTTTCTTCCTCCCCCTTGCTGCACACTTGAGCAGTGCCTGCCCTGCCCCTCTTGCAGTCTACCTGGGGACAGCTTCAACTCAAATATGCCTTTCCCCATTTCTGCCCCATCTCACCCATTTCAGAATAGAATTCCCCCAGGACAAGTATCCCCCTACCTCTTACCCCCTTTCCCTTCCAATGCCCCTTCCACCACCTCAGTATTCATTCTTCCCTGTCCCTTACCCCCACCAACTGCACCCTCTGTGACTTCTGTATGTGTACCCCCTACTTCTGCCTCACCCCTTTTGTCTGCCTTATTCCTCCCATCCTCCTTGATCCCCTTCCCGGCCTGACTACTTCCTACTGGACTTCCCATGTCAATCTCCCCTCCTCCCCTGCTGATTTCCAACCTCTCTCCTATCCCCACTATTGTCGATTTAGAGCCCCCATTCCCTTCTACTCCGATAGTGATGCCCCTCCCATCATTCCCCTTTCCCGTAGCCTTCTCTCCTTCAGTCACCACTCCCTCCTTCCTTACTAGCCCTCTTCTACCCATTTTTCCTCGCTATCTCTTCCCCTAACTGTTGCCATCCCTCTCGTGCCCTGCTTGTCCTCCCCTTTAGTACTGTTCCTGCCTCTCTCTGTCCGGCTGCAGCAGAGTTTTGAATCTATTCCTAGTCGATACTTGTCCTACATCTCTTACCCCTATCAGTTTCCCCCTCCTAGTTGTTCCCCTCTGTGCCACCCCTGGTCCCTCCCTACCTTCAGCCATCTGTTCTCTCTCCTGGTACTCCTCATGGTCTCTTCCTCCCCCATCAGGAGGCCCCCCACCCTCACCTCGGGCACCCCCTTCCTTGTCCTCTCTTTTCTGCTAGTGCCTCTGATACTGGGGTCAGTTTCAGTCCCTAGTTATTCTTCCTCCGTCCCACTTTGCCATCCCCTATTTCCTCCTCAGGATGCCTACCATACTCATTTGCCCTGCCACTTAGACTCCTCCCTAACTTCCACAGTTCCTCCCTCAAACTAGCCAGTCATCTACAGACCATACACCCCTCATCCTCCAAGCCCAGTCCAGGATCATGGCAGACCCACACCCTGTACACCCCTCCTCTCTTCCAAAGATGCCCACCCTATTGACATGTGGCACCCACCCTGTTTTGGCCCCCATCTTATGTTATGGGCTCTTACTCCCAGGTTCTGTACCCTACTACAACTGATAGGCCCCTATTTACTCAAATTCCTGTCCCCCCCACAATAGTCCTCCTTCTGACCCCTTGCCGACCGGGGTAATTCAGTCTCAAATCTCATCCGTTAGATACTGTATTACTGTAGCAATCCTAAAGCTTCCTTGTCTGTTTTTCACCCTTCAGCTACTTTACTTTTGTTCTCAGCTCTCATCTAGTTTCACTTAGCCCAGTTAGAAATCCTATTGCACTCCAAGTATTACTCAGCTCAGTTAGAGAAATAAACAGAACAAATAAATATGTATTATTACAATAATCATAACAGTGTAGCTCAGTACTTAGGTCAGTTAGCGAAAGAAACAGAACAAATAAATCTGTATTATTACAGCAGTCCTAAAGTATCCAATCATTGCTTTGTCTCCACTCCAGAGACCCTGCTGTAATATAGGACCACAGAGGACAATAGGCGGGAGGGTGGGCAACAGTAAAGTCCGGGCAGAGCTCCATTGAGCTTGCTCACTCCCCCTCTCTCACTCGCTTGTTCTATTTCTCCCGACGCTGCAATCTGCCCTTTTGTACTGGGCTCCTGCTTACATTGGCACCTTTTTCTGCCCACAAAGAAATCCACAGCAGTCCCAACACAGCTCCATTGAGCTCGCTCACTTCCCCTCTCTCACTCGCTCATTCTGTTTCTCCCGGCATTGCAGGCTGCCCTTTTGTACTGGGCTCCTGCCTGCATTGGCATCTTTTTCTGCCCACAAAGAAATCACAACTGTCCCAACAGAGCTCCATTGAGGTCGCTCACTCCCCCTCTCTCGCTCGCTCATTCTGTTTCTCCTGGCACTGCAGGCTGCCCTTTTGTACTGGGCTCTTGCCTCTGTTGGCGCCTTTTTCTGCCCAGAAAGAAATCTGCAGCAGTCCCGACAGAGCTCAATTGAGCTTGCTCACTCCCCCTCTCTCACTCGCTCGTTCCATTTCTCCCAGTGCTGCAGGTTGCCCTTTTGTACTGGGCTCCTGCCTGCATTGGCACCTTTTCTGCCCACAAAGAAATCCACAGAAGTCATGATAGAGCTCCATTTAGCTGGCTCACTCCCCCTCTCTCACTCTCTTGTTCTGTTTCTCCCACCGCTGCAGGCTGTCCTTTTGTACTGGGCCCCTGCTTGCATTGCTGCCTTTTTCTGCCCACAAAGAAATCTGCAGCAGTCCCAACACAGCTCCATTGAGCTCACTCAATTCCCCTCCCTCACTCAGTCATTCTGTTCCTCCCAGCACTGCAGGCAGCCCTTTTGTACTGGGCTCCTGCCTGCGTTGGCACCTTTTTCTGCCCACAAAGAAATCCACAGCAGTCCTGACAGAGCTCAGTTGAGCTAGGTCACTCCCCTCTCTCACTCACTCAATCTCTAATCTGTCCCAAACACTGATTTTCCGAAAGCGACCTGCTTATTCTGCACCGAGCGTGAAAACACATTTACAGCCAGGATGTGAAAAATTACAGCTGTACTGTTCATAAGGAGGTGTGAAAAAACTCCAGTGTTGAAAATCTGGCGTGAAAATATTACTATTTGCAAAGTTACAAGGGTGCATGGAAACTGCACAACGCACGCTCATAACACAGTCATTTTATGGAGTTTCATCACAAAATTTTCAACATAGGCCTTTTAGGACCTCTGCTCATGAACAGTGTCACTGTGATTTTCTTAATGCATCCCGAACACTGATTTCCCACAGTGACCACGCTATTCTGCAAATGCAAAAACACATTTCGGCCAGGATGTGAAAATGACAGCTGTACTGTTTATAAGGAGGTGTGTAAAAATGACAATGTTGAAAATCTGGAGTGAAAATATGCAAATTGTTGAAGTTACAAGTGTACATAGCAAATGCACAATGCACACTCGTAAAACAGTCATTTTTTAGATTTTTCCACCAGATTTGCAACATAGACTTTTTGAGATCCCACCTCATGAACACTGGCACTGTCATTTCATTAATTGATCCTGAAAGGTGATTCCATGCAGTGACCACGAAATCACCTTTTGGGACCGATTAATGCCATGACAGTGGCTGAATTCATGAGGAGGGCCTAATAACCCCATGTTGAAAATTTGGTGCCAAATTCCAAAATACCTGAGATATGCAAAAAGTTGAAAAGCCTATTTATGCCATTATACAGCTTACGGCATTTCCTCAGTTTGCAGTTGGCTTTGAAGAGTGCAGACGTGTTCTGGTCCACTGAAGATCGTTGCACCAGACTCTGGAGGTAAGTATGGGGTGAGGGAAGTGTGGGGAGGCAGGGTGTGCAGTGGGTGGGCACAGGTTGTGGGAGGGGGCAGGGAGACCATGAGGGAAAGTTTCCTTTTTCACAGGTTTTAAAAAAAATAAATAAATCGCAGGATGTTTTTTTCTTTACATGGAGCATTGGGCATGCTGGGGTGGGCTCTCAGTGTGCCACCTGAATGTTTGGGGAGCTGTAGCTGACGGAGGATTGGGCACCCCAGTTGGCATATATGGAGTGCTGGGGGGGACAAGAGCTGAGGGGGATTGGGCACCCCCTCGGCATAAACCGAACATTTTGGTGGGGGGGTAACCATTATGCTGATGGGGAGTGGGCTCCCCCATCAGCAACCTGAACTCGTGCCGGGACTGAAGCTGACAGGAATTGGGGTCCCCGTTGGCAAACAAACACTGTTGTGGGGGGGGCACATGCTGCCAAGGGGGATTGGGCACCTCCTCAGCACTGGGAGCTCAGTCATGTTGTTTGTGAACATGGCAGCAAGCCGCCACCATGTTCACAAACAATATTACAGTACCAACATTCCACCCAGCAATGACTGGTCACTCCCTCATTGCAGCGGAATAGCTGACGCTGCAATGACGAGGCGGCCCCTGATTGCAGCAGCTGAAATGTTTCAAGGTGGTGGCAATCTGGCTGAACTAATGCAGCAGCAGCATGCCACCCCATTGGGGAAAGTGAGCCAAGCCTCAAAAGGCAGTGGGGGCATTGGCCACAACAGTGCCGTGCCTCCACAACCTGCTTCTGCAGCAAGCTGCCGCAATGTGTTTCTTGCGCATGCGCGCAATCAACATAAAAATGAAGATTTTGAAAGTTCTCTACATGCACAGAACAAGCTGCAGAACTTATTCACAGTATTAGAAAAGTGACAGTTCCTTGTCACAAACATTTTCAGAAATCGCCTTTCAGGAGGTGAAGCAACAATCTCTGATTACAGCATAGACTACATTGTTCTAAAGTTAACAGTTGCACTTTTCAAACAATGTCACTAGTGACCTCTCAATAAACTTACTACTGAGAAGATAGGATAAATCAAAGCTAACAATTTTGTGTGGCAAATAATACAATCAGTTAACTATGACTAAGATTCACATTTCTAAACAGTAGAACTGAAGTGTAGCATAGAATTAGTTGCTTGCAGTCATTCATTGCCCTGGCTTGAAACTAGTCATTCAATTAAATGGGATAGCAGAGAGATCATGTCTTGCAAACTGGTGGTCAAGCGGGAAAGCTCAGAGGATATCTCATGCAGTAGTGACTGGTTTGGCCACAGAAGAGCGACTCTGGGGTGCTCACCTTGAGTGTGCATGCACATTTCCTGCAGTATACCATTACGAGTCTGAGTGACAGACTGGAATCCATCTTGCAAAATGTGTTTAATGTCCTGCAGAGTGCTTTGCATTTGAAAATCTGTTTCTGTTACACAGCAAAAGAAAAAAAAAACAGGGGAAGTAGTTCCATTGTCACAAATGCATCTTAGCATGAGTGTTTCTCAATAAAGGGCAGATAGCTTGGAAGGTGTCGTAGTCAGTACTGTATTACTCACCTCTTGATGTAGTAGAGTTACACTCCATCTCTGATGTCTGTGTCTCTTTAACTGCAAAAGTACACTTCATGGTCTGCTGAGATCCTACCACACTGGTGGTGTCCACTGGTTCACGGACTTCTTTTCTGCTGGTTCTTCCTCCCATTTGGACACATCTTTCTCAGGAGTTGCACTTCTCTCTCCTTCAGATATATAAGAAATAGTGGGTTACATGGTATCAGAAGTACGTCACACTCACATGCATATGTAACAACTGTACATACCTGAAGATGCATACGTATCTTGCTCTATATCTTGTTCCTCATCTTCACTGGATGATTCTCTGTTACAGCTACTACTTGATGACATCTCATCATCCTTCTCATATCTTTGTTGTTTCTGTGACTTTTGCTGGCCTTGCAAAACCCCTACACATCTGGAGTGCTATAGAAAACAGAGGCAAGAACATTGCAGCATGTGTTTATAAGAGACATAATGTTAATGTACTACCATGTGTTACTAGTGATGCCATTTTCTGGATTGCTCACACAATTTCTTCTTGTTCATACTCACTCATATAGAATCTGTCACCCATTTTAGGCTTGCCACCATTCCTCCAGATCTCCATCACCATAGGAAACCATATTTTCTGGGTCTTTGAGACACAACCAGCATCTTTTAGCTTGAAGAATGTTTGCCGTACCAGTTTCCACTTTCTATAACATTGGTGTGGGTCTCTGTTAAGGCTATATTTCTCAGACAAGTATGCACTAACACCATTCCACACATATCAGTCAGAGGCTGATTTGTGCCTCTCATTATCATAAATGGATCTGCAGCAGATTTTATGGCCTCCACAAGAAGAGGAATAACATCCCGCTTCCATGACTTCATTTCTGGTTTAAAAATAAAAGAAACAGAAAATGTTCATGTTCCACTACTTCATGTAGTTTGAAGCAGGAAAATAAAAACATGAACAGCATGAACATGCTACATACAAACATAGGAATCTGTCAGCAGAATTAGGCCTCATGGTTCATGAACTTCACTGAAGTGTGCAGCTAGCCCCTCTAGGTTGCAGCCTGCCCCCCCATCCCTCCTTATGTCCTTCAGGAAGTTCACTGGACAACCCAGTCCATCCCGTTCGCTGTCCCATATCCTGTTGAAACTGCCCACTGGATTGCATAAAATCCCCATCTCACTGACAGGACAATCCATTTAGTCACCACCATTTCAATGAAGAAATGCCTCCTCATTTCCCTCACAAACCTTTCTCCTTCCATAATGTATGTAATATACTTGAAGTAACATAATATGGCTGGAAACATTTCAGGTCACGACGCACATGCTAGTACGTACCACATTGGAAAAGTAATAGAGTAAATGACCCACAAAGGCTACTGGAAACAGGAAATGGAGAGACCAGCAGAGTAGCAGAGTTCACAACATATCACAGTGTCTGGAAGATATAAGTGGGTGCCGTTGGTGAAACAGTGATGTCACCATTTCACCCATGGCCAGTAGACACACACCACACATGTGTGAAACATACATGACAAAAGCTGTGTGTGATGAATCTCACTACTTTCTATTAAAAAGTGGCTGTGGTACAACCTTATCAACACTGTCTATACCACATGGTCTACCTCCTAGGATTTTTAGCCCTACACCTACCCACAAAACAGAACCTAGCACTCCCAAGACTCTTCAGTTGCACCCCCCAATAAGATAAACATCAGTTAATAGACACATCTCTTGCTATAAACCTCAGCAGAATACCCTTCCCTTTCCACATCATGAAAACAGCAAAAAATTACATCACCACTGTATGCAGCTCATTGTACACCCCCAAATATCCATGATCCCCTCATCTACCCAGTTACACATCATAACACTCAGTTGCAGCAGTGGACCTACCAGAAGGAGATGTGTACAACACAGAGCTGCAATTGTTTTCTTGATTTCCTCCACTGAAGGTTTTTTGCCACAAACAACCGTAGAACCTGACTCAACTTATGGACTCTGAGTCTCTTTGCACCATTTTCCTGATGAACACGTGTACTTCACAAGTGTCATGCTTACTAGGCTTGACCCTGAATGACCTGTACATCTCTTCCACTCCTCCTCACTCCTAACTGCGTCCTCATAACTGGAATATTGACAAAGCCATTAAGTTAATAAGAAGCACAGATCACCTGCCACTGGACTGGTGGCTCAGTGCAAGAGTCAGTGGAACTGGGTGTGCAACATGCAGGACTTGATTCCCCCTGGCGGAACTTGTGAAAATCATATTTTCCCATCTTGCATTTATCTTTTTATTTTTCTAACCAATAAATGTGTGCTACCACAGCATGTTACCAGCCACTGTACTCTGTTTTTGACACTGGTACAATGGTCAGGAACAGGAGCTTTCGGTAAGTTGATTTTCGCACAACAGGCAAAGTAACCTGATTTTCGCACAGCTGTCGAACTTTTAAAATGCAACTTCCAAAATTGATATTTTCACAGCCTGAAGAAGCTTCTGTTCCCTGTCATAGCACCAGGGTTGAAGAAGAGAACTCGCACCCCGAATACATTTATCAGTTCAATTATAAAAAAAAATCAAAAACCAAATGCCTCCTCCGGGAATCAAACCCTACAATTCCAACGCTTCATCCCACCATCTAATGCACTAAACCACCAGCACAGCAGCAAGCAACTGCTACTTTTACAAACTTGTTTGCTGCACATTGCTCAAAATTTCCACAACCAAACTTATGAAACACATGTTTTCTCATCCTGTTCGAATGCTGCAGTAAGTATCCTCAGTTTCAAAAATGTGGAACATTTGTGAACTACATATGTTCATAACTGGCGCAAATTCTCCAAAATCTCATTTTCCCCCAAAAATTCCTTAATTTGCAAAAGTCTGGTAAAGTGTGCAAAAACCTTGTTTTCGCAACATTAATGTAATAGTGAAAATCTAGCACATTTGCAAAAGTTCTGCTTTCGCAAATCTGCCATACTTGTGAAAATATGTTTCATTCTAAACATTTAACTTCTCACATAAGAAATAATGGGAAATTAAAAAAAAATTATAACTTTAGAACAGATTAATATTTTTTCACCAAACATTCAAAAGGCACATCTGTAACCCAAGGGCTTTCTACCCTGAAAATGTCATACCATAACATAAAGCCATTTTTGGGATCCAGGATGACAAAAAAATGTCAGAAAAATCCCAAACGATCTGTTCTTTCAACACTTTATATCTCAGAAACCACTGAATGAATTCACATAAAATTTGGCAGGTTAAGAGACCTACTCCTAGAGATTAAATCTGCCACAGTTCATGCAAATCTAGTTAATGGTTCCAAAGTTATTAACCCTCAAAGTTTTGACTTTAACATAGAAGTGCAGTTTCACCCTAACTACACTGGCACAACTGCACCAATATAATATATATATATATATACTCTTATCTATCTATCTATCTATCTATCTATCTATCTATCTATCTATCTATCTATCTATCTATCTATCTATCTAATCCATTTCCATAAAAAGAGAAAAATGAAAAAAAATTGCAAATTCCCAAAGAAAAATACAGCCATCTCACCATGAAAATTCCAAATACTCACCCGATTACTCAACAAGATATTCCACTGCTGATTATCAGAACTGATCTAGTCTACACCTACCATCTATTCCTGGAAGATTTGAATTACCACTAGAACCTCTCCTCCCCCCCAAAAAAAAAATCTCATTTGAATTATTCAGTACAAACTTGTTGATATATATTAAATAGTGAATGGATGAGACAAATAAATAAGTGACTTCACTTGGGTTTTGAAAATATCCCCCCACCCTATCCAGTTTCCAAGTATTAAAATAATTTTGCTATAGATATACTACACATGCCTGTATGATTCAGCCAACCATCAGAATAAAACTGGATTGTGGAAAATCAGGATTAACTTGCCAAACATGATACATTAACAAGGTGAGTCCCAGTCTTCATCAAATTAAATTTTTAGTAAGAAACCAACCAATTGTAAACATCCACTGTCTAAACTTAATTATGAACTGATTGCCAAAAATCCAACAACCTGATTGGCTGAGAGTTTGTCTCAGCCATGAGTAAATCTGACCATGTAATCACAGTTTTAATAAAGATCCTGGCAACACCTTTTTTGCAGCACTACATAGGGCTGTGCTGCTACCCTGATTTGTCGCCTGCAACAAGCTGCTGTAGGCCAAACTGCAGCACATCCTCTAGAAGATCCTGCTTGTATAAAACACACTGCTGTCAACTGTAACATCTACAAACTATTTTCTCGGGCAAACTTTTCATCACGTATCCAATACAAGGCCCTGCTTGGCCCAGACGCACTGCTGCCAACCGTGGCATAACTGTGCAACTCTTACTTTCACTTTTAAAAGCACTTCACTTACTTGCAGCATCTTCTGCAGTTCCCCTTACAGCCACATTTTCAAATCCTGATACCACCTTCCAGCAGTGCCTTTTCACAACATCATTAAAATATATGTGGAAAACAAACAACTGGGGAGGGCAGCGCTACATAAGCAGACAACCATATTATTACTTCCCAGCATAGCTGCAACAGCGCTGCCTATTAAACCATGCACACAAGAACATTTTTCCGCTTGTACCTATTTGCTTTACAAAAAAGATTTAAAAAAATTTAGAACAATTTTCTTTATTATTTTTAATTTACAAAAAAATAATCCAGTTCACAATAGGAGCAATACGCTCCAGGGCATGGAATATCATAGGATATCATAACTTTTCAGGTGAATGAGACACTCGGCCTTTGGACTCATGCCTCACAGTGCACCCAACGTGTTATGATATCCTATCATATACAACACCTCATCATGTATTATTATTTGATATCACATGATTCTGTGTTGAATACAAAATTGATGAGGAAAAAGCTGTATCATCATGGCTGTTTATACAAGGGTTGCTCAGAATCCATCCAATTGAATCAGATTCCTTGGATTCTGAGCTGTTTTTCAGAATCTGAAATTTTATTATTGAAAGTCAAAAATTTGAATTTTGAAAAACACTCATCTGATGCGGAATCAGAATCCAATTCTGAGATTATGCATCCTAAAACCTCTCCCCACAGAGTAAAACATCACCCTCTCTCTTCCCCACTTACTTGCATTTTAGGGCTACAGGGCTCTGGGAGCCCTGGAAGTAGTCCAGTGATGACTGCTGCAGTGAAGGTGAAAAGAAGTAATCCAAGTTCACTTTGACCACTTCTTGACTGTCCACTCACTGTTGCAATGTCCAGTAAGTTCCACTTCTCATACACCTATAATACTGGTTTACTGACCCGACTCCTCCAAGTCTCCATCTGTCTCACAGTGCTCTATCCAGTGTCCAAATTAGTATAACACATTCCCGCACTAACCCCCCAAATGGCAGCAAAAAGCCCATAATATATGCACCCTATCCCCCATCCCAATTGGTAAAAAACTTTAAACACTAATTAGTGCAGTGCCAAGCTGACTCCAAGTGCTGTGGACCTGCCAGTCCTAAGTCACTACACTCTGCCCTGCTGCCCAGCCAGACTCTCACACTTCACATCATAGAAACATAGCAACAGTCTGTCCAGATGGTCCCTGCCTAGTCTGTCTCAGCAAACCCTAACTGGTCTCTGATGACCCTCCATCCTCCTCCCTACCTATTTACCAATATTTACCTATGCCTGTCCCATGCATCTTGAAGCCTCCTACTGTTCTAGTCTTCACCACTTCTGCTGGTAGTCTGTTCCAGGCATCCACCACTGTTTTAGTGAAGTAGAATTTCCTCACATCCCTCTTAAGCACCCCCACCCCAGCTTCTTTGCATGCCCTCTTGACCTCATGCTGTTTATGAGTGATAAGAGACTCCCATCCTGCACCCTGTTCACCCCAGTGAGGTACTTGTAGGTCTCTATCCTGTCCCCTCTTGCTCTTCTCTCTCTCTTCCAGGATGTACATGTTGAGATCCCTCAGTATCTCCTCACAAGACTTTTGACGCAACCTCTGCTCCATTTTAGATGCTGTCCTCTGGACTGCCTCCACTC
Source organism: Neoceratodus forsteri (assembly GCA_016271365.2). Taxonomy (NCBI): domain Eukaryota; kingdom Metazoa; phylum Chordata; order Ceratodontiformes; family Ceratodontidae; genus Neoceratodus; species Neoceratodus forsteri. Next base: position 48,193,892 of record CM057450.1, on the reverse strand, counting down.
TGTTTCCTTTCTGAGGTGCAGCCTCCAAAACTGGAGGCAATACTTCAGGTGGATTCTAACAAGTAAGCAATACAGTGGCAGCACCACCCCACCCAAAGCTGCTGGAGATACCTTTCCCTATGCATCCCAGCATCTCACTGGCCCTACCCACTGTTTTGTCACACTGCCCTGCCACTTTGAGGTCATCAGATATGATAATCCCAATGTCCCTTTCCTACTTAATGACTGTCAGTACCTTCCCACCATCCTGTATTCAACTACATAGAAACACAGAAACATAGAAGCTGTCATCATAAAAAGACCTATTGGCCCACCTAGTCTGCCCTGAGCTCCTGGGTTCCTATGTCTTACTGCAGGTGCATGATTTTGCAGTTTTTGACATTGAACCCCAACTGCCATGCTCTTGAACACTTCTCGAGTTTCCCAAAGTCCATACACATTCTCTCCACCCCCTTGTGAGTGATCACCCTATTACAGGTTTTGGTGTCATCTGAAAAAAGGCATGCCTTCCATTCCAGTTAACTTGCAATGTCACTTATGAAGCACTGAAGAGGACCAGTCCCAGTACTGAGCCCTGCATTACCCCGCTGGTCATTCTTCCCTTGTTAGAGTGAGTGCCATTAACTACCACCCTCTGTCACCTATCCCTTAACTAGTTTCTTACCCAATTCACCACTTTGGATCCCACTACTAGACTGCTCAATTTTTGTCAGTCTCCTGTGTGGTACAGTGTGGTCATCCAGTCAATGAAATTAATCAGATGTGTCTGGCATGATGTCCATCCCCCACCTACAAGCCTATGCTGCCTTTGATATTGTAGCCCACTGGATTCAAGATAGTCTGCTATCCTTTCCTTTCATATCATCTCTCTCAGGCGCTAGCAGCTAGCTAACCCAACATTTCCCAGAAACCTCAGTATTGTCCTATGTCTTGAGGTGGTGGGCAACTTAAAGAAAGCCATAGGGTTAACCACCACCAAAAGTCTTACTAACTGGAGTCAGTCTGCCAGTGCACTTAAAGTTTTTTACTGACTGTGTGGGGTACTGGGGATTGGAGATGGGGGTCAGAGGGGCCATACTTTATGGACTTTTTGCTGCTTGTCAGGGGTTCTTGTAGAGGGGTGAAAATATTGACACAGGATGGAGCACACTGAGTTGGATCAACGCTTGGGTCAGTCAGCTGGGGATTGCGGATTTATAAGAAATGAATCTGGATATTGGACAACAGTGAGTGGACAGTAAAGAAGTGGTTGAATTGGACTTGGACTACTTCTTTTAGCATTTTACTGCAGCAGTCATCACTGGACCACCTCAAGAAACCCCAGAGCTTAGCAGCCTGTATTAAAATAAGAAGAGGGAGGCATGGGATGAGTGAAGTGAGTTGGGGAGGGCTTTGACAGTTGTTTCAGTATGAGATGGGGGAGGCTTTCTTTTGCAAGTGTATTAGGATTTGAAGGAATTGGTGTCAGAAATTCCAATTCTGCCTCTGATTCTGCTCCTATGCCTTAATCGGACATGGAATGAAATTGGAATTGGAATCAGAATTTCTGAAAATCCAATTTCTACAAGCAGAATGGATTCTAGAGAATCTGATCACCTTTAATTTATACAGCTTTTTTTCCATTTAGAAGCTGTAACCTACTGTATGTAAAAGTATCTGAGTTACACATTGTCTTTAATATTTGTTATCTGTACCCTTGTTAAAAGCTCACCTGCTGTCTTCATGGCCCCAAAACAGCTTCCTCAGTTCAGTCATCTGCACCTCCCACAATACCAGATCATCAGTGTATTTTAGTCAGGCTATTTCCAATTAGCCAAATGATTGATCATACAGTATGTGATGCCTATTTAAAATAAAGTATACACACACCCACACACACTTACTGTCCAATAAATTTAACACAACTAACAATTGGAGGAACTTCACTTTCAGGGCAAAACTACCATCACTACATGTGTAACTGGAATGTAACTGCATGCTTACAATGACTGTGTCAAATGTCAGTGACATCATGAATCTCAACGCAGCCTTTGATTCCACTGAGGGGAATTGTTAGGTGAATGACCTGGCACTAATTTGAAAAAATTAACTTTCTGAACATTTCAAATGGCTATTCTAAAGCGTAATGGCAGAAATCTCAAACATTCTTAAACTGTTTTCAATGGCAGTGTGAAAACAAAGACCCTTTGCTGAAGGTAGATCAAACTATGTTGCCAACTGCTGTAGATGTAGAAAACAGGCTTTTTTACTTTTTAACATTCTTTTGTTATGATTGTGAAATCCAAAGTTGCCCACCATTAGAAAGACTGTGAGACCTGCCTAAGTTTTTCCACCAGCTGGTCCTCCTTCCTAGGCCAGTAGGGGGCTTTGGAAGCACTTTGCTCTTTCATTACCCTGTGCTCCCATGGAGGCATCATGGAACAGTCTTTGCACTGACAAACCTGGCTCTGCACCTGTTCCGTTATATAACTCTGCTTATGTCTGTTAACGTTACTGCCAATGGGGGACTTTGTTCTGCACTTTGCTCCACTTTCTAATATGCTGCCTGTGGTACTTTGCCAGTGAATATAATAACATAAAATAGTCTTTTTGCAACTTGCAACTGTATGGGTGAGTAATTATTGTTTCTGCCCAACTGATTGTGCACTTCTTGGTATGTTTTCACTTGCTGGACATTTCTTCATGCTAAGTGTGCGAAGTAACTGTGCTGTACAAACATGTATCTTTATAGTACTAGTGCATATTTATCATTCATGTACTTTATACATTAAAAAAATCACACGTAATGACTTAAGTGTACTTACTTACCATATAACAGTCATCTGGGTAAAAGAGATCAGGATATTAACTGTGTGTCTTTCTATTACTTTCTTTTATGCATCATTTCTATACTTACTTATCCATTAATTTTGGAGTCAGTCCTGCTCAGAAATTATCTCAATCAAAATGTTGATCTTCCCAGGATATATAGCAATTCACTAACCTTTTTGTGTTTCTCTGCTGTGTGCTCTATGATTATTATTACAAGTGATACATATTATTTACTTGCTGTTCCGTACTGGATTATCATTTGTTACTAAGAGAAGTCAAAGTCATTCCAGAATTTTTCACAGGTTGCATTTCTCTGCTCTTTCAAGGTTTTTAATTTCAAATTTTGTGTTAATTGCTTGTATGGTGTCTCTTTCTACTAATATAAGTCCCAGGTAATCTGAATCCAAATACTTGTTCTTCCCCATAAACATTTTAATGCCTGACCACCATTTCTTCATATCTGTTTTATGCAACCATTCAACTTTCTTTGAAAACATTCTTGACCCATGTTTTTTCCCATCCCATTTACAGTGCATGACTCTTAACCCATATTTATTTTTCTTATTTTATTGACATTTGGGAATTACAATCCTTTAAGTTGAAGACTCCTTTCCAAAGGATCCACGTCAATACAAATAGCGTACTAGGCAAACATTGCATTAAGACAAATATTACATGGTTACTCCGTACAGAACATTTTACTTTGCTAGGTTAGTTTCTTCTAGGTTTCTCTAGGGTTGTTTAAGGACCCTTGGTCATTGCGGTGAAGTGGGATTGGTTACCAAATTCAAAGGCCAGCACCTAGCTGAGAGAATGTGTTTTAGGTACCGATGGCTATGTTGGCCATGTTTGAAGTTAATGAAGACGTTGGGTTACTATCTCCTGCCAAGTAAGGGAGGACTGGTTGTAGCAGCCACAAGTCTCTGAGTCAAGGAGAAGCCTCTTGATGCCTTTTTTAAGTAGGCTAAGGCTGGGGGCCTGGGAGATGGAGGAAGGAAGTTGATTTAGCCAGAGTGGAGCTTGATATCTGAAAGACCTTTGCCCCAGTGTGGTCCTACAGTGGGGGACCAGGAGTGTGGTGTTAGCCAGATGTCTAAGGGTGCTCCTGTGAGGGGTTGGTTGGATGAGGGGAAGAAGGCCCATGGGTGCAAGCTGCATCAGGATCTTTTTTGCTTGGAGGCAGGTGTGGTAACTTAGACTCCCTTCAAAGGCCAGCCAGTCAGCTTGTTTATAGAGCTCACATGTATGGGTTAATCTATCACGGCTTGTGACCAATTGGCAGGCTTTGTTGAGAGCTAGTTTGATGTTGTTTAGGGCTGAGTTATCGGCCATGCCATTAATTGTAATCCTGTAATCGACCACAGATAGGACTGAGCAGGTTACAGCCAGTCTAAGTGCCTGTGGGGGGAGGCAGGGTCTGTATCTCTGTAGAATCCCAAGCTGAGTGTTTGCAGAGGTGGAGAGGTGTTTAATATGTTGGTGGTAGGTGAGAGATGTGTCCAGAGTGATGCCCAGCTACTTAAAGTTAGTGACCTGTTCAATTTAGATGCCCTGTGGATTTGAGATAGATAGCAGGGCATTACTGTTGGGGTTTTGGAGGTGAGCAAAGATCATAGATTTAGTCTTGTTGTAATTAAGTAGTAATCATTGATCAGTGAACCAGGATTGTAGTTCACTAAAGCAGCCTTTCGGGGTATTTTGAAGAGAGTTTGGATTGGAGTGTTTCCAGTATACTACAGCATCGTCTGTATAGAGTAATAGTTTGCCACTGCAGGCCTGAGGGAGGGAGTTTAGAAAGAGAGTAAATAGTAGAGGGCCTAAGTTTGACCCTTGGGGGGACATCTGAATGTACAGGTAGCTTAGCAGAGATGGCGATGTTGATTTTGACTTGTTGCGTCCAATCGGTGAGATAGTTTTTGAACCAGGAGATTGCTTCAGGGGCGAGATGGAGAGAGGGGGGAGAGAGTGGATAAGTAGTGCTTGACTGAAGGTGTCAAACACTTCGGTCAAATCTACAAAGATTGCTCCTGCTAATGACCCTTGTTCCAACGCTTCATGTATGTAAGAGGTGAATTCGATGAGGGCAGTGGTAGTGCTGTGTCCTGCTCTGAACCCATGCTGTTCATGACACAGCAGATTGTATTGTTCAGGTATTCAGTGTGCTGGTCTGACACAATTCTTTCAAGCACTTTGGGGGGGAGGATTGTGATGGGCCTATAGTTACCAGGGTCTGTTGGATCACCCTTTTTTAGAATAGGTGTGATAATTCCCCTTTTTTAGAGCACAGAAAATTGACCAAGGCTCAGGAAGCAGTTTAATATTTTGGTGAGGTGAGGGAGGGTCTTGTCAAGCATTAGTCTGAGAATTTTGAGGTCTAGGGAGTCACTACTGAAACGCGAGTTGCGCAAGGCCTTGGTTAGGTAGTATTTAGCCTGGTTGCAGGAGATGATTCTTAGCCGGAAGGGAGGGAGTGTATTGGTTGGGGAGGTGATAGAGGGGCCATTTGGGATAGGGTTAAAAAAGTTTCACGGTAGGATGTGGCTAAGATCGGAGAAGGAATTGTTCAGGACATTTGCTATGGTGTTAGGGTCCTGGGAGAGGGTTTCATGGTCAAGAATCTGCAAGGGAGTAGGGGAATATATATACAGTACCTTTGATCAAATTCCCGATTTTGTAAGCTTCTTGTCAGACTTTTTATTAAGTCCCATTTATGCTGATTCATTCAGTAATTAATACATTATTTACCTGACATATAGTGGTATTGTAATATATGGAGATAGGCAAATAATACTATCCTATCTCATACAAAAAAATAATTGTAATACATCACTTAGTCCCGTAATAGTATACTTCCGGTCCTTGTAATACTATACTTCCGGCCAATAATACTACACTTCCGGTCCTCGTAATACCATTGTTCAGACCTCAGTACTGCGGCTAATGTTGAAGCTTGTTTTGTTTTTTTTTTGTTTTAATTTTTTTTCCTTCCTGGATAAAGAAATGGGAGCAGGCGATGGGAATATGGCAACCGGACAGTGACGAGCCAGTAACACGAACATGGAACCGTCCCTCAACGAATGCAGAGGTAAAAGTTTGTCAGCCTCTCACATCCATATATTACAAAAAATAACAGTTAGGTTCCAGTGAATCACTCAGCTGTAATTCCCTCTCAAGGTTCTGGGTACATAGGAACCTCTAGAGCTTCGCTCTCGAGGTTACCTATGTCCCCAGAACCTCTCGATGGAATTACAGCCTTGTAATTCACTGGAACCTATCTATTATTCTATCTCTTAACTAATTTGGTTCTAGAATTTGCCACAGTAGCAATGTTTCATTGGTCTTAAGTTCCTCCCATAATTGCTTGTTTTTATTTTGTTGACCAGGTGAAATACACTGGTGCTTATAACACCTTTTACAGGTATGATCTGGTGTACACAAGTACGGACATAGTAAGTACATTGTATGCAACACATTATAGGATAAATGCAAACATTCAGGATAGCAGGTTGTACTTAGAGATATGCAAGATTAGATACAATATTGAGTGGAGTAATTAGGATGACAGGACAATTTACATAGTGATATATTTATACAAGAAATTAAGTGGAGCATACACAGTTTGTCAGTGCTAAGAGATAATTCTTTAGTTTTTTGGTAAAGAAGGCAAACCTGGTTTGCATTGTCTTTGGTGCAGGGATGGTATTCCAAGCTGATGGGGCATGGTAGCTGAACTGTACTGAATAATGTAAAGTATATCTGAAACATCCCTTAAAGGGGAACAGTAAGCACTAAGAGTCCCATACCCAAGTGTGGGACTGGTCCAAACTTGCACTTTGTGTGCAAAACCTTTTTTAACTATTGTTAACTGCAGCACAATATATTGTATCACGCTGATTCTATGGACTACCAAGCTGCAGGAGGTCCTCATCACACCATTACTGTTGGTATACTAGGAGAACCTAGCCCCTCAAGCTATGGCTGAGAACTAATGTGTTTGTCAATGCTGAATCACAGCTTGTTTCGAGGTGCAACTTGGGGGGGTGGGGGTGATCACTACAAAATCATGGCAATTATTAAGCATGGACAGATACACATGAATGGGTTAGGCAAATTTGTGAAGAAGACATGCCATCACTAATGCAGCCTGCTGGTGGCATAGTTTCAGAGCTTATCATCAACAAATGGGAATGCCTATCTTGTGATCAGCATCAGCATCCACACATGAATCATACCTATATCTGGGCATGCATACATGTGGAATGACATTCTATATTGTGCAGACATATGCAAACAGCCCATTCATCCATCGCATAGTGTGCATCATGTATTGGTATTTACAGGTAGTTAACTTCCATATCTTTGACATGCACACTTCTGCTATGTAGCCATCTAAGGCACCTGTACCCTGTCTACCTTGTTACATTGACACAGACTAATCTAACTTATATGAATATAAAGCATTTCAGATAACTGATTAGAGGAATGACTGTGTTGTCCTCTAACAATAATAATCACTATAGCAGCAATTAGTCAAAACTACACTTAAAACAGCAAATATTAATGCTTTAATTCTTTAACGAAACCAAACTGGAAAAGGACCTTAAATTGTGTCACTAACTGATACTAAAAACTGTGGTGTTGATTTTATTCCTAATTATTTATCTATCCATTTTTAACCTTTGCCATGTCCTGTACCTTAACTATCAAGACCACTGTGGCTGCACACTTTTTCCCAGCCAGAATGGCAGGCAATCCATTGTCTGCCTTTATAGCCACTTCTATTCTATGATCAGCCTGAAGGTAGATGTATGTATGCTAGGTAGCCCACAACTTACCTCCAGAAGCTGAATGCATTGCCTCCCAAAAATTGCTCTGCCTATAGCTGAATCCAGTGCTGTATTCTGGGGCATAAGCCCTGATCTCCCAGGTGTCACCTCAATGTACTGCTAAAGCACTATTGACCAGACTAGCTTCCAACACTTTTGCTGCATGGCCCAGGGTTTTGGAAACTACTGCATCACATACTATATTTGCTGGAGTTCATGAGTGCAGTTAGATTACATATATGTAACAGAGAGTGGGACACAAGGTATAGGGCCCTATTAACAACTTGAGGGGCAGACATAGCATATATTATGAGATGTCCACAATAACATTGTCCACTGCAATACAGTGTAGCAATAGGAAGCAAAAGTACCCTAAAGCACAACAGATAGACTAAGCTTGCCAATTTGTTCAGCACCTTAGGGCCACCTTTCCAGGAAGCCTCACTGCCCTTCCTATGCTCAATGGCCTTGTGCTTTATTAATAATCACATTTTAGTTTTAGAGAAAAACAAAGGAAAATAAAAACATATAAAGTATATACTTCTTAGATATAAATGATCATCATCATCTTGTGAAGAGAAAGGGTAGATTTTTTTAACATTTCTCACACCTTGATGTCTTCCTTCCAAGTAGGACTGCAGACTATCCTGCAATAACTTTTGGTACTATTAGAGCCAGCAATTTACATGATAAATTTGGCACTAACTTGGGATGTACAGAATGAGTTCTTATAATAGACCTTGTCCATAATTTGGCTGGTTCAAATCTGAGAAACAGGGTCCTCTCCTTTACAAAAATATGGGTTTAAAACGTAAAGTGAAAATTTACACATGATTACCATTTATGCAGATATGCAATTGTATATACATTTCTTGATTCAAAGGAAGTTTTGAAACTAGGAACATTTCAAAACCTTTTGAGGCTCATGTTTGTACCAGAAATAGTTATCCCATTTCTCCCACTTCATGCTGTTAGTGATGTTTCTGCACTTCTGCCTACTGATTTAACAGCCAAATAGGCTTTGTATAAGTACACTTGCATTTCCATGAACAAGAAGGTCATTAAGCATTTGTAGAGCATTTCCGCTGCTAACATTTAGAAAAAACTGTCTCCTTAAGCCATCAACCACAGGTCTCTAGATTATTGCTGCCTGTTTTGTTGTCGCTAATCTGGGTGTTTTGCTTGGTCAGTCCCAAACTGAGCACTGATACATCCATCATCATCCCCATCATCTGTGTCTTATATCTTTGACGGCTGAAGAAAGTGCCTTGCACATGTCCCTGACTTGTGGCATCTGCTTTGCCTCCTTCCAGGAGGTGCTGCATACATAACTATAAATAACCATTCATGATTGAAAACCAGCAATGCTCTCAGCCTGACTGTTGGACTCCAGTCCTGAAATTATGAAATGAGAATGAAAAGACAAAGCAGCCGATTGAACCATGGAGTAGGAAAGTCAGAGAGCAGTAAATAGCACTGGCTGATTACACAAATGGTCTGGTGTACTAGGCACTTGACTTAAGTCAAAAGCTATGAATAGATGTATTCTATTAAGCAGAATAGAATAAAATAGAAAATCATTTTTATAACATCTTTCCTTGCAAAGTATTTCAGTAGGTTTTGCAAAACAATAAGTTATAATATCACAGCCACCATATACTGGCAGACAGAGTAGTCCTTAATTGCTAATATTTGTACTATCATCAACGCATTCTTTACAATTTGTTTTACTGAGAGAGGAAATGTTGGCCAGGACTCCAGAGTTATTCCTTACCATTTTTGAGTAGCCTGTGCCATGGGATTGTTAGCTTATACCTGAACTGCCACCAGAAATCATCAGTGGAGGCTTTGGTTTAACACGTGGTATGAAGGACATTACCTCTAATGGGACAATATGCTGTTGTGTCTCCAATGGTTGTGAGCCTAGGTTATCAGCATAAAACTAGAACTTCCAACTTTGTATCTTAGAAGTGAGAGTGATTCCACTGAACCATATTAACTTTTTTTTTCACCAGTTGCTTTTGCTTGTACTGTCGAGGAGTTCTGGTCATTTCCCTGCCTCAGATAGCCTTTTCTTGTTACTGTACTTTAGCTTCCAGAGAACCAAATCTTTATCTAGAAGAAGAATCAGCATTTATATAACACTTTTCATACGCAGTGTATTCTAAAGTGCTTTACAAGCAATGCTAGACTGGTTTTGAAGTGACTGAATGTGAAGTGGCAGCCATATTGCACATCAACACACACACACACAGCCTGGACAATTGCATGAACTGGTTTTATGGGAAGGGGAATGTTGGCCTGGACACCGGGAATGTTCCCAGCTCTATGTGACGAATGCCCAGGGTTCTTTTACTTCCACCCACCAGGACAACACCAGGATGTGAGAAGGGGCCTCAGTTTAATGCCTCATCCGAAGGACAGCAGACCCCAGCAGTACAGCACCCCCCAATACTGCACTCAGGTGGCTGCATTTTAGGTATAAGTCCAATCCCAGTGTGGGATAAGAACCCATGACCTTCTGGTCCAGAAGCTGATGTGCTACCAACTGAGCTATGCTGACACCTAGCAGGGTAGAGGAAAAAAGTGTGCGGCTGGGTGAATAAAGAGGGTGGGGCAACAAAGAAGGTCATGGGGCCCAGTTCTCAAATCTCCCAGAATGGCGCAGTGGGCTTGCACCACAAAGAATGGTGCAAAGTGATGCTTGCGTCAATAGATGTACCAGGAGTAATTCACAAATGAAGCCTGCATCAACTGCAGGCTGCATGCACCAACAGGGGCTTGCACTGTCCTTGCACCACAAAATGGGCTGCAGCATGGTGCTAGGGGGCATGATGCAGATGCGAGCTGTCACATCCCCTAATTCAGGATTCTTTAAACCCTCCCAGAAGGCAAAAAGTCTAAGTACCCTTAGACCAGCCAGGGCTGGTCTAAGGGTATTTAGAATTTCCCACTGGGAGGGTTAGAGCACTTGCACCACTCTCAAATCCCTCCCTGGGTGGGAGGAAATATGTGCAGTGGTTCCCCCATCCATGATCTCCATTAATTAAAACTGATCATGTCCCTAGTGGTCTATTGGACCCTCCAGCCCTGATCCCCTTTTATTAAAATAAAACATGTCCCTGGTGGTCTAGTGGACCCACCCAGACCCGATCCCCTGTTATGAATATTAATGTCATCCCTGGTGGTCTAGTGGACCCCCCCCAGCCCCTATTCCCTTTTATTAATATGAAACTTTTCCATGGTGGTGTAGTGGACCCTCCCAGACCCGATCCCCATTTATTAATATTAATGACATCCCTGGTGGTCTAGCAAACTCCCCCAACCCTCATCTGACCATATAATAATAGACAACTTTCCCTGGTTGTCTAGTGGACCCCCACTTCCCCACCCCAGGAGGAAATGCCCCACAACTCCACTCCCCCATCCCATCCACAAGCTGGGTGATCAGCACAGTCCTCCACAATCCAACCACCAAATGAGCTGTCACTGAATGCGTACTGTATACAGAGCTGTCAATCAATTAGTGTATACTGTAAACAGTATGCTCTCAGTGACAGTTCAGTTGTCAGCTGGCTGTGATGGATTGTGGAGGGCTGTGCCAGTCACTGGCTTGGGGATGGGATGGGTTGGAGGGAATGTGGTGGTGGGGCACTGCCTGCTGAGGTCAGGGGTTGGGGGTCCACTAGACCACCAGGGAACATTATCTATTATCATTTATTATATGGGCTGGGGGGTCCACTAGACCAGCAGGGACATCATTAATATTACTTAAAGGGGATCGGGTCTGAGGGGGTCTGCTAGACCACCAGGGATGTCATTAATATTAATAAAAGGAGATCAGAGCTGGGGGGTTTGCTAGGCCAGCAAGGATGTCATTAATATTAATAAAAGCAGATCAGGGCTGGGGGGGTCTGCTAGAACACCAGGGATGTGTTTCATTTTAATAAAAGGGGGTCGGGGCAGGGGGGTCTGCTATGCCACCTGAGATGTCTTTAATATTCATAAAAGGGGATTGGGGCTGGGGGAGTCCGATAGACCACCAGGGGCATGTTTCATTTTAATACAAGGGAATCAGGGCTGGTTGGGGTCTGTTAGACCACCAGGGACATGCTAGAGTGGCGCATGACTGCCCCGCAGCTTGCAGCACACCATCCAGAGGCACCAACTGTTTGGCACATGGTCACAGTTGCTGAAAGCTTTGAGACTATGCCACTGAGGCCCTATCCAATAGAGAATCAGGCGCAGGGTCCATGGTGCACCAGCAATTGGCACGCACCACAATTAATGTGGCCTGTGATGAGTTTTGAGAATTGGACCCCTGGTGTACAAACTTTTGGTCTGATTCACAAAGCATCGCTAGAGCAACAGATGATGCACCAGATGCAGCTTGCCCCATGCAGCATGCACCATATACAGGTACAAATGCCCCTTGCACCAAACACGCCATGAATGATGCAAGATGCACAATGTGTCATATGAAGGGCGCAAATGGTGACAATGCCGTAAACTGCACCAGAAAGCTGAGACACCACCACGACTAAGGCAGGATCAACACAGAGTGCTGGAATGATGCAGAGTGCAGGAGGACAGCACACTAGAAAGAAAAACTTCTCAGAGGCTGAGACTGACAACCTGATTGAAGAGGTCCAGGACTAGGTAAGATTGAATGGCAACTATTGCAAAAGAGGGCAACATGGCAAACAGTGTGAGCCTGGTAGTAGAACATGTGTATCCTATCACCCATCAGGTAGACCTGCTACTCTCCAGAGGTGCAGACAGGGAGCTGTGAGCCTAATGTCAGCAGGCCTGGAAGGATGTGGCCACACTGGTCAATGCCATAGCGCTATGCAGATGAAGCATGCTTGAGCTACAAAAGCACTACCATGACCTCTGTAGGAGGTCTAAGGAGAAGGTGGTGCACAACATATGCTGCACCAGTGGAACAGGTGGGGGACCAAGCCAAATAAGACCACTCACTAGCCAGGAGGAATGGGTGTCAAAACACCTCAGTGACCACACTATTGAGGGAGACACTGAGCTGGACCTGTTTCAGCTACAACATTCAGCAGGTTTGCATATGTCCATGCATGCAGCAGGTGATGCCACTGCCCACCCACTTACAGAGGTAGAGGCATAGTGTGCCGACCTAGGCTCTACATGACCTCAACAGATGCACGCTGATATGGCAGTGTAGTACAGTAATCAACAATGTACCTTTGTCTGTTTCTACTCAATAGGAACTAATGGTGGTGATGCTGGAGGCTGACCTACTGGTACAGACATGCCCAGACATGAGCAGCCCCAGCAAGCATGCAAGGGGTGACACAGATGCGGAATCCTTGTTGGGGTGTGAATGCATGGGGGAAGCAACAGAGGTGGGCATGGCTGCCACTGGCTGTGGCATACCCACTCACAGTGTGCAGCACAGCACTGAAGGGGACCCCACCGCAAGGCCCGCGACAAGCCACTGGTGTGGCATTCACCAATGAGGAGGATGATGCTGGGCATGAAGGCAGCAGACAAGGTAACACTACTGCAGTGGCCATCAGGTGGGCAGAGTCACCAATGCCACAACCTGTGGATGAGGAGTTTAAACCTGTGCTGGAAGATGAGCTCAGCCATTACTGCCAGGACATAGTGGACACACAGAAGGCCAGAAATCATGAGTTGGTGGGCATCTGTGTGGCTGTACAGGGACTCAACACAGCCAGCACAGCCCAGATGTGCCATCTCGAGTGGGTCATTATGGACCCCCATGATGCAATGCAGACAAGCATTCAGGAAGGTGTGGAACAGCATGAAAAGATAGCATCCATCCTGAATGGGATCAACCTGTGTATGCAGCAGCAGACAGAGTCCATCAAGTGAATGACGATGCCAAAGGAGTGCAGCTTTGCAATACAGGAGAACCAGACCAGCACCATCATTGCAATGGCTGGTGCCCTCCAGACCATTGAGCAGGCAATATGGCAGACCCAGACCACAAGACAAATGCCACAAGTCATAACATATATGGGCCAAAGAGGTATGGTGCTGAGGGGACCTTGAACAATGGGGACTGCCAACATGCTGCACTGCATACACAGGGCAGCTGTGAGCAGTGGGAACATCCATTTCTTGGACAGGTACAGATGTCCACAGTGAGACACAAAGAGTGGGGCAATGACCAGGACAAAGCCACAGGCCCACCCGGGGACCAGCCGCCATGGATGGACATGCAGAGAGGTGGAATGCACAGTGCATCTGCATACAGTGTGCCAGGTGCACACACACACACACACACACACACACACACACACAGGGCTCTGAGGGCACCACAGCAGACCACAGATCGGGGTAAATGGGGCAGCAGTACACAACATCAGTCACTCCACATCCTGCCTCCCACAGGCCCCAAACAGGGCCTGTCCAGTCCTGCAAGTGTCGTAACACCACCACCTGCTGGGGAATCACTTGTCCTGGCCAGGGATACTAAAGTGTCACAACATATTCCTGGTGCAACAGCACAGGCTTCATTAGCCCTGGACACAAACCCAGAGGAGGACTACAGCACTGGAACAACTGTGCACTGTGGCAAGCCTACAGAGGTAAAGACAACCATGACATGAGACAGACCACAGGACAGAGTGCAGGAAAACGGCATACTGACATTACTGGTGCAGAGGACAAGGCAAGTAATGCAGAGAAGCCACAGGGTCCAAAACCACCACAGGCCCACTATGGAGATGCCAGAACCATCCCGGGCATGGGCACACAGATGAAAACCATGCAAAACAGCCCCTCAGATGGCAGTGTGGCAGCCACACAGCCCGCGCCAGCACAGGAGGCCACACCAAAACCCAGATACAGCTGATGCAAAAGGACAAGCACCATGGGTGTAGCCATGGACAAAGAGGGTATGGCATTGATGGACACAACCCCCACTGCATCCCCCATGCCACTGGCAACCCTGCCCTTGAAACAGGGCAGAAGGACCATGGACAGTGTAGGCAGTGAGGCCACAGCTGCCAGCACAAATGCCACAAGCTCACTGGCAGCACCCAGACATTCCCTGAGGCCCATAGCCCAGGCCTCACAGCCATCAGCAGGGAGCAGCAACACCATCAGAACATGGACAGACACACATGGTCCCAGTGATGAGAAACAGCAGGTGGCACAGGCAAGGCAGGGTGGAAACCAACAAGGGGTGACAGCCTGCATAGTGGTCACCTGCCTGCAACATGAACTGACAAGACTCCACAGCACCATCCCATGGCAACTGACAGATGCCCATGCTCATAATGCCTCTCTGTACAGCCACACAGCATCCCAATCTATACTACCCCTCACCCACCTGAACATTCCCCATGTGTTACTGGACATGCACTCATGCATGACACAACGACTGGACATGATTACAACCACGTTGTGAATTCACACTATCCAGAACTGCCCACTGCAAGCATCACATTCTCAGGACCAAACCATGGGGTTCCACCTTAGCGTATGGTGGTTTGGCTTATTCACATCTGCATGCTGAAGTGAAACTAAGAGGATCTCGGTGTCATATATTTGACATATGCTATCAAACTGAGAGAAGCCCTGCATGGGTGACCCCCCAAGAGGTGGTCTGGGGTGGTGGCATGCACTGTAACCTGTGCAGCTGAGCACAGCATATAGCACATGGTTATGTAGTCCACACTACCACACATGTGTGGGCACCTACACAAATGGACAAACATGACACCATAGTGCATGGCTATGACATTGAGCTCATCAGGTGTTGCAAGATAGGAGACAGATACATGGACAGCCGAAACAATAAGTAACAAAAGTTTACTAGCATAACAATGCAGCTCAACAATATCAATAAAGCACATAACAACAATCTCAAAGGACCATAGTAATGCAAATCAACAATATCAAAGGATGGAATATAATAGTGGGACAACTGCAAACACTAATAACATGTGGGCAGCTGTGTAATACAAAGCACATGGGCATGTGCCTTTGACCAATGAAAACAACCCTGTAACTCAATGTCCCATATAGTTGTCCAGAAATGATAGCAGTGATTTTATGTCCGCCCGCAGCATGTCCAGGTGTTGCATGATGGGCCAAATGCGTGCCCCCAAACACCCAGTGAAGTCCTGCATGGCCTGCCTGTGTGGAGCATCCAACGTGCCCCCCCCCCCGTGGCAGGACTGCATCCCTATAAAGCAACGCTCTCCTCCTAATGCTCCCAGTGGGCGGGATCTGTATGCAGCATGTCATGCACTGGCTCCCTGATCAACGGTTCCTCCTCCCGGTCATGAAGGTCCAGTGGCCCCTACATGTACTGCTGCACAGGATCCACAATACCCCATTGGGTTGTGTTATGGGCATGTGCTGCCTGTTTGTCCACAGATGGCAGTGTGTCCTACTGCTTTTCTGCTGCTTCTCTGCTGCTGATGGCCCTTGTGCATCTGTCCCCTGTGCATGGTTATGTGTTCATTCTTCATGGGCCCTTGCCTCCAACCTCTTCAGCCTCTGCATTGCATGCTCCAGGGAATGCCACTATACATCATAGGTGGGTTGTCTACTCTCCATCATTCCTCTGACACCTGCAAAACAAAACAGAGTGAGGTTGTGACTGTGCATACTGTGGTAGTCCGTGAATGACTGCCAACATAAAAGGAACATAAGAGACAGCATGCCAGCACCTACCCGTATGATGCATGACATGGCCATGCCAAAGGGACACATAAGGGACACCAATCTGCTTTGCCCAGAACAGATCCCAGCATCTTCGGAGCCCTGTGGTGCATTGTAGACCATACACCATGCCCTGGTGGCACTCATGATGTGTGACGCATTGTCAGTGGTGATGTTTCTGGGATGGATGGTCCCATTGCCAGATCCATCACTACCTGTTGCCCATAAGCAACACTGTGCACAGTGTGCCATGACATGTAAACATGCATAAAGGTGGAACAGCACCATGTGATGCTAGCTGAGTGGACGACATGGTGCACCATATGTGTGGCACATGTGACATGGCACAGTACATCATGGGGCTGAGTCCCTGGACTATGTAGACCAATGGCACTGTAGCCAAAAGCAACCACAGTGACCAGCACTGCAGGTGACAGGCTGGATATGCTGCAGTGCTGTGTGGCATGTACACAGTCCTTTGGCATAGGCAACATGGCAGTGTGGAATAACTTGCACACAACAGCCCATCAGGTCCTGTACTACAGCCCTATGGGTGCACCTGTGCTGTTGGGACCTGCATTGTGAGGTAATTTTGTGGTGTGCACTGTTGCCTGGTGTCATGTGTCTGTGGGCATCATACCATTTGACCTATTTAAGTGTGCCACAGGTCCTGCAGTGAGGGTGCCCTCTGAGCACGATAGTAGTAGAGTGTGCATGCACATGCCCATCCTGCACATGGCAGCACAGAATACTGCAGCATGTATGTGTATGCTTTGTGGACAACAGTGCATGGGGCATATGTGAGGCCATGGGGTGGTGACACAGGCATGTGGCCCTGGGGGTCGGTGCCCATCCATCTCTACCACTATGCAACAATGGCAGTCTCATGCTGCACAATCATAACAATGACACATGGTGATACATATGGACAGATATACATGCACGACTCCCAAGGCATGTCCGTGTCACACATGTGCAATGTGCGGTATAGCCTACATGGATGACAGGCACAATGGGAGACACATGCCATTTTGCCAGCCCAGGCATAGCAAAGGACATTGCCACAGGTTGTACCTGTGAATGTGATGCTCGTGTATGTGGTTAATGTGGCACCACCTGCAACAAGAAGTATCATGACTGTAGAATGTGGCAGCGCCACTGTATGTCATGCATCCAATACCCCTATACAAGGTCCCATCAGACTGTGTCTGCTGCCCTTGCACCAACGGGCAGCAAGCACACAGTACCACACTATGTGTCAGGGCTGCAGACCACCACAGCATGCTGTATGGTCCCCTGCTACAATGCGTGACAGCACACCACACAGCATGTGCTGGTAGTGAAGTAGGCCCCCTTCCACAGATGTGCACCCTTCCATGGTGTATCATAGACACAGAATGGTCACTGTGACCCTGTGCAGCACTGCCATGCACACACTGATATGTCGGTCACCATCCCTCCCCTGCATGGCTATCACCTTGCACATGCTGTTCAGGTGCCCCCATGCATATTGTGCATCCCCACCAACAGCATGTGCACCCATGCCTTTGAATGCAGTGACCATATTTCCTGTGCTCTACACCTCCTGCTGGTGCAGTTACCCCAGCACAACATAAATACAGCATACACAGGCTCTGTATGGCCCATACCCGTGTGTGTAATGTATGCTCTACTACCAATGTCATCATTCGACCTTTTGCATGCAATCAGACTGTCACAAGTCCTACCTCTGTGGTTGGGTATGGGCCTCACATCTCCCTGTCTGTTCCATGTATCTCTGTATGTGTGCCTCCTCCTCCCCTCTTTTGTGGTGCTGGACGATCCTCCATGTCTGTGGATGCATGGGCTCCTTTGGAAACAGAATAAGGGATACACAGGTTACAATTGTTGCACAGTAGGGAACACTACATGCTACATGTGAATCTCTATGATGTGTGTGATGACACATACCTGTCTGGTGGTGGCATCCACCTTGCATCTAGACATCAGTGTCCCTGGCATGGTCCTCAGGTGGGTGAAGAGAGTCATCTCTCTCCAAGACAGGTAATTCCATCTGTGTTGCACTGGTCTAATGATCCACCTCACACCTGACAGTCTCCTAAACTTGACACATATGGAACTCCATACCCTGTCTCTCTGAGTGGATGTGGTCCTATTACTGCCAGGTGGTAGTATTATCATTGACCACTGCTCCACCAGGTTGATGACCAGGACAGTCCCATCTTCAGAGAAGAAGGTTTGTCTCTAAAGGACAGGCCCCATTGTTCTAGACATGGTACTTTTAAGGGAGGGTCAGAAAGCATGGGGAGAAAGGGAGGGAAGGGGGAGGGATTTAGTGACATCAGAAGGGGAGGACTAAGAGGAAAAATGGGTTCAGCCAAGGGAATTATGACCTCAAAAAGGGTGGGAGCTAGGGATAGCATGGAAAATAGGGATTGGAGAAAGACAGAAAGGAGAGCTGGGGGTGGGGTCAGAAGGTGGACTATAAGGGGCTGCACAGAAGGGCTCTCCCTCACTTTTGCTGAGCAGAATTTTTAATTTTGTTTAGCACATCAATTGGAGAGTTTCTGATTTATCCTGAGCTGGTTGTATCCAGGTAAGCTAGGTTTGTTCATTTGTGATAAGGAGTGTTTCTGGCAGGAAATTCAGAGGTAAATGTGTAGGTAATTTGTAGGCTGGTAGCCAGTTTAAAAAAAAAAAGAAGAAAAATGCCTATCGAAATTTATAGAGGTGTTTACAGTACTAAAAAGAACATGAGCAAAAGGAAGTGCATATGCAATTTGCACACACTATCCACAGATTTGCTGACTATTTGTGTCTCTAAGAAGCTTTGCAATGTTTGGAATGCTAGCAGTGTATATCTAGTGCATTTAAAGCTCTTGGGTATTGTAACTTAGAGCTGCAGGCTAGGCTTGCTGGTGTAAGAAATGTTTTGCAATGTTGTGGCATAACCTACTAGGTTTGTTTGAGAAAGTGCTTGTTTGTGAGTTTTGGGAAAGAGAGAGCGTGCCTTTAACAAAAATAGATCAAAAGGACTTGTTTGTGAGTTTTGGGAAAGAGAGAGTATGCGTTTAAAAAAAAAGGTTCAGATAGGCTCCTGGAAGAAAGCAGGATAAGGCGTCCATACTGACAAGTGATACATTTGGAAAAGGAGTGAGTTTTTTGTTATGGTTAGGAGTTTTTAGATGAGGTGATGATCTAGGTGAGCACTTAAAAAAAAAAAAAAGGTGTCGGTTGCTTGTGCAGGATCAGGAGCCCATGCTGCTAGACCGCCATGGTTGGTGCAGAAAGAGGCCGGGGGCGTCGGATGGAAAAACTATACTGCTGAGTGCAGGGGACTGGGGAGAAGTGAGGAAGAGGTGAGAGACAAGGGATGTGCCAACAAGCACAGGTATGGGAGTTACAAGCACAGCTACATGGGGGAAAGCAACAGGCCCATGGACGGCTGGGGGGAGACCTGCGATCAGAGGAGGGGTCCTGGCCATGGCTCAAAGAGGAAGGCAATGGCTGAGATACCCAAAGAAATGAGATGGCTCGTGGTTGATGCCGCGAGGACCCCAGAGACAAGGGATTTGGGTCACCATAATGAAAACGTGCGACTGCCATATTGGGAATAGCAGGTCATGTGGCAGCTGACAATTTAGGAGAGGGCAGACCACTGAGCAGCAGCCATTGTGGGGGATAGGGTGGACCACATGAAGCCACTATTTTAGGGACCGGTGGGGCTGTGTGGCAGCCAACAATTTTGGGAGTGTGCAGACCGTATGGCAGCTGCCATTTTAGGAGCAGGCAAGCCGCATGGCAGCCGCCATTTTGTGAGCAGACCACATGGCAGCCACCATTTTGGATAAGGGCAGACCACGTGGCATGGTGGACGCTATTCCTCGGGGCATTCCTCAGGGCAGGCAGGCTGCATGGCAGCTGCTATCTCCTATTTTGGGGGTGGGGTTGTGATAAAACCAGCAAGTATGTGGGGAAAAAGGTTGGGGAAACCGATGGTGGATGACCACAAGTCTGGGGCACAGCAAGGTGTCCAATAGGATGTAGGCAAGGACAGAAGAAGACCTGGTGACAAAAATGGAACTAGATGTAGAGGCTCACATGTGCTTTGTTTATATTTCAGAGATTTTCTTAAAGACCATGAACACCAGAGGGTCATTGTCTTTGAAGGCAGACACCAATTCAGTTAATTATGGACCTGGTGGATAGGGCACACTGGGTACTAGATACTGTGGATGACCTGGAGCCAGACTACTGGGCACTGGGAGGGAAAGGAAAAAAGAGGAAGGACAGGGCTAGGTCCAGGAAAGGGACAAAGGGCAGCCTAAAGGAGGGGCCCCAAGGGCACTGGTACTGAAGGGTCCTAGGCCTGGCCTTCCTGTTCCTGAACCCAAACCAGTGCCTAGCCCAATTCCTTAACTGGCACCTCTTCTTCCAATCCCTGCACCAGTCCCAGTACCACAGTCAATGCCAGGGCCTAGTCTGGTACCAATCCCAGAACTGATACCAGTACCAGTACCGCAACTGGTGCCGGTACCAATCCCAGCACCTTTCCCAATACTGGTCCCACAGCCAAGTCCACCAGCAGGACCAGTACCGATGCCAGAGCCAGTTCCAGAACCTGTGCTAGTACCAATACCTTTCCCACAGCTACTACTGCCAAGTCCAGTGTGGCCGATACCAACACTGGTTCTGATGCCAGAGCCGCTGCCAGGACCAGCAGGTGCCCCCAAGGTCAATACAGGTACAGGTGATCCTACTGTAGAAAGTAGCATGAAAGAATATGTAGAATAATTGTTGGGTGGTATGGGGGCTGATGGGGTGGAAAAGCTTAAGAAAGTACTGGGGAGTTGGCCCAGTGGTGCTGAGGGTTGAGGTGCTGGACGCCACACCTCGCTCCACACCAGCAACCCAGGTTCGGGATTGGACTCGGGTCTCTGGGGGTCAGCAGGGGTGGAGAGGGATGGAGCATCTGAACGACTGCTCTGTCTCTCTGGTTGAGGGGCTCTTAGTTGTCAGTGCACTTTCAGCCCCTAGCGGATGCTGGGGGTGGTGCACTCGCAACATGCATTGGGGGCTGAGTTGGGGCACAGCGCCAGGAGGGAGCGCATGCAGACGCATGCGTACTCCTTCCCTTGGCACCATTGCATGTCCAACTTGCATAGGGGGTAGAAAAGGGAACAATATCTGATGACCGGTCACGGCAGCTTGATGGCCATCCTACGGGTTGCCTGGCTCTGGGGGACATCGCTGAACACTGGATCCTGATTAGGCAGGGATTGGAAGGTTTCCTCACCACCCTGCCACTGGGGGTAATCCACAGGGGTGATAGGCGAGGGTTCCCAAGGGAGCTGGGATGTACCGGACGTCGGCTGGAGACTAGGATGAGATGAAGACTGAGGCAGACAGGGAGCCAGGTAGGGAAAAAAGGAATAAGAAAAAAAAAAAAGAAAAGAAAAAAGAAAGTACTGGGGGAAATTGGAAAAAGGAAAAGGGGGGCAAGAAGAGTGCAGATCTTAAGACTGAGGAAAAAAGAATTGTTCCAGGGGAAACCATAAGCATGGCAGGAGTATGGATAGGGGACCATGATCCACTAGTCACAAAGGAGAAAATATAGAAAGGAGAATTTGTGGACATATTTGCCTTAGTGTATAAGAAAACAGCAGAGCAATATGAGGAGAAGAAAGGCTTTGGAAAGCAGGAATTAGCAGCAGCAGCAGTAGTGTTAGTGAAGAAAGAGAAAGCGTCAATAGGTTCTAGTTATAAGGGAACAACATGGGAAGCCTGGACTTTGGGGTTCACTTATTATAGTGCTACTGTGCATGAAAAGAAGCCAGAAATGGGGATCCCTCTATTAGCTTATTTGCTGATAATTAGGAACCCCTACAAGATAATGGGTGGCACAAACTGGCTTCAGTATAATAAAAAATTTAGGACAAGGATGGCAAACTATGGTTTGGATTGTCGCTGGGATTCCAGACATTCATACCTCTGGTGAGAGACAATGACAATAGCCAGGGGATCTGAGGTGGAATGGGAAAAAGGGTCAGGGAGGTATCAAAAGTGTTGCTGGGGTTATAATCAGGAATATTGCTCTTTCCCCTGTTGTAGATTTAGGCATGCATGCCTATGATGTGGAGGGACACACCCGGCATCAAAGTGCAGGTCATATGGGGACAATAATACAGGGGGTCACATCTGGGACACTCCTCTCTGGGTGGCCATGGGGACGGGGGAGACATTGGAACAATGGGGGATGGAGCAGAGGTTATTTGGGAGGCAGGGGATTTAATCAGGGAGGGAGGTAGTGGGAAGCAGGGGGGGGGGAATTTCAGTTGGCAAGAACCCCAATTAAAACAGAAGTAGTAAAAAAATGGATGACAGGCTACCCAGATAAAAAAGCAGGAGAGGTGTTTGTGGAAGGTTTTGCAAGAGGTTTTGGTTTATGCTATGAAGGGTCAAGGGAGAAAAAAATGGGCAAAAAACCTACGGTCAGTAAAAGGGAGGGAAGATCTATTAAAACAGAAGATTAACAAAGAGAAGGAGGCCAGGAGAGTTGAAGGTCTGTTTCCAGATCCCCCCATGGACCACCACAGGGCTTGACCCTCGGGACTCATACCCACAAAGCAGCCAGGGGAGTATAGGGTGATACATCATTTATTGTATCTGGAAGGGGATTCAGTAAAATGACTACATCACCAAAGAGGATATCAGAGTGTCATATGGGACATTAGAGGATGGGGTAGGACTAATCAGGGCCTCCAAAGAGCCCTGGTTGGCAAAAACAGACATAGAATCGGAATTTAGATTACTGCCAGTTAGGACGGAGGACTGGGAATTGCTGGTCTTCCAGGTGGATGGGAAATATTATTTTGACAAAGCCATGTCCATGGATTGCTCGGTAGTATGCACAACATTTGAAATGTTTAGCACATGGCTGCAGTAGGTTTTTAAGGAAAGATACGGGCATGGGGCAGTAGTATACTATTTAGATGATTTTTTGTTAATAGAAGAGGGAAAACTAGGAGTGGAAAAAATGTTGGAGGATTTTAAAGTTATGTGCCAGTTTGTAGGAGTTCCACTGGCTGGGGATAAAACAGAAGGTCCTAGTTGCTGTTTAGAATTCCTGGTGAAAGAAATTGATGTAGAGAGGGGAGTGTTTCAACTGCCAGAGGAGAAGGTGAAAAAACTCAGGGGACTTTTAGAAGAGATAACAAAAAGGAGAAGATTGACACTGCAGGAGGTGCAGCAAGTATTGGGTCATTTGAACTTTGCTTGTAGGGCCATCAGGCCTGGGTGCACATTTGCACATTGCTAGGGCTACAAGGGGGCAAGGAGACCACACCACTGGGTGGATTTGTGCAAGGAGGCTAGGGAAGACGTGATGGTATGGGAACAGTTTTTGGAATCATACAATGGGATAACTTTCTGGCAGGAGGAATGGTTGTTTAATATGGATTTGGAACTGCACACTGATGCTTCAGGGTGAATAGGGGTCAGGACCTTTTGTAGGGGACAATAGTTCTCAGAGACATGGCCACAAGAATGGATAAGGAGAGAGCTCCCTAAGGATATCACCCTATTAGAGATATTCCCAATATGTGTGGCAACGGTGGTATGGGGGGAGTCACTACGGAACCAGAGGGTGACGTTTTGATGCAACAACCAAGTTTTGGTAGATGTCCTAAACAAAAAGAGGGCAAATTCAAGTACGGTCTTCAGGGTATTGCAGCAGTTAGTTTTGCAAAGCTTAAATCTTAACGTGCATTTTAGGGCCAGGCACATTGAGTGAATACAGAATACTGTAGCTGACAGCCTCTCCTGTCTACAGATGGACAAATTCTGGGCCATCGGTTCAAGGGCAAATGAGACAGGGATGAAGATTCCAGAGGGATTATGGGAGCTTGGTTGGAAGGACTGGAGTTTCTCTTTTGGAACTGTTTGGCAGACAGCACTATTAACCCTCATCCTGCCGCCGAAGAGATAACTCGTCATAAGTAACTGCAGTCTCTACTGCCGCCGACGAGATAACTCGTCTTCAATATCACTTTTTTTTTGAGCTGCAGTGCATAAACAAAGCTGCCCCTTTTAGAAATCTGCCTAGTGCATGGCAACTCAGGGACCTGTGGCTAACTGTTATTGTTCGATTAAGGATCCAATAACAGCACACCAGAGGTCAGTAGCTTTTTCCCTGAACACATGCTGCCGAGAGTCATTTCGCTTCATTTTCTGCTTCTGCACTGAAGTTCCGATAGAATCTATCGCATTGTCTACAAATCATCAGAATCTGCAAGGCACTCAGAGAACACTTGCCAGAAATCCACTGCTTTGTTTAGTGAGGGAACGTGGAAGCAATATTTTTTGTGAGGTATGTTTTGAAGAATGGACAATATAATGGGAATCCAACTGGCAGAAACAGTAAGGGTGTGATGTAGGGATGTGAAAGTATAATTGAAAGTTGTTAAAGTCTCTTGAAAATATACCAATAATAAAACAGTTTTTTGTCGGTCGTCCTTCATGCAACCGCGAATTGTTTTAGGGCTTCTCGCCAGTGCACTAATGTTTTGACTAGGCAGATTTGAGGTAGCCTTTGTTTATGAAGTACAATTTGAGAAAGCCAGTTCCCTCACTACTGAAGTGTGTTTCTGTTTCTGTTTCTAAATATTGAATTTATTTGTTATTCTCAATGATATTGCTGGTCTCCACAGTATAAGAAAAAAAAATTCCCTGTTGCAGCCGGTATTATTTTCATGTCACTAAATTTTGGGTCATTTTTTTTTTGTTTTATATTTTTATATTTTTTATTTAGGCTCATTCATACATAAGATTTTATTTTGTACACAAGTTCCATTTTGGCGCGAGATTTGAACAGCTCGCAAACCAACATTCGGAGGGGCGGGAGTTTTGCAGCACTAGTTCCAGTTCTGTAATATTGGATTTCAGAAAACTGCCCAGCCCCACCAAAAACACAGTACCTGTTTTACCCCCAAACTGTATAACTCATTGGTTTTGTGATTTTTTTTGTGTTTTTTTTTTTTGCTGCTTTGTCCTCCACCCAGCTGCCCCCCCCCCCAATAAAATCGCTGAAAAAATTATTGAATTGCGAACAGAAGCAGTCATAAATACCTACTGGTTGCACTTTATTTTTACTGCTGGGAGAAGTATAATATCTGGTGGAGTCTGGGAAGCTTGTAAACTGAAGTTTGTACTGCACCACCTACTCTATTGCACCTGTACTGTACATGGGTCAGCAATGCTGCAATCGCTAATCCCATCAAAGCCCGTCGTCATTTTAGTCATTTTAGGTGTCAACATTTTCCTGAATTCAAAACTGAATCAATCACACGATTATGCTTGGGGCCAGACCCGTCTGCTCGTCTAAAAGCCACAGTTTTTATTCCAAAGCGTATTAGCAGCTCCTGTAATGAGCTGTACACTAATGTCCAACACAATTGTCACAGCCTTACTTATGACAACCCTTAGAATTCTGTGCGGAACACATCAGCGTTCTGGGTCTGAAATAATCTGGTCATTGCAATTTGCAAGCACACCCCTCCTAATGATGACAGCGAACTGGTTTTCAACTCCTTGCTGTACTCCGTCCTCCTCTGATAGTGACTGCGAGCAGCAGCACCAGTGAAGTGCCAGGGATCCAGATGAGTGGTGCAAAAGATAGAAGGCAAGCCTAGCTCTTCGGGCTGATCGCCTGCTCTCCTCCGTGCTCTACCATGGCTGAAGATGTGGGCACCTGCAAGAGTTACCGGAACGCCAGCACGGAGTTTGTAGACACTTTCGCCTGTCCCAGGGAAGAAGACAGCACCGATCTACTGCTGTGGCTTTGCTGAAGAGCCGGGCAACTATTTTTTATATGATCACGGCTACATGTGGACCCTGAGGTGAGACTGAGGCGTTATATAGGGAGGTGGCACTATGAAAGCAATATATGTTGGAAATGTAGTATGGTGAATGGGTACTAAAGTTCTTGGTGGGGAAATTGTTTTGCATTTAGATCAATCAGACAAGCTGCCATAAACCCATCTAAAGCAAGAGGAATAACGTTTAAGTTCAGAACAGCAGTCAACTGGGGGTAGGGTTCTTCATTAGTTGTTATAGTAAACGTTATCCAGTGATTGGATTTCCTGACAGCAGGTGCAGTAAATACATCGTATCTCAATAGACGTGAATTGCGTGGCACAGTACGAATGTGAAATGAAAATAAATCTCCAAGTCCACCTGAGCTAATAGATGTGTATCTGTAGAAAGTAAACCCAAAATCAAAGCAGGTACTTTGTAGGATGGAGGTTGAAACCATTGGTGCAGCTATAGGAAATACAGCTAGACTCCTCTGCACTCCCAGTTGTAGACATCAATTGGAACAGAACATTGTGGGAACAAATATGCAAAAAAATGATAGTGCTTAGTGCTTTTAACTACTGTATGCTGCCAAATTTTTTGTCTCTATTTTTCTAAACCTGGGGAGGTGGGGCAGAACTGCACTTCTGCATAAAATGAAGCAACTCTACCAAACTGGCACATAAAGGACTGAAGAGTACTGGCTGCATTTCTTATGCAGTCACAGGGTGACATAGTTTGCAGTCCTATAAGAAGCTTTTTTCTGTCCAAGTCTGATACCAGTAGATTATATGATTACAGCCACTGTATCATTTAAGTATCCTAGCTGATTGGTGGAAAGAATACACAAAATAAATGTGGAAAACTGTGAATTACAAATAATGTTCAATAGCAGAGAGGGAATTATGTGTTACCAGGCATTATACATTGGGTAGGGAGAATCCTGCTTCCTGATAGGTGCAGAAGGTTCCAAAGCAGTGCAATTCAGGAATAGGCAACTGCACTGTTAAACTTATCTTAGTTTTGGTTTTACTGTAGACTCATTTTATAAGTGCAGTAAGACACCCCAGTGTGTGGGCTGCTGTTCCTGAACTGCACTTTCAGGTAGTTGAATGCAGTCAGCACAAGTGCCTCATGCCTCACAACACACCTGGGCATGCAGCTCAGGAATAATAACCCACCGGATACTGGATAATACTGGATGATGTGTCACAGAGGGCAACTAGAGGGTTTTAGGGCCAACGGGGGCCTCATAGAGTCAGTCAGGCTTAGGACTGT
Organism: Neoceratodus forsteri; assembly: GCA_016271365.2. Taxonomy (NCBI): domain Eukaryota; kingdom Metazoa; phylum Chordata; order Ceratodontiformes; family Ceratodontidae; genus Neoceratodus; species Neoceratodus forsteri. The sequence goes on along the minus strand of CM057450.1, from coordinate 48,166,449 downwards.
GGACAAACTGCCATCTAAAAGTTCCTGTCTTCCATGACTTAACTTGTCTCGTGGTAAGCTGACCTACCTTGTAGAAAGAGAAATAAGTTAGAGTTTTGTTTGTAATCTATTGTGTAAAACCAGTTTATTTTATTTTCTGTAAAATCTGTTCCCTACAGTGTGTTGTAATATCCTGTAGTATCTGTTTAATTGTCTTGAAATATTAAAAATATTCATAGATTCGTAGAAGTGTGATGGCAGAAAAGGTCTGACAGGCCAACCTAGTCTGCCCATTTGTCTAGCTATCTGCTAGGACATGCGCCCCCCCCCCACCCTCAACACTCCCATACCTTTTTAAAGCCTTCCAATGTTGCTTCTCCAACCACCCCCTCCATGAGCCTATTCCACTTATCCACCACCCTCTCTGTGAAATAGTACTTCCTAATGTTACCCCTGAACTGCCCCCTCCATCTGCAAGCCATGCCCCCTCGTCCTCTGATTTCCCTTCAGCTGGAAGATGCTTTCCACTGGCACCCAGTTTGTATGCTTACGGTACTTGAAGGTCTCAATCATGCCCCCCTCCCTGTACCAGGGAGTACATGTTCAAATCTCTCAACCTTTCTTCATAGGACAGGTGGGTGAGCCCTTTTACCATCTTCATTGCTCTCGTCTGAATTCGTTCCAGCCTCCCCACATTCTTTTTGAGGTACGGCCTCCAGAACTGGACTCCATGTTCCAAATGCAGTCTAACCAGATGGGTGTACAAGGGTACTATGACCTCCATTTTTCTACTGGTAATCCCCATTCTGATGCATCCCAGCATTCTGCTGGCCCTGGCCACTGCTCTTCCGCAGTGCCTCTCACACTGACTGACAACTGCATCAGCCAACTGAACCTTTGGATCTGAGGGAAACCCTTGAGCTGTCTGCTGTTTGGGGTAGAGCTAAGTTGGAAGCTGGTAGAGCAACAGCTCATCGAGTCTGAGCAGCCGTCCGCGTAGTAGTGGAACTGTGGAAAGGCCTGATTTCTGGCCTGCGTAACTGCCTACTCCCCTAAGACACAGAAGGGAAGCGGTTTTCAGAATAAATCCAATCTTGTGTGAATGAAGAAGCCAAGTGTGACCAGGCTCACCCTGTAGAGGACTGAAGATTTTTGCTGAATACGATCGGTCTGACAGGAGTTCTAGCTGCCTCTGAGCTCCCAGTTTGAGCAGAGACTGATTGATTGGGACTGCAGAGCGTTTTGCCTGGTACAGTAAAAATTTCTGTGCATATAAATGTTCTGTGTGCTGAAAGTGGGTCGTGATTTGACTCCACATCATGTGAACTGCATTCTGCTTGCTGGAAGCTGTGTCCAGCCCAAAAAGATTGAATCCGGGGTTATCCCCTTATGGCTGGGCCTTGCCACAAGGGCCTTGCCAGACTACCCTACTGCATGGAGGAAAGCCATCAACGAGAAACCTGCCTGGGGATTAGCCCCCTGCTCCACGCTCGAACAGGAACAACGCCTCTGCGAATTGTGTGGGCCCTGCTTCTCCTGGCCATCCAGAAGAGTAACCTGCTGTCTCAATTTTCATCCATCCTGTGTCCAGTCCTGGGTATTGTGACAACCATCAGGGCAGCTCCCTGCAATTTCAGTTTAATATAAGTGCGTCATCTGGTTTATTTTTTATTTCTCTTGCCTCACTGACTGAGCCATCTGGCTCCAGATTACAAATAGTGTGTGTTGTGCAAATTGTTTTTTCTATCACAGGGCCCCGACCAGCTACAACACCGGCCTTCTGCAGGCAATGGTCCTGGCTAGCCCACTATCCTCCACCTGGGTACCCAGAGAGTGTGACTGTGTTAAGGATTCTGAATGCATACACAGCTGTGTGATTGATAAGAGTATTTAAGCTAATTAGCCTGATTACGCCCATCCCATGTTCAAACCCCCAGAATAAATCAGATCTATCTTTTTTCTGCATTCAGCCTGATTGTGGTGCCTGTTTGTGCTCGAAGTACTGTACTGTTTCTATTTGCTCTGCCTAACCTTGTTTTACAGGTAGTCCCCAGGGTCAAACCGGAGGAACCAGCCCTGGTGGTAAGTGCAAACAGTGTGGGTACTTGCAAGGTATATTGGTGGTATTGTGAAGGTAGTTACTGGGTATCGTTGTAGCCACTAGCGGGGAAAGAGGGGGGGGGTTACACAGTAGCGGAGCCAGTTTTGGGATCATTTGGGAGCCAGAGATGGCCATTCAGTGAATGACAGGCTCCACAATGGGCACTAAACAGTGAATAAAGATGGTGGCAGGGCGCCACAACTCACACCACCATCATCTGAGACTTTTGAGGAGAAATTCGCTAAGTTGTTGCTGGTTGAAGGGAAAACTGTAGAGGACTTTAAGAAACTGTTCCTGCCACCTGGGTGTGCTCCTTCCCCAACACCCCCTCCCACTCCAGCGCCTGTTACTGCCTGCAGAGAAAAGCCTTGCCTCAGAGGCCTGCCCCCTTGTCAACATTACTACCAGCACCCCAATGGAACTGGTCTGCATAGACTTCTTAAGTTTAGAGCCTGACCAGTGAAACATTAGTAAAGTGTTAGTGGTTACGGATCATTTCACAATGTATTCACAAGCTTTCCCCACCAAAGATCAAAAGGCAGCTACCGTGGCCAAGGTACTAGTGGAAAATTTCTTCATCCACTATGGTGCCCCCAGTGGATTCATTCCAAGTAGGCAGGGGTAGTAGCCCTTGGGATAGCACCACCTAGGGGTTACATGGACAAGGAGTAATTGAAAGCATTAACCATTCAATTTTCTGGGGGGACGGGAAAGGGAGAAGAAGGAGAGAAGAGTGTAAGTGCTAAAGAGAGAAGGTGAGGTGGACAAGCTGAGGTAATGAGTGAGGGGAGTGTGTGTAAGTTATTGAGCAGAGGGAAGATGAGAAGATTAGTCTTTGCAATAGCAGGACTCAGGGAACACAGTTTGGAGGGAAGTAAGGGAGAGGGATGAGTAGAGGGTACAGTGATGTCTGCAAGGAGGGGCATGTAGAGCAAAGTGGCAAAAAGCACTGTAGAGGGTGTCATGCTGCCTGGCAAAGGGGGAGGCTGATAAACAACCATAAACAACATTGGCATAGTCAAATCAGGGGATGATCATCTTGGTATGGAGCTGACGTCAAGTATTTAGGGAGAGGACCCAAATTATCTATCAGTTTCCTTAACTTGGACTTCTGATATTATATTGAATAAAACCTTTTTTATACAATGGCTGTGAAAGTAAAAAGTAAAACTTTGCAAATAAATTCATTTATTTTCATGCGTGACAGGCCTGAAGTGAAAATAGATAATTTATTTCAATCTTAGGTGGGTCATCAGCATTTATTTCCACTTTTAAGGCTGATCACAAAGGAGCTCTTAGCAAACGTGAGAAAAGCTTGTACAATGGCTGATGACTGGGCTCCCACATCTCATCCACATAGGGTCATTAAATCTGTTATGTTATCCGATGCTTTAAGCGACAACCACATGCATGGGCATAGCTGGGGGGGTTTCCTGGGTGCTCAGAACCCCCCCCCCGCACCTCCAGTACCTCCTGCTTGCTGACTGTGTCCCCCAAAAAAAGCATTTCACTTCATTTAGCTAGAGACTCTGCACAGAGAGTTGAGTCACCGTGATGCAATCCCCAGATTTACTTACAAACAGTCGATCTGCCTCCTGAAACCAAGGCCATGCAAAAAGGTCTTGGCCCACCTCGCCTCTGCAGATTGGCAGTCACATGATGCTGAGAGCCGCTGTGTGCTGAATGCACACACTCTCTTGGCAGTCTTCATTCTGGACCTGCCATGGAGGTGCTCTGAGCAGCTAGCTTGTTGCTCATAGTGTGTTCAAGGATATAAGGCGGATTCAACGTGGCCAAAGTGTGCTACTCTCCCAAAACGTTCCTTGCGCATGTGCGCAAGTGAATGTAAAAATTGAACTGTCCATTAAACACAGCAGTGTGTAACTGTGTGTGGGAGGTCTAACAGACAGTTCCTGCATTGTCCACTTGGAGGATGAGTGATTATGCAAATTGTGCTGCTGCTGTGCAGTCTCTGAAAGTCTGAACCCTAAAGAGCTACTAGTATCCTATCTTTTATATATATATATATATCTGCTGGCAGTGGGTGGGTAAGGAGAGGGAAGATGAGGCTGAGGTGGGGGGTGGATAAGAGCTCAGGGATTGTTAAAAATTTCACAACACATCACTGCTTGGTTCCCCCCCCCACCTGTCCACACCAGGAGGCTTGCCCAAATCCTGATGTTCCCCATTATGTGTGTGTGTGTGTGTGTGTGTGTATGGGGGGGGACACAGTGTCCAGTGCAGGACCCTGTTTTTCGTATGCCATGCCTGTTGATGAGTAATGACAAGGCAGTTTGGGGCAGGACTTGCAACAGGTAGACCATTGCAACTGGACACCCTTAAAGCAGATCTCACCCCAGACATCATTGTTGTCACGCTCAGAATGGCATATGTAAACAGCAGTGTTGTCTGCTGGATAACGTGCTTCTACTTACCTCCATATGACAGGCAGCATTGGACTAGCCTAGTTTGGACATTTAGTCTATGGGGAATGCAGGATGGGGACACACAGCTATGACCTCCTGAAGACTGGGCCAATAGATTTTTTAATAATCCAGCAGCCACTCAGGGAACCAGAATGAAGTGACAGAAGGACCCAGGATGGGGGGTCACATCTCAGACTCCATGTTTCCCAGCATGCGCCTGAACTATTAGGCCATAGTGCCTTGCTGATTTTGGCGGGGGTCACATTTCAGATTCCCTGTTGCCAAGCTTTGCACCTGAACTACTAAGCCATGGTGCTTCACAGATTCTGTGTTTCTCAGGTCTGTGCCTGCACTACTAGGCCACAGTGCTTCCCTGAGTTTGAGAGGGAGTTCACGTTTCACATTCTGTGGTCTCCAGCTCTGTGCCTGAACTTCTAGGCCATAGTGCAACCATCAGAACCCAAGCCAGGCATCTCTGAAAGTTAAATAGTGTTCACATTCCCCCTCCCACCTCTGTTTGTCTGCCATGGTTACCAGACACTTTGTATTTTTAGCGTTCACCATTACTGAGTTTATTACTTTGTATTAAGTTTCTGTACCTAATATTGTTATGGTGTATTGTGCACTTTCTTTTATCACTTTGGCATCACTGTGTAAACTGATCTTCCATGTTTCTACATATCTTGCTTTTGTTTGTTTCCTGTGCCATTGTCATGGCCTGGGGTCGTACCTGAAAACGGTCCCTGGGATCAGTGTACTTACCCGGTTATAAATAAATAAAAATGGAAAAGAAAAGTGAGCCCCACTCCCCCGGCTTGCATTTGCAAAAGTAAAAGCAATATTCTTTACAATGTTCTGAGCTTATATTTCTGAAGACAAGTCCCACAGTTTGAATGCCAGTATCCTACGTCTCAGAGAAAATGGCTAACGGAGCACTACACCCTCACACATTGTAAATGTTCATCAGGCAGCTCCGTTTCTATAGAATTGGGGGATATAAACTTTTTTTTTTACAGTTTGTAGTTTATTTTGTTTTCTGGTGCCTGGGGTCTTTTTCAGGTATGACTAGGTGTACATTTAGTACTAAACAAGATAGAAGAAATTTACAAATGAATGAATAAAATAAAATTAAATTAAAAACAGGTTCAAGTTCCTCTCTTTTTGTAGCCTGTGTCTATGTCTACAGAGATACTGAGGAGGGGGGACCCTTACCGATCGGCGGGTCTGGGGAGAGGGGGAGGCATCACTGGCAGGAGGGGGAGGGCTAAGCAGGGAGAAGAGGTACCAGAAGTGGAAATCATAGCAGAGATAGTGAGGGAAGCCCTCAGCTCCCTTAAGATGGAAAAAGCACCGGGGACGGATAAATTACATCCCAGAGTGCTGAAGGAACTTGTGGATGTCCTGCCGAAACCCCTGGCGGAGCTTTTCACCATCTCTCTGAGGACAGGCTGGATGCCCCAGGACTGGAAGGTGGTGCATATAGTGCCTATCCACAAGGGGGGGATCAAGGGAGGTGGCAGGGAACTACAGGCCTGTCAGCCTGACATCGGTGGTGGGCAAGGTGATGGAGGGCACTGTCAAGAAGAGGCTGGGGGGGGACCTGGAAAAGTCTAGGTGCCTGGATGATAAACAAGGGGTAATGCTGGTATAATTTTTCAGTGCGTGGGGGGAGGGGGTAAATGTGATGAGGTTCAGGAGGAATCATGCTTACTTACAACACAGTGGTATTTTCTTCAGTTGCAATTCAGTCTTTCTGTCAAATGTGCTAATATCTGGATGAAGTTGCCACGGTCTAACAACCCCTCATGGTCAGCTCATTAAAAGGGTAAGGTTTGGTTATCTTTGTCTATCAGCTGTCCAAAGCTAACATATGGGTTGCAGCCTTGGGGAAATATGGAACCGCTTGCTGGAGGATAGCTCTGGTAATTCAGCTACGGAGGATGAACTGTTGCTGATAATTTGTGGGCTTCAAAGAGCTCAGTGTACATACAGGATCCATGACACCTGTAACAGTTCATGTACATGAACTGTGCCATCCTGTGCTAGTTTCACCACTGCTGTATTTTCCCTTTATGAAGACATGCAGAGAAATAGCAGGCAAACACTGGTTGTACTACATGGCATGTCGTAACTTGTGAGCAAGGTCATGTTGTGTGGCATATAATTGCCACTATCACATGGTATCAACAGTGGCCAGTCAGTGACAGTGGAGAGCACAGACACTGTGTGTTATGTCATGTCCGTTCATTGGAACACCAGGCCTTTACCAATGTGATGTATTCTGGACCATCTACTGACACAAGTCTGTGTTTGTGTGCAGTGCATCCACCCAGATGGACACACATATGTTGCACACCCAAGGCACCTGCAGTAGCTTGCCATGCTTGCTGGAGTGGCAAGCCCCTCCATCCGAACTGTTCCAGGGACTGTGTGTGCCCCTGCAGCCATCACCATCAACACATTGTAGGTCCTGTATCTGTGCAATATTGCTTGCAACAGGGCAAGGCTTGGTACATAGTGACCCTTGGTAGTGACACCACATTGAAGCATGGTCTGGTAATGCATCACAAAAGCCAGCCACCCAAGGTCAGTCGCTGAACCACAGAGTAAATGTCCCCAGAATGACATCACATGATCACTAGTCATCTGGGATCTGTGTTACAGCAGTAGACAGACTCGGGTTGTTGCCTAATACGTGTGCCTGTTGGATGTTGTCATTGACTGCATGACAGTACAGAGTGATATCAGGACATACAGACTTAGTGTAAATCCTTACCATAGCCTGAGACAGTCCTTCTTGGATGTACTGCTGGCTCACCCTTCTTAGTCTTAGGGAAGAACACCTTCACCTTGTCGTTCCCCTCCTCATCTAAAAGTGGGGGTAATCCTGTCACAGAAAGGGTGGTGTATGCCTGGAACAGCCTCCCTGAGGAGGTGATGGGAGAAAAAACTCTAATGGGATTTAAGAAGAAATGGGATAGGTATAAGGGAATCTTAGAAGCAAGAAAAGGGGTGGGGGTAATCCTAGAGCTCAAGTAGGGTCTACAATGTGACAGTAGGTAAAGAACATGGGCAGACTTGATGAGCCAAGTGGTCCTCATCTGCCATCAAATTCTATATGAACATACAAGAGCCAGCAGGAGAAAGCAGTTTGGTCTATCAGGTATGCTGCATTGCAGGGTCCACAGCAGGTAATGTCCCTGCCTTCCCCCACTCCTCCCATCCTCCCTACCCATGATCCTTACTTTCCTCCTATGCCTATCCCAGCCTCTCATAAAGCTTCCCACTGACTTCGATGAGATGACCTCTTCCAGCAGTGCATTCCAAGTATCTACTACCCTCTATGTGAAGAAGTGCTTCCTGACTCCCCCCTCCTAAACCTCCCACTCTCTGGCTTAAGACTGTGCCCCCTAGTATTATGGTTGCCACTCAGCTTAGAGACTGTCCTTATCAACCTTATTTATTCCTTTTCAAGTACTGGAAGGTCCCAATCATGTCCCCATCTCTCTCTCTCTCCCTCCTGTCTTCCAGGGAGTACATGGGTCTGGAGTGATAGAGAGAGAGCAGTGATGAGTGAGAGGAGGACACTCAAGTGTGAAGTGGCAGAAACAATTAAACAGGGTATCCAATCTGGCCAGGGATGACTTGGGCACAACATTGTAGACTACATCACAGTGGGCAAATATTGGGAGGATCATCTTTGGGACAAGTTCACGCCTTGCCAGGAGAGGGAGGCAGTTCCAGTTCCTGTATAAAGCACCAATCAAAGAAAAAGGATTACCTTGTGTATTTGGCTTCCACCCACACATTCAGTCATTGCAATGTGAGCTGGCGTGTACAGGCAGATCAAGGGCAGACTAGTATAATAAATCCTTGACATGATGTGCCATTGAGAGAATTGCTCAGCAGACCAGGTACAGATGGGGCAGAGGAGGAACACTGAATGATCTAGGAGCAGGACAAGGAAGCATTTTCGCTTCAAAATTAGTTTTACCTTTCTTGTGGTAATTTGTATTTATCTTTTTCCTTTCCAGGGCCCACATGAACTGATTTGTCACGGCAGGCCATATCTGTGACCAACAAACAAAGGCTGTTTGCCAATAGTAAGGTGGGAAAAAAGGACCCATTTTAAACAAATTTGGAGGGTACATGAAGGAAGGGGATTGCAGTCCTTGGACCAGAAAAAATGGTTGATGGATTTCTACTACCATCACACACATTTTTTTTTCTGACCCAAGAACAGAACTCGAGCCAAGATTGGGTCCCTCTTGGAGTAATACAGCATTGTAGAAGCCAAATGTCAACATATTGACTTTAATTCTGCATTGTAGCAGCATGCTTTTGTCTTACACTGAGAATACTGAACAGAAATATTCATTTAGTAAAGCTGCCTTCTGCTTCTCATCTTCCTGCCACCTTCCTCTCCCTGAGCCTGACCACCCTGTCACTAGTTTTGCACTGTCTGGTCTTGTGTGTATTGAAAGAATGCCTTGTCAGCCTCTTGAACCTTCTCTACACATCTTAGCTTCACATCTGCTTTTGCCTGTGTCAGTTTTCTCTTGGCCATCCTCAGTCTTTCTCGATATTAACATAGAAACATAGAAGTCTGTTGGCAGAAAAGAACCGACACACCCACCTAGTCTGCCCATTTGTATAGCTATCTGCTAAGACATGCCTCCCCCCACCCCAACACTCTCCTGTGTCTGTTCCATGTATTTTTGAAGCCTTCCACTGTTGCTTCTGCAACCAACTCCTCTGGAAGCCTATTCCACTTAAGGTACTTGAAGGTCTCAATCAAGTCCCCCTTGTCCCTCCTCTGTTCCAGGGAGTACATGTTCAGTTCTCCCAACTTTTCCTCATAGGACAGGTGGCTGAGCCCCTTTACCATCTTTGTTGCCCTCCTCTGAACTCACTCCAGCCTCCCCACGTTGTCATCAATGTGTTCGCTGTAAAGGTTTCGCTGCGGGATCAGTATACAGATAAGGTGGACTATAGGCCCATTAGCCTAACCTCAGTTAGTGGTAAATTTTTAGAAATATTACATACATAGAAACATGCATAGAAGTTGATAGCAGATAAGGACCGCAAGGCCCATCCAGTCTGCCCATTACTTCTACCTTATGAATCTCTCGTTAAGTGACAGAAAAAATGGCGATGATTTCAAATTCCCTGTGGTGCTTTGGTCCAATGAGGCAGCAGGGTGAGCACAAGGATAACTGAGTGGGTCCTGGTTAGTAAAGGGGGCGACATGAATGTAGGGTGGTTGAGTTAGAAAGATTTAGGGGTTGGCTATTGGTCTGGGTGGGGGTCCAGTGCCAGGAAGAGGGGTCAGAAGGGGGCAAGTGACAGCATTGAAGAGGGTCAACTAGGGGGAATGTATTCAGATTAGGAGTATGTGGAGTGGAGAACCATAGTAACTTTCTTGTTCTCTTGCCTTTGAATACCAATCTGATGCACTGGTTTGTTACTTCCATTAACTGCCTTTAGATGCTTACACTGTTCTTCCACCCTCCTGTCCCCATTCTCCAGAGCTCTTTTGAGACCTCTCCCCACTTCAGCAAAGTCAGCATTTTGAATCCAAAACCTTTGTCCTAGTATGACTTGAGTTAGTATCTATCCTTATGCTAAACTAAACTATATTGTGATCATTGGATCCCAGTATGGGGAGTTTTGAGAGAGTGAGATTAACCACCATGCTATATTAGGGTGCTAAATTAATGATAGCACATGTTATCAAAGTGCATGTTTGGATGATTTGACAGTCGAACTGTGATTCTGTGATGGCACAAATTATGAAGGTGCATGTTGTGCCAATTTGACAGTTACATGTTATCAAGTTGCATGTACAATTTGATGGTCTAGTGAAAATTCGTGATAGCGCATGTTATCAAGGTGCATGTTGTGCCAATTTGTCAGTCATGGAACATTTGTGATAGCGCATGTTATCAAAGTGCATATTGTGCCAATTTGTCAGTCGCATGGAACATTTGTGATAGTGCATGCTATCAACTTGCATGTTGTGCCAATTTGTCAGTCGCATGGAAAATTCGTGATAGCACATGTTACCAAGGTGCATGTTGTGCCAATTTGATGGTCTAAGTGAAAATTCGTGATAGCACATGTTACCAAGGTGCATGTTGTGCCAATTTGATAGTCTAAGTGATCATTCGTGATACCGCATGTTATCAAGGTGCATGTTGTGCCAATTTGACAGACGATGTGAACTAGATGCTTCATTTACAGAAGAGGTGCAAAGAAGGAATTCCATTAAAAGGGTCAGTGAATGAACTTAACTGATTGCCCAGGCAACAATGGGCCAGTGAACCAAAAAGGAATATCACCTATCCCAACCGGGATACTACAGTCACTTGAAAATTGGCCATCTAGGCAGAGAGCACTAGTCTTTCTAATCATCTTTACTAAAAACAAATTTTCTTCTATCTGTTAACTAATTTTATTCCTTTATGTCACTATTAATATTATTATTATAATACTTCTTCAACAGTAATTTTTTCTTATGCACCATTACACTCTAATGTAGTCCGATGCACCAGCAGTATCTATCCACTATCGGTTTCTTATCTCATTACTGTATCTTTTCATATTACTATTGTTGTTTCTCTTTCGCATGCCTGAACAGATGAGGACTCCTTCACCATCAGATAAGTATTGTTCTACTGTGAACATGTCATATATTAATAATTTATTAAGAACTACGGATCCTTTGTGACTCCATTCCTGTATTTTATTTTTCAGTACTGACGGACATCGTCCCTTCAAGATTCCTGCTTCTGACTCCACAGTATCCTGGTAAGACGCTCTCCACATATTACTTGGTTGTGTCTGGTATGGGAGGGGTTGCATGGGATATGTGTCCTATAATCCCAGATCTTACTTCGAGAGAGCTCTTGCAGTAGATAATTACTTATAGGACTGATACTGGCAGGCGGCAGGACCCCACAGAAAGATTTCTACCTAGCAGTCCCTGGCGCCCAACTACCACACAAGGACGGACATTTCCTGTGCCTGTTCTGCCTAGGCCCCAATCACCCAGTTGAGAAGTGCCAGCACTGCCTCAGCTTCAACGCGGCTACCCGGAAAAGGCGGCAGCAATCCCTGGAAGCCCATATTCTGAAAAAGAAGAAGATGAGTTCAATGTAAAAGGAGCTCAAAAACTGAGGCAGGCGTCCACTTCCGCCGAAGGCCATCGTAAGAAGGATAAGGAGAGGCACCGGAACAAGGGCTCCTCTACCACAGTCTCCCTCGGGAGCCGCCGGGACACAGGTAACGTCCCCTCCAGGGGACCGTTCCTCGATGGACGACTCGGAGGTTTGACCTGGATCTCAGTCATTCCTCTCTGAAGGTACACATGGTGGCCATCTCGGCCTATCATGTTCCCTTCACAGACAAAACTTCCACTCAATTGGAGGTCTCTAAGACCTTTCTCAGAGGGGTCCTCTATCTGAGGCCCCCCATCAGTACTCCCGGGTCAAGTAAGAAGCCACTCCACCAGAGGATTAGCTGCCTCAGCAGGTTGTTTCAAAAATGTGTCTGCGGCAGACATCTGTGCTGCCACCACTTGAAATTCCATCAATACCTTTACTAAACACTACAGTTTGGATGTTTCTGGCCTGTGGTGGGAAGAACTAGAAGGTGGGCATCAGGGACAACCCCTTTATACTGACGTCTCCTGATGCCAGTCACCTGACGTGGGGGTGGTCCCTCACCAGGGACTGCTAGCTAGAAATTTTTCCATGGGGTCCTGCTGCCTGCCAGCATCAGTCATGTATGTAATTACCTAGTGCAAGAGCCTGTCTCGAACATATACTGTTACGGTAAGTTCTTACATAACTGTACTTTCATGCAGTGCCTGGTTTTGAAGGGATTTGAGTGACAATTGGCAAATTGGGTATCCTTTTCAATGGGTTGGTCATGGTATATGAGGTGTAATGGAAGAAGGGGAGGAGGTAGCACACAGTCACTTTTGATGCAAATCCACGATTCCAAGAATAGGTCTCTCGAAATGGGAGTGGTGTTCAGTCTGCCCTCTCAGACAGAGGAGTTGGGGAACTAGCAGGACAGAGAGTGGTAGCTGGGTGGAGTGCATTGCTGGCAAGAGATGGTATCCAGTAGAACAGTGGACTGCTTCTTTCTCAGTGTGAGGTACCAGTCCCCACCGGTTTAAAAAAAGTATTTTTTAATTTTTTTTTCAAACAGCCTGTGACACAGTTGGTAACCGACTGGGGGGGGGTCTTGCCTGTCTTTAAAGCTGTTAAATGCTAAGTGGTTAGGATGGCTAAAGAAATAAAAAAGGAAAAACCGGGCCCACTGGGTTTCAGCACTGTAGTGAGTGTGACTGATTTTAGGCATGAGAAGTTAGTATTTCCAAATGCCAAGCACACGTCACAACAATGTAAGCATCCTATGGTGTCCAGTGGCCCCCCACAAGCCCTCCCATATCAGGCCACATCACCAAAAGTGCACACCAGGTTGTTCAATGGAACCACAATTCCCTCCCATATAAGGCGCTACAACATGTTAACTGTTTCCTGGTGTACAATGGCCCCTCACAAGCCCTCCCATGCCAGGCCACACCACCAAAAAAAAAAGATTAAGTTTTCTTAAATGGACCATAATTCTCTCCCATATAAGGCACCACAACAATTTAAGCATCCAGTGGTGTAAAATGGCCCACAGCAGTCCCTCACATGTCAGCCACCACCACCTAAAATGCATTCCATGTTGTTCAGTGGACTACAAATTACCTACCATTTCAGATGACACATCAGGTTAAGTATTCACTTATGGTGATGCCTGACATGGGTTGGAGTTGGGGAACCACTGGACAATAAGGAATGTGCTTTTGTTGGTAGCGCCTGATATGGAATGGTTGGTGGGGGTGGCTGGGTGGAATGCGTTACCTGCTGAAGTGGTATGCAGTAGAACAGTGGACTGCTTCAAACGAGGATGGGATGGGATAGGACAAGGGGGAGGGTTAATGAAGGGGAAGGGTGGAAGGAAGGGGCAGCTGCAGAATAAGGGGTGCTAGCTACACATTCGAGCAGACTTAATAGACCTCTAGGCCTTTATCTGCTGGCAAATTTCGTATGTTCGTAAGTCCCTTCTCATCCTTTCCATCCCCACCATTGTGCATAGAAACATATAAGTTGATGGCAAATAAGGACTGCAAGGCCCATCCAGTCTGCCCATTTCATTTTCTACATTATAAATGTGCCATTGGACTGTGCTTTGTCAATGACATATCTATCCATATTCATCTGTATTGCTCCTTATGCCTATCCCATGCCTGTTTGAAGCCCTGCACTGTATTCATATCCACCACTTCCTGCAGTAGGCGGTTTCATGCATCCACCACCCTTTCTTTAAAAAAGAACTTCCTCACATTACCCCTTAATTGGCCTCCCTCTAATCTCATGCTGTATCCTCTTGTCCTGCTATTTTTCTTATGTTGAAACATGTTAGACTCTTTCACCTTGTTAGTCCCCTTAATGTGTTGTGCCACGACACCTGAGCCATGGTGGACCACCACAATGTCAGTAAAGTCCTGCAGTATGACATGTTGAAAGTCATGGATGTTCGGCCCTCTGCTCCACTCTGCTGGATGAAAAATGTATACAGGAGTATTGATCTGAAATGTCGCATTGAATATGTTTCATATGCTTTTCTAAGGTTACATATTTTCAATATTTTTCAGTCTATCAATTGATATTCTTGAGCTGTTTCAAAAGAAGTATTGTGACGATGAACACTCATTAGAAAATGAGCTTGTAAAATCCTGGCTTCTGATTGGCCAGTTCCTTACCCAAAGCCCTGGTCTATCTGACAACAGAGCCCAGTAGATAAAAAGTACTAGCCCCTTCACTTGGTCCTGTATCATTGTGCCCAGCCTAATTTTCTATTGGCATAAAGTACCCGATAACATTTCAAATCTCCGCCATTTTTTTTCTCACTTAGCAAGAGCTACTGGTCCCCAGAACCTCATAGTGTTTAGTGGAAGCTGCTGCTCTTCATATTTCTTTTTATTTCTGTTTCCTCAGTGACGGGGCACCCTGAGATAGCAAGGAGTACACTGACACACAGCTACCAGAACGTTAGGCTCTTCCATAGCAACCCAACACAGTACTGCTGCTTGCCATACACCAGTGCTTCCTCTGTTTAATAGAAATCATATTTCTCAACAAATGAAGTAACTCATGTGTGTGTCTGTGTGTTGGGGTTAACCAAGATGACCAGTTAAATCCATGTACTGGAACTATTTTATTACAAAAGTCATATTAAACTAATTATTTAGTTAACAATTTTGTTATAAAATTAATTTGTTCACTGTGCCCATTTTCAAGTGCAATATACCCTCCAGGATGGCGGTGTTGTATATGCGGACCTTCCAGGGTCTATAATGCCCTCCGCCTGCGGCGTCGGGCCTCATTACACCCCTGGGCGGTCCGGTATAGCACAATACTGCCCATCCTGGAGGGTATTATTGCTTACATATATAATAATACATATTTTCACTCACACTTCTACTTGTACAGCAGTTATTTGTTCATGTAATATACTGTTAGTATTATGACACGATATAAAACAAATGTAATCAGAAGAACTGAGAATTGAATTCACAAACTATAAACAATACTTTGGATGTATATGCTTTATTAATAAGACATAAAATTGGTTGCTTTTATCACTGAATTAAAATGTATTATGTGTTCTTGCAAATGTTTAAGGTCAATTTAATAACACTTATCCTGACTTGATCCCTTAGAGTTTTTCGTGCATCATCTTCATTGGGACAGCACCAAAATCAGAAGAGAACAATGGTTGATTTTTACATTTATCAGTTCACTGACACATAGACACTTTTGGAATGCTGACTTTGATGGATATCAGCTGTACTGTGAATTGTTAATCCTAACTTGATATATGTGAAGTTCTTCCTATGTTGTGATACTGCATATTGTATGGTTAATTAAAGTTGCAAGTTCCAAAACAAGAAAGGTTTCAATTTGGTGATTTTCTGACTAGTAAGGAATACACTATTTGTTTATAACCAGGTAACATCAGGAGGCATTAACGCACACCACAGGGTGGCAAAATGCTGACTGATGTTATCCGTCATAAACACATAGTCATTTACCTTGCAAATCTGATATTCTACTTGGCTTTGTCAGCCGATGCCAAGCATCGCACACACATAATATATGTATTAGATATCATTTGAGGTGTGCGCCTGATATACGCACGCTTGGTGCGTGGTGGCGCACGAGGTCGCAAGGCTGAGTGCATCAACCGCCCAAGGCATGCGATATCAGAGCGTGACCACACACCTCAGAGTGGTTTATCTATCTTATAAAATGTCAAAATTGTTTTGAGGGGGTAAAAGTGCAGGTGTGCGGTCGCTCTGATATATGCACGGTCATGTGATGCTGGTCAGCTAATGATATCGCTGCAATTTCCCTACCCATTTTATAAATATATATATATATGCAGTAATCAAGTGTTCCTTAGGTCAGTGTAGTAAGGAAAACAATATTTGTTTATAACCGGGCAACATCAGGAGGAATTACAATTCAATGGAGGTTGGTAAAATGCAGACTGATGTTATACAGTCATAAACCTATAGTGATATATTGGGGGTTGACATTGTACACTAGCGAATGCTTAACTTGATGTTGCACCTGATACGGGATGGGTTGTTTCTATTATCATATCACTGTGTCTTCCCGTATGTGTGAAAATGAGCTTGAGTATTCCGTTAAAGATATTACATGTAACTCTTCGAATATAACTTATTTTTTTTGTCTTTCAGGTTGATTCCTTGCAGTATATTTGACATAATTCAACAGAACATAGAATATTTTGTGGTACGTTTGAAAATATAAATCAGTGCACAGTGGGGAGTTGGGGAGTAGGGTTTATTGAGCCAAACTGGTATTCATAGGGGCTTCATTTTTCATATTATTGTTAGAATCACCCAACAAAGATAACTTGCAACAATGATGTGTTTTTTTTGTTTTGTTTTGTTTTTCTCTACACCTTACAGAATAATCATCATGGCAAAAAAAATGACTGCATTGGATGTTTTGGCCGAGATCCAGATGTGTAGCGAGTCCGATTTCTCCGAATCGCATAGTGAAGATGATGTTGAAGAAAGATTGTACAATCTGGATCTGGTGGAAGTGCGGAATGAGTCTTCTGAAGATGAAGAAGTTACTGATCAAGATTACATGCCGGATGTGGAGCAGGAAGATCATGAAGAGACCCCCACAACATCAGTAGGTGCAATGCATAAGAAGACTCGTGGTAAAAGGGCTCGGTCATCAGCAGAACAAAGCGTTAGAAGAGAAGACGAATGGGAAGAGGTGACAACAACAAGTGACAATGGACACCTATTCACTGCAACTTCAGGTCTCCAAGTACCAGTCCCAGAAAGTCCACTTGGATTTGTACAACTGTTTTGCCTGACAGATGAAGATTTGGAACTTATTGCAAGGGAAACAAATAGATATGCCAATGATTTCTTTCTGGCACATCCAATTGATGAGTTGCCACCACATTCAAGGGCCAGGGCTTGGAAGATGACTGACAAAGAAGAACTGAAGAGGTTTTTTTGCATTATACATTGCGATGGGACTGGTAGTGAAGAGCAGTAAAGATGAATACTGGGGATTGGATGAAGTCACCTACACACCATTCTGGGGCAGTGTGATGGCAAGGAACCGATTCAACCTGATTTTTTCTTTTCTCCACATGGCTGACAACTCGAATCGGAAGCCTAGAGGGATGGAGGGATTTGATCAACTTTTTCACATTAGGGAGATACATGAGCGATTCCTGAAGAGATCACGAGAAACCTATCTTCCCGACCGGGACCTCTCCCTGGATGAAGGTATATGTCTGTGGAAGGGAAATCTAAGTTACAGAACATTTAATCCACAAAAACCAGTGAAGCATGGAATCAAGGTGTACACCTTATGTGAATCAAACTCGGGATACATATGCAACTGGCAATTCTATACAGGCAAAGTCGACGAGGAACAGAGCAAAGGACATACATACAGAGTTTGTTTTGATCTTGTTAGAGAAGAACTGCTAGGAAAGGCTACAGGATTTACACAGACAGATACTACACTGACCTCAACTCTACACAGATCTATTTTTATCTGGAGTTGGTGCAACTGGAACTGTTATGCCCTAACCGCAAGGGAATGCCTCCCAAAATAAAAAGACATAAAGCTGAAGATGAAAGAAAAGGTTACATTCAGGAAGACACCAATGCTCTGTATGAAGTGGAGAGACAAGAGGGACATAAACATGCAGTCAACAACATCAAGTACTGAATTTGTCGATACCGAAGAAAGATTGGAAGACTGGGGAGTCGATAAAAAACCAAAATGTATACTGGACTACAACAGATACATGGGTGGAGTCGACAAAAATGATCAGCTGGCAGGGTATTACAATTTTAACCGCGATGCAAGCAGGTATGGCAGAAGGAGTTCTTTATTTACTGAATGCCATGTTAATTCAGGGTACATAATGTACAAGAAATTTTCCCCAGAAAGAAAGAAGATGACGACTTGGAATTCCAACGAACTGTAATTAAAGAACTTGTAACGGCAAGCAAAAAAATAGATGATCTTCCACAGCATAGCCAAAAACGGCAATCGACAAAATTGGATCCATGCCAACGACTGCAAGGAAAGCACTTCCCATCAAAAATACCAAGAACACCAAAGAAGCTGTACCCTACCCGAAGATGTGTGGTGTGCACAAAGAAAGGGAAGCATAAGGAATCAACCTACTGGTGTGCAGATTGCGGCAAGGGCCTGTGTGTAGATAAATGCTTCTCCGAATACCATTCAAAGATGAAATACGGGATGCCCGGATCACCGAATACAAGTGATAGCGACACAGAATAGTAAATCGCTTGACAGGCGCAGATTCCCGGTATCGAGATCGAGATGGCGGAGTGATCGAGATGTAAGATAGGTGGGAAATGCCGAGTGCTGCATCCTCGGAATGGACTGCACAAGACTTCCCTCTATCATAGTCAGCATTGCGTGTCCATTGGACACCATGGCATGTTTTATAGTTGCTGTTTCCCAGTGTGGGAAGACATGGGGTGTCCATTGGACACCATGGAATGGTTAATTGCGTAGATTCCCGGTATCAAGACTGAGATGGCAGAGTGATCGAGATGTAAGATAGGTGGGAAATGCTGAGTGCTGCATCCCGGAATGGACTGCACAAGACTTCCCTCTATCATAGTCAGCATTGCGTGTCCATTGGACACCATGGCATGTTTTATAGTTGCTGTTTCACAGTGTGGGAAGACATGGGGTGTCCATTGGACACCATGGAATGGTTAATTGATGTAGATTCCAGGTATCGAGACCGAGATGGTGGAGTGATCGAGATGTAAGATAGGTGGGAAATGCTGAGTGCTGCATCCCAGAATGCTGCCCATAAAAACAAAACAATGCAAAATACAGTTTTTTGTATCAAGTTTTTATTCAAGTACAGTTAAATGTGGATTATTTAGAATAATGCATATCATTTCTGAGAATAAGAACTTTATAAACTGCTACCAATTAGAAATGATTTCCTGTTCTCTTTAATCCAACTGTGGTTCCAGTTTGTACCAAAAGCACTATACTGTTATATACTGTGCCTAACCTTGTTTTACAGGGGGTCTCCAGGGCTGAACTGGTGGAACCAGCCCTGGTGGTAAGTGCAAACAGTGTGGGGAAGTGTATACAGAATAAGGGCTACTGTGAAAATGTTTGTTGCATATTGTCTATGCTACTAGAAGGGGAAAAAGGGGGATTACAATGTCCCAGAAAGCTGTATCCAGGTTAGCCTTGTTACTAACAACCTTGTCCTCCAGGTGGAGGCACCATGTCAGTACACATGCCCCTTAACCTGCAACTAGCCATGCAGGCAGGGGTAGTAGCCCTTGAGATAGCGCCACCTAGGGATACACACGCGTGGGATGACATGGAAGGCTGAACAACATGTACTGCTTTATTCATGCTAGGTCATCAAACATGACTACTGCAAAATACCTTTCCCATTTGGTAACCATCAGTTTCTCAAACCACCAATCACGTAATGTTTTCATGAGATCTTGTGCCACAAATGCATAATTTTGCTCTGAGTGCCACTATTAGTAATCACTCTTAAATGTTTTTTATTTCCTGGAAGATACCAGACATGTTGTCTTTTGCCAGCAAATGTCAGGAATTGAGCACTACTACCTGTCATAGATTGGATACACTCCGATGCTATAATATGTGTTTTCTTAATTCAGATATGCAGTGTCCAGAGCAGACTGTATGGATCTGTGGACACCTTCGTGCATTGGGCAGGGATTCGGGAGTGGTCTCGAACTGGAGGACCAGTGTTGACCTTCGATACTCCAGTAAATGTTCGCTGGTTAGGTGAGAGGGGTATGCGTTGGGATCAACTGGTGCCAATGTTGTGACAGGAATGCCTGAGGGGATCCAAACCAGATGTCATCGTCATCCACCTGGGAGGCAATGATTTAGGATTGAAGACGTCAGTGATGCTGCTACAGAAGATGAAGGAGGACATCACCTTGATCAAGCACCGAATGCCGAGAACCATGATCCTTGGTCCCACATCATCCAGCCGGCAGGGAGGAATGTTTCTGATATGAAGAAAATGGACAGAACAAGGAGAAAGATCAACACAGAGATGGGGGTATTCTATGAGAGGATTGTCAGCCGGGCGTGGTCAAGCATGATGGCATCATGTCCTCTTCCCAGAACTGTATCGGCAGGATGGTGTCCACTTTACGGATCAGGGAAGCGATATGTTCTGCAGTGACATCAAGAGGGCTGTAGCTCCAATCCTATAGAGGTATGCAATTTATAGATGCAGTGGCGGGGAATGTATAGTATATAATCCAATGGACTATAACTTTCAGGTCGTCATTGGTATAATGTCTTTAAATTCTGTGTTTCAGATTGGAGTATATAGGCTAAAAGTCTTTAAAAGTGAAGAACGTATACGGATATACGTTCCAAATGCCCTATCGACTGTCGTAGGGTTCGTCTTCCATATGACAATCACTGTAATCTATATACACAGTGCATTGTATGAAATATGTCCCCTGGCTTCAGAAATACTCATGCAACAGTCAGAATGGGAAATAAATTGGAAATAATAAGTGCATAAGATAGGTTACTACGTGATGTCACTAACGGTAAGTTACAGTTTAGCTTAGGTTTTGATTTGTGTGTATTGATGTACAGTATGTATTCATGTTTCAAAATTAATTCAGGGTTTGGCCTCATGAAACTGCTAACAGTGTTAGTCCAGCTGGGTACCTCAACAGTGATTCACACTTGCTACCCATATCTAGCAAAAGGGGTGGTGTACTTTGTTTTTTTACCTTTATTTTTTTTTTTTACCTTTGTCATACCAGGAGAGAAACACTTTGCTGAAAGCTTGATTACAGGTGCAACCTGTAAGTACAAGGTAGTTAATTAACTTTGTGTCCGTAGTGGATACATAACTGATTACTACCATACCTCATCAACACAGCTCCATTCAAAAACTTTTAGCAAAGGTGGCCATTTTGAGGCAGTTAAGAAAAGTCAGCCATTTTGAGGCATTTCAGCAAAGCAGCCATCTTGTAGCACTCCCCAGAGATTCACACTTGGTGTACAGATATGGCAATGTTTGCAGTAGTGTGTCCATTAATGGTCACATCACTGATTACCATCATAACGCATCTGCCCTGACCCATTCAGAGAGCTTTTAAACAAAGATGGCTGTTTGAATTATTTTAGGACATGCAGACATTTTGAAGCATTTTAGGAAAGGTGGCCAATCTGAGGTGATCACGAGTAATTAACACTTGATGTGGAAAAAGTGGTGCAGTAGTGTGTCCAGAAGTCATCACATTGATTGACTGCATATTTCTTGTTTCTCAGAGAAGGTGTGTTCAACATATCTACAGAAGTCACAAAATTACCCTTTTTGAACAACACTGAAGATCAAGACACTGCAATGATGCTACATTACAACATTTTACATTTTGACTTCCTATGATACTACTCAACTGATACTTTCTGGGATTACGGTAAGAGACAAACTAGTTTGTCTAACAGGCTGTGGAAACCTTGCGGTGTTAACATAAATAGCCTTGTAGACTCACTTTAGTACGCATTGCACCACAACAAACTTCACCTTCACCGCCTCATCAGTTGGAATGAATTATAATGCATAGACTAGTTCTGAACACTCCAAGAGATGACTTCATGTGAGGGTGAGCTACATTACTTTGGTTAAATTAAATATCACAGAGTATGTAAAATGTTGATGCAATGGTGTAGCATAGGGTAAGATCAGACAGTTTTTTATTTACAGGTCACAAGCCTGAAGACGATATATAGAATTTAGAATAGGAAAAGGATAGGGCTTTTCTCCACAGGTTTTAGAATAGGGAAAGGATTTGGTTTTTCTCCACAGGTTTTAGAATAGAGAAAGGGTATGGTTTTTCTACACAGGTTTTAGAACAGGGAAAGTATAGGGTTTTTTTCCACAGGTTTTTTGAATAGGGAAATGGTAGGGTTTTTCTCCACAGGTTTTAGAATAGTGAAATGATAGGGTTTTTCTCCACAGGTTTTTGAAAAGGGAAAGAATAGGATTTTTCTCCACAGGTTTTAGAACAGGGAAAGGATAGGGTTTTTCTCCACAGGTTTTTTGAATAGGGAAATGTTAGGGTTTTTCTCCACAGGTTTTAGAATAGGGAAAGGACAGGGTTTTTCGCCACAGGTTTTTGAAAAGGGAAAGGATAGGATTTTTCTCCACAGGTTTTTGAATAGGGAAAGGTTATGATTTTTCTCCATAGGTTTTAGAATAGGGAAAGGACAGGGTTTTTCTCCACAGGTTTTTGAAAAGGGAAAGGATAGGATTTTTCTCCACAGGTTTTTGAATAGGGAAAGGATATGATTTTTCTCCACAGGTTTTAGAATAGGGAAAGGATGGGTTTTTCTCCACAGGTTTTAAAATATGGAAAGAATAGGTATTTTCTCCGCAGGTTTTAGAATAGGGAAATTAGAGGGTTTTTGCCACATATTTCTGGCATTACCATGTCTGATGGAATGCTCTTTGTGTATGATGATCCATACACTTGAAAAAGTTTTGCATCAGTGAAATGTGGGCCACTGATGGTAAATGCTAATGGTAATAAAAATAGTAAACTATTTTGGTTTCTTTCATACTTGTAGTACACTATATAAGATATTGTATGGTGGCCTAAATACACACCGCTTCATTAACACCTTACTTAATTTGCTGTCCCTCACTGTAACTGTGAGATACTGAAGAAACTAGGTCCATTTTCTATTAATTATATAAAACTCATGGGTGACGATATCTTGTATTTCATCTTTGAACCTAGGGTGAAGGTGTATCATTACTGTGTATTGACAACCACCAACTATTTTATATAATGTATGGTTAAAAAATATCGCAAAACATGGGACTAAGGCAAAGTAGGATAGGGTAACATAAGAAAAATGTGTTAATTATCCAAGGGCAATACAGTGATCTAAAACATAATAGTATAAGGTAATACTAGATAGGTTTTTCCACTGTTCACATGCATAAATGCTGGAGAGAGATAGATATAGGAAAAGACAGATCTTACTTCGAGAGGGTTCCATCAGTAGGTCATCACATATAGGACTTGCACCACCTGGCATCGGGCCACACGGCAGACATTTCTAGCAATACCTGAAGGGGGACCACCCGCCCAATGTCACGTAACCAAAAGAACCCCTTCCAGTGACAGGTTAGGTTGTGCCGGTTACGACATCGGTGACCCTTCCGTGGGCTGTCTCGACGCCGGACCCTCCCCCATCTACACAACGGCGGGTCCGACGTGGATTCCTCTGATGCCAGGTCTGACATTGGGGGCTTATAATCAACCCTGAACTGTCCCGCATTACCCTTTTGGGTATCCAAGGGATCCCTACCCGGGATACTCCACTCCAGATTGGAGTCATTTGGGGGCAGTTCTACCCTGGATTTTGCCCTTACTCCAACTACATGGGGTTTCAAGGGTATTATCCTACACCGGACACCCCTCCTCCTCCTCCTCCCCCCAGTCTCAACTCCACCTCCCCTTCCCTGGCTACTTCAGATTTCAAGACCCTGATTCAGTCTTGGTGGCAAGGGCCCAGGTCAGAACTGGTTTCAGATCTGGAAACTAGGCTCCTGCAACCACAGCTTCCTATGTCTCCTTCCCCGATCAGCTATCTTGCAACTGTCCATGTCTTGGGAAGACTCGGCAGGACGTTTCCTACCGGACTTTAGACACCGTCCTGTCAAGGAGAGTGGACTTCATGATGTGTTATATAATAGGGAAAGGATAGGCTTTTTCTCCACAGGTTTTAGAAAAGGCAAAGGGTAGGATTTTACTCCACATAATTTAGAATAGAGAAAGGTAGGGTTTTTCTACACAGGTTTTGAAGATGGAAAGGATAGGATTTTTCTCCACAGGTTTTAGAATAGGGAAAGGATATGGTTTTTCTCCACAGGTTTTTTGAATAGGGAAATGTTAGGGTTTTTCTCCACAGGTTTTGAAAAGGAAAGGATAGGATTTTTCTCCACAGGTTTTGAAGAGGAAAGGATAAGATTTTTCTCCACAGGTTTTAGAACAGGGAAGGATAGGGTTTTTCTCCCAGGTTTTTGAATAGGGAAAGGGTAGGGTTTTCTCCACAGGTGTTAGAATAGGGAAAGGATAGGGTTTTTCTCCAAAGGTTTTTGAAAAGGGAAAGGATTGGATTTTTCTCCACAGGTTTTAGTACAGGGAAAGGATAGGGGTGTTCTTCACACATTTTTGAATAGGGAAAGGATAGGGTTTTTCTCCACAGGTTTTAGAATAGGGAAAGAATAGGGATTTTCTCCATAGGTTTTAGAATAGGGAATTGAGAGGGTTTTTTGCCATATGTTTCTGGCATTACCACGCCTGATGGAATGCTCTTGTGTATGATGATCCATACACTTGAAAAGTGTCGCATCGGTGAAGTGTGACAACTGATGGTAAATGTTAATGGTAATAAAAATAGTAAACTATTTTGGTTTCTTTCCTACTGTATAGTACACTATATAAGATACTGTATGGTGGCCTAAATACACACCACTTCGTTAACACCTTACTTAATTTGCTGTTCTCACTGTAACCGTGAGATACTGAAGAAACTAGGTCCATTTTCTATTAATTATATAAAACTCATGGGTGACGATATCTTGTATTTCATCTTAGAACCTTAGGGTGAAGTGTATCATTGCTGTGTATTGACAACCACCAACTATTTTATATAATGTACGGTGAAAAATATTGCAAAACATGGGACTAAGGCATAGTAGGAAAGGGTAACATAAAAAATGTGTTAATTTTCCAAGGGCAATACAGTGACCTAAAACATAATAGTAAAAGGTAATACTAGATAGGTTTTTGCACTGTTCACATGCATAAAGGCTGGAGATAGATATAGGAAAAGACAGATCTTACTTCGAGAGGGTTCCATCAGTAGGTCATCACATATTGGACTTGCACCACCTGGCATCGGGCCGCACGGCAGACTTTTCTAGCAATACCTGAAGGGGGACCACCCGCCCAATGTCACGTGACCAACAGAACACCTTCCAGTGCCAGGTTAGGTTGCACCGGTTGCGACGTCGGTGACCCTGCCATGGGCTGTCTCGACGCTGGACCCTCCCCCATCTACACAATGGCGGGTCCAACATGGATTCCTCTGATGCCAGGTCTGACATTGGGGGGCTTATAATTGACCCTGAACTGTCCCATTACCCTTTTGGGTATCCAAGGGATCCCTACCTAGGGTGCTCCACTCCAGAATGGAGTCATTTGGGGCAGTTCTACCCTAGATTTCACCTTTACTCCAACTACATGGGGTTTTAAGGGTATTATCCTCCACTGGATGCCCCTTCCCCTCCTCCCCCCAGTCTCAACAGGATCCACCTCCCAAACCCCTGGCTACTTCAGATTTCAAGACCCTGATTCACTCTTGGTGGCAGGGGGCCAGGTCAGAACTGGTTTCAGATCTGGAAACTAGGCTCCTGCAACCACAGATTCCTATGTCACCTTCCCTGATCAGCTATCTTGCAACTGTCAATGTCTCAGAGAAGACTCGGCAGGATGTTTCCCTACCGGACTTTAGAACCGTCTTGTCAAGGATAGTGGACTTCATGATGTGTTATATAATAGGGAAAGGATAGGCTTTTTGTCCACAGATTTTAGAACAGGGAAAGGGTAGGGTTTTTCACCACATGTTTTACAATAGAGAACGGGTAAGGTTTTTCTCCACAGGTTTTAGATTACAGAAAGGATAGGGTTTTTCTCCACAGGTATTTTGAATAGGGAAAGGGTAGGGTTTTTCTCCACAGGTTTTAGAATAGAAGCAGTTTGATGCAGAAAATGATTGAACGGTAGCCACCATCTTATTTTTGGTCATGTGACCCAGGGGATGTAGATATGGGTACAGTCTGGGCCTTCATTTACTTATTCACTTCCCTAACATGTAAAACAAGCTGCTTTTTACTTTTCCTTTTTGAATTTATTGGCTTGCACCTCATAATGCAATAGGTGGACACCCCATTGACATGAATGGGCATACCATGGGTGGTTGGATATGGCCCTCTTCTACAGGCAGTTGGGTCTGTAATGAGAAATTAGGGATCAGAAATTTCATCCAAGCCCCTGCAGATGTAAGAAAAGGTGTAATGCCTTGACATTTACCCCTTTTATAATATAGTTATCCCTACAAATGTGTAACAGAAGCAGTTTGACAGAAAATGATTGAACGGTAGCCGCCATCTTATTTTTTATCATGTGATCAAGGGGATGTAGATATGGGTACAGTCTGGGCCTTGATTTACTCATTCGCTTCCCCGTCATGTAAAACAGGCTACATCTTACTTTTACTTTCTGAATTTATTTGTATGTAACCCATAATGCAATAGGTGAGCACCTCATGTGCCAGCATGGCCTTCCTTAGGTGGTTGGGTATGGCACCTCAGCTATATAGTGGTGGGTCTATAATGTGAAATTAGTGATCATAAATTTCATCCAAGCCACTGCAGATGTAAGAAAAGTTGTAATCCATTGAGATTTACCACTTTTATAATGTAGTTATCACAATAAATGTGTAACAAAAGCAGTTTGATACAGAAAATGATCAAAAGGTAGCTGCCATCTTGTTTTTGGTCTTGTGATGCAGGGGATGTAGCTATGGGTACAGTCTGGGCCTTAATTTATTCATTCTCTTCCCTGTCATGTAAAACAGGCTACTTTTTACTTTTAATTTTTAATTTATTGGCATGCACCCATAATGCAATAGGTGGACACCCCATTGGCCAGCACATGGGCATACCATGGGTGGTTGGTATGGCACCCTGGCTATCTGCAGGTGAGTCTGTAATGTGAAATTAGGGATCAGAAAATTCATCCAAGCCCTGACAGATGTAAGAAAAGGTGTAATCCATTGACATTTACCACTTTTATAATGTAGCTATCCCTACAAACATGTAACAGAAGCAGTTTGATACACAAAATGATTGAACGGTAGCCGCCATTTTGTTTTTGGTCATGTGACCCAGGGGATGTAGCTTTGGGTACATTCTGGGCATTGATTTACTCATTCACGTCCCTGTCATGTAAAACAGGCTACTTTTTACTTTTACTTTTTGAATTTATTGGCATCCGCCCCATAATGCAATATGTGGACACCCCATTGGCCAGCATGGACATACCATGGGAGGTTGGGTATAGCACCCCGGCTATCTGCATGTGGGTCTGTAATGAAAAATTAAGGATCAGAAAAATCATCCAAGCCCCTGCAGATGTAAGAAAAGTTGTAATCCATTGAGATTTACCTCTTTTATAATGTAGTTATCACAATACATGTGTAACAGAAGCAGTTTGATACAGAAAATGATGGAACAGAAGCCGCCATCTGATTTTTGGTCATGTGACCCAGGGGATGTAGATATGGGTATAGTCTGATTCTTGATTTACTCATTCACATCCCTGTTACGTAAAATGGGCTACTTTTTACTTTTACTTTTTGAATTTATTGGCATGCACCCCATAATGCAATAGGTGGACACCCTGTTGGCCAGCATGGACATACCATGGGTGGTTGGGTATGGCACCCTGGCTATCTGCAGTTGGGTCTGTAATGAAAAATTAAGGATCAGAAATTTCATCCAAGCCCCTGAAGATGTAAGAAAAGTTGTAATCCACTGAGATTTACCACTTTTAGAATGTAGTTATCCCTACAAACATGTAACAGAAGCAGTTTGATACAGAAAATGATCAAATGGTAGCCGCCATCTTGTTTTTGGTCATGTGACCCAGGGGATGTAGATATGGGTACAGTCTGAGCCTTGATTTACTCATTCAGTTCCCTGTCATGTAAAATGGGTTACTTTTTACTTTTACTTTTTTAATTTATTGGCATGCACCCCATAATGCAATAGGTGGACACCCCATTGGCCAGCATGGACATACCATGGGTGGTTGGGTATGGCACCCTGGCTATTTGCAAATGGGTCTGTAATGTAAAATTAGGGATCAGAAAATTTATCCAAGCCCTGACAGATGTAAGAAAAGGTGTAATCCATTGACATTTACCACTTTTATAATGTAGTTATCACAATAAATGTGTAGCAGAAGCAGTTTGATACAGAAAATGATTGAACAGTATCCACCATCTTGTTTTTGGTCATGTGACCCAGGGTATGTAGCTATGGGTACAGTCTGGTCTTTGATTTACTCATTCACTTCCCCTTCATGTAAAACAGGATACATCTTACTTTTCCTTTCTCAGTTTATTGGTATGTAACCCATAATGCAATAGGTGGACACCCCATTGCCAGCATGGGCATACCAGGGGTGGTTGGGTATGGCAACCCGGCTATCTGCAGGTGGGTCTGTAATGTGAAATTAGGGATCAGAAAATTCATCCACGCCCTGACAGATGTAAGAAAAGGTGTAATCCATTGACATTTATCACTTTTATAATGTAGTTATCCCTACAAATGTGTAACAGAAGCAGTTTGATACAGAAAATGATTGAACGGAAGCCGCCATCTTGTTTTTGGTCATTTGACCCAGGGGATGTAGCTATGGGTACAGTCTGGGCCTTGATTTACTCATTCACTTCCCTGTCATGTAAAACAGGCTACTTTTTACTTTTACTTTTTGAATTTATTGGCATGCATCCCATAATGCAATAGGAGGACACCGCGTTGGCCAGCATGGACATACCATGGGAGTTGGGTATGGCACCTCGGCTATCTGCATGTGGGTCTGTAATGAAAAATTAAGGATCAGAAAAATCATCCAAGCCCCAGCAGATGTAAGAAAAGCTGTAATCCATTGAGATTTACCTCTTTTATAATGTACTTATCACAATACATGTGTAACAGAAGCAGTTTGATACAGAAAATGATGGAACAGAAGCCGCCATCTTATTTTTGGTCATGTGACCCAGGGTATGTAGCTATGGGTACAGTCTGGTCCTTGATTTACTCATTCACTTCCCTGTCACGTAAAACAGGCTACTTTTTACTTTTACTTTTTGAATTTATTGGCATGCACCCCATAATGCAATAGGTGGACACCCCTGTTGGCCAGCATGGACATACCAGGGGTGGTTGGGTATGGCACCTCAGCTATCTGCAGATGGGTCTGTAATGTGAAATTAGGGATCAGAAATTTCATCCAAGCCCCTGCAGATGTAAGAAAAGTTGTAATCCACTGAGATTTACCAGTTGTATAATGTAGTTATCCCTACAAACATGTAACAGAATCAGTTTGATACAGAAAATTATCAAATGGTAGCTGCCATTTTGTTTTTGGTCATGTGACCCAGGGATGTAGATATGGTTACAGTCTGTGCCTTAATTTACTCATTCACTTCCTATCATGTAAAACAGGCTACATCTTACTTTTCCTTTCTCAATTTATTGGAATGTAACCCATAATGCAATAGGTGGACACCCATTGGTCAACGTGGGTATACCAGGGTGGTTGGGTATGGCACCCCAGCTATATGCTGGTGGGTCTATAAAGTAAAATTAGTGATCATAAATTTCATCCAAGCCCGGCAGATGTGAAAAAAGGTGTAATCCATTGACATTTACCACTTTTATAATGTAGTTATCACAATAAATGTGTAACAGAAGCAGTTTGATACAGAAAATGATTGAACAGTAGCCGCCATCTTGTTTTTGGTCATGTGACCCAGGGGATGTAGCTATGGGTACAGTCTGGGCCTTGATTTACTCATTCACTTCCCCGTCATGTAAAACAAGCTACTTTTTACTTTTACTTTTTGAATTTATTGGCAGGCACCCCATAATGTAATAGCTGGTCACCCCATTGGCCAGCATGGACATACCAGGGGTGGTTGGGTATGGCACCTCGGCTATCTGCAAGTGGATCTGTAATGTGAAATTAGGGATCAGAAAATTCATCCAAGCCCCTGCAGATGTAAGAAAATGTGAATCCATTGACATTTACCAGTTTTATAATATTGTTATCCCTAAAACGTAACAGAAGCAGTTTGATACAGAAAATGTTTGAATGGTGTCAGCCATCTTGTTTTTGGTTATGTGACCCAGGGGATGTAGCTATGGGTACAGTCTGTGCCTTGATTTACTCATTACTTCCCGTCATGTAAAACAGGCTACATCTTACTTTTCCTTTCTCAATTTATTGGTATGTAACCCATAATGCAACAGGTGGACACCCTATTGGTCAGCATGGGTATACCAGGGGTGGTTGGGTATGGCACCCCAGCTATATGCTGGTGGGTCTATAATGTAAAATTGGTGATCATAAATTTCATCCAAGCCCCAGCAGATGTAAGAAAAGGTGTAATCCATTGACATTTACCACTTTTATAATGTAGTTATCACAATAAATGTGTAAAACTATAGGCCCATTACGATCCTTCCTCCCCTCTCAAAAGCACTAGAAAGAATTGTGTCTGACCAACTTACAGAATACCTAGACAAATATGGACTTCTCTGCCATGAGCAACATGGTTTCAGAAAAGGGCACAGTACTACCACGGCACTACTAGAATTTACATCTTACATTCATGAAGCTCTTGAACAAGGGTCAGCAGTTGGGGCAATCTATGTTGATTTGACCAAGGCATTTGACACTGTCAATCATGAGCTTCTACTCCGTTCCCTTGCGTCCCTCCATGTTGCTCCTGAAACTATCTCCTGGTTCAAAAACTATCTGACTGACAGAACACAACAAGTAAAAATTTGTAACACACTCTCATCCAAACAACCAGTTCGTTCTGGCGTCCCTCAAGGGTCTATACTTGGCCCTCTATTGTTCACTCTCTTCCTGAACTCACTCCCCCAAGCCTGCAGTGGAAAGCTACTGCTATATGCTGATGATGCAGTGTTATTTTGGAAGCACAACAACCTCATCCAACTGCAAAGCGCCGTTCAAGGTTGTTTTAGGGAACTTGAACACTGGTTCTCTGACCATCGGCTAATACTTAACTATGACAAAACTAAATCCATGATGTTTGCCCATCGCCAAAACCCCTCAGTAACTCCCAACTATCTATCTCAAACTTACAGGGTACCTCATTGAACAGGTCACTCATTTTAAATATTTAGGCATCACTCTGGACACATCCCTTTCATACCATCATCATATTAAACTTCTCTCTCCTCAGTCAATACCCGACTTGGCATTCTTTACAGGCACAAACACTGCCTTACCCCACAGGCGCTTCGGTTAGCCATTACAAGCTCTGTCCTCTCATTGGTCGATTATGGAATAACCATTTACGGCGCTGCTGACAAATCTGCCCTAAGCAGCATCAATATAGCACTCAACAAAGCCTGCCGCATGGTCACTAACAGCAATAGACAAACTCACACTTGTTTGCTCTACTATCGTGCAGACTGGCTAACCCTAGAAGGGAGGCTTAAGTACCAAACCTGCCTCCAAGCCAAAAAGATCCTTATGAAACAAACACCAATTGGACTCCACCATCTCATCCGCCCAGCCCATCATAGGGGCACCACTAGATGACTTGCTGGTACCTCCTACACAGTCCCCCATTGTAGGACATCTCTAGGGCAAAGATCCTTCCGCTATCGAGCTCCGCTCTGGCTTAACAATCTACCTTCCTCCGTCTTACTTGCCCCTAATCTAAGTCTATTCAAAGCTGGGATCAAGAAGTTTCTACTTAACTCTGAGACCTGTACCTGTTCTCCCTCTTTCCCCTTAGGTGGTCGGTCACCGGGGTCTCCTCGCCGTTAGGAACATCTCTATTCTCAGATATTTGCTGAGCCTAGGCAATACCTGTTACGGTGAATCTTTGAACCATTGTAATGTCCTGTTTTGAAACTTCTATACAACCGGTTTCCCTGTGTACTCCCTAGTACAACTGACGTGTAGCCTTACTTATGCTATGATATTACATTTTTTGTCGTAATGTAATATCTCTGTTTGCTCTATGTAATGTTGTATTGAAACTGACATGTAGCCTTGCTTATGCTATGATCTTGAACATTTGTGTTAAAATGTAATGTCTCTGTCTTGAAAACTTTGTACAGTCTTGTCCTAATATTCTGGCGTGATTGACGTGGAGCCTTTGCAAAGGAGTCCTTGACTCAAAGGTTGTAATTCTGAAATTTTCAATAAACAAGATAGGCAGTTTGATACAGAAAATGATGAAACGGTAGCTGCCATCTTGTTTTTGATCATGTGACCCAGGGGATGTAGCTATGGTACAATCTGGCTTTGATGTACTCATTCACTTCCTGTCATGTAAAATGGACTACTTTTACTTTTACTTTTTGAATTTATTGGCATGAACCCCATAATGCAATAGGTAGACACCCATTGGCCAGCATGGGCATACCAGAGTTGGTTGGGTATAGCAACCCGGCTATCTGCAGGTGGGTCTGTAATGTGAAATTAGGGATCAGAAAATTCATCCAAGCCCCAACAGATGTAAGAAAAGGTGTAATCCATTGACATTTATCACTTGTATAATGTAGTTATCCCTACAAATGTGTAACAGAAGCAGTTTGATACAGAAAATGATTGAACACTAGCCGCCATCTTGTTTTTGGTCATTGACCCAGGATGTAAGATGAGTACAGTCTGGGCCTTGATTTACTCATTCACTTCCCGCCATGTAAAACAAGCTACTTTACTTTTAATTTTGAATTTATTGGAAGGCACCCCATAACGTAATAGCTGGTCACCCCATTGGCCAGCATGGACATACCAGGGGTGGTTGGGTATGGCACCCCGGCTATCTGCAAGTGGGTCTATAATGTGAAATTAGGGATCAGAAATTTCATCCAAGCCACTGCTGCCATAAGAAAGGGTGTAATCCATTGACATTTACCACTTTTATGATCTAATGATCTCACTAAATGAGTCACAAGCATTTTGACACAGAAAATGGCTGAACGGTGTCAGCCATCTTGTTTTTGGTCATGTGACCCTGGGTAGGTAGCTATAGTGCAATCTGGCCCTTGATTTACTCTATTCACTTCCCTATCATGTGAAACAGGCTACTTACTTTTTCTTAATGGATTTTGTGACGTACCCCATAATCCAATAGGTACTTCCATAGGCCAGCATGGCCTAACATTGGTGGCCTGCTCTGGTCACTCTCATGATCTGTAGGTGAGAAACCAATGTGAAATTAGTGTTTATATAAAGAATTTGTAGCCTGAAAGTGAAAATTAGTTATATTTTAGACAACAATTTTATCAGTGATGCAACCGATTTTAACGTTTTGCAAACTTCAATATTTTTGCAAATACAAATTATAAAACAATCGAAATTTCACTAAATAAACATATATATCTCCAAATGTCTTTGTTGGAAAGTTATATTTTCACTTTGAATTATAGTTGTGTTAGTTTCTTACTACCCTGACAAAAAAGTTTACCAGGGAATTAAGAAAATTATGTAATAACGTCATAACCGATAAGTGTACAAACCGGAGTGAAAACCTCTGGCAGCAGGGATATGCAATTTTCAGAAAAACCTTGGCAGTGTAAGGGTTAAGACCTATGAGGGCTTCTGGAGAGTGTTCCAGGCTTTCCAGGCCTTACATGGCATGGAGGTAAGTGGGGCAGTCATGGAAGAGCAGGTAGCCAAGTCTGTCATAGCTGGGCGGCAAAAAGGGATGGTCCATGCCACTATGGGAGTCCATTTGGCTGCCATAGGATGGGTTAGCACCCTAATGGGTTGGGGGGACCCCAGTAAGGGGCTAATAGTAAAATGCATGATGATGGGCTGGCAGAGGGTGACAGGGAGGGAGCAGAACAAGAGAAGACCTATATCAGAGCACTTGTTGAAGAAGTTGATAGGTATCCTGCCACAAGTGTGCTACTCAACCTATGAAGTCGTTTTGTTTAAGGCAATTTTCACAGCCATGTATGGGGGTGCTTTTAGGGTAGGGGAATTGTTGGGTCTGGCAAAGATGACCCCTGGGTCAGGTATACAGTGGGAGGACATTCAGTGGAGCAGAGAAAAGCTTACGGTCCTTTTAAAAAAATCCAAGAAAGATCAAATGGGAAAAGGGGTCAGCATCCCCCTACAGCAACACAGTATAGGGGTTATTTGCCCAGTCTGGGCATTATGGGAATTTGGAGCCATTAGACCACCAGGCCATGGTTTACTTTTCATTCATGAGAACAGGACCAAGGCAGTGGGAGCTCATTTAGCAGGGGTATTGAGGAAGGCAATTATAGCACTGGGTGAAGACTCTGGAGATACTCACTCTATCATTCCAGATAGGTGCAGCATCTGAAGCTGTGGGCAAGGGGCAGGAAGAGAGTCTGAAGAATCTGGGCAGGTGGAAATCCAACTGCTATAAAAAAATATCAGAAATGTCAATTTCTAATGGATGTTGTTGTTTTTCTATTCACAGGACTTGGACAAAAAGAGTAAATGAATGTGAGGATAAGGAAAGGGGTTGGGGGGGATGGATCACCAGATAATGTTACTCACAAGTTTGTTTATGTATTTTAGAAAAAGGCCGCCTAGCAGAAGTATGGATTGTGGAGCATTCATATATATCTTGGGCAGAGAGACAAGCTGAGAGGAAGCCTGGGGGAAAACAGCTCTCATTTGATCATCAGGAAGTACGGATCCTGTGGAAGGGAATACGAGGGATGCGTTGGGGGCAATTTCTGCCACTACTGGAAGAAACCCGCAGGACCAACCGAATCAGACGTAATTATTGTGCATCTGGGTGGTAATGACCTAGGTACCCAACGTTGGTTGACAATTTTAATCATATACAGGAAGACCTCAGGGTGGTAAAAAGGATGGTGGCCTAAGGTTACTTTTAGTATGATCATAAATAGTAGCCAGAAGGGTCTGGAGGCACGTGGGTGTCTTCAAGGCACAGGTCAGGAAGCATAGGAAAACCAGGAGCAGTTGTAGAATTCACCAAAAATATTTATTTACAGTAGCAGTAACATCAAAAAATAAACTTGTTAATAATAACTACGTACAGAGGAGAAATGAAGTAGCTTTTTCCTTCAGTCTCTTGTGTCCCTGTTTCTTCTTCTCAGTAATTATAGCTTAGCTCTTTATAAGTCCTTTCAACCCCCATTCTTAGCAAGCATCCTGTTTTGTAAATATCGGTAAGAGCTGCTAGAACACATTGTGCTTCTGAGTTGAGGCCCCTTCTGCATAGCTTTTGCAAAAGGCTTAAAAATTGAACTCTGGTAACCTCCAGACAGACAAGAAACAGGAAAGAAAAGATCCTGGCATTTAAACACATTCTCCATAACAAATGGGACAGGGTCCTATTCTACCCTGTCACAGCAATGAGTCCCAAGGCCATAGAAGGTGCAAGAAAGAGAATGAACAGAAGAGTGGGTACATGTTTTTGGAGATTTGGTGGGGAGATATTGAGACATGATGAATTGGTTTAAAAAAATCACAGGTTGGTACAGAACAGATGGGGTCCATCTAGCAGAGATGGGTAATCACATTTTGAATATGAAGCTAGGGCAGGGAACAGATGCTTGTTGAAAAAGTAAAACAAAAAAAGGAACGGGGGCTGCTGACAAAAGGGGGGAAGCCTGCTTTCCAATGCAGGTTGGAGATGGGCTAGTGGAGAAAAGGAAAAGAAGAAAGTCCTTAGTAGGGAGGGGGGGAGAACCCCAACTTTGATTTACATCAAGGTGGGGTCTAAGGGAAGAGGGTGTGGACACACAGGAGAAGGAAAATAGGGGGGCAGGAATGGACACCTAGCCCTGAATAAAATAAATTATTCCCTCAGATTTATATCTGGGAGTGAAAAGGACAGAAAATTGAACAATGAAGAAAGAAAGAAAAGGATGTGGTATTTAAAATGATGACGAGTATGTAAAAATGTAAAAAGGATACAGAATTGATGTGACATTATAAATAAAATATGAAGTTTTGGAATGTGGTAAGTAAAGGAAATCAGTATTGTATGATGTGATGTGAAATGAATAGTTAAAATTGAATAAATGTTGTGCTGACTGAGCAACCAACACAATACTGGATGTGGTGTCCTTCATTGAGGGAAAGGCTCTAGAACAAGTTAGAAGCTTGTGCAGAGCTTGCCATTCTTTGGTCTAAACTCACTGTATTGTAACTCTAAACTCACATGAAGGTCACCTAAATGTACTGGACAGTCACATGTACTAAAACTATAGAGGCACCACTACACTGCAGTCCTGCATGTGCACACGGTATACTGCAAAATCATGTGTACCCAATTCTACACTGACAACACTGAAGGTACCTGGATTGACAGGATGCATGGCATGCAGTGTACTAGTACTTATGCAACATGCAGTGGTTTCGGTTTTGACGCAGTATGTCATACATGTTGCATCATTTTAGGCCTCAGCACTGCACAGTTTGTGTAATGTCTGGTCACAGC
The DNA here is from genome assembly GCA_016271365.2 of Neoceratodus forsteri. Taxonomy (NCBI): domain Eukaryota; kingdom Metazoa; phylum Chordata; order Ceratodontiformes; family Ceratodontidae; genus Neoceratodus; species Neoceratodus forsteri. The sequence goes on along the minus strand of CM057450.1, from coordinate 48,129,922 downwards.
ACTACTTGTCATACATCATGATCAATCAAGGTTCACACAAGGTGCGTTGCCTGTACCCTGCATTGTGCCCTTGATCACTGCAGGAGACTGGTGGCAAACTACACAACATAATACTCTATAGGTTGGAATGTTCACAGCTATCAAGCACTGCTGTTTGGGGAAAGTGACAGCTCTAGTACATTCACTGGTTGACACCCATCACCTAAAACATGATCAACATGCTAATATAAGCACTGTTCTTAGGTAACCTAAAGTAATCTACCTAGCAGCAAACTATATAAACATATATTACAATGGAATCAATATCCTCCCTTTAAATGCAGTTCCATATAACAGGGAATAGGTTAGTTCTAATGACATGCAGGTCCCAAAATAATGTAAAGGCATATGGCATTCCTTACCGAACTCACATAGCAAAAGCCCAAAATATAGGACAGCAATACCTTTTTTCATTAGTATAAACATGTTGTTACTGTGTATGTGCAACATACTACTCAGGGATGTTTTCTGTTATGGCTTTTCTTTGCTAAGTTGAAGGGAAGAGGGCACACTGGGAGAGAGGCAAGGTACAAAATTCAAGGTCTCAGAGGAGCAGGGAACAAGCACTGGTCTAAATGTTCTTTCCTGTGCCTCAGTAATACAGCAAACATCATCATCTCCATCAGTTTATTGGATAGCACATTGACAGAAAAGACTCTCCTGTACAATTGCATCCAAATACAATGAAAGACAAAACATTTACAAGCAGTTTATAAGTTTGTTCCTCATAGATAAAATAGATGAGATTCATTCAAAACAATCACTACTAAATATCAATCTAGCAATATAGGCCTTAAAATAAGAAAGCGAGCACTAAAGTGTTTGTTAAATTTTTTCTTATTATTTCCTACATATGAGGGACAGAGATGGCCAATGTATAATCCCCAAATTTAGTTTGATGTCTAGGAATTAAATAATTTGGATATTTGGCAGACCTTAGCTATGCTTTGTTATTGTTCTCTGTTGAAGGGTATTAATAAAATGAGGGAAGAGCATTAATAATAAATAGATATAGAAATAAATACTAATGCATTTGTTCACGACTTGACAGAGTTCCAGCCTGTTGAAGTGTATAGTTAACAATAGTGAGCTGTTCAGGGTAAGACAATTACAAACCTAAGTGTGCTATGATATAGTGGATCAAGTAAACTAGGAACTGTACCAGTTGCATTTATATAAAGACAATCACCATAATCTAGCACATATAAAAATAATGAGTTAACAAGCTATTTTCTGAGTGAGTAGTTGAAATGTGTTTTATTTGTATAAAAGAAAGCTAGCAATCTTTTCAATTTAGCAAAATGTTTTTGTATATGTGATTTAAATGTTAACTGATCATCCAGAATTAGACTGAAATATTTATATGTAGGGACTCTTGTAATATCAATTCCTTTGTTAGATCTTAAGGTCAGGTCAGGTGAAACTGGATTTGTTCTAGAAAGAGCATCCATTGTGTCTACTTTTCATTAAGGAGTAATCTTAGGTCCATCAAGACATCCTGAACTTTACTAAAGTATTTCTGTAAAGTTTTAACAGCTTGGTCTGTGTTACCGTGGTGAGTATGCATTATAGTATCATCAGCATATAAGTAAATGTTTGTGGTAGCAGAACAGTGGTTAGGTAAATCATTTATATAGAGTAAAACAGTAGTGGGCCAAGGACTGATCCTGGGGAACCCTCTATAGATAAGTGCCACATTCAAACTGATCTCATCAACCCTAACACATTGCTGACATGATGCCAAATAAGAGTGAATCCATAGCAGTATAGTGAATCCCACTCTGGAACTTTTTAATCTATTAAACATAATATTATTTTGAAATATAATATACTTTATTAAATTTAAGAAATACAGAAGCAATCAAACAATACAACAATACAACTGTTATAATAAACACACCTCTTAACTCATCCCTTCCCTTCCCACCCCTCCCTCCCTGGCAGAGTGGCACAACCTAAATTGGCTAAGGGGAACTATATAACTCACACTGACATCAAGCCTAGACTGCTACAAGCATCACATGATAAATCCAAATAGAAGCCATACTAGTACCATTTACACAGTGTACAGAGTGTGCAACTTACTCCATTTTTATTGAAGGATGAAAGCTGGTTACGTAAAACTAGCAATCATCCGCTCCACCAGAATATTAAACAGGAGTTCCTGCAACCATTCATAGTATGACAGAGAGGTAGTAGAAATACAGAAACATAGAAACATAGACTTTGATAGCAGATAAGGACCGCTGCTCCACCTAGTCTGCCCATTTCCTACCTAGAGGATAAGCTGCAGATCCTATTTAACCAACAGTCTATTTCTTCCTACCCCCACAAAAATTGCCTTATGTCTGTCCCATGCATTCTTGAATTCTCCCACAGTTTTAGACCCACAACCTCCTCAGGAAGGCTGTTCCATGTGTCCACAACCTCTCTGTGAAAAATACTTCTCACATTGCCCTGAGCCATCCCTCTATCTTCAAATTGTGTCCCTTGTTCTTGCACATCTCTTTTCTGAAAGATGCTACCTCTTGGACTTTGTTGATTCCACTGAGGTACTTAAATGTTTCTATCATGTCCCCTCTCCTCCTTTCCTCAAGGGTATACATATTAAGCTTCTTTAGTCTCTCTTCATATGGCTTCTCTGCAGACCCTACACCATTTTAGTTGCCTCCTCTGAACTGCCTCCATCCTGTCTATGTCCTTGCGGAGATGGGGTCTCCAGAACTGGACACAGTACTCAGATGGGGTCTCACCAACTGTCTGTACAGGGGATAACAACTTCCTGTTTTCTGCTGGTGATACCTCTCTATACATCCCAGTATCCCCCAGCCTCCCTACTGCCTTCTCACATTGCTTGCCAACCTTATGGTCATCTGATATGATTACCCCTAGGTCTCTTTCCATTTTTGTTGTTGTTACTACCGCCTCCTATTGTATAATCTTCACCTGGGTTTTGTTTCCAGGTGCATTACTTTGCACTTCTTTGCATTGAATCCAAGGTGCCATATCAAGCCAGTGGTGAAGTACCAACCCTTTAACAGACAGAGAAATTAAAGCCATAAAATATCTACACTCTCTTACCACTATGTTACTGTAATACCCCACTATGCAGACATCAGGAGGAAATCTCTGTCTATCCCCAGCAGGATCAGCCTAGTCTTAATGGAAGTCCACAAAGGGCTACTTTAGAGCACTCCCAGAAAATATGAAGAGGTGTCTCCTCAGCTTGTCCACACCACATAAATAAAGGGACTGATTTCTACCCATCTTCATTAATTTAATAGGGTAAAATACAGATTGTTCAGGATTTGAAATTGATAAGCCATAACTTATCTTGAGATGTGTAGATATACAGATTCCTCCAAATCTTGCACCAACTGAAAATATACTGTGGGAGTTGAGTGCTCCAATACTGAGAAGTGGCACCTAACTCTGGAAATTTTTAGAGAATAAGACTGATTACAATTTGGAAACTACATGCAGTTGCAAAACCAGGCCTTGCAGTATTTGCAAAAACTCTAAAAAGTTAGTATCCCCAAAAGTAGTCCCAAATCATTGCAGGATTACATGACATAGTTCTTAGACCTTGAATGCTGACTTAATATCTAGCTGATAAAGTCCCAGAATATTCCTAGAGGATAGTAACTTACCATTTTGGAGTAAGTCACACACCTGACATCCACAAGTTGTGGCAGCCATGCTGGCATAAGGACCCTCTCTCCAATTTTAAAGTTATGATTCCAGAAAATAGGTCAAGAAAGAGAAATCTCCTGCACCTGGTTATACCTCAGAAATGTACATAGTTGTGCATGGACCCGAACAGACAAACCAATTAAAGAATTATGAAGGCCAGTAGGTAAATCTTTAGGGGCAGTGTACAACAGGGACAATCGAGACAGGCCCACCGTAGCTATCTGCTCCTGCTCTAAGGCCAACCGAGTAGGAAAATAAACTGGAGTTCCATCCTCTGGTTACTGGCAGCACCACCTTAAATATTTACTGGCATTACTAGCCAAATAATACACAACAAACTGGGGAAGTCTATGACCACCAAACTCCTTAGGGGCTGTCAATTTGTTGTAAGCTCACCTGGGAGTTTTACCTAGCCAAACAAACTCTGAAATCAAACTATGTAATTTTTTAAACCATGAATGGTGAAGCCAAATGTTAAGCATATTAATGGGGTAAAAGATACAGGGTAGCATATTCATTTTAACAATATTAATTCTACCCCAAAGGGTCAAAGGTAAAGACTTCCAACAGTACAGATCTTGTTGCATGGTAGATACCAAATTATCAAGGTTAAGCTGTTGTAGTTTAAATGTACTTCTCAAAAGATAGATACCTAAATATTTAATTTGCTTATGAAACCAGGACAGGCCGAGGGCAAGGATATCTGATTTAAGGACAGTGGAAGTTAAAGGCATAACATAGGTTTTATCCAAATTGAGTCAATAATTTGAAAGGGCACTGGATTTTTGAATGGTAGCTAAAGCAGTGGGGAATAGCCGACTTAGGTGTGAAAGATGTAGTAAAATGTCATCCACATATGCGGAGACCTTTAAATCCCAAGAGCCAACTTGCACCCCAGTACAATCCTTATTGGGCTTGAGTTTCAATAAAAGGAGTTCTAAATAAAGATTAAATAGTAAAGGAGATAAAGGGCACCCTTGTCTAGTACCTGAGAAAAAGGGAAAGGTAGATGAAAAAACCCCGTTACAGTATATTCAAGCACTCAGAAACGAATATAGTACCTTGACCCAGCAGAGAAATGGCAAGGGAAAACTAAAATGCTCTAAGGTGGCGAACAGAAAATTCCAGTTAACCCTATCAAATGCGTTTTCGATGTCCAGGGGAAACCAAAGCCACTGGGGTAACCGAATCCTGGATGTGGAAATAATATGGGTGAGCTTGCAGAGGTGGTCTGTTGAAGAGCAAGAGGGCATGAGGTCAGCCTGTTCAGTACTAATAAGACCAGACCAGATTCAGTTAATCCTTGAAGCCAGGATTTTGGCAAATATCTTAATGTCATAATTAAGCAAAGAGATAGGTAGATAACTAGTGACTCTATCTAAGGTCTTGTCAGGCTTAGGGAGCAGGACAATCATGGCTTCAAGGAGGGTGTTATCTGAGATGCCAACAGTATATATGTACCAAAAAAGGTGGTGTAACCATGGAGCAAGCTCTGCTGCAAAAGCTTGTAAAATACAGAGTAAATATGTCAGGTCCTGGAGCTTTGTCAAACAGTAAAGCATGAATGATGATAATTTTTCTGATTCAGTTAAAGGGGCCAACAGAAGGGATTTCTGGTCCTTGGTTAGAACAGGTAGAGGAACAGAAGCCAGATATTCTTTAATATCTGAAGGGGAAGGGGGAGAAGGCATGGGGCCATAAAGGTCCCAGTAATATTTCTCAAATTCCAAAACAATGTCTTTAGGTGATGTTTTAATAGTGTCCTTGTCTGCTGATTAGTTAACAAATATAAGCTGAGATGCCTCCTGTTTCTGGAGACGTATGGCTAAAAAGCAACCTGCCTTCTCCCCCTGGTCAATATATATAGAGTGGGTTTTGAAAATGGCATATTCCGCTTGCTCTCGCAAAAGCTTGGCATATTGATCCCTACGCAACAGTAGCTCTAATCGGTTGTCATCTGGGGTACTAGGACTCAAAAAATTTTTCAGCTCCCAAATATGGCTCAACAAGGCTGTCAACTCTTCTTCCCTCCTTTGTTTATGCCTGGAAGCCAGATGAATAAACTATGCCTGAAGGAAACACTTTAGAGCACCCAACATCTCACTTCCCAGTAGCCCAGTGTTATGTGAAGTAAACATCTCTATCTGTGCCTTAATACAGGAAACAGCATATTTATATTTTAATAGCTGGTTGGTCAGCTTCCAGGAGGTTTCCTTCTGAAAAGAAGGCAACAAAGACAGCTTAAGCCATAGTAAGAAATGGTCTGACACAACCCTGGGGACAACCTTGCAGCCCAGCACCCCACCCAGCAGAATCCAACTAATAAGAAAATAATCAATATTAGAGGAAGATCTGTGGACCGGGGAATAAAAAGTTAATTCCTTAATGCTAGGGTGTAAAACATGCCAATGGTCACAAAGACCTAATGAGTCAGACATTTCCCAGATGGAGCACTGTGTGGGAGACAGGCCAGCTCAAGGTCTGTCTGATTTGTCCAGGTCCTGGGAAAAGGAGATATTCCAATCTCCTCCAATAATCATATGAAGAGAGAGGAATGGAGCTAAAAGTGATGACAATTCTGTAAAAAGGAGGAGTGTCGTGTTAGGACCATAGACATAACCAAGTATTACCTCAGTATGTTCTAATAGACTTTGATAAATATATATCTACCATAGGATCTCCCAAGCATTGTGTACAGGATAAATTGACAGTCTTAAAAATAAGAATAGTCACCCTCTACTATTTGTACTATCCTCAGCAGCAAAACATGGTTAACAAACTGTCTATGGAACAGATTTCTCTTTCACAAGGAGATGGGTCTCTTGCAGGAACACAATATTACTCAGAGGTGCCGATATGTTTAAGGAACTGATATTACTTAACCTTAGCATGGGCTCCCTTTATATTCCATGAAGCATATGTAACTACTGACATCATAAATACATACCATACAAAAACCAAACAAATACGAAGCCCCCTCTAATCCCAAAAAGAAGAAGAAAATCCAATAAAAATCACTCTGCCGCCCTCCCCCCGCCCAATGGAATAAAACCAAGACTCTTGTATGCAATTCCCAAATCCAACCAGGAAAAAGGGGTAAGAAATATACAATCCACATCAAAACAGTGAATATCTGAATGACAAAGAGGCATTTCAAAGTACAATAAAAATACCCCAGCCCAACCCCTATAGAAAACTCACAAAACCCCTAACATCACCCACCTTATCTAAAAAACTTACACCCACTAACCCCTTCCCCATCAACAATCTCCTGAACTATAAAGAGTAGTACCATACCTAATCTACCCAGGTCTTTGACTCCACCCTTTAATTTATAGCACTTGAACATGGAAGGGTTAAATTAATCAAACCATCTCTGGCATGTACATCCCAATAACAGGAAGTAACAAAGCACTGTCCCCAACCAACAGAGGTATGGAATGTGATATATATTTGAAAAGCACACCCGACAAGGAACTCTCCAGTAAAACCAGAAGACCAGCCCCCAATCCAGTGCATGATGTCCTTTGATACTTTGTAGCTGCTATCCCTGAACACCCAGCTCCAGCCCCCAAGCTACACAAAAACTCATTAAGCCAGCAATATAACATATAGCAAATATGTCACTATTCAGACCTAACCCTAAGTAACAAAAATACGTTGTTGGGAATTGCCCTAAAATAAAGATAATATATGCAAATTGCAATCCACAAACCACTATATCATCATTTGTTAATTATCAGTGTGACCGGTTATCATGTCCTAACCCAGATATTAAACTTAAATCAAACTGAGCTCATGAAAAAAAGGATTCACAAAATGTAACTTGCATATATCAATCAGATATAGTCTGGAAAGAAAAGCTAAAATATACAATTTCCCAGTAAACCGGGTGTAGAAGTTCTACCACTTGAACTCAGAAGGCTAAAAGTTTAACTAAAACTACAGCCCATCACAAAACAGATATGCGGTTCAATCACCAAGGATTTGCAAAGTCTAAAGTTAAAGGAAATTCCAGAAAAACATAGTCCAAGTCCCACACTACTCTCCAAACTTGAATGGACTTAGTGAAATAAAAGAATTTTCTTCAATAACAGCAGTATCAGTTCAGGAATGCAAACAGGACACCATCCTGAACCAAGCCGAGATCCTGAAGAAAGGAACTGTTCTATTCACAAAGGCATCTTGACCAGTGCTGCAAAATAAAGATGTCCATAAATGGATAAAGAACTTTGATAGTCTTATCCAGGTCTCAAACTAATAAAGGAGCGTGATCCAGATGACAGGACAAACATGAGTAAGAAATTAAAATGCTCCATGTCCATGATAGTAGGCATTGAAGTGGCCATCAAACAAGAGAAAATGATGTAAAACAGGATCCCCAATCGATTCAGAATCCCAGATAGAAACATAGAAACATAGAATTTGACGGCAGATAAGGACCGCTTGGCCCAACTAGTCTGCCCATTTTCCTACCTAACAGATAAGCTGCAGATCCTAGTTAACCAACAGCTTACTTCCTCCTACCCCCCACTAGGACTGCCTTATGTCAGTCCCATGCATTCTTGAATTCCCCCACTGTTTTTGACTCCACAACCTCCTCAGGGAAGCTGTTCCATGCATCCACAACCCTCTCCATGAAAAATACTTCCTCACATTACCTCTGGAGCGTCCTCTATCTTCAAATTGCGCCTTTGTTCTTGCACATCTTTTCTGAAAGATGCTACCTCTTGACTTTGTTGATTCCTTGAGGTACTTGAAAGTTTCTATCATGTCCCTCTCTCCCTTCTTTCCTCAAGGATATACATATTAAGCTCCTTTAGTCTTACTTCGTATGTCTTCTGGTAAAGACCCTGCACCATTTTGGTTGCCCTCCTCTGGACAGCCTCCACTCTGTCTATGTCTTTGTGGAGATGGGGTCTCCAGAACTGCACACAGTACTCCAGATGGGGTATCACCAACTGTCTGTACAGAGGGATAACAACTTCCTGTTTTCTACTATTGATGCCTCTTCCTATGCATCCCAGTATTCCCCCAGCCTTTCTTACTGCCTTCTCACATTGCTTGCCCACCTTTAGGTCATCTGATATAATTACCCCCATGTCCCTTTCCATTTTTACTGTTGTCAGTATCTCACCCCCCATTGTGTACTCTTCCTCTGGGTTTTTGTTTTCCATGTGCATTACCTTGCACTTCTTTGCATTGAATCTGAGCTGCCATACATTTGACCATTCCTCCAACCTTGCCAAGTCCCTTATCATCCTTTCCACTCCAACTTGTGTATCAACCCTGTTACAGATCCTTGTGTCGTCTGCAAAGAGACATACTTTTCCTTCCAGTTCCTCTGCAATGTCACTTATAAAGACATTAAAAAGGACCGGTCCCAGTACTGAACCCTGCGGTACCCGCTAGTAACCTCCTTTCTTCACTGTGAACTCCATTTACTACTACCCTTATGCTCTGTTGTCTAGCCAATTTTTATCCAGGCTACCACCTTGGGGCCCACTCCAAGGCTGGCTAACTTGTTTATTAATCTTTTGTGTGTGTGGACTGTATCAGATGCTTGCTAAAATCTAGGTAGGCCATATCCACAGCCCTCCTGGTCTACTATTTTGGTCACCCAGTCAAAGAAATCTATTAGATTCATCTGACACAACCTTCCCATTGTGAATCCATGCTGCCTTGGGTCCCAGCCCCACTGGCCTCTAGGTACTCAGCAATTCTTTCCTTCAGAAGTGATTCCATCATTTTCCTACCACTGAGGTCGAACTAACTGGTCTGTAGTTTCCTGCCTCTGTCCTGCTCCCACTTTGTGAAGAGGAATCACATCTGCCATCCTCCAGTCCTCAGATACCACCCCATCCTCCCATGATTTGTTAAAGAGAATAGTCAGCAGTGTCACTAGTTCTACCCTTAGTTCTTTTAGAATTCTTGAGTGAATCCCATCAGGCCCCATTGCTTTGTCCACCTTCAATTTATTAATTCTTTCAGAACTCTTTCTTCTGTAAATGGACTGGTATCGACCCCGCCTTCAGAGTGTTTCTCTTGTTTGGTTTAGGTACCTCCCTCCTCTTCCTTTGTGAATACTGAGCAGAAATATTTGTTCAGTATCCCTGCTTTTCGCTGTCCCTCTACCCACATTCCCTCCCTTTATTAAGCCTCAGTATCCCTCCTTTGTTTCTTCGCTCCCTAATGTGCCTATAAAGGTCTTATCCCTTCTTAACAGAATTGGCTATCCTTTCCTCGGTTTGGGCTTTTGCTATTCTGACTGCCTTCCCAGCCTCTTTCTGCTTTAACTGATAAAGTTCTCTAACCTGCTCCTTCTGTGTTTCCTTATATTTCCTGAATGCTATCCTTTTCTCCTTAACTTTCTCCACCACCTCTCTTGAGAACCATAGTGGTTTTTTCCTTCGTTGTGTTTTTATTGATTTGCTTTACACAAAGGCTTGTTGCCTCTGTGATGGCTGTTTTGATTACTCCCCATTGTTCCTCCACCCCTCCTTCTTGCCTGTTTGCTAGTGCTTTTCTAAGGCACTCTCTCATTTTCCCAAAGTCAGCCCTCCTAAAGTTCAATACTCTTGCTTTTGTATGGCTTGATTGTATGGCTGTGTTTATCGTGAACCACACTGTTTGGCAGTCGCTTGTTCCCAGATGGCTACCCACCTCTAAATCTGAGATTCTTTCTCCATCCCCATTTGAGAGTACCAGGTCTAAGATTGCTCCCTCCCGAGAGGGTTCCAATACTAGCTGTCTGAGGCATGCCCCCCCTGTAGGGCATCAAGAATGACCCTGCTCTTGGATGTGCCTGCAGCAAAGGTGCTCCAGTTAACATCTGGCATATGCAGGTCCCCCATCAACAATATCTCCCCTTTTCTGCCATTCTAAGGAAGCCTTCTATCATTTCCTTGTCCATTCTCTCCTGCTGACATGGGGGTCTGTATACAACCCCCGTGTGGATTGTGGTGCCATTTCCTGTCTCCAGGGTGACCCAGAGTGCCTCATCTGCTCCCTGTTTACTCTTTAGTTCTGTTGCTTTGATCCCTTCCTTTACATAGAGAGCTACTCCTCCTCCTCTTTTACCCTCCCTGTCCCTCCTGTAGATTGCGTATCCTGATATGCTGACATTCCAGTCATGGTTCTCTGTGTACCATGTTTCTGTGACTGCCCTCTTCCATGAAGGCCACTAGTTCAGGGAGCTTGTTACACAGACTACGGGCATTGGTACTCATCACCCTCCACTTTTTGATAGCCTTACCCCTTTTAGCCCCATTCCTGTCCTTACTGCCTTTGCCTTTTTTTACATTTACCTCTGTCCTGCAACCTAATGACTTCTCTACCTTGGTGTTTACCTCACTAATTACCATGTTTTGTGGGGGGAGGCTGGGATTTCCCTACTATTTTTCAGTGCCTCCCCCTTGGCTAGTTTAAATGCTTACCAATGAAGCATTTAAACCTCTCACCTAGGATCCTGGTTCACCCCCTGGACAGATGCAGACCTTGGCACCAGTATAGGTCTGCATCCCTCCAGGTGGCTCCCCAGTCCCCAATGAAGCCAAAACCCTGAGCTCCACACCAGTTTTTCAACCACTCATTGAATTCCTTGGTGAGGAGTGCCCTAGCATCACCCTTGCCACAGACAGGCAGCACCTCTGAGGAGGTTACCATATGTGCTACTTGTCTAAGGCCCCTCCCCAACTCTACAAACTCCTCTTGCACTGCTCTGATCCCATTCCTAGCCAAGTCATTTGTCCCTAGGTGAACAATGACATCCAGCTCCCTTCCTCATGCAGCTCCTCCCATGATCCTGAGGATTCGCCTCGTCCCTCCAAGCCATGGTGCCAGGAAGGCACCTTACCTCCTCTCCCTTCCTCCCCATTTCTACCCCTAATGATTGAGTCCCCATCAGAGTTGTTTCTTCCTGTGGGGTCCCATGCCACACCTCCTGTGGGTCTCCTTGTGAAGGTTCCCAGCATCCTCCTTGGTCTCCACTTCAGGTGCCTCCATAGAGGAACCACTATCCACCAGAAGAGTGAATGAATTGTGTAGAGGTACAGCTGGAGGATGCAACTCTGTTCCACCACCTTCCTCCCAGAGCCCACCCTGGTCCAGCCTCTCCTTCTTCTTGGCAACCTCTGAGGTAGTGGCATTGGCCCTGGTGGTCCTGGGTGGGGGAGGAGGTTTCACAATCCTAGCCAGGCCAGCCTGGAGATGGGCAACCTCCTCTCAGACCAGAGAGGTGCCTGCCAATAGGAGCATCACAGCCTCCAGAATGTCTCCGAACACTGCCACCCCACAGCCATTGCACTGCACCACTCCTATCATGTCTTATTTTGTGTCCCTTTCCTGTTTCTCTGTATGCTTACTCTGTCCTCTCCTTACAACTCTCACCCTTCCTGTTCTGGGACAGCAACTTCCTATCTTCTTTAGTAGCCTCCTTCCTCCTTGATCAATGTCAGACCACCAGCAGCTGGGGGAGAGTGAGCTGTTTTTCCTTTAGGTTGACAAAACCAATGTTTCTCTATGATCCTTCCTTCCTACTGCCAAACAGGAAGTTCCTGCTGACAGTCAGTTACCAGTGGCTATAAAGTAGAACTGGCTTAGGTGGGTGGGATGGAGGCAATTAGTAAGAAAAAGGCTAGCAAAAGGAAGTTGTAATTTGAGTCACCTGCTTTATAGTGTCTAAGCCACACCCCAATTAATCTGTCTCTCCTCCTACTGGTTTAGCAAAGTCAGCTGATACAATACCTTTCCCAGCACAGAACACACACTGACTTTCTTTCTTTTCTTTCTTTTTAACCTAAATAAGACCCTTCTACTTCTAATAAAGTATCTGTCCACTTAATCTCAACAGACACTGACTCCTGCTGAGATATAAGTTTTAAATTAATAAGAAAATGAAGCTTTTTAGTTAGCTGCTTTCTGCTCTACAAGCAAGGCTAGCAATCTAGGATTCCACCAGTCCAGAAAGTGGCTTTGATGCATGATATTGTACCTGTTGAAAATAGAAGGAGCCTCATCAAGTGAAACAGAGCCAGAGAGTTGAAGGAACAGAACATGCCATTACAAAACTCAGATGGTCATGGGACTATATCTGTGTCCCTTGGACAATATAAGAAATAAATCCTCAGGGAAGAACATGTAGTGCCATCAAATCCTCCAGAATATAATCCATTTAGGAGCAAAATCCCAGATCGAACAAGAATTGCCTTCAAGGCAGGATTCCCTCCAATGCAGAGACTAGCAGCATAACTTGACAATGTTTTATAGACAGGCAAGAAATTGCTTGTGCTCATTGATTCTTAAAAAGGTCAGGGAGGAGCTCTTTCAGGTCTTTGGAAGCTTGGTCTGCTGAGTCGAACTATCGCCAGACACCCTGAATCAGTGCCTGGTGCTGACACGGGTATGCAACTTTAAAACAAATCCCGGCGGCAATCAACTTGGTGACCACCGGATGGTAGGCATCTCTTTTCTGGCAGACTGAGGTGAGCAAGTCTTGAATAATTCTTAAAGTCACCCCCTCCCAAGAGACCTCCCAAAGCTCCTAGACCTTCTGCAAATGTGCTGTTTGTCCAGGTAATTTAGAAACTTCATGATGAAAGGTCTTGGGAGGGATCCTTCTGGTGGCAATAGGACAAGGAGCAGTGTACCTGCTCAATTATATATAAAGGATTGTTGGGTGTGGCCCTGCTATTTTATTGATTACCTTTTGGGCAAAAATGACAGGTGATAAACCCTCTACTGATTCAGGGAGACTGAAGATGAGGATGTTGTTCCTTCGGTTCCTCCCTTCCAAGTCTTCCATTTTATTCTCTAGCCAGGCCAGTTTTTCTTTCAAGGTGCACATGTCAGGATCTGTTCTTATTTTTATTTATTTATTTATTCAATCTTGGATGACAATACCTCTGAGCACATAGCGGCCCTTTTACAGAGGTTCCACATCAATTGGGGAAGGGTGACAAACATACAAAGGAGGCAAAATATGAAGTAACTAACAAAAGCAATTTAGCAATACAAGCTCCAGTCTATCCTTGAATTTGCAAGATTACAACCTCCTGACTCTGAGCTCCTCCTTCTCGGTGATTTCAATATAAATTGGCTTGCCTCAGATATTGGACCCAGCAGGGATACTATCCTAGCAACCAACCTAACACAGATGGTCAACTCTCCTACTAGAAAAAAACTACAAGACTGGAACCAGCACTCTCATTGACTGGATTCTTACTAATCGCCCGGACTGGATAAAAAACACCATCATTCTCTCCAACTCCCTCAGTGACCACTCCCCTGTGATCTGTATCTGGACAAATAAATTCCACAAACCATCTCCTAAAACCATCCTAAGTCGAATGCTACTGCACGGAAACCTTGCTAAGCTAAAGACCTGCCTCCTACAACAAGACTTGTCCCTATCTACAATACGCTGGATGTGGATGCTGCCCTAGACTTCTTCATTAAAACTTTCAACACTGCCTGTGACACCTACACAACTTTCAAAAACATAAAATCAGCCTCTCTAATCCCTGGCTAACAGCCAAACTACTGGCTCAGCTTAAAGCATGTGACCATCTTTGGGCAATAGCCAGGCCACAGGCTCCATAACAGACTCACTTAACTATAAACAGGCGGCAACCTATGCACTTCACAAATCAGGCAAATGAAGAGCCCTATTTCAAGAATGCTCTAGAAACCACCTGGGTGACGGAGATCCTTCTGGGACAATATATAATATTACGGGCAAACAGTCTAAATCCTCTCCCACGGCAATGAACATTGATGGCTCCACTACCCATGACCCTAAGACTATGGCGATTCCCCAAATAAAACCTTCACTGACCTCAGTGGTGTCCTCTCACCAGACTTCTTCCAGGACTTGTCAGTTCCAAAACTCGTATCCCAAACCACCTCACCAGACAAACCGCTAGTTCACTTTAAAATAGTTAAGACATAGAAGCCTACAGATACATAAAAAGGCCTGCTCTAAATCTAGAAATAGCAGTGACACCATTGATCTAAAACTTCTGTCCCTCACCTTGGAAGAAGTGATCCACCCTCATCAAAATTCTCAACCTCTCCCATGCAAAGTCAATTTCCCAATACATGGAAGGCTGCTATAGTCACACCAGTGCATAAAGGGGGCGACAAATCCACACCAGGGAACTATCGGCCCATATCTATACTTCCACCCCTCTCCAAAGCTTTTGAACGGATTGTGGCAGATCAACTATCAGACTACCTGCAAAAGTACAATCTACTCTGCATTCAGCAACACGGATTTAGGAAAGGACACAGTACGTCTACGGCCCTACTTGATTTCTCTAGTGAAACTCACAAAGTCTTGGTTAAGGGTTATTTAACCGGAGCTGTTTTCATAGACCTCACAAAGGCCTTTGGCACTGTCCACCATAGCCTTCTAATCTCTCTTCTGCTCAACATTGGGCTAGCCGAGGGACCTGGAGCCTGGGTAAAGTTACCTGGCACAACGTCTCAAACAGTAAAAATCTCTGAGGTTCTCTCTGACTCCAAACCGTCCTCCTCTGGTGTCCCCAGAGCTCAATTTTAGGTTCTCCTCTTCAGTCTATTTCTAAACTTGCTTCCCAAATCTTGCCCTGAAAAATTAATACTCTATGCTGATGACGCTGTAATTCTCTCCTCCTCCCATAAGGATCCAAATCCACTACGACAGAGCTTGTAGCTTGCTTTCTCATGTGTTGAAAAGTGGTTCCTTGAGCACAAACTGGTCCTAAATCAAAAAAAAAACAAAAGTCATGCTTTTCGCCAGTCATCAAAACAGAAATAGGCATACTCCACTAGTCATAAAAATTTCTCTTGGAAATACACTAGAACAAGTGATCACCTTCAAATACCTTGGTATCACTTTTGACGAATGTCTTACTTTTGCAGCCCATATCGATAACACTGCAAAAAACAGTGCACCAACGCATTGGAATTTTGTACCGGAACCGTCAATTTTTCAATCAAGCTGCCTTGAGGATTGCTGTTCAAAGCTCCATCATCTCAATCATAGACTATGGTCTAATTGTCTATGGCTTAGCTACTACCACTGCACTAAAGCACATCTCAACAGCACTAAACAAAACCTGTTGACTCCTCACTGGAGCACAGAGATGGACCCACACTTGTGACCTCTACATGGAAACCAGTTGGTTGCATCTTTCCAATCACCTCATGTATCTCACCTACGTGATGGTAAAAAAAATCAATCTTGGGACCCACTCCTCCATGTATCCAGGACTTGCTCTGCCTGAACAATGGCACTCATACCACCAGAAGATCTGACCACCAACCTTTCCTTGTCCCTAGATGCCGGACTGCTCAGGGACAAAGATCTTTTACATACCGTGCCTCTACCTGGTACAATGCCCTTAACCTGCCCTCCCTATCCTCCACGACATTGGGAGCTTTCAACCATACTTTACGCTCACCTCACAGCCTCCAGCTTTGTGACTGCTTTGACTAAAGTCTCATCCCACTGAGTGCACTTACATTTGTTTCACTCAACCACTATGGTCTCCTCTTGACAAAGACAACCTGAGTACCACTAACCTGGTTCTGTCTGCTCCTAAACTTTTATTTCTCCCTCTCTTCCCTCTCAAGTTCTCCAATCTTATTCCTTGCCCTTGACACTGCCTCTGAGTTCCTTTTTCTTTTCTGTACATAAATGTTACTGTTTAAGTTGTGGCCTTGTTAAACGGCTTACTGATTGTTTGTAACACTGTCTACTATGTGTTTGTACTTAATGACGTGGAACCTTTGTAAAAGAGCCTTGGCTCAAAGGTATTAATTCTTAGAATAATAATAAACTTCAAACATAGTTTCAAACAAAAGTCCAGTAATAAAGCCTTTACATTGCAAATAAAATCAAAACCAAAAGACCATAAGGTGAACAAGATGTAGAAGAGAGATGAAATAAACTGAGAACTCAAAAAAAAGAATAAAAACATAAATAGAGGATGCAGCCAAAGGCCTTGTCAAACCTGTACAGAGTAGATGTAGAGAGCAGGATACTGGTAGAAGGGAGGACGAGTAGTGCTGGCAGGGAGAGAGGGGAGGGAAAGATGAGGGAGGAATGGGGCATAAGTGAGGGATAGAGGGCAGAGAAAAGGGAGGGGAAGGGTCATACTTGAATTAAGGTGTGAAGGTGGGAGCACGAAGTGGGACCAACCTGTAACTGGTGGTATCTCAGGTGAAGCAGTCAAAAGGACTATTAACCATGAGATGCTGATGGAGAATCTGTTTGTATGGACCTAAGTTTGGTATGGTCAATATATCTCTGGGAAGTGCATTAAACCAAAGTGGTGCTCTATAGGCAAATGATCATTGTCCAGGTGTTATCCGACATCTTGGAACAAGGAGAAGTTGATTAACTGAGCTACAAGTGTGCTGAGAACTGCAACGTGAGCTTAGAAGGTTTTCAACACCAGGGGGCAGGAGCCCAAGAAGTGCTGTTTTAGTTAGCAAAAAGGTTTGGTTTGGGATCCTTCTTCGTGGCTGTAGCCAACCTGTTTGGGTGTACAGATCACATGTGTGAGTGAGACCATCAATGAGAAGTCTGCAAGCCTTATTTAGTGCCATGGAAATCCTTCGAAGGGATGAGGTGGGGGCTGAGCCATAGATGGCCAGACCATAGTTGATAACAGAAATGACAGAACTATATATTGAAAGTCTGAGGGCTTCAGGCGTGAGGCAGTGCTTATATCTATGGAGTAAACCAATCTTAATGTTGACAGCCCTGGCAACATTGTCAATGTGCTGGGCATAAGATAGGGAGCTGTCCAGAGTTACCCCCAGATATCTGAATTGGTGGATTTGTTTAAGTGGAACACCCAGGCAGTTTCTGATGGTTAGGGCTTGGGATATGTGCTTATTGCGAACGCTGCTGAAAATCATGACTTTTGTTTTTTTGTAGTTCAGAACCAGGTTGTGTTCATTGAACCAGTCCTCCACTTTCTCAAAGCTGAGCTGTAAGTGGTGTTCCAGTAGCTTAGGGCCAAGGTTGCTGGAATAGATGGCATGCATCATCCGCATAAAGGATGACTCGGTGGCAAGAGTGAGGGAGGTTGTTGAGAAAGATACTAAAAAGGAGAGGTCCCAATATAGAGCACTGTGGCACTCCAGAGCAGAGAAGCTGCTGGTCCGAGATGACATTGGCTATTTTCACCTGCTGGGAGCAGTCTTCTAAGTAACTTTTGAATCAGTGCATCGTATTGGCAGCTAATCCAATGGAAGTCAGTTGCCGAAGTAGTTGAGTATGGTTAACGGTATCAAAGGACTTTGTGATGTCTATGAAAGCCGCACCCTCTAATTTACCTTGGTCCAGTAATTGATGAATGAAACCAGTGAATTCCAACAGTGCTGTAGTGGTGCTATGCCCTTTTCTAAATACATGTTGCTGTGGGCACTGGATTGAGTATTTTTCAAGGTAGTCCACCAGCTGGTCCACAACAATGCTCTCAAATGCTTTAGACAAGGGGAGGATTGATACTGGTGATAATTTGAGTGTAGAGCCTGATCCCTGCTTTTATGTGTGGGGGTTACTAGGGCTGATTTCCAAATTTGTGGAAATTGTGCAAAGCTTAGGTTCAGGATCTTTGTAAGGGGTACTAGTATTTCTTCAAGGGAGAGGACAACAAGTTTGAGGTCTAAGGAATCCCCGCTGTGCTTTAATTTTCCTTGTACTTTTCTTAGGTATTTTCTAGCCAGATGCAGGGGACCTTTTAAAGTAAAAAGGGCAGGGGCCAAGTGTTTATCTTCAGGCCTGTGAGCACTAGCGGAGTGGTATCCACGAAAAGTCTTTAGGAGGACACTGCCCAGGTCAGTGAAGGCGCTTGTTGAAGGTATTTGCTATGGTTAGTGGATCAAGTGTAAGGGCCCCATCGATGCTGAGCAGGGTGGACACCATCTTCAGGTCTTTACCTGTAACATCTTCTGTGTTATTCCAGAAGTTCTTACTGTCCCTCCAAGTGTTAGTGAGCACTTTCCTATGGTATTTGATTATTTTCAAGGTGAATAACCCATGTGCATTCATTTCTGGCCTTTTTATATTCTTGCACATCCGCTTGTTTGCCCGAGGCTCTTGTGGTGCCAGAGGTGATCTCTGAGTTTCATCCTATTAGTAAGTTCAGCGGTTAACCAGGGGTTAACAATGCCATGGCATTTCATCTTTTTTAAGGGGCCATAGATATCACAAACAGCATTGAAGTGATTAATAAAATGTTCCAGAGCCAGGCTGAAATCATCTGTAGTGTCTAGCAAGGACCAGTTAAGCTTGTGAAGGTGCTGTTTTAGGGGCTCAAGGTGTCCATGTTTTAACACCCTACTGTACAGAGTTTGAGGAGAGGGTTTGTTGAATTTATTAGTCCAGCTGCATGTAATGGGGGAGTGATCACTTAGCGAATCCAGGTGCACAAAAATCCAATCAGGATGCTTCAAAAATATCCAGTCAAGCAGTGTACTTGTCCCCATCTTATAGTTAGTCCTGGTTTGGGAGATAATGAGCTGGAAAAGGTGGAGCATTAAGATGGCATCCCTAAAGGAGCCTATGTTAGGGGAGAGCCAGTTGACATTGAGTTCACACAGAACTACAGTCTCTGAGTTTTTGCGCAGGTTTTGGATATAATCCATAATGCTGCTGAACCCTGTCTTATTTTCTTTCAGTGGTACGTAAACTGATAGTACCATTAGGGCTTTGTTATGCACCCCAAGTAGTACTTTGATTGCCAGTGCTTTGGTGGAGCAACCTATGCTGGCCTTGGGTAAAGCATGACCCATAAGCATCTCTTTAAGATAGATGACACAGCCACCACTACGTTTGGTTAGCCTGTCCTGCCAGAATATGGTGTATCCAGGTATTGCGATCACTGTATCAGGGATCTTGAAGGAAAGCCATGTTTCTACCTTGGGTAGGATATCTGGGTTTTGCTGTGTGACCCATACTTTGAGGCTGCCCAGTTTACTTAACAGGCTGCATATATTGACAGATGCCAATGATACAGATCCAGGCTTTGTTGAGCCACTATGTGAGGCGAATCTTGCTGGTCCAGGGTTGGGGTGAACATTGCCTGACATTAGTAGCATCATTAGGGGTAATTCAAAGTAAGCACCCTTTCAAATGCTTGTAATACAGCTTGTCTGACCATCTTTGGTAGGAACTCTTCCTTTGGTTAGAGTGCTGTACAGTGAGGCTAGGGAGAATTGCCTGGGGGGGGATGGGGGGATAGGAGGCATCGGCACTGGTGGTTAGCCAATCCTGTGGAGGTACCAGTAGCCAGTGAGCAGGCCATGAACCCTTGGTTAGGGTAAAAATAATAGCTGTTTTAAAACTGTTCTGTCTCTCCATTGCTTGAGAGAGTGGGTGTGAGCCTCGGCATCTCCCAGTTGTCGGGCCCAGATCCCCAAGATCCATCCGAAGAGATTTTAGTTCTTGCATGAGCTCGTGAAGAGTTTCTTTAAAGGGATTAAACTTGCTAAGGAATCTCTCCTCTTAGAGTGGGGCAGGTGCTGGGGTAGCAGTTGTTTATCACACCGCAGTTGATCCTTGGGCCTTGGAGCATTTAGATGACTTGTCCAGTGTTGCAGGCAGCGTGTGCTTTGGCGGAGCTTGCTGCATCTCCCACATCCATTTTAGCGGCTCCCACAGATCACGTTTGTCACAATCAAGATAAGGACAGCCTCAGAAACAAATAATGAACTTGAAGTTGTAGAGATTGAAGAAAATACTGGTTATAAACTTATTTCAAAATGGAAACAGATGGGAGCTGGGTTGAGTTGCTGCTACTTGGTCTGAGGCAACATGTGACTCCTTAAACATAATATTATGATCCACAGTATCAAATGCCTTAGATAAATCTAAAACAACTGCTGGTGTGCTATGTCCTTTATCAAAAGCAGCAAAAACATCATTTATAACCTTTGTAATATGCTCTCATCAAATCTGTTAGCCGGTGTCAGACCCAGTACATGGAGTCGAGCCCTGTACGTTCAGCCCCCCCCATCATGCTGTACATCCTTGTGTCCTATGTCCATCCCCATGGTGCTTATCCCACATCAATCAATCAATCAAGTCTTTATTTATACAGGTGGTCACCATTGAGCAGAGCTCTTTTTCAAGGTGGACCTGTTTGAAACATGGATACAGGTTATGAGAACGACATACATTAGTTACAGTATACAATATGGGCAATGCCCCAACACTGGGTTTATATACAAATATACATAAATATATAGGTTTCGGATACTAGGTAGCTCTGGCCAGTAAGAAATAATAGCAACACCATTCAAGAACTAAAGACCTCATATATGCTTAAGGCTGAACACCAGCTGTCGCTAGGAGGCAAGGAGAATTTCAGAGCAGCATATATGGATTATATACCCCAGGTACTGCACCACTGCTGTGGTCAGCTCATCCAGGGGTGAGGGCGCCATGGGGCATGTCAGCCACTGTGCATTGGTGTCATGCTCGTCCTTTTTTTGTGCTCCCCCTGCAGTGTGGCCTCCATTACCGGCATATTAACACCGATGGCTGCCAACCCCACACCCATTCACAGCACTTAGCCATCACACACACACACACACACACCCTGACAGTGTTGGCACCAGTGACACCCTCACTCTCATGCATGTCCTGTGGACATATGTGACCTGTGGCATGTGGTGTCTGGGACAGTGTCACACAGGTGTCTGCACACAGGACATCCTATAGCTATCTGTGGGCATTGAGCCCCATCTGCTTACCTCCTACATATGCAGTACCAGGCCATTCACGCTTGACTGTGTCACTCTGTGACAATGTGGTTTCCACTGTCCTCCTGCAGGTGTACCTCTGCTGCCTGGAACTGTGCACAGACTTCCATGCTACAGTGCTACCATGGTCTGTGTGTTGCCTGCATCACCACAGATGGGACCGGTTCCATGCTGCACTGAGCTCCCACCACCATGTTCCATGCTGCTGTCTGCACTGTGTTGAGGCTAACTAATGCATCCACATCCACACAGTGACCAGCACAGTGTCACTGCATTGCTGCATTGCTGATGTTGCCAGTAACATGCCTCCATGTGCATGCGTCAGTATGTGGGATGATGTGGGCTGGTACATGTTCACCAATCCACTGTAGGACTGTCACAGTGCCACTTGGATTACACACGCCACATAGAGTGTACTACATACTGTTATTGATATGTGTTCAACTGAAGTTTGTGAAGATGAGGTTTGCTCTGATGCAATGTCCTGCCACTGTATGCTGTGACCGTGGGTCTCCAGACATGCCTCCGAAGATACAATGTTCCCTCTCTCCACCTGCACCATCCTCTTCTGGCTCCATCTCCAGCTCAGGCATTGTCATTTGGTGTGCAAGGGCCATACTGTGGAGAATGCAGCATGTGACAAATATCTTGCGTGCCATCCTTGGGGTGCATTGCAGTGCCCCACCAGACCTGTCAGGACATCTAAACCTCATCTTGAGCAGGACAGATTTCCTTTTGATGATGGCCCATGTTGATGTGTGTGCCTCATTGTATCACATCTTTGGATCCACCACAGGGTGTCTGACCGGTGTCATTAGCGAAGATTGCTGGGGGTATCCACTGTCACCTGTGGGGTGGAACACACATTTGTTATTGAGGCTGGCACATCCTACACCTGTCAGTATGCATCCACCCTGCTGGCAGCATGGCCCCAGCATGTCACACAATTGGCTGGGTGTCCCACCCATCAAGTCCCATAACCTGGCATGGTCCCACATGGCCTCACTAACACATGCATGCTAGCACACTGTACACATCAAATGCTGTACCATGTCCCTGGCTGCCACATCACCTGTGTTTTCCACAGTGCACCACTGCTGCCCTTTCGGCAGTGTCACAGTGCTGTGCTCACTGTGGTGACATTCTGAGTGCATAGGTCATCTGTGGACCTTCACATGGGGTGACCCATGCCCAATGTTTGTGTATACGACCACCATTGCAGCCACACAGGGTCACACTGTTCCTGTGTCCGTGTCAGTGGCCTGTCTATGAGCCATCCATCCTGTAGTGTTCCATTTTCAAAGACCTGGGACAGTCTACTGTTCCTGAAGATGTATGAGTCATGGCATGGCCCAGGATACTGTGCAACTATGTCTAGGACACAGCACTGACTGTCACACATGACCTGGATGTTCACAGAGTGGTATCCTTCCTATTCATGTAGGCTCAGATTTGCTCCCTGGTGCCTGTATGGTGAGATGGCTACAGTCAATATCACCCAGCATGTGTGGGAAGCTAGCAGTGTTGTACTGAACCCTGTTTCACTGTGAGCTGCTCCTGTGCATCTGTGGGAACCTAATGTAGAGGTGTGCCCTGTGTACCAGGGCTTACACAAATTGCCTCAGACACCTCCGATACTGAGGGCTGGGATATGCCCACAGTATCGGTACTCAGGTTCTGGAATCCCCCAATTGCAAGGACATGGAGTGCTACACTCACTTTCACCTCTATGGGTATAGCACAATCTCTCTGTGTCCTACTCTGCAGGTTGCCTCCATGTTCCAGGCACAGCTCTGCATCTGCGGCCTTGCCCAGGTGATATTGTGCAATACATTGATCCTCGATCAGATTAAGGTATGATGTACTTATGATATACATGCCTGGCATGCTTCCTGTGTCTGTGTTCCTGCTGCCTGGCATGCTCTTGTGCAGCACCACCCTGTTGTCAGGCATGTCTCTGGCATTGTAGCATGGCCATTCTGATGCCCAGTACAGCCACAGCCCCTGACATTACTGTCTCTCTTGTCACTCTCCTCTGTTGCTACTGCTGCATAGTGTTACCTCAGTATTGTTTGACTCACTGCCTGCTCTGCCTCTCCTTTATATGCTCTTGGTGTGCTAAGATCACCTGTAGCTGGTCTAGATGATGTTTGAAATTTCAGGCAACATGCATCTTTGTGAATCCCAGTCCAGGGCTCTTGCATCATTTTCTTGATGCAAGGCACCTTGCACAATGTCGCAGCCCACTCTTTGGCACAGCAGGGGCACAAGGACACTATGACACATGGAAGCAGCATTTAACGCAGGCTGCACTTGTGAGTTGCTCTTCATGCAAACTTTGATGTAAGCTGCATCTGGTGTCATATTCTTTGACGTGAAGCCCTGCATCATTCTAGTAGCTTTGAAAATTGGACCCTTTAAGTTCCTAGCTATAACCCTGCTTTTGCTAGGTATGGCAGGGGAGCCATTTCTTCTGCAACTGCTATTGATGACATTGCTTGAATTAGGCAGCAGGAAGAAGAAAATGAGATGCATTCAGGAGCAGGAGACACCCTCTCCCTTGGAGACCTCTGCTGTGCACTCTAGCATTTCCATTCACGGTCTGGGATCTGTGAGGTTAAACACTAATTCACACCACTGAATAAAATTCTTTCATATTGAATTCAGATGCAGATCAGCAACCCACAAAAGCCCTACCATAATGATTCAGCTTGTAAATAAATGTTTTGCTGTGACCTATTGATTCTTTGCTTTGGATTAAATAACTAGATTCTCCATGGGCCATCCCCCCCAACAAACACACACACACACTGCTATTTGCCCAACTGCTAGCTGTTACTTCTTTCACTTAACTCTTAATGAGTATGTTGTTTATAGAAACAGATTATACTATGCACTGATTTTGAAACACTAGCTAGGGATGGTAGAGATTTCCTTACACCATGTCATATGTTAAGGGGTTCAAAAACTAAAGACATAGGACCCTGATATTCAAAGGTTAGCACCGGTGCAAATGTAGTTTGTACCAGCCAAGCCTGGGTTTGTGCCAGTGCTCTGTGTGGGGCCATATTCGGAGACCCCCAGTGTGGCCCCTCAATCCCAGCAGCATTCAAGGGGCTAAAATACTGCTGCACCTATGCAAATAAGGGGGTCCCTTCATGCATACTGGTGCAGTGGCATTTTCAAGGGTTTGCAGTAGTGATAAACAGTCCTCCCAGTGTCATGGTTTACCACCTTCAAAACCACCTCTTATCTGGGTGCAAAGCCTGTTTCCTGACTCCCAAAGGCAGCGTGACAGTACTGCTGTTTCTATAGTACCCATTATCACTGACAGCTTATATGGCAGCTGGCCTCAGAGGTGAGAGAAGTGCTGTGCCAGTTGCCATAGTCCTGTAAGTGAGCACTAGACACTGGGTGGGGGTGTAGGAAGCTTCATGTGAGTATGCAGGTTGCGTACAGGGTGTGAGACTGTTTGGGGGACCACTGGACACCAGAGCGGTGACTAAACAGACTGGGCTGCTTGGAGTGGTGGAATCACTGGACCACTGGGGATTTACTGAAAGGTGATGTACTGGGCAATCGGGGAACCACTGGGCCATCAGGGATTTATTGAAAAGTGATGTTCTGGGTGAAGGGGTACGGGAACCACTGGACCACCAGGGATTTACTGAAAAATTATGAACTGGGCAATTGGGGGCCGGGAACCTCTGTATCATCAGGGATTGTGTTTCAATGTGCAAATGGTGCTGAGGGGCTTCTGTCCCCCCCATGTAAACAATCCCATAAAGGACATGCAAATGGAATCTTAACACCTTGCATGTTCAAAGGGCCCATTTGAATGTTTGGGCTGAATATGGCCTACAGGGGACATGGCACTATTCCATTTCAGGCAGCAATATTCCCTGTGGGCAAATTCAGCCCTAGTCTGTGTCAGGGCAGAACAGATTCACTTTGCAATGTGCTGACAAGACCCAATATTCAATTAGGTAGGGCTGCTTGTCAGCAAACTCTGCCTGTCTGAATATCTTCATGGCCGCGGGGAGTACGGGGCTAGTGCAGTCCAAATGGCTGCACTGTGCTTGCCCCATTTTTTCAATGTCAGGGCATAATCCATTCAGGGCCTTCCAACAAACTAACACTTTTATTGGACTAGGTACTGTAGACACATTTACCGTGTTTCTCACCTGGCTGTTTCTGTCTCTCATCAGAACAATTCAAGGTAAAGGAAGCATTAAGGCACAACCATGAGCTCTGTTATCATCCATTAAAGGATGTTGAATTGGCCATTAAGGTCTTACATCTGACAAAACTCCTGGACCTGATGGGTTCTCTCCCAATTTTATAAAACATTTGCCACCCAGTTGTCCCGATTCTACTCAAACTTTTCCAATATATTTTATCTGGTAAGGAAATAGAGCACTCCTTACGAGGCACTCATAGTGCTTATCCCCAAACCTAATAAACCACCTGAAAGTCCGGCCAGTTACAGACCAATTTCACTGTTGAATTGCGACATTAAGATTCTAGCCAAGATATTGGCGATCGTATCTGTCAGGTAATCCCAAAGTTGATTGGACCAGAGCAGGTAGGTTTTATGAGGGTAGATCCTCTTGAACATTTTAGAACTCTGGCGCATGTTTTCTCGGCATCAAGGAGTCCGAGCTTCCATTGGCTTTGGTCTCCTTGGATGCCGAAAGCTTTGACAGGGTCCATTGGGCCCTATCTTTGAGGTAATGTACAGATTGGCTTCCCGAGAAATTCGTGGGCTTGGATTAAGGCATTATACACGGACCCTCCGCTAGAGTTGTGTGCAATGGGGCCATCTCTGCACCTTTTAAATTACAGGCGATGCAGAGACAGGGCTGTCCCTTTCACCTTATTATTCAATTTATATATAGAGCCCCTTATAAGGGTATAGTGCTGTACCTGAAATTCTTGGTATTAATGTAAGGGACATACAATTAAGGTTACGGCTTATGCTGACGACTTACTAATATATCTATCAAGCCTGATTGGTCTATCCCCAACTTATTAAACTTATTCAGAATTTTAGTGGGCTATCTAATTATAAATTGAATCAAGACAAACTGTCGCTTACCCTTTGAACAATAGGGTAATTAAATCCGATGTCATAGGACTTGGTTTAGGATGGGACTCTAAATCCTTTAGATATTTAGGCCTTTCCTTGACAAATAGTCAGGACAGATTGCATCAGCTGAATGTAGAATCCTTATTCCGCACTATTAAACTTGACCTTAAAAGATGGACGCAGTTCCCTTTGTCCTTATGGGGCAGAATAAATATTGTAAAAATGAATATATTTCCCAGGCTTTTCTACCCCTTATCTATGCTGAATATCTGGATTCCTCTTTCTTGGTTTAAGAAACTTCATGGCGAATTGGCTGACTTTGTTTGGGGACATAAGAAGGCCAGGATGTCATATTCTAAATTATGGCCCAAGAATCTCGGTGGTTTGAGAATGCCTCATTTGCACTTTATTTTGGGCAGCCCATTTAAATAAATATGGGAGATGGATGCATTGTGACAATGCCACTACGAATATGGGATACACTCCATTATGGGTTAATTTGGAACTTAGCCTTATTAAGAATGTAGATATTAACCCCAAGGCTCTACTTTATATACCACGTTTGCTTCCCCCTTTACTGAAAAAATCTCCTATCGGACTTTCCCTTAGAATACATAATCAATTATGTAATTTTCTGAAATACGAACAAATGTGGGACTGGGGGCAGCCTGTTTGGGGGAACCCGCAATGGCGGATAGGATATCGGACTATTAAACGCAATTGGTTGCCCATCCTAGCTGTCTGCTCCCTGAAGGACTTTATAAATCCGGATGGTAGCGTGATATCAACGGCGCAGATTTTGATGAAGTTTGATTTGTCTCAGAGAGATGTTTTCAAAGTATATCAATACGTCATGCTCTGATTCAGAGAATCGGTAGCAAACCGGTCTATTCACCCTGCATCTCATTCTGGGAAGACCTCAATATTTTAGTTGGTGCCCCACAGGCTATTTCCAAGATCTACTTAGTATTGTTTAATTGGGCTTTTAAGGATAATCTAGCACCTAGTACATATTGGACCAAGGTATTCCCCAATATAATCTGGGATTGGGCACGTATTTGGCAGAGTTGCCACAAATGGATCCAACAAGATCATCTCAGGTTAGTGCAATTCAAAATACTGCACAACATCTATTACACACCTCAGAAATACAGGATTTAAAATTAACACAGAGGTCTCTGTGTTATAGATGTGTCAGGGAGGGGAGATCTTCTTCATATCTTTGGCTCTGTCCTAATATAGCCCTCTGTGGAATGAAATCAAAAGTAAAACGGATCCATTACTGGGTTTAGAAGACTTGTTCACCCGGAAATATGTTTATTAGGTGATATGTCGGGTTGTATGGTTAAGCAGAGGAAATTCCATATATCCATGATTTCTTGTGTAGTTAAAAAAGTAGTGTTGAGGCACTGGAAGGACCCTTGTCTAATTTCTTATTCCGAATGGTTGGCAGAATTCCTTTCATGCCTCAGGACCGAGAGGATGATTGCTATACTGCATAGTGTGTTGCCCGTTCGAGAAAATCTGGTCTCCATTAATGTTAGCTTACTCATAAGGAACTTACACCAGTGATGCCTCTTTTTTTTTTTTTTTTTATTTCTCTCCCATGTAATCTCTGATTTCAGTGCCTTGCATGGAGGGGGGAGTGGGAGTGGTTGGGTTGGGGGCTATGCAGTCCATATGTTTTCTCTTTTAGATTGTATTGATGGTTCGTTGTGTGACCTCATTTGTATCTCAATGCTTATGTTTACAATGTCTCCGCAAGTACATGTAATCAAATAGTCAATAAAATGTTAATGGCAAAAAAAAAAAAAAAAAAAGCCAGGGCATAAGTGTGGCAGTATTAGGGGCATGTGCAATTAGAGGAATAGAAGTTGGTAAGGGCACTTGCGATAGAGTAAGTGGAGAAGGAGTGCCTAATTTGAGGAGGTAGTAAGTTCCAAAGTTTAAGGAAAGGGTAGGAAAAAGCAAAATCTCAGTGCACTGGGGTACTGTGCCTGGTAGTTTGCAATTAAAATGCACTAGAATTCTAGTTTATTTTGTGTGTGCTATCTGCCTTGTTTTCAAGACTTTTGCTATAGTTGCAGCCAAAGACATGGCACAGATATTTCCCACAATGTCAGTGACATCTCTAGAGAAACTCCCAGACTGCCTGCAGTGCCACTGTGGGCCATCATAGAAACATAGGAATTGATGGCAGATAAGGACCATTTGGCCCACTTAGTCTGCCCATTTTTCCTACCTACTGTAATACCGCCTATTACAGTACCAATTTAGTATCACAAAATATATGAAAATATATGAGCATATCAATGGCTGCACCTATACCACCAACAGCACCCCTCTGAGTTGTGCATGCACAGCCATGTTCCTTTTTTTTAACATGGCATCAGACTAATTTATTATGCTTATATGTCATCAGGCCCCGGGAGGGGACGTCTTCACTGCTGAGCTATATTAGATTCTTGGTGCCCAGTTTTGTCCAGTTCTACAGTACCTCTATGCAGAGGTTGATTCAGCCAGGAAATTTCCACCCATGATGACCCCTGCAGTGATTACCATTCTCCCCAAATCAGGTAAGGACCTTACCCTTCCATTTAGCACCCATTATCCCTCATAATAGTAGACAACAAAATATATGCTAAGACTCTTGCCATCAAGTTAGAGGCACTTCTACCCCCAACTGATCCATCCCTCCCAGGTGGGATTTGTTTGTGGGTGACTGAGCTCAGACAACATAATAGCATTGCAAGATCTAATGCATGTGGACCATACTACTACCACTAAAGCAACAGCAATGGCAATTGACTTTGAAAAAGCTTTTGACTAGGTGGAGTGGGGGTATCTATATGCAGAACTGGCACATGTGGGTTTCGGCACCCCTTTCCTATCAGTGATACAGGCAATGTATTCCTCACTCAAAGCATACATTCTCACCAGCACACTCTTGATAGCCTTTTTCCTGGCCTGGGCACCAGACAAGGTTGCCCACTACTCTCCCCCCCCCCATTGTTTGTCCTGGCCACTGAGCTGCTTGCTGCAGCAATTAGGCAACACTGACACATCAAGTGAATACATGTAGGTGACACCCAACACATAATGTTATGCTGATGATCTCCTTGTGCTCCTTAATGAGGCACATGCTTCCATTAACCCATTGGTTAAGTTATTACAGACCTTTACCTCTCTATCTGAGCTCAAGATTAATCTAAACAAAACATAGGTTCTCCCTCCCCCTTAACCATAAATGTCTGCCACCAGCCTTCACAGCTCTTGATTTGTAATGGACCCTAGAATCCATCACATACCTGGGGATCAAGATAACACCCCATGCTAACAAAATCTATGAATGGAACCTGATGCTACTATTATCCAAGATACACATTGACATGGACAGATGGAAGCATCTACAATTATCTATGGCTGGGAAAGAAGAGAGGACAATGGTGATTACAGCCTCTAAACTATTTTATCTACTATTGCACATCTCAACCTCTATATCTAGCTGCTGGTTTGATCAAATAGACAAAATCCTGGGTCAGTTTTATGGGAAGGTATGTGGCCTCGGTATAGTAGAACATAATTCAGATCACACTGGTGCAATAGGGGATGGGGCTTCCCATTGTTCAAGGGGTACTATTGGGCTTTTACGCTAGCAAAAACCACCAGATAGTTTTATAACACAGACATATCTCTACCTCTCTGGGCAACCCTTTAGTAGTGACTTCCACTTGCTTGATGGATGCCTTCCCTCCGTGTGTCTTTATGGTCCTTGTAATTTATCTACACATGCTCCACCTACTATCCATACTTCCCTTCATGCTTGCAACCAATTAGAAACACGGCTGGGTATTGACCTGGCACACCCAGTGCCTATCCTTCTATGGGGCAACCACAGCATCAAGGTGGGAAGGAAATACATGGTGAGGGGGCTTTGGAATACTAAAGGTATTCATACTCTGGCTGACCTTTACCTCCATATCAACACCCTAGAATCCCTTCTGTGCCATTAGATGAGATAATGACTACATAAGCCCAACTTTTGGAGATATTTCCAAATGTGCAATGCACTGTTCTCACACTTGAGTCAACTCTGAGAGGCCCACAATGCATTACAGTTACACCCACTTTCTTTATGGATCTCTAAAAGGGTAGGAAGAGCAAGTATCATATACTCCCTAATACAAGACCATATACCTGATCAAACAGTGCAGGTAAGAAGGTTCTGGTCTGATGCCTTGCCCAGACATTGCAGATGAGGAATGGTTGGACTGCTGAAAAACAGCCGGCACCTCAATCAGAGATTCCCAAAATAGGCTCCACCAAAATAAGGTACCACACTACTGGTACCATAATCAGGCAGTTTGCATTCAGCTCACCTCATCCCCACAGACCACTGCTAGAGATGTGACAAGCTTCATGGAGATCTCTTCCACATCCTATGGTCCTGCGTAGCATTAAAAAGATACTGATCAGATATCTGCAATACTATGGGAAAGATCCTCAAAGCACCAATCCCTATATCCACCATCTCTTTTTCTTGGGGTCAAGATGAGAGGCTCCACACTTACTGAAGTGTCAATACAACGTGGTGATTTATACCAGTGTTGTAGCAAAATGGCTACTGGTATGCAGGTGGGGATCCTCAGAAATACCACATGTGCACACATTTCTGTCAGGTGTGATTGCTGAGGATGATGAAAAGGATATCCAAAGCAGAGATGCATTGGGGGGGTGGGAGGATAATATCCAATCAAGTAGGGAGTGTTTTTTGGGACCGTGGGTTGAGGTGGGTAGGTTTCTGGATAACTTGTGAGAGGTTGAGGACCTCGATCTTAATGGTGGTAGGCTTGGCAGATGATGAGAGCCAGTCTAGGTTGAAGTCACCTAAGAGCAGGAGTTCACCATTGGAAGTGAGGGTGGAGATCGAAGAGATGACCTTGATGAGGGAGTTGAGTGTGGCCTTAGGTGGGGTGTAGATAGCACCAATATAGAGGAGGGCAGAGTAGGGAAGGGATAAGTGGGCAATAATGAGTTTGTGAGAGGAGGGACTGGATTCTTTAAAGGTAATAGAGCAGGAGATAGATTTCCCGATGTACAAGGCTACCCCACCACCATGCTTCCCTCTATCCTGGTGGATTAGGCTAAAGTCAGGAATAGCGAGAGAGGAGTTGGGGATTCTGGCAGATAGCCAAGTTATTAGAGGTACAGAGTATGTCAGGGTGATATTGGGTAAGCCATATGTTGAGGACGGAGGCTCCTGGCATTGAGATGAAAAATACAGAGACCCTTTGGTAGAAAGGAAGGAGTATGAGTCCGGGACATCCCAGGAAGGGTAGTGGTTGAGGTGATGGTGGATAATTGGGGCCAGGGTTGGTCTGGATGTCACTAGAGAGGAGCAGGAGGAAGAGGAGGGAGAGGGGAAGGTGTGGGTGTTTAGACCTACTGGATCTGTGTGCAGATGATGGGGCAGAGAGGTTTAAACAGTGATAGAGAGCCTCAAGGTTTCAGAGATGAGAGGGGAGCAGGGAGGTGTGGATGGTGAGGGAAGCAGGGGAGTAAGAGTAAGAGGGGTAGGACACGGGGTGGAAAAAGGGAAAAGGGGGAAGTAGAAGAGTGCTGGGGCAGGCAGGGGGTGGCTGGGTGTGGGCAGTTGATGGGAGGCAAGGGGGGTGAGCAGATGAAATGAGTCAGAGATGGGGCAGCTGAAGGGGAAGGGTTGAGTGGGAGGAGTTGCAGGGGGAGGGAATGTGAGTTGATAAGAGGAACAGTAGGAGGAGATTGAGGCAGAGGGAAAGGGTGAACAACATGATAGGGAAAGGGAGCATCACAGACAAAGATAAGTGGAGAACAGAAAGAAAGGGTGGCAGGACAGAGTGGGGTCTGCAGCCCAATGTGGAAGACCAAGTGAGTTAGAGGGCTGAGTCAGAGCTGCAGAACCAGAATGAGCAAGGTTTGGGGGGCAACAGAGGATAGCAGAAATGGAATAAAGTGATAGGTACAGCCTGTTATGGGAAGGTGGGAAACTAGGCAGGAGAAGGTATAAATGGGGACCACCTGGGGTGGTGGGTGGGTGGGTGGGTTATTCCTTTTGTGGCACCATGACACAGCTGAGGTCTGAAATCAATCAGCCCAGTGTTGGGATAACTACCTGTGCCTACAGGCCGGAGCTAACATCGGCAGCCGGGGGGGGAGGCGTGTCCCGAGCAAGGTCCCTCCACAACGTCCTTCACTGCAGTCTAGGTTGGGGAGTGAGTGGGTGGCCCTAGAAATGGAGATAAAGGGCAGAATAAATTAAATAATGCACTCTGATTTGCTCAAGGGTCACAAAGCAGCTATGGGGTTTCACCAGCCATAGGGAATGTCAGCAGGGCAAACAGAGAGCTCAGATAGTATATTCCTCTCAATATAGCTAGCCCAAGCAGAAGGCAGGTTAGGATCTTAACAGGCTTTATGGCCTCATGCTGCTTACATCTAGACCCAGGCATGGACACTTGATCTGAGGCACATATCTGGGTGACTAATACTAGGGCTGAACTCTGTGGAAATGAGCGCTATCCCTGCTGGTTCAGTGCTGACCTGAGCGTTTACACAATAGTACATCAGACTATCACTGCTGATTACACTGCAAGCAGAATTAAACAAGCTGTTGTTTAAATTACAATAGTTTAAAGATCATACAGATTCTATGCACACAGTAAATTATTACATATTATATATATTACATATTATATATTTTAAGGGAGAAGGCATGTGGGGAGTGATGCAATGCACTAGCTGTGGGGCAGCTGTTTTCCGGGAGACATTCTGGAAGCTGCATTGCTGCCCTATTTTCAGGCAACTGTCAGCTCTGAGGGAGGAGGTTGCCCATCTCCAGGTGGAACTGGCAAGAACTAGGGAAGCCTCCCCCATCCAAAGAGCACCAGTGCCACAACCACTGCCTCAGAGGTTGCCAAGAATGAGAAGCAGTTGGAAAACAGTGGGCTCTGGAAGTGTGAGGGTGGTGGAACAGAGGCACATCCCTCTAGTTGTACCTCTCTGCAATTCATATGCCATTCTGGGAGAGCAAGGTTCCTCTATGATGACACCCTCAGTGGAGACCAAGAAGAATGCTGGGGACATCCACAAGGGAGACCCACCAAAGGATGGCAAGGGATGCCACAGGAGGAGGAAACAGCTTCTGGTAGGGGACTCAATTGTCAGGGAGGTAGAACTAGGGAAGGGAGATGAGAGGGAGGTAAGGTGCTTGCCTGGTGCCATGGCTTGGAGAGACAGAAAGCGAATCCTCAAGATTGCAGGAGCAGCATCACAGGAGAGAGAACTAGATATTATTGTCCACCTTGGAACAAATGACCTAGCTGGGCATGAGATCCGTGCAGTGCAGGATGAGTTTGTGGAGTTGGGGAGGGGCCTCAGACAGGTAGCAAGCATGCTAACCTTCTCAGAGGTGCTGCCTGTCTATGGCATGGGTGAGGCTAGGGTACTGCACACCATGCAGTTCAATGAATGGTTGCAAAACTGGTGCAGAGCACAGGGCTTTGTCTTCATTGGGGACAGGGGGTCCACCTGGAGTGATGTAGGTCTATACTGGCATGATGGTCTGCATCTGTCCAGGAAGAGAACCAAGCTCCTAGGTAATAGGTTTAAATTCTTCCTTGGCAAGCTTTTAAACTAGCCAAGGGGGGAGGTGCTGATAGGAAGAAGAACATTTCAAGCCTCCCCCCACAAAACATGTCAGTTAGTAAGGTAAACACCAAGGTATAGAGTTTGACAAAGGGCAGGACAAGGGTAAATGGAAAAATAGACAAAGGCAATACGGGCAGGGAAGGGGGGATAAAAGGATAAAGCTGACATTAAATGGAGGGCAATGTGTAACAATCCCCATAGTCTGGGAAACAAGCTTCCTGAGCTAGTAGCCCTAATGGAAGAGGAACACTTGGATATTGAGGCAGTCACGGAAACATGGTACATGGAGAACCATGACTGGGATATCAACATGCCAACATAACAGGGTACACAATCTATAGAAGGGGCAGGAAGGGTAAAAGAGGAGGTGGAGTAGCTCTCTACATAAGGAATGGATGGGATCAAAGCTACAGAACTGAAAGGTAAAGGGGTGGACAAGAGGCACTGTGGGTCACCTTGAAGACAAGGAGTGGCACTGCAATCTGCACAGGGGTTGTATACAGACCCCCATCTCAGGGTGAGGAAATGGACAAGGAAATGATAGAAGACATTCTCAGAATGGCTGAGAAAGGAAAGATATTGTTGATGAGGGACC
Organism: Neoceratodus forsteri; assembly: GCA_016271365.2. NCBI lineage: Eukaryota > Metazoa > Chordata > Ceratodontiformes > Ceratodontidae > Neoceratodus > Neoceratodus forsteri. The sequence continues at coordinate 48,095,060 of CM057450.1, read as the reverse complement.
TAAATATGCCAGATGTTAACTGGACGACATGTACTGCAGCCACATGCAAGAGCAGGGTCATTCTCAATGCCCTACAGGGGGCATGCCTTAGACAGCTAGTGTTGGAACCCACTCAGGAGGGAGCAATATTAGACCTGGTACTCTCAAATAGGGAGAGGATCACAGATTTAGAAGTGGGTAGCCATCTGGTAACAAGCGGGTTCACAATAAGCACAACCATGGAGACAAGTCATACAAAAACAAGGATATTGGACTTTAGAAGGGCTGACTTTGGCAAAATGGGTGAATACCTAAGGAATGCACTAGCAAATGGCCAGAAAGGAGGGGTAGAAGAACAATGAAGAAAAATCAAAACTGCCATCATGGAGGCAACAAACCTTTGTGTGAAACAAATAAAGAAAACAAAACAGAGTAAAAAAACACTAACATTCTCAAAAGAGGTGGCAGGGAAGGTTAGGGAGAAAAAGATGGCATTCAAGAAGTATAAGGAATCACAGAAGGAGCACGAAAGGGAACTGTATCAGTTAAAACAGAAGGAAGTGGGGAAAGCAGTCAGATTAGCAAAGGCCCAAACTGAGGATAAGATAGCCAACTCATTTAAGAAGGGGGATAAAACCTTTTATAGGTACTTTAGGGAGCAAAGAAAGGTTAAGGGAAGGATAGTGAAGATTAATAAAGGGGAAGGTGGGTGGGTGGGCAGAGGAGACAGTGAAAAGGCAGAGATACTGGATGAATACTTTTGCTCAGTATTCACAAAAAGAAGGAGAAGAGAGTTACCTAAGCCAAGCAATAGAAGAACTCTGGGCAGAGGGGTTCACACCTGTCCATTTACAGAAGAAAGGGACCTGAAAGAACTCCTAAATGTCAAGGTGAACAAAGCAATGGTGCCTGATGGGATTCACCACAGAATCCTAAAAGAACTAAGGGGGGGACCTAGTGACACCACTGACCACCCTTTTTAACAAATCATGGGAGGATGGGATGGTACCTGAGGAATGGAGTAATTCCTCTCCACAAAAGTGGGAGTAAGGCAGAAGCAAGAAACTACAGACCTGTCAGTTTGACCTCAGTGGTAGGGAAAATGATGGAATCACTTCTGAAAGAAAGAATTGTTGACTACCTAGAGGCCAACAGGACCCAGGGTAGCATGGATTCACAGCAGAAAGGTCATGTCAGACAAATCTAATTGATTTCTTTGACTGGGTAACCAAAGTAATAGACCAGGGAAGGGCTATGAATATGGCCTACCTAGACTTTAGCAAGGTATTTGACACAGTCCCACACAAAATATTAAAAATCAAGTTAGCCAGCCTGGGAGTGGGTCCCAGGGTGGTAGCCTGGGTAAAAAAACTGGCTGGACAACAGAACACAGTGAGTAATAGTAAATGGAGTCCACAGTGAATAAAGATGGGTTACTAGTGGGGTACCACAGGGGTTCAGTACTGGGGCCAGTCCTTTGTAATGTCTTTATAAGTGACATTGCAGAAAGGATGAAAAGGGACTTGGCAAGGCTGTAGGAATGGTCAAATGTATGGCAGCTTAGATTCAATGCAAAGAAGTGCAAAGTAATGCACCTGGGAAACAAAAACTCAGGGTAAGAGTACACAATGGGGGGTGAGATACTGACAACAACAAAAATGGAAAGGGACCTGCGGTAGTCATATCAGATGACCTAAAGGTGGGCCAGCAATGTGAGAAGGCAGTAAGGAGGGCTGGGGGGATACTGGGATGCAGTGATGAAAGTGAACAGGAACGCACAGGAACTCAGTTCCTGCACCTTTTTTACAGCAGGAGCTGAGTTCCTGTACTTCTTCCCACTAACACTGAAACTGAAATTCTTAAACCAGCAACATAGTGACAGTTTATGGACCTGTGATCTGCAATCAGTGTTTCCATAACAACATTGATTTCTTCTGTGAAAGGACTAATATCAACCCCCCCCCCCCATCCAGAGGTCTTCTATTGTCTGGATTAGGTATTATATCCTGCTTTTCCATTGTGAATACTGAGCAGAAGCATGCGTTCAGTATCCCTGCTTTTTTACTGTCATTCTCTGCCCAACCACCTTCCTCTTTATTCAGCCTCAGTATCCCTGTCTTAGTCTTTCTTTGCTCCCTAATGTACCTACAAAAGGTTTTATCCCCCTTCTTAACCGAATTGGCTATCTTTTCCTCGGTTTGGGCCTTTGCTATTCTGTCTGCCTTCCCTGCTTTAACTGGTACAGTTCTCTGTCCTGCTCCTTCTGTGCTTCGTTATACTTTCTGAATGCTACCTTTTTCTCCCTTGCCTTCCCCACCACTTCTTTTGAGAACCATAGTGTTTTTTTTCCTTTCCTTTCATTTTGATTTGTTTATTTGCTTCACACAAAGGCTTGTTGCCTCTGTGATGGCAGTTTTGATGTTTCCCCATTGTTTCTCCACCACACCTTTTTGCCTGTTTGCTAGTGCTTTTCTGAGGCTCTCTCCCATTTTGACAAAATCAGCCCTCCTGAAGTCCAGTACCTTCACTTTTGTATGGCTTGACTCTACAGCTAAGTTTATCATGAACCACACTGTTTGGTGGTCGCTTGTTCCCAGGTGGTGACCCACTTCAAGATTGAAGATCCTCTCTCCATCCCCATTTGAGAGTACCAGGTCTAAGATTTCTCCCTCCCAAATGGGTTCCAAAACTAGCTGTCTGAGGCATGTCCCCTGTAGGGCATCGAGAATGGCCCTGCTCTTGGATGTGGCTGCAGCAAAGATGCTCCAGTTAACATATGGCATATTCAGGTCCCTCATCAGCAATATCTCTCCTTTCTCTGCCATCCCAAGGATGCCTTCTATCATTTCCTTGTCCATTTCTTCCCCCTGAGATGGGGTCTGTATACAACCCCTGTGCGGATTGTGGTGCCATTTCCAGTCTCCAGGGTGGCCCACAGTCCCTCTTCTCTGCCCTGTTTACCCTTTAGTTCTGTTGCTTTGATCCCTTCCCTTACATAGAGAGCTACTCCTCCTCCTCTTCTTCCCTCCCTGTCCCTCCTGTAGATTGTGTTCTCTGGCATGTTGACATCCCAGTCATGGTTCTCTGTGTACCATGTTTCTGTGGCTGCCATGTTTCTGTGACTGGATAGTAAGGCATACAAGAGAAAAAGAAATGCCAGCCATGCCTTAATAGATTCAGAAGTTTTTCATTTTATTTTTCTTTCTTTTTTTGTCTCATAAGATCCCAATTGCTCAATGTTTCACCTAGTTAGGCTTTCTCAGGGACGGGATCTTTGCATAAACATACTGTATTTGTATCAGTACATAAATCAATTGGAAGTCACAAAAGAACAAATAAACAGTTTAACAAGCAAGCAATTTTATGGAACAATAGTGTCTCAGAGATTTTATGAAGAAACAGTTGTCCACAGCAGCCAGGGGGTAGATAATAGAACCAGATTAAGTGCAATATTAGTAAAAAGAATACCCAAGAAAATGAGAGATACAGTATGGATGTGTAGCCATGGGAAACTGAATATTAGAAGCACTGTAACCATAAACACAAACCAATGTCAGAGAGGATTTGTGCAGAAGAAATGTGTACAGACACACTAGAAACAATAGCATGGGCCAGCCCACTGGCTCAGCAGTAGCGCTACTGCTCATGATGCCACAACCCAGGCTTTGGGACAAGCCTAGAAAGCTGGAGGGCTGGACAGGGGAGAAGGCTTGATCATCCTAGGGACTGCTCATCTTCTCCAGTGGGGGAGGGGGGATCAAGGCCTGGCACCTGAGGTACGGCAAGTCCAGCAAGTAGTAAGGGATTCATGTGGTGGACATTGGCACTCAGTGCTTTGATGTCAGGGCATACACCACATGGGAAGAAAACAAGAAAAATGGCCAGCAGCACCTCCGGTAGATGGAGCGCAAGCCCCAATCCCAAATGCCTCCTGCCTGCCTCAGAACTTGCATCCCAACAAAACTAGGAATATGGGGTGTACAGGCCCCCACCTCAACCCCACCTGGGGGGTAGAACCAATTCTCTGTGGGGGATGGACTGCTCCGGGAACAGGAAGGAGAGCCGGGACTGAAGGCAGATGATGACTCCCAAAGAGTGGAGTGCCATGGGCCTTGGGGGAGTATAAAGAGAAATAAAAAAAAAAAGAAACAATTGCACACTTCTATTTTGAATGCCCTTTTATTACACTTTTATGGTATATGTTTACACAATATTGGCAGGAACCCTGCTTTCAGAGTATGACTTATGAAATATTGATCTTTGAGAAATTAACTCCCATATGGAATAAATCGAATAAGAATAGAGTGTATGTTATATTAGCTTGTATTAAATGGACAATACGGCAAGCAAGATGTCAAAGAAACCTCCAAGGAAAACATATGACTTTGATGGACCTTTTTTTTCAAGTTACAGGCAGATTTAAATAGGATATATTAATATTGAAATTAAATATTTTAAGCAATCACTATTTATATCATTGTGGAACAATGTATCATGGGTGGGATATTGGACATTATCTGTTATATATGTATATTTATATGATGAAACCTTTTATTGGACCAACAGAGTTTTTACAAAAGAAAACGTGTTTTTAGATTTCAGATTACACAGAATCCTTCATCAGAAATCAATGGCAGTTGGCTTGGAAGAACATACTTTTTCAAAACTCAGATCATACACACACACACAAAAAAAAACAGATGAAAAGTTGTTAAGGATCCCCATTGGCTAAAACTGCATTCAAGTAAAACAACATAACCATATAAAAGCCGCAAATGTCCATCAAAAGAAAGGTATTCCAAGGTCAAATGTCACAGAATTGAAAACGCACTCCCTGATGAAAGTCATAAAACGTAAAGCTTCATTTAAAAACTCTGTGTGTGTCTCTGTGCTTGCATTAGTAAATGACTATGATTAAAAACCACAAGAAAAAATCAAAAGCTTGAAAAATACGTACTAAATAATGTTAAAAGTTTTCTAAATATGAAAATATCTTTGTGTTAAGTAAAAAATGGGTTAGAAGACAACCTGCCCTAGTGCAAATTAAGTATTCACCAGCTGTTTCACACATTTATACAGTGTAAGTACTGTTCAGATACAATACTTTCGTCTTACACTCTGTGTACAATAAGTGAATTTATTTATTTTTTCATTCATTTTATTTCTTTATTTATTCAAGTTTTGGATTAAAGTACCTTTGAGTCAAAGACTCTTTTATAAAGGTTCCATGTCAGAGTAAAGACAATACAACAAAGAACTAAATACAAGACAAATGGAATACATGATACATGGAGTTGGGTACAATCATTCATAAAAGTTACAGACTGGTAAAGAGGTAACAATTCAGGTTACAGCAAGAGTTACAATCTGGTTAAACTTTTACATTCAAGTTTCAGTAGAAGTGCAGTAGGTTTCAGGATATAAGGAGGTACATGGGGGAGGGGTGGAGAGGGATGCTGTCAGACTCTGACATTGTCATAGGAGTACAGAAAAAGAGAGACAGAGAGAGAAGGAAAATATGCTGTCAGGTTTTGACATCGTCAAGTGGAGAACTGGGATATGAAAGAGAGGACAGAGGGTTGGTAGGGAGTGTAGTGGGTGATGGGAAGGGAGACGGGGGTGGGAGTAGGACAGTGGGGTAGGGGAGAAAGGGCAGGCATGGGTCTGTGAGCAGTGTTTCAAAATGAAGTGCAAGCAGAGGAGGGAGCACAGGAAGGGAGAAGGGAAGGTAGAGACAGGGTGGGGAAGGGAGAGGAGGAACAAGTAGCAGGAACAGGGAAACAGAGAGTGGAAGAAGGGGTGGGACAATGGATGGTGAGAGGTCAGGATGGTGAGGGTGCAGGGAGAAGGCAACATGTGAGGCCTAAAAGGGCCAAAATACAGCAATCACAGCTGCTAATAGAAGTGAGGTGTGTTATAAATTTCTGTTTGAATGGGCCCAGTTTAGGTTCTTCTAGGGTGTCAATGGGGATTTTATTTATCCAGTTAGGAGCATGATACCTGAAGGACCATTGGGCTTCCATGGTCTGACAGAAAGGGGTCGAGTAAGTGTGCCTGGAGGCACTCCTGGTGCCACACCAGTTGAGAGCATGCATGATGAACTGCTGAGAGGATGGGGGGTAAGCCCCAGTGAGATTTTCTTCATGAGCAGACAGGTATGATAAGTAGTCCTGCTGCTGAGGTTCAGCCATTTGGTGAGGGTGTAGAGGTCACATGAATGCATGCGACTGGGTGCACCTGAGACTAGATGGCAGGAATTGTTGAGGGCCATGCATATGCTTTTAAGAGCTGTCTCAGCGGCTGACCCATAAATGACTAGGCCATAACCTATTATGGCGTGTACAGAGCTAGTAACAGCAAGTCAAAGGGCATCAGGAATCATGCTCTGTCTGTGCCTGTAAAGGATCCCTAGTTTTGAGTTAACCATCTTGGAAACATTACTGATATGCTCACAAAAAGATAAGGTACTGTCAAAGGTTATTCCAGGGTATTTAAAGGTACAGACTTGCTGTATAGGGACATCAAGGTTGTTCAATATGATTAGTTGTGTAGATTTTTGTTAATTATGAGGGCTGGTGAAAATCATAGATTTTGTTTTTTTGTAATTCATAACTAACTTGTGCTTGGAAAACCACGTCTCCACAGTTGTGAAATAACATTGTAGGCTATTGGCTAATTGGAGTGGATCTAAGTGGCTGGTGAATATAATGGCGTCATCTGCATATAGTAGGAAATTATTGGTGCAGACAAGTGGGAGGGAGTTTAGAAAGAGGCTGAAAAGCAGTGGCCCCAGTATGGAGCCTTGGGGAACACCAGATGGAACTGGCCAGCTGTCTGAGAGGGCAACACCTATTTTGACCTGCTGGGACCCTCCGGCTAGATAGCTTTTAAACCAAGCTACTGCATCCATTGATAAACCAATATTAAGAAGGGAATTTAGTAGGAGGGAGTGATTAACAGTATCCAAGGCCTTAGTGAGGTCAATGTAGACTGACCCATTAAGTGCCCATGATCAATTGCCTGGTGTATGAAATCTGTGTACTGGAGGAGGGCAGATGTGGTATTATGGCCTGTCCTGAAGCCATGCTGTTCAGAACACTGGATGTTATACTTGGAAAGGTAGTCAGTGAGCTAGTCCGTGGCTATACATTCAATTACTTTGGAGAGTGGAGGGAGAATGAAAATTGGGTGATAGTTTGGAGGAGCCGCCCTGTCCCCAGTTCATGAATAGGGGTCACTAATGCTGTTTTCCATAACATGGGGAATTGACTAAGGCACAGTGACATGTTAATATTAATATTAAATGTGTGAAACAGTTGTAAAATATCGGTTCACTGATATTTTTAATCATAGCCACCTTAACCATATCTCTATATATTTTAAGGCACAAAAGGACCTGAAAAATGCTATGATACTTAAAACGCAAATTATTTAAGCTACTTAAATTACCTACACTACCTAAGCTGCATGGTATGATAAATTATTACAGAAATTACAACAAATTACAATAAATTACAAGTTAATTTCAGTTTTTCTCCTAGAATTGAATTTCTGCATGCTAAACATTGGTATTCTCCTTATTTGGGCATATTGGGAGTGCTCTCACCTGCCACTGACATCAGTCACTGCCTAAAAGAGCCCCCAGTGCAGAGCTTATTAATCAAAGCAGCATCACAGAGAATAGACACAATAGAAGCAGAGCAAGTGGTAGACATCGTAAGAATAACTTAGCAGACAGTTTACTGGTCCCTCATTCTATTTTATAGAAATAGATGCAGCCATACAGATACTGTACTGACACTGGCCAATACCCAATCACTACCTAGTTCAGAGATTGGGAAAGTCACAGAGACAACCCCACAGAACTTTTTAAAAGGGGGATTCTTCGATTCTGCTGTATACTGCTCTCAGCTTCCTTAACCTCATATTATGTAGACTAAGAACTGTACATCTTGCATATAGCACTCTGTAAGCATTGATGACACAAATGCTCTTTAAAATCTCTATGCTAAAGACTTATTGACACTGTGCCAGACTATTACAAAGTGTAAGACGTCTTCACAGGAGTACACAGAGTATGTTATATGCTGAAAAAGATACAACAAGCAGTTTTTCAGATCAAACTGTATGACATATCAAAGTATGTTTGCCTAGCAATTTCAGTTATTTTATCTTGTGCCTGGAATATATGGTACTTTAAATACTGCAGTAATATATACTAGGCAGTGATAACCAATTATTTTGAGTTTAACTGATGCCTAGTGCTGATAGTTAAGTATTTAACTTAAAGGTTCGTAGTAGTAATGGATGGCCGAGATTAATAAGTGGATGGCCTCCAACTGGTTGTGACTGAACCCCAATAAGACGGAGGTACTGGTGGTGGAGTCAAACAGGAGGTATGATAGGATAGCCTCTGGTGCAGAGACTGTATTGGTTCTGGGATCTGTGCCAGAGAAGGCCTCCTCTAGGGTGCATGATCTTGGTTTTTCCTTGACAGTGGATTGATATTTGAATTTCACGTGTCGTCCATTGTCCAGGCCAGCTTTTTCCATCTTAGAAATATTGCTAGGATCAAACACCTGGTTCTGCTCCTGGACCTCCCCACCTTGGTATATGCAATTGTGACATCTAGGCTTGACTACTGTAATGCACTCTACCTCGGGGTCTCTGAAGGAACCCTCCATCTACTGCAGCTAGTGCAGAATGCAGCTGCCAGGCTGTTGATGGGTCAGCTGAAATACTGTCATGTCACCCTGGTGCTGTGTGATTTGCACTGGCTGCCTGTTTGATGTAGGGTTCTCTTTAAGGTGGGCTTGCTCACCTTTAAGGCCCTACATGGACTGGGCCCTGGCTACCTGTTGGACCTTCTAACACCTGCTGTCCTGGTCCACTCCCTCTAATCCTCCTCTAGGGGTCTCCTCATGATTCCCAGGATGAGGTTAAAAACTGCTGGCAACAGAGCCTTTATTTTTTTTAATTCAACATATTTTATTAGGCATATCACAGTGCAACAACATTTAAGGATTGAATGTTGTACTATCCACGTACACTGCCAAGAAAGCCTAAAATATCTCCCCTCCTCAAAAAATCCCCCACCCTCCCTGCAGTGCACTCTCCTATCTTTATTATCCTAAAGTTAACAAAGGAACAGCAAGAGCAGACATTGAGATATAGTTGGAGAGGAGGAGAGGTTTGTGAAGACAACAGGAGAGGTCATATCAAGATAAATACAGAGCATATAACTTCCCCATTTTTTGTTAAAAGATGAGAGGCAATGGCACACACTCACAATTAAATGTTCAAGGCGAAGTGCAAATGATATTTCATGCAACCATTCCGTATAGGAAATGGTAGCTTGATCCATCCAGTGTCTAAGCACTAATTTTTTGACCGCCATAGAGATTAAAGCCATGTGAAACCATCTCTCTTTCACCGGAATTCCGGAGTAATCTCCCAAGATACATATGACAGGGGAGAAAAGGCTCTGTAGGCCCAACAAAGGATCCAGAGTGGATTCAATTTGGTTCCACAATGGGGATATCCTTTCACAGGACCAAAATATATGAAAGAACGAGCCTTCCTCTTTATTGCACCTAGAACACATATTGGAGGTAAGCCTCTTCATTCGAGCCAATTTTAATGGAGTATAATACATATTATTTAGGATACAGTATTGTGTAAGTCTGTATCGGTCCTGGGTGAGATATGTGTATAGGCCTGTCCATATTGTATGCCAGTTAATAACTTCATCAGGGAACGAAACCTGCCAGACCCGAGAACCGGCAATCGAGTGAGACTGAGAGAAAGTGAGAATCAGCTTGTATACTGTGGAAATGCCATGGGATTTACAAGCCAAAGTGTTTATTTGTTTGAGAAAAGCCTCAATACGAGAGGGGTTACACTCTTTCCCCAATAGCTTAATTAGTAAGTGTTTAAGTTGTAAAATTTGAAAGACATCCCATGACTTAAGGCCCAGCTTAATGAGAATCTCCTGGGTAGATGGTATAACACCATTTGAGTAGAAATCTGCCACTGTAAGCTGAGGGGGAAGAGGTAGCCAACGTCTTGTTATGGAGGCTCCCCCTATTTTAAGATTCAAATTGGCATATAGCAGCTGAGAAGGATCCGAACTCGAAAGTACCTTATAGAATCTGAACATTTGAGAGAGAACTCTTAGCGAGGTACCTAGCGGGAAGGGCTGCAGGGATTTTGGCAATTTTTAAAGGCGATAAAAAGAGTGATGAGGGGGCTACATTATGGGTAGTGAGAATGTCAGCCTCTATAAGTAGCCAAATAGGAACATAGTCGTGGTGAGCACAGAGATCAGTTAACAAAAGCCATTTCCCACACTTATTTAGGTGACAAACCCAGTAGTAGAACAAGAAGTTAGGAAGACGTAAGCCCCCCATCTCCTTGGGTAAAGAAAGCTTATTGTAGGATCTTCTAATCGCCTTGTCCTGCCAAATAAAGGAACTAACTTCAGAGTGGATACATTGGAAGAAGGACAGGGGTAACCAGACATCCAACAGATTTAATGGGTAAAACAGTCTAGGGAGAACATTCATCTTGACGGTATTAATTCTACCCCAAAGTGAGAGAGGGAGCTTCTTCCATCTTGATAAGTCTTGTCAAATGTTGGACCATAGATCTTCCAAATTAAGTTTGAGGAGTAATGATAAATCCGAGGTGATATAAATGCCCAAGTATTTAATGGACTTGGGAGTCCATTTCATGCCAAAATCACTGAAAGCTGAGCTATATGTTAATGAATTAAGGGGGAAAAATTTCAGTTTTAGTATTGAGTTTATCATTTGAAAATTTCCCAAAAGTATCAATAATATGCAATGCTTCTGTTAAAGAGGAGACCGGATCCAAAAGATGAAGCCATATGTCATCCGCATAAACCAAAAGAGCGAGAGTCCTATCACCTATTGGAATACCAGTGATTAACGGGAAGGAGTTTAATCTTCTGATCAGGGGTTCGAGATATATGTTAAAGAGAAAAGGGGATAGTGGGCAGCCCTATCTTGTGCCCAAAAAAAGAGGGAAGGCCTCGGACAAGACTCCATTAAGTTTAGTTTTGCCTGAGGAGAGGAATATAGAGTCTGAATCCATTTGATAAAGATTTCAGGAAAGCCCATTGTCTGCAACATAGCCCACAGGAAGTTCCAATCCTCTCTATCAAATGCTTTTTCAGCATCGAGGGATATGAGAGCCATTGGAGAGGGGGAGGTCTTAGCCACCTGGACCAGATACGCTAATTTACTAAGATGGTCAGCAGGTGTTCTACCTGACACAAACCCAATTTGCTCTGGGCTATGAAGCGGAGTCCAAACCCTTTCAATTCTGCTAGCAAGTTTCTTAGCCAAGATTTTAATGTCACACTTTAACAAAGAGATGGGGCGATAACTCGCGGGAGATTGGGGTGGTTTATCTGCCTTGAGAAGAAGGATAATAGAGGCTTCTAACAGGGATGGATCTATAGCCTGACCAGAGAGCATATATTGATATAAACGTAATAAGTAGGTAGCAAGATCTTTAGCGAAAACTTTATAAAAGTTCGAAGGGAAACCATCTGGACCAGGGGCCCTATCCGAGGCAAGCTTATGGATAGCAGACAGGATTTTCTGAAGAGATATAGGAGCTGATAAACAAGCTTATTGTTAGGGAGAGAGAGTAGGTAATGGTAAGGCAGATAAATACTCAAATAATTCAACCTGAGACAGGGAAACAAGACGCTGACTATAAAGGGAAAGATAAAACTGCCTAAAAACGGCAGTTATGTCTCTTAGGTGTGTTTTAATGGTTCCATCCAGATCATTGATAGACGGAAAAAATCTGGATGCCTCTAGTTTCCTCAGATGCAGTGCCAAAAGATGACTTGCCTTCTCCCCCTGCTCTATGTATTTTGCCTTAGTTCTTAAAATAAGAAACTCTGCTTTTTCCTGTACCAGACGAGAATACTGATTCCTTAAATTCAATAAAGATTTTAGCACATCAGAAGAAGTGGAAGAGGTAAGAGAATGCTCAAGTGTGCGAATCTGACCCAGAAGGGAAATAGCAGCCACCTCTCTCTTTCATTTACGAGTGGAGAAAAGCCTAATAAACTCACCTAGCAAAAAACATTTTAGGGCACATCATTCATGGTCCATCCTGGTGACCGAACCCTGGTTATTTGCAATGAAAAGTTGAATCATGTCAGAGATCCTGGTAATGACGTAATCTTCCTTTAGAAGCTGTGTATTTAACCGCCATATTGAGTCCCTTTAGAGGTTTTGATTTAACATAACTGTGACCCAAGTTACAGCGTGGTCCGATATAACAATCGGTTCTAGGGTGGAGTCATTAAGACCGTGTATGAGAGAATGACTAAGTAAGATATAATCCAGCTGAGACCAAGTGGAGTGCACCATAGAGTGAAATGAGAAAGCGCGGGTCTCAGGGTTTAAGAGACGCCAGGGATCGCATAATCTGTTAGTATCCAGAAATTCGGCACTAGCCCTTTGGGTTTGAGTAAGGGGCTTAGGCGATGAATTAGATTTATCCAAATCTTGAGTGGGTTCCAGGTTCCAGTCCCCTCCCAGGATGAAGGGGAACATCGAGAACTTCTGTAGTTCTGTCGATAATTCCTGAAAAAATATAGGATTCCCCCCCCAGCCCCATACACACTCCCCAGGACCAATTCTGTGCAGTCCAATAATCCTTGGACTAAAACATATCTCCCCTGTGGATCAGCGATTGTTATTTTGGGTTGAAAGGCTATCACCTTATGAATTAAGATAGCAGTACCACAACTGATGGATGAGTTACCAGCAGCAAAAACTTGCCCAATCCCAAGTCTGGGTAAACCCCCCATTTCCCCAGTGAGCAGATGAGTTTCCTGAATGAAAGAGATATGGGCCTTCAGCAATGATATGTGTTTCAAGATCTGAATTTTCTTATTGAGATCACGAACCCCTCTTACATTCCAAGATATAAATTTTTTCAAACCTGTAGCCATTGGATATTATACCGAACAATACATAACCAAAACAATGATTGATTGATTGATTGACAATGTACTATGAGAGCACACCACTAAACCTTCCCCCACCAATCTTACATACATTTTATTAAATAGGTATTCCCACAAAACCCAAGAGAAAACCCAGAGCATACTATAGACCATGATGACAACTATAGGATACTGGGAAACCCCATCTCCAACAATAGAAAACAGTGGAATACCATAGTTACCAGCCCCCCAATCCCCCCCCCCCAAATAACTATTTACAAATATCTCTCCACCTAGCTTTGACGCCATTAAGGAAGCTACCTTTTTGTTCAATGGTAGAGATCCCACAAGTACCCCATTATAACTATCCCCAATACTACTAACCTGATAGAGGATAATAAATATAATAACTGCCCGTACTGGGTACCCTTCCGACCCCAGCTTAAGTATTAATGCAAACCAGCCTGACATGCCAAAAGGAGTCCCCAGAATACCAAACCAAATAAAGCAAAAAGTGAGAGTAATTAGGGTACTACCCCCCATACATCAGGACGTGTGGTAGGTTACTTTCCAACCAAAATCCTCACCCTCCTGCCCCCGCCCTCTGAAGGAAAAAAAAAGGGTGTATTGGGTTTAATCTACGAATTGAACTGGAATACCCCAACAATATGTAAGCTACATAGAGCTCCATATAATACTTTATTTCCACGAGAACCAGAAATGAAGTAAATTCAGCTCCACATTCTCCGACCAAAATTAATAAGTAAGCGATATGAACATATGGTAGACAGCATTATCGAGAGTGCAGAGAAAAAGTTCCAGAGATAGGTGTACCAAGAGGAGTTTTGAGGTAATGAGAGAGACCTGAACAATAAAGGAAGATAAAAGGACTAAAGTCCTATAGAGAGAGAGAGTTTGAGAAGAGACAAACCCCAATACATTAATCGTAACATAATTGTCTCCCTAAACACCAGAAATCAAGATATATAGAGAGAAACTAAGACAGCCCATGAGAATAGTTTGGGTAGTGAACAGGAGAATAGGTAACATGAGTCTTTCCAGAATTATATGCATATCATAATGACAGAATCATCACCAAAAAGTAAAAACATAACAGGCAGCTTGTCAAATATGCAGGTGTTCCCCTGGGGAACCATATTGGAAACGGGCCAAACTGTCCAGTCAGAAAGAGTCCCCACTGGAAACAAATGGCACCAGGAAAAGGGGATCTGAGGGAAAATGGTGCCTCGTTGCCACGCGGAGTCCTCCAGGTCCACAGGCCATCCTCTGCCTCTCTCCTCAGTCGCCGCCAACCTCACCACACCGGAGAAGAACTCCCCTCCCAAGGATGTCCCTCAGAAAAAGTTCCTCATTGGTAAGCCAGCCAAACAACAGAAGGTACAGTCAGAACAAATAGATCTTTGATAGCAAGAAGGTGAGAAAGCCATCCTAAGATTGAAATAATGCCGGCAACTTCTTGCAGGAGATCGGCTTGGGCCTGTTCGCCGAGACAGTGTGATAGCCATGCTCCATCCACCAAAACCTGCAGATAATGCAAGGCCATGAGAAACTTAATACTGGCAGCTATCAACTTGCTGACTATGGAGTGAAAGGAGGATCTTTCCTTCAGGTTTCTAATGGAAAATCCTGAGTAATTCTAAGGCACTTGCCCTCCCATTGTATAGATTGTACATCTCTGACTTTGGCCAAAATGTGCTGTTTTTCAAGATAGTTGAGAAAACTAATGATCATCGGGTGAGGGGAGGCATTCTTCTCCGGTTTTGGACGTAGAGACCTGTGCGCCCTTTCTATTAAGTAGGTAGGATTGTGTGGGGAAGGGCCCACAATCTTGGTAAAAAGTTTCTGGGTAAATAAGATTGCAGAGGGACCTTCTGCTCCTTCTGGTAAGCCAAAGATCAAAATATTGTTCCTCCTGCTGCACCCCTCTAGATCCTCGGTTTTGAGTTGTAGTTTAGAAATTTGTTGCCTTAACTTAGTGATTTCTGGATCCGTCCTGTCCCTCCAGGCCTCTAGAGAGTAGTTGCCAGCCTCCGTGTCTGCCGTGCGAGTTCTAAATTCGGCCATTTCAGTACTAATATTTTTTATATCAGCAGCAATATCCAGGACAGTCTCCTTAAATGGTTGCAGCTCTTGCAAAAAATGCTCTTCTGAAGGCAGGGTTGAAGCCGCCAAGGTAGTCGGTTGTTTAGCCGATAGTTGCTGGAGAGGTTTTACCTTCTTTGCCTGTTTGTCAGGCGAGACCGGGGGCATGTGCCTGGGTAAGGCCGTTTTCATCTCGGCCTCCATCTGTGCGTATTAAAACAACAGATGCTACCGGAGAAATAGCCAACAAGCTCCGTTAAGTAAGCAGGAATATAATGATGTAGAGGATATCCCGATTTACCAGCTATAAAGCACTAGATGAAGTTAGATTATCAGCCGGGGAAGTGGGAGTCAAGGGAAGCAGCAGCTAGCAAGCCCAGACCATCACGTGATCTCTCAGCAACAGAGCCTTTAGTGTTGCTGGCTCCATCCTGTGGAATTTGCTTCCTCCATCAGTAAGGGAGGCCCTTTCAGTTGAGGCATTCAAAGCCTACCTCAAGACCTTTCTATTCAGCTGGGCATTCCCAGAAACTGTTCTTTAGACAATGTCTTGAGACATTTGTATTCAGCATCTGAAAAATTCTTGCTGACAATTTAGACCCTCATTTTAGTTTTGGATTTTAATGTTTATTGGAATGTTTATATTTTTATTTATTGTGTTTTAATTTGGTGCTTGATTATACAGTGCCCAGAGCCTCTGGGATTGGGTGCCTGCAAAATAAAATTTGCCTTGCCTAATATTTTGAAATTGTGTTGCTCAGGGAGAAAAACATTTTCTCATGTGTTAATTTTACCATCCTTTTAACAAAAAGCATATACCAACCTAACTAGGCTTAATAATAATAAAAGCAATATTAAGAGCAAGTGATACGGTAATATTAACAAGCATTTGCCAATGTCAGGGGTTCGCTGTTGGAATTGCTCTTGTGCATGCCTCCCATATTTTTTCTCTGTATATTCCTCTGTTTTGCATTTTAAGGGTGGGTGTTATGGTTGGAAACCCTAACGCCCAAAGTGTTTGTTGGTATTTTTGCTCCAAATTTTCAACATGGGCTTTTTGGGACACCACCTCATGAATAGTGGCAGTATCATTTTGTTATTCAGTCCCAAAAGGTGATTTTGCACAGTAGTGTGCCATTTGGCCCCACAGGTGCGAAAACACATTTTGGGCATGATGTGAAAAATGACAGCTGTACTATTCATGAGGAGGTGTGAAGAAATGGCAATGCTGAAAATCTGGAGTGAAAATACGAAAAAGTGGCAGTTACAAGTATGCATAGAAACTGCGCAACGCACACTCATAATGCAGTCATTTTTGGAATGTTTCCACCAAAGTTTCAACATAGCCTTTTTGGGACCCCACCTCATGAACAGTGGCACTGTCATTTTGTTAATTGGTCCCAAAAGGTGATTCAGCACAGTGACTGCAAAATCACCTTTCGGGACCAAGAAACAAAATAACAGTGACCGGGTTCATGAAGTGGGGTCCCAAGAACCCCATGTTGAAAATTTGGGACCAAAGCTCCCAAAAATGGCTGAGATATCACTGTCTAAGAAACCTTTTTTATTAGGTGCTAGAGAAAAATCAGGAGAGAAAGAAAACACCTCTCTCTCTAGTAGCAGTGCTCAGACCCACACATTTCTGGCTTTTCTGCTGCTGAGTGAGATTAATTTCTGTTCTGTCCATTTACAAGCACAGACAGTGCTCAAAACCAAGTTCGCTGAAGATGAAAGCAATATGGCATTCCATTCATTTCAAGTAGCATTTAAAGATAATGATGAATGAACTGCACATTTGGTTGCCTAATTTAGTGTGATTGTATTAAAACAAGCACTTACTTTATAATAAGTAGTATCTTAGCAAGATTTAGCCACATCACCTGGTTTTTATGGCATTAACAGCAGCAGCTACTTCTGTCATATGCCCATGCCCTATAAGGTATTATGAACAGTGCTTGTTTAAATATAATAACAGCCTTACAATAAACATAATCCATCCCAGTACAGATAACTGGTAAATTAGGCAGCCAAAATGTGTAGTTAATACATCATTATCTTTAATTACTTATTGGAAATATATTACCAGAGTAACTTAACTTGAATCTGGGTGTGCAGTGCACAATCCTTGACAAAGTTCTGTATCACTCTGACTCTGAGATCATTTTCTCACAACCTCCCACTTGCATACTGTGTGACTCTGAGCAAGTCACACTTAACCATCTGAGTGCTCCCAGGTCACCTCTGAAAACAGGCACTTGTGCCTAGTGCCATGGGCTTTACCTGATTACCAAAGGCAAAAAAAAAAAAAACACAGGATTAGACAGATTCCCCAGAGAGAGAGAGAATGGCAGTGAGGGGTTATACAGCATAAATAGGGGTAACAGAGGAATAGACAGATTTCTGAGGGAGAATGGCATTGAGGGTTACACAGCATGAGTTGGGCTGGCACTATAGCCTGGAAGTTAGGGTAATGAGCTGCGAACAAGCTTGGCACATCCAGTAGACTAGACCTGGGTTTGATTCTCACAACCTCCACTTCCATACTGTGCGACTTAACTGCCCAATGCTCCCAGATCACCCCTGGAAACAGACACTTGTGCCTAGTGGGCCTTACCCAGTTACAAAAAAACAAAACAAATATGGAGTTCCATGACCTACGCTGTGGTGCTCAATCACAGGAGAACAAACAGTGTAGCAAAAAATGAATGTAAGCACCCCACAGCTGTCAGAAAGCACCAGAACTCCAGAATATAATCACTCACACCAAATAGATGCCATGCTATGGCAGAATCACCTCTCCATTTCCGCCATAGCATGGGGTCTATTTGGTGAGAGTAATTACGTGCAGTTTACAATAAGGAAGGCCTTTTAATTTAATTCTGGAGTCCTGGTGCTTCCTGATAGCTGTGGTTGTTTACATTCATTTTTTGCTTCACTGCTTACCCACCACCTAGGCCAATGGAGCCCAAGGACAATGGTTACCTAACCTAGTCAAATCATACATTTAATTTAACAGATCCCCACCACTGCCACACACTTAGAGTACAGTAATACCCTCCCAAAAAAAAGTAGAATGACCACCCCTATGCCAATGGATCCCAAGGACAAGGGTCACCTATAATTAAATGCATGATGACTTGACTAGTTTAGGTAATCCTGTAATCATACGTTTATAGTTTTAACAGCTCCCCCACCACTGCCAGACACTTAAAATAATAACCCCCCCATAAAGTACCTGCTTTTGCTGTGCTTGGCTAAAGGAGGCCTATCTCCTCAGAATATCTCTTCACTGTCTCTGCACTGAAATTGTTAAACTGGTGGAAGGGAACTGAACTGGTGCTGGACTCTGAAGCGGCAGACAGGTGGCGGATGAAAAGGAATGCAACAGTCAGGAGAGAGACCAGTCGGGTGTAGGTGGTGATTTGAGAAAAGCTGGTCAAATTCAAATTAAGAACTCGCTTCTGTCTCAGCAGCCCCAAGAAGTTCAGATGCCACATACCATGCGCAGACCACCGGACAGCACGCAGCATGGACAGAGAGGATGGCTCAATCAGTCTCAATGAGAGTAGAGACTGGAAACAGTGTCCAATCCAGACCAAGTTAGTTAGCTTAGTAGCAGTAAGCAGCAGTCGGACTCAGCACCTCAGGCTCAGAAAAGCGGTGGCTTGTGAATGCGGTGGTACACTGCAGTCTGTTTGCTGCTCAAGGCTGAGGCTCCCTTTCCTGGGCTGGCTGGCTCAGCATGTCTTCTCGTCCACTCCACTCACACTCCAACTAGTAGGAAGGCATTGCAGCAGACAGGGCAATAAGGTAGTCTCCTTCTCCACTTCTCCTCTCTGGCTGGCTGGTCCTGGGCTGGCCGGCGTATGGCAGAGAACCCCCTAGATTTTTTTTGGTGGCTCCTCACTCTCTCTTACTGCAGGCAGGCAGGTAGCTGCTCACTCCAGACTCTGGCAGATGAAATTCCGACCCAAAGATTTGTCTGTCTCGGATGGTCACTTCTTTTCCTTGCCCAGTTGAGCACTTCCAAATCAATGACAGCAGCATGCTTCCTTCCTTCCTTCAAAAGATGCTCCACATGAAGTTCCTCCTCTCTACAGGCTGCCTGCCTGCACAGAAGATACACACTCTCTTGTCGCTGGCGGTACCTGGACCTCAAGTTCTCCAGCACGGAGATTGCTGCCTTCTCCCTGTCTTTCTCTCTCCCTCTTTGCTGGCCTGTTTACACATTACAGGTGGTGTTGGCACCTTTGGGCATTCAATACTCCAAGCCCGTATGGAGCTTAGGCTGTGGTCTGCTCTGCACGAGTGGGAGGAACTTTAAAGAGAAATTAAAAATGATGGTTACATTAACATATGTGTCCTGTCATTTTTGATAGATTCTTATATGAGATTTAGAATATTAGAGTCAGTGAACATATGTTTTATTTTTACATTTTATATATTGCTTGAGTTTGACAATATGGCCGTTACTGGTGCCACTTATTTCCTGGTTCCAATGTTCACACCCTTCAGTGAACAAGCCAGTTTTGGTCTGATGTACACGTCTGTGTGCTGGCTTCTCTGCTGTACTCACATATAGAATTAATTCATCACACTGGGCTGACAGAAAACTCAGCAGACAATGTCAGCAAAGTATCAAAATAAGCTTTGCTGTGTTGTGCTGATTTGGTATCAGCATTTTTTCTGCAGTTAGTTATTTCTGTATAAGCTTTTTTAAACAAAACATCTCTAACATGAATGCTAGTCTGGCAATCAAATATTCCCTCATGGCTGCTAAACAAGAAGCCCGTGCATTCAATACAAGTCTTTACATCAGCCGCTGAAGTGGAGGAGTATGCAGACAGGAAGGATGCTACCACAGTCATGTTATCAAGCTAAAGCATTACGGCTTCTGCGACCTGAGAGAACAGGTACTTTTCATGTATTTTTCCCCCCAACAACCCCAAGCCCAGATGTAAAATCTCTAGGGATCCTGCTGACTTACCTTACAGCACCAGTTCTATCCTCTTCTAGTAAATACAGCAACAAATGTAAAGTTTTGTGTAACCCCTAGGTGGCGCTATCCCAAGGGCTACTACCCCTGCCTGCTTGGATAGTAGCAGGTTAAGAGGCCTGAGTTCTGAAATGGGTGCCTCCACCCGGAGGACAGAGTTGGTAGTAGTCAAGCTACCCTGGGCACAGCCCTCTGGGACACTGTAACCCCTCTTTCCCTTCTAGTGGCCTGAACACTGTACAATAACCACTTTCACAATACCCCTGGTACACCATACAAGTATCCACACTGTTTGCATTTACCACCAGGGCTGTTTCTTCTGGCTCGACCCTGGGGACCCCCTTTAAAACAAGGTTAAGCACAGCAAATAGCAACAGTACAGTACTTTGAGCACAAACTGGAACCACAGTCAGATTACATGCAGAAAAAAGTTAGATGTGATTTATTCAGGGGACTTGAACAAGGGAGGGGTAAAATCAGGTTCATCATATCAATCAAGCAGTTATGCATGGCTTTGAGTCCCCCCACAGAGTCCACCTCTGGGTACCCAGATAGAGAAGAGATGGGCTAGCCAGGACACTTGCCCGGGGTTGCAGCTGGTTGGGGCCCTGTGATGGAAAACACAACATGCACAGTACACAATATTTGTAATCCGGAGTCAGAGGGCTCAGATCGTAAGGGAAACGAAACAACAAGACAATCAGATGACACACTTAGATTAAGCTGTTTTTGTAGGGAGCTTCCCTGGTATTTACTCACAATACCCAAGACTGGACACAGGCTGGACGAAAATCGAGACTGCAGGTGGTTGATCTGGAATGTCAGGAGAAGCAGGGCCCACACAAATTGCAGAGGCATCATTCCTGTTCAAGCGTGGAGCAGGGATGATCCCAGGCAGGTCTCCTGTTGATGACTGCTCTGTGCAGTGGGTGGTCTGGCTGGGTCAGTCTGGCAAAGCCCTGACTGCATGAGACAAGTTCAGAAGCAGTCCGTTTTGGGCTGGATACAGCTTCAGCAAGCAGAACACAATTCACACAGTGGGGAACAAACTCACAACCCACTAGCAGCTCATAGCACATTTACATGTACGGGAATTCTACTGTACCAGGCAAAGCGCTCCCCAGGCACAATCGCAAAGTCTCTGCACACACCGGGAGCTTAGGGGTAGCTGGAACTCCTGACAGGCCGATCGCATTCAGCAAAAATATTTGGTCATCTTCAGGATGAGCCTGGCCCACTTCAGTAGCTTACTTTAGTCACACAAACTTGGATTTAGTCCAAAATAATTCTCTTCTCTCCCTCTCAGGGTAGCACACGGCATGCAGGCCAAAACTTAGCCATTTCAGAGTTCTCCCATGCAAATCCACTCAGGATAGTTACTCAGAAACACTTCAGCTCCTTCTTGCTCAGCTTCCAGCTTAGTTCTAACTGAAAAACTGCAAGCAGCCCAGGACTTCCCCAAGATCCAAAAGATTTGGTTGGCTGATTTGACTGTCAGTCAAAGCGAGAGCTCCCCCCTTCAGTTGCAAAAAAGGTGCAAAAAGTTCAAACTGCAGTTCCTATAGATTTCGAATTCAGTCAGCTCCTGCAGTCCAGCTACATTTTAGGTCCCACCAGAACTGATTGGTCCAATTTGCTGTCCAGGACCAAGACAGTGGAGACAAACAAAACAGTCCTTGCTACAAAGAAAGGAGGTTAGACAAACTACATTATCATTATCATTCTAAATGTTTTTCAGTAAATAGTTACAACTTTCAACAGAGCTCCCTCTCAGGTTACTTAAACTGCAATTAGGCAGCTCTTGAAGAGACAGTACACAGATGCTATACAAGCTCTGGTAATCACATTTAAACTGCTAAGATGCAGGACACTAGCCTGGCAGTGAGTATTTAGGCAAGCTCAAGGAAGACTTTGGAAACCCCCATTTGTAGGGGGGCTTACACCCTTTCCTGCCTGGACAAACTTGGCGTCCACATCAAGTCTGTACTATCATAACATTGAAAATGCAACATATACAAGACATTTATACTATTAGCATGCTCTACAAGTACTATCTGATTCATCACTTGGCATAACTTGTCACTTTACTATACATGTCAATGTACTCCACTATATAATTTCCATTCTGACAATACATTATGCATATTTCACACAGGTAAATTGAGCATTACTATACAGAATCACGTAATAACTTCTTGTACTCTAAACAATGCAAGAGGGGGCCCTTCCCTATCAGCTAACTTGGGGCTGGATGGGGCAGGGGCACCATGGTGAGAGGGCAGAACAAGTAACCTGGAATGGGCCATCAAGCTCAGTTTGGGCAGTGAGCTCTGAGAGACATAAACACCTTTGTGAACTACATTGAGAGGCAAATCCACTGGCTTCCGGGGGGAATCGTAACTGAAGTGCACCACTGGCTTGACAGCTCGGCCGGTCTTTCTGGGGTGAACAACCACAGTCTCTGTACTTTCAGCAATGGTCTTGGAGCTTTCATCACTTGTGAGGGGTGCCTCTGCATGAAGGGGGATGTCCAAGCTGGGAGCGCTGTCAGCCCCTTGCTCTGTAGTCTCTGTTTCTACAACACCTGGCTCATTTTGAAGACACTGTGGCACTGAAGGGGGGTTGTCAGCACTCTCATAATGTTCCTCAAGTTCTGGCATGTCACCAGAAAAACTCATACCATCAGCCTCTCCTTCAAGCAAATCATACAGTTCCACGATACACAACTACTCAACATCCCCAGACGTGATACTTTGCACTTCACCTTCAGGGAGCATTGGCTGCAAGTATGATGCCGGGGCATTAGGCAGTCCAGAAGGCCCAGCTTCATCCCCATAATTCAACATATGATTTCCACGAAACAACTGACTGAGTTGAAATGAGGGGTAATAGGCATTATCACACTCACTGTCATTCGAGTTAGACTGGCAGTCACTATCATTCTGGGCCTGCTGTAGGGAAAGTCTTAAATCAGCAACCACGGGGGCAGGCTGACTCTGTTTCTTTCTTGCAGCAGCACGAGTCACTGGTCTAGGGGAATCAATCTTGGTGGGTTCAGCATCAATTATAACTTGACCAAATGTAGCAAGTGGTTACAGTGCATGGTCTTGACAGCTTTGGCGTTATTCTCTAGGCGCACTTTGTACACTGGCAAATCATCCAACTTTCCAACTATGATAGTGGGGAAGATGGTGCCATCAATCAGCAATTTTGTGTTTACCATGCAATCCTAAATTTCGCAACAACACACGGTCTCCAGGCTAAGCTCTTGAGCCTTTACTTTTCTATCATGTCTCTCTTTGTTGGCTAGATTTCTTTTGGTGGTCATTGTCTGGGCCAGTTGATAGGCATGGCTCAACTGAGCTTTAAGTTTTTGTACATATTGTAGGTAATCTTCTGCTCGGACCCAATTGTGAGAAACCCCAAAACAGACATCAACAGGCAGCCGGGTCTCTCTCCCAAACTTGAGGTGGTAGGGTGAGAACCCGGAAGCATCATTCTTTGTGCAATTTATGCGTGTACCAAGGTGCGAATCTGCTGGCTCCATTTATGCTTATCTTTTGGGTGGAGGGTGCCTAGCATGTCTAGTAGGGTGCGGTTAAAGTGTTCAGGTTGAGGATCCCCCTGCAGTTAATAAGGGGTGGTTCTTGACTTTTGCACCCCCCATAGAGAGAGCATTTCTTTGATTAGCCGACTCTCAAAGTCCTGTCCCTGATCAGAGTGGATTCGCTGGGGGGGCACCATAGTGGACGAAGAAATTTTCCACTAGCACCTTGGCAATGGTAGATGCTTTTTGATCTTTGGTGGGAAAAGCTTGTGCATACCATGTGAAATGGTCCATAACCACTAACACATTGCCAATGTTTCGCTGATCAGGCTCTAAACTCAAGAAGTCTGTGCAGACTAGTTCCATTGGCGTGCTGGTAGTAATGTTGACAAGGTGAGCAGCCCTCTGAGGCATTACTTTTCTCTGCAGGCAGTGACTACAAGTCCTTACATGGTGCTCAACATCAGCCCCCATCTTGGGCCAGTAGAATCGAGATTGTACTAGGTCAAGGGTCCGGTCGATACCAAGGTGGCCCATATGATTGTGGAGGGACCTCAGTGCCAAATCTTTGAAGGCTGTGGGCAGGACCAATTGTTGCTTGTCTATTTGGCCACCTCGATCTACAGTCTCTCTATACAACAATTGATTAAGCAGCTTCAAGTCTTTTTTAAACAACAAAGCGGTTTGCAGATCAGAGGAATGCAACTTGGACACATCCTTTCCTGCATGAAGGGAGTCAAGTGCTGGCTGAATCATAGGATCTCGGGATTGAGCCCATTGAAAGCTGTCATTGTTAAACTGAGGTAGTGCACTGATATCTAGAGCAGAAAAGTGTGTCATGCAGCTGGTATGCAGGTGTCAGAGGGCCCAAGCAATCTGCTAACCAGTCCACTGTGTCCGTAGACATCTGCTCATTTCTATCAAACTTTTGGCACAATGTTCAGATGTCAGGTTTAGACAGCCTGACCCAGTCATTCTTGGAAATGGGCCTCCGGGGATAGGGCATCAGCATCAATATGATTCAGGCCCAGTCTATATTCGACAGCATAATCATATGTTGACAATGCAGAAAGCCACCGGTGCCCCATGGCGTCTAACTTAGCTGAAGTCTGTACATAGGTCAACAGGTTATTGTCAGTCTTCACCAATATTTTCACCCCATAGAGGTAATCATGAAACTTGTCAACAATGGCCCATTTTAACGCAAGGAACTCCAACTTGTGCACAGGGTAGTTTTGCTCTGATGAGGTCAAGCTCCTACTGGTGAATGCCTCTGGTCTCAAACCATTCTCATGGTCTTGATACAGTACAGCTCCTAGTCCCTGCAGACTGGCATCAGTATGCAGCACGTAGGGTTTGGTGGGATCAGCATAAGCGAGGATGGGGGTGTGGGTGAGCTGGTATATGTCTTCATGGAAAAAGCTGCTTCACAGTCAGGCATCCAACGGGCCTTAAAAGTTCACCTGGGTGGAAATATGCTTTATCTGGTTCTTTGACAGACCCTTTTTTTGTATTTTCAATTGGTAGGAGGGTAACCCTGGGTAAGACTCAAGAGTGGCTGAATCACTTTAGAATAGTCTTTTATGAACTGGCGGTAGTAGCCACAGAATCCCAGGAAATGTAGTTCTTTCAAATTGTGGGGCTGGAGCCAAGTAGTCAAGGTTTCAACTTTACTAGGATCAGTCTCTATCCCCTCTGTACGCACTATGTACCCCACATACTTCACAGAGGTTTGGAAAAACTGACACTTGTCAATGGACAGCTTGAGGCCGAAATCTTCCATTCGGGCTAGTACCTTGAACAATCGACTCTCATGTTCCTCTAGGGAGCTTCCAAACACAATTACATTGTCCAAGTACACCAGGCATTCCAGCAAATTCATGTCTCCCCCGTTCGTTCCATCAGTCGCTGGAAGGTGGCTGGGAGCCGATCATCCCTGTGGCATTCTCGGAATTCATAGAACCCCAAGGAACAGATGAAGGCTGTCTTCTCACGGTCCTCCGGAGCCATCAGAATCTGGCAATATCCACTTCAAAGATCCAACACTGAGGCCCATTTGCTCCCATTCAAACAATCCAGAGCATCTTGTATACGGGGCATGGTGTATTGATCAGGGATGGTTCACCTGTTGATGGTCCGATAATCTACGCACATTCATAATGTTCCATTCTTCTTATGCACAACCACAATGGGAGAAGCATATGGGCTCCTGGATTCTTGTATCACACCAGCTGCGAGCATTTCCTACAAGTGTCTTCTCACATCATCAATGTCTGCTGGGGCTAGGCGTCGAGACCTGTCTCGAAATGGCCGTTCATTGTGCAGGTGTATGTGATGCTCCACACCCTGGACACATCCCACATCCCATTCCTTCAATGAAAACACTTGATCTCTCTCTGTGCAAGTTTCTGGCTAATTCTAGTCTTCCATTCAGCTGGCAACAGGGAGTCACCAAAATCAAACAAGTCCGGAGTCACTCTATCTATCTTGCCAGGGTGCTTGTTGTTGGGTGACACTGCAGTGTCTGCACAGTGTACCATAGCTAGGGTGCATTCTCTGTTCACCCAGATCTCCCGATCTGACACATTCTGAATCTGGACCATCACTCATCATGCATAGGCATGAACATGAGCTGGCAAGATGCTGGGCTTAACCAATAATCTTCCAACAATTTTCCATCGTCTGGCACATCCAACATCAGTATTTTGTTCTTGACATCTTTGCAGAGCCGGACCTCCCCTTGAATGGTACACTGGGCATTAGGGGCCAGTACCATCGAATCGGGATCCTTCTTCCACACGATCCCTACCTGTTCATCCTGGTCCACTCCCTTGGGGTTCTGTTGCAAATCATAGGCTCTCTTAATCAGAGCGGGAATTCTTAGGGCCCTCCCAGTCCGTCACCCTTGTTTCTCGTGACAGAGTTGTGCCAGTATCCCAAAGATATAGGCTTTGGTCCCAATTAATAGGGGAACCCCATCATACAGTCCAGTAAGGGGACACACTAAGGCCAGTGTCTTGATTTGCTCCTCTACATCAGTTACAGCTGCAGGAAATGACAACCAGAGGCAGACAAATCCTAGGTTGGGATAAGACTTGTCGCTCAGCCCCCACACATGTAGGCCTTCCAGGGATTGTAAGGCACAGCAGATAAGTGTTTGTCTTACCAGTCCTTAAATACAATGGTCACTTGTGACCCATTGTCCAGCACAGCCCGAGTAGGAATACCATTCACAGCCACAGTAGTCTCCATTGAAGGGCCCACTATTTTGGACCAGTCTGAGGAACAGCAGCAGGGGCCTGGGCAGATGATTTAGCCACATAGGGATTTGAGTTACTACTTCTAGAACCCTCACTGCGGCCATTTTGGGCACTCCTCGACCGCTGATTCTTTCTCCAAAGCTCGCCTTGAAGTCGATATACAACTTTATCTAGGTCTTTTGTGGACCTGCATTCTCTCTTCATGTGCCCATCCTTCCCACAATTATGGCAAAATATGTTGTCTGAGATCTGGGGTGGCCGAGGCATCACACTGGAAGCTGGGGCCATGGTACTACCAACCGAGAACCTTGGTGCCATCTCTGTCTGCTGTGCGGTGAGCATTTGGAGACATCTCTTCAATTCTCTTACTTTCATAGTCAAGACATCGAGTTTCGAGCTGCTGTCAGCAGGAGATGCCTGGGTGGACACCCCCACCCCCATAGCAGATGCAGTTGGATAAGGGTCAGTGCCTCTACCACAGGGTTTTGTAAATATTCAACCTTAGAAAGTACTTCCTCTACAGTGTCCTTATTGGTACCCAGGGGAATATCCAGGATAAGTATAGCATTTTGGGGGCTGATCTCCTGCCCAGTACACCACCCCACCAGCTGGTGTACAGCCACTTCTGTTGGGGTAGCCATTTATTTTTAACAACAATTCACAAATTTGGCCACTAGAAGACACAAAATCCCAGCGGTGAGCCTCCAGAACGTAACCCCTGGGTGGGGCTATCCTAAGGGCTACTACCCCAGCCTGCTTGGATAGTAGCAGGTTAAGGGGCCTGAGTACTGAAACGGGTGCCTCCACCTGGAGGTCAGAGTTGGTAGTGGTGAAGCTAACCTGGGCACAGCCCTCCGGGACACTGTAACCCCTCTCTTTCCCTTCTAGTGACCTGAACACTGTACAATAGTCACTTTCCTATAGATTTTGAATTCAGACAGCTCCTGCAGTCCGGCTACATTTTAGGTCCCACCAGAACTGATTGGTCCAATTTGCAGTCCAGGACCAAGACAGTGGGGACAAATAAAACAGTCCTTACTACAAAGAAAGGAGGTTAGACAAACTTCATTATCATTATCATTCTAAATGTTTTTCAGTAAATAGTTACAACTTTCAACAGAGCTCCCTCTCAGATTACTTAAACTGCAATTAGGCAGCTCTTACCGAGACAGTACACAGAGGCTATACAAGCTCTGGTAATCACATTTAAACTGTTAAAACACAGGACTCCAGCCTGGCAGTGAGCATTTAGACAAGCTCAAGGAAGACTTTTTGGGAACCCCCATTTGTAGGGAGGTTACATTTGTTTGCCTGCTCTTTGCAACCAATGATGCCAAGGGAAAGCAGTGAATGTTTGGTATTAATGATTTCGACTTTGGCTCTGCTGGATTAGAATGAGTATGGAGGTCAGGCAGAGGGGTGTGGGAGCAGGGGACATTGCTATGAATGTATCCTGGACCTGCACTGATACATTTTGATGGGCATTACTCATGGTTGCGACCGTTTCTAAAGTGCTCACGTTTGGAAGCTTGAGAGTAGCACCAGTGCGATTGGATCATCATGCTGATACTTGCACATTTGAGCTATGGTCTGTGCAGAGCAGCACATCTCAAACAAGAAACTTTATCTGTATAAATACATTGCCGTAATTTGAGAACTGGGTGTAAGAAATATACAGACATTACACATCTTGTTTTTTTTTTTATTTGGCTTGAGTCTGCAGCATGTGAGTTTGGGAAAGGGATATATACATATATATGTAAATGTGTATGTTTTCTTTGTTTCTCTCTTTTATGGCCAGCATGCTGAAACTGACAAAATGGAAATGCTACTGTCAGGGCTAAATGAGGCTGAGCCACTCATCAGTAGAATGTACAAATGTGTACATCAGCAACTGCTAACACTTCCTGACTTCTAACCTTGAGCTAGAAAGGAACATTTTGAATTAGGAACTCTGCAAGCTACAACTGAAAAAGAAAAATATCAAAGAAATGATGACAGAACAACAAACAATTGTACATAATGTGTTTATTTACCACTGACCAGTACTGCAAATGAGCATCAAAGCCAAGCATGATTTCATGTCCCTTTTAACTTGGCATAGAGCAGGACATCAAGATGCAAACAGCTGTTTGCTCTGCAGTGACCTGCAGATGAAAGGAAAAAGCTAGCTCCTGGTTGGCGCAGCTTTTTCTTTTCATGTGCAGACCACTGCAGGCAAAACAGCATCAGAATGCGCCTTGCTGAGGATTGGTGTGATACTTTTGAGCCTCATGCAGAGCACTCTGCATTGGAAAAACAGTGTCACACCCCTGAAAGCCTACCTTCCCAATGAGTCCGACGTGGATGAGCGAACTCAAAAAGGAAATTTACTTGTATATGAGGTTAAATTTACAGAAGCAGAGTATGATAATTAATAATATAATCAGCATGGTCTGCCCAACCTAAATATAAATCAAGCTAGATTATAAAATAGATTATAATCTGAGTGAATTAGCCAAGGAAATATATTCAAAATAAATTAATACAAATCACTTGTTTTCAGTTTGTCTTAGTTTGTCCTGGTGGATCCATTTTTAATTATTGGAATCCTGTGTATTTACATCTACAAGCCCAGCTGGAAATTGATAAGCTTCAGCAAGTCTACAGAATATAGGTCCTGCGCCATCTTGAATTTAAAGAAAGAAGTCAAGAAGAATCCAGAGGGAGAATTCTTGGAATTGCTGTATTTCCAATAGAAGTGGTGAATCTCTCTGTTGATGTCAGTGAATTGAAGCCTAATTCTGAGTTCCGTACTGAGGGTGCACAATCTACTGTAATCGGTCACTGAATTATGCTTTTATGACAATTTTAAACCCAGATCCTAGCTGCTCAATATCTGTGATAATGGGGCCCACCAAAAAGTCGATGCCTGTTGGCTCACAATCACACTCAATGGGTGCATCGTCCCAGCAGCCTACACACTTGAGCACCACACCTTCCCATTCTTCCCTGCAAATGGGTTCGGCTGGCGATGGAGATGACTCAGGCTCAGACACTGGGTCCACAGTCACTAGAGCAGACAGTCAAAAAATGATGCAGCTTCTATAAAGAATCGACGGAAAGTGTCTGGCATTTAGAAAGATTTCAAAAAGCTAGAGACCTGCATCTACAACATTGAGACTCACTTGGAGACAATTCAAAATGAACACAGGGCATACAGGAGGTCTCTAGCCTACTTGTGTAAAAGAGAAACAGCTTTAACACTTTGAGCTGAAGATGCCAAAGCCCGAGCTTGCAGAAAACTGGGAGCCCCCCCCCAGGTCCATTATAATTAAATTCCTCTGGTACCCCCACAAAAGATAAAATTCTATGGCTGGCCTGGAAGAAAATGGATTTAAATGTAGATGGCAATAAAGTCTATGTGGATCAAGACTACCCCCCCAGAGCATGGACTGAAAGCCCAGCTCAGGTACCCAGCCAGACTTTGGGTGGAGGACAAGGAGGTCATTAAATTATTTGACACCCTACTTGCTGCCTTTCCCTTCCTAGAAAACACAGAGATATCCCTTCCAGACTCAAAGGAGGACAAAGCTGAACAAGAAATTGAGGAGCTTTTATGGTCCGTGGCACCTGGAGGAAGGTGGTCAGGTAAGACGAGGACGGATTCTCATCTCCTCCTGCATTCTGATGTTGCTCACTGGATTTTGCCTAAACAACATTCCTGACTGCACATTATGGCTTTGACTGTCATTTTCTTACATTTGCCATAGTGCACCACTTTGCCTCTCGACAGAGCTGTAGTTAGAGAGGTCTTCTCTTGAACAGGAAAAATGGAGCAAGTTGCACAGATTACCCTTTTCTAACTGAGTGCAGACCCCACTCTTACCTAGATTGTTTTGGCAGTGGTTGGTTGATTATGCTGCTATCAGTGATATGGGGAACATTCTGTGATGGTGCTAGTTTCTGGGTCCAACTTCCTGCTGTGTGGGACCAATGTTGGTACTATGCATGTTTTGTTCCCCCTTCAAGAATTTACACTGTGCAACACTGCATGATGGATTTTCAGTTTGGCGGTCTGGATTGTTAACTGTGCTTTATCTCATCATACGAATGCTGAGAGATGGTGACTCATGGGGACTGAACCTAAGCAAGTATACAAGTTCAGAACTGCAGTCCTATTCTGTGTATTTCCCATACAAGACTTTAATTTTGGTTATTGATCTTAGAGCCCAGAGATTATATGCGCAGATGCCTTATTTAAGCAATAAGGCATGACAAGGTGTGTGTTATCATGTAATAACGTCACTCCTGGGGTGGGTTGAAGCACGAGGCAAAGCCAAGTGTTTCCACCACCCCAGGAGTGATGTTACATATAGGATAAAGTATGGGTCTTGGTGTGTAATGAGAATTTACACACACCCGAGGGGTTTATGCATAGCATCAAACCCCAAAGGTGTGTGTAAATTCGAGTTTACACACCGAGACCCATATTTTATTTTATATAATTGTTGGGCTTCTCTTTTTCACCTCAGCAATTATGTAAAATAAAAGACTGCTGTGCCGGCTCAGTCAGATTACTTCAGCACGTGAAGTCCGCTTAACTTTATTTAAAATATTTTAGGGTGGTCAATCTAGTAGCTGTGTGGAACATTTCAACTAATTGTAAAATTACTTACTGCCAGTGTCCATAGCAGTTTCTCTTTACCGTGAGTTTGGGTTTCCTGTTCGGGAAGGATACAGAGCGAGGAGTTTGAAACATCTATGAATTAGGGAAAGCAGTGTGCGTGTTTGCCATTATAAATGCTCCTTTATAATGGCAAATTAGTCCAGTTTCCCTATAGGAAAAAGGGAAGACCATTAATTATTACATGATAACACACACCTTTGAGTACCTTATTGCAATTATACAATGGCTCGATGTTATTCAAAACAAAATAAAAATAAAATGTTTTTAGTAGATTTTTAGTGAGGCAGTATATCTTTATTTCTGAATAAAAATCCATATCATCCTCCAAAAATCAACACAGTGATGTTATTGTAATATCATCACTGTCTCAGGCACACTGACCAATCCAAGTCCAGGAAATTTTTTGCCATTGTATAATTAATCATAGTCCTTATGAAGTTCTGTGGTTTCATTTTTGCTGCAAAGGTTTCTAGGCAAAAGAGGACTATTATTTTTGAATATAACGCCAGTTATGTTCTACTGAGCTGAACATGTTCTTGCTCATCTGGGGCTTTTGTGGATTAGACATGCATGGGACTGGCAATATGTGCAATCAGGATGTAGTAAATTCTATTAAATATGAAGCTGGTTATTTCTTCCTGTTTGGACAGCTATGTTCCTGTTTTCATGTTAATGTGGTGACTGTTAAATTTAATGATTTTTTTGGTGATGTGGACTGTGGGTTATCTTAGTCAGCCCCATATAATTTGTAGACTAAATCTACCTTATGGACAGGTTTCTTTTTCCTTCTATATACTCTGTTCCAATGGGGTAGCCATGAATAATTGTTATTGTTTGTTAGTCTACTTACTTCTCTTTACCCACAGATCCACTTTATTGTATAGATTGTGCACCTGGGTGTTTCTGGTTTTGGGCTTGTTACTCCTGGGACTAACTTTTTGAGGGTACCAGCTTAGCAGTTTTTGGTTGAGGCAGGAGTTGCTGACCTCAGCACTGGTTCTAGTGGCTGTTCCCTTTGAGGTATACACCACTTCTTGGATGTTTTTGCATCCACCTTACAGTTTGGGCTGCAGATGGATGGGACGAGTTCCCAGATTGGCTTCTGGTTCTGCCACTACAGTTACCCCAGTGATTCTAACTGGGGCTCTGTTTTAAATTTTATTTTTTGTATGTTACTGTTGTCTTTAATGTTTGTCTGTCTGCTTTTTTTGTATTTCCTTTTTATCCTGAGGATGGTGCTGTGGGGGGGGGGGGAGATTATACTTAGTTATTTTTATAAATGGTTTAAATGTGGCTAGTCTGAAATTATGTTCCATTAGTGTTAAAGGAATTAATAACTTGGTTAAACATACCAGAATTTTGAAAGAATTGAAAAGAGATGGTTGTGATATTGCCTGTTTACAAGAAACTAAACTTTCTGCTTCAGAACATTTAAAACTACATTGGTCCTGGGTGGGAATGGTGTACTCCGATGCCCATCTGCGGGCCAAGAAGGCGGGAGTAGCAATACTGGTGCATAGAGGATTGCCTTTTCAGGTGAACAAGATTGTTGCAGCTGGAACAGGGTGGTTGGTCCTGATCTCAAGAATTTACAGGGACACCCTTACATGTGTGACACTCTATGCCCTCCCTTCCACTGGAGAATTGCTTAGGTTTCTCTTCCACATGATCTCGGCCTCCCAGATGGACAGATTTTTGCATGGGGGACTAGAATTCTATAGAAGACCCTGTACTTGATAAAAGCCTTCTAACATAAAAGGACAGGAGGGCTTGTTCCTGACTCCTCAGAACACTGTGTTCTGAATCTGGAATGGTGGACCCCTGGCATTTTCAAAACCCTCGTCAGGCTGATTTTACATTCTACTCAGCTGCAAACAACTCCTTTTCCAGACTGGATAAATTCTATACCCAGAAGAGTTTGGCCCATAATTTCTATGATATTCAGATACATCCAGAGACATTTTCTGATCATGCCTTGGTCTTGGCTCAACTTCATTGGTGGTCCTTTGGAAGATGTGGTAACTGGAGGTTCGAATCTGGACTCCGTCAGGATAAAAGCTATATTGACTCTACCAGAGAAGTTATTAAAAATTACCTGGCTGAGAAGAAAGAGGCTGAATCCCCCTTAAGTTCATTTTGGATGGGCTGAAAGTCATTATTCGTGGCCATACAGTACCATTGCTTATACATCTTATAAAAATAAACAACATCAGGCTAAGGTTCGAGATGCTTTGGAGTTAATTTCACTCTTGAAGAAGAAATAAATGCACTAGGCATGCTTCTTTATTATCACAACTTAAAAATCCAGGGAAACTTATAATGCTTTAATGCTCAGACATACAGAGAATGCCTTAAGATATACTAGACAGCACTATTATGAGTGGAGAGAGAGGCAAGCAAGCTGCTGGCTCAGCGTCTCAGAAAGCAAGGAACAGACAGATGTGTTCCTGTCATTTGCTTAACTGTTTCTCCCTCGAACTCGGTTACACAACCCTCCCAAATTGCAAACACATTTTTCAGTTCTATAAACAATTGTGTAGTAGGGAGAGGGCCAGGTCATGCTCAGCAGATTACTGATTTTCTATGGAGTGTGCTTTTACCTACCCTGTCAGCAGAACAATGTGACAGGCTCAAGGCTTCCATCTCGAATCTGAAATTTTAACAGTAATTAAATAATTTGAGATAGGTAAAGCACTTGGCCTGGATGGCTTCATCACTGATTTTACAAAATTTTGCTGGTGACCTGGTTCCTCTCCTAACAAACATTTGTAATGTAATGCATGAGAAGTGAGCAACCCCAGATACTTGGAATGGCACCTTATTTCTGTAATAACTAAGCTGATGGAAGGACCTGACATTATGTTCTAGTGTCAGGCCTATATCACTTTAAATCAGGATGTTAAAATTTTCTACAGTTATTGGAACAAGGCTCCAAAAGGTAATTGCACAGGTGGTCCATCCTGACCAAACAGGGTTCATCCCTGGACATCATATCCATGAGAATATTTGCCTACTCCTTAATACTCTGTCAGCCTATAGGCTTTCCCCATCCAGTACTCTGCAAGCAGTGATATCTCTTGATGCTGAAATGGTGTTTGATTGCCTTGATTGGCTATATTTGGATAATACCCTGCAGAAATTTGATTTTCATGATAAATTTCGTAATTGGATCAGTCACCTCTATAGAAACCCACAAGCTCGGGTGAAGGTGGATGGGGTTGTCTCTCCTGTTTTTGAGATCGAGAGGGGAACTAGACAGGGCTACCCACTCTCTCCTCTTCTTTTTGAACTTAGTATGGAACCCTTAGCAGCACTCATATTGCAATCTGAGGAATTTCAGAGTATTAAAGTGTGGGAGACAGAGCTGCGAATTTCATTACTTGCGGATGACGCTCTTCTCTATGTTATAAACCCTGCTCTGGTAATCCCCCATATACAAGACTGCTTGAGAGATTTTGGAAAGGTGTCAAGATTTAAAATCAATGAATTAAAGACTGAGATGATCCCAGTGAGACATTGTTCTGCCTTTCCTCTTCCGCTATTGGACAATTCAAATGAGGCTAAGTCAGATTTGAATATTTATGAATATGGGTGCTCTGGGACTTAGGAAAACTGTACCAGTCTAACCACTACAATTGCTTCAGACAATTCAAGCAGATTGTAACCGTTGGACAGAATTGCCCTTATCACTCTCTGGTAGAGTCAAATGCATTTGGATTAATGTGTTACCCTGCTTCCTTTTTTCGTTCCTGTCCCTGCCACTTTGACCCCCCTGGATCCTTCTGGAAGGCCCTTAAAACAACCATTTCTTAATTTGTCTGGGCTGGGAAGACCCCTTGGGTTTGGTGGAGGGTACTCTCTGCACCTAAAAACCAAGGTGGTCTGGGGTTGCCTAATTTCTGTAAATATTTATTGGACTTCTCAGCTACAAACCCTGGTCACTTTCTTAGTGGTAGCAGAACCCCCTTTCTGAGTAGAACTAGAAAGCTGTTTGTTGATGGTAGCTGCTATGGGAGATGTAATATTTATGGACAGGGATGCATTTCAGACATTAAGCACAGACAATCTCTGGGCCTCGATTGTGCTGGCTTCCTGGAGGAAGGTCTGTTGAGTGTTTAATTTGGAAATGAGATTACGAACCACAACCCCCATACAAGCTTGCCTAGATTTTCTTTCATATAAATGGGATGTTGGTTTTAAGAACTGGGCCAAAAGTGGCCTCCAACTCCTGGGTCAGTTCTATAGGG
Source organism: Neoceratodus forsteri (assembly GCA_016271365.2). Lineage (NCBI taxonomy): Eukaryota > Metazoa > Chordata > Ceratodontiformes > Ceratodontidae > Neoceratodus > Neoceratodus forsteri. The sequence continues at coordinate 48,059,265 of CM057450.1, read as the reverse complement.
AGACACCTTAAAATCATTTCAGCAACTCCGGAAGAATTTGATCTACCTCAAGGGCTCTATTTTGGTTCCTGCAAATTAGACACTATTTACTTGAGGGAATAAGGGTTCTCAGTTGGCCATGGAACCCAATCCCCTTCAGGAATGTATCACTGTTCCGTCTTAAAACTCCAAACCCCAGGGGTAAGGTCTCTAGTATTATAACCATTATCTACTTTGGAGCCTTACCAATTGGGCCACCTTAGAGAGAGTTGGCCTCAGAGGCCAGCATTCAGTTAGAGGACCAGGGCGGGAGCAAAGTTTGGGAGGGTGCAATCTCCTACGCTTCCCTTTTGGAGGGAATTTAGGTGGTGGGTTGTACTCATTATTTCACACTCCAGTGGTCACCAAACATTTTGGACATCATACCTCAGACCTATATTGGAGGGGCTGCCCAGACAGTGGCACACATACACACATATTCTGGGATTGCCCAGAGCTGGTGGATTTTTGGAGTTCAGTTAGTGATGCAGTTGCTATGATTTTCAATACCATACCCACAGTGGGAGTCAGTCATTGGCTTCTTGGACTGCCACCTGTCACTATAAGGTCTGAAGCTCATCAATACTTATACAACATATTTGTGGCAGCTGGCCTGAATGCAATAAACCAATGATGGCTTTCCCCAAGAACTCCCAATTTGGATTTTTGGTAAACCATTTGCATGAGTATTTTAGAAATGGAGAGGCTAATCACCAAACTCCAGCTTCAAACAGAAAAGTTTGTTGGCAGAGGGCTTCCTTTTTTGCATTATAAAGCAGCCAGGGAGAATAGAGATATTTTAGAAATTCTGGCTGAGCAAGCTTAATCTATTTTATAGATGATTTATTGACCCCCCAAACACCTTCTCCCTCCTCCTCCCTTTGACACGCCAAACTACTGATGCTATATGGTAATATTACCTCCATAATGTATTTGAGTGTAGATACTTTTGGGATATTGTTTTTTGTATTCCTTAATTTGAGTATGGTTTAAATGTAATTTTTTATTTATTTATTGTGTTAATTTATTGAATGTTGTTTAATCCTGAAGGACCTATCAATTTGTCCATTGATGTTCCTTGTTTTGTGAATGTTTAATGTATTTTGGAAAAAGTTTAATAAATTACGATTTAAAAAAAAAAGAAGTGGTGAATCTCAATTGGATATTTAAACATTTGATATTTTTGGATAGTTATACATTTTATATTTTTGATTCCATTAAAGAAATTGTCATGAACTAGTGAATTATTTTAAATTTTGCGTCTGTTTTATTTAGTTTATATATTAAACAATTGTATAACTAGGTGTATTTAATAATGAGAACTCATAATACCAATCTGATGAAACTCCTGTGATAGTGGATAACAAGAACAAAAAATAGCATTAGACAATTAAAAAGAAGCAACAATCGCTAGAAATTAATTCATTAGAAATGATGAAGACTAAGAAATAAAAACTGCTAAAAAAAGTGCTAAGGAACTAAAAATTGTCATGGAAATAGCACAGCCTAAAATTTTGAACTTTACTGGAGAAACAACTTTGACTCCATTAAAGGGAAATGCCCATTTAGGACTAAATGAATCAATATTGTTACCATTGGAAATCTGCTTTACATAAGCTTTTGACCAAACCTGTGACACTTTTAGGGCCAGATATATAACCCATTCAGTTGCCTCTGCCTTTATAGCTGCAGGCATCCATTTTCTAAATCACAGTCACAGGAAATGACATAACATCAGGGGGAAACACATATAGTTGATAAATATTTTAATCAGGAAAGGCACACTAAGCTAAAGCTTGAGACCAGGTGCAATCTGAAAGCACAAGAAAGGTAAGTGACTAGCTCAGGATCATGCAGTAATGCAAGTGGGGACTGTAGAATTCAAACGCAGATCTCCAAATTTGCAGCTCAGAGCCTTAACCACTGTACTATACAGCCTCTTTCAAGGTAAGAGGAAAAGAAGAGTCAGGCCTCTTGATGAACTGTCACAACCAGTCACATAATAGTTTAGTGATTGCACATGGGAGTATCAGGGAAGTGAAAAGGTTTTATCTCAAAAAGTAGGGGCTACTGGAGATTTCCTGCTGGAATGACTGAGTGAAACAGTTGGAATCATGAAATGAAAACAAATCTGCTGTGTTTTTCTTTTACTTGTGAAAGAAAGCCTATTTCTGGATGGTGTTCAAATAAAGATTTTTTATGTTGCAACCTTCAGAAGAAGTAGTGCTGGAACATGGGGAAAAGTGAGTGTGTGTGTGTATGTGTGTGGGGTGCACTGTAGTAATAAGAGACCATGATTGCTTCCCTTCTGACATTCCATACATTTAGAGGCACTTTGAATGCTCATGGGCAAAAGTGGGGTGTGTCCATCCCCCACACACACCTGTAGGTTCTGGCACCTATGTTCAGAAGGGTTCTGTATTGACAGCCATCTATCCTATCACACATCAACACAAAACAATTATTTTGTTGCAACTTATTTACCCAGGATAGTCCAGCTGAGATGTGACACCTCATTTCCAGTGGGGTCCTGCTGCTATTCATTTCTGTGACTTGCTCAGGGTCACGAGTTAGTATTTAACTTAACTGAGATTTGAAACCCTCATCTCCTGGGCCCCAAGCTTGTGCTCTAGCCACTAGCTCACACTGCTACAAATGACAGAACATGATGCCAACAAAAAAATTTTAACACAACTACCTCAGTGCCAACAAATACTGGAACTAAATAGGTACAGGAATACAAATTATTTACAGTGTTACCACAGTAACAGAATATTCTGCAAATTACACTGGCACTAAACATTTTACTAAACTGAAATGTCACAAAACATTGTACAGAGCAATATAAACCCCAAAGCTACTCGGAAACTGTTGGCACCGGTAGTACACAACTTTTGTTTATAGCAACCCCTGCAAGATTAGAGATAAGTTCACATCCCCATGGATTGGGTAAAGGCATTTTTTGTTTCATTTCCTCTGTCATTCAAGGAGGCAGTATAGCGCAGTGGTTTAAGGTTTTTGAGCTGCAAACTTGGAGACCTGGGTTTGAATCCCCAGTCCCCACTTGCATTACTGTATGACCCTGAGCAAGTCACTTAACTTTCTGTGCCTCAGGTCACACCTGACCCCACGCTTCAGCTTAGTGTGCTTCTCCTGGTTAAAATATTTATCGACTATATGAGTTTCCCTGATGTGATGTCATTTCCTGTGCCTGTGATTTAGAAAATGGATGCCTGCAGCTATAAAGGGAGGAGAAATTGAATGGGTATAATTCCAACCCTAAATGTGTTATGGGTTTGGTTAATAGCTTATGTAAAGCAGATTGCCACTGGTAACAATCTTGATTAATTTAATCCTAGATGGACATTTCCCTTTAAATTGTAGAGCCCAGTATTCTTCTAGTGAAACTCTGTTAACTGCTCAAAATGAACAGAGAACTCAATCAAGGCCACAGCTGGGAAGTAATGAAAGAGACTATTCAGATCCATGAATCAGTAGAAACACTGACTGATGAGGTATTTATTAACAATCAGGATAACTCAGTTAAAATGGACAGGAATAATGAACAGTATTCATCCCCATCCAAAATATCAGGCTTTACTTTGTTAACTAAAAATTCTAATTACAATATAAATTCTTTCTATTCCAAAAATAAGGATAGTGCAGAAGTAATGAATGATCTGGTTACAACAAATGAGGAACTAAAAGACTTATTAAATAAAAATAGGGACGTGACATCTCATATTAGGCAGACCCCTAGGTTACTTTAAATGAGACAATATCTCAACATAATGATAAGCACTTATCATTTTCTTCAGAAATAAGAGAATACTGGTACTAATCTCCAAAGTTCACCTGGGAATCATTTTCTGTGAGGGGAGGTATGTTGAAAACAGACATAGTAGGCAGGCTCAGAACCAACCCCCCCCCCACCTTGAACTCAGGAACATTACGTGGTGCCTCTGCACTTTGTAAAGCATGATCACAATATATAGCCAATCCATATACTGCAAACATAGTGATTTTGGAATGCCTTTGGGTTATAAAAGAAGTTCTAACCCTGACAGCAACTGTCATGAAAAATCAATTCACAATAAAAAATGTACTAAAACAGTATTTTAAAATAACTATGAAGTTGATGAGAATGGTTCTTTTGTAGAAAAACATGGAGATCATTAAATAATGAAGAAGGAAACAAATAAGGAAAATAAATGTACGGAAGTAATCTTCCCCAGCCATTTAACAGGGATTTAGTAACTGAAATCCTGGATTCTACAGTAAAGCAAGGGAAAAGGGAAAAAAGCACAAATTCATGCACAAAACATAGGAAAATTAACAAAAAGAACAGAAAAAGAAATCAAATAGCTTATCAAAGAAAACCAAAGACAGAAAAGGAAAATCATATAATAACAACAATCAAGAAGTTTCACAACAGAGCTGGCCCAGTGGCATTGAGGGTTGACGTGCTGGATGACACACCATGCACCACACCAGTGACCTGGGTTCAGGAACAGACTTGGGCTGCTGGGGGTCAGCAGTGGAGGGAAGCAATTGAGCATACAAAGGACTGCTCTCCCTTCCCAGGGAGGGATCCAGGTCTTGCACTGCTCCTTCATCGCACCCCTGGTAGAAACCAGGAGCAGCATCAGGAATTTGCAGTGCCACGATCCGGGGGAGGAGCAGTGGCAGACATGAGGCAGACTTCATTGCATGTCCATGCTCCTGGGGCAACCATTACCAGGAAAAACCTTCACTGGATCAGGGAGGTGAAAAGGGCTCCAGCGACTCACCTACATCCCCAGTGCCGGACCATGTCTCCACTGGTCCCCCCTGGTTCTCCACCACACCAACCCTCTAATTTCAGCAAGGCTGCCAGGTAGGTGGGGTGTGCCCTCCCTGGGGGGGTGATCTGGGGGCTGGAAGGTCCTGGTGGGGGTCCTGGGGAGAGGTCTCAGGTGGGAGTAGTGGTGATGATCAAGCAGGCACCTCTGAGACATGCCCTGGCCACGATTGCAAAAACTGAATCTACAAAAAAAAAAAGAAGTTTCACAACAGGAGTTTCTTAACGGGCAGAAGAATGCCATGATAAAACTATTGGCTTTGAAAGAATAAGTAATAAGAACCTTTTCATCACTGCAATTTTTGGTCAGGATACTGACATCAAGGAAAATATGGTTAAATTGAATAAAAGCACAAATAGTAAAACATTTGCAGGAATAGCTATGATTAAAATAAGTGGGTTCCCCACTGATGCATTTGACACCGTGATTCATTACTAAATAAGGTTAAATTACTACTCTGCATAAGTGAGAGGGAAAAATTTAATAATTTACATGATTAGAGATTAGAATAAATTTACAGATTTTATATATATATATATATATATATATGTGTGTGTGAAATCTCAGGAAATGGAGAATACTATTGGGCAAAAGAAAGGAGCATAGAAGCTAGTGGGACAACTTTGTCCAAACTGTTATATTTAAATCTCACCAATAATATTTGATCAAAGAAACAATTCATTTTTCCTTCTGAACACTGTGTACAAATAAAAGGTATCTCATGGAATGACAGCAAAACAAATAGTACACTACAAAGGAAAGTTAGCTATTTAATGAGACTAACTTGTTCTTTTTCAGAATTTTGTGCCCAAAGGCCCAAAGATCAAAAGAGAATTAGGGATCCTAGAGTACTTACACTTATTAGTAATAAAATCCTGTTTGAATAAATTCTGTCAAGAAAAGCACTTCTCAGTGGCCTAGGAATATTAGTGAAGCAAATATCGTATGTACAATATATTGAGTGTTTTAATCCCTCCTTAATCTCTACAAAAAACAGGTGCTTGATAAAATATTAATACATCTTCCTGAACCACACAAAAAAATCCAAACTCAGACAGATTCAAACATAATGAATATGAAATCTAAACCATTAACCTTGTTTGGATGGCAGGTCCCAGACGGAGGGTACATGGGTAAAACAAAGATGGTGATTACAGATTTTATCATGAACTCTAAAAATAAAATTAAAATGAGTCTCAGTTACATGCATTCAAAACCTGTGGACAATAAAAATGATTCTCAAACTGATATTTATTTAAAAAGTGAGACAATAGCTAGTGAAGTCTTAATTGAAGCTGAAATCCTTGATCCTTTAGGTTTTCACCTAATAGTTATACAGCCTATGTTTCAGAGTTCTCAATATCATAGGAGAGACAATAATACTTCTTTCTCTTCTAATGTTGATGAACTAAATATTTCAGAAGAAAACAATACCTCTTTCCCAAGATATTTAGGCTTTTAGAACATCTCAAATAGTATAAGGAATATTGCAATGATTGATAAACCAACCCAGTAACACTGTCAATAAGAAATAATAGTCCAACCTAAACCAAGTGTTATCATGGAACATACATGGACTTTCTTCCAAACCTGTTGACAAAGATTTTATGGAATTTATCTATTTCCATGATGTCATATTGCTTCAGGAAACCTGATGGTCTAATGACATCCACAGGTTTCAAGGCTATGAGACATTCTTAATTAAAGGGACTTTGTCTATGAAGCATTGTAGAAACAAAAGGAATTTCCATAGGTCAAGACAGCATACACATAACAGTACAGTATATAATCATGCAAGGAAAAAAGCACAAAACAACACAGCTACATGCAATAATAGCTAAAGCAACAGACAGTGCCGAAAGCACCAGAGAGCTAGAGTGACATGGGTACTGGAGTGAGTTCAATCCACGGGGCTGACATCTCCTAGGTCATGTCTACTTTTGCTGTTTGTCAAGTCTGCTGTGTGCTCTTTGTTCTCTAATTTTTTACCATTGGGCTTTGCACACCACCACCACCCACGTGGGGATTCACCCCCACACCCTTCCTTCAAATATATAATCAACAAAGGGGATTGAAACTCGGAAGGGGAGAAAGTTGGGGTGGGGCAAATTTTGCCTTCAGTAGCAAAGCTGATGGGGGACCAGAAAGGGTCAGGTGCAACATCCAAAACAAACAAAAAACACATGCAGGTATCCAAAACAAATAAAAACGCATGCAGGTATCCAAAATAAACAAAAACACATGCAGGTATCCAAAACAAACAAAAACACATGCAGGTATCCAAAATAAACAAAACACATGCAGGTATCCAAAATAAACAAAACACATGCAGGTATCCAAAATAAACAAAAACACATGCAGGTATCCAAAGCAAATAAAAACACATGCAGGTATCCAAAAAAACAAAAACACATGCAGGTATCCTAAACAAACAAAAAAAAAAAGGAAGCTGTGCTCAGACTTGAACCCTGTCATCTTGATGTGCACTGGCTTTCAAAACTGTCACTCTAACCTCTGAGCCACAATGATGATACGGTACACCAGCAGACAAACTTAGAGTGGTCAGCATGGAGGAAAACAGCTACAGGTACAGTGCTATAATGTTCGTGTTATAGTTTCCTGTAGCTGTTTTCACTCATGCTGTTTTCTCTGTGCAGATTTCACCATGCTGTTATTCACATGGTATTGACTGGATACCGAAACAAAATAAGCCTGATTACAGCCATTAAATTAAAGAAAAGACTTATTTCATAACAACACAAATTCAACAATTAATTAGTGTCTGAACTCTTAGGGCCAGATATTCAGAAATGCGCCCGTCTACAGTGCAAGAAAGGCTCAGCACAAGTCAAGTGTGCCATGTCAAACCTGGAGCCATATTTGAAGATGTGCCACCCAAACACTTGCAGCGCAATGGCTGAATATGGTAAAAGATGTACCATAGGCGCAGCAAGGGATGTGCCAGTTCAACAAAGGATGTGCAGAACAGACCTAAGCACAAACCCTGTGAACATGGCAGGAGCAACAGGCAGAAGGGACACAGAACCAATGCAGCACAGGGCAAGGGGCACAGGATCCCCCCCCAGAGCACACCCTGGACATGGACGCAGTGACCCACAGGGACCAAAGTGCACCAGGGAATGGTGCACGGACAACCCCAGCCCACCGAGCATGGGACAGGTACTGGTCCGCAACCATGACATGACAGCCATGCCAACAGCAGCGTCAAGCTACAGACACCCATCAGGAGGGCACACACTGTGCATAAGGCATGGTGCCAGTGGAAGGTCCAAACACAAGGAGGACAAACCTGGTAGCAGGCAAGCCATGAGCCACACAGCATCACAGGTCATCCGAAGTACTGGTGAGAGGCACCACAGGACTGGCCATGGTGGACGTGAGCTGCACAACAAGCAGATGGCAGCCCTGGCAGACAGGATTGCGATGCACATGTGCCACCACAGGCTGCACCAGGACACAGGCTACACTGGGACACACACAGGGCAGGGGCACGGCGCACATGCCCAGTGACAGCAGGGTCAATGGCCCATGTGGCTGCAAGAGGACAGCCAGGACAAGGGCCACACCCAGCAGAGCAGGGGCAACAACACAAACAGATGGCACCACAGACATGTTGGCTGGCAGGGTCCACCAGGCACAGCAGGGCTGTCCAGGGTGGCCAGTTGAAGGGCCGCACACATGGAACAACCCACTGGACCCATGGAAACCCGCAGCACCAACCAATCCTGTCCGCATGAGACCAACAGATACACCTACAAGGCAATGTATGTGACCCCACAACAACACTGTGGGATACCTAACCAGCCACCCACCACCCTGGTGGTGCAGGGACACACACAATGGCAGCACCACAACCAGCCAGCACAACCAATAGCACAGGATCCTGGACAACCTTCGTCCCCGTGGCCACGTCAGACGGCCCATGTAACCATGCCCAACCACACTGGACTGCTACGTGCCTGGGACACAAGCCCCAGAGCCTGACCATGGACCAGTGGCCATGGACCATGACCACCCAATCAACACCTGCACATGAGCAATGGAGCCCAGTCACCTGCCCAGGTGCCCCACTGTGTACCCCGACAGACCACAGGAGGGGTCCCCAGACCCCCACCCCACAGGCAAAAACGGCTGGGCTGGCAGTGGAGAACAAGGGGTGTTGTGCCCAACCCACCTGCAATGGACACCACACACCATGCAGCCCTGCAGCATGCAGGCCATGGACACCATCCACCCACAGGTGCAGCAACCCACAGGTCTCTGGCACAATGACACCCAGGTCATGGTCCCCACCCCTCATGACCATAATCGATACACCACTGCAGTAAGACACAGGAAGACAACCCTGCCCCCATGTGCAGGACAGTGCTGCCATGGATGGTGTGAGCCAAATAACCCAAGGGGGGCCATGTCACCAAGGGGACCTAGACCTCATGCATGTCACCCCCACCCCCATGGCTGCACACAATGGTGCAGCAACCCACCTGCGTTCAGACACCGACACACCAGACCCGTGTGCCCCAGGTGCACACACCAAGACTCATGGGGCACAGGGTTACACCTCTACAGACCCCACAGTCCCCGTGTGGGCAGTGCCAGTTACCTGCCCTGCACCAGTGGTGACCCCATGAACAAGGAAACAACAGCTGCAGTATGGCTCCCCAGACCACCTGAAAATCAGACACAGATACATGTATGTATCAAAATATCAGGTTTATCAAACAAATAGTTGAACAATAACAACAGCAAAACAGGGCATGTGGAGGGGGGTGAGAGAGAGGGGATGGGGACATAGGAAGGGTCTGTACAATTAGAGGTGTGATGCAGGGACCACTCTAGGCCCCGAGGCACTCCTGATGCCCACTGTGACCCACAGGATCCTCCTCCTCTGAGGGCCACCACCAGTCCCAGTCCCTGCATTCTCTGCATGACACCCTCCCTGGCCACTGGATGACATGCACCTATGGGAAGAGACAAGAAGCAATCACTGCACTGCACAAATGACAACTGCACACCCACAGCACACAGTGGACAGTGGGGGAACACATCACAGTAGGACCACAATGGATCTGTGCTATGTGGACCACCCCAGCTATCCAAACGGCACACCACAATGATGCAGACAGGCAGACAGTGTGTTGCACTGTGCCCACATGAGCATGGGCATGGGCACACAGCACAGGGTGGCAGCACTGTCACTGCACACAGGGTGGTGGCCATGCGCACAACCCCCCCCCCACAGCCAGCCACATGCCGCCAATGGACATGCCACAGCAGAACACCAGATGGATAGTGCGCCACACACAACTGACCTGACACATGGCTAGGGGCGGCCATGCCCATACCCTGCACCCACTGCCAAGCCACACTGACAATTACCATCAATGTGACCACACTTACCTGCACCTCACCGACCCCTGTGCACTGCACCCTGTGGTTTACCCTGGTCCCTCCGTTGTCTGCAGCCTCCCTGACCTACCTGTGGGCCTCCAGCCCTGTGGGTAACACGTGAGAAGAGAACATGAGTACACATGCATGGATGGCCCCCACCACCCCATAGCCCGCTGTGCACTGGCTAACACCCAGCAGTCCCCAGCAACACACGCCAGCATGCCCACAACATGTGCTGTGAACATGCATGATGCCTGTGTTCATGAGGACAGCCCCCAGCAGCAGACCATGCCATGCAAATGTTACACACTACTGTTGGGCACATGGGCATGTACACCACCTGTACACACCTACCAGGCTGTGGCACAGTCCCACGCTGCACCCACACCTACATCCGGTGCAGGACATCTGATTCCATCTACGCAGGTCACCATATCTGTGGTGACACTGCTCTGCAGACCTGGCCACACCCATGCACCTCCAGGGCCCTTGACATACTGTGCCACACCTGACTCCACATCTGCTGTAGTGGCATCTGCTCATAGAGCTGAGCCACATATGGCTGAACCACTGCCACCAGGTTCACCAGCTCTACATCCATCCAACTGCATGCCCGATGGTCTCATCTGCTCACCATTTCCATGCACTCTGCAGTTCTGGACATTTGCGGTGGAAATCACACATGGGGCAGCACATGTGTAATGCACAATGGGGGCGACATGCCGCAATCGCGCAACTTGAATATGTGCGATGCCGATGCACAATGCAGGTGCACAGTGGGTTACCAGGCATGTGCACCATGCTTTGACCCATGCTGTGTGGTGTCATGACCCTGAACCAGGGGTGACAGGTAATGACCCTAGCAGGGTCACCAAGACCTGCTGGAGATGCACCACACGCCTGCATCATGCATATATGTGATTGGGGTCAGAGACAGTTCACTGGGCATGCACGATGCAACCCCAGTAATACATACACAATAGTGCTGTATCACGCATGTCATGCAGGGTGCATGATAGGAATGTGTGACGGAGTGCACACATGAGCACTGTGTGACTGTGCACCGTGCATGTGCGGGACATGTGCCATGGGATTTCTCTGGTGCAACACAGTTGAGCACGGGCAAGATCGCGATATTCTGCCACCGTATGCAAATGACCTCATCAGCCAATGTGCGGTGCAGTAGGGTGCATTAGAATATCATTACTGTTGGCAACAGCCTACTTGCATGTAATGCACCTTATTAGCGCGGCAAACAGCACAGGCCATGGACCAGTATTACAACCTTTCTAGGTAAGTGGATGCTGGCACAGGGACACACAACCATGCATCAGCACTGCAATGGGGGATTGCCTCGGGCCATGCTGGCACTGACACACTGTGCTGTCACTGATCACAGGTGGCAACATGTTGGGACATGAGAAGGGTGAGGAGCATGGGCCTGCACATAAGCCAAACTTCACTAGGGAGAGACAGATGCCCTGTTCAAGGCCTACCTTGGTAGGGAGCCCCTGTTGAGCTGAGCCACGGGCACACCGCGTGACAGGTCATTTGGATGGGACAAGGTGGTGGCCTACGTGAGCCAGCATGGCAGACACCAGTGTTCTGCACAGGAGTGCCACAAGAAGGTTGGGATGGACAAGCGGTGATTAAGGAGAAAGTGGCAGCCATATGAACATCCCACAGTGCCACCGGGGGAGGGCCATCAACTGCACCCACACTGACGGTCACGGAAGAGCTAGTTGTACCACCATCTGCCGCACTGCGTTGGAGGGTGTGCCCGGAGGGAGATTCCAGATGGGTGGCAACCCATCACTGCATGGTATGTATGTTACTCACACACACAGTGTCCTGGCAGGTGTGTGTCAGGGCATGCCTCTGTTCCGCTTGCCACGTGTGTGTGCTCACCGCCATACATGGCACACCACTGGCCAACAATACCAGTGGCATGGTGTAGAGGATGGGGCAGTGGCTGCATCCACGGCTGCTGTGGATGGACCCTCAACATCCACCAGCATCCATGGCCGAGACAAGCTGTGGCTGAGCACCACGGTGCCGGTGAACATCCTTGGCCTGGGGTCAGATGAGGCCCTGGATGAGTTCCTGCAGGATGCCAGCCTAGAAGTGCTGAGTGCAGAGACTCAGCTCGGGTGGGGCCCTGCTCCAATGATGACATCACCCTGATCCTGGACAGCATGGGGGACATTTTGGAGGAGTCACCCCGCCTGCCTCACAGGCATCATCAGGGCCCAGCACTGTGCCCACAGCTGTAGAGCCACCTCCCATTGCCACAGGTGCAGTAGTGTGTTCCTCCACCGCTGTTCCTGGCATGGGTGGTGGCACTATTGCAGCTGCACCGGTGCGGGGCACCACCCAGCAGATGGACAGGCAGCAGCGGCAGGATGCGGGTGTCACTGGGCAGCAGAACACAGGTCCCAACAATGGTGCACCTACTGTACCCTTACCCCCCCTTACGGCCCACTGTGCAGCATCCACCAGAGTGGGAGGCTGGGCACCATAGCAGGTTACTCACAGCTGATGGGCATCCCAACCAGGAGGCGCAGGATGCCGAGTGACTGGCTCCACTCCAGCCTCCTATCTTGCGGAGTTCCTCAAGGATCGGTATTAGCCCCAATGTTGTTCACAGTGTACATGCTACCTTGGGAAGACTCATTAGGAAGTATGGCTTGGGTTTTCATTGCTATGCTGATGATACCCAGCTATATCTTTCCTTTGCCCCAAGAACATCCAACGCAGTAGATGTGCTAAACAGTTGCCTTGCTGAGATTAACAACTGGATGGCCTCTAGCTCATTGGGACTGAACCCCAATAAGACGGCGGGTATTGGCAGTGGAGTTGAACAGAGTGTGTGATAGGATGGCCTCTGAATCAGAGCCTGGACTTGTTCTGGGATCTGTTTCATTGAAGACCTCCTCTAGGGTGCTAAATCTTGGTGTCATTCTGCATAGGAGTTTGACTATGGATGCGCAGATATCTTCCACTGTCCGCCTCCTGTTTTTTCATCTCAGAAATGTCACCAGGATAAAGCCCTTGTTCCGTCTCTGGACCTCCCACTTTGATGCATGCCATAGTTACATCAAGGAAACGACTACTATGTCGCTCTACTTGGGGTTGTGGGAGGAGCTCTGCAGACTGTAGCTAGTGCAGAACGTAGCTGCCAAAATTTTTGCCATATTAAACTGGTGTTGCGTGAGCTGCACTGGCTGCCAGTCAGGTGGAGGATCTTCTTTAAGGTGGATCTTCTCACCTATAAGGCCCTACATGGTCAGGGCCCTGGTTATCTGTTAGACCTTCTTGTACCTGTTCTCTCTGTCCACCCCTCCATTCCTCCTGTGGAGCCCCCTAGCAATTTCCAGGATGAGGTTGAAATTGGCTGGCAACAGGGCTTTTAATTTTGCCACCCCTGTCCTGTGGAATTCGCTGTCCCTTGAGGTTAAGGGTGCCCCTACTCTGGAGGTATTCAAGGCCTGCCTTAAGGCCCTCCTATTTGCTCAGGCATTTCTGGATTAAATTATTGATTTATTGATCTGGTTTGTTTATAGTCTTTGCTAATTGATATTTGGTGTATTGTTTATGAGTAATGTTTATATGATGTGTTATTATCTTGTGTTTTTAATTACTGTATTTCTGTGTTCATTGATTTACTTCTGAAGATGTGTTTATTTATCTGTGTAGTGCCCAGAGCCTCTGGGATTGGGCATCTTTAAATACATTTTGTCTTGCCTGAGCACATCCAGTTGCTGAGCACATCCATTGAGCAACAGGTGCTGCTAGCCACTGGGGTGCGGGCACTGCAGTTAGGTGCACCAGCTGGCAGAGCAGCAGGACAGGGGCACTGCATAGATCCTGGATGGGCTGTGCTGCATGCAGGAGGCCATGGCTGCAGCTATGGACCCACATTGCCGGTGCCATTGCAGCTGGCTTTGCGTCGCTGGCTGCCACTGGGCTCGGCCACGGCAGAGGACCCCCACAGCGTGCAGTCCACCCCATGATCCTGGTGACCCCATTGTGGTGGATGCCAGGCTCTGATGTCAGCATCCCAGGCACGCCTGTGGCTGGCCTGCGAGGACATGGTCATGGTCCCACATCTGCCCCTAGGGAGGCATCTGACACACTCCCCATGGCCGATGTCTAGCCTGCATCTGCCAATCAGCCACAGTGTGGCCACCCATGTGGCTGTGGTGGCTGAGGACCATGCAATTGGCCTGAGGTGTGTGCTACCCTGACCCGCTGTCCACTTTGCTGCCCTGTGCACATGTGTGGTGTTGGTAGCATGGCTGGTGGTGGCACATGCGCATAGCCGCATGCCTCCCATGTGTGCTTGCCAGGCTGCTGGAACATGTGGCATGGGTGTGATGAAGGCAGGCCCACACCAGTTGTGCCTGGGCATGGGTGTCATGCTTCTGATCCATGCCTTGTTCCACTGCCTGTGTGTGTGTGTGTGTGTGTGTGTGTCTCTGTACATGCCTGTGCTGCATGTGTGTGTGTTTGTGTGCAGCCATGTGCAAGTGCCTCCGCCATCCCTGCTGTGTGCCCCATTCCTTGCATGCATCCCACCATGCACACCCACACCTGTGTGTGGTGTGGTGGTCTGTGTGCCCCATGCATGTGTGTCACTGCACTTATCTGCATTTGCCAAAGTGTTCCTGGGTAATCGTGTCTCGGTGGCAACATGCCAACTGCACCAGGCGGGGTCCCACCACCCCGGGGGTGTCTTCCTACCTCCCTCTGACCCATTGTCACCCTAATCAGCCTCGACAGCTCTCCTACAGTCAGTGGCCATATTGAGCAGTATGCAGCAGGACAGGAATAGGCCACAGGCTTTGGAGGGGCTGTACTGTAGGGCACTGCTTGACTTGTCTAGGTAACGGAATCGTGCCTTCAGCATGCCAAAGACACGCTCAATGATATTGCGCGTGCTGGTGTGTGCCTTGTTGTACCTCTCCTCTGCTGGGGATGCCGGTTTCTGGTAGGGGGTGAGCAGCCAGGGCCTAAGCGAGTACACACTATCACCTGTGTGGAGATTGCCATGGTTAGCAGTGTCAGTGGCTCAGTAGGTAGCACACTCACCTCTGAGGCCGGGAGATCAGAGGCCTGTGGGTTCAGTTCCCACATCTGGCACTTGGGTTAATATTCCAGTACTGACACTGTAGTGCAGCATGAGAGGGGTGCTGCACTTCTGAGGTGACATCTTTCGGATGAGACATTAAACCGAGGTCCCATCTGCCTGGATTGGTGGTAGTTCAGGTGGATGTTAAAGATCCCCTGGCACTTATCGAAAAAAGTAGGGGAATTTCCCCAGTATCCTGGCCAAATTTCCCTCATTCACTAAAAATACCACTAACAGCTTAATCTGGTTCAAGGTCAGTTGGCATTCATCTGTATCCCCTTCCCCTGGGTCATGCCTGAAAATAGGCAGGATTTGTCTAGTGCACTTACCTAGTTATCAAAAACTAAATAAAAAAAAATAAAAAAATAGCCCTGCGCTATGCTGTTCCACATCCTTTGCCCTGTCCCCAGTGCCCACACCACCACACCCACCCTGTCTGCCCCCACCCCCAGGGCTGCCATGCCCATGACCCCTGGCCCATGCCATACTCACCCACTAGGTAGCCTGTGGGGATGTCCCCACATTCAAACCTGTGGCACAGCACAGAGCTGTGCCAGATGAATGCATTGTGTGCACTCCCAGGGTGTGTGGCACAGACATTGCTGATGTGCCCCATGGCATCGCACACTACCTGGCAGTTGATGGTATGGTTCCCCTTCCTGTTGGTATACACGGCCTCAGGGCCAGGTGGCATCACAGATTCCCATGTGGGTGCAGTCCAATGGCCCCTATCATGCCAGGCAGAATGCGTGCAGCCCTGTGGAAGTCCTGCATGTTTGCTGTATGCTCTGCCTGTGTGCTGGGGAAACATATGAGCTCTGGAAGCACATGGCAGCAGAGCATTGAGGAACTGGGTGAGAAGGTGGGATGTGGCCAATTGGGTGATACCGTGGTGTCCCTTGTTGGTTATTGAAGGTGAGGAGAGCAAGCACATGACAGTGGTCTCTCTCAGTCTCCACAGACATGGCATGACATGGCATGACTATGTCTGGTGGGTGCCTGCATCTCCTCACTGCACAGCTTGCAGATCTGCCTCAGAATGGCCTCATTCAGGCAGTACCAGCCCCGATCTCGTTGTCACTATAGTTCTCGAATGTGATGAGGCATGGTACCACCTGTGTTGGGCATACTTGCCGGGCCCTTCATCAGCCATGTTGGTGTTCTCCTGCCTCCTTACACCCTTCTCATTACTGCCTCCATTAAGAATGGGGCACCCCATCCTCTGTCTGTGTGTCTGTTCCTGGTGGCTGGGTGCCTGCCAGTCTGTCTGTCAGCCTCTATGTCTCTCTGTTTCACTGTTTGTACCTCTCTCTCTCTCTCTCTCTCTCTCTCTCTCTATCTCACTCTGTCTCTCTGTCCCTCCTTCTGCTAGCATCTGCTGTTTGTGTGTTTGAGCCATGTTTTTATAGGAACAAGTCTGGCCAGCACATCTTGGGTTTGCTCTGGACTTGTGCCATGGCTTCACAGTTAAATATCCCATTGCACCGAATATTCATGGGAACGCCCCCTACACTTGCGCTGCATACATTATATTTGTGCCATGGTGAAATGGTACTTGCACTGGTCAGCCACTCTCTTTGAATATCGTTCAGCAATGCAAGTCCGGAGTTGCACTGGCACAACTCAGAAGAGCAAAGGACACAACTGTTCTGAATATCTAGGCCTTAGGATAAACTGTTAAAATAATTTTTATAAATGTTTATGTTCCTACTAAGAATTCATCCAAAATGTTAAAGAAATCTGGAAAGATTTATGCTCAGTATTATCTGATCTAGCTGATAAGCATACTGACTATGACATTCTTATTGGAGACCTGAATGCTAGGATTTCAGCTAATAAACTAAATTCAGATAATGACTCAATAATTGAAGAACATCAAGAAAGAATTAGGATGTTAAACACAAATCATAATTTTATACTTAACTCTAAAGATAAAATACAAACAAAGCTGGAAACCTGTTGAGTATCCTTCATGAGACAGATTTAATACTTTTAATGGTGCGACTTCAAGTGATAGCTATAGGAATACAGATACCATTCTGCTAATGGGGCTTTTAAATTTCATAAAAACTAATGTACTTGACAAAATAATAAATATGGAAGTAGTTTCACAAATGAAGTCTCCTCAATCCTCTACTACAAAGTCTTTTGAAGTATCGAAATGACATGCCACGTCACAGAAATAATGAACTTAGTCAACTTGAAATAGCTGCAAAAGAATAAAATGATCAGGGATGGATTTAACACAAATTGAATTACTTTTGACTACTCCCCAAGCTTCAACTTATAAACAGGAAATTTTGGAAGATCAAAACTATATTAAAACAGTAAATGGGGGACTGGCACCTGCTGTAGGCTTGAAGTGCAGTTCAGGTACTCCAGTATGCTCTCACAATATCAAACTCCTAATGCGTGGAAATCCTCATAAAATGGAATACTTTATTTCCACAAATAAAATCCACAAGTACAATATACAAACGCTTCCCTCAGGTTCAAATCACACACCAGATAGAGACTACCGGTCACCTGACCCATTTCGTATGTCATGTGCTTTTTCAAAGGATGACATGGTAACTCTAACCCACCTCTTAAATACAAGAAATCTTAAAGAGACAGTATCTATCAGGGCAATGAGTTTGTGTGTACTCAGTCACAAAAGATATCTACACAATCAAGTTAGAAATTGTTACTAGATACATGTTATACTCAAAATTTATAAGTTACTGTACCTCTAAAGAGCCAAACACAGAAACCAGTGCACAACTTAGTACAGGGGCACCTGGTCAATCAATTGGGTATTTCATCCCAAAAACTATATTGAAAGAAAGAAAAGACTGCATTAAGTTTTACTTGGTGATAAATCTTGTCAGCAGACAAAGATGAGTTTCAGGTGAAAATCTGTAAAAGAAAAGCAAGAGAGAAATAAATACATACTGTATATCTAGAAGACACTTCTAACAATGAATAGAGAAAGCACCTATTTTTTCTTTTTTTAAAAAATGGTTTCATCTCAATTTTATCATTCAAGCCCAGCAATTCCATGGCTTTTAAAAAATATATTCAATACTGTTCCCATCTCAATAGAAGAGTGTCATACTCCCCACCCCTCTGTGATGAAATAGGCTTCTCAATTCCTGCAAAAATGAAATCATGTTCAGGTTTATTCCTAGCTTTAAGCAGATGCGTGGCTAGTGCATTAGTAACATCACCTATATCTATTGCCCGAATGTGCTCACCAGTCCTAGTTTTTAATGCCTTCTTGGTTTTACCTATGTAGAACCATCCACACTTACATTTGACCATATACACAAGGCCACACCTGCTGCATGTCATGAAGCCTCTAACAGCTGTCTCTCTGTCCGTCACTGGATTCCTGGAAGTTTTTGTATTTTTAACTCTGTCACAATATTTGCAGTTACCACATTTATTGCTGCTATTATTTCTATTGGGTAACCACATGCATGGGTTATTATCAACAGGCTACACAGACTGCAGTATCTGATCATGTATGCTTTTTCTTTCCCTATAAACAATCCTAGGGCCTCCCAGGTCTCTAAGTCCAGGGTCCTGTGAGACCATATACCAGTGTTTCTTCACTACTGCAGCTCTCTTGTGTGACTGGGGGTTGTATGCACTAACAAATGTGAGCTGAGGGCCAGTTCTGACTTCCCTGACACTGTCCTGTAACAATGTCTCCGTAAGTATTTCATCCACTGTACACCTCGCATCCTGAATGACAGTCTCATTGTAACCTCTCTCTATTAGCCTTTCTGTCAGTTCATCTACTCATTTTGTATATAAAGCCTCTGTAACACAGTTTATTTTAGTCTGAATAAACTGACCTTTTGGGATGGCTCTAATAACATGGGCCAGATGGCTACTATTAGCCAAAAATAAGGTGTTATGGTCCGTGCTTTTCCTAAATAGGTCAGTCACCACTCCCCCCCCCCTTGCCATCCTGCATAATAATCAAGTCGAAGTAGTTGATTTGTTTGTAACTAAATGACACACTAAACTTCAAGTTTGGGTTACTCTTTTCAAGGTACTCAGCAAATGCAAAAAGCTCACCTTCAGACCCCTTATATACTAACAGTACATCATCAATAAATCTTCACAGGTCAGTCCGGTGGAGAAAAAGGTTACTGCCATTTCTGATGATTTCATGTGCCCACTTTGCCATGTAGAGGTTTGCATATTTTGCGCAAAGCTAGCCCCCATGGCAGTAACTTTTTCTGTAGGGAAAAGTCCTTTTTTATGAAAGAAATTGTTGCATGCCAATACAAACTTTGCCAATGTAAGCAAATCATCAGTAGGAGGGTTCAACTCTGCACTTGTCTAAATAAACTTCAAGTGCCTCCAACCCATCCCCTTGTGGGATGTTCGTATATAGTGATGCCACATTAAGTGTGACCAACAAACTGTCTTTCTCAATATATAGATCTTCTAATACTCATAGTATCTCATCTGAGTCTTTAATAAAAGGGGACAGTTTTAACTAAATCAGCTAAATGGTGATCCACAAACTTCAATCAATTTCAATCAGTCAGACAGTTTTATTTGTATAGTGAAAGTATGTGAGCAAAAATGCCCATTTTCACAAACAGTTACAGAGACAATTTGCATATATAGAACATACAAACACAGTAAATACAATATATTTCCAGAGTTAATGGTACAATGAGCTAGCAAGTACAAACTATCCATATCACATTTAGAGGAGTGTGCAATGTAAAAGAGTCAAACAGATGTCAAGTAGAGTACAGTGATTTTTACATGACATCAGTTGCTGAAAGAGATTAAGTGAGCAGACCCATGGAAAGCAGTGTGGGGAAAAGTCGGCTGGCAATGCATGGCCTGGGTGAAGGGATAATATTCCAGGGTATTGGGAGAAGGATCTAGTAACTTGTCCTAGGTTATTTAAGTGCCCAAGGTGGGGAGAGAAGAGTGGATAAAGGGGGAGCAAGTGATGGTGTGAATTAGTGGGTGGGCCAGGTGGGAGGCCTTTCAAGGCAGCAGCAGTTGGATGATAAGATTGGGTGATCCTTGATGGCAGAGTTGAAAGAGTACTTGGACCCACAGGCCTGAATTTCAGGGTGTAGTTTGTTGTAGAGCTTTGTTCCTGAGAAGGTAATAGAGTTCAGGGTCTGGTTGGTCCTGCAGAAAGGAGTGTCAAAAACCAGACTAGAGGCACCTCTAGTCAGTCACCCTAGTGCTGCAAATGGGAACAATGACTGAATGCTAGGAGGGGAGAATATTGAGGTGCACCATGTGTAGGAAGGATAGCATCTTTAGACAGAACCTCCCTTCAAACATGGCCCAGCTGAGAGAGGAATATAATGAGCAGTGGTGTGTTTTTCAGGGGAGACCAGTAACGAAACGAGCTATGCTGTTGCATGCGGTTCTGAGTTTCAAGAAGAGAGGATGAGGAGGAGGAGAAAACAATGGATCTGTAGTCAATAAGAGGCAGGAGTAGAGACCTAACAAGGTGAAGTCTGGATGCAGGGATGAGGAACATTCTGATCCTGTAGAGAAGACCAAGCCTGACATGAACCTTCTTTATGAGGTTATTAATGAGGAGATTGAATGAGAGGTGGGGGTAGAGGTGGAGACCTAGGTATTTGAATTCTGTCACTTGTTCGATGAGGTTGCCAGAATTGTTGAGTAGTTTAAAACCAGGGGCAGAGGCTTTCTTGGGTTCCAGGAAGATCATGAGCTTGGTCTTCCTGGAATTCAGGACCAAACCATTACTGGAAAACCAGGCGTGCAGCTTTGAGAAATTGGACTGCAGGTTCTGGAACATCCTGGTGGGGTTTTTGTCACTGCAGTAGAGAGCCACATCATTGGCATAGATTACAAGTAGAGTGGAGTTGCATATGGAGAGGAGGTTGTTCATAAAGAGTGAGAAAAGAAGAGGGCCAAGGATTGATCCCTAGGGGACCCAATATTTAATTGTACAATCCGAGGAGAAATGGCCTTCGATCATGGTCTTGTGGGATCTCTCACAAAGGTAGCTACTAAGCCATTTTATGGCATTTTCTGAAAGATGTAGCCCTTTTAGGGTGTTAAGGAGGAGGAGGGTGTAGTCCACTAGGTCAAACGCCTTGGTCAGGTCTACAAAAGCGGAACCAGTGTACTGGCCTCTTTCATTGGCTTTAATGATGTCACTGGTGAACTAAACTAGGGCTTGACCAGCAGTTCCATCAGGGAATAATTTCCCAACACAATGGGGTGTCCAGGGGGATTTACCAGATATTTATGGATTTTAGGTAAATAATAAAATGTGGCCCTAACCGGGTGCTCTACTTTAAGATATTCAATAACCGGGGGGGGGGCAACAACCTCTCATTACTGGCATGCTTTAAATACTCATCAATTTCTTTTTTTTTAAATTCAAAGTAGGGTCATTTTTCATTTTAACATAAAAATCAGCATCACTTAATTGTCTGTACACTTCCCTTTCATAATCCTCACTGTTAAGTACAACAATAGCTCCCCATCTATTAGCAGGTTTAGTAGTAATCTGTTTGCTATTCCCCAATGCTGCAATGCTTGCCATTGTTCTTTGCTAAAAGTTGTTATCTGATTCTTTACACAATTTCTGAATGTCAGTCTCTCAGCTCTATATGAAAGTCTGAAGATCTGGTGACATCAGGGGGCAAAACAAGGACTGGGATTTAAAAACAGTCTTCAAGTACAAATTCAGTCTGTGTTGCTTCACCTGTGTCTGACTGTCCACCAAATTCTTCATTGTTCTTTTTAGTGAAAAAAGACTTAAGGCTTAAATTCCATCCAAGTTTATTAATGTGCACCACCATCTGTAATGTATCAAACCTCCTTGCCAGTGTAAATGACAGCCATTTATTCAAAACAGAAACCTCCAAACACAAAGGAGATAGTGATAAAGATTGATGACATTTACCGGGGGGTCCTCCCTCAGCCACATCTCCCTCTCCAGGATCTCCCTCTGTTTGTTCCTCCTCTTCCATTCTGTCTTCTCCCCTCCTCTTTTCCTTCTCTTAGGCCTTTTCTAGGTACAATCTGGTCCGTCATTGGCTCCTCCAAGGTATGGAGGGTTGCGGTGGGGTGGCACATCCTTCCTCTTCCCTCCAAAAAATGTCTCTGTTAGATTCAAAACCTTCACATACTTTTTGTTTTGTTGCTGATTCAAACTCTGTGTTGTTCCACAGTATTGATTTCACCAGCAGTTTTCCTATACTGTCACCTGACTTGGTGCTCCAATCAAACACCTTGATGTCACAAAAGTCCTCTTCATTCCATTCAGATTTACTCTTCTTGTTTGCCTTTACTTTTCTTCATGTTTTCTCAGACTGTCAGTAAAGTCCACAAGTAATTCTTCATATTGTGGAGAATGATAAAATTATTTCCGAGTTCCTCTCAACTATTGAGCTCCACCTCCACCTCTTTCTTTATTGTTAGGTTCTCAGCCAGAATAAGTTCAATATATTCACAGCTAGCCTAATAGCTAATCTGTTGCCACTTTTCAATAAATCCCTCCTTGTTTGATCCACAGGTTGGATTTCTGAGCAAACTTAATCCTCTAGGGACTATGTTCACCTCCAAATAAGCACACAAAGAGATGTTCTCCCATTGCAGTCTCTTAAGCTTTGTGCAGTCCTTTCAAATTGGCTAAAAGCCAGTCTAGTGTTAAAAAGGCTAGGCACCACAGTAGAAGTGTCATTAAGAATGTTAGAGAAGTTAGTAATGCCACCCTTATTTCTCAGTACTAAATCCTTATGGGAGCGAGATGCATTGGCACACTGTACCTGCAGTGTTTCAGCCATAAAGTATCACAACATGCTAAAGCAGGAGCGTATCCATAGACAATGCAAAAAAGCACCATTTTTTTCTCAAAACAACCCGTGCTGCTCAGTAATAAAGTTCCAAATCAGTCAGAGCAACAGTGTGACTGCACCAGGGGAAGGCAGTGCCAAAGTCAGTATATAGTATAATAAAACAATTCCTGGGGGACTGGCACCTGCTTTAGGCTTAAAGTGCAGTTCAGCTACTCCAATATGCTCTCACACTATCAAACTCCTGATGCATGAAATCTTAGTAAAATGGAATACTTTATTTCCACAAATAATGCACGACCAGTGCAAGTGCAACTATACAAATGCTTCCCTCAGGTTCAAACCACACACCAGTTAGAGACTATTGGTCACCTGATGCATTTCACGTGTCATGTGCTTTTTCAAAGAATGACATGGTGGCTCTAACCCATCTCTTAAAAAAACAGGAAATCATTAAGTGACAGTATCAGAAAAGATTGCACTAAGTTTTACTTGGAGATAAATCTTGTCAGCAGACAAAGATGAGTTTCTGGTGCAAATCTATAAATGAAAAGAGAGAGAGAGAGAAAGAAATACATATATGCAGAAGACACTTCTAACAACGAATAGAGAAAGCATTTATTTTTTATTTTTTCAAAAAGGTTTGATCTCAGTTTTATCATTCAGTCCTGGCAATTCCATGGCTTTTAAAAAATATATCCGATACTGTTCCCTTCACAATAGGAGATTGTCACAATCCCCACCCCTTTGTGATGGAATAGGCCTCTCAACTCCTGTAAAAATGAAACCATGTTTATCTTTATTCCTAGCTTTAAACACATGTGTGTCTAGTGCATTAGTAACATCACCAAAATCTATTGCCTGAATGTGCTTACCAATCCTAGTTTTGAATGCCCTCTTGATTTTACCTGTGTAGAACCATCCACACTTACATTCAGCCATATAAACATGGCCACACCTGCTGCATGTCATGAAGCCTCTAACAGCTGTCTCTCTGCCCATCACTGAATTCCTGGAAGTTTTGTATTTTGAATTCTGTCAAAATATTTTCAGTTACCACATTTATTGCTGCTATTATTTCTATGGGGTAACCACATGCATAGGTTATTATTAACAGGCTGCACAGAATGCAGTATCTGATCATGTATGCTTTTCCTTTCCCTATAAACAATCCTAGGGCCCCCAAGGTCTCTAAGTCCAGGGCCCTG
The DNA here is from genome assembly GCA_016271365.2 of Neoceratodus forsteri. Lineage (NCBI taxonomy): Eukaryota > Metazoa > Chordata > Ceratodontiformes > Ceratodontidae > Neoceratodus > Neoceratodus forsteri. The sequence goes on along the minus strand of CM057450.1, from coordinate 48,034,844 downwards.
TGAGACCATATACCAGTGTTTCTTCACTACTACAGCTCTCTTGTGTGACTGGGGGTTGTATGCACTAACAAATGTGAGATGAGGGCCAGTTCTGACTTCCCTGACATGCTCCTGTAACAGTGTCTCCCTAGGTATTTTATCCACTGTACACCTCACATCCTGAATGACAGTCTCATTGTAACCTCTCTCTATTAGCCTCCCTGTCAGTTCATCTGCTCTTTTTGTATATAAAGCCTCTGTACCACAATTTAATTTAGTCCGCATAAACTGACCTTTTGGGATGGCTCTAATAACATGGGCCGGATGGCTACTATTAGCCAAAAGTAAGGTGTTATGGTCCGTGCTTTTCCTAAATAGGTCAGTCACCACTCCCCCCCCTTGCCGTCCTTCATAATAATTAAGTCCAAATAGCTAATTTGTTTGTAACTAAATGACACACTAAACTTCAAGTTTGGGTTACTCTTTTCAAGGTACTCAACAAATGCAAAAAGCTCATCTTCAGACCCTTGTACACTAACAGTACGTCATCAATAAATCTTCACAGGTCAATCCGGTGGAAAAAGGTTACTGCCATTTCTGATGATTTCATGTGCCTACTTTGCCATGTAGAGGTTTGCATATTTTGTAAAGCTAGCCCCATGCAGTAACTTTTCTGTAGGGAAAAAGTCCTTTTATAAAATAAATTGTTGCACTCCAATACAAACTTTGTCAATTTAAGCAAATCATCAGTAGGAGGGTTCAACTCTGTGCTTGTCTAAATAAACTTCAAGTGCCTTCAACCCATCCCCTTGTGGGATGTTTGTATATGGTGATGCCATATTAAATGTGACCAACAAACTGTCTTTCCCAATATATAGATCTTCTAATACTCATAGTATCTCACCTGTGTCTTTAATAAAAGAAGGGACAGTTTTAACTAAGTCAGCTATATGGTGATCCACAAACTTCAATCAATTTCAATCAATCAGACAGTTTTATTTGTATACTGGAAAGTATGTGAGCAAAAATACCCATTTTCACAAACAGTTACAGAGACAATTTGCATATATAGAACATACAAACACAGTAAATACAATATATTTCCAGAGTTAATGGTGCAATGAGCTAGCAAGTACAAACTATCCATATCACATTTAGAGGTAGGCAATGTAAAGAGTCAAACAGATGTCAAGTAGAGTACAGTGATTTTTACATGACATCAGTTGCTGAAAGAGATTAAGTGAGCAGACCCATGGAAAGCAGTGTGGGGAAAAGTGACTGGCAATGCATGGCCTGGGTGAAGGATAATATTCCAGGGTATTGGGAGAAGGATCTAGTAACTTGTCCAGAGTTATTTAAGTGCCCAAGGTGGGGAGAGAGAGTGGATAAAGGGGAGCAAGTGATGGTGTGAATTAGTGGGTGGGCCAGGTGGGAGGCCTTTCAAGGCAGCAGCAGTTGGATGATAAGATTGGGTGATCCTGATGGCAGAGTTGAAAGAGTACTTGACCCACAGGCCTGAATTTCAGGGTGTAGTTTGTTGTAGAGCTTTGTTCCTGAGAAGGTAATAGAGTTCAGGGTCTGGTTGGTCCTGCAGAAAGGAGTGTCAAAACCAGACTAGGGCACCTCTAGTCAGTCACCCTAGTGCTGCAAATGGGAACAATGACTGAATGCTAGGAGGGAGATATTGAGGTGCACCATGTGTAGGAAGGATAGCATCTTTAGACAGAACCTCCCTTCAAACATGGCCCAGCTGAGAGGAATATAATGAGCAGTGGTGTGTTTTTCAGGGGAGACCAGTAACGAAACGAGCTATGCTGTTGCATGCGGTTCTGAGTTTCAAGAAGAGAGAGGATGAGGAGGGAGGAGAGAAAACAATGGATCTGTAGTCAATAAGAGGCAGGAGTAGAGACCTAACAAGGTGAAGTCTGGATGCAGGGATGAGGAACATTCTGATCCTGTAGAGAAGACCAAGCCTGACATGAACCTTCTTTATGAGGTTATTAATGAGGAGATTGAATGAGAGGTGGGGGTAGAGGTGGAGACCTAGGTATTTGAATTCTGTCACTTGTTCGATGAGGTTGCCAGAATTGTTGAGTAGTTTAAAACCAGGGGCAGAGGCTTTCTTGGGTTCCAGGAAGATCATGAGCTTGGTCTTCCTGGAATTCAGGACCAAACCATTACTGGAAAACCAGGCGTGCAGCTTTGAGAAATTGGACTGCAGGTTCTGGAACATCCTGGTGGGGTTTTTGTCACTGCAGTAGAGAGCCACATCATTGGCATAGATTACAAGTAGAGTGGAGTTGCATATGGAGAGGAGGTTGTTCATAAAGAGTGAGAAAAGAAGAGGCTCAAGGATTGATCCCTAGGGACCCAATATTTAATTGTACAATCCGAGGAGAAATGGCCTTGATCATGGTCTTGTGGGATCTCTCACAAAGGTAGCTACTAAGCCATTTTATGGCATTTTCTGAAAGATGTAGCCCTTTTAGGGTGTTAAGGAGGAGGAGGGTGTAGTCCACTAGGTCAAACGCCTTGGTCAGGTCTACAAAGCGGAACCAGTGTACTGGCCTCTTTCATTGGCTTTAATGATGTCACTGGTGAACTAAACTAGGGCTTGACCAGCAGTTCCATCAGGGAATAATTTCCCAACACAATGGGGTGTCAGAGTTTACCAGATATTTATGGATTTTAGGTAAATAATAAAATGTGGCCTAACCGGGTGCTCTACTTTAAGATATTCAATAACTTGAGAGGCAACAACCTCTCATTACTGGCATGCTTTAAATACTCATCAATTTCTTTTTAAATTCAAAGTAGGGTCATTTTCATTTTAACATAAAAATCAGCATCACTTAATTGTCTGTACACTTCCCTTTCATAATCCTCACTGTTAAGTACAACAATAGCTCCCATCTATTAGCAGGTTTAGTAGTAATCTGTTTGCTATTCCCCAATGCTGCAATGCTTGCCATTGTTCTTTGCTAAAAGTTGTTATCTGATTCTTTACACAATTTCTGAATGTCAGTCTCTCAGCTCTATATGAAAGTCTGAAGATCTGGTGACATCAGGGGCAAAACAAGGACTGGGATTTAAAACAGTCTTCAAGTACAAATTCAGTCTGTGTTGCTTCACCTGTGTCTGACTGTCCACCAAATTCTTCATTGTTCTTTTAGTGAAAAAGACTTAAAGCTTAAATTCCATCAAGTTTATTAATGTGCACCACCATCTGTAATGTATCAAACCTCCTTGCCAGTGTAAATGACAGCCATTTATTCAAAACAGAAACCTCCAAAACACAAAGGAGATAGTGATAAAGATTGATGACATTTACCGGGGGGTCCTCCCTCAGCCACATCTCCCTCTCCAGGATCTCCCTCTGTTTGTTCCTCCTCTTCCATTCTGTCTTCTCCCCTCCTCTTTTCCTTCTCTTAGGCCTTTTCTAGGTACAATCTGGTCCGTCATTGGCTCCTCCAAGGTATGGAGGGTTGCGGTGGGTTGGCACATCCTTCCTCTTCCCTCCAAAAAATGTCTCTGTTAGATTCAAAACCTTCACATACTTTTTGTTTTGTTGCTGATTCAAACTCTGTGTTGTTCCACAGTATTGATTTCACCAGCAGTTTTCCTATACTGTCACCTGACTTGGTGCTCCAATCAAACACCTTGATGTCACAAAAGTCCTCTTCATTCCATTCAGATTTACTCTTCTTGTTTGCCTTTACTTTTTCTTCATGTTTTCTCAGACTGTCAGTAAAGTCCACAAGTAATTCTTCATATTGTGGAGAATGATAAAATTATTTCCGAGGTTCCTCTCAACTATTGAGCTCCACCTCCACCTCTTTCTTTATTGTTAGGTTCTCAGCCAGAATAAGTTCAATATATTCACAGCTAGCCTAATAGCTAATCTGTTGCCACTTTTCAATAAATCCCTCCTTGTTTGATCCACAGGTTGGATTTCTGAGCAAACTTAATCCTCTAGGGACTATGTTCACCTCCAAATAAGCACACAAAGAGATGTTCTCCCATTGCAGTCTCTGAAGCTTTGTAGAGTCCTTTCAAATTGGCTAAAAGCCAGTCTAGTGTTAAAAGGCTAGGCACCACAGTAGAAGTGTCATTAAGAATGTTAGAAGTTAGTAATGCCACCCTTATTTCTCAGTACTAAATCCTTATGGGAGCGAGATGCATTGGCACACTGTACCTGCAGTGTTTCAGCCATAAAGTATCACAACATGCTAAAGCAGGAGCGTATCCATAGACAATGCAAAAAAGCACCATTTTTTTCTCAAAACAACCCGTGCTGCTCAGTAATAAAGTTCCAAATCAGTCAGAGCAACAGTGTGACTGCACCAGGGGAAGGCAGTGCCAAAGTCAGTATATAGTATAATAAAACAATTCCTGGGGGACTGGCACCTGCTTTAGGCTTAAAGTGCAGTTCAGCTACTCCAATATGCTCTCACACTATCAAACTCCTGATGCATGGAAATCTTCGTAAAATGGAATACTTTATTTCCACAAATAATGCACGACCAGTGCAAGTGCAACATACAAATGCTTCCCTCAGGTTCAAACCACACACCAGTTAGAGACTATTGGTCACCTGATGCATTTCACGTGTCATGTGCTTTTTCAAAGAATGACATGGTGGCTCTAACCCATCTCTTAAAAAACAGGAAATCATTAAGTGACAGTATCAGAAAAGATTGCACTAAGTTTTACTTGGAGATAAATCTTGTCAGCAGACAAAGATGAGTTTCTGGTGCAAATCTATAAATGAAAAGAGAGAGAAGAATACATATATGCAGAAGACACTTCTAACAACGAATAGAGAAAGCATTTATTTTTATTTTTCAAAAGGTTTGATCTCAGTTTTATCATTCAGTCCTGGCAATTCCATGGCTTTTAAAAATATATCCGATACTGTTCCCTTCACAATAGGAGATTGTCACAATCCCACCCCTTTGTGATGGAATAGGCCTCTCAACTCCTGTAAAATGAAACCATGTTTATCTTTATTCCTAGCTTTAAACACATGTGTGTCTAGTGCATTAGTAACATCACCAAAATCTATTGCCTGAATGTGCTTACCAATCCTAGTTTTGAATGCCCTCTTGATTTTACCTGTGTAGAACCATCCACACTTACATTCAGCCATATAAACATGGCCACACCTGCTGCATGTCATGAAGCCTCTAACAGCTGTCTCTCTGCCCATCACTGAATTCCTGGAAGTTTTTGTATTTTGAATTCTGTCAAAATATTTTCAGTTACCACATTTATTGCTGCTATTATTTCTATGGGTAACCACATGCATAGGTTATTATAACAGGCTGCACAGAATGCAGTATCTGATCATGTATGCTTTCCTTTCCTATAAACAATCCTAGGGCTCAAGGTCTCTAAGTCCAGGGCCCTGTGAGACCATATACCAGTGTTTCTTCACTACTACAGCTCTCTTGTGTGACTGGGGTTGTATGCACTAACAAATGTGAGATGAGGGCCAGTTCTGACTTCCCTGACATGCTCCTGTAACAGTGTCTCCTAGGTATTTTATCCACTGTACACCTCACATCCTGAATGACAGTCTCATTGTAACCTCTCCTATTAGCCTCCTGTCAGTTCATCTGCTCTTTTTTGTATATAAAGCCTCTGTACCACAATTTAATTTAGTCTCATAAACTGACCTTTTGGGATGGCTCTAATAACATGGGCGGATGGCTACTATTAGCCAAAAGTAAGGTGTTATGGTCCGTGCTTTTCCTAAATAGGTCAGTCACCACTCCCCCCCCTTGCCGTCCTTCATAATAATTAAGTCCAAATAGCTAATTTGTTTGTAACTAAATGACACACTAAACTTCAAGTTTGGGTTACTCTTTTCAAGGTACTCAACAAATGCAAAAAGCTCATCTTCAGACCCCTTGTACACTAACAGTACGTCATCAATAAATCTTCACAGGTCAATCCGGTGGAGAAAACAGTTACTGCCATTTCTGATGATTTCACGTGCCCACTTTGTCATATAGAGGTTTGCATATTTTACGCAAAGCTAGCCCCCATGGCAGTAACTTTTTCTGTAGGGAAAAGTCCTTTTTATAAAATAAATTGTTGCACTCCAATACAAACTTTGTCAATTTAAGCAAATCATCAGTAGGAGGGTTCAACTCTGACTTGTCTAAATAAACTTCAAGTGCCTTCAACCCATCCCTTGTGGGATGTTTGTATATGTGATGCCATATTAAATGTGACCAACAAACTGTCTTTCCCAATATATAGATCTTCTAATACTCATAGTATCTCACCTGTGTCTTTAATAAAAGAAGGGACAGTTTTAACTAAGTCAGCTATATGGTGATCCACAAACTTCAATCAATTTCAATCAATCAGACAGTTTTATTTGTATACTGGAAAGTATGTGAGCAAAAATACCCATTTTCACAAACAGTTACAGAGACAATTTGCATACATAGAACATACAAACACAGTAAATACAATATATTTCCAGAGTTAATGGTGCAATGAGCTAGCAAGTACAAACTATCCATATCACATTTAGAGGGTGGGCAATGTAAAAGAGTCAAACAGATGGCAAACAGAGTACAGTGATTTTTTACATGACATAAGTTGCTGAAAGAGAATAACTAAACAGACCCATGGAAGCAGTGTGGGGAAAAGTGGACTGGTGATGCATTGCCAGGGTGAAGGGACAAAATTCCAGGGTATTGGGAGCAGGATTTAGTAACTGGTCTGGTAGTTATTTAAGTGCACAAGGTGGGGAGAGAAGTGCAGATAAAGGGTGCATGAGTGCTGGTGGGAATTAGTGGGTGGGCCAGGTGGGAGGCCTTTCAGGGCAGCAGCAGTTGGGTGATAAGATTAGGTGATCCTTGATGGCAGAGTTGAAGGAGTACTTGGACCCACAGGCCTGAATTTCAGGGTGTAGTTTGTTGTAGAGCTTTGTTCCTGAGAAGGTAATAGAGTTTGGGGTCTGGTTGGTCCTGCAGAAAGGAGTGTCAAAAACCAGACTAGCGGCACCTCTAGTCAGTCACCCTAGTGCTGCGAATGGGAACGATGACTGAATGCTGGGGGGGGGGGGAGAATATTGAGGTGCACCATGTGTAGGAAGGATAGCATCTTTAGACAGAACCTCCCTTCAAACATGGTCCAGCTGAGGGAGGAATATAATGAGCAGTGGTGTGTTTTTCAGGGGAGACCAGTAACGAAACGAGCTATGCTGTTGCTTGCGGTTCTGAGTTTCAGAAGAGAGGATGAGGAGGAGGAGAGAAAACAATGGATCTGTAGTCAATAAGAGCGGGAGTAGAGAGCTAACAAGGCGAAGTCTGGATGCAGGGATGAAGAACGTTCTGATCCTGTAGAGAAGACCAAGCCTGACATGAACCTTCTTTATGAGGTTATTAATGAGGAGATTGAATGAGAGGTGGGGGTAGAGGTGGAGACCTAGGTATTTGAATTCTGTCACTTGTTCGATGAGGTTGCCAGAATTGTTGAGTAGTTTAAAACCAGGGGCAGGGGCTTTCCTGGGTCCTGAGATGATCATGAGCTTGGTCTTCTTGGAATTGAGGACCAAACCATTACTGGAAAACCAGTCGTGCAACTTTGAGAAATTGGACTGCAGGTTCTGGAACATCATGGCAGGATTTTTATCACTGCAATAAGAGCCACATCATCAGCATAGATTACAAGTAGAGTGGAGTTGCATGTGGAGAGGAGGTTGTTTTATAATGAGTGAAAAGAAGCGGGCAGAGGATCGATCCCTTAGGGACCCCGTATATAACTGTACATTCTGAGGAGATATGGCCTTCAATTACGGTCTTGTGGGATCTCCTAGAAAGGTAGCTACTGAGCCATTTTATGGCATTTTCTGAAAGATGTAGCCCTTTTAGGGTGTTAAGGAGGAGGGCATGGTCCACTAATTCAAATGCCTTGGTCAGGTCTACAAAGACGGAACCAGTATACTGACCTCTTTCATTGGCTTTAATAATGTTGCTGGTGAACCTAACTAGGGCTTGGCCAGCGGCTCCATCAGGGAATCATTTCCCAACACAATGGGGTGTCCGAGGGGATTTACCAGATATTTATGGATTTTAGGTAAGTAATAAAATGTGGCACTAACCGGGTGCTCTAATTTAAGATATTCAATTACCTGGGGGCAACAACCTCTCATTATTGGCATGCTTTAAATACTCATCAATTTCTTTTTTTAAATTCAAAGTAGGGTCATTTTTCATTTTCACATAAAAATAAGCATCACTTAATGTCTGTACACTTCCCTTTCATAATCCTCACTGTTAAGTACAACAATAGCTCCCCCTCTATCAGCAGGTTTAGTAGTAATCTGTTTGCTATTCCCCAATGCTGCAATGCTTGCCATTGTTCTTTGCTAAAAGTTATCTGTTTCTTTACACAATTTCTGAATGTCAGTCTCTCAGCTCCATATATGAAAGTCTGAAGAGCTGGTGACATCAGGGTGCAAAACAAGGAATGAGGTTTAAAAACATTGTCTTCAAGTACAAATTCAGTCTGTGCTGCTTCACCTGTGTCTGAGTCTCCACCAAATTCTTCATTGTTCTTTTTAGTGAAAAAGACTTGAGGATTAAATTCAGTCCAAGTTTATTAATGTGCACCACCATTTGGAATGTATCAAACCTACTTGTCGGTGTAAATGACAACAGTTTATTCAAAACAGAAACCTCCAACACAGTCAGGGGATAATCAAAAAGATTGATTACATTTACCGGGGGGTCCTCCCTCCACCACATCTTCCTCTCCAGGATCTTCCTCTGTTTATTCCTCCTCTTCCATTCTATTTTCTTCCCTCCTCTTTTCCTTTTCTTCAGTCTTCTGGGTACCATCTGGTTCGTCATTGGCTCCTCCAAGGTATGGAGGGTTGCGGTTGGGGTGGCACATCCTTTCTCTTCCCTCCAAAAAATGTCTCTGTTAGATTCAAAACCTTCACATACTTTTTGTTTTGTTGCTGATTCAAACTCTGTGTTGTTCTTCAGTATTGATTTCACCAGCAGTTTTCCTATACTGTCACCTGACTTGGTGCTCCAGTCAAACACCTTGATGTCACAAAAGTCCTTTACATTTCTCTCAGATTTACTCCTCTTGTTTGCCTTTATTTTTTTTTTTCTTCATGTTTTCTCAGACTGTCAGTAAAATCCACAAGTAATTCTTCATATTGTGGAGAATGATAAAATATTTCCGAGGTTCCTCGACTATTGAGCTCCACCTCCACCTCTTTCTTTATTGTTAGGTTCTCAGCCAGAATAAGTTCAATATATTCACAGCTAGCCTAATAGCTAATCTGTTGCCACTTTTCAATAAATCCCTCATTGTTTGATCCACAGGTTGGATTTCTGAGCAAACTTAATCCTCTAGGGACTATGTTCACCTCAAATAAGCACACAAAGAGATGTTCTCCCATTGCAGTCTCTAAGGTTTTGTGCAGTCCTTTCAAATTGGCTAAAAGCCAGTCTAGTGTTAAAAAGACTAGGCACCACAGTAGAAGTGTCATTAGAATGTTAGAAAAGTTAGAAATGCCCCCTTATTTCTCAGTACTAAATCCTTGTGGGAGCGAGATGCATTGTCAAGCTGTACCTGCTGTGTTTAAGCCATAAAGAATCACAACATGCTAAAGCAGGAGTGTATCCGTAGACAATGCAAGACAGCACCATTTATTCTCAAAACAACCTGTGCTGCTCAGTGCCAAAGTCAGTATATAGTACAGTAAAACAATTCCTGGGGGGACTGGCATCTGCTTTAGGCTTGAAGTGCAGTTCAACTACTCCAATATGCTTGCACAATATCAAACTCTTGATGCATGGAAATCTTTGTAAAATGGAATACTTTATTTCCACAAATAAAATCCACCAGTGCAAGATACAAACGCTTCCCTCAGGTTCAAACCACACACCAGTTAGAGACTACTGGTCACCTGATGCAGTTCACGTGTCTTGTGCTTTTTCAAAGGATGACATGGTGGCTGTAACCCATCTCTTAAAAAATAGGAAATCTTAAAGTGACAGTATCAATCAGTGCAGTGAATTTGTGTGTACTCAGTTACAAAAGATATCCACACAATCAAGTAAGAAATTGTTACTAGATGCATGTTATATACAAAATTCATAAGTTACTTCTAAAAAAGCCAAACATATAAACCAGTGCACAACTTAGTACAGGGGTACCGGGTCAATCAATAGGCTATTTCATCCACAAAACTACATCGAAAGAAAGAAAAGATTGCATTAAGTTTTACTTGGTGATAAATCTTGTCAGCAGATAAAGATGAGTTTCTGGTGCAAATCTATAAATGAAAAGAGAGAGAGAGAGAGAGAGAGAGAGAAAGAAATACATATATAAGCAGAAGACACTTCTAACAACGAATAGAGAAAGCATTTATTTTTTATTTTTTCAGAAAGGTTTGATCTCAGTTTTATCATTCAGTCCTGGCAATTCCATGGCTTTTAAAAAATATATCCAATACTGTTCCCTTCTCAATAGGAGATTGTCATAATCCCCACCCTTTGTGATGCAATAGGCTTCTCAACTCCTGTAAAAATGAAACCATTAGGAATTGTTTTACTGTACTATATATTGACTTTGGCACTGCCTTCCCCTGGTGCAGTCACACTGTTGCTCTGATTCGGAACTTTATTACTGAGCAGCACGGGTTGTTTTGAGAAAAAATGGTGCTGTCTAGCTTTATTCCTAGCTTTAAACACGTGTGTGCATAGTGCATTAGTAACATCACCATTATCTATTGCCTGAATGTGCTCACCAATACTAGTTTTGAATGCCCGCTTGGTTTTACCTATGTAGAAGCATCCTCACATGCATTCAACCATATACACAAGATCACACAGGCTGATCAAAACTATACAGAAACAATCTCTAAATGGGAAGGTCTGTTAAAGAGCTAGTATACACAAACATAAGACCTCAGGGTCTGTTACATTTTCTGTGATCACAATATTTGACTTTTACAGGTTTCTGTTATTTTTATTTCACAGAAATCTGTTTTGGTATTTTTTTCTAGCAACTTTCCTAATGTGTGAGCTGAAACTGTCTGCTCACCACCATTCAGTAGCCTTTGCAGTGGGAGTGACGTGGTGTGAGGAACACTTTAAATCACCACTCTGTACACCAGCCCTGAATCCAGCTATCATGTGCCACAAACTGACATAACATTTCCTCATGTCAGATGAACAGCTTAGCTGCTGTGAATTGGGCTCAATGAGAGTTGCATTGTTTCTCTTTTTCAAGGATTATTTTGCAAGCTTTGGCATTAATTTATGAACCATCAGTCTGAATCTATTTGTTAGTTGTGAAAAAGGTTTTAATTGTAATGTTCTATTCTAAATGCAGTCCCCCCATCTCATTCCCTCAGTTGCTTCTGTGACAGTTCTATTCTAAGTGCACTGAATCTTTTGTGGGACAAGTCTATCATTTAGTCCGGGGGTATTTTAATCTATGCTAAGTAATTTGAGAAAAACAAATGTCATGGAGGTGTAGTATATGACTGCAGCAATACCATGAGTTGATAACATTTCCCTGAAGTTTTTCCCCATGTGATGAAATGGCAAGTTGCAATCTACACTCTCACATTACTCCCCTCCTACAGAGGTCCAAAATGTTCAAGTCTCTATCTCCTTTTTGTTATTTCTTTTATATTTTATGAGCAAGCAAGATCCTGTCATACCTGGCATTGCTTCATGCTTGTGTTTTCCTGTTGTTAGTCCAAAATAGCAGATCCCATGATGGTTACTTAACCAGGGCCACACATAGCAACAGAGACCTACATGTCAATGTGTCCTTATCCCCCTGTCATGGTGGGTTGCCCTTTAAGCCCTTATTTTATGGAACTGATACTGCATTAGCTTACCCAATTGTTCATGTCTTTCCCTCGCTCTCATTCCCTCTTTTTTTGCTCAGTCTCTCTCATCTATACACTTTCTATTGCATGAAGTTTCAAGTCATGAAGTAATTTATTGTAAATGGGGCAAAACAGATTGCAGTGTAGTCTAGTTGAGCCTTTGATAAAGGGTCCAGTGGGACCAGAAATGCATCAGGCAATTCAGTAAATCCTTTTAAAATGTTTCCTTTCTGGGCCAAGTTCTTTTGTGGTGGTGAGTGCCTGGATTTGTGTTTTTGATTGGTAGTCTAGTTCATATAGCACAAGCGATATTAAAATTAAATCATACCTGATCAACTGGACTTGAAACTTCATTTGACAGAAAGTGTATAGAAGAGAGAGGGGGCTAGAGAGAGAGAAAAGGCATGAAAATATATCGCTATCCATAACTCCTTGCTACATAACTAGCAGCTCAATCACTGGATCTGCTGTTTTGGGATAACAGCAGGCAAGCACAAGCTCAGCATGGTGTCAGGTGTGATAGGAACTTGCTTGCTTATGAAATAAAAAAGAGAGTGAGACTTGTATATTTTCATTCTCTGGAGGAGTGCAGCAGTCCATGGTCCTGTTTCTGTGAATGTTTAACAATGACATAAAGCAGCATCCTCCTCATCATCACTTCCATCTAGGAGACTGGGAGCATGTGACAAAAAGTCCAGCACAATCTGTGGAAGAAGCCTGCCAGCGACAGTTTTTAAAGATCAGAGAAGGCATTTATCTGTGACATTGGAATTACTGTCCAAAACTTATTTATGCTCATCTGGTTCCAGTGTATATGGCGTAGTTAAACTGTCATAGTACACTAACTTTTAAGTTTTGCAGCTCCATCATTGTTTAGTACATCAATAAATAGAAAAAAAAGCATTAATGGTTTAATTTTACCCATATTCAGGCAAAATGGAAAGTAATGTCATTAGTCAGAAAATACATTCAAACAAATCTAAACATAATATATACAGCTTAAATAAAAAAAGGAAGGAATACAACAAATTGTTAGCGAAAAAAGTTTCAAAAATATCTTTGGAAGAAACTGCATATATCAGTAACTGAAAGGAATACTAAATATTTCTGAATGCTTGTGGTTAAAGGTCAAAATAACTACTCACTGGACTCATATGTTCAACCGGCCCAGTGGGAGAACCATTTTAAGCAGTATACTATAAAAATATGAAGAAAAATTGTATCAGTATGCTTGAAAAAATAGAGAAAAATTATTAAATGTTATGGCTCTTTCCCACTATACTTTTCTCATCTGAAATCACGAATGAGTTACACAGATAAGGAATAATAAGGTCCTTGGCCCAGATCAAATAACATCAGGTATATTTAAATATTTTCTTAACTAGTGGACACCTAAACTATATCAATTATTTAATCACCTCCTCCAGATTCAGACATTTCAATATTCATGTAAGTGTAATATTACTTTATGCAATTGACAAACACCCACATAATTATTTACAAATGTGTAGACCAGTCAGCCTTATACACTAGGTATGATCCAAAAAGTCTTTTGTCGTATTGTACTTTCAAAACTTGAGTATTGGGCAGAATCGGATAATATACTAGGAGGAGAAGCCCAAAATGGTATCAGAAAGGACAGATCAATTATTCATCAATGTATGGTACTCTTCTATTTAATATAAATATTTGCAGTAGGTAAACAGGGAAACTTTTTTACCACTTTGTAGACCTGAAATGGCCTTTAACTCTATAAGTAGAAGTATACTGTAGAGAATAGGATTGAAGCTCTTTGCTTGATATTTTATTAGACTGTATGAGACTACACAGGCTCAAGTATGATATAATAATTAAGGACAGCTCACAAAAAAATAAATGCAAACTGTACACATGTCCCTCTTATTTACTGTATACATAAACGCAATAATTTCTCAATTACCCAATCAAGAATGCCATTCTCCAAAGGTTCTGGGTAATTTAGCACCATGCGTAGCTTGTGTAGATGACATTGTACTGATTTTCAATTCAGTACACAGACACATACATAGGTACACAGATGCTATCAGCAGATAAGGACCTTCGGCCCACCTTGTCTGCCCATGAATGCTAGTAACTGAGCTTCTTCAAGCTTCCTTGGAGCTAGCTTATCCCCTTCCCCTGACTACTAGGATCCCCCTATGCCTAGCCCATGCACTCTTAAATCCTGTAATTGTTTCTGTCCCCACTACTTCCTCTGGCAGGCTGTTCCATTTGTTCACCACCCTCTCTGTGAAGAAGTACTTCCTCACATTCCCCCAAACCTCCCTCTCTCCAGTTTCATCCAATGCCTCCTAGTCCAGGAGCATCTTTTTCTTTGAAACATTGTATCTTCCTGCACCTCATTCTTCCCTGTGAGGTACTTAAATGTCTCAGTCATGTCCCTCTCCCTCCTCTCCTCTCTCCTCTCCTCCAGGGAGTACATTTTCAAGTTCTTCAGCTTATCCTCATAGGGTTTGTGATACAATCCCTGCACCATTTTGTTACTTCCTCTGAACTGGCTCCACCCTATGTATGTCATTGTATGGGTAAGGCCACCAGAACTGGACACTCTACTTGAGGTGTGGCCTCATTGATGTCCTGTATAGTGGAATTATGACCTTCCGTTTCCTGCTGGTGATATGCCTGCCCATGCATCCCATCATCCTGTACTTACAAAGAATGTTAGATCCTTTCTCTGTGTTATACAATCAAAAATATATAACAATTAAATAAACAAAAAACTCATCTGCTATTTTTTAGAGGTAATAATTAGTGATGTTGTGCTTTTTTTATTCTCCAGGGAAGGTGGTGCAAATGTACTACATTTACATTTGTGAAAAAAATGTGAATTATGAGGCAGAACTATCCACTTTGCCAGTGGATTTGTTTTTAATTTAAAAATCCTCTCCCACCCACTGTGCTGTGAAACCAACCCCTCCCCAACCCAAGAACACAGATGCAATTAATTTGCATCCCCTACCTTCACCTCGCTCTCCCCCAAACATCAGACTGCTTTAGCTGGTGGCCTGGAAGGTGAAATTATGCCATTCCCTCCACCCATACACCAAATACACTTTACAGTATCCACCTCCCCTCACCTAAGTCCCACTGTCTTTTGTAGAAACACCCAGACTCCCACTCAACCCCTATGATCCTCACCACGCTCTTCTCCTTACTGGTGCACACAAATCAATAATGAAAACAAGTACTCCAGTGCAGAGCACCTGATCTGTTGAATGCTGACCACCACCTCTGATTATAGTAAAATGAATGGTGATGTATTTGTCTTCTACTTGGAACAGAAACATCACCATTCATTCATTAAGGCCATGATGAGACAGGGGTTGGCACTGAAGAGAGCAGATACTGCACTACTGGACTGTTTTCTTTATTTTCAGGTTGATTTTGTGGATGCTGGTGTGGGAGGAGGGTGTTAGGAAACCAGAGGAGGTTTGGATGGGAGTCTGTTTTTCTATAAAAGACAGTGGGACTGGGGTGGGGGAGGTGAGTAGAGTGTATTTGGTGCATGGGTGAGGGAATGGATTAGCTTTTCAAGGAGAAGCAGAGTAGTGTTCATGGGGGCAGAGGGAGGAGGGATAAAGGTGCCAATGGGAGGTTAGTGAAGGTGGAAGCCCTCATCCCATACACAATTCACTTTGTTATTTACCAGGTGAATTAGGCATTTGCCACATGAATTAGACCAATCTGCTCAATGAATACCAACATGAATTTCAGTCCCCAGGTCATGAATTTGCTGAAATTCATGGATTTTTTCATGTAGTGAATTTGGTAACTTCACACCTCTAGTAATAATTGATGTCCCTATAGTCTCTTCTTCAATAAGATTAAACTTCAGAGAGTTTCTTATGGTCTTCTGGGGTATGATAACATGGAGGTCTTAGATGGCACTTATACAGTATGTAAAATATTTACATCAAAAATTACTATCTACAACAAATGAGTACTGATGTTTATGAGGAAGTATGGTGGGTCATTAATTGAGATTGCCTCACTACAATATATGCCAAAGTTAAATATTAATTATTTATGCCCCAGAAATTGGGGAGTAACTAACACAAGCATTTTGAGAAGTTTATGACTACATTTATAGGTACTTATTAAATCTCCCAATCTGTGTACCAGGAATTATTCTGAGAGCTGAACATGGACAATTTTTATTGATACTTAACTAAATTAAGACAATAGTATTTGTTATGGAACTCCAAATATGAAATTATATCAGGCTTCTGAAAAAGTGCTATGAAGACTAAACTGAGTACTTAAAAATCAGTTTTCATTTTCCACTCATCAACTTTACAATGAAAGAGATCTAGCCTGCTGAACGAGCTAACATAATGACCAATATCTATAGAATCCCAAGATACTACATAGTGAATGGAGTTTGGCAAAGATATAATGACATTGCACCAAATAAATCTTGCAACAATATGAAATTCCAGAATGTATATTTCATATAAATATCTGAAATGAATATTTACTGTATACATGAAGCTTGCTTCATTACTTTCAGAATCCAAATAAAAAGTGCCTTTATGCAAGATTCAGGCTGGAACGCTTTCCAAAGTAACTGTCTTTTTTTCAAACAGCACAGAAATAATGTATCATCTCCATATTGCAATTGTACAAATGGTGAGGTGGATGACTTGGAACACATTGTATAACAATGCCCATTTCTCTGTCACCAAAGGAAGATGTAATTACTGTAAGTGAATTCCTATACATAAATAAAAGTTCACCTAAAGATATGATAATTCTTCTGTTTTCATTTAATAATCTCAAAGCATGGGAAAAGGTTAATAAAAGCCACAAACCTAGACATTTACTCATTAGACTATAACCTGGGGGTCGGTCTGAGCTGAGATGTCACAGTCTTTTAAAGAAGATAAATGGAACTGTATTGTGTGTAGCTCTATGACTAATGCACCTTTATGATTAAAATTCTATGCTGCAAAATATGTTCTTTTATCTGTATTAATTAGTAGTTACCTTTGATCATCATTTTAGGTCCTTTGGACAACTTTCCAATTTATTTGTTGAAATGGCGAATACAGACTACAAGACTCCATAGAAAAATATAGGTAACCATACCTGAATCTTACAGGGTTCTGTTTACATTCAGGATACCCCTGAGTTAGCTAAAGTTTCAGCCAAGCTTCCTCATGATAAATTAATTTATAAAAGATATTTATAGATAATAAATGTGATAATGACAATTTTCGGTTTCTATTCCATATCTAATTGCACTGTATGTTTATTCTAAAGATTTAATTATTTACAGACATGTATATTTAATGTTGATATAGAGGAAGTTTTCAAACTTAACTTCCATTGTATGCTTGTAATGACTAAAAAATTTGAACAAATAAACTTAAACTTGAAAATACAATAATATCCTTGGACACCAAAAGCAGCATAAGGGATGCAAATGCCATAGGGAAAATCAACAGCATGAGGAATAAGCATGACCTAGCTTAGACAACCTAATTAGTTAGAGATCAGCATAAACAATAAGCAGCACAATCACATGACAGCCGGGGAAAGCAGTTGTGTCCGGACTGAGGGGCCCTATTTTATTCCTTGAGCTGGGCCTTGGCAGACCAAAAAGTTTAAGAAAGTGAACAGGAAATGGTAGACCATTCCACAACTGGGGAGTCAATAATGAATAAAACAGCCTGCATTGTGGTTGCTATAGTGGTACTAGAACCTATTTTCCCATTTTAATCTACAGGAATAGGAAGCAATTAGAGGAAGGGGTCAAGATCTTCTTTAGGTACCCTGAGAATTTCTTTGCATTGAATTTAATCCCCTGGAGGAGAATGTGAAGAACATGCATTGACTCAGGAGGAGCCCACCCCAATTTGTTGTTTATTGCCAAGTTATGGCTGTGAGGGGGTGCAAGGTCAAGTCAAACCTGCAGTGAAAAATTGAGAAACAGCAGAGAAAACCACATCACTATGATCCAGTGTATGAAAAAATATATAATTCAAAAATACTGTTGCTGGTGCTATGGGGGGAGACAATTGTTCTCCCTGTAAAAAGTAGCTAGTTTAGCAAAACATCTGGCATCCAGACTGCTGATATGAGCAGAGTAATCCAGATTTTGACTGAGTTGAGTAAGATATTTATAGCATGCTTCATTACCATAGCAGTCACCTGATGAGTAGTGGATGCTCAGAGGAAGGGATATAGCTATTTATAGGGCTCAGAGATCATTTATTAAAACTGTAATTGACAGAGGTCCCAATAAAGAACCCTGGAGACCCCCCCTAGGGCAACAGGGAGCATGGAGGAGAGGGAAGGACCCTGAGTTCTTCCAGACAAGTAGAACTTAAACCAACAGAGAGGGGTAACTGAAGGACCTGAGGATGCTAGTTTGGAAAGTTGCAGGGAGTGTAATGAAGACCTTGGCCAGGTCAATAACAATAATGAGTTCTGATCTGGAGGCTAAAGCTAAGTGTTGAGTGGCAATGACTGAGTCTTAACAGATTGGAAACACTGCTAAAGGTGGTGGGGGGCTATTAAATCCAGTGTGTCTACATGATAGGGGTGAATCCTACCAGCAGTGAAATTAGGATTTTCAGAACTTTTCCTTGATAAAATTCAGCAAATTCATGAGAGATGGCCACCATTGAAGTTTGGATTAACAGGGACATCCATGGTTCAGGCACTGCTCCTTCATGGGTAAAGATTGTGCTGGTTGCTTTGCTAGTTGTAGTAGAAGTGATGTTTAAGATATGTCTCAACTCCTGTGGACTTGACCTCAGGCCTTTCTTGGTTGCTCAAGGAAGTGGTTGAGGTACATTCTATGGTAATTTTGGTAGACACTGAACAGTTCATTGAGCAAAGGACTAGTTCTGCTGACTTTAAAGAAAGCCTTTGTATGGCCACAGCTATAGATTTATATTTTTTCTTTTCATCTGGGTGTTCTGGCCAATTTTAGTTCAGTATTCAATCACCTTTTCTATGGAAGCCATTAAAGAAAGTGGGGGATTCAACTTTGGGAGCATCTGGAGCAGTCTACATTCTAGATGCTGCTCAGTCTGAGTTTAAGAAGGAGTGTAGTATGGAGACAGCTTGGTTAGGGTTTGTAAATTGTAAAAAAACAAAGACAAGGTGCTGCGTCAGCATGTGGTCTAAAAGCAAAACAAAATGGTTATATTAAATGCACGCTGAAAATAGAAAATAGAGTTAAAAATCTACGTTTTGACCTTAGGTCTCTTCAGGAAATATCTAAAGAGAAAACAAGTTAGTGTAGAGGAGAGGTAAAATGAGAGAGATATATATGTGGAGAAAGAAGAAGGGAGGCAAAGGGAGAAGAAGTGATAAATGATAAGATTAAGAGAGAATCTGTGAAACAAAAAGGTGATGATGGGAAGATAAGACATAATGGGAGAGAAAGAGCTGGGAAAGATCCCAGGTAGAGACTGATTAACAGGGCCTTGTAAGAAGGCTGAAAAGTGACAAATGTGTGAGAAGGAGACAGAAATGAGACACATGGTGAAAATGAAAAATAAATCAGTACAAACAATATTGATTTAGGGAAAAGGGAGGCTGGAGATGTTAGTGGAAAATAAGTCTATCATTTAAACCAGAGGGTTACTGGGAGCAGGAGGATGATCAGCTTGGTTTGCATGTTTTTCTATAGTTAGGATCCTGAAGCCCTGCTGAAGGACACAAAACAGAAAGGTCATTGACATTGTGGTCCCTGGAGATAAAGTGGGATACAATGGGTTTAGTAGTTTCACCATTCCTGACAGCCTGTAATGTTCTCTTGAAACGTCTCAACAAGGCGCCTACCAGTTTCTCCAATGAATAGCTGAACACCTCCCAAAGAATACAGTACACTACATTAGTGGAGGTGATGAGAACTCCTTGGTGATGTGAAAACACCTGTAGGCCCCTGAATCTCAGTTACACTGGAAATAAATTTGCAGGTGTAGCACGAGCCTGTTGCAAGGTTTGGTACCTGGGGAGGAACTGTTAGGGAGGGTAGGCTCCTTTTTACCAGGAGATTGCGTGTTAGGGTGGCTGGCAGTAGGAGTGCTAGGTGGTTCTGTAAAGGAAGCACCAATGTTAGGGTCAGTTTGCAAAATGGGAAGTTAATAGTGATGATCCTGTGAAGAGAAGGTGTGCTCTGATGGAAAGGAAGAACTAGTGGAATCTGGCTGCTGTTCTTGTGTGATAGCATTGTAAATTATCTTTTAAGGGAGAAAGATAAGGGCAAACTATTTATGCTGATGTACTTAGAATTATTAGTGGCAGTCAATACAGTGGATCATGGTGTGTTGCTGAATCACCTTTGAAATTCTGCATGGATTTCAGGAACAGTCCTTGCCCAGTTTTGTTCTTTCCTGCAGGGAATGGTACAAGGGGACACGTGCATGAAGGACTGACACAAAGTATCAGGTCATTATGACAGAAACTGAAAAAAGGGTGATGTGTGACAAAAAGGATAAAAGTAAAAAGAACTCTGCAAGAGCAAAGCTCCTGTTTTCATGCAACTGACCTCAGTAATAAATAAGGGGAGGAGGAACACAGAACTAACAGGAAATACAAGCTGAACAGTGTCTAAATATTATGCCTTGTTAAAGTTCTCCTGAATGTTTCACAAGCTCTTCAAGCTTTTGAATCATCTGTAAATGACGGAAAATGCTGCTGTGAGACCATTAATGGTGGTGGATCCTAGGAAACATATTGTATCAGTTTTGAGGGATTGTCACTCACTGCCCTTTAAACTGCATATCAGCTTTAAAATACTGCTGCTTGCCTTTAGACTCAAATGTGGTTTGGGCTTCCATGGATCACTAAACTGTTGGTGCACTATGTCTCAGAGTGCCAGTTGAGGTGCATGTCCACCAAAAATCTGCAAGCGGTCCAGCAGGTAGACTTATGTCAGTTGATGAAAGTGCATTTTAATAAGTGACAGCACTTCGTCCGTGTAATTTTTTCCCTCAGAGGGTAAGACAAGTGTAGTCCACTGTACAATTCATGGGGCTTCAAAACACACTTGTTACAGGAAGCTTTTTGGGACTATTAGTGATGATGACTAATGGCAGTTATTCATTTTTTAAATAAATATACTTGATTGATTTTTTAAATAGAGAATGTTATTCTGTTAAAATGTTTTGAAAGAATCTGTATTTATTGTGATCATGCCACTTTTGTATTTGTTATTTAATGATAGACATTCATCAGATTTTTTCCTTTTTGTATTTTTACGAATGTGAATAATGATTTAATGTTATATGTACAGTGTGTTTATACTGTATATCATATTTTGTACACTTGGTCATACCTGAGAAAGGTACCTTGTTTCCAATGCACTTACCGGATATCAAAATAAACTAAAATAAAATAACTGCAGTGAGCCAGCCGGTGGCACTGAGAGTTAGGTACTGGATGCCACACCTCATGCCACACCAGCGATCCGAGTTCGGGAGCAGATTCAGGCCATCAGGGGTTGGCAGGGGAAGAAAGGATCAAGCATCCAGAGGACAGCTCTCCTTTTCTGGAAGGGAGGGAGGGAGGATGTGGGCTTTGCTGTCTGGAGACCCCTAGTGGTAACTGGGGACAAATTCAGTTGTCAGGTCCTGGAAAGCAGGGAACAGCTGTGGTGGTGCTCTTGTTGGCATGAGCAGGAGTGCTCACATGCAGCACTGGAGTGCATTGCACTGCCAGGCCAATGGGGAAGTAAAGACAAAATACCCCTCTTACTGGTAGATGAAGGTGGGTCTAGGGCCATGGCACCACATCCAGTTCTGGGCCCAAGTCATCCTTTGGTCCTCCTGTCATCCTCTCCCACCAGACACTATAGATTGAGTACCAGTTAGGAGTTGGCAGTCCTTGTTCCTGGGGGGTTAGATCCCTGGGAGGGGGTTAAGGGAATGTGGCAAATGAGAGAAGCGTGGCCCAGGAGAGAAGTCTGGACTTCAGGAGAATGGGATCAGCTGACTAGCCATATGACCCAGCTGGAGAGAATCCAGTGAGGCAGGGTGAAGAAATAGAATTGACAAAAAAAAAAATGAACTGCAGTAGGTTTACATTTTAATCTAATTTCACTGACTGAGCTTCCAGAGGGTATACAGAAATAAATGTGATGATGATGACAATGATGAAATTGTCACCTGCAAGTATTTATTGATCAAACTATTAGTTGTTTGCCCAGACATCCCTACAACTTACAAAGGGTGATGACATGATAGGGGGGAGGAGAAAGTGACAGTTGTCCCTATCTCCATCCCTAAAGAAATAGAGGTACATTGGGACACAGCTGTCACTTTCTTTAATATGTTCCACATGCTGTCAATCTTTTAATAGGTAGTAATTACAAAATACTGACACTGTGTCCAGGTGTTGAAAATATATTTGGGGCATTTGAAAGAAAAAGTCATACAGCTCTTCTTCTTTGAGATACCAAAAGTCATGTTTTCAAAAAAACAAACTGGTGTCACAACCCCCACTCAGCAGGTCAGGCCCTCTGCTCCCACAGTGCCAACCTCCGAGCGCAGTATTGTAAACAGTTAACAGAACAGGGTAACCCTCTCGTCTGTTTTGGGGGTTCGAATCAAACTTTGGTCTCAAGTTCTGGAGGGATTCAAATTGTGAACCTCTTGCTAGCATACCCAATGTACAGGCTCAGATAATTTTGCTCTTTGGGGGGGTCAGATATCTTTAACCTACGGGCACCTAACCAAGTGTACAAAATGAACCCTTAAAACTCTATGAAAGACCTCAGAATAAACTCTTACCTTTTCCCAGTTTGGTATTACCAATAGCTTTCAACATTGTCACCTTTAACCATATATGCTTCGCTTGTCAAATAAAGAATTTCAAAGGCACACCAAGTAGTCTCCAAAAATGAGATGTTTACTTAAAAATAGATAAAAATGTAATATGTAAATACAGAACCATATATCACAAAAACATGCAATCACTTCAAATAATAAGGTTTTAAATACAAACAAACTCTCCTACCACAGTACCCTTAGACTTGTCTAATCTAATGTATTCTTATCTCCTTCCAGTGCTGATGTCGCTCTTTTCAGAGTCCAAACAAGTGTGTGTCTCTACAGGTCACTCACAGCATAATTAACAAACTGTATTGAACCTACCTTCTACATGAGGTCACCCAGCTCCTCCTCTGTTTATTAAAAATTATGCAATCAGGATGTCTTGTGTCAGGAGGTAAATTAATAGGTGACATCAGCAAAAACTTTGTTTCCCCATATGTCTTCCCAATTAAGTCTGTAATTTTCCAAATCATTTTTTTCATCCATGAGCAACATCCTGCTCTTTACAGACATCAACTTTTTTGACTCTCTCTCTCTGCCAGCTCTCACTGAGGTGTAATATTCTTTGGACACCAGCTGCAATTGACTAACCTTCTTGAGGACACCATAACATGGATATTTCAGGGCTTAGCTACAGACAACCCATATCCTAAATAAGGTTATAAAATGTGATTTCTTAGAAGTTAATCTTATCACAGAGATCTGCGGTTTAACATATATCCTCTTTTGAACTAATACCTGGAGAAGGGGGTTGTCATCCCAGGCACAGGATTTTTCATGACAGACAATCACACTACATTTTTATATTACAAAAATCATAGAGTTATCAGAACTAGCTGTATAAGTGTCACAATCCTCCCCACCTAGACTGAATTTGGGAGCTCTATCCCCTGCATGGGATGAACTTCCCAAATCAGTTCACTACTCTTAGACACAAGACAGCCCATCTGAGCTCTGATTCTTCACTTCCGCCTTATACACAATTGTCATGTCATACCCTTGCAAAGTAAGACTCCATCTCAATAATCTCCCATTATTATTTCCTATTTGTGTCAGCCAAACTAAGTGTTGGGGTAAGTCTGTACCACAAAAGGCTGCCCATACAAGTATGGATCTAATTTCTTTAGGGCCCACACTATGACAAGACACTCTTTTTCCACAGTAGAGTATGCCTGCTCCCTGGGAAGTAACTTCATACTTAGATACGCTACAGGGTGATCTTTCCCTTGGCTGGATGTCTTACTCAGTACCGCCCCAATACCCATGTCTGAGGCATTAGTCTGAACTATAAAGGGTCTGCTATAGTTAGGACTTGTCAAAACAGGAGCACTGCACAGTGCCTCCTTCAATCTGGTAAAGGTTTCTCACAGGCTGGGTCCCAGGTAATTTTCTTTGGCATTCATCATGTTGACATGGTACATCCTTTCTGTCCATCTTCGGTCAGGTAACTGTACAATATAGTTCACATCATTTACCTTCTAATGATGTTGTATGGTCCCTGCCCACTCGGCGCAGCTTGTCTTTCTGGACGGAATAAGAACCATGACTTCCTGACCCACCATGTACGAGGACTCTGGCTCTGTGGTCGTACCATACTTTTATTTCTGTTGGAAGCTGCCAGGTTGCTCTGGGCTGTCCCCATAAGCTCCTTCAGCCTTCCCTAAACTTAAAGATGTAATCCACTATGGGAGTTCCTGGGTGGTGTGCTTGCCTTCCAGTCCTCCCAGATCAAGTCTAGGGCCCACATACCGTGTCCATATAAGAATTAGAAGGAGGAAAATCCTGTCGACTCTTGGGGCACCTTCCTGTATGCAAACAACAGGTGGAGAAGGTATTTCTCCCAGTCCTCCCATGCAGTTCAGCAAATGCCCAGAGCATTGACTTCAGGGTACCATTGAATCTTTCCACAAGTCCATTGGCTTGTGGGTGATATGGTGTCATACATCTCTGCACCACCCCACACTTCTCCCATAAACATTTCATCAGGTCCGACAAGCAGGAACTACTTCGATTGGTGATAACCTCCTGTGAAAACCCAGCACAGGAGAAAATCCCAAGTAAGGCATCTGCTACTTTGTCTGTTCTCAGTGAGGATAGGGCAACTGCCTCTGGGTACTGGGTGGCATAATGCACCACAGTCAGGATGAATCTCTTCCCTGAGGAGCTGGGGGTATTTAAAGGCCCTATAATATCCATTTCCTCCTCTGGAATGGCTCCTCCACTATGAGCAATGGAATCAGGGCTGCTTGGGTTTCTTGCCCGCCTTCCTATTTCTTGGCACCAGTGATGACACCTACAATGCTCCTTCACCTGCTGGGTAAAGTTAGGCCAACAGAAATTCTGGGCCAACCGCTGCATAGTGCGTGCAATTCCCAGATGACCAGACAAGGGAATATCATGTGCAATCTTGAGCAACTGCTCACGATAACCCTGGAGAATGACAAGCTGCCTGCCTAGCACCTCTCCTCTGTCTGCACAGCCTGAGTATACATCAGTCCATTTTCCCAATAAACCTTATGTCTGCCATTACCTCCTGTGTCCCGTCAGAGCCTGCCCAAACACTCAGCTTCTGTAGACTAGGGTCACTCTCTGAGCAGCTGCAAACCCCTCACACATTTCCAAGGCATGGGACAGGTCCCTTCAGTCACTAAACTAGGGTCCCTAGCACTGGCATCAGGGCACTCAGGATCACTGTCAATCCCAAACCTCTGACAATGAGTCACCCCACCCTCTTTGGAGTAACCCTCCATAGCTGTGTCGTTAACTGCTACTGAGGAAATTTCTACCCCCTTTTCATTAATCTCCCCATCTGGAGACATAGGCTGGGGAACCAGCCTCTCAGTGGTTTCCACAATGGCTTCTGTGGGGTTCAGGGAACTACAGTTTTCCCTTGCCACTTGGCTACAGGTAACTTCACACACCATCTCCTGTTTGACATTGTTGCCCAGGATCACATCCACTGCTAAAGTTTGGGCTACAGCCACCTGTTGCACAGTCCCCCCTGTTTCACTCCAGTCTAGGAGAACACTAGCCAGGGGCAATATTTTCTCCCCACCAGTAAAGTCTTGTACAGTGACAAATTTATTAGGTATAAGCTGACCAGGCTGTACCAGATCCCTTTACCAATGTCAGGATGCCCTGTGTCCCTTAACCCTAACCCTTACGTCTGTACACCATTCACCATGACTGGGTGCATGTGTTCCTCTTGTTCACTGGCATGCTTCCAGGGACACACAATCAACCCACTTCTTTCCTAGTAACATTCTGCGTATTGCTCATTCTTTTGGGACACTGTCTGGCAATATGCCCAGTTTCTTTGCATACCCAACATTCATTTCTTTTCTCAGAGAAATCTTTTCTCTGAAACCTGTGGCTAACTGGTTTCGGTGGAGGCAGTGAGGGTTTTAGCTGCCCTGAAGGCACGCTTTTCCCTTTCTGTGCTGCCACGCTCAGCTGGGCATGCCCAATAAAACTGTTCTAACAGAATTACATTATCAGTTTTGTCAACAGAGTTTTCTTCAATTCCTTCCCACCAACGTTTTAAAAATTGACGTTGTTTCATGGCTATCTCCTCATAGCTCATGTCAGGGCTTCTCCTGAGCTTGCAGAATTTCACTCTGTATGATTCAGCAGTTAATTCATATTTTTTTAACAGTGCAGCTTTAAGTTTTCTGTAATCATCACTTTCCTCTTTGTCCCTTTGATCCAATGCATCCTGAGCTTTCCCGGTAAGTAGCGGGATAGCTGGAAGCTCCAGGACTCCCTAGGAATTTTAGCCTGAATACAAACTTTTTCAAAAGAATTTAAAAAGGCTTCCATATCCTCCTCCTCTTTAAATTCTGCTATCAATTTGGAATTCAGTTTGTAACCCAGTCCTGTAGTCCCAGTTAAACCCAAGCCATTTACCTGCTCTGGTGCCACTGGTTGGAGTTGTA
This sequence comes from Neoceratodus forsteri, assembly GCA_016271365.2. Lineage (NCBI taxonomy): Eukaryota > Metazoa > Chordata > Ceratodontiformes > Ceratodontidae > Neoceratodus > Neoceratodus forsteri. The sequence continues at coordinate 48,008,217 of CM057450.1, read as the reverse complement.
GCTTCTCCAATTCATGTTGCCTCTGGTGCTTATGCTCCTCATGGTCCGCCTCCCGCTGTTCATGGTCCCTCTCCCTTTGGAACTCCAGCTCCATTCTGCACAACTCAATTTGCAGCTTGAGTACTTCTGGATCCAGGATACTGGTGACCTTCCCCTGCTGCTATGGCCCTTCACTAGCACTGGCCCTGTTGCCCTCCTCATCAGATCTGGACACTGCACTGGCCACTAGCCCTGCCACACTCAAGGTTCAGTCCTTTTAAGTCACTGTCTGTGACCAATGCTCTGGGTATCTGCTACCATCAGGGCATACACGAGGTGTTGTTGGTGGCTTTCACCTAGAACGGGATCCTCTGTCCTCGCACAACTGCTTTCAGTAGTCTAAAGTGTGCCTGCTGTAGTTGGAAGCCATCTTCTTCCTTAACTACAGCTACTCTGACTTGCACTTTAGAAAAAAAAATAAAATGGGTAGAAACTTGACTGTACACCAAGTGATATAGTTCTGTCTCATTTTTTAAAATAAATCACTGCCTTTTTCTTTCTTTGCAAGTGAGCTGACGGTTTCAAGCTGACACACTGAAAAATAAAAGCTTGTAATACCAAAATTATCGCACTGGCTGCCAACTAATCTGTCACAACCCCACTCAGCAGGACAGGCCCTCTGGTCCCACAGTGCCAACCTCCAATCTCAGTATTGTAAACAGTTAACAGAATAGGGTAAGCCTCCTGTCTGTTTTGTGGGTTTGAATCAAACTTTGGTCTCAAGTTCTGGAGGATTCAAACTGTGAACCTCTTGCTAGCATACCCAATGTACAGGCTCAGATAATTCTGCTCCTCAGGGGGGCCAGATATCTTTCACCTATGGGCACCTAACCAGGCATACAAAATGAACCCTTAAAACTCTATGAAAGTCCTCAGAATAAACTCTTACCTTTTCCCAATTTGGTATTACCATTAGCTTTGCACGGTGTCAACTGTAATCATATATGCTTCACTTGCCAAATAAAGAATTTCAAAGGCACACCAAGTAGTCTCTAAACATGAGATGTTTACTTAAAAATAGTTAAAAATATAACATGTAAATACAGAACCATATATCGCAAAAACATACAATCGCTTAAAATAATAAGGTTTTAAATACAAACAAAATCTCCTACCAGAGTACCCTTAGACTTGTTTAATCTAATGTATTCTTATCTCCTTCCAGTGCTGATGTTGCTTTTTTCAGAGTCCAAACATGTGTGTTCTCTACAGGTCACTCACAGCTTAATTAACAAACTGTCTTGAACCTGCTTCTACATGAGGTCACCCAGCTCTTCCTCTGTTTATTAAAAAATTTACAATCAGGATGTCTTGTGTCAAGAGGTCAATTAATAGGTGACATCAGCAAAAAGAAACGTGTTTCCCCATATGACTTCCCAATTAAGTTTGTCATTTTCCAAGTCCCATACTTCATCCATGAGCAGCATCCTGCTCTTCACGTACATCAAAGAACTTTTTATGACTCTCTCTTCCTCTCTCTCTCTCTCTGCCAGTTCTCACTGATGTGTAATATTCTTTTGACACCAGCTGCAATTAACTGACCTTCCTGAGGATGCCATAAAATGGATATTTCAGGGCTTAGCTATAAACAACCCATATCCTGAATAAGGCTATAAAATGTGAGTTCTTAGGAGTTAATCTCATCACAGAGATCTGCTGGTTAACATATATCCTGTCTTTTGAACTGATACCTGGGGTTGTCATCCCAGGCACAGGATTTTTCATGACAGACAATCACGCTACATTTTTATATTACAAAATCATAGAGTTATCAGAACCAGCTGTCTAAGTGTCACAACTGGAAATCACATGTCTGTCATAAGAGTTCAATGCAGCTGAAAATTCCTTAGCCACAACTGTGAAACCTGCAGTGGGAATGCCACAGAGGCATCCTACATGATGGTAATGTTTTGTCCGTACTGCTAAAGCAGAATCTTGGTCTTTAAGACTGGGACATTTGAATCAAACACTGATGCTCTAATATCATGCACACCATATCACATTATGCAAACCATTTTGCTATCTGCAAGACTGTGACACTATACAGACTTATATACTCTCCATGGTATCTTTTCAAGCTGGAAAGCTACTGTTCAGGTTTGTATTCAATATCTGGCCTAAATACTTTCTTATCTACTTTGTTTTGGTCAGTCATGATAAAATGTCTGACTCACATTTGCAGTTTTGTTTTTCAAACATTACTTATTTGAATATTGTGAATCTGGTACCTGGGATGCCCATATGGTCTGAGTTGAGAGGGATGACAGGTTGTAGAGCTGTGGTACTGTATCATAGATGACTAGCTGAATAAGAACGCATGTGAAATTGCACCCTCCTCCTCCCTCCTTCCCCAGTCACCACCACCACCATTATAGATCAGTGCACTGGCCTGTTCTTTATTTGCTCAGCTGCTGTCAAGTCATTTCAGGCCAAGTTAAAAATTCAGATGGTCTTGTGTATTTGCTTTGCACAGACCTGACTACATCTGTTCTTGTAAGTAATGAGGTTGGGGGGGGATGCAGTATGTTGTGCTGGGCACAAATTCATAATTTATTGTATGCACTGATGGAGCCAGAGGTGACTATATTTGAAAAGGACCCTGGGTGAACTATTTTAAGGGTGCAGAGTTAGATCTTTGTTAAAGTGATTTATTATATATTTCTTGCTCAATTTAACATTTTTAACAAGGCTTTTTTAAAGCAAAAGTTTAAAGAGAACATCATTCTGCATTGCAAAATAGTTTGGATTTGGGGACAATTCAGATTAGCCAAGCAGCATTCCCATGGAGTAATTTAAATCAATGCAATTTCAGTGTACAGTATGAGCATCATAGCTGAAACTGCACCTGTTCATTTTTACTCTTTCTTTATGTTCTTCAGAAAAGACTACTGTATGATCATTTGTTTGCTTAATACTACAGTAATACCTGATCACCTCTGTGATTTCCTTGTAAATTCCATTATTTGGGTCTGTACCTAAAGAGAAATCTGATCAAAATATAAAAAAAAACATGTTTTATAAAACAAATTCTTGGGACCTCATTTTCAAAGGTGTGTGGCACTAAAGCAAAAGCAGTTTTCTCTTCCATCAGCATCTGCCCAAGTGTACACAAACTCAAGAGCCATATTTTTAAATGCTCCTGAGTTTTTTCAACACTTCCTGACATTTTCAGTGGCTTGCATAAAACAAATGATGTGTGTGTCATTTTTTGAGATGCAAGCTATGAGACTTCAACCACAAATTCACGCACCAGGGTCCAAACATCAGACACTGTTATACCACTAAGTTGTCGATCAGCATTTGAACGTTGCATGCAGTTGTGTAGAATTACACCACAAAACTTTTGGAAATCATACCCTTAGTGTTTTTAAGCCATGCAACATATTATTTGCAGTGGATGTCTTTGAAATGTGTATGTGTTTTTTTAAACTCAACTTGAAATGAACAGGGGGTCAGATTCAAGTTATAGACAGACTAACATATATTGCAGTTGAAGGGAAAAAAAAGGAATGGATCACCTTTTCACCAAGCAGAGATATGCACAATCTCAGTAATAGTTCATGCAGAGGGGACCATTTATGTACAGTGCCCTTTGCACTTAGAAAGCCCATCCAAAATGTTTTTAAATGAGATCTTTGGCTTACTTGCAGATTGCTGCACCCTAAAAATACCCATGTCAGACTGCTATACAAGTATTTTAATACTCCACTGCCATCATGCTTAGGAATCTTACGAAGCCACCGAGGGTGACTCTATGCCTATCTAAAGCTTCACTTTCCATGACATCACAAGATTCAAAATAAATGGTGGCAATGTGGTGCAGTGTCAAGGTAGGACAGGCTAAGATAGGGATGTCTGCAGACTGCTGCCAGTTACAGGTAAACCCAATACCTCATTTCAAAGAGTTTTATTTTTTTTCATGGGTCTACAAACTACAGTATGCGGAGCACTGTCTATAAATGTTCCCATTTCAGAACAGATCCCTTGTATTCATGTGCTCTCCTGTTTTGGTCAATAGTTCTATCTACCTCACTCAGCTTTGCATAGAGTATGACCCTGTTGCTCAGCAAACATAAGCAGATCTCAGACCACTGTCCCTAGTGTAGCAGGTAGGACTTCCTTTCCCATCAGAATATCCCCAATGAAGTTGCCTGTCTCCTGTTGTGAGCACTCTGAAAGCCTCTATAGTGACATCACTTTAAAATGCCTATAAATTTTCACTTGTTGTTGTAAGGAGTTTTTCAGTGGTTGGCACTACTGCTACACTAGGTCAGCCTGGGAAGTTTCAGAAAATACTAGTGCTGTATGGAATACGGAATTCCACTAGCAAAATTAGCATGGAATGACCATTCCTCTGATGGAATTTCCACTGGAATTTTGCTGCTTCCTGTGTGGAATTCTGCCTGCTATGATCTGCAGAATCATATTCCATGGAACAGCATTTTTTCCACAGAACATCATTCATCAACCATTTCTGTAGAAAATATTGAGATCTGTGGAATAATATTCTGCAAAACACCATTTTATCCATGGCAAATCATTCCACAAACATATCTGCTGAAAATATTGAGATCTGCAGAATACAATTTGCAGAAATGTTGCAGAAAACTCATTCCACATTTTTTCTGTGCAGAATTCGCCATTCCTTTTCCAGCAAAATTTGCAGAATTTCTGTTGAATTTTGAAAATTCCATAAAACTGTGTTCCATCAGAATTTGAAAATTCCACACAGCACTAGAAAATACCTCTTGTGCTTCTGTGTAAGGAAAGAGGGAGGGGTGGGTAGTCAAGGATGATGAGCAAAAGAAAAATGTTTTGAATAACTACTCCTGCTCATTATTCATGATGGAGAATGGAGCACCTCTACCAGAGGATGGGGTTAAGGCATGCACAAGTGGAATTCAGGAAATGGGTCAGATGGAAGTTACAGTGGCTAAGATAACAGAGTACCTCACTACCCTGAAAATAGATAAGGCACCATGCTAAGATGGGTAACACCTGAGAGTGCTCAAATAACTGGTTTCAGAACTGACTGAGCCCTTGGTCAAGCTATACAATAGTTTGCTACATTTCAGGTGGTTCCAAGGGATTTGAGAACTGAAGATGTGGTCCTGTCTAGAACAAAGAATGGTATGACTGCACCTAGGAGCAGAAAGCAAGTCCATAAGAGAGGAGATACAGTGAGGAAGGATCTGAATACTACAGACCCATCAGTTTTACTTACATTGTAGGTAAACTGATGGAAACCATGGTCAAGGAATATGTATGAGACCTATCTGGAGGAAAACAGTCTGCAGGACAGCAAAATCATGGGTTTGTGATGGAAGTCATGAAGACCCAACTAACAGTGTTCCTTGATGGGGTCATGAGTGCTGTGGATAAAGGAAAGTTGGTAGATTTACTCTACTCTGATTTCTGCAAAGCCTTTGATGCTGTGCCATATAAGAGACTGCTGAAGAAGTTAGAGGACTCGGAAGTTTGGAAAGAATTAGTCCTGTAGATGGGGAGTTGACTGGGGAGGAGACAAAAGAGGGTGTATCTTAATGAGGCAAATCATGTCACATAGTGGTCATGAGTGGGGTGACACAGGGGTCTGTCCTCTGTGCAGTCCTTTTCAATATGTTTATTAGCAATATAGGGGATGGTATACAGGGTAAGATGTGTCTCTTTGCAGATGACACAAAGCTATGTGGTAGAGTGGATAGTGAAGAGGGGGAGAGGGAGTTACAGAGGGATCTGTAAAAACTAGAAAAGTGGTCAAATGTATGGCAGTTAAGATTGGATGTGGGGGCAAGGCTGACCACTAATACTGAGGAAAAAGACTTGGAAGTTATTATCAGTGACCCCCTCCGACAAAAGAAACAACAACAAAAAGACAGTGTAACAAGGCATACAATAAGGCAACAAGAATGTTGGTCATATTGAGAGGGGATTTGACAGTAGGAGAAAAGAAGTGAAATTACGCTTGCACAGGTCATTGGTTAAGCCTTATCTAGAATACTTGCCAGTTCTAGATGCCACACCTCAGAACTGACAGTGATAGGCTGGAGTCAGTGCAGTGAAGGGTCATCAATAAGTTTCAGGGCCAGCAGGACTGATCCTATGAGGAACAACTGAAGACCCTGAGCATGTACTCAGTGAAGGCCAGAAGAGACATAGGCAACATGATAGAGACAGGGATAACAGTGAGGGTCTATTCAGCAGGAACAGGTGGCAGTAACAAAGAGGTATGAATAGAAAATGGTGGAGGGAAGTTCAGGAGGTCTCAGGAAGTCCATTTTCACTGTAAGGGTGGTTGGGTAGGGAATATAAATGGGTTCAAGCACAGCTGGGACAGTGTATAGGGACTTATTGTTCTACCAAAAGGAACTAGGAAGGTAGGAGATTCAAAGGAAGGGGCTGAATAGAAATCCCATCAAGACATTAGGTCATGGGGATGAGGTAGAGATTCCTCTTTGAGCAGAATGGATGGACATATTGATCTTTTTCTGCTGGCAGTGTCTAAGTTTCTCTTTCTGCATCTCATAGAAGTTGATGGCAGATAAGGAGGCCCATCCAGTCTGCCCATTTCTTCTACCTTATGAATGTGCCATAGGCCTTTACTCTGTCAATGGCCAATCTGTTTATACTCATATATATTGCTCCCGTATGCCTATCCCATGCCTGTTTGAAGCCCTGCACTGTATTCATATCCACCACTTCCTGAGGTAGGCTGTTCCATGCATCCACCACCCTTTCTGTGACAAAGAACTTCCTCACATTATCCCTTAATCGGCCTCCCTCTAATCTCATGCTGTGTCCTCTTGTTCTGCTATTTTTCTTATATTGAACCATGTTAGACTCTTTCACCTTGTTAATGCCCTTAAGATGTTTGAATGTTTCAATCATATCACCTCTCTCCCTCCTTTGCTCTAGGGTATACATATTGAGCTCCATTAATCTGTCCTCATATATTTTCTGATGCAATCCCTGCACCTATATGGTTGCCCTTCTCTGGACTGACTCAATTTTGTTAATGTCCTTGTGCAGGTGCGGCCTCCAGTACTGCACACAGTACTCCAGATGGGGCCTATCCAGTGTCTTGTAAAGAGGGTTATTACCTCCCTCTTTTTCCTTTTTTTTCCAATTGTTTAACCAGGTGAGACACACTAAGCTGAACGCTTGTTTACAGGTGCAACCTGAGAGCACAGGGAAGTTAAGTGACTTGCTCAGGGTCACACAGTTCACAAGTAGGGGCTGTGGGATTCAAACCCAGGTCTCCAGATTTGCAGCTCAGAGCCTCAAACCACTGCACTATACTGCCTCCCTCTTACAACTTGCAATACCCCTACTAAAACACCCCAACATCCTTCTAGCCTTACCTACTGCTTTAGTGGTCTGCTTGGATGTTTCAGGTCATCTGTGATGATGATGCCCAGGTATCTTTCTTCCCTAGTGATTGCCAGCAACTCCCCTCCCAACCTATAGTTGGCTTCAGGGTTTCTCTTCCCTATGTGCATGATCTTGCACTTTTTTGCATTCACTGACCTACGCAGCCAGTATAGTGTTATGCTTGTGTAACTGTGTTAGTTTTGGTTGTGGCCATTTGCACTCTCTATTCCAGAGGAATTACCACCCTGTAGGGGTACGAAGCAAGGAACTCGGAGAGGGTTCTGCCTCAGAGGTGCCACGGACAGTTCCCATGGCTAAAGGTACCTAGGAATCCTTTATGAGAAAGCGCCGCTGGAGGAGGAGGGGAGTATGGTAGGCAAAGACAAATGCTTCACAGTGAGGCTGAGAGGAACTGCTTATATAGCTCAGGAAGTGGGAGTGGCTGGCTGCTTGGCCACTGAATTACAGGCAAGCCTTTCAATTCACTGACCTATGCAGCCAGTATAGTGCTATGCTTGTGTAACTGTTAGTTTTGGTTGTGGCCGTTCGCACTCTCTATTCCAGAGGAATTACCACCCTGTAGGGGTACGAAGCAAGGAACTCTCAGAGAGGGTTCTGCCCCTAGAGGTGCCATGGGATGGTTCTCATGGCTAAAGGTACCTTAGGAATCCCCAAAAGAAATGTAGTATCATCCCCAAAGGAGGCAACATGATGCGTATGAGCAAGCAGTAACAGTGACGTAGAAGCAGTAACTGGAACATAGAGTAGAGAAGAATAGTGATGGCTTGCATAGAGAGAAAGGGATCCCCTAAGGAGAGAGGGAATGGCAGGATATCCTCCACCTCCATCCAACAACAGAACCTACCTAAGGAAACTAGGGGAAACAACTATGCTAACTAAGTGTTATGACCTGAGGCAAAGGAGAAGAGAAAAAAAACCCTATGAAGAGGAAATCTCTGGGGATCCAAGGCCTAGGTCACCTTTCCTCCAGGCTTGGGAAAATGTATTTAGTGATGGCTCGCAGCTGCAATTTGGAAAACCCAATTAAAGGGAGGTGGAAAACATTCCAATTTGGAGGAAGGCTGTCACTCAAACCCTCTAGTGGAATGGTGGAAGGTTCGAGAAAACTCTGCAACAATATGAGCATCCAAGGCGCAGGAGGAGAGCAACAACTGCTGAGGCACTCACTGGGCCTACCCACCCTAAATCAAACCAGGTGAACCAGAGGCAGTCATGGGGAGAATGCGGTGAAGGTGCATTGCTAGGGAAACCACTAAAGTCAATGGCCAACCGTTATAGTGGAACACTAGAGCCAAAGGAGATCGTCATAAGCACCCTTCACCACTAGTCTTAAATTCTACACCAGGAGCTGCTGTTGCATAGCAGGCAGCTAAAGCCAAGCCCGGGGTGAGGACATTCCCAGCTATGGGCCAGGTGAGAAGGATCCCACCCCAAGTTGGACACGCTCAATGATGCGGACTAAATGCAGAGCGAGACCATCAGCTGCAGGAACCTGTGCCAGATTAGAATGGCTGGCATGCTCCAGAATTGATTGAGATTTGCAAAGCTGGTGCACTGAATGAGCACAGCATGCTGAGATCATAATGAGCATTGAGTGCTGAGACCTTGCAAGGTCGAATGCAGATTGAGGGCAGGAGAATCCCAGGCCAAAGCTGGGGGATGACACTAGGCATGAAGCAATGGTTTGTGTAAGCAAGAAGCAATGATTGCATAAGCAAATGTGGACCTGATAGGTCAGTAAGCAGTAGTAGTAATAGGTGGACCTGCATAACAACTGTATAGCAAGTAAACAGCACTGAGTTAGGGGCAAGCCAGCCAGACATGAATAGCCAAATCAAGGTGACAAACTCTGAGGATTTTCGGTGGCAAAGACAGGATTTAGAACAAAATTAATTAACCACATAGGCCATGACCCCTCAAGCACCTCCCAGTCCCCGCCGTAGTACAAACAAGGAAGTGATGAAAGGCCAAGAGCCACATGCAGATATAAAAGCTAGTTTAATAGCCTCAGCAGGAGCTTCAGCTAACCTCAGAGTAAACAAGGTAGAATAGGAATGGGTGTAAACAATGCAGCAGCAGGAAGCAAGTGTGCCTGTACAGCAGTAGTTAAATGAGTACAGCGTTAAAACACAGGCACTGGGTACAGTAGTAATTAAAGTAAACAGTCAGCAGCAGTGGCTGAAGTTGTAGGTAACTGAAAGCAGTAGCATGAGCTCTGAGTAGGTTTGCAGTTCAGCAGTAAATTGAGAGTTGTAACTGAAAACAAGCAGAATGAGCTCTGTAGTAGCAGTATGCTAGGAGTTTTAAAATAAAATCCCCAAAATAGGAAACCAAAACACAGCAAAACAGAAAACAGGGAATGGCCACCCAAAAACAAGAAACAAAACACAGGAAGCAAACAGCCAGAGGAAAGATACAAACCAGAAGCAGGAAAACAAACACTGAAGTCCAGCAGAGACACACAGAAACAGCAGGTTGGGGGTAGGCCCCAGCCAGCTCAGAGGACAAACCAACATAGCCTCCTGCTGCAAAGACAAAATACTTCACAGTGAGGCTGAGAGGAACTGCTTATATATCTCAGGAAGTGGGAGTGGCTGGCTGCTTGGCCACTGAATTACAGGCAAGCCTTTCAATTAAACCCCAGTTGCCACTCTTCTGACCATCTCATGTGCATACACATTCATGTTTCTTTCTGTTGTGGCAGTTTCCATCTCCTGAGAGTTACCGCTAGCTGTTCAGTCAGCCCACTCTCCACATTTTCTGTATTTTTGGCTAGTGGTTACAAAGAAGCCATCATTCCTCCCACATCTCCTGTGTTTAGGTGAGCACATCAGTATTTCAGCTTACCCTTTGCCCTATGTTTTTGGACAATATCTACCCATAGGCATACTACATCTGGTGCCCTTGCTCCTTTTATGCTGCCTTTGTTTTGTTTTTCACTTCATGACTATTCAGGCTATTTCTGCTTCCTATATAAGAGCCTTACCCAGTAACACAGTAAAATAATGATGATGACAGTAAAGGACAAACTAGACCCCGTCCTTATCAGCCCCTGTTGCCACTCATCCTCTTATTACTGTACCCCTGAACTACTGTACAGACACTGCCAGGATCTGTCTCTTTATCATGCCCATACTACAGTAGTTGTTTGTCCAGTCAGAAACTGATCTGGGGACATGAAGCTCCTGTTTACTAGGGATAGACTGCAATCTATGTTCCAAAATCCAGACACACTTTTCCATTCATAGACTCCTTCCTCTGGCACTCTGACTCCATCCTGTCAGGTATGGATCAGGGGCAGATCACCTTCACTATTTTTGTTAATCTTGCTAAAGCTTTTGACATTGTGGCACACCATCTTCTGTACAAATTAAAGTAGCGGGCCTCTCTGACTCCTCAGTCAGTTGGTGTTGATCCTACATTGAGGGAAGGTCTCAAGCTGGCTGAATTGGTACATCCATTTCCTCCCCACACCACATCTGCTTAAACATCCCCCAAGGGTCTGTCTTCATGGTATTACATCACAAACTGTGAGAACACGCAGCTGTGCCTATGATTCAGGAAGTGAAAGGGATCAGGCTCTCAGCTCCATAGAGCCAAAATACAATCCCTTCCATCCCTTTCCACAGACAATAAGAAATTAAAAGTCAGGCAGCAATGAACTTTGGGGCAGGTAAGGCTCCTGTACAGCTTTTACATTAAGGACCGGAAAATGCACTCTTTAAAGTAGCCCTTAGAGTGACTGACCATAGATCTTAGTCATCTTAATCAGTCCTTCTTTGTGAAAATCTGTTTTGTGGCCATACTCCTGGGGCCGATTCTAGAAGGGTTATGCCTGGCATAACTGCAGTTTCACTAGCAGAATGGCGCATGTAGCAACTTACGCCAGCAGTTGGGACATGCGATTCTACATAGTGGCCTGAGACATGGCACAGGCTGCGCCAACAGCAGTTATGTTACATAAACCCCCGCACATGGCGCTAGGGGTTTCAACATGCGCAGTTGCACCTATAAAGTGCCCACATCGGGATTCTACAAGAACCCCCGGAAGAGATCCAGCAATGAAAGTTATACCAGCATTTAGCTGGTATAACTTATGGATGCTGCCAGGGCTCCTGTAGACCTGTCGGCTGTCCAGTGGACAGAGCAGTTTCCACCCCCCCATGCCCAGCACACCCCAATGGGGTCCCACAGGGCTACCCATACCCCCAGCCCCCTGAAACAGCCATTGGCAGGAGCCCCACAAGGCGGCACTGCCATCCCCCACCCATGCCCCTAAACCACAATTTGCTCACCGATATGTAGCAATAATCCAGCCCTGGTAGCCTAGTGGCCCTCACCCAAACTGTACATAAATAAAATAACGAACCCCATTTCCTGGTAGGCTAGTGACCCCCGAACTGTACATAAATAAAAAATGAATTTCCATCTCCGTGGTAGGCTAGTGGCCCCCACCCCGAACTGTACATAAATAAAAGAACGAATCCGGTTTCTGGTAGGCTAGTGGCCCGCCACCCCTGAACTGTACATAAATAATGAAAGAAACCCCATTTCCTGGTAGTCTAGTGGATCCCCACCCCCACCCAGCCGTGCCAGCCCACCCAGTACCCCCACCCGCTCCCAGCCAGCGACTGGCACAGCCCACCTCTCACCTCCACGGCCAGCCACCGACTGAGTGCAGTATTAGCGCACTGCACAGACTCACTCAGAAATGAATTGGGGCCACTAGCCTACCAGGGAGATGGGATTTGTTTTTTTATTTATGTACAGTCTGGGGTGCACTAGACTACCAGGGCTACCTATCCACCGCATTTGTGGCTGGCACTGGGGTCGGGCATGGGTGGGGAGGGTTGACTGCACCACCCTGCTATTGCAGCTTCTTGAAATGCTAGCCAGGTATGCCTGCAGTTCAGCGTACCTGGCCGCATGTCACAAGTTGCAGGACTTAGCTGCGATGACACCCTACCCTACTAGAATAGGGCACAGGGTCAATGTCGCAGGTGCAGGTGGTGCAAGTTGCATTCGGCGGCAACTTGGGCCACCCTCTAGAATCGGGCCCTGGAACTGTAACCCTTGGGCAAGCTGCAGAAATGGGCTGAAGGCAAGGTGGAACCCACTGGAAATGAGATGTTGCACTCTCTGGTATCTGGGGTAAATAAACTTCAAAAAACAAGTTAATAAATAACACAGCCATTCTCACTACTGCACTGACTACAAAACACAAACAACCGGCACTGGATTTAATATGATCTAGTGAGTTAAACAGTGGCCTGGGAACCTTGAGGTAACAAATCTAACCCTGCTACAGACAAATGTTTACTAAGTGACCTTGAGCAAGCTGCAGAAATGGGCAGAAGGCAAAGCAGGTCCCCAATGCAAACAACATGTAGCATCTAAGCTGTGTTGTGTGACCTTGGGCAAGTGATGTAACCTTCAGTGATCCAGTCCAACCTGCTGCAGAAATGAGCAGAATGCAAACAATGACACCACTATTATTGAGATGTTGCATCTTAGCTGTGCTATCCAGTAAATTGTCAAATAAGAAAATGACATAGCCCCAAAACTAAACTGTAAAATAAAAAAGTCACACACACCCCAAAAAGAAACGAATTACAAAACCAAAAACAGAAAAGTTTTACCTTACATACGAACATACAAAAGAGCCACCAGAAGAAGGCCATTTGGTCTATCGAGTCTGCTCATTATTGTAGGGTCCCTAGCTTACACTATTGACCATGCCCTCTAACCAGTCTTCCCTTCCTCCCTGTCTGCCCTCTCATGGTCCCATGGGTTCTCCTTGTGCCTATCCCAGGCCCTCTTAAATCCACCCACTGTCTTCTCTGAGATCACTTCCTCCAGTAGCACATTGCATGTGGGCACCACTCTCGCTGTAAAGAAATGCATTTTAAAATCCCTCCTAAACCTCAACCCCACCAGCCTTTAACTGCTTGCCCTCATGGTTCAATTGTCTTTTAGCTTGAAGAGACCTTCCCTATCCACTCTATTCATCCTCTTCAAGTATTTTAAGGTCCCTATTATATTCCCTCTCTTCACATCCCCTTTCTCTTTCCTCTCCTCCAGGGAGTACATTCCCAGGGTTTCCAGCCTCTCCTCATAAGACTTCCCCTGCTCACCCACAATCATCTTCATTGCCCTCCTTTGGACTTTGTTTAGCAAGCTGATGTTCTTCTTATGGTACAGTATAGACACCAGTATCTTACCACATATTCTAGATGCAGTCTCACCGGCAACCTGTCCAAGGGTTGCATGACCTTGCTCTGCCTACTGCTGATTCCCATGGCTATACACTCCAACATCTTGTTTGCATTCACTGCTGCCTTTTTGCACTGCCAGGAGTGTTCCAGGTCACTAGTAATCACCATCCCCATATAATTTTCCCCCTCCATTACTGCTACCTGGACCCCCAAAGTAGTACTCGGCCCTAGGATTCCTGGCTCCAATGTGCATCATTTTTATTTCTTGGCATTGAAGTCAAGTTGCCAGATCCCTGACCATCTAGCAAGTGTTTGGGGATCTTACCACAGGTCCTGCATCCCTTCCACTATGACCACCCTCCTACAGAGTTTGGTGTCTTTTGCAAACAGGCATGTCTTGCCATTTATGCCCTCCCCAATGTCATTTATGAAGACATTGAACAGCATCAGACCTAACACTGATCCCTGTGGGATAACTCTCCCCCACCACTACTCTCTGGGTTCTCTCCCTCAGTCAGTTTTGTACCCACCTGGTCATTTTCTCCCCAACCCCTACATCCACCAGTTTCCTGAGCAGTCTCTTATGTGGCACTGAATCGAAGGCTTTGCTGAAGTCCAGGTAAATGATGTCCACTGCCTGGTCCCTGTCCATCACCTTGGTAACCCAGTCAAAGAAGTCAATCAGATTTGTTTGGCATGATCTTCCTCACACAAATCCATGCTGTCTCTCATCCTGGAGACTATTCTCTTCCATGTACCTTACCGGCCTCTCCTTAAGTAGGGTCTCCATGGTTTGCAAATGATTGAGGTCAGACTGACCAACCTATTGTTCCCATAGGTCATCCTAGTGTCCGCTGTTATGGAGAGGCACCACATGTGCCATTCTCCAGTCCTGTGTCACCACGTCTGACTCAAGAAAACTATTAAAGAGGTCTACGAGTGGCCCCACAAGTTCCTCTGCCAGCTCCTTTATCACCCTTGGGTGCATGCTGTATAGTCCTGGGGACTTGTCTACCTTCAGTGTCAGCTGTCCCTCCCTCACTCTATCCATTTTTTCACTATGTCTGCTGTCCCTCTCCCTCCTCGCATTCTCCCCAGGCAGCACTGACCCTTCTTTTCCCTAGCAAAGACAGAGCAGAAGTATTCATTCACTACCTCAGCCTTGCTCCCTTCTTCCTCCACTCATACATTCCCCTTCTGAAGCCGAACTATCTCATCCTTCTTGCCCTCTTCTCACTTATGTAGTGAAAGAAGACCTTCTCCCCCTCTTAATCCCTTCAGCTATTTGTAGTTCCTTCTGTGCCTTACCTTCCTGCATCATCTTGCCTGCCTCTTTAGCCAACTTCAGGTACTATTCCTTATTCACCTCATTTACAGTCCTCCTGTATCTCCTGCAGATCACCCTCTTGTCCCTCACTACCTTGGCAACCTCAGAGTTGAACCAGATGGGTGATTTGGCCCATGGTTTCTTCTTCCTAAGTCTAACACACTCCTCTGTGACAGCCAGTATTGCATTCTTGATGATGGTTCATTTTTGGTCCACCCCACATCCACTGTGGTATCCTTCAGGTATAAATTTAGCACCTCATCCAACTTTCTAAAATCTGTCTTCCTGAAATCCAGGACTTTGGTCTTGAGATGCTTTTTCCTGCCCATATCCAACCTGAACCACACTGTGCTGTGGTCACTATCCTCAGGAGTTCTTGACAATTATTTCATGTGCATGCTCCCCATTTCTGAGCACTAGATCAAGGATCACCCCTCCCTGGTGGGCTCAGTAATGCCCTGAGTCAGAAGCTTTAGAAAGGAACTTAGAAAGGAGCCAGCAGGACGACTGACAGACTTGTTCAACAAATCATTGAAACAGTTGTGGTTCCCACAGACTGAAGAGTGCAAATGTGGTCCCTCTCCATAAGAGTGGGAGGAAGGAGGAGGCTGGTAACTAGAGGTGGCTATGCATAATATTGGCTACCCATAGTATTTCACATAGAACCTGAATTTCATGTAATACTCCTCAAAGTGAAACAAATAACTCTGCATCTCAAGTAACGCAAAGTTCCCATTGTTTTCTATAGACTTCATTACTTTGCATTTTTTTGCTCTTTAAGAAGAACTTTGCAGTGATTCATGGGATGTAAGATCACATGGGCTCTACATTGTCTTGCACAGCTTCAGGTCAGCGAGTGTGTGTAGCAGAAAGCTGGAAAAGTTTGCTCTCAGAGCTCTGAGAATCAAACCATCGAAAACCTCTAAAATGCATTTTGCCACAAAATTTTGTGTCAAATTTAGTACATCGATTGTAGTAAATCCTTGTGTGTTTATATCCTCAATCATTTACTGATTTTGTGTGACTATTGAATGTTAATTTAGTACATTCAGTCTCTACTGACAGACACTGTAGAAGTGTGCTTCGGTGAGGGGCTAACTTGGTGTAGAAGGAAGGTAAGTGAGAAAGGCAGTTTTTCCAACTGTTGTTGGCTATTTTTTTTATTATTTGTGTGTTGAGGCACACACAGTACAACTTAATTTTATTTTTTATAAGTTGCTTCTGTTTGCTGGGTATTTTTTCAGGCATTTTAAAAGACTGTCTGTGATGCAGTTTACTGAACAGTTAAAGTTTCTGTGCCTGACATTTAATCTGTGTGTGTGGTGTCAGTTGATACACATTTTATTGATGAACCACAATAGCAGTACTCTGAATTTCTCAGCCTGTCTGCAATATTTCTACCTGCTTCTGTGTAGCTACTGTTGTACCCCCCTCCCCCGCAAAACAAGGTATTGTTTTTGGACTTTTGGATTTTTGAAGACTGGTTAAGGTCTTGTGTTGTGCTTGTGCAGCTACATCTCTTTCATTTTTTGCTTCCCATCCCCAAAAAACTGCAGAAATATAAAGGTGCTGTTAATTTTCTGTGTAATCTTAAAAAATGCCCGCAAAGAGACAGTCTGGCAAAGCTGTCTCTGGCTGTGGCACTGTTGCCAAGAAGACTATTATCAGTGGAAGTTGTTGTGATAAGGAGGCAGATTCATCAGAGGCTAGCAAGTCTAGCAGTTTTAAGAGTGATCGTGGCCGTGGTAGTACGCAGCAGAAGGGAAAGGTAGCAGTTGCTGCAGGTAAAGGGAGGTCTCCATCTCTGTTTTTTACAGCAAAACCAGTCACTTCAATGCTGGTTAGAGATGCTGTTGTCCCTGCTGATAGTAAAGTTAGTGATGGCATGGTTGGTAACAGCATGATTATTGCTAAAGTTCAATCCGGGCAAAGTTATCAGGTGGGAAAAATGTTGTTGAATCTGCAGACTTTAGTGTAGTTGATTTCCCACTCCCCACAGTAGTTGAACTTGATTCTGATCATGATGATGACTCATAGTCTCATGTTTCCACTGATCTTGATGTTAGGCCATCCAAACCTTCAGATGTTGATGAAGAAAGTGTGGATGATAATACTGAGGTTGTTGTTGGAATATCTCCACAGGAGGACAGCGTCCAAAATGGATTTGGGAATGATGACTATGATGATGATGCTAGTGTCCCCATTTGGGAACCAGACAAAAAGAAAGTGAAGGTGGCTGTTTGTAAACAGTCTGTTAGTCAATCCCACCCTCCTCAAAGTTCTGATATAGCTATGTCAGTTGATGACCCTGAAGTAACAGTCGTAGATTGTGATGTTCAGTTCAAGTTCAAGTATGCACAGTACCAGAAATCATGCAGTACACCCCCCATTTCATCGCCACCAAAACTGCCATTCCATATGCAACACCAGCAGTGACATGTGAAGAGTAGGACATCAAAATCCCTATTTTGCGATTTTTCCATACAAGATGGTAGCGATGAAACCATTGCAATCTGCCAGCTGTACCAAGTGTGTGTGAAGTGTGGTAAAAAGGGTAGCCATCTGGGCACTGGAGGCCAGCATACTCATCTCAAGACCAGGCACATGGCACTGTGAACTCAGCATAAGAGGGGAGCTAATACCGTAGTGAGGCATTCACCCTCATCCACCTTAGTGAGCATGGTATCTCCTTCCTTTAGTGCAAGTAGCCATGTCAGTAAAAGTGGTGAAATAATACCAGAGGATTACTACAGGCATGAGGAAGATGATTTTGAATGTTCAAGTAGTGGTCTGAGTAGCAGTGGTGGTCCATGTAGTAATTCTACTACATAAACCCCTGTGCTTAAAACAGGGAAAATAACAGCATTTATTGGCTTGTCACCTGTGCACCCACCATCACACGTCAAAGGTACCTCATCCATGTCAGTTCACAGAGGACAGCTATTTGGCATGCTACATGCAAAACACTGAACAATGCAGCCCATGTTGCACAGCCTTTTTGTGCAGAACAGTAAATACCCGCCCAATCATGCGGTCGCACATGAACTCAATGCTGTTGTAGCAGAAATGCTGGTAATTGACCTTTGCCATTCTCCTTGTAGAGAATGCAGGACTCCAGCGATTTGTGGCATGCTCATGTCCTAAATGGAAGATCTCGTCCAGGACATACTTTTCCACATGTGCTGTCCCTGAGTTATATCGGACAGTGACAGAGTCTGTAGGACATGCCCCAACATTCCGCAACACCTTACATTCACTTAAGCATGGATATGTGGACAAGTGGCAAAACAGTGGGTAGTTCCTATCTGTGTATTACTGCACATTGGGCACAGCTACTTGGGGTTGTCTATGATGGTGGGATGGGAAAGCAGTGTAATAAGGCAGACTGTGGAGGTAGCAACCTTCATGGCATTAGACAGCATGCCACACTTGAAATGCATAGTGTAGCAAGGTCGCATACAGGTGAAAACATGGTAGACTTGCTACTGACATAAATTGATGAGTGGCTGCACCCTCTGTCCCTAAAAGCTGGCTTCATAGCTAGTGATAATGGATCAAACATTGTTAAATGTATCAGTAATGGTGGCTTTGTGAGGGTTCCCTGCATGGCCCACTGTTTAAATCTTGTGGTAAAGGAGATTCTGCCGTACCCTAAAATCAAGCAAATGCTGACTATTGCACACCATATCTGTGCCTACTTTGTATACTCTGGAAAGGCCAGTCACCAGCTTAGGCAGCTGCAGATTCAAAACAGCCTTCCTCAGCACTGCCTCAAGCTTGAAGTTGTCACAAGATGGAACATGAAACTTTACATGGCAGAGCAGTTGTATGAGCAGTACAAAACCATCTCCAGTACCTAGTTATGCACAGTAGCCATGACAGTTCAGGAGCCTCAATGTCTATGACAACTGAACATTGGTGACTCATGGACTCAGTAACATTAATTTTGAGGCAGCTTGAACATGCTACACAGGCAGTGAGTGGTGACATTGCATCCATTAGTCAAACCATTCTACTGCTCCAGGTGCTGTGGAAGACTTTATCGAATCTGCAACCTAGCCTTGATGTGGCCATAGATAGATCAAGCTGTGCATTACTGAAACACATGATTACAATATTAGACAGCAATCAACACATCGCCACTATTCAGTAATCTCCAGAATTTGGAATAGCCATACTGCTGGACCCATGCTACAAGTGTGGCATTGCATCCATACTGGAGGGGAGGGCATGATCAGGTTCAAAATCTGACCGGACAGCTGGTCCGATTGGTCAGTGGGGCACAGAAGTCACATGCAAAGTTCTGCAAACCACAGCATAACAAGGCTGAAGGTCACTGTGGACCGAGTACATCCAGTAAGGTGGCTGAGTGGCAAGGGGTGGTGTCAGCTGCACAGTTGTCCATTAATCCACTTTGAGTTGTCGTGTCCCAAGTAGGAATTTGTGACCCAGATGAATCTTGTGAACAGGTGGACGATTCAGTAAGAATGTGTGCGTCACAGACAATGATTAAGGCCTATTTGGCAGAAAACAGTCATCTGATAATATTGGACAATCCTTTGGTGTACTGGAGTGGCAAGGTGAATGAATGGCCTGCTGACATCAGTTGGGTAACCCATGAAGTGGGCACATGAGGAAGGGTGCCATCCGTTATGGCAACACCTTCCTCGTGCAATCCACTCAAGGTGACCGATGGGTAGGGCAACCAGATGAGGAGGTGGGCGAACTAGGTGACAGGATGTCACTGTACACACGCTGGGGTGGGGCAAGCACGGCGAGCATGGGCTGGGGGTGAGAGGCTGTAAGGGTGGCGCTCGGTCATCGGTCGAGCTGCGGCATGGCGTTAGGGATTGGGCAATGGCTGGGGTGGCTAAGGTACTGGCCTAGTCCAGGAGCCGTGCGATTTTTATTGTGCCCAGCCTGAACTTTTTTATTTTATTTTTACTACTTTCACCCCCGACATGTACCCCCCTGGGTTGAGAATCCTTAAGTAGGGGTGCGGCCGCAAAGCCCCGGGGGTGTGGGGGCACAGCCCCCACAGAAAGTAGTAAAATATGTCCTGGTGCCATCATACTTGGTGCATTCAGGGTTGTCAGAGTGTCAAAATGTGTTCGCACTTGACTGAGCGACAACAGCTACTTTAGGCGCCGCCATTATCACACACACCCCATCAGTAACACTGAAGTATCTGACCTGCCCACCCTCCAGTGTAAGTGTGAGAGTGTAAGTGTGACAGGGTATTTAGTTCTGCAGGGGCCACAGTGCGTGACTATCGTACTAATGTATCACCTACAGCTGACATTTATCAAAATGAATGAAGGTCACATACCAAGCAGGACAACCACATCGATGTTTGTACCCAGTCACAATGATGGTTGTGGTGATGATGCAGGTGAAGCAGATCATCCTGGTGGCAGCATCAAACGGTACCATTGAGGTTGATGATGCAGTCATGGAAAAAGAATTTCCAAGTGGGTACAACTCCAGCATTGAGGATTCAGGGCTGCTTCCTCCATGATGATGATGATGAGAATGTTGATGGGAGGGCGTAACGTCAAAATTACCGGGGTGAAGTCTGTCACAGTTCCATAATGTTACCATTTTTTCACGTTAAAAAATGAAAAACAGTGGCTTTGACTATCATGTGACAATTCACAAATAATGACACATTGTTATATTTCGACTTCCCCTTTCTTGATTTTGAGAGCACAGTTCACAGAATGTGTGCAGTCATTATTACTCGCAGTCCTCTAAACACAAATGTCAGCTTGTAGCCATTTAAATCCTGCTGATTGAATGTGACAGATATCCTATTGACACTGAAAAATAGTAACACACCCCAGTCAGCCACCCTGCTTCTTGTGAGACACACAGAGACATCGTACTGTGCAAGCTATGAACCCTCAGCTAACCACAGCCACCTGATTCTTGATAGTGAAAGAGACACTGTACCAGCAAAGCTATGAACCCTCATCCAGCCAAAGTCACCCTGCTTTTTGAGAGTGAGAGATAGAGACATTGTACCTGTGCCCAAGCTATGAACCCTCAGCCAGCCACAGCCGCCCAGCTTCTTGAGAGTGAAAGAGAGACATTGTACCTGTGCCCAAGCTATGAACCCTCAGCCAGCCACAGCCACCGTGCTTCTTATCATTAATTTACAGTAAGTATGTACTAATGTCATGTACTATGGTTTTGACTTGAACTGTGGTGTGAATCCTTCCTTTACCATTTTAAAGATGCCACTATCACCAGATGCAGGAAACTGATTTTCATTTTGTTTTCACAGGTTACACACTGTGTAAACTTGCAGGACTGCAGTACTCCTAGCACCTAAAGGATAACATCTACAGATAAGTATTTTCACAACCCCACTCAGCAGGTCAGGCCCTCTGCTCCCACAGTGCCAACCTCCAAGTGCAGTATTGAGAACAGGGTAACAGAACAGGGTAACTCTCCTGTCTGTTTTGTGGGTCCGAATCACCTTTGGTCTCACGTTCTGGAGGGATTCAAAGTGTGAACCTCTTGCTAGCGTACCCAACTGTACAGGCTTAGATAATTCTGCTCTGCGGGGAATGTCAGATATCTTTCACCTACAGGCACCTAACCAGGTATACAAAATGAACCCTTAAAAACTCTATGAAAGACCTTAGATAAATTCTTACCTTTTTCCAGTTTGGTATACCATTAAGCTTATGAACAGTGTTGTCAAAATCTTAACCATCCACACATCACAGGCAAAAAGGAAGGATTTGGAAGACACACAGGCAGTCTCTTTAAAATAAGAGGTTTTACTTAAAATGAATAAAATATGTAAATGTAACCACAGAACAATATATCACAAAACATACAATCACTTAAAAGAACAAGGTAAAATACAAACATAAACTCCTACCTCAATACACTTAGACTTGTCTGTCTAATGTATACCTTCTTACAGTGCCTTAGTTAGCTGTTGTTTCAAGAGTCCAAACAGGAATGTGTCACAGTGGAAAATACAGAATATAGTTTAAACTGTCTCTAAACATGCCCTTCCATGATGTCACCTAGCTCCTCCCTGTTAAATATAAAATTAATACATACAGGATGTCCCATCACCAGGAGGTATATTAAATAAGGTGACATCAGCAAAAACTCGTTTCCCAAATGACTTCTTTGATCTTAAGTGGTTTCCTGCACCTCTTTGATCTTTGAGCAGTTCCTATTTCCACATTTCAAAGGCAGGAGGTCATAAATTGCAACTTCTCTGAAACGTCATAAAAGTTTACGATCCCTCCTTGCAGTTGGTCAGCTACAATTAAGTCAGATAAACAGGAGACCCTTAATTATGTCTCTCTAGTCTTTAATTATCTCCTGGCTTTCAAGTTAACATATATCCTGTTGTTTTAATGAGACCTGGTGGGGGGTTCATCCCAGGGGCACAGGATGTCTCCATTGAGACAGGTCACATACCACATTCTATATTACAAAAATCATAGAACAATCATAATCAGCTGGCCAAGTGTCACAACCCTCCCCACCTAGACTGAATTTGGGGGCTCTATCCCCTGCATGGGATGAGCTTCCCAAATCAGTTCACTCCTCATAGACAACAGACAAGCCATCTGAATTCTGATTAGTGGCTCCAGCCCTATGTAGGATTGTCATGTCATATCCTTGTAAAGCAACACTCCATCTTAACAATCTACCATTAGTTTTACCCATTTGTGTCAGCCAAACCAGGGCATTGTGGTCAGTTTGTACCACAAAATGCCGCCCATATAAATATGGCTTTAACTTCTTTAGGGCCCACACTATGGCAATACACTCCTTTTCCACAGTAGAGTACGCCTGCTCCCTGGGAAGTAACATTTTACTCAGATACACTACCAGGTGATCTTTCCCTTGGTTTGATGTCTGACTCAGTACTGCCCCAATACCCACATCTGAGGCGTCAGTCTGAAATATAAAAGGTTTGCTATAGCCAGGACTTGTCAAAACAGGAGCACTGCACAGTGCCTCCTTCAGTCTGGTAAAGGCTTTCTCACAGGCTTTACCCCAGGTAATTTTCTTTGGCATTCTTTTCTTTACCAGGTCAGATAGGGGAGCAACCCAGGCACTGTAATTGGGAGCTAGGGGTATTTAAAGGCCCCACAATATTTATTCCTACCCTCTGGAATGGCTCCTCCACTATGGGCAATGGAATTAGGTGGCTTGAGTTTTCTTGCCCACCTTCCCGCTTCTTGGCACCGTGACAAGACCTGCATATTCTTCATCTGCTGGGTGAAGTTGAGCCAACAGAAATTCTGGGCCAACCACTGTGTAGTGTGCATGATTCCCAGATAACCAGACAGGGGAATATCATGTGCAGTCTTGAGCAACTGCTCACGATACCCCTGAGGAATGACAAGCTGCCTGCCTAGCATCCCTCCCTCTGTCTGCATAGCCTGAGTATACATTAGCCCATTTTCCCAATAAACCTTATGTTTACCGTTACCTCTTTGTGCTCCATCAGAGTCTACCCAAGCCCTCAGCTTCTCTAGACTAGTGTCACTTTTCTGAGCAGCTGCATACTCCTTACACATTCCTAAGGCATGGGACAGGTCCCTTCAGTCTCTAAACTAGGGTCCCTAGCACTAGCATCAGGGCACTCAGGATCACTGTCATTCCTAACCCTCTGACATTGCCACACCCTCCCTCTTTGGAATTAAACCTCTGTAGCTTTGTTGTTAACTGCTACTGGGGAAATTTCTACCCCCTTTTCATTAGTCTCCATATCAGGAGACACAGGCTGGGGAACCAGCCTCCCAGTGGTTTCCACAATAGCTTCTGTAGGGTTCAGTGAACTACAATTTTCCCTGGCCACTTGGCTATGGGTAACTGCACACACCATCCCTTGTTGGAAATTGTTGCCAAGGATGACATCCACTGCTAACATTTTGGTTACAGCCACCTGTTGCAGAGTTCCCCTTATTTCACTCCAGTCTAGAAGAACACTAGCAAGGGGCAAGGTTTTCTCCCCACCAGTAAAGTCTTGTACAGTGACATATTTATTGGGTATAAGCTGACCAGGCTGTACCAGATCCCCTTTACCAATGTTAGGATGCATCTGTGTCTTTAACCCTGAGTCTGTACACCTATTCACTAAGACTGGGTGCATGTGATCCCTCATGTTCACAGGCATGCTTCCAGGGACACACAACAACCCACTTCTTTCCTAGCCCCCAGTTGTGTATTGCTTGCCCTTTTGGGACACTGTCTGGCAATATGCCCAGTTTCTTTACACAGCCAACATTCATTTCTTTTCTCAGAGAAATTTTTTTTCTGAAACCTGGGGCTAACTGGTTTTGGTGGAGGCAGTGAGGGTTTTAGCTGCACTGAAGGCACACTTTTCCCTTTCTGCACTGCCACGCCCACTCCATTTTCTCTCAGAGCAGGTCTGCTCTTGGCATAGTGGTCTGAAAGTTCAGCAGCCTCTTGCACTGTTTTGGGATCTCGGTCCTCCAGCCAAGTTTTCAGCTCTGCTGAGCATGCCCAGAAAAACTGTTCTAACAGAATCACATTTTCAATTTTATCTGCAGTGTTTGCTTCAATTCCTTCCCACCAATGTTTTAAAGCTAACGCTTCGTGGGTGGCTCCTCATAGCCCACGCCAGGCTTCTCCTGAGCTTATGGAATGTAGCTCTGTATGATTCAGCAGTTAATTTTAAATTTTTTTAACAGTGCAGCTTTAAGTTTGCTGTAATCATTACTGTCCTTATTGTCCATTTGACCTAATGCATCCTGAGCTTTCCGGTAAGAAGGGATAGCGGAAGCTCCAGGACTCCCTAGAATTTTAGCTTGAATACAACAGCTTAAAAGAATTTAAAAAGGCATCCATATCCTCCCCCTCTTTAAATTCAGCTATCAATTTGGAATTCAATCTGTAACCCAGTTCTGTAGTCCCAGTTAAACCCAAGCCACTTACCTGCTCTGGTGTGGGTGGTTGGAATCATAGCTTCTCCAGTTAATGTTGCCTCTGGTGTTCACACTCCTCACGGTCCACCTCTCATTGTTCATGGTCCATCTCTCACCATTCTTGCTCCCTCTTCTCCTCTGCAGCTGCTGGTGCTCATGCTCCTTACGCTCAGCCTCCCGCTGTTCCCGCCTGCCTCTTGCTGTTCTCACTCCTCTTCTCCTGGAACTCCAGCTCCATTCTGCGAACTCAATCTGCAGCCTGAGTACTTCTGGCTCCAGAATACTGGTGACCTCCCTGCTGCTGTGGCCTTCACTGGCACTGGCCCTGCTGCCCTCCTCATTGGATCTGGACACTGCACTGGACACTAGCCTTTCCACACTCAAGGTTCGGTCCCTTACAGGCACTGTTTGTGACTCAATGCTGTGGGCATCTGCTACCATCAGGGCATCCATGAGGTTCTGCTTGGTGGCTTTCACCTCTACAGGACTCCTCTATCCCTGCACAACTGCTTAAGTAGTCTACAGTGCCCGCTGTAGTTGAGCCATCTTCTTCCATAACTACAGCTACTCTAACTTGCAATTAAAAAAATAAATAAAACAGGTAGGAACTTGACTGCAAGCCAAGTGATATAGTTCTGTGTCCTTTTTTAAAAAAAAATAAATCACTGCCTTGTTTTGAATGTGAGCTGACAGTCTTAAGCTGACACACTGAACGTTAAAAGTTTGTATTACCAAAATTATGCACACCACTGCCAACCAATCTGTCACAACCCCACTCAGCAGATCAGATCCTCTGCTCCCACAGTGCCAACCTCTGAGCACAGTATTGTGAACAGGGTAACAGAACAGGGTAACCCTCCTGTCTATTTTGCAGGTCCGAATCACCTTTGGTCTCAAGTTCAGGAGGGATTCAAACTGTGAACCTCTTGCTAATGTCCCCAGCCGTACAGGCTCAGATAATTCTGCTCTTCGGGGAATGCCAGATATATTTCACCTACAGGCACCAAACCAGGTATACAAAATGAACCCTTAAAAACTCTATGAAAGACCTTAGATAAATTCTTACTTTTCCCAGTTTGGTATACCATTGCTTATGAACAGTGCTGTCAAAATCTTAACCATCCATACATTACAGGCAAAAATGAAGGACTTGGAAGACACAGGCAGTCTCTTTAAAATAAAAGGTTTTACTTAAAATGAATAAAATAGGTAAAATATAACCACAGAACAATATATCAGAAAACATACAATCACTTAAAAGAACAAGGTAAAATACAAACATAAACTCCTACCTCAATACACTTAGACTTGTCTATCTAATGTATACCTTCTTATAGTGCTTTAGTTAGCTGTTGTTTCAAAAGAGTCCAAACAGAAATGTGTCACAGTGGAAAATACAGAATGCAGTTTAAACTGTCTCTAAACCTGCCCCTTCCATGATGTCACCTAGCTCCTCCTGTTAAATATAAAAGTAATACACACAGGATGTCCATCACTCAGGAAGTATGTTAAATAAGGTGACATCAGCAAAAACTTGTTTCTCAAATGACTTCTTTGATCTTGAGTGGTTTCCTTCTCCTCTTTGATCTTTGAGCAGTTCCTATTTCCACACTTCAAAGGCAGGCAGTCATACATTGCAACTCCTCTGAAATGTCATAAAAGTTTACTATCCCTCCTTGCAGCTGGTCAGCTACAATTAAGTCAGATAAACAGGAGACCCTTAATTATGTCTCTCTAGTCTTTAATTATCTTCTGGCTTTCAGGTTAACATATATCCTGTTATTTTAATGAGTCCTGGTTGGGAGGGTGTCATCCCAGGGGCACAGGATGTCTCCTGTGAGATAGGTCACATACCACATTCTATATTACAAAAATCATAGAACAATCATAACCAGATAGCCAAGTGTCACAAGTATCACTCTTATTTCCTCTTTCATTTTTTGTTTTAAGTTTTTCCCACCAGAGTAAAGTACTCAATGGCTGTGACATACAGGCCAGATAATATATTTTTTCTTCACAGATGGGACAGTCATACTTTGATACACCAGGGTTGTACAACGTTGTCCTGGTCCTAAAACACATGATGTAATGTAACCAAGACAGTGGGCCAGTGCGTGTCACTCACTAAAACGTGTTAATTTTTTAAGGGTTTTACTAATAGCTTGGTATTTTAAGCTGGATATAACAGAAGACAGGAACAGCCATGTTGGAAACTGACTGTGGTCATTCAATTAACTCCTAATAATTGCTTATTCATCTGTTTCCAGGTAACATTGAGATGCTGTGGATTGCCGTTGGTGATATCTTCCAATCTGAAGATGGACAGCTGTTAGGATATGCTGAAGACCTGGAAAGAAGACAAAAAACATTAATGAAACTTGTTTTCAAATGATGCCCCCCCCCAAAAAAACACAAATAAATAAATAACTAAATACTTACCTTGCATGGCTTGGCCGTTTCCATACAGCCAAAGTCATCAACCATCAAGTGCGCCTAAGACCTGTGAAAAAAAAAGTAATCAGAAATTATTCTATTTCAGTCAACCACAGCAGTAACCCCCCCACCCCTGAACAAAAATTAAATGTTACAGTGCCAGATTAGGTGTCAGACTCGTAACATATATATCTGGCATATGGATGTGATCATCATGCCCACCACCTAAAGGTGGCCGAACAGTGTGAGAAGGCAGTGCCTGTGATTATTACACTGCTGCTTTAACCATATGAAAGGAAAAAAAGTAATAATTCTAATCTAAATCACACCTCTCACAAATGTGTCACACCACCATTATGTTTTCCGCAATAGAAATGCAGTTTCTAAGAGTTCTTACTTACTTTTATTTATGTTTTAAATGTCATACTGTCTGCAAAATTGTGGTCACTGCGTGCTTTCTCTACAGGTGACACTAAGTCGACGCACCACCAGCTTCAACACAAGTGTATTGCTGCGTGCATTTCAGTGCTGCAAATTCAAAGGAAATGAAAGCACGCAGCATACTAAAAGTTGGCGACCATGGGAATTTTAAAAAATAAAATAAAAAAGTAATAAGAAAAAATTGTTTCTATTGTGGAAACCATAATAGGGGTGTAATATTAGGGGGAGCTGGGGATTTATAATAATGAGAGTCAAGAATTCCTTTTTAATTTTATGAACAGTTTTTCAGAGGATTATTATTCACATTGGGACCACATGCTAAATGATGTATACTATAAACTGGCTACATTCAGAAGATAGGAAATTATGGTGGGGGGAGGGGGATTGCCATGGAAGGAAACTTTAGGTGTCTTTAGGTATTTTGATTGTAGTTGTTGTGGGTATGTACAGTAAGAAACTTTAACACATAAACAGTATCCAAAAAGTAATACAGCCTGACAATGAAAGCATCAGTGCAAGAATGTGGTTATAGTTTTGACCTATACTTTTTTATTCTATTTTACATTGCCACCTGATCTAATAACTTGTGTATATGAATGATACTCTTCTTTCAACAATTTAAGTATACAGCACTACAATTTTTTTTTGGAATCGGAAGTAATAAATGGAGCGCTTATTTTAGTCAGCCTTGCACCCAGTTGTGATCTGTATTCTCACATGCTTTTGGACAGCAACTATTTAAATTCAGTTCTGTTGTGACTGCAATGAGGTTGCATGCAGCAGACAGTGCTACATGACATAATGGAACAATATCTGTTGAAAAACAGCTGGGAATACTGATGAAAACAAGGTTACAATAACATTACAATGAGCACTACTTTTATTATTTCTCATTTAAAAAATGGAGTAATGCAGAATAACATACATTGTGGAAAGAAGGGTACCATACAGTATGCACATACACAAGTTATTAGATAAGGGGCAATGTGTAATAGAATAAAACAGTATTTGTCTAAATTGCAACTGCATTCTTGCACTGATGCTTTAATTGTCATGCTGTCTTAATTTTTGGTTACTGTTTAATGTGTTACATATGTTTTCATAGCATATATACTCACAACAACTAAAATCAAAATACCATAAAGTCACCTACCGTGACAATCAACCACCCACCATAATTTACTATATTATGAATGTGACCGGATTATACTGATATCTTGCTACATTATTCAGCAAGTGGTATCAATGTCCATGTGAAGAATAATCCCCTGTAAAAATGTTCAGAAAAGTAACAAGTATTTTAGGAGTTGTTACTTAATTTAGTTTATTTTTTACATGACCGAGGGTCAGCAAAAATAGCAGGCATTTCATGCTTTCATTACAGGTGAAACTGGCGCTGCAACACACGCTGCAATAAAAGTGTCCTTAAGAGAGTGTTTTGGTGCCACAATTTCAAATGAAATGAAAGCACGAGTATCCTCAAAGTTGGCCACCACATGACTTATCATATAACATAAAGTTAAGAGTAAGAACAAAAATGTCTATTGCAGAAAGCAAATTGGGGTGGGGTGAGCAATTGGGGTAGGTGGGGAATCGGATTTAGCATTATGAGCAACAAGAAATACATGATTAACAAAATTAACATAAGGAAGAAAACATTAATTGAACATAAATCATACTTAGGCTGTAATAAAATTATTGCTTAAGAAATAAAGGAAATGAAGAGGACAGGTTTTTTGAGGGGAGATTTTGTGAAAAATAATTGTTTACTGGGCTGGTGGGGCCTAGGGCTGACCACCGCTAATTGTTCTTAACAAGCTGATTATCTCAGCATTCTGACCCTTGATCCTGTTCAGCTGCTGCACTGCACCTTTCACTACATTTTTGATAGCTTCCAACTCAGTCCACAGCACAGCCAATCAGCATGTGTTCTGAGGGGTGGCAATCGCAGGCAGCTGTGGGAGCTGCCACTTTTGCTGCCCTGGCCATTTGTCTGCAATGCCGGGCAGGCAGATGCTCTACCTCTTTAGCAGCTTCATCTACTGGAGTGGCTAGTACCTCCTGCAGCTTTGCTTCCCACTCAACACAGTGGTGCCTAAAAGGTGCATTCGCTGACCCCCCATGCCCAAGTGGCCACCCTTGCACCCCTGACATACAAGTACATCACACAACTTGCACTTCACTACCGTCGGGTCACTGGGGAGGCAGTTGAAAAATTGCCAGATGGGAGAGCTGTGGACAGGACCAGGCACAGGCCATGGGAGGGGGCACCAGATAATGCCACCTGCTGTGCTGCAGTTGGTGGATGGGCAACAAGTTGCTGCTGTGGTTCCTGCTGCTGATGATATTCAGGCTGCTGCTGCTGCTGCTGATGTGGTTCCTGCTGCTGCTGTGGTTGCTGCTGCTGATGTGGTTCCTGCTGCTGCTGTGGTTGCTGCAGCTGCTGTGGTTCCTGCTGCTGCTGCTGCTGTGGTTCCTGCTGCTGCTGTGATTGCTGCTGCTGCTGTGGTTCCTGCTGCTGCTGCTGCTGCTGTGTTTTCTGCTGCTGCTGTGATTGCTGCTGCTGCTGTGGTTCCTGC
This sequence comes from Neoceratodus forsteri, assembly GCA_016271365.2. Classification (NCBI taxonomy): domain Eukaryota; kingdom Metazoa; phylum Chordata; order Ceratodontiformes; family Ceratodontidae; genus Neoceratodus; species Neoceratodus forsteri. Next base: position 47,977,859 of record CM057450.1, on the reverse strand, counting down.
TGCTGCTGCTGCTGCTGTGGTTTCTGCTGCTGCTGTGATTGCTGCTGCTGCTGTGGTTCCTGCTGCTGCTGCTGCTGTGGTTTCTGCTGCTGCTGTGATTGCTGCTGCTGCTGTGGTTCCTGCTGCTGCTGCTGCTGTGGTTTCTGCTGCTGCTGTGGTTGCTGCTGCTGCTGTGGTTCCTGCTGCTGCTGTGGTTGCTGCTGCTGCTGTGGTTCCTGCTGCTGCTGCTGCTGTGGTTTCTGCTGCTGCTGTGGTTGCTGCCGCTTCTGTGGTTCCTGCTGCTGCTGTGGTTGCTGCTGCTGCTGTGGTTCCTGCTGCTGCTGTGGTTGCTGCTGTTGCTGTGGTTCCTGCTGCTGCTGTGGTTGCTGCTGCTGCTACTGATCATCAGGCTGCTGCTGTTCCAGTGCTGAAGGGCTGGCAGTGGCTCACACAGTCATCATCATCAGTGAAGAAGCAGCAGCAACTGCTGCTGCTTCTGGCACCACATGGTCATTTTCAACATTATGTTGTGCCTGCGAGGGACCACTTGAGGTCAAAACAGGACTGTGGTTCAAGCAAAATGGTCGCCCCAAGCCACCGCGCATTTGGGTCCCCCGCTGCCCACCACTTTGGCCACCTCTCTCCATATTAACTAAAAGTAAACATAAATCAAAAATAAAACAAAAAAACACTAGTAGAATTGCTAGTACTAAAACTACACTAAGTAAAACTAAGTAATAAAAATAAACAACTTTTTTAACTAAACTAAGCTTTCAAATGAACTCAAACTGGCTGTGAAACTAAAACAACACAATCAAAAAACTTTAAAGCACCAAAAAAGCTCAATATCTACATTTGCTGCAAAAAAGCACACCGTCCACCAACACTGCTGACTAAACAGCTCCTTCTACAAAAGAAAGTGAAACTAGTTCACTGACTTTCTGCTCAATTAACTGCCTGCCTGCTCATGTGACCTGCAGTCAGACATGTGATCTGTGGGCTGTTTCTTACCAACTTCACCTTTTCAAACTGTAACTCAAAGTGAACTCAAAGTGAGCAACATGAAGTCCATTAAAGATGAATTTCAACTGTTTAATGGAAATAGCGGTAGTGCTACATAAATACAAAGTTGCCCACTTTAAGTTAACTTCGCAGCTGAATTTAAACTTCGCTGCATCTCTACTGATAACTATAGGCCAGTCAGCCTAACCTCAGTGGCAGGGAAATTGATAGAATCATTACTCAAGGAAAAGGTTGTGACACACCTTGAATCCAGTGGATAGCAAGATCTGAGACAACATGGTTTCACAGCAAGTAGGTCATGCCAAATGAACCTGATAGATTTCTTCAACTATCAACTTGGTGACAAGGGAGATAGATTAGGGAGGGGTGGCGGATGTGGACTACCTGGATTTTAGCAAGGCCTTCAACATCATCCCGCATAAAAGGTTAATGAAGAAGTTGAGCAGCCTGGGAGATGGCTCCAGGGTGGAAAACTGGCTTAGAAATTGGTTGAGTGGTTGGACATAATGGATGGTAGTGAACAGAGTTCAGTCCAAAGAGAGGGACTTGACCAGTGGGGTGCCTCAGGGATCAGTGCTAGGCCCAGTCCTCTTTAATTTCTTCATAAGTGACATTGCAGAGTGGCTTGAGGGAAGGTGTGCCTCTTTGCAGATGACACAAGATCTGCAATAGGGTCAACATACTGGGGGTGGAAGAATGAAAAGGACCTGGGCAAGCTGAAGGAATGGTTACATGTTTGGCAGTTGAGATTCATGCAAAAAGTGCAAAAATTATGCACTTAGGATGCAGGAATCTGAGGAGGAGTACTCCATGAGGGACGTACTGTTGATCACCAAGCAGGAGAGGAATCTAGGGGTGATTATGTCTGAGGACCTAAAGGTGGCCAGACAGTGAGAAGGCAATTACTGGTAGTAGGGCCAGTGGGATGTTGGGGTGCATAGAGAGAGGCATCACCAGCAGAAAAAGGGAGGTGGTGATGCCACTATACAGATAATTGATGAGACCTCATGTGGACTACAGTGTACAGTTCTGGAGACCACATCTCAGAAAGGACAGAGACAGAGTAGAGGCTGTCCAAACAAGGGCTACAAAAATGGTACAGGGGTTGCACCAGAAGTCATACGAGGAGAGGCTGAAAGACCTCAATATGTATTCACTTGAGATGAGAGGGGAGAGAGAGGGGAAACATGATAGAGAGGTTCAAATACCTTAAAGAGATAAATAAGGTAAAGGGGGTAGCATCTTTCAGAAAATAGGATGGAAAGAACTAGGAGACATGATACGAAGTTGGAGGGAGGTAGAATTAGGGGTAACATGAGGAACTACTTATTTACAGAAAGGGTGGTGGATGATTGGAACAGCCTCCTGTGGAAGTATGGTGGGATACAAGAGACTGACACCAGTGTAGATGGAATTGCACTGCAGCAGTTTTTATTCCAAACAAAATCAAATAAAAGAAAGCGAACTGTTCGATTACAAAATAAAATAAAACAAAACAAGGAGGGATGCTTCTCCCAAATAAAAATGTAGAATTTCCAAATATAGTAATAGGCAATCAACCTTCCTTAGAACAAACTAAGGTATTGGGGATAGCGCCTTGCTGAACCCCTGAGCTAGACTGATTTTTGGATACCTCTGTGCTTACATTTAAAGTGCTAGATGAGCATGTGATTCTGTAAACCACTCCTTCTTATATAACAGGTAACAAAAAGCTTATAAAACAAATAAATATTTTTAAACATTCCAGAGGTTAAACAATGAGAATTGAGATGTGTAGAAGGGCTGGAGTGTAATAATAATAAGTTTAAACTCATTTGTACCACATTCATGGCTGTTCCTAAGTTCTCTGGACTCCTCCCACTTAGACTCTGCATAAATGTTGGAGAGGTTGGGCCGGCCGGTGCTTAAGTAAACAGAGAACAAGCTGGAGTGGAGTTCTGATTACATGAGGTCTCAGTACTGAACAAGGGAAACCAATAAATACAAAAATATTGCCCTTCAGGTAATACTTTTAAATCTAATCCATTTGACAATTCAGTTCAGACAAATAATATCTTTTCAGCATCTTTTAGTAAAGACTCTTTTACAGCAACAAACATTACTGAAACAGAGTTAACTCTTTCTACAGGCTAAAGCTGTGTGTTTTCTGGGTGTGACCCTGTACTATCATACATCTCAACAGGGCTATTATTTGTACTTTTGCTTGAGCATTCATTCAGCAGGGAGGCTGAGTCCCAGGCTAGCGTTTAAATGGGGGGTTATCCTAGCTTCTTCAAAGTGTAAATACTGCAGTGTAGGCTTCCCTGAGCTTCAGTTTGCCAGCTGACATGCTTAGTGTCTCAAACGCGGAGTTCAGGCTTTCCCTAGAATTGGGCTGCTTATGTTTCATTTCGGAGGTTTATTTTATCAAGGTACCAGGGAATTTTGACACTACTTCATTAAAAAAACAACTTCCCCCTTGCATACAGACTCTAAAGAAGGGGAAAACAAAATTAATGCCGATTACAACACGATGTGCGACATTCAGAGGGCAATGTGCGACGATCACAGAGGCGAGTGTGTGAACGATCATGAAGGATGTAAATAACAGGATCGACTGCCCTTGGAGACAGAATAAAAAAGAAACAAGGAAAGGGACAGCAAGAACACTAGGTAAGTGGCCTTCCTACCTAAGGGAAAACTAGAAAGAAGTACAGGAAAGAGGAGGGGGGCAGAGATAGACACAGTGGAAATGACAGGATGCTGTTGCAACAGTCTTGAAAGGGGGGGTGTCTCCAAAGAACAGTAACGCAGACCCTGACACATACTCCTCCCCACCTAAGAGGGAACCCTGTAAGGGTTCAAAGATACCAGATCTCTCCGAGGAGAGATGGAGCTTCAGCCCACCCACTCTCCGAAGCTCCACCTCGGGGTCCCATAAAAGATATCATACTAAACACATATGATATCTGAATCACAATGATAACATGTATTTAGTTATTCACTAATTCATTACCCCAAGGTCTGTTTCTATCTGTTGAGTCTTACTGAGTTCTCCTCCATACCTGGACATATAGTCAGCTTTTATTAGCAGATCCTGGTCTATGGTTAATGGTGAATTTATATGGCTGTAATGCCAAATACCATCGCATAATTCTGGGTTTTTTATCTTTCATGGCGTTAAGCCAACATAGGGGGTTATGATCCGTCCATACTTCGAAATCTACCCCCCAAAGATAAAATTTTAAGCCGTTTATCGCCCATTTCATGGCCAAACATTCTTTTTTGATAGTGGAATATTTAACCTCTTGTATGTAACTTCCTACTGATATATACCACTGGGTGTTCTTCTCCTCTACCAGTTGGGACAATACAGCACCTATCCCGTATTGGAGGCATCCGCTTGTACCACAAAAGGGAGGGAAAAATCAGGGCTCCTAAGTACGGGAAAAGCACATAAATGTCCCTTTATGGTGCAAAATGCCTTCTCACATGGGTGTCCATTTTACTTTGGTAGGATTGTTCTTTTTAGTTAGGTCAGTCAGAGGACTTGCTATAGAGGAGAACTTAGGCACAAAATGCCTATAATAGCTAGCAAGGCCTAGGAAAGATCTCACTTGACGCTTTGTCAAAGGACGGGGGGCTTTTGGCCAAAGCATCAATTTTATCGATATCTGGCTTTATCTGACCATATCCTATCCTGAAACCTAAATATTTAACTTCTCTCATAGCTACAGCACACTTGGTCGGATTGATTGTTACTCCTGCTTGAGATATGGCCTCCAGAACCTGGGTTAAGTGATGTATGTGCTTTTCCCAGCTAGGGCTGAACACTATTACATCGTCTAGGTATGCTGCACTGTAGCCCATATGAGATCTGAGTACTGTATCTATGAATCGTTGAAATGTGGCTGGTGCTCCATGAAGCCAAAAGGCATAGTTCAGAACTGGAAATGACCTAGTGGGGTGCTAAAGGCTGTTTTGTCTTTAGCTAGGGGGTCAAGGGGTATTTTCCAGTACCCCTTTGTGAGGTCTAGGGTACTGATGTATTGCGCTTTCCCCTAAATGGTGGATGATGTCATCAATTCCCTTGAAACAGCCACAGTCCTGGACTTTCAAACAACATGAAGTCTTGCTGTATTGACTAAGGACTACCTTATCCTTGTGGAAAGAAATAAAGTCAGTCTCCACTGACAAGGCTTGCAATTCACTTATGCGTCTGGCAGAAGTGATAGCCACTAGAAAACAGTTTTCCAAGTTAAGTACTTAAGCTCTGCAGAAGACAGAGGTTCGAAAAGGGGTTGCATTAACTGGGCAATGCAAACATTAAGGTCCCAAGCAGGGGCCGGTTCCCCAAAGGGAGGATTAGTATGGAGTAATCCTTAAAAAACTTGGAAAACACAGGATGAGAGGAAAGAGGGATGACTTTCCTGTTGACACAAAAGCAGACACAGCTGCCAAATGAACTCTCAGGGTAGCTGGTCTGAGACCCAAGGAATTAAGATGTACCATGTAATCTAACAAAATGGGCAATTCAGCAGATTCTGGGGAAATATTTTTCCCAGCACACCAAATGGAAAACCTTTTCCATTTAGAACTATAAGTAGCCCTAGTGGAAGGCTTTCTGGAAGCCTTTAGGATCTCAAGAACACCCTGAGAGAGGTGTAAATCAGCAAACTCTAACTCCTCAAGAGCCAGGCCTTGAGGTTGAGGGATTTGAGGTCCGGATACCAAACCTTTCCCTGGGCACAAGTCAACAGATTGTGATTCCTGGGGAGGCACAGGGGAAGATGGACTGTCAGAGACAGAAGGAGTGGGTACCAGGGCTGCCTGGCCCAATCCGGGGCAATCAGAATCACCCTGCAAGGCTGAGATCTGATTTTGACTAGTACTTTGAATAGGAGAGGAAAGGGGGGGAAAGCATAGAGGAACTTCCCCTCCCAATCCAGAAGAAGGGCATCCAAGTTTTAAATGAGTTTTAAACCCACTGATCAGTTCAAAACCGAACCGATAACTTACAAGTTCCACACAGACAAAACCTTCATTTACTTACGGTTACCACAGATAGAGCTTGAACTGAATGGTTTTGTGTTAAATAAAACTATTCTCGTTAAATCCAACCGAGAAAACACTTTTTAAACCGAGAAATGAACCGAGCAGAAGGAGAAATCTCCAGAGCGACTGTTCACTGAGGCGGAGTAAAGAATCTGACAGTTCAAGTTTGAAACGACACAGACAGAGCCGCTCCGTGCCAAAACTCCACCCCGGAATGGCTTCAACCATCCCACTCCGGGGCAGCTCCAGAGCCGGACCAAACCGCCAATGTCTACAATACAGCAAGACCAGTGTTGAAACCCAGTGGGCCCGGTTTTTCTTTTGGGTTTCTCAGACATAATGCCAGCCTAACCAAAAACTTGCCCTTTTAACGGCAGTGCCAGGCAAGACACCCTTATCGGTTCCTAACCGTGTCACGGTATTGGAAAAAAATGTAATAAATACGCTTTTAGAACCGATAAGAACCGGAACCGCACTCTAAAATAGTAACTTTTAGTTTTAAATGAGTTTAAACTCCACTGATCGGTTCAAACCGAACCGATAACTTACAATTGTGACTGTGTAGGATATGCATCAAATTTCAAGACAGCATTATATGGTAGAAGTCGAGGCATAATCTTATGCCTCCCTCCTTCTTATCCACCATGACCATTGGTGATCCCCATTCGCTAGTGGAAGGTTCTATTACCCCTAGGTCGTGCATTTTTCTTAGCTCTTTAATGACCTCACCCCGTACTTTCTCTGGCAAACGGTAGGGTTTTTGTCTAATAGGGCCTTCTTGTTTCAAGTGTATATGATGTTCCACCCCTAAAGCCCTCCCAGGTTGGCAAGAGAACACTTTTTTATATGTTTGCAATAGACTGTCTAAGGTATGTCTCTGTAGGGGGTCCAAGTCTGGATTTATTTTTAATGCCTCATAGTCCTCATTCCCTCCAATCTCTGGTAGGCCTGGTCTAACTCGGATGTGTCTTGCTCAGGGTATATGTACATGGAGGGTTGGTTTTCTCTCATGCCACTTTTTAATAGGTTGGCATGGAAAATTTGCAACCTCTGCCTTCTGTCAGGGATATCTACCTCATAGTTCATAGGTCCTACTTGCCTCTAGATGGTATAGGGACCTTGCCATTTCATGGTTAATTTATTCTTGGAGGAGGGTAATAATAGTAACACTTTATCCCTGGTTGTAAGTTCTTTTGACCCACTCCTTTATCATATATTTGTTTTGGAGACTTGTTTACCTTGGTTAAAATGATGCAAGGTCACTATATTTCTTCAGTTTTTCCCTTAGATGTGTCACATGTTCCGGGGGGGGCAGACTTTCTGTTCCTTTCCTACTTTCCCATCGTTCTTTGATAATATCCAGGGGTCCCCGAGGGTTTTTCCCATAGAGTAACTCAAATGGGGAAAACCCCGTAGAGGACTGAGGCACCTCCCTATAAGCAAACATTAACAATGGAAGTTGTATATCCCAGCTCTTACCCTCTCCCTGTACAAATTTCATTAACATTTTCTTCAGGGTTTTATTGAATCTCTCTACCAGTCCATCAGTCTTGGGGTGGTAAGGGGAGGTATATAACGCTCCTATACCTAAAGACTGGTAGAGACAGGTCAATAACTTAGATCGAAAATTACTTCCCCTGTCTGTCAGAATTTCCTTAGGCACTCCTACCCAACTGAACACTTTTAATAATTCCTCTGTTATACGAGGGTCTGTAACAGTCTGCATGGGGATGGCCTCAGGATAACGGGTAGCATAGTCACAGATGACCAGAATAAAACGATTCCCCTTACTACCTCTTGGCAATGGGCCTACTATATCCATGGCCATGCACTCAAAAGGAGTAGTTATTAATGGAAGGGCTGGTAAGGGGACTCTATCCTTCCTGGTGATGTCAGCTACCTTTTGGCATTCGGGGCAGCTACTACAATAAGAGGAAACTTGAGCATGAATCTCTGGCCAGTAATATTTATACAACAACCTGCTGAGAGTCTTGTCTCTACTCAGATGGCCTGCCATAGGGACATCGTGTGCCAGGGATATTAGTTGCTCCCTATATTGGGTTGGTACCATCAATTATTCTACTACTGCCCCTGTTCTAGGATGTTTACACTTCTATATAATAATTGGTCTACAAGAACATATCTGGGATATCCTTCTTTACCATTAGTAGTTACCACCTGTGAAAAGAAAGGTTGTAAAGAAGCATCAGTACTTTGATCTTTCAAAATGTATCATGTCCATTTTGTTTGTCCTTATAGATGTAACGTCCTTTTACAGTTCCATGACTCCTTTTTCTGTCTCCTTCTACCTCTAGATTTCCAGTCCTTTCCGGGACTGGAGAAAATATCCTCTCAAAAGGGAACATCTGTGAAATAGTAGGTGTGAGTTGGCTTTGAGCTCAAGTGGTAACAGCTGCCAACCCGCCATCGTTAGGTAGAAGTGAATCAAAGTCAGGGTAGTCGTGCCCAATCACCATAGGTACTGGGAGATTAGGGACCATCCCCACTGGCAAACGTATCTGCCGCCCATAAACCTCCAGAGTAGCAGATTGTATCGGATAGGTGTGCACGTCCCCATGGATGCAGGTGACACTTGTTGTATCCACAGTTCTGTCCTGTGGCATTAAAGATGCTTGCACTAGTGTTTGCTTGCTACCAGAATCTAATAGGGCATGCAACTCTTTACCATTTACGCGGATGGGTACCATGCAGTGTCCCCAGTTGGCTAGGGCTAGGTGGGAGTATTCTTTCTTTCTATGAGGACAGAATCTAGCAATGTGCCCTTTTTCTTGGCAGGTATGGCAGATAATGTCCATATTCTGGTCCCTCCCAGCTCTGCTAGGTCCCACAGTACTAGTATTCACAGTATCCCCAGGTTTTATGGGCATCACAGGATTAGTAGGTGTAGAAGGTCTTACCGTGGGTAAAGGTCCTCGAGTTCCAGGATGGATTTTTGGTCGAGAGCTTCTGGCTGATATGTAGTCCTCAGCTAGACTAATGGCCTTCTGTGATGTTTCAGGACGATGTTCTTGGACCCACATCTGTGTTTCCTGTGGCAATATTTTAATAAATTGCTCCATAATAATAGCCTCCATTACGCAGTCGATGGTCTTGGTCAGGGGCTGTAACCATTTGTAAGACAAGTCCTGTAAGCGGTGTATGCTTCTTGTGGTGAATCCGCTTGTGGTACCTAAAGGTCCGAAACCTTTGTCGGTAAGTTTCTGTACTGATGTCGTAGCGTTTCAGTATGGCCTGTTTCAAATAGTCATAGTCATTTACATGGGCTCTGTCAATGTAGCTGTAGGCAAGTTAGGCTCTGCCAGAAAGGTATGGGGCTAACCGGATAACCCACTGTTCTCTAGGCCATTTGCAGGCTTCAGCAACCCTCTCAAAAGTCATCATATAGGCTTATGTCATCATTCTCTGTTAATTTGGATAACTTAATATCCTTGGGTCCCTCTGCTTCTCTAGGGACTGGAAGCCTGGCCACACCAATAGCTTGAATGGCCCGCAAGGTGTCAGTCCAGCTCGCTTCATTTTGTGCTCGATCCTCTTCTCGTCGTCGTTCCAACTCCATTTGTCGGGTGCATAACTACCTTAAAAGGTCCTGGTTCTCCTCAGGAAGTTTCTCTTCAGGTGGGTACTCCTCTGCCGCGGTAGCACCTTCCTCCTTGTCCTTCTCCTCTCTCTTGGTCTCTCTCCTCTGGACATCTGGTAACCCAGGCCACAGCGGTTCCTGTGTTATTTCTGTCATCTTCCATGTTTTTACACCCTCTGGTAGACCGGCAGCTGGGGTACTGGCAGCAGCTTGTTCCATCCGGCCAGTGTCGTGAACACCAGGTCCGTATTCAGAATTCCAAGACCACTTAGCACAGCCCTGAGTATCCGACTTCTAACACCAGTGTGGAAGTATGGTGGGATACAAGAGACTGACACCAGTGTAGATGGAATTGCACTGCAGCAGTTTTTTTATTCCAAACAAAATCAAATAAAAGAAAGCGAACTGACAAAACAAGGAGGGATGCTTCTCCCGAAGAACAAACGTAGAATTTCCAAATATAGTAATAGGCAATCAACCTTCCTTAGAACAAACTAAGGTACTGGGGATAGCGCCTTGCTGAACCCCTGAGCTAGACTGACTTTTTGGATACCTCTGTGCTTACATTTAAAGTGCTAGATGAGCACGTGATTCTGTAAACCACCCCTTTATATATAACAGGTAACAAAAAGCTTATAAAACAAAAATAATATTTTTAAACATTCCCAGAGGTTAAACAATGAGAATTGAGATGTGTAGAAGGGCTGGAGTGTAATAATAATACGTTTAAACTCATTTGTACCACATTCATGGGCTGTTCCTAAGTTCTCTGGACTCCTCCCACTTAGACTCTGCATAAATGTTGAGAGGTTGAATGGCCGGTGCTTAAATAAACAGAGAACAAGCTGGAGTGGAGTCTTGATTACATGAGGTCTCAGTACTGAACAAGGAAACCAATAAATACAAAAATATTGCCCTTCAGGTAATACTTTTAAATCTAATCCATTTGACAATTTAGTTCAGACAAATAATATCTTTTCAGCATCTTTTAGTAAAGACTCTTTTACAGCAACAAGCATTACTAAAACAGAGTTAACTCTTTCTACAGGCTAAAGCTGTGTGTTTTCTGGGTGTGACCCTGTACTATCATACATCTCAACAGGGCTATTATTTGTGCTTTTGCTTGAGCATTCATTCAGCAGGCAGGCTGAGTCCCAGGCTAGCATTTAAATGGGGGGTTATCCTAGCTTCTTCAAAGCGTAAATACTGCAGTGTAGGCTTCCTGAGCTTCAGTTTGCCAGCTGACATGCTTAAGCGTCTCAAACGCGGAGTTCAAGGCTTTCCTAGAATTGGGCTGCTTATGTTTCATTTCGGAGGTTTATTTTATCAAGGTACCAGGAATTTCGACACTACTTCATTAAAACAACTTCCCCTTGCATACAGGCTTAAAGAAGGAAAACAAAATTTTTCAAAATGCAGACTGCGCTACGCGATGTGCGCACATTATGAGGAGCAATGTGCGCCGTCCATCAAACAGTGTGCGAGAAGCGATTGCATGACATAAACAGGATCGGGACTGCCCTTGGAGACAGAATAAAAAAGAAACAAGGAAAGGGACAGCAAGAACACTAGGTAGGTGGCCTTCCTATCTAAGGGGAAACTAGAAAGAAGTACAGGAAAGAGGAGGGGGGGCAGAGATAGACACAGTGGAAATGACAGGATGCTGTTGCAGCAGTCTTGAAGGGGGGGTATCTCCAAAGCACAGTAACGCAGACCCTGCCACACCTCCCCAGAGGAGTTGTGGGGCAAAATGGTGGGGAATTCAAAATGTGGGACAGACATAAGGGAACCCTAGAGACAGAGAAGAAAGGGAAAGTCCATGAGATCGTGAAGTAAAAGGTAGGGAAATGGGCAGACTAGATTGGCTAGACTGTCCTTGTCTGCTGACAAATTATAAGTATCTATGTATCTATGTAAACCCACTGTGAATTGCATCCAGCATCACCTGACTCCTGGCACAGGATGTGGCCATTATACCCCAGTCCACCTTTGGCAGAATAAAGTCCCTCACCACTACCACGTCCCCCTTTTCTGCAGCTTCCAGTAATTGGGAACATAGCTCCCATCTTGTTCTACTCTTGGATGGACAGTCTGTAGACCACCCCCAACCTGACCTTCCTCCATCTATTGGTCTAGAGCTGAATTCACAGTGTTTCCATATTCCCCTTTTCATTCTCCTCCCTCATACATGTTACCCCCTCCCCGATGAAAGCCACCACCCCCCCTTTGCCTAGCACTCTGTCTCTGTTGTATAACTTGTAACCAGGGATCGAGATGTCCCAGTCATGTGTGTGTAGTCCAGGTCTCAGTACATGCTACTAAGTCTACCTTCCCCTCAATAAGAGGGCCTGCATGTCTTGTTACTGAGACTTTGTGCATTGAGTGACACCACTCTCCACCTTGACTCCATGCCTCCCTGCCTACTTTTTTACATTTCCTGACCTGCCCTTCCCCTACACTCTCCACTTCACCCCTGTACTTGGTTGCCCCCCCATGCCTCTTCACCCACCCTCCCGATTACTACTGCCGGTGTGGGGGGGGGAGGTCCAGAGACATCCACATTCCAAGGTTTCTGGGCTTGCTGGCCTACTCCTCCCCCCTCAGAAGTTTCAATTCAGATCATTGTCAGTGTTTTCCTACAGTGTGTCTCTTGAATACATTTGAACCCTCCCTACTAAGGTGCAGTCTAACTGCTGAATACAGCCTGTTGCCTGACATGTTCTCCCCACAGTCCCTGATACATTTGAACCCTTCTTCCTGCACCAGCTCCACAGCCAGTCATTAAACTCCTCTATCTCTTTTTTCTGACTGTGCTGACTCTGGGGACTGGAATCACTTCTGAAAAGCCAAAGAGCTCACTTTTCCCCAGCAGGCCCTTGCAACTCTTTGAACCTACCCTGCACCACCCCTACTTCATCCCCTGCCAAGTCATTGGTTCCCAGGTGGATGACTAAGTTAGGTTTCCACGAACTTCCCTTATAACATCACTAATTTTTGTTCTCCTCCTGCTACTATCCCTGGCATGCAAACTGCCATTCTTCTTGTCTTTGTGTCCCCCTTCTTCCTCCAATGGATATCTTTAATTATGGAGTCCCAAGTGATTACCACTCTTCTGTCACATGCAAGCATGTTTTACGATCTCCTACCTACTCCTAATGCACCAGTCACCTCCCCTTTCAACTGCCCCCTATCCGTTCTGGTTATCTTCCTGTCACCACCATCACTATCCCCTCTTTCTGCTTCTCCAGCCCTCCCCTTGATCTCATTCCTCCCTGGCTAACCTTGCTTGCTACCACCCTTCCCTACCAATCCCTTAGTCTAACTCCTCCCTCGTCCCATCCTTCACTCCACCCTCACTACCTTTTCCTCCTTGCCTCCCCAAGCTACTCACCCCTCTCCTCCCCCTGCCTTCAGCCTTTGACTCTGCATCTCCTCGATCCTCCATCCCAACCCCTGCCCCCCTTCCCCTAAGATAGCCAGTATTGCATATTACATGCCTGTTAAGACAAGGGTACCCCAGTGTAAGATCCTACTGCTATTGTTCCTCTCCCAGTCCCTCACCTTCCCCCTTGTTCTGATACTCTTATCCATCTACCATTTCTCCTTACCACCTGCCATTCCACCACACCGGTTCCCCAGGGTCTTGAAGGAGGAGGTGTCCCTGTACACTGCAGCAACCTCCCTGCTCCCAACCTGTACCTGCTGTCCACTTGCCCCAGGGCTGCCCCTTCCTGTCCCTTCCTCCACTGCTCTGCCTGCCTGCCTCCCCCAACCTTTTCAACTCCCACCTGAGCATTCTTACCTCTGCACTGATTTGTTCCAGGCTCCTGCACACTGGACAGCCCCCTGCTCTCCACACCATCCCCAGAAAGACTGTGGCCCCACATCCATTATAGCTTACCATCCTCTGTTCATCATCCTGAGAGCTGCATATTCTCACAGTCCTCCACCCTTCCCAGCTGTTCTGCTGCCTGTGCCAGCTCCTAGTTCCCAACATCCTCCTGACTCAGTCTATCCCAGCCCAGCTATGAAGCTCTGCTGTTCCTCAGTCAGTGCTGTTTACAGTTTCCCCAAGTCCCCTATAATATGCTACCTCTTCCTGCCTTGCTACTTTGTTTACAAATGTTGCCTGACCTGAGACGGGGATCAGCTGCTTTCCCTTTCTCACCTTGCTTTGAACCCCAACCCCTTTTATTATTGCCCTTTTATTTGCTACCCTCCCACCTTGTTACTTTATTTTTAATAAGGTCTGACCTGAGATGGAGATCAGCTGCCTTCCCCTTCTCACCTTGACTTATACCCCCAAGCCCCCTTCCTTGTAGCCGTATTTAAATGTATGCAGACTTTGTTCTGCTGCAGCCCCCCACCCTACTGCGTGTACTGATTCTTCCACCCCAGCCCCTTACCTTGATTACTGTGGCCAGTGTGGGGTTCTCCATGCCAATGCTCTGCCAATAACAGACGCTACTAAGTCAGACATCACAGTTCTGCTTTTGTGGCATTTATTCTTCAGGGTCACTTTAGAGGGGTTGTTTGGGCCCTGGGTAATATATAGGTACTACAGCCACCCTATTGGATGGTTATAGTCACGAGGTCCATTGGGACCCCAATGGCACCTTGCAGTGGCCACCAATCTCCCACTCTGAGCCTGCTCTATGATACTCCCCCCTACTCCCAGCAGTCCTTACCCCATTTTCTGAGCACACTGTCTCCATGGAGCAATTTATGCATTTTTATCTTTTAAAGGAACAATACAGGACTCAGCCCAGCCCACAGCACACAAAGCCCCACAGCACTTCACTTTTTCCAGACCTTGCTCCTCCACCCTGCTAGTATCTTCTTGTGGCTTGTACTCTGGCAGCCTGTTCTTTTACCTAGGAACTACAGCCACCCTATTGGCTGGCTGTAGTCATGAGGTCCGTTGGGATTCCCAATGGTGCCATGCAATGGCCATAGATCTCCCATCCTCAGCCCACACTCTGATGCTTCCCCCTTCTTCCAGATGTCCTTTACCCCATTCCCTGATCACACTATCACAATGGAGCAACTTGTTTTTTTTTTTCTTTAAAAAGGAATAATACAGGACTCAGCCCAGCCCACAGCATGCAAAGCCCCAAAGCACTTAGCTTTTTCGGATGCTGCTTCTCCACTACAGCTGGTGTCTTAAAAGATTATGTTATCTGGCTGCAACTGCACTCTTGAGGATCCAGCAAAGGTGCTCCCTGCCTCTGGCAACTCAACTACTTTGTGTTTTTTTGACAGGTTCTCCCAGTCTTGGTGGTGCTGTACTGTCTTGCCTTTTTCTTTATAATTTTCATAAAGCCTTCTACAAATCAGAATGTAGTCCAACATAAGAAGATCTAAAGTATTTATGAAACTTACATAACAGTCAGTAAAATTTCTCAGTCAGAGTGGGAAAAACTAATCTCACCAATAACACAAGAAGAAATGAAAGAGACTATATTAAAATGGCAAAAGGCAAATTTATTCACGGCAGCTTCGTGGTAAGTAACCAAGCTGCACACTCGAGTGGACTCGATAGACCATCATGGCCTGTTTCTGGTGGCAATTTTGTATGTATGTATTTATTTATTCATTTGTTTGTTTCTTTGTTTGTTTTGTCCGGGTATGCATGGTTTTACCATTGAACTTTATCTTGAACTTATGCCACATTTCCTGTCTCTGCTAGAGATGTTATTGAACCAAATTCAAAGGCAGAAAGTGTTACTGGAATCATTTAGAATGGCTTACATTTTTTTATTACCTAAAAAAGGGAAAGCTGTAAAGCATGTGGAGAATTATTGACCTGTGGCTATTCTGAATGTAGATTATAAAATCTATACAAAAGTAATAAATAACATAATGTTACCACTGATAGGTAACATAAAGCATCAGGACCAAAGCAATTTTATTCCACAAAGACACATACACACAGGTCTTCATACAATTCAGTTTATTATAGAACAGTTGTAAAAATGTAAAAAATCTGCAGTAATGTTATCCCTTGACACATATAAGGCATTTGATATGCCTGAAATGCATTTTTTGTCCTAAAATCTATTGATTTCCCAGAAACCCTTATTAATTCTATTAAGACTATTTATGATTCACCAGAATCTGAATTAAAAATCAACAACACTTTCTCAGAAAGTTTTACTTTATCTAGAGGGGTTAGGCAGGGATGCCCCCTCCCATCTACATTCTTTGTTTTTGGTCTAAAAATATTGTTGAATGTAAAAAGAGAAAAACAAGGTATCAAATGGATAACAATAGGCATGTACACAGTTCTCAATGACTCATTGAATGTTATTGCCACTTGGATTATATAGGGCCCGATTCGAAGTTGCATGGCGCAACTCATGGGCGTATGCGAGTTGCGCCATGCAGCGCTATGCCAGGGACCCTGTGCCCTATTCCAAGACAGGCAGGGTCCCCAACACCTACGACCCATGACTTGCAGCAGCCACAGGCTTGCACCATGGGAATGGCACAATGGACCTCAGTGCCGCAAGTCGCAGACCACCGACTACTGCCCCCCACCCCACACCACACCTGCAAGCCGAAGGGGGCCATGGGGGAGGTTGACTGATTGGCACAGCTACAAGGGGGCATGGCGCACTATGGACCAGGGTGGCACCCCAAAATACTGAGGGGGGGAGCATCACTGTGCTGGGGAGTGGCAGGGGAGCAAGGCAATGTGCGATTCGCAGTGCTATGAGGGGGCATCCATCATTTTGCCAGGACAGATGCCCCTTAGACCACCTCCATGCTGGTCTAACCCAGCAGTGCCATGTACTGACTTGGAATTCCATAAGTGGGTTACGGCAGTCGCCCTTTTGGAATAGGGTGCAAGTGCTTCTGTAACCCACCCTTGCACCATGCCACAGAGGGTTGCAGGCGTAGTGGGTGGCAGAGCCCACCTTTGGTGCAAATCGCATACGGCATGGTGCAAGCCACCTCCTGGAATCATGACTTGTGGAATGCATGGCACAAGATGTGATTTACGCCATAGGGTCTAGCATAAATCGCCTTGCGCCATGCGTAATGCATTCTGGAATCAGGCCCATAGTTCCTTGACTAGTTGCCTCAGGATTTTATTTAGTTGTGGAATGGTGCAGCGCATATTATTGTTATTATTTTATTTCCATTAGGATTACAATTCAGCAGTTCTTAAATCTGAATTGTATTCAGTTATTCTAGGTTTTAATAGGCCATTGTTTGCACTCTCAGACTCATTTCTATGTAAACCCCTAGATAAAGTCAATGGTGCAAATGTTATCTGGAGTCATCTTAGAGTGTTTTAACTTTAATAGTTGTATACCTATGGGAAAATGAAATGTCTGAAAATATACAGAACTCAAACCATGTTTTAACCCCATTTTTATGTTTTGAATGGTAATATCTTTTATTCAAATCACATTTTGTTACTATTTTCTAGCCAACTTGTAAAACATAATCCAGTGGTTAATCACACCCAGTTGTTTAAAGACTCACTGAAATGAAATTCTAATGAAGCTCATACTTATTGTGATTTAAGATGATTTAATATTTAAATCTAGGAACTTTTCCATTTGTGTTCCATCATAGACACAGCGCAGAGACCATCCTAGTAAAGGTGTGAAATCACTTCTACCAAGTGAGGGACTGGGGGCTGTGCATCCTTATTCTGCTTGACCTTTCTTCATCATTTGCAACTATTGATCATCGGGTGCTGAAAGATTTTGGGGGCAAGGGGATGACAGGAATGATCTTATGATGGTTTCACTTGTTCATTTCAAGAAGGGTGCAGTCAGTTGCAGTTGGCCGACAGTGGTTGGGTCCAATTTTCCTTGACTGAGGTGTTCCTCAGCTTTCTGTTCTCCCTCCCATATTGTTTGCAGTGTATCTGCTTTCATTAGGGAAGATCATTAAATAATACAGTGTGGACTTTTACTGTAGTTCTACCTGATTTTGCCCTTAAACCTTTCTCCTTTCAAAGTCATTGTTTTCCCCTTGTCCTCCCATCCTTGTACATCAAGAGGAGTTGCATTTGGTCAGATGTAACCTGAAAGATATTTGAAAAATATAATCCTGCACCCCGCCCCCTTCCCGAGTCTTCTGTTTTCTCTGGAGAATGATCCCCGTTCTGCCAGTCAGTCCTCATAGTCCATGTTTTCCAAGCCCTCAACTACCTTGGTCATTTTTTTCTTTACCCTCTTAATCTTGTTGCTACCCTTCCTCGGATATGAGGACCAGAAATGTACATTATGCTCAAGATGGGTCTGATCAGTGATCTGTTCAGGGGTAAAATAGTATCTCTCAGTCTGCTTACAAAGGCTGTTCTGATGCATGCCATGATGTTATTGCTTGTCTATCAGCTGTCCCACACTGTTTCCCCCATTTAAAGTTATTGCTAATTATTACCCAAGGTGTTTCTCCTGATGAGTTTTAGAAATCTCTGCTACCAGCTCATTTTGTCTTGTTGGCCCTAAATCCCCTGTCCTGGACAAACACACATCACACAAGTCTTGGACAAAATTTCTGCAGCCATACATTTATTAGATCACTAACATAATACATATCTGAGTGACATGCATAGCTCAGGAGTCATGTCAAGTCAACCTCAGAACCTACACGTCCCTTCCCATGAAGGGCCATACCTATGTGTGTGTACAGAGAGAATGAAGTATCTCTCTGAGTTGAAATCCAAACTTCAGTGAGTAGGGGATCAAGTGGGCAGCTGGCAAGTGACCACTCCAATCTGGTAGCTCTGCACCCTCTGGCAAGCCCAAAGAGGTTGACTGTGACCCCGTAGCCTCCCACTTCATGCCAACCAGAGAATGAAGTCCTTCAGAGGAATACAACTCCCTTCATTTTTGCCTTGTACCATCATCTTGAGAGGCTCCCACAACAGCACAGGAAAAAAGCAGTCTGCTCCCCCCACCAAGCAGCTCACTCTAGATACAGTACACCTCCAACACATAGCGTATTGACTCCATAATAAGTCACAATCATTGTCCATCAAGTGAATGCTTGCTTTGGCATGCTGCCCTGGTAACATTGTGCTGATGATCCTGTATTGAATCATGAACCCCCAGATGGATGCCATACAGTGCACCTCCATGGCAATCTTGGGCCACAACCCATGAATGGATTGCAGGTCCTCCCTCCTAAACAGTGGGCCAAAGCATGTCTTAGTCCCTAGATGTTCTGCCTCATGATCCAAGTGTAACTCTGGAGAACTTCCTCAGCAGGCTTCGATCTCCAACCTGGGGAGAAGTCCCCACCCCAGCACATGCTTTGTTAACTTAACCATCACGTGTGTGCTTATTTGTGAGATTACCATGTTCCTTCCCCAGGACTAGCATCCCATGTCCCGCTATTCAGTGAATGAAGGCGTGTTCACAAAATCCACTCACTGGATCTATCCAGAGGACCTGGAATATATGATAGGACAAAGATAGGTGTGTGAGCAAAGGGCTACAACACTGAAACAAAAATGAAGAAAAAACTATGGCCCAGGTATTCAAAAGAGTTGAGCCATGCACAATAGGGTTGTGCCTGCGTAAGTCCGAAAATGCGCCATTCTGCGATATTCAGCAGGAGGCAGTTGCGCTCCCCAAATCATGCTGAGCAACAGCGCAATGATAATGAATGTATGCGCAACTGAAGGGGGAGGAACTATGCATAAATGGCGCAGTGCGATATTCAACAACATGTGCCATGTGCAATAGGGGAGCCAGCAGAAGTTGCGCCATAGCGGAAATGATCCAAAATAAAAGGGAGCAAGGGAGAGGCGCAAGAATGCTACAGAGAAGGCACATGAGGCCAAAGTCTAGCAGGACAAACTGGGCAGCAGGGACACACAGGGCAGGCCAGGAAAGGGCACCTGGAATCAACAGGCTCAGGGGAAGGTGTGGGGAGCCACGGTGCAGAAGGGGGAAGTATGTGCCACACAGCAGTGAGGCCAGCACAGGCAGGTGTTCCAGTGCAGGGAAGTAGAAGCCAGGACAGTGGGGGAATACAGAAACAGCTGCTGGGGGTGAACACAAGCCAGGTACATGGCCTGTGCCACCATCCAGATGGAGGCAGTAATGAGGGGGGTGAGAAGGCAGGCAGCAGGGGGGCATGGCCATGGAAGGGCCCGTCGGTGGTATTCCTCCAACAGGCAGTACCGAGCCCACACCAGCTTCGAGCTGTATAGTGATATGGAGAGCGTGGGCCAGTACCACCTGAATCAGGCAATTCTGAGGCAGCTCTGTGAGCTGTGCAGTGATGTGTTGCAGGCACCCACACGATGGAGCCATGCCCTGTCAGTGGAGACGAAAGTGACAGCTTGCATGTGCTTGCTCGTGACGGGTACCTTCCAGAGACCAACTGGGGACACCACAGGCATAATCTAGTCGGCCACGTCACGCCACCTCACCCAATTCCTCAGTGCATTGCTGCCACATGCTGCGGAGTACATCCATTTCCCCAGCACACCGGTGGTGCACACAGCAAACATACAGGAGTTCCACAGGGTAGCACGTATGCCTGGCATGCTAGGGGCAATAGACTGCACCCATGTGGCCATCCGCACACCACCTGGCCCCGAGGGGCCGCATATATAAATCACAAGGTCTATGCCGGCATCAACTGCCAGGTGGTGTGCAATACCAGGGTGCATAATCAATATCTGTGCCACGCACCCTGGGGAACACATGATGCCTTCATCTGGCACCAGTTGGCACTGTGCCACAGATCTGAGAGTGGGGATATCCCCACTGGCCACCTAGTGGGTGAGTATGCAAACCACACAGACAATCATAGTGCCTAGGGGGGGCATGGTCAGAGGTGGCATGGGTAGTGGCCTACATAGCCCGGGGCAGGGCGATGCTGATCACCAAACTAACCTCCACTCTCTACACACAGGTGACGGTGGATATCCACTCCGTCCCTGGCTGCTCACATCCTACTGGTGGTCCACGACCCCATCACAGCAACGCTACAATGAGGCACACACCACCACATGTAATGTCATCAAGCGGGTGTTCGGGATGCTGAAGGCACGTTTCCATTGCCTGGACACCTCCGGCGGTGCCCTACAGTACAGCCCCTCAAAGGCCTGTGGGCTATTCCTGGCCTGTTGCATCCTGCACAACATGACCAACGAATGTGGGATAGCAGTACAGGTCAAAGAGGGGGACAGTGATGGGGACGATGAGGACGCCGGTGACAATGGTGATGGGCAGCCTCCCTTGGGCGACGGGATCCCCAACTGCTCCGGCTGGCACAGCTACACCAGGACACCATCATGGAGGAGCACTTCAGCCAACCCAGGTAAGTCATGGGGCCATGTGCAACTAACAGTGGCTAAGGCACAACCCACAAACACGCATGGACACACACGAGGGGTGCATGCCGTCAAGGGAGCTGGCCGGGCATGGAACCACACACACAACCAGGGATGGGTGAGGTCTAACATGCCACGTGGACACACACACACACACACACGCACACACACACACACACACAAATGCACCAGACATGCATAAAGGGTAGGAGGCACACTGACCCAGAATGCCACCCCTAGCCACACACATGTCCACAGACCACCATGCCCACTGCCTGTCCTTGTGCATGTGTCAGATGCTGAGCACCATTGCACATTGGTGTACAGTGCAATGCAGGCATCATCATGCACACACAACTGTGGACAGCAGCCGGGAGGGTGTCAGATGGACTGTGTGTCCGCATGCAGGGCGTGCAATGCCCGCTGAATGACACAATGCACACAGGGCAGCACCAGACAGTAGCTGTGTTGGGAGACAGGTCAGTCATGCTCCACAGTGCCCCGGCCACCACAGATGTGTGGGCGGCCCCTCAGAGACACGCCAGCACTGACAGGCTGACCACTGGCTTCATGGGGTGGCACCGATGGTCCCCCAGGGGTTCCACTGCGTGAACACGACCGTGCTCGCGCAGGGGTCTGCAGCACACCAAACATGCCTGCGCCAGGCGTGCTAGGGATGCCCACAGCTGAACCCGGTGTCGACAAGGATGGTGTCGCATGACGCTGGGAACTGGGGGTGGACAGTGCACTGCGTGGTGTCTGTGACGCATGGGCAAATAATTGTGTGCCCATTGTGGCCATGCCAGTAGTGAATGCCTGTGTCTACCTGTCAATGGTAGCGGTCACTTCCTCCCACAACCGGTCCATTTCTGCCAGGATCAGAGCGGTGTCTCTGCTGCGACGCTCCACTGCCCGCTTCAGAGCCACACGCAGTGCATCCTCCGACATCGTAAGCCACATCTGCTGGTTGACTGATGCTTGCCGTATGTGGGTGTGCTCATCTGAGAGGTCATCTGCCTCCTCGGCATCCTGTCCCTCAGGGTGTGCATGGCCCTGATGCTCAGCACCCCTTGAGGGTGGGCACTGCACACCAGGACCAGGTCTGGGCATGTCCACAGGCGGTGCACTGATGCTGCTCCCGGACCCTGTACCCCCAAGCCCATTGGCTGACTTCTGATGCTGCCCCTCCAGCTGCCACTCCCTGGGGCTCACTGGTGCCACTGCAGTGGCTGCAACAGCCCACTGTCTTGTACACCCACCAGTGCTGCCCCACTGATGCTGACAGGCACAGGCTGGGACTCTGATGACACGCAGGCCTCCACGGCAGCACCACTCACAGCCATGGCTGCGATGTTACCTGCTGTGTGGCCATCCCATGGCACACACGTGTCACTGCCCATGGTGTTAGCAACATCATCATTGGTGACAGACCTGGCACCAGCCCAAGTCACAGCATGCTGGCATCTGCGGACGCTGGCACGCTGGGACACGGGCAGGACCTCCTCCGCACCTGTTCCAAAAAACTTCAGTATGGACAGCCAGGTGGGCCCACTGTCGCACTGAGCCACGTATACCTGTGGAGGTGGATGGACCCTCCTCCATCTCCATCTGACTGGCCTCAGTGGACAGGCCCACCACTGCTGACCCATGCAGATGCTCAGGATCTGTAAGGGAAAACAAAGTCGCTTTACTGCATGTGACCTACCCTGCCCCCCCAATAGACAGACCATGACCTACCATGCAGTGACGGGCTACCACCCATCTGGAAGCCACCACCCGGAACACCCTCAATGGCACAACGCTGCATGCTGCCAGCAACCCTCTCCTCCTGTGGGGTCAGGTGTAGCACCTCCGGCTGTCCCCCACCTGTCGCAGCTCATGTTGCCCTGATGGCAGCCACCTTCTCCTTTATCCTCCACCTGTCTGTGCCCATCTTCTTCTTGCACTCTTGCACGGAGTGCTGGTAGTTGCCATGCAGGTTCACTGCACATGCCACATCCTCCCCATGCAGCAGCATGGGCCTGTGGTGTTCCCTGCCGTCCGCTGAGAAGTGGCTCCTGATCCAGGTAGGCCTCAAACAGGGCATCCGTCTTGGCCTTGGTGAAATTAGGCCTCCTCCTCCTCCCACCACTGTGTTCCTCCTCTCCCACAACTCCCTTGGTCATGATTTAGCCTGTGAGATTGAAATTTGTTACCTGTGACTGTGCAGTCCCATGCATGTCCCAAAATTCACAGTCCACACTCCACACTCCCAAACAGCATGCAACTCACCAATAGACTGCAGTAACCGACTATGGCCAGTGCAGCCAATGTCGCACTTTTATAGTGCAACCCATGCAAATGAGGCGAGGCGCAAGTTTAAGTGGATGCAAATTGCAGTGCTGCACCATTAAATGGCTGATTAGCTGATTTGCATATGACGGCTGAATAACGCGCTGTTGCGCTTTACGCAATTGTGTTGAATGTGTTGAGCCAAGGGCGCAGTTCTGTGACATGTGAAGTACACACCTCACTGTGCATGCCCGGGTTGCTGACACAGGCACCTGCCACACTGCTGACATACTGTTCATGGGAGGCAATGCAGGGCATGGCCACCATTGTGCCAGTGGCACTACAGCGATGTTCACCTATATGGCGCTGTGGCACTGGGGCATCATAGGCACACTGGTGCAACAGCACGGTAGACCACTACTGGAAGTAGCACACAGGCACCCAATCGTGCTACATGCTTTGGGTTCCAATGGCACTGTGCCTGTCCGTGCGCCAGAGCCCCTTGACTCTGTGCCTGACCTTTGCCCCCTAGGTGCCATATGTCAGGCATGGGTGCACCACTATCGCGCTGTTCAGTGACAGCGCGATAGGAAATGGCAGTGCTGTACCGCGCAGCATCTGCATGTGGTGGAGCCGTGCTGCTGAGTGCCATTTTGAACCTACTGAGCAAGTGAGATGGCGCGGAGGAGGGCTGCCCAGTGGACCCAAATTGAACTGGCTAACCTGGTGGCCATTGTTGAGCCACTTTATGGCCCACTGTTTTGGGAGACACCCCGGACAGGTTCAGGAGCCAGGTGTGGCAGGAGGTGGCCAACACCCTGGAGGAGGCCACAGGAAGGGGCGGACGGCGGAGCAGTGCCGCCACAGGTATGGCGACCTGAGGAGGAGGGAACTGGACCTGCTTGCCTGCCTGCAGACACGTGCCAGGAGGGGCACGGTGTCACGGCCAGGTAGGTGTTACGTCCACATACTTTTATCTTCCATATGGGTATCATGGTTGCATGTGTCAGGAACATGGGGGAGGAACCGTCCTGTGTTGGCTGTGGTGGTGTTATCAGGGTGTGGGGTGTGTGGGTCTGGCTGGGTGCGATTGCACACACATGGGGGCAGGGGGACTTTGCTACAGGATTGTACTGATGTTCCTCTCTCCATGTTTGCGCCACAGGGCTGGAAGAGAGGCGTCTGGCCAGGGAGCAGAGGCACCAGCAGGAGAACAGGGCCATTAGGAGGGGTAAAGATCCACAGCACCAGAGGGACCGGCCTGATGATGGAGAGTGCCATACCTCCATGATTACTATTGCATGATGTGTAACAGGGCAGGCAGTGGGGCATGACCACCATCCATTGACACCACTGCCATGCACGCAACTTGTTACAGTCAGCACTGTCCAGTGCCACTGCATGTCTGGGAGTGCATCAATGGTGGTCCATGCGTGCACTGGGTACATGGCTATGCCACTGCCTTCACACCACATAGCCATGTCACTAAACAGCCATGGTGGTGCTGTGCAGGACTTGGCCGGTGGGTGTGTGCAGCGGTCTGCATGGCTGTATGTGCCTGGGTGGGTAGGTCTTGTACACGTGATCACTGTGGGTGGTCACACACCATCACAGAGGCATGTCCCACGGCCGTATGCCATGCACAGTGGGTGGGCTGTATGGGGCTGTGCATTCACACCTATTGACTGTGCTCCCTTGTCCTAGGTGTCTGCCAGCTGCAGGCTATCCAGGAGGCACTGCAGGAGATTTTGACCGTGGTGAGGGCATCACTGGACACCCCGCGGGGTTTGAGCTGGCTGGGTGTCCGGCAGAAACACGGAAGGCGGAGCAGCCAGAGTGGGGAGCGGGCCCCAGTGACCATCTCTATGCCCTGATTTCCCCTACCCCTGGACCCACCTCACACCCCTCCTTTCCTGTCCCATTTGTTCACCCCTGCCCTTACCCCACCCACCTTGTTTGTGGCCCTCCCCACACACATCTGTACATAGTTGTAAATAGTTTTGTTTATGTTTTTCATTACAAGTCTTTTGATATGAATACTGTGGTGGTCTCTGATTTGCAGTGGGCTATAGGTGCTCAGCTGCAGTGGTGTGCATGGCATCGGGTGGTGCAGTCATGGGTATGTGTGTGTGTCCATGGGGAAGTGACTATAGTGTGGGAGTAGCTATCAGTCAGTGTCTGTGGTGTGTGTGTTGTTCCCCTGTGCATTGGATGACTGTGTGCAGTGGTCCATGGTGCATGCTCTATGTCCATGGCACACCTGTCAGCCCATCCATGGCCTGTGCAGCTGACACCCTTGCATGTCTGTGACCTGCACGGTCTGCTGGCATGTCAGTGGTGGCCGTCTATGCAGGGCAGCCACTGTACCTGTCACAATGCTGGGTTGCCTCCTGTCACTAGTGTGGTGCATGTCTGCCTCGGGTGACACTGTGGCCTCTGCGATTGTTGTCTCACCTCCATGATGTGGCTTGTGTGTGTTGCAGGGGATGTGCACCACTGTCTGTGACTTGTGCTCCGGGGCAAATGATGGTGGCGTACAGGTCCACAGTGCCTGCGCAGGGTGGCTGGCACTCCTGTGCCATGGAGGACTGCAGGCCGTGTGTACACGGTTTCCATGGGCCCACGCTGGGGGCTTGGTTGCCCCGCTACTGTGTCCCTGTGTTGTTGTGCCCTTGGGTATGGGTGGGTGTTTGTCCATGCACTGTGTTGCATCTGGTGTGGTGCATGCTTCCACACACCACTGTGGGTGTCTGCGCTGGTTGTTGTGGTCAGTGCTGGGTCAGGGTGTGTCCTTGGTAGGGTGTGCAGGGTGCTGTACCACTGGTGGTGGGGGTCTGGGGCATGCCCTGTCACATGTGGGGTACCTCATGTGCCGGCGCATGGTCGGTCTCTCAGCTGTACCTCGGAGGGCTGTGCATGGTGGCACTGTGTATGATGTTGTTGCATCGCTGTGTGCTGCCACCCACTGATGGGTGCCCGTGGTGGGGGCTACCTTGCATGGTTCTGTGGTGCACAGGATTGCATTGTCACAGTGAGGGTGGTGGCAAGCATGGGGTTTCCTGCAGTGGTGGACACTGCTCCTGGGCCGGGTGTCTGGGAGTCATGGTGCAGGGTGTGCTCTGCATTGGGTGGATGGTGTGGCATGGGGTGGTCAGTCCTCCTTGTGTGCCAATCACAGCTTGCCATGGGGTGTGATGGGACACCATGGCCCAGCTGTGGGTTGGTTGCTTGTCTCCATGGGTCAGTGGTTATTCCAGCCTTCCCCCAGTTGTGAAGTGCATGGGGTGTGGGGGGACGATGTCTGTTCTGCTGTGTGTTCCTCTGCCCATCTGTGGCATGGGTGGTGGGCCCCTGCATCTCTGGTTGTGCACTTGCATTGCTGCCCTGCTGCTGGGGGGCATCCCTGGTTCCGCTATGGTGCCTCTGGACTGCTCAGCTGAACATCCCTTGTTGCACTATGGCGCATTAGATATGTTCAGCTTCCCCTCCCTGGTTGCGCTATGGCGCAGGTGGTGCGATATTCAGTCATCGGCTGTAGGCGCATCTTGGCTGGCTCAGTTTTTGAATATCACACCTCTTGCACATGGGCACAATGGACTTGCATTTGCTCCTGCTATTGTGCACTTTTTGGGCGCAGTTTGAATATCTGGGCCTTGATCTCTAGTTCTAGAAAATTCTCTCTCTCACACTAGTTCTCCTTCCTGTTTTCTCAAAATCCTGTCAGTCTCAATGCAAGAAAGAAAGTCATTAAGTTTCCAGTCTGCAGATTTGTGTGTGAAACATATTTTTTGATACAGGTTCATGCATGTGAGTCACACAAGTTTTGCATTTTTTTCAGAAATGGCCAATTCAGGCTATATTTTCTGCCAATCTGTCCTAGCAAAAATGTACTTTTGTGTGAGATGTATGTGTGAAAAATCAAAAGATGGATTGGTAGGTATATAGGTGGAAACATAGAAACATAGAATTTGTCATCAGAAGAGGACCTCTAGGCCCACCCTCTCTGTCCAAGGATTCCCTACCTATAGTACCTCCACAGAACCTAACTGGTCTCTGGGAAATCTTTCCCCACCCTGTTTTCATACTAATACGCCTATGTGTCTATCATACGTATGCTTGCAGCCTTTCACTGTTCTAACCTTCGTGACTTCACTTGGCAGTCAATTCCATGCTTCTACTACCCTTCTGCGAAGAGTATTTTCTCACATACTTCCTGAAATTTCCCCATCCAATTCCATTAGTTCTGGAGTTCATCTTCCTTTGGAAAAGGATCTCTGCACCCTTCTCACCCTGTAAGGTAACTGAAGGTCTCAATCATGTCACCCCTTGCTCTCAGGTCCTCCAAAGTATACATATGGAGATGATAATGTTGCAATTAGGATGAATTTCACGTACAAAACAGTTCTTTATCTTTTTTTTGATATATTTTCACTCAACACAATCTGGACAATGTTTCATAACTCATGTTGCCACATCTTCAGGCCCTCTGTGTTTGATCTCTGTTACACATTTAAACACATGCTTTTGAAGGAATATGACAATTTGGTATAAAGTGCTGGCAGGAGAAAGCAAAAGGGTTAATGAGAATATTTTCTGATCTAAGGCATGCTTGTTAATATCCTTGCTATTGCAAAAATAGAGTTGGTAGCTAGTACACTGTGCACAGCTTGTTACTGCTGAACATATAAACAAAATTAGAGATAGCAAGGGCTATGTGTGTAAAATGTGTTGTCTCAGACTGGAAAAATACAGTAATGTACCCAGAGAAAGATTACTCTGTTTGGACATATGCTGAGTTCTGTGATGATAACAGCTAGTGGAAAGTCTATCTAGGATGTTATTGCTTGTCTATCTATCTAGTGGACAAGACAGATTGTGAGAGGTGGAAAGTGAGGAAATACAAACCCAGAAACAAAGTGCTGAAGCCTTCACGACATCTGTCTGGTTCATCCTCCAAAAAGAAGGTGACTGATCATTGCTGGCACCCTGTAAGCTGGGCTGATAAGGCTAATGCAGTTTATTGTGTCAGTTCAATAAACCTTGCTCTGTGGTGTGTGGTACCTCATTTCCAGTATAATCATTGTCTCGAATACCCAACATCTTGGTGTCCCAGATGGGATGAGGTTAATTTGCACCCCAAAATCAAGGACTAGAGGTATAAAAGGATTGTGACCTACATACTTCTCTTGGTGGGAGCTGATAGTAGGATAGAGACCGTCAGCAGAAGCTTTGTTTTTTGAAATTTGGTTAGGCTAAGAAAGACAGGTTACATAACATGGAGGAACTTATTGTTCCTTTTGTGACTGCCCATGGGGCTGAGAATTTTTGTAAGGAAGTTAGACATAAAGGAGACCACTGGAAATACGTTAAGCAACAGTTCCATTTAGAATCATATAAGAAACTTAAGGACGAGCATAAAAAAAGGCTATTGTATGCAAGGTTTATATGTTGCTGCTTTGACTTTGCAGGACAAAGTCAAATGTATTAGGAAACATGTGGCAGAGGTGAAAAATGTTAACTATAAACTGTGAAAGGAATAAAAGTAAGTACAGGTAGTTGTTGGCCACTGCAGTTTGACTGCACATTTGGATGAGAAACAAAAGGAGATAGATAGAATGCAAGTGCACTTGAAATGTGTAACGTATGAAAAGTACAATCTCAAGCAGCAGTGCACGGACTTTTAAAGGAGGCATGCATGAGCAACACAATCAGTTACAAGCACTAACTAGGAGGACACAGGCTGATCTCTCCAAATGTCACAAATAGTATATGAGACTGCAAGAGCAAGATTTAAATGACAAAAAGTTAGGCATCTGTGAAGGAAAACATCAGCATACCAGATAACCTTAACCTTTAACTTTCTCTGTTTTGAACTGCAGTCAGTATTTCTCTGATACTATTCTTCCTGTTATCTCATCTTCTATCTTATCTAAACTTGAAGTTGATCACCAACATTTTAGAAACCTCTTAATGCTCTGACTTTTCTCTCTCTCTTTCTCTCTCTACACACGCCCACACACACACACCACACACGCACGCGCACACACACACACACACACACACACACACACACACACTAGTATACGCTGCTTTAGAAGTGCAGAGAACAGCTTGTCATATGTCATCCAAAGACTGAAATTCTGTTATATACAGGTCCAGGAACTTATTTCATCAGTACCTGATGTGCTCATTGGAGGCCGTCAGGAGGCAGAAAAACACATTTTTGAAAATGCAGACAGGTGTTGGTCAGAGACAAAATAAAAGGGAGAGAAAGAGAGAGAGAGAGAGAGACATATACAGATTTTCATAGGATTCATAGGATTCATAGGAAGATACTGAGCTAAATGGACTTTTGTCCTATATGCTCGCCATGGTTATCTAGTTACTATTCTAATACATATTCCTGTCCCACATTGATTTAAACTCGGCTATAGATCTACTTGCCACAATCTCCAAGGGGAGTGCATTCCATGCATGTACCACCCTTTGTTAAACCACCATGTAGTTCTCACTTTATTACATTTAGATGCTGTTAATTGCATTGGTGGGATCTAGTTTATATGTACAACTATTAAATGTTAACCCTGTAACATCCCACAAATCATTGTTTTGCCAAGCTCTGTATACCAAGCACATGTCTCCTCGCTTTCTCGTTCCTCCAAGGAGTACAAATTCAAATCTCTCAGTCTGGTCCCATAGTCTCTACCCTGCATACCACAAATGACTCTTGTTGCCCTCCTTTGCACTCCTCCAACAGGAAATATCCTGTTTTTAAATGGTGACCACACCTGTGCTCCATACTCCATAATCGGTCTCATAGGGATACATACAAGGGCAGAACGACCCCCTACTTCTAGATGATATATGTCTCAATATGCAATTCAGGATACTGTTTCCTTTCTGGGCTATATTTTGGCAGTGAGATGAAAATGTCATATTATCAGAAACTATTATACCCAAATCCCTTTCCTCATATGTTATTTGTGCGGAACAGTTCCCATTTTGTAGGGTAATTTAGGGTTTCTAATTCCCAAATGCATAATAAAGCATTTATCTAGGTTTAGTGCCAATTTATATTTTTAGACCATGTGGCTATATCATCTATTACATCTTGTAGTTTAGAAGTATTTAATTCAGTATTTACTTGGCTCCAACCCTACAATCATCTGCAAACTTTGCATCCAAACAGATTCCTGTTTTATTTGGAGTGCTGATACATATAAATTAAAGAGGCAGGGACCCAAGACCGAGCCCTGAGGCACCCCACTAGTCACCCCCAAACTATCGGACAATTCCCCTCTAATGCTCACACACTGATTTCGGTCAAGTAACCAGTTTTGAACCCAGTCTACTATATAAGGATTTATGTTCAGTTTACTCATTTGTTGTATTAGTTTCTGGTGGGGTAGTCTGTCAAACGCCTTAGAGTAATCAAGGAATAGCACATCAACGGGGATACCCTTATCCAGTCTATCAATAACTAGATTATAAAAAGCCAACATATTGGTCTGGCACGACCTTCCCTTTACAAAGCCATGTTGGAGATTATCTGTAAGATGATTTATATCTAGATGTTCTTGTATTTTATCCTTGAGCACCCCTTCCAGAATCTTAGATGGTATAGCAGTAAGACTTATAGGTCTATAATTAGCTGGATCAATCTTATCTCCCTTCTTATATATTGGAACCACTACTGCTGATCTCCAACACTCTAATGCCTCACCAGTATTCAGAGACTGATGAAAAATATATGTCAAAGGGGGGGCTATAGACTCGGCTAACTCCCTAAGTACTCTAGGATGAAGGCCATCAGGACCGGGGGATACAGATACTGTGAGAATTACATTGTATGTATCAGAGCAGCTGCTGACAAGTGATTTCATGTATTCAGTTGAAACTGTTTAAGGATCAGAACTAGCCTACCAATGAAGGAGAAGCCCAAGGCCCTCCTCTTTGTTTGTTTTGTCTTTCAGAGATTAAGTGATATGTGGCTGGAAACCACAGGACTTCAGGTGACAGTGAACCAACGAGTGGTGTCAGCATATGAGGAGATTCTGTTCTGCTACCTGTCATCTACACTCCATCCACCATGGCGCTTGACATCCTGGCAGCAGATGTTGGAAAGTCATGAACTTTTTATGAGTGCCTTGTTGGCTTATATTCGAAGATACCCACTTTGTTGAACAACATTGTAAACATTGGCTTGAATACCCAACACTTTTGAGAAGAGATTTTACAACCAATGGTTTATACATGGCACCACCTTGCTCCCCACACCAAACAGTGCTAATGACACTAGCACCCTTATAGATATTTTTAAATCTTCCAAAAGATACACAACTTCCCAAATCTATTCAAGTTAAAGAATGAACAAACTCAACTCAAGCCTGAATACTTGGTTCTAAGTTTGAAGTATTATATGCTGTTAAAATTTCCACTTGGTGTTATTTATTTCAAATGCATCATTCAACAATTTGTCATGCAAGGTATACCTCATATACTATATATCAATCCTTCTTTGTAACTGTACAGTATGTGCCTTTCTCCTATAATTCCCTCGATATAAATCTCTGTGTAAAATAATATTTTTAGAAAACAGTTTATTAGGGCTGCATATAAATTCTATGCAGCCCTTCAATGATTACAGACAGAGAGAGAGAGAGAGAGAGAGAGAGTGAGAGCAGCTAGAAAACATGTGACAGGATACCTAGACTGTCTTCTTCCACAGTTAGAACTGAAGCACATGAGGTCATCCCCATTTAATGCAGTAGTGTTCATTTACATTTTCCCATCCCCTCTGGACTGGACTATATTCTTGATAATTATTCATTTACATTTACTCAGACCCTCTGCAATTATCCGCTCTGCCCATCTAAAACCTCTGTCTCACTAAATCTCTCCCACCCTGAATTGCTAATTTATTTCCCTTTGTCCTGTAATAGCACCCTCACCCCCCTCTATGAGCTCCCGTCTGTCTCCTGCCTTCCTTTGTTCCCAACAGAAATTGGATATATAATCAACCTGTCTTTCCTTTCTCCCTACCAGATAACTCCCACGCCCCGAGCAGCGCCTCCAGATCCTAGCGGCACTCAGTGCCCACCGCCACCGAGCACATGGACTTTTTCTGCCACCCTTCTGGTCCTGCTTCTCGGACCAACCACCCATGTAATTACCGTCGAATCTCCCAGAGCCGCCCAGCTTTCAGCACCTCCCTGATTGGTGCACCTGCCAACTTGGCAGCCCCTGATTGGATCGCTAAGCAGCCTTAAGCTTCCAATTGGTGCGCCTTTCCAGACTGAACCAGCCAAGCTGCTATACAGCGCTGGGCCCTTCAGTCAGATTGCCTGTGGGATCAATAGCTGTGGACAAACTCTTAGAGCAAAAGCCTGTTTTGTCCCACCCCCACCACCCTCCCAGGCCACCTATTAAATACACTACTTGCCCCACCCTATTACCTGCTCCTATCCCATTGGCACCAAGTATCACCCCTCCTACCATCCGCCCTCCCCCTAGCTGTCATCCTAGTGGTCCTTCGCCCGCTCCTCTTCTCCCCTACTCATTACCAGCAAAATCAGTGTCTCTTGTGCACTATTCAATTATGGCACAGTCAGCAAGGAACCTATTCCTGATCTCCTCCTCCTCCTTCCTATTTTGCTTACCCCCCCCTTAACACCTCCTATAAGTTTCTACCCTGCTCCTCTCCCCTTCCTGGCTGTAATAACCCATCCTACAAACACCCCCCCAAATGGCCACAGCATCTCTCTCAGCCACTACCTGTTCCTGCTTCCCGATGAGCCCCACCCCCTCGCTCTTTTCCTATGACTGCCTTTTGGCTACCCTCCACCAAATGAGCTCCCATGCCTCCCACTCTGTCTGCCCTAAAGCTACCCTCAAGCGGGGCTTGCCCAAATCATGGTGTCTTTACGTGCTTCGTCTCCACTTAACCCTTGCCTTACTACTTCTGGCAGCAGGGGACATACACCCAAACCCTGGCCCAACATCAGCCCCCTGTCCTTCTTACCCAATGACTAACCCCCTGCTAATGCCACCACTGACACTCTGGCTGGCTCCCTCCCCCAGGGACTATGTTTACTCCATCTAAACATTCAAAGCCTAGCCCCCAAGCTCGATCTGCTCCAGGTTCTAGCCTCACACCATGCCCCTGACGTAATCATCGTATCTGAGACCTGGCTAAACCCAAATTTTCAGGACCCAGCCATCGCCATTCTAGGTTTTACTATCACTCAGCAAAACCGACCCACCCGACATGGAGGAGTGGCTAGCTACACCAGCTCAGGCTTACATTTTTCTGTCACTCTTGCTAAATCTGAGCCCAAAGCCTACGAACTACTTATGCTCAAACTGTCCCTTCCCTCCCTATTTTTGTGGTTGGTATTTATTGCTGCCCAGGCACCACGACCACAACAGTCATCGACCTCCTAAGCCACCTAACACTCCTAGCCCAGTCGGGTGAACTTTATATTATGGGAGACTTTAATCACAACTGGCCATCACCCACTTTTAACAAAGCTCATTCCAAGATAACTACTCTCAACCTTACCCAAACAATCTTGGAACTGATACACTCAAACCCTAAGACTGGCAACCACTCCTTACTCGACTGGGCACTCACCTCTCATCCCCACCATGTCGTCAGCTCTGGCCTTCTTCCTGACTCCAAGAGCGACCATCATATCACCTACTTAGTCTGCAAAATCCACTGGATTAAATCCCCTCCCAAATTTCTATTCCAACGGTCATATAAATCTCGAAACCTCTCCCCCCCCCCCGGAAGAACTAGTTCACTCCAACTGGGACCTAATCCTTAGAAGTACTAACATGGATGTTGCCCTTTTACACTTCTGGAACACCTTCCTTAGCACCTGGGATAAACATGCCCCCCTGCGCCTTACTAGGGTCAGAGGGACTCACCTTCCCCGGATTTCCCCTGAGCTAATAGCAAGCCAAAAAGCCTGTGACAGGGCATGGCGAAGTTACAAAACTGCGCTCCTCCCAGGTGGCAACATCATCTACCGCATGCTCCGAAATAAGTGCACAAAGGCCACCCGATTAGCCAAGGCCGAATATTTTAACAACACCCTAAATGCCAATCTTGGTAAGCCATCTAAATTCTGGAAAGTCATCAGCTCCCTTCCCCCCCAACAACAAATACCACCCCCCACTATCACAAGGGACTCTCCTCTCTGACCCACTGTTGGTTGCCTCGAGTTCAATTTCTATTTCACTACATGTGCAACGACCCTTCTGGCCTCCCTTCCAGCAGTAACTCTGCCCAATCTCAGGGCAGAAACCCCTTCACCACCCAGCCTGAACTCCTTCTCCTTCAGGGACATCTCTCCCATGGAAACATTAGATGACTTTCTCACCCTGAACCCCGCTAAGGGAAAATCACCTGATGGTCTAGACACCAAACTCCTCTTCCTATCTGCCTCTGCCATAGCTGCTCCCCTCGCCGCCTTGCTGAATCTCTCGTTCTCAACTGAATTAATTCCCAAGGAGTGGAAGCATGCCACAGTGCTACCGCTAGCTAAAGGAGGAGACTCCACTACCACTGCAAACTACAGCCCCATTTCCCTCCTCCCCACCCTCATTAAACTCCAGGAACACTTTGTGCTCTCACAACTCTCCCACTTTCTCTCTGAAACCAACTTCTTCACACCTTTCCAGTCAGGTTTTAGAAAAAACACTCCACCACCACCTCCCCACTAAGGCTTACTGATTCCATCCTTTCAGGGATGGACAAAGGCCAAATTACATCAGCAATCTTCGTCGACTTAGCCAAAGCTTTAGACACAGTATCCCACCCCCTGTTATTATCTTGCCTATCTGGTGGTGGGTTATCTGTGATGGCCACTACTGGTTCAGAGCCTACCTGCAAGACATAACTCAGTCTGTAAAAATAGCTGACTCCACCTCACCCCCATTCCCTATTACCACTGGCATTTCCCAGGGCTCAGTGTTCGGCCCTATTCTATTTTCCATCCTACTAAATGATCTGCCAAAAACTTGCTCTACTACCTCAATACATATGTATGTAGATGACGCAGTCCTCTTTACCTCTGGCTGGACCCAAGAACAAGTCACCTCCAATCTGTAGACTGATTTCAACAAGGTACAGCACTGGTTTAACTCCCACCAACTCTCCCTCAATGCCAAGAAGACAGTCTCCTTGACTTTCGGCTCTAGACAGAGACTATCCAGACTTACATCTCCACTCATCTTCCATACACTTGATGGTACAGACCTAGAAGATGTGTCCTCGTTTAGGTACCTGAGGGTCTGGCTTGACTGTCACCTTTCCTTCTCCACCCATGTGGGCGCTATCCTGAAAAAACTGCACCCTAAACTTGGTGCTCTTTATAGAAATTGCACCTGTCTCCGCTACCTGTGAGACATGAAATGTTCTGAAAATGATACTACCCTCCTTCGACTACTGTGATATAGTCTACAGCTCCGCCCCCCAAGTCCACCTATCCAGACTGGACCCCCCCTTCAATGCTTTCTGCCATTTCTGCCTCAACACCCCCCTCGTACCCACCACTGTGAGCTTTTCCATTCACTGGCCTTACCATCCCTGAGCAACCAGTGACTACTTCACAGTGCTAAATTTGTTTCTAACTTCTGGCTCGGTTCCCTTCCACCGTACCTCATCACCTCCTTATCTTCTCCACCAACCCCTTCTCATGCCCTCAGGTCTACTGACTCCTGGCTACTGGTAATCCCTTACTGAAGGACCTCTGCAGGCCAATCGGCCTTCTCTTACCATCTACCTAAGCTGTGGAATGACCTGCCGGCCCAAATCCGCCATTCCTCCTCCAAGCATTCTCTGTCCTCTGCCCTCACTAACTTCTATGCACCAAACTGTACATGTCCCTGACCTCCTCCCCCATCCACCCTTCCTGTTTCTACCCCCCCTTATCATTTCACACTTCACCTTATGCGGCCTGACCAGTGGCTTGGCTTTTGACCACAAAGACTGGCTTATATTTGCCTTACTAACCCATGCACTTGCCCCTTTCTGCACTTCTGCTTATCTCCCTGTCAAACATCTTCCCTTAGTCAGTACAGTCTTCTATGAATTGTGTAACCTACTCAGACCTAGTCCCCACTCCCTGTCCTAAAGCTTCCAAGCTTCTAGTTCTATCTGTCAACACTTTGTAACATAATTCAAACTAATGCTAGGAAGTAGGCACATATGAATGCATGTATGATTGTAGATATGTAAACAAAATATGTAATGTCACTCTCATTGTGGAATAAAGTATGTAATTGTCTCTCTCTTCATGCAAATAAAGTATGTAATGCCACTCTTATCCATGTAACAAAGTATGCAATGACACTCCTACTTCAAGACTCCAATATACAACTCAACTGCTCTATATCATGTACACTCTTTTCCCCTGTACCCCCCCCCCAGGTCGTACCGTGAGACGAGCATCTTGTTGCTTAATGTGCCTCTCCTGGTGAAACATTTCAATAAATAAATAAAGACTCTCCCACTTACTGAAGGGAACAAATATCTGGTCTTAATCAAACTTGTCATGAGTGAAAGAGATTAACTTAGTTGAATTATTTTATCAGAGAGAAGGGATGGGGTTGGGGGATTCAACCAAACCTAATTACTTATGTAAACAAATGTAGAGAGATAATTTTAAGAATTAAATGTCTTTTTATGTACACTTTGATGGGTGTAACTTACTTATGCTATAGGATTGCTCAACCCTACTGAATTATTACTTATCTAGTTGTTCAGTTCAATGCTAATGTTAAAATCAGTACTACTGCTTTACTGAAATATGTATTAGCTAGTGTTCATGTTATATACTTAGTTTTATTAGTTTTTTTCTTTTCTTTTCTATAAAAAAATCAATAAACCTTTTAATGGGGGAAGAAAGCCTTTGTCCTGATGCTTTCCCATTCTCTGACATGTCACAAGTGTGACAGTACTCATCCACACCTTTATAGACATCAGGATAATAGAAGTTTTATATCGCCTCTGCTTGGTCCATGAAGGTCAAACAAGT
Source organism: Neoceratodus forsteri (assembly GCA_016271365.2). Classification (NCBI taxonomy): domain Eukaryota; kingdom Metazoa; phylum Chordata; order Ceratodontiformes; family Ceratodontidae; genus Neoceratodus; species Neoceratodus forsteri. The sequence goes on along the minus strand of CM057450.1, from coordinate 47,940,595 downwards.
ATAAGAACAGGATTGATATTTATACTAAGCATGAATTAGCAGGTGATTTCTTAAATATCTTTTTTATTTACACTGTGATGGATTTAACTTATTTATCTTACAGTACTGCTCAACCCTTCTATTGAAACACAGAAACATAGATAATGATGGCAGAAAAAGACCAGAGGTCCATCCAGTCTGCTCAAGTTCCTTATAATCCCTGAAACCTGCTGTTCCTCCAGGGTATTAACCCTCCCTGTCCTCACATCTCTCCTGAACCTACCTCCTGTTAATTTCCATTCATGTCCACATGACTGCAAATAGGTATTTAGGCTAATTAGTTCTCCACAGTTCACTTTGTTAATTCCTTTAAGGAACTTGAAGGTCTCTATCATATCTCCTCTCTCCCTTCTGGTCTCTAGTGAGTACATATTTAGTGCTTTGAGGTACTCCTCATAGGATCTGCCCTGCTGGCCCTGAATCATTTTAGTTATTCTGCGCTGCACTGTCTCCAATCTATTCTTATCCTTTCTGAGGTGAGGACTCCAGAACTGGCCACAGAACTCTAAGTGAGGCCTCACCAAGTATCTGTAATGGGGAAGTATTACCTCCTTTCTTCTACTATCAATTGCTATAGAATGATTACTTATCTAATTGTTTAGTTCATTAGCAGTGGTAAAATCAATACTGCTGCTTTATTGAATAGTATTACCTAGTGTTCATATTATGTACTTAATTTTATTGTATGTTTTTCTTTTCTTTTGTTTAAAAAAATCAATAAACTTTTTTATATCATATTTTTCCCCAGCACGGTGGCTGCATTACGCCTATCCATGATGCCCCCCCCCATATGGGGGATCACACTGTATGACCATAGGGTTGGGATTTTTGCATAGTTACAGAAGTGACTGTGTAAGTCCCTCAACCACACCCTGAGGATGCCAGGGTGAAGGCCCAAAGTCCAGGTAGGGAGCCGTGCAGCTCATTCTTCATGCTGGTGATGCCTTTTCCTGCTGTTGATGCCTTTTCCTATGAATCCTAGCATCTCACTAGCCCTACCCACAGCCCTATCACACTGTGCTGCCACCTTCAGTTCTTCTGAAATAATAACCCCAAGGTCTCTTTCCTGCCTAGTGATGACCAATACCTTCCCCATCCTATACTCAGTCCTGGTGTTCATGTGCCTCAGGTGCATGATTTTTCACTTTTTTTCAATTGAACCCCGAATGTCATACCTTGGACCACTCTTCTAGTTTCCCTAGATCCCTGTGCATTGTCTGCACTCCCTCCTGGGTGTCCACCCTATTGCAGATTTGGTGTCATCAGCAAAAAGACAGACTTTCCACTCTAGTTCCTCTACAATGTGTCCTATAAAGATATTGAAGAAGACTGGTCTCCCAGCACTGAGGCCTGTAGAACCTTGCAAATCACACTCCCATCCTCTGAGTGTGTGCTGTTTACCACTACCCTCTGCCTACTGTACATTAGCCAGTTGTGAACCCACTCTACTATTTTGACCCTCATCCCTAAACTGGTCAGCATCCTAATCAGCCTTCTGTGCTGAAAAGAGTCAAAGGTCTTGCTGAAGTCATAAGTGATGTCCACTGTCCTCTGCTGGGCTATTTGCTGGTCACCCAGTTGAAGAAATATGGCATGACCTCCCTCCCCAAACCTATGATGGCTGTGGTCCTGCAGCCCACTGGCTTCTAGGTAACCAATCAGTCTCTCTTTTAGTAGGGTTTCCATTAGTTTCTCCACCACTGAAGTTAAACTGACTTGTCTGTAGTTTCTGAATTCCTTCCTACTGCCACTCCTATGCAGAGGGACCATGTCAGCCCTTCTCCAGTCCTCCAGAACAGATCCTGATTCCAGTGATCTGTTAAACAAGGCTGTCAGTGGAGCATCTACCACTTTTCTGAGCTCCCCAGTACCCTGGAATGTGTCTCATCCAGTCCCACAGCCTTATCCTTTATCAGGGCTGCAAGTAATTTTAGTACTCTTTCCTCTGAAAATGGTGTTATGCCACCCCCACACCACCTCTGTCATTTCTCTAGTGGATAGATAGATAGATAGATAGATAGATAGATAGATAGATAGATAGATAGATAGATAGATAGATCCCTCACGAACACCTCGAGAAGTGACCAGACTTATGCCAAAATAAGAACATAGTGACCTTAGCTATGTTTCACAAAGGGCAAATAGCTGGGTAGGTCACACCATGTGCAAAAGGCTGCAAACATGTTTTTGCAAATATTTTTTCTATTTTTATAATGTAAAACTCCTGCCCTACCCTGTGTCTAGGAGTATAGATTGCACTGCTCATCTAGGGGAGGATGGCATACACCAAGATACCTGACTTGTATTCAGCTACCATGAACTTGGGAAATGGGGATGAGGAAAGGGAACCCCAGGGGCAAAATACCATGGGGACCGCACAAATTAAATGTCCCTACTAGGAGCTGGGATCAAGCAGTTCAGAGTTTATTTAACCTCATGCCATTACAGGTCCTTCAGAGATTATTTCACTTTCTCACTCCCACTTCTCCTGAAGTTCATTTGAGGAGGGCTACGCTGATGTCACTAAACCTTCCACACAGGAGGGGTACTGCTGCATTTCAAATAAATTACATTTCATTGTCATATCTCCCTTAACAGGGTCACAAAAGGGCTAACCCACCAGATGGTGGTGGCACTCTTCCTACCCAAAGCAAGACACTACCCTGGAGGGCTACAATGTCTATACATTGGTGAAGGACCAGATGGTGACACTGTAAGTAACTACTGAAACCAGATTATCATTCTCTGATCTATCATACCAGTCAGTAGAGCCACTGTGAATGCTTTCTTGCATCCCACTTCCATGGTCCTAATGGCCTTTCACAATGAGTTCTGTCACTCAGCCTATCTTCAGTGGGACATAGACTGACCCCAACTCTTACCAGGTACCTCTGCCCTGACATATCCCATTACACTAGTAACCAATGCTTAGAGAGGTGTTTTCTACTTACATTGGTACCATTTGTTACTTGAGCTACTAATGGAGGTAACCTACCAGTCTGCTCTCTGCTTTTTATATGAAAGTTGATTTGCATCAACCTCTCCAACATTGTTGAAAGGAGGCCCACCACTACTCCCACTTGTCTGAGATTGGATGGTATGCTCCCAATATGGACATTGCATTATCTTGCAAAGAAGCGAAGATAATGCATACAGGCACAAAAACACTGGAGCAACTATATCAGTTGGGGGTTGAGGATATAGCATGCACCAAGCAGGAAAGGGACCTTGAGGTTATCATCTCTGATGACCTCAAGGTAGGGAAACAGTGTAACAAGGCAGCAGGTAAAGCAAATAGAATGCTGGGATGCATAGGCAGGGGATGTCACCAGCAGGAAAAGGGAAGTCATAATTACACTATACAAGACACTAGTGAGGCCCCACCTGGTGTACAGTGTACAGTTCTGGAGACCTTACCTATGTAAGGACATAAGCAGGGTAGAGAAGGTTCAGAGGAGGGCAACAAAGATGGTACAGGAATTGTATCACAAGTCCTATGCGGACAGGTTGAAGGGCTTGAATATGTACTCCCTGGAGGAGAGGAGGGAGAGAGGGGATATGATAGAGACAGACCTTACAGGGAGGAACAAGGTGAAGGAATACACTATTTTCCAGTGAAAAAGATGTTCCAGGACTAGAGGGCATGAAGTTGGAGGGAGGGAAATTCAGAGGAAATGTGAGGAAGAATTTCTTCACACAACAGGTGGTGGACAAGTGGAACGACCTGCCAGAGGAAGTGGTGGGGACTGAAACAATCACGGGATTTAAGAATGCATGGGATAGACAAAAGGGAGTTCTGGAGATCATGGGTAAAGGGCAACAGACTTCTAGGAAAACATAAAGTGAACTTACAAGCTCAAGTGGGCAGACTGGGTGGGCCATATGCCCTTATCTGCTAACAGTGTCTATGTATCTATGTATCTATAAGGTTAGAGGGGTCTTTCCTTCTGGCTGCTGTTCGGGCCTCTTCCCACCTCAGGAGAGGCAAGGAGAAGCAGGGTTTACAAGGAGCTACTCCCTTTCTCCTTCTTTCTCTCGTGTGTTCCAAAAGGTGCCAAATATCCTCAGGCCACTGCTCTGGAGCACCCCTTCAAGTCCAGCTGGTGTCCTCCCTCTGTAGTCAAAAGAGAAAAGGCAGAGCCATGAATTTTCATACTCTAGTGCACATGATAAACCAAAGGGGCAAAGACACACTCAGACAATCTGTCTTCAGCTGAGGCCCAGCACAAAACAGCTCTCAGGGACCAGGTTGAACTTTCAGGTTCTTCCTTGTAACCTCCTTGAGCTTGGGATAAGAGAGAAGCTGGTTACAATAATATTGTTAGTATTAGATATATTAAGAACTTTAAGTTTCTATGTGTTTATTATATTAAATGATGCATGGGTGATGTTCAGGATAACTGTATCCCATGAGACCATGAAAAAAAGTTTGTCTCTTATGTAGATATTTTTAATGATGTACAGTAAATAAGGGATATGCAACCAGTGGGTTAAACATAAAGTTATTTATTTGTATGAATTAGTCATGAACATAGGTGGCCTCACAAGAAGCGTAGCACTAACTGCATGTGCAATTTATACAGTGTCTTGGTTTTGCTATGTGTTGCTCTATCATTGTTATTGTTTTTAAAAAGGAAGAGTATTTATAATGGTAGTGTGGTTAATAGCAGTAAACACCATAAATACATAGATATAGCAAGCCCAATACATTGAAGAAGGAGCAATAAGTGAAATAAAGGGTATAAGAAAACACTCATGTGAGTTTAGACTAAGCAGTCCTCAGAAATATCAATGATACAGACCATAATAAATTACAATATATTTTAAAATATACCTTTCTCACCACCCTACATTTCCACCATGTAAACTTTCAAAACTGACTGCACAAAAATCACAGAGTAGTATCATTCATTATCATAAAGTAATACCAAGCTTATGTAACCTACTCACAACCCTAAATGTTTGTTTCATTAATATTTAATCCTTTATGTTTCCAATCCTTTATATTCCAATAGGAAAAAAGGAACAAAACAAACCAAACACATGAATCTATAGGGGTGCCACAGGGCTCAGTACAAGGACCAATTCTCTTCAATATCTCTATAGGTGATATTGCATAAGAATTGGAAAGGAAGGTATGCCTGTTTGCAGATTACACCCAAATCAGAAACTGGTAGACATGCGGAGATTTGCAGGGATCCTGGGCACTCAAGGAGTCATAAAAAGCATGGCAGTTGGGGTTCAATGCCAAAAGTACTGAATCATGCACCTTGGGCATGGGAACCCAGAAGCTGAGAACAGAGTTGGAGGGGGGGGAGGTACTGACAGCCACTAAACAGGAAAGGGACCTTGAAATTATAATATTTGAGGACCTCAAAGTGGCAGGGCAACATGATGAAGCAGAGAGATGTGAGGAAATATTTCCTTAATGAAAGGGTCACAGATAGCTTGAACAGACTACCAATAGAAGTGGTGCAGGCTAAAATGGTAAAGTACTTCAAGCATATGTAGGAAAGACATAAGGGTATATAAGAAAATAGGCAGGGAGGAAGAATGGTAGCCAGTGACCAGTTAGGGCCTCATGCTTTACATGCTCCTAGGCATGTGGTAAACCTACTTCTACCAGTGTCTCTTAATGTCATAATGCTTAAGTAATATACATACTTTTTCCAGTGCCAACAACTGAAATTGTACATCCAGTCCCAATATCTCTTCACAGTAGGATATACATTTTCTGTGCCTTTGTTATGTTGAGAATGCATAGTTGAGATATATATAAAATAAGTGTGAGCAACAAAATAAAATTCCTTTAATTCTTGAGATCGTCAAGATTCAAATGTTTGGGAAATAAAAAATTGTTATCTAGGCTTCAGAATCTTTTTGAGTGGATTGTTGCCACAGAGGTGCTGTATATTCATTTTTGTTAGATTTGTGTAACTGTTTCAGCACTTGGAAAGCTTTACTTACAAAAGACAAATTGTGAGGAGCCTCATAGAGATGGGCGAAGTGGCTGAAATTCACTTCATGAATTGATTTATGAAGTTGGCAAAATTCACAAAAGCACTGACTTTGCAAGTTTTCACTAGGCAAAGTTGCCCTTTTCAATGCAAAGTGACCAAAATGCCCTTGTGAAGTTGCTCTATTACAGAACAAAGTGCCACATCATGGGGAAAACTTTGCAAAAATGACGATGTTTGAATTTGGTGATGTGAATGGAAATTACACTATGCTTCATGAAGGCAAAATTTGACCACTTCACAGCAACTTTGCTAGTAAAGTTTAAATTCACTCCGTCTCTTCTCACAAACCTGAGTTAAGATATCCTTTACAAGTTCATGAATGGTTTTAATGTCATCATTAAATCTACTTTGCACACTTATCATTCTTAAGTTACAATATCTTCCCTGGTTTTCCAAACTTTCTACTTTCCTGTTAATGTTATAATTTTCCTGCACTACTCCATTTATTGTGCCTTTCTTACCTTTTATTTTGTCAGATATATTGGTATTGCTGTCTGTGTTGCTTTTAACTGCCTATCGAAACTATGGATCCAATCAATCTGTTCGATTGATCCACCTAGAGTTTCAAGGGTGTATTGCTTTTGTTGTTTGTCTGAAACATTTGAAAGTTCTCTGGCTTTATTTGTTGTTTCAACTATTGTCGGCATCAGCTGAAAGACCAAAGAAAAAACTGTTTGTTGAAAGTGACTGGACTCATGGCCATTCCTGTGGATTTGCCAGTTATCTCTTCTGTGATGGCGACTATCAAATTTGCCACTGCAGCTGCAGTAATGGGTATTTCTTGCAATAACTTGCTTTTAACTCATGTTAGCCCTTTATTCAAAGTTGCATACTAGGAGCTCACACTGGAGAAGTCTGCTCTAGTCAGCCAAAGCTATGTGTTTCAAATGTTTGTGTTTTGTATTTTTCTGAAAATGTTCTTTTAAACTTGCTAGTCCTGCTGGTTAACTTCTAGAATGTCCCATTTGGTGGCAGACACTTTAGTGAAATACATATCCTTGTGGAAGCCATTTATTCTGTTTCTGAAACCCAGGGAAGGTATTGGTTGAAAGGTTCCCCTCTCAGTCACTAAAATAATTCTCCAATCTCAGGAAGTACAGCAGGACTACGTGTTATCTTGACATACCTGAATGGCCAACAGTGTCACTTTTTCATATAGTGGCTTGTGTGTGTCCCTTTGTTTCTCTTGCAGATCCGGTCCTGATCCCATTAGAGTATAGTGGTGAACCCCTGCATGACAATACACTCAGAGTAAAGTACAGTGTCTCAGGTAAGCTCCTAATACCCAAGATCGGTAGGCACAGCAGCAAACTAGGGTACCTTGATGCATGCTTGTTGTCAGGCCTTTTTGAGCTAGCAGAGTCACCTGTTAGAGAAGCCACACTAGTACTGTACCAACCCTGCTGAGGACAGGACCTCAGCAACCTTTGCTAAGGTTTAAGGTAGAATGTGTGTTTTGCTAGATAATTTCAGCCTCATGTACATTATGTAAACATTACTGCATTGTAATAATGTGATCCTTTCATGTAATGTTTGTCGAAACATATAAATAAAAAAATCTTAACCAAAAAGAAAACATGTTTGTTGGGGACTATTTGTTATTTGATTTCAAAGTTGAGCCTTTTATAGTTAAGATGAATGTACTGATGCCACAGTGCGATGATTGACACATGTAGTTTGGGAAAATGTGTGATTGGTAACTTGTTATCGGCAGAGTTTAGCAATGGAATTGCACATGCACAAAGTCAATTTGTCAGCAGCAGCAGACAGCAGAGGATTATGTGTGCTCATGTGTCAGAGAATGTTTGTGCTATATTTGGAATTGGACAGTTTCTTGAAGGTGAAGGCCATATTTGAAGCATTGATCATCAGTTTGGATGGTCATTGGTGCCTCAGTCAGTAAAAAGACAAGTCTGGAGTAATTATAGGAGTCTTGTCTCATGATTGTGGTTTCTTTCTGGTACATCTTCACTTTTTTAAGTTTTTTAAAAACTTGATTATGTTGTGGGACCTTTGGAGGTTCATATAACTTATTTTTTTTCAGTGTTTTCTTATTGGAGAGGTGTGGATTACTTCAGAAAATCTACAATTTGAAAGACCTTTTAAGGGCTATTTATTATTTTAGAGAGTTTGTTTTATATTCATTAGATCCTGGCCCAGATATTCAAAAGGGTTGCACATGGCACAACAGTGTTGCACCATGCACAACCACTGATGCATCAGTGATATTCAAAAGGAAAAGTCGCGGCACAAATCGATGCACCGAGCACATCAGTAATGTATGCAGGCACAGGTGGGGCGTGCCCATGACAACCTGCACAGCCCGATATTCAGCCCGGGATGCAGAGCCATGCATGCATGCGCAACCCCTACTTGTGCCAACACAAAGTTAAGCCAAAAAAAAAAAAGGAACAACTGATGGCCACCCACAGGTGAGCTGCCGCATTGCAGGGTGCAACATGGCAGCTGCCACCTCTGGCCACCCGAGTTCCGGCTGCACCTGGCAGCCCCCCCATGCCCGATCATGGGTATTTGTAAAAATAAAGAATGCTGTCTAATATCCCTGGTGGTCCAGTGGACCGCTATCCACCCAATCACGGGCATCTGTATGTAAAAAGAAGTTTAATATCTCTGGTGGTTCAGTGGACTGCTATCTGCCTCGCCGGGCATCTGCATACGCAAAATAAGGCGATATCCCTGGTGGTCAGTGGACTGCTATCCACCGATCCGGGCAGTTGTACAAAAAACTAATTCCAATATCCCTGGTGGTCTAGTGGTACTCCCCACACACCACAGGCCCTACCCTGCTCCCCCATCAGCGACGGGTGGCAGCACCTCACCACCCTGCCACCCCACCGCCGCCGACTGACACCTTAGTAGAGACACATGCCCATTGGTTTTACAGCATGAGCCAATGGGCGTGCAGCCTCCTACTACACATTCCAAATATGTGAATGATTCATTTACATATCTGGAATGTAATACTATCAAACCGCTTCGCCCATTGGCTCACGCTGTGAACCAATGGGTGTGCTCCCGATCGATCGGTCGGCGATAACCGGGCAGGTGGGTGCTGCTGCACCAGCTGACGGAAGTGCAGTGGTGAGACTCGGCTCGTGAGGGGGAACGAGACCACCAGAGTGAAGCCAACACCTAGGTGGATAGCAATCTGAAACAGTGCTGCCGCCAACAAATGCCCGTGATAGGCCAGATGATGTTGCACTGAACCACGAGAATAAGCTTCTTTATACAGACTCTTGATCGACACAGAAGCGTCAGTCCCTGACGGCTGCTGCCTGGCAGAATGCCAGGTGCAAGTCATCAGGGATCGGCACACCTGCATGCAAATGGGGCCATAATGACATGCAAATGGCCCCATGTGTGCCTTGCATAAATTATGGCCCCATTTGCATGTCAACTTTTGAATATCTCGGGTGCTGTGCATGACGCAATGGAACTTGCGCTAGCGCATCTCCATGCTCCACTCTGGCCACTTGCACTGGTGCAGTGCCACTGCGCCACGCATACTGGGGGTGACCAGGGTGCGATATTCAAAGCTGCTGAGCCATGGCACAGCTCCTTTGAATATCGCTTAGTCCATACCCCTGCGCAGCAAAGTTGAGCTGCGCCCAAGGTTGCGCCACAGCCAGGTGCAGTTTGAATATCTGGGCCCTTGTGTTTGTCTGGATGTAGTGAAGAAAATATAGCAATGAGATATATTAAGAAATAGTAAATTTTATTTATGAAATATTACTTTACATGTCAAGAATATATTGAAGAAATTGATATGTCAAATAATTGGAAAAGAAAATGAGCCATGACATTTAACTGAAGATTTTTTGTAGAAAATTGAAATTGGTGTAAGAAAACAGCATGTAAAGGTTTTTTACAGCTATGCATTTTATTTTACCTAACATGTGAAGACTAAACATCTCATGACAGTAACATATGCAGTTTAAGAGAAAAGTAAAGAATGGGTGCAAGAAAAGAACATTGTCATGTTTTTCTTTACAGGTTACAAGTAAATCGTTTATGGAAATCATATACTTTAGACATCTCAAAACAGTCAAGTTAAGTGTTTTTATCACAAGAAAAGAAACCTATGGAAGAATGTAATTTATTTATTTGCAAACTGTTAACCAGGAAAGGTACATTCAGCCAAGGCCAATTTCCAGAAGCAACCTGGGGGAGAGAAACAAGGGGGCACACCATGAAAATGGACAACCACCAAGGTACAATCATGCCAAGATAAATAAAACAATGAGAATTACAGATACAGAAATCAAATTAGTTAAATATACAAGTTACTATACATCAGTGCAGCCCTACAGCATATACAGTATTTACATACTGTACAAAGGCAGTGTGGGGCAAAACTGAGTACTCTACATAAGGTACAGATCAGTTTAAAAAAAAATGTAATATTCCACCAGGGTGCCAAGAGGCACAAATGAGAAATGATGGACATACGTAGACAGAGAAGGGAGGGATTACAGACAGGAGCAGAAGGGGGAAATATAGTCTTGCAGCATAGCTTTAAGAGCTAGATTGAGGAGGAAAGGTGAAGCGAGACATGACATTTGTTTCAAGGAGGAAATATGAAGTGAGACAGGAAGTTTATTCCAACCTGTAGGGAGCCTGAATGAGAAAGCAGATTGCTCAGTGGCAGTCCAACATGCAGGTACAGAAAGGATAAGAGAGTCAGAGGAATGAAGGGAGTAGTTGGAGGGAGGTATCAGAAAAACAGCTAAGATAGGGAGGAAGAGTGAAGAACCAGAATATGGACAGGAAGGAGGCACAATGAAACACATGCCAGGAGTCCAGAGATGGCAGGGAAAGGGATTCGCAGAGAAGGCTTTGATGAGTGAATGAAGGGAAGTTCAAGGCAAAATCACAAAAGGAGTGGAAAACAGGGTCCAACTTGGCCAGTGAGGTTTCTGGAACAGCCCTGTAGGCCACATCCATATAATCAATCACCAATAAGATCATTTTAAGAATGATCTTATGGTAGTCAGGGAGTGGCGTATAATAGTTGTTATGAAATAGAGTTCCAAGTTTGAGGCATCATTTGTTTTTGTGGTGGTGTTGATATGTTGGGAGAAATTGAGGTTCTAGTCATGCCACTCAGCAAGGTATTTAAGGAGATCAGCATCCTTCAGTGGGGGAACCATCAAGAGTGGTGAAAGAGAGGGGTGGAGAAGATCCTGGCTAGCTTATCCTTAGTACTAGAAGACTGGATGTTGTCATTTTGGCATTAAGCAGAAGCTGGTTTGAGATGAACCATCACAATATACTAGGTATCTTACTTTGATTTTGTTGGTGGCAGCTCTCAAATGTGTCACCTGCAGATGATTTCAGAATGTGGTACCTACAAAAGTGGAATGGGTCCAAAGAATTTCAGACTTCCATGGTCTTGAGAGACTCACCATTTCTCTTCACATACAGGTGGATAAATGTAATAGTCTACGGCTACACTGGGAGGCCTATGCTCTGTCACAGGGAGGGGGTGACGATTAAGCTAAATCAACTGTGTATGAGGATGCAGTGGACATTTGTTCTGAGAGAAATCAAGGTTCTAGTCAAACTACACACCATGATATTTAAAGGAAGGGACATCTTCCAGTGGGGAATCACCATGGGGGGGAAAGAGGGGGTGTAGGACAGTCTGACTAGCTCTTGCCTAGTACCAAAGGACTTTGTTATGGTCTTGTTGGCATTAGACAGGAGCTGATTTGATATGATCCAGTGCAATATACTGGGTCTTGTACTTTGATTTTGTTTGTCACAGCTCTCAGATGTATCACCTGCAGGTGGCTTCAGGATGTGCTATCTGTAAGATTGGAATGAATCCAAAGAATTTCTCATACCCAAGGTATTGAAAGACTCACTGTTTCCTTTCACCTGTAGTTAGATAAATCTAATAGTTTATGGCACCCCAGGGAGGCCTATGTCTCAGGGAGGGGTTGATTAGTAAGGTGGATAAACTGTGAATAAGGATGTAATGGACATTTTTTCTGATTGTATGATCCCAGAACTGTGACTGTGTCTCTTTTTTCCCCCGATCCCTTTTTTATTCCTTTGTTTCCCTTCTCCCAGTGGGAGAGAAAGTCAATGAACTCTAGTCTGAAAACATAAAACACAATGAACAACACACCACATGATAAATGTTTATTTTATTGCATTAATTATCTCGGTTGACCTGTCTTTGTATTCATTCATCCATCCACTTGTATTAGTTTGACATGTTTATCAGTTCACATAGTAGTAGTCTAGGCTCATCGGAGACCGATCAGTTGATACTGAGGTTAAGGTTTGTATTACTGTAATGCCTGAATTATTTGATTCTTTTAATTAAGTTGGAGTTAAAAAAACCTAGAAATTATGAAATGGGTAAACAAAATTCAGAAACTTGATTGACTGAAGAGCTTGGAACCCAGTATTGAGATCCCAGCCCAACTGCATAGAAAAAAGACCATTTGCCTGTCCTGACAACCTTAAATTCCCACACACCATTCTCCTCATGTCCATAGAAAATTATTATAAGGTTTACAGAAAATTAAATCACAATTTACATGAATTGAAGAATATAATTCTGCAGATAACATTGCACTTTCATACCAGCCCAGTGGCATGAAAGACTAAGACACTTGCACCTCACCTGCCACCATGCTGGAAATCCAGGTTTGGGAATGGACTCAGGTCACTGTAGGTCAGCGGGGGGAGAGGGATGAGCACCCCAGGGACTGATCTTCTCTCCCAGAGAGGTGCGGTTAACCATCTAAGCCTCTGACTACCACGGGGTGAAGGCCCAGTGGTAGTGCAGGTGTGAGTGACTAGAAGTGGGAAGCCAGAGTTCTGTAGTGCATGCATGCCTCCGCACACATGCACCTACATGCCACCATTTTGAGGAAAAAGGTAAGGAAACACAAAAGAGCCAGGCAGGCTAAATGAAGCCCCATCCACTCCTTCATAACCCATGCCACCACCCAGTCACCAGGCACTTCTGAATATGTGCACCGGGGTTTGCCCCCTCTGAGGAAATCTAGGGGACTTAGTCTGGAGGACTGGGACAGGTGGACACCAGTCAGAAAAGGCAGGGCCATGGCAGAGAGCCTGACACCTGTCTTTACTTGGTGGGTAAAGACTTTATGAAAAACAAATTGCACTCTTAGAATTTCAAAATTCTACTTCCAACAGAATTCCACAGAATTATGTGGAATTTCAGCAAGAGTAGAATTTAAAAATTCCTCACAACTGTAGTACTATGTTGTCTCATTATTGTGTTTAAAGCACATTATATTGATAGACAAAAAGACAAGGTTGTCTAGTAGAAACATTTGTTGAGCTCTTTCTTTCATGAATCTTTTGTAGTTGTTGACTGAACACCTTTCTGCTTCAGATGGTGTAGGATATGCTCATGTGTTGAGTTTTCTTATGTCTTTTTGGTACTGCCTGTTGATATTTTAGTTTGTCTTTCATGACTTGATTCAAGACATTTAATATGTTTTTCATCTATTTTCAGGGTTATGTCACCCCATTTAATTTGTCAGATTTTATTATTTCTCTTGACACCAACAAAATCAAAGTTATCAGTAGTCGCATGGTGTTGGCAAAAGCAGTCAGTGGGGCTCAAATTATTGCTTCAGGTAGAGCTGATCAATAAGTTCACTCATCTACAGCATGGGAGCAGGAGTTTTTTCGCTGTATTTTTAACTGTTTTTGCTTTTACTACATCATTTTACTTTTTTTGTTCAAACTTCAGGCTACATGTCAGGGAATTCTGGTAATTATTGGACTTCAGGTCTATCTGCACTGATGGTTCAGAAAGTTAGTGTTTCATATTTATCTCTTTTTATAGATATGGATTAGAAAATGGATTAAACAGGTACTTAGATCAAGAGGAGTAATGTCTTGTACTGTATAAGTCACTATTACAGTACACACTGCAAGCCCATTGGTCGACAGTGTGGACCAATGAGCTTGCAGGTGTTACTGTAAGCTGTCATTCGGCGGGCAGTTGCGGAGGTGAGTGGGTGGGTTTGCTGCCTGCCAATGACTTGGGTGGGGAGCAGGACTGGATGGCGGTCCTGTGTGGGTGGGGGTACCACTAGACTACCAGGGTTGGGGTTTCTCTGTGTTGTACAATGATTGGGGTACCAGGTGGGGAGGGGGGACCACTGGACTACCAGGGTCAGGGCTGTTCTAGTTTGTACAGCAATCAGGGTATGGAGCAAGGAGGAGGAAACCACTGGACTACCAGGGATGATAAAATGTTTATTTTACGGGGATCAGGGTTTCGTGCAGGAGGGGGGTACCACTAGACTACCAGTGCTCTGTATGCACTGTAACAGGATCATATGTGGCACTTGGGGGGGTAGCAACCTAGGGGCTGGTGGATGCTGTGTTGCACATTGCAATACAGCAGCCCACCAGTGGGTGGCTACCAGTTTGGCCTGTTTTTTGATAGGTGTAACTTTGTGCCCATGTATGCAGCATATCTCTGTGATGCGCCGGCAGATGTGCTGCACATCTCAGATGAATATCAAGATGTGCCGCATATGCATGGGCATGCCCCCTGGAGATGTGCTGCATACATTATCTCTATGCCATGGTGCATCCAGAACTGAGCAGTGCATTTCCCCCTTTTGAATATCATCCCAGGGTGCATTTCTGGTGTTGCGCAGCCACAAACTCCTTTGAATATCTAGCTCCAAAAGTTTAAAACATTTACTATAGTAAACATAGAAACATAGACTTTGATGGCAGATAAGGCCTGCTTGGCCCACCTAGTATGCCCATTTCCCTACCTATTGGATAAGCTGCAGATCCTAGTTAATCAACAGCCTATTTCTTCCTACCCCCCACAAGAATTGCCTAATGTCTTGGAGTCACGTGATGCAGAGCACGGAGTAGCTGTGTTCCCCGATAGCTCCGTTCTCCTTCCCGTTTAATTTAACATTCACAGCTGTTCCAACCTGCCTCGGACGGTTCGCTTTTGCGATTGTAGCAGGAGAGTCAATGCGAACGGTTTGTGGGCTTGATGGAGGCTGAAATGCAAGCCCTCCCAAACATACTCCCGGTATCCCTGGAGAAGGCCTCAAAAAAGCAAGGGCCTTGGTGTGCAACAAGTGCAGGGCTCCACGTCAGGAGTCACGGAGGCGAGACTTTAACAGTAGCAAGATTCTTAGAGAATTTCACCCTTTTAAACAGGAGATGACAGAGATGGCCAGTGAAATCAAAGGCATATCAGCAGCACTAGAAGATTTGACCCGCAGGACGCGGATAGTGAAGCCAGAATTTGCTCGCTGGAGAGGAATGCTGAAAGGATGGAAGGGGGGGCAACTTTGTTAAAACAACGAGTGGCCAAGCTGGAGCTGAAGGTCGAAGATTTAGAGGGGAGATGTCGTCGTAACAACGCAGTGATTTGGGATTTACCAGAAAAGGAGGAAGGGCCAGATCCGATCAGATTTGCGCAGAAATTTGTGGAGAAGATAACAGGCCCATCTCCATATGGTCCTAGTTATATAATCGAAAGGGCTTATCGTGCCTTACGACCATTGCCCCCTCCTAATGCTCCACCGCTCACCATTATTTTTCATTTTTTAAATTACTTGGAGCGACAGTTTTTTTTTCACAAAAGCCAGAAAGGCTAAAGACTTGTATTGGGAAGGAGTAAGAATAAGGGTTGTACAGGATATCCCTGTTACAGTGTGGCAGAAGAGATCAGCCTTTAATCCCTTGATCAATAAGCTGATCGTGACAGGTGTGCGCTTTAAAATGGGCTATCCAGTGAAATTTCAAGTCCTGATAGAGGGAGAGTGGAAGCATTATGAATCTGTGGAGATAGCCCAGCTGGCATTACAAGCAGCTTTCCCTAATTTGTTTAAGGACTCTTGAAGCCGGCGGTAGGAGCTACATGGTGCAGGCCTGCAGCCTTTGGGATGGATGGAATACACCATATTGCATGTTTCTCTTATCAGAGGGGCTTGAAGCTATTCGTTGCAGTATGTGGAACCTTCAACGCATGAATTTGTATATAAATGGATCGAATTTATATGGACTGGGGCCTAATTTTGGAGCTGGCCTACCCCGAACACGTTTTTTTTTTTTTTTGCATGGGACTTGAGAAATGGACTTAAAAGGATCTAATTGAGCTGCCTTTGGCTTAACAAGGGAGATCATTTTTTTTTAGAACACACTACAGTATTTGGGAACCTTTGGTGAGGAGTTGGGTATTTGGGTATGTGAAGATGGGGCTTTAGCTTAATAATATTAAGAATTGATGGCTTAGGTACTTTTCTAGTAGTTGGACTCATGTTGTTAATAGTATTGGTAGCTATATGTGTTTATATGTGTTGGCCCCAGGTCAAAGGAAGACTTGGCTGGGCGGGTTTCACTGGAATATTGTTAATAGTTATTGGAAGGGTTAGTAGTTAACGTTAGAAGTTGATATAACAGTTGTGGATGGGGTGTTTAATAGAAATATGGAGGCATTTGCCTAGAAGGGAGGTGGGGCAGGGGTGGCGTGGCTGTGTGGGCTGATGTCACGGACCAATAGAGTGTGGATGGGGGTATATTGGGGAAAGGGGGTGTTTTGGAGGGGGTGGTTCATGCCCAATGTTTTGGTGGGTTAGGGATAGGATGTGGATGCTGGGAGAAGGGATGGGATGGTATAGGAGAAGGTATAGTAGCGAAAGTTTTTGATGAGGGTTGGGTAGGAGAGGGGATTGGTTGGGGGTTTAGGCCATGTAGGTTTTATTGTGATCATAAGGCTCACTTAGGGGAGAGAGGGTGCACAAGTTCTTAACTTAAGCGATAAGATAAAAAGCTTAAAGGGAAGCATACCATGTCTTGAGTTTGGAATTTTGGAGGATGGTGCTGTCTGGGGCTTTTAAAGTAGCATCCTGGAATATAAAGGGTGCACGTCAGAAGGTTAAGCAGTACGGTATTTTAAAGCACCTAGAGGTATTAAAGGTGGACATTGTGTTCTTGCAGGAGACACACTTGCTGTTATCGGAATATAATTCCATGAGGCGATTACAGGTAGGGTCAGTTTTTGCTGCACAAGGTAATACGCACAGCAGAGGTGTGATGATTCTTCTGTGCAGATCTATACCCTTTGTGCCGCTTCAGGTCATTCAGGATGATGAGGATAGATTTGTGCTTGTGAGGGGTAAGCTTCAGAATGTGGAGATACTTTTGGGAGCAATCTATGGCCCCAATTCTGACTCTCAGGAGTTTTTTGTTAATCTTTTAGAGACTCTAACCCCTTTTGTGCAGATTCCCATGATCTTAGGGGGGAATCCGAATCTCGTGTTAGACCCATTGATGGACAGGTCTAGGAGTAGGGCTATCTATTTTTCCCCTGCTCATCGAGCCCTTGGGGAACTATTAGACCAGTGTGGTTTAGTGGATATATGGAGGGTGGTCCATCCGAAAGATAGGACATATACATTCACCTCAGCAGCTCATGGATCGGTGTTCCATATAGATTATTTACTTTTTTCTGGTGCACTTCTTTCTGGAGTACTAGAAGCTGAAATTATGCCGGGACCGCTCTCTGATCATGCTGTGGTTGTTGCATTTATTTCTCTTGCCACTATCCCTAAAAGAGGTAATAGATGGAGGATTAATAATCAGATGCTGCGTAGTCCCCAAGTCATTGAATTTGTAACTAGGCAAATAGAGAATTCATAGCTAATAATGTGGGGATCAAACTAACCCGGATATGGTTTGGGAGCATTTAAGGCATATGGGAGTTCTGATTGGCCTAGCGTCCAAAAGGAAGAAGGAGCGGGTTCGGGTTTTGACTGAACTGTTGGGTAAAATCAGAATTAAAGAAACCGCTGTGTCAGTACAGGCGACTGATGAGGAAAGACTGGAGCTGGTAATGCTGAGGGATCTTTATCTAAAACTGCTGGGGGAACAAGCAGAACTGGCCCTAATTAAGACCAAGGTGAGTTATCTAGACCAGGGGGAAAAGGCGGGGTCACTTTTGGCTAGGAGGCTTAAACAATTGGAGGCATCTCGCTTAATCCCAGGGATTATGTCTGAAGTTGATGGCCGGATTAAGACTACACCTGAGGAGATAGTGCAAGAATTCAAATATTATTTTAAATCCTGTATAGTAGAATGGAGAATGCCCTACCAAACAGGAAATGTTTGCCTTTTTGAAGAGCTGGATCTCCCTTTACTGTCCGAATCTCAGCAAGCACAGTTAGTGGCTGATATTACTCAGAGTGAAATTGAAGCGGTTATAAGAGCCTCCCTTTAGATAGAACGCCGGGCTGGACGGATTCTCAGCTAATTTTTATAAAAGTTTGCCAAGCTTTTATCCCTCTGCTCCTTAAGCTATTTGGTATATCCTATCTCATCAGGTGCAGGACCATTCTTTGTTTGAGGCGTTGATTGTGCTAATTCCCAAGCAGGACAAACCCCGAACATCCATCTAGTTATAGGCCTATATCTTTACTTAATTATGATGTCAAGATCTTGGCCAAATTATTAGCTGGCGTGTTAGTAAGGTTTTACGGGACTTATTGGCCCAGAGCAGGTTGGCTTTATGAAGGGCCGGTCGTCTGCTGATCACTTGAGAACTTTGGCTCATGCTTCTCGGTGTCTGAGGACGGTAGTACTGCTATGGCTCTGCTGTCCTTGGACG
This sequence comes from Neoceratodus forsteri, assembly GCA_016271365.2. Taxonomy (NCBI): domain Eukaryota; kingdom Metazoa; phylum Chordata; order Ceratodontiformes; family Ceratodontidae; genus Neoceratodus; species Neoceratodus forsteri. Next base: position 47,921,875 of record CM057450.1, on the reverse strand, counting down.
CTGAGAAAGTTTTGACAGGGTTTACTAGGGATTCTTGTTGGCTGCCATGGAAAATTCGGGTTCCTGACCTTTTTGGGATGGATTAGCTCTCTTTACTCTAATCCTACTCGAGGGTTGGCTGTAATGGTGCTATCTCGGACCCTTTTTGTCTCTATGTGGGTATGAGGCAGGGATGTCCTCTGTCCCCACTTCTCTTTAATTTATACCTAGAGCCTCTTATTAGGACAATTGTATGTAAGCGTGACATTGAGGGCATTAGAATCTTAGACTACACGGTGAAAGTTACAGCGTATGCAGATGATTTACTGGTTTATGTTACTAACCCAAGGGCTTCTGTTCCTGCTCTATTGGAAGTTATTAGGGAGTTTGGTTAGTTGGCCAATTATAGATTAAATTTAGACAAGTCGGTGGTATACCCTCTTAACAATTATGTTTTAAACACGAAGTGGTAGAATTGGAGTTATCTTGGAAATCGGATTACATAAAGTACCTAGGGCTGAAAAGACAAGGGTCCTGCCAAGATATTTCAATTGAACTTAGATCCTTTAGTCGAGCCATAGAATTAGACCTTGAGAGGTGGGTGAAATTGCTATCTCCTTATGGGGAGGATCAACTTAGTGAAAATGAATGTATTCCCAGATTGTTTTACCCTTAAGTATGTTAAATATTTGGGTACCGCTGACCTGGTTTAGAAGGTACATAAGATGATTGCCAATTTTGTATGGGGCTACAGGAAGTCACGTATGGCTTACTCGAAGTTGGCGAGCGCCTAAGTGGATGGGGGTCTCAGGCTTCCTCACTTTTGCCCTTTATTTCTGGGCTGCTCATGTTAGCATGTATTTGAGGTGGGCGAAGGGAGGGGCAGCTTTGGGGCAGCTCTCTTACACGCCTGTTATGGCTGCAGGTGGAGCTTGCCCTGATCAGGAATTTGGTCTTAGACCTGAGGCCTTGTTTCATCTTAAACCTAAATTTTACCTCCCAGTTGTGAAACTCTCCAGTTGGGTCTCTGTGAGAGCCCACTCTCAACTTTCGAATTTTTGCAATATGACTACCTTAAGGATGGGGCACAACCAATCTGTGGTAAGCCTCGTTTACACTAGGAAATAGATGCTGGGTCATTCTTGGTTGCCTACACCTGAGGATTGTCATGTGAGAGACCTTCTCTCAACTGAGGGGAGATTCTCCACTCTGTTGAGATTTGAGTAAATTTGGCTTGCCCTCTAAGGCAATATTTAAGGTATATCAGATTAGGCACCTACTGGTTGCCCAGCTGGGTAGTGGAGTAGTTCGAATCCCAGGCTGGAGTTTTTGCCCTTGAGCCTTTGGCAGGAATACAACATACAATTTCTAAAATATATTCGGTGTTGTTTGAATGGGCATATTCCTCAAGTCCCTGGCAGGGTCTTACTGGACCTCTGTTTTCCTGATTTGGCGCTTAATTGGAAAGCTTTGTGACGTAATTGTCATAAGTTTCTTTTGCAGGATCGTTAAAGCTGATGCAGTTTAAGATTCTTCATAACATTTACTATTCCCAAAAATTAGGCAGGTTGAAGCTGATGAAGGACTTTAAGTGTTTTAGGTGCCAAGCAGGGGAAGGAGATTTGATGCATGTTTTTTGGCAATGCCCTAAAGTAACCCCATTTTGGATGGAGATTAAAAGGAATGCGAACCCGTTACTGAGGCTAAGTGACCTATTTACTCCGGAGATATGTCTTCTGGGCGATGTCTCTGGCATCCCTGTTAAGAATAGAAGGTATCACATAGTTTTAATTGAGGCTACATGTAAGAAAATTGTGCTTAGGCACTGGAAGGATTCTGTCGTGCTAAGTTACACCGAATGGCTGGAGGAGTTGCTAGCTTGTTTGAGGATTGAAAGGATGATGGCTATCTTCCAGAATAAGCTTTCCAGGTTCGATAAGATCTGGGGTTCCTTTTACGCCCTTTTTTCTGTCTAGAGTGTAGGAATTAGTTAGTATTGGTGGGTATGCTACCTTCTTGAACTTGTGCTGGGAGGGTAGGGGAGGATTGGGGAGGGGTGGGGGGTTTGTTACAGGGTCTGCTCTCATAGGTATTTTTATGTATATATATGTGTCATGTTTTGCCTGTGTTGTGAATTGTTGATTCATACCCCGTAACTGAAACCAAATAAAGAGTTAATTGAAAAAAAAAGAATTGCCTTATGTCTGTCCCATGCATTCTTGAATTCTCCCACAGTTTTAGACTCCGCAACCTCCTCAGGAAGGCGGTTCCATGTGTTCACCACCCTCTTTGTGAAAAAATACTTCCTCACATTGCCCCTGAGCTGTCCACCCTCTATCTTCAAATGGTGTCCCCTTGTTCTTGCACATCTCTTTTTCTGAAAGATGCTACCATCTTGGACTTTGTTGACTCCACTGAGGTACTTAAAAGTTTCTATCATGTCCCCCTCTCCCTCCTTTCCTCAAGGACATACATATTAAGCTCCTTTAGTCTCTCCTCATATGGCTTCTAAAGTAAAACTGAAACTTAATACTGACTCTTTCCTTCCTCAACAGATTTAGCTCAGATACACTGTGTTGCAGTATGACAATAAGCACAGTTAAACCTCTGAAAAATATGCAATACAAATATTTTCTCTCTAGGAAAAGGCCTTTCAAATCCTTCTACAAAGTCTCAGAACTCAAATTTGTGTGCAAAAGGGCATGACAATGCTCACACACACTTTGGCACCAAAAAGCCTTTAAGATTTTTAATACCATAATAATGGTTTTCGTGTAAAAGCATAAAAACTGTATTAGCCCGTTTATTAGGAGAACTCACAAACTTCTGCCATGCCCCAGCTTTGTTCATAAAGTAAACAAGGATGGTCACATTTAGCTCTGTCTCAAATAGGTGTATGTGACTCAAATCTACAAGTGTGTGTTCTGACAAGCCTACCCTGTTGTGTAAATCTTTAGCTTTTGCTAATATCTGAACATCAACTAGTTGCTTGTGTAGCAAAGCAATTAAACTAGCAGCAAAGCATGATGTGTTACTTTGATTTACAATATTAACTAGGTGTCTTGCTTTTGCTTTACAATGTGGCTAGATAAGATGCTTCTGACATCCCTGGAAACGCCCCATGCACATTTCAGCATAATTGTCACAACCAGCATTAATGTCTCATTAGCACACACTCCATCTTGCTGTTTAATAAATTGGCAATATGTTCTAAAAATTCATCTGCATTTAATTCATTGGGGTTCCGATGTAATGAGTACACAGGATCATTTAAGCTATCACAACTCAGGTGTAGCTGTACAAAATCATTATTACCCAAAGTGGGCTTTATTCTGTCCAACAACTGTTGACAGCTGTGTGGATTGCAGAATAGTATTGGTCTATGGACGTTATTTGGTCTAGGTTAGCTAAGCAAAACTGCTGGCAATACTCAGTACCATTAAAATTATTTCTGGGTACTTCATATTCATTTATTAATTCTAAATACACAGGTTCTGGTACAGCATCTTCCTCTCCTGTGGGACCTCCTGACTACACTTGTCTTCTTCATCTTCTTCATGGTCTGTGGTACCACCGCCCCTATCTGCATGTGTTCAGGTGTGTTGCTTTGAGAAGGCCCCATACATTCCTCACAACTGGACAGTTCCATACAAATATCAGAATTATCACTCTGTGCACATTCACAGTTTTCACTCATACAACACACTGTTTCACAACCACTATTTTCTTGGCCCACAGGAGACTGCTGGCTTGATAAACACACGAGACAATCATTCAAACAAGCGCAAACACAACATGATGTGTAAGACCCCGGTTCCCCATGATTATGTTGTTGTGGCTTGTGTCTGTGCCAAGGACTCTGCTGTTTTTTCATTCTGCTACAGTCAACCAATATTTTTATAGACCTTCAAATTCTACTGATAATATACTGGCTTACTATATTACGCCTAGTGTTTCTGATGACCCGCCCTTGTTGAATAATTCTATTAATAATTTTATTACACTCATTTTGAATAGTACACATTTTTACATCTCCTACAGCTAATTTTTGAATTAGTTTTCTAGTACTCATCATTTTTGGTATACCAGTCACAGCTAACAGAATTATTTAAAATTGACTTTATGACTATGATTCTGCAAGGCTAACCACCTTAATTGTGTTATTAGAAATTCCAAATATTAGATTGCAACCAGCTGGTATCTGCATATGTGAAGAGTCTGTCACAGGTATGCCAAAAGGTTCTAAATTGTAACTATATGTATACACAAGTGTACCACTAGTTGGGCCTTTAACATGTGGTGACACTTTTCAGGTATCAGTGTTCCAGGCGTAATTATAGGGTCAGCCTTTACTTACACACACAGCTGATGATTTAATGCACGGCTGCTCTGCAGTTATACTATCAGTGGCACAGTCTATTGTAACAGGTGTTTGTGTTTGTTTATTATTATGTTTGCAGCACCTCTTACCCCCAATCCCTGTACAACAATGGTGTTCACATTTTGCACTTTTGTTGGTAGAAGGTGTATGGCCAGCTCTTAAAGACAAGCAAGAGGGGCCTGAAGAAGTTTCAAAATGTCATTATGCTTTTGGGCTGCTGCCGTGGTTGCAGGCACTGTGTGTGAGGATGGTCCAGCCTTGTTAATAGAGTGCTTTTTCTGTCTGGATAGCCTTGAATATGTGATGCCTTCTTGCAGACTTTTGAAATACAGCTTCTATATGATTAAATTGGTATCACCTAGTAACAAAAATTAGAGAACATAAATATATCAGCACTATACAACGTATTGACTACATCCTGGATTCAAACATGCAATATACCAACATATTAAATAGTTTGCTACAATGAGTCACACATAATTAAAACTATAAAATCAGAAAAACTATGTGATTTAAAACATAGCCATGCCCAAAACTTCTTAACAAATATTGTACAAACACATGGCCATATATTACAATTTTGTTACAAGAAAGCATGCTAAATTTATAAAAAAGAAAATATTTGCAAATACCACCACAGCAGCCCTTATCCATTTGCAGCACTGTAAAATAAGTCATTAGTTTTCAGTTAATGCCCACACTATTAAAAACTTTAACACATACCTCTGTTTTGTCTTCAATAATCGATGTTGTTTTATTTTCAGATGTGGACTCTGGCTGACCAGTTTCTGTTAAAATCAATGCAGTATATATGTCATCGCTAACCAGATAGCGTTTTCCAAGCATACTGTGTGTAGTCAAAGCTATTACTTCTCTACACTTTAAAAACAGTATTTAGCTAGTTTTAAACTTCAGCATTTTTTTTCATCTATCTACAAAGTGTAGGGGTCAATAATTCAGTTTGCTAGAGGGTTTAGAACCATGTGTAGACATTAATTGAAACAAAAACCTCGCAGTTGTCAATGAATTAAACTAAGGCTCACAGTGTAGCAAAGTCAAATATTGTACAAACACATGGCAATATATTACAATTTTTGTTACAAGAAAGCATGCTAAATTTATAAAAAAGAAAATATTTGCAAATACCACCACAGCAGCCCCTTATCCATTTGCAGCACTGTAAAAATAAGTCATTAGTTTTCAGTTAGTGCCCCACACTATTAAATACTTTAACACATACCTTCTGTTTTGTCTTCAATAATTGATGTTGTTTTATTTTCAGATGTGGACTCTGACTGACCAGTTTCTGTTAAAAATCAATGCAGTATATATGTCACCGCTAACCAGATAGCATTTTCCAAGCATACTGTGTGTAGTCAGATAGCTATTACTTCTCTACACTTTAAAAACAGTATTTAGCTAGTTTTAAACTTCAGCAGTTTTTTTCATCTATCTACAAAGTATAGGGGTCAATAAATCCATTTGCTAGAGGCTTTATAACCATGTGTAGACATTAATTGAAACAAATTACCAAAATGTATATTATCAAACCTTTATATTATTGCTAACCTCTGATTGTCAATGAATTAAACTAAGGCTCACAGTGCAGCAATGTGACTACAACACTATCAAATAAATTAATTACTATACAATACACCATAATGTAAGCAACACAGGCAGAAAATCCACTTATGCATATGTTCTCATGCAACACAGTTATAACAGATCAGGGCAGAGGGGTTTTATGATCTTGTCTGGACTTGTCCCATAATTAAGACATTGGTACATTTAATTGGACATACTGTATGATGTGATGTGTACCTGCAGAAGAGTTACTTTGTATACACGGGCAGCAAACTTGAATTAGCAAAACTTAGTTATAGTCTTATAAGCATGATTTTAAGTAATCAAAATATTACAAACAATTAAAAAGAGCACTCACCAACAGCTCCTTGTGGGGCTTCTGAGTCTAGAACAAGATCATGAAAGCCAATCTGAGAAAACTGTTTTGCAAAATAATTTGCCATTTTAATGTCAAGATAACAACAGTAGTTTACAGGCTACAACTTTTCAAAAGCTTACCAAAGGTTGCTTCAGAGTGGCAGAGACTCAAGCAGTCTAAAACAACTCCTTTTATATTGTCCAAGGTGCTGTGACACGCCCCAAGCATTGTAACAAAGACACGTGAAAAGTTAAAAAATAAGTATCCAACTATGCATATCAATCAGCTATAGCATTTTAAAGTTAAAAAGGTATTTTGTTTTTAGGGTGGTGCCTTCTGTAGCTATCCATTTTAGAAGAATAGTAAAAGACAAAAGTTAAAGATTAGGTATCTAGCTATTGAACTGTAAGTAAATAGCATTTTCCTAAATGTTCCCAAGCTTGTTGACCATTATCTTTTAAGGTCAAACTCAGACCACTGTGGCCATTACACAGAGGCTGCACATATACCATCAACATAAATTTCTGCTCTGAGAAAAGGTCAAGGTCTTTTGTTTTTGGGGTGGTACCTTCTGTGACTGCCCATTTTAGAAGAATGGTAAAAGATCAAAGTTAAAAATTAGGTATCTAGCTATGGAACTGTAAGTAAATAGCATTTTCCTAAACTTTCCCAAGCTTGTTGACCATTATCTTTTAAGGTCAAACTCAGACTACTGTGGCCATTGCACAGAGACTGCACATATACTATCAACATAAATTTCTGCTCGGAGCCTGAAACACCACACATTTGCAAACCAACTTCCAGCCCAGCAGCTTCTGTTCATTTCAGGTAACACTAAAAACATTTTGTAGAGTTTTAGATAACATTAAGCTTTTAGATACATACACAAAACAATATTTGATACAGGGATATGACTTTTGATAATCTGTAAACATTTTGCAGCAGGACAGAATTTTTGTGAACCAGATTCAAGGGCATGATAACAGAAACAAAATAAGTTGTTTTATGATGCAGGTGACAAAAGTTTTAAAAGTATTGTGTATGTGGGGATAGAATTCTTATTTGCAGAAAGAAGCACTGCTCCATTTCAAAATCAAACTAAAAGTATAGGGTACATTTGAAACACTAAATCCACTTTAGACTGACAAAAATAAAAAGAAAATTATAAAACCAGTGAGGAAAAACCAACTGTTTAATTTGACTGCTACTATACTCACTCCCAAATTTGAAAAACAGTATTTTAAAAATACATGCATTTACTACAAAACCATTTTAATCAAATGTGGTAGTTTCACACAATCAGTGTTTTGCTTTTTATTTATTTATCCATGCACAAAAATATGCACCAAGTCTGGTTTGGACCTCTGACATGCCCTGACAAGCCTGAACAAGCCCAGATTTGCCCAACCCATAAGTCGTCATAGCCCGTGCCAGAAAAGGGGGTGCATTATATCCAGGTGGGAACACTATGTAACATCCGGCGCAGTCAGAACTGCGTCATTGGCACCGAAGGTGCTACATCATTTCCTGTGCCGCCCGGAGTGGATGTGGCATAGGGGGTGGAACTCGATCATATTCTGCGCCGCCGGAAGCGGACGTGACGTGGGATGGGGGCTACGTCATATCCTGGGGGGGTCATTAAAAACCCATCAATCATTTTGTCACTTAGTATACACCAATACTACTGGCGTAGTACAAGAACAATTGGTAGATTACTTAGAACAAAATTCTATTCTGACGAAACATCAATCTGGTTTTAGAAGGTGATATTCCACGGACATCGCACTCACTGACCTGGTAGATTTAATCTCAACATCTTTTAATGAAAATAGAGAGGTGGGTGCAGTGTTTGTGGATTTATCAAAAGCTTTTGATACTGTAGATCATGAGATCATGGGCAGGAGATTGCTAGACATAGGAATCGCACCTGCCACCTGCCAATGTTTTGCATCTTACTTAAAGAATATAACCCAGCAGGTTCAAATAGGAAGTGTCCTATCAAACAAAGTTCTAAATGGGAGGGGGGGTTCCCCAGAGATCACTCTTGGGACCTACATTACTTTTAATATATGTTAATTCAGTGACTCAGGTTATACACAAAACTCAAATTTGTCTTTATGCTGATGATACTGTGTTGCTTGCTTCAGACAATAGTAAGCAAGAGATGGAAACAAATTTACAGGAGGATTTCCTGACTCTCTGCTTCTGGTTTTTGGACTCCAGATTGGTATTAAATGAAAAAAATGCTAAAACTATGATTTTTGGATCAACAAGCTCATAAAAAAACGTAAAGAAATATGTATTAAATCTGCAAAGGATGAGATTCTTGAGCAAGTACAACTGTACAAATATTTAAGTATTTGAATAGACCAGAGCTTGGACTTTGATTTCCATATACAGTGCCTTCAGAAAGTATTCACCCCCCTTGGATTTTGTCACATTTTGTTGTGTTAATACCAGAATTTTTAATGCATTGAAATGATTTGTTTCCCCCTTGATTCACACAGCATACTCAACAATTTAAAGGGGCAAAAATATTTTTATTGTGTAACAAAAATTTATGAAACATTAAAAACTGAAATATCTTGTTTACTTAAGTATTCACCCCCGAGTCAATACTTTGTAGAAGCACCTTTGGCAGCAATTACAGCTTTGAGTCTTCTTGGGTATGTCTGTATCAGCTTTGCACATCTGGATTTGGGGATTTTCAACCATTCTTCCTTGCAGATTTGCTCAAGCTCTGTCAAGTTGGATGGGGAGCGTCAGTGAACCACAATCTTTAAGTCTTTCCACAAATTCTCAATGGGATTCAAGTCTGGGCTTTGGCTGGGCCACTCAAGGACATTCACCTTCTTGTTCTGAAGCCACTCCAGTGTTGCTTTGACTGTATGCTTGGGGTCATTGTCCTGTTGGAACGTAAATCTTCACCCCAGTCCAAGGTCTATTGCAGACTGATGCAGGTTCTCCTCAAGGATGTGGCTGTATTTGGCAACATTCATTGTTCCTCTATCCTGACAAGTGCCCCAGTCCCTGCCACTGAAAAGCATCCCCATAACATGATGCTGCCACCACCATGCTTCATGGTAGGGATGGTGTTACATGGGTGCTGAGCTGTGTTCGGTTTGCGCCAGGCATAGCGCTTTGCATTCAGGCCAAAGAGTTCAGTTTTTGTTTCATCAGACCAGAGAATCTTTTGCCACATGGTCTCAGAGTCTGCCACGTGCCTTCTTGCAAACTCCAGGCATGCTATTATGTGGCCTTTTCTCAGGAGTGGCTTCCATCTAGCCACTCTCCCATAGAGGCTACATCTGTGAAGTGCTGCAGAGATTGTTGTCCTCTGGGCAGGTTCTCCCATCTCAGCCATGGAACTCTGTAGTTCTGTCAGGGTGGTCACTGGGTTCTTGGTCACTTCCTGACCAAGGTCCTTCTTGCCCGTTGCTCAGTTTGGGAGGATGGCCTGCTCTAGAAAGAGTCTGGGTGGTTCCACAATCTTTCCATTTCCTAATGATGGACTTGACTGTGCTCCTGGGAACTTTCAACACCCTAGAAATGTTTTTATACCCCTCCCCAGATCTATGCCTCCTCACAATTCTATCACAGAGTTCTACAGACAGCTCCTTGGTCTTCATGGTAGAGTTTCTGCTCTGACATGCACTGTCAACAGTGGGACCTTATATAGACAGGTGTATTTCCTCTGAAATCATGTCAACAATTTGAACTGACCACAGGTGGATTCCATTCAAGTTTTAGAGTGATCTCACGAGGAAATTGGATGTACCTGAGCTCAATTTGGAGTGTCATAGTAAAGGGCGAATACTTATCAAATCAAGACATTTCAGGTTTTTATTTTAAATTACATGTACAAAAATTCCAAAGTTTCATTCCACTTTGACATTATAGAGTAATTTGTGTAGATACGTGACAAAAATCCCATATAAATGTATTTTAATTTGAGTTTGCAACATCACAAAATGTGACAAAATCCAAGGGGGGTGAATACTTTCTGAAGGCACTGTAAGTAAAATGGTAGAAAAAAATAAATATTAGAATGGGTGCCTTTAGACATTCTAGATATTGCCTAGCTCTTAAAATGAGAGAAACAGTGGTAAATCAAGTTGTTATGCCAATGGTTGATTATGGAGCCCATATTTTTGGATTGGCAAATAAAACTTCCTTAGTAAAAATAAATAAACTACTGTATATAACAAAATGGCAAGATTCATACTAAAATTTGGGCCTTTTATACATCATTGTACCATGTATGCCCGTCTGGGGTGGGTGGCTTTGAGACCAAGAGAGACAGCAAGTGGACCTGTATGATATATAAAATTCTGTATCGTGGTGCTCCTGCTTATTTAATGGACAAACTTCAGATAAGGGGACTTGAGTGGGCCTTAGAACAAGTAAGGTAAAAAGTATTTCATTCTTAATTATCCTGAATTAGATCACTATAATTAAGATACTTTATTTAGTTAGATGTTAAAACTAGTTTTATTCCATTCATAGTAGATCAATATCAGTATCATTAAAGATGATCAGGGAGATTCATATTTTCTGCCCAGGGCTTCATCTTGAAGCCCTGGAGGCAGGGTGAAATGTGAGATCGTCCTGGTGACAAGTGCTTTTGCACTGTTACTTGATGTTGTTTACCTGTTTGGACATGGAATAAAACTGTTTTAACTGCATCACAACAGTTTGGAAGCTGTCTTAATTGAGTTTCAAGATGAAGCCCTGGAGGCAGGGTGAAATGTGAGATCGTCCTGGTGACAAGTGCTTTTGCACTGTTACTTGATGTTGTTTACCTGTACTGACATGGAATAAAACTGTTTTAACTGCATCACAACAGTTTGGAAGCTGTCTTAATTGAGTGGTGAGTGCAATTCAGGTTAATTAAGAATGAAGTTCACTACAGTTTGAATCTGCACTCCATCCTAGTGCTCCCTATTCTGACAGCTGTAAGGTAAATAAGTATGTAAATCCCAAAGTAAACAAGTACGGAACTATGATTTTTTCATCTTTGATTCGTAATATTTGGTATACTGTGAATCCAGAGGACAAAGAGCTGACTAAAGTTCCATGGATCTTTGTTCAGCAGATAAATAGGGAACCTTGGAAGAGATGTCAGTGTATCTCCATAGGCAATATAAGGTAAAAATTTAATACTAGGGCTTTTTCTTTCCCTCCCTCTGGTATATTTTTGATAACCCTAAGGAGAAACTGTCCCCTTCTCTACCCCTTTTTTCTATAATAGATAATGATAAGCTACAGGTGATAAGATTTTATAAAATGAGATAGTCCTGACATGGGAATGGATAATAACATATCATTTTGGAAGTTAAAATGGAAACAGGTGAAATCAGGCTTTTCCACAGTAAAGAAAAACAAAATAATTGTATACCCTTGGACTGCCCCCTTCATCTCTTGTATGAACATTTTGTTTTTCTAGTACAAACTGAGAATAAATGTCGCATTTTCAATAGATCTGACCCACTAGGCTTTGTTTGGGATTATGGTACTGAAAACCAAGAGGCCCCAGGAGAGATTCCGCCCCCCCCCCCATCTTGTATGAAAACTGTGTTTTTCTAGTACAAATTGAGCATAAATGATTCCTCTTTTAATAGATTTGATATGCTAGATTTTGCTTGGGCTTAAGGTACTGAAATAACCAAGAGGCTTAAATAAGATGTTATAAATTGTGGTACCTTTGTATTGTAAAACTAGTGTCTTTAAAAAATATGTGATAAGTTGTTGTATGTGAGTTTTGATATGGGAGAAAAAGCTAGTATATTATTATTGATATGGGAGCAAATGATAGTATATCATTACTGGAAATTAATAATGGAATAAGTGCAGTTTGTTTTTCTTCTGTATCTATTGTGTACCTAAGAGCCCTCCCCCCTTTATTTTTATTGAAAATAGATTTTGTATGCTTAAACCTATGATAGGAGTAAAGAATATTATAAATTTAGGGTTTTTTGATAAAACAAAATGCCAATATGTTTTATACTTACTGTTATATATTGTATGTAAATCTGCATGTTTCTAAAATCTGTTAATAAAAATGTCTAAAAACAGGACCATCTTGAAAATAGGCCCTTTGGACCCAATGATGCAAAATGTCAACTTCCTGTAGAAAAATAAAGGTTTTACTTACTTACTTATCCCAGCATAACAGCATGGGTCTAGTCCTAGTACCTATATGACTGCATTAAATGTTAAAAAAAATCATTCCACAGCACATGTCCAAGTTGCCCACACATAGCATGGCTGCTGTGGCTTTTGCTAGTACCTGCTGTTTTTTTAAAGTAAATCCTCCCACTGCCACAAAAAATGCCTGCTGCAACCTGTGTGAATTGAATGTGTCCACTGTAGCAGTGGACAGTACAGTTTCAATTTTCAACTTGTCTTTTTCTGTCACTCTTAAAGAAAATAATGTGCCATTACTGCAATCGCCTTCTCCAGTCCTCTCTCAACTCCCGGCCTGAAGGCAGTGAATGTGTGACACAGTGCTTCCACTAATTCAGTTCAATTTCTTGAGTTTCTTCATCACATGGTACTATGACAAACATAGGAGCATTGTACCAGGAAAAGTTGTGTTCATAAAAGTTGGAGGGAGGTGGTGGGAAGGACACAGTACCGTGATCTTCACATACAGCAAATTTCAGTTAGGCAGAGACTTTCAACTCAATATGTAGCTCAGAGATTCACCACAGATGTCAGAGTAGACAGGCAGGGCACACTGAGTATAGTACACTGCCATGGGTGTGGCAGCAACACAGAGCAGATAGGGAAGAGAGGAATCCTGTTTGGGAGAGGAGCTAACACAGAACAAGTACTGCAGAGAGAGAAAACTTGTTGAGAATATCAGAAGGATGGTACTAACAGCACTGCAGCTCCACCTAGTGACCCAAATGAGAAATAAGCACTATTTGTTTAAGTATGCCTGCACACTGAAAAGATGACATATAATCTATTTTTAATAAGCTTTTTAAACAAACAAGCCATTGTATATTAAGAATAATGCACTGCAGGGTTTGTGTCGTGCTGGGATAACATCACTTATAAGGTGTTGGCCACACTCGGCCTGTGACCTGGTGTCCAACCACCTGAGGTGTGATGTTATGCCAGCACAACACACACCTCCGTCATGTATTATTCCTTTATTAGATTAACATAAAAACCCAAAAAGTTGACTGATTCTAAACCAACACATCCTCTTCATCATCATCCACTTTCTCCATCATAAATCATGTATTCACAGCATATTAATAAATCCAAGTTTAAGAGTAATAATGCATAATAATTACTTTAAAATAAAAGCATAGAAATTTACTGCATCTGAAAACAACTCATCATCTTTATCAACACCCTCTTTCCTCCATCACAAATAATTTTACTAGAGGGGGCGGAGCTTGCCATCAAGCATGGTGGCAGCATAATTTTCTACAGAAACCACCGTGGTGGCTGTTTGTAACATTATCTGGCAATTGCATCTGAGTTGTCCCATTTCAGAACCACAGCCTGTATACGGAATTCTCCAGCTACTGAAAGAGCCCAATAATGGAGGTAACAGCTGACTTCTTAGTGAACAGGAACTGCTTTAAGCACGTACAGTGCTACGAGGCACATCGGCCCTTCAGATGGGCCACCTCAAGTAATTGATGCCTACTCCAAGGGACTCTAAAGGGACTGAAATGACAGCTGTGCACCAGGTCGCGCTAGTCAAGCAGTGCTGGCCACCGATTCCCAGCAAATGACGGGTTACAATATTATGCTCGTTAAACCAGATAAAATACTGATCGATACAACTGACTTGAAAAGTGCTGCTCAAAAAAACAACTTGGACTTAGAAAAACTAGCTGTATGGGTATCCCTTTTGGAACAAAAACTCCAGGATATGGTAGTCACAGTGTAAAACCAGCAGGAGGTTTTATACGACCACCATCAAAAACTGAACTTTCTCGTTAACAAGGTGGACAATTTAGAAAAATGGGCAAAGGGAAAGAACCTAAGCTTAGTCAGTGTCCCGGGAGGGCTGGAGGGTCGAGACATTGATGGACTTCTTGAAGGAGGTTCTGCCCGCCATCACCAAAGCTAACAACATGGTACCGCTGGAGACTGAGTGGGCACACAGGTCCCTAGCTCCTCAACCACAGTTGGGGGTGTGCCCTCGCCCAATTCTTGTTAAGTTCCTTAGATATCTGGAAAAGAAGTGATACTTGAAGAGAGCCAGAGACCAAGAGTCTTTCCAATGGCAGGGGCACAGAATCCAGATGTTTCAGGATTTGTCCTTTGAGCTTTTGAATCGCCACAGAGCCTATGCCACAGTTAAGCAGCAGTGTTATAGGTTTAATATCCCTACATCCCTACATTATTCAGCAACTCTGCAACTTCAGATCAATGGGGAATGTATGTATTTCAACTCCCCGGCAGCAGCAGAGCATTTTGTCCATGAATTTCAAGAAAAACAGGACATAAGGGGCAGGCAGCCTGGCACTCCACGTGGTGAAGAAGAAACAAAAATGGAGGTGGCACATGAGCAGGAGCAGAAGGCACATCATGTTGAAGGGAAAGAATGGCAGCAAGCAAGTAGAGGCAGACTGAAAAAGAAAGCCAAAAAGGACCGGGGAGCATCACTGACCATGAGAAGGCAGAGATCCAGAAGCAGACGAAAGAGATTCATATCCTCCAATGCTAGTAGTTGTTCCCCAGAGCTGACTGCAATAAAAACTTCCAATAGATACAAGCCCCTGAGGGAACTACTGCCTGCAGCACTGGACCTGACATGCCAAGAAATTGCATTGGAGGTCACCCCAAACAAGGAGCCAGATGCCTGGTCCCCACTTCCTGAGAACTGGACTAACTGCTTACCGAACACTCAGGAGATAGGGGAAAATTCATTGGAACAACTGTCAGCCCTTCTTGATGCCATGGACACCATGTTGCAGGCTGCCTAGGCAGCCAGTGGTCTCTCTGGACATTGATGTCTGTCTGCCTTGAGGTAGGAAAGCTCCTTGCCAAACAGGTACTCCATTGGGAGCTTGGTTAATGGGTGAATGAGTAGGTAGTTTAAGCTCATTGGTCTTCTAAATGTGTCTGTATGTGGTTATAGGGGGAGCCTGAAGCACAAACGCACAGCTTAATGGTACTGCAGCTGAGTGTACATCAGCCCCATAGAAGTGTTTGTTCATGAGTAGCACTGCCAGGTACTGATTTCCCCTAACTCTCTCAGACCCAGTCAAATCATTGCACTGGGGGCTGGCAGAGGGGTCCACCATAATTAGAGGTTCTTGGAAATGTTTTTGGCACACTTACAAAAGTGCCTGCTGCCTAGTACAAATATTTGGTACATGGAAAGCGAGGATAGCTCTTACTGCCTAGGGGTCACAGCAATTTTTGGAGCACGGCCTGTAGCCCACTCTATTCAACCATAGGTAGAGCAACAAATGTCCTAAAAATCTTGCTCTCTAAGCTCTGGAATGTTCCCCCATACAGCCCAAAATAGGAAGTTGCACCTGTTTGATGGTTGTTTATGATTATGACAGTTTGTGTTGCATGATGGAAATTATTATGTTAGGTTATGTTACCAAGTTAAGAGCATTAAGGTTCTGGCACTGACAACTATAGAGCTTGAGAGTGGATGATATGTCCCACAATTGAGCACCGGCACTACTCCCTTCCCATGGAGAGAGGGCTAGCAAACTGCTGTCATTCACACTGTGGAAGCAGCAAGCTGAGAGACACAGAGAAATTAAGGGATAACACAGGGAAGGTGGAATGCTCTGCTAAAGAAATAAACAAGATTATGACAACTTTCTATGAGACCTTGTAAAAATCCCAAGCCCCATTCCATAAACCCAGTGTGGACTAATTCTGGCACAAACACAACTTCCCAAATTGTCCAAATTGCAGAGGGCCAGTCTCTCTGCCCCTATTGAAGCAGTGGAGCTACTTAAGGCAATTGAATCAATGGCACCATATAAAGCCCTGGGAAGTGATGGGTTTCCTGCCAAATTATATAGGGTCACCAATGAGGTAGTGGCTGCTTCAATGCTTTGGATACTGGGGATGCTCATGCCACTAAAGATCTTGTCGGACAGCAGATCTGGCTTGCATCACCGAGACCTGGCTGAACTATAATGCTGGCCCCCATTTTGAAACTGCCGTCAGATCGGACCTGGGGTAGAGATCTGTTTTAAGACAGAACTGGACCTCACAAGTGTGCCAGTTGAGGAGACCAACTCATTCAAGTGTACCATGGTGGTAGGTGTAGGCTGTAGGATCGCTCTCATCTACTGTCCATCTGGGGATGAGAGCGATTCTTTCAGGAAGTAGTAGACTTCATGGTTGACATGGTGTTTGAGTCGTCCAGGTTTATGGTCCTGGGTGAATTCAAAGCCTGGGTCGATGATGAACTCTCATGATTGGGACAGTTCTTCCTCCAGTTGATGACATCACTGGGCTTTATGCAGGTGGTTGCCTCTGCTACCCATAAGTACAATCATTCCCTTGACTTGGTTTTCCTCCTGGGGATTGAAACCTCCAACTTGGTGGTGGAACCGGTTGGATGGTCAGATCATCACACTGTGGGGTCCAGTTGTTTTGCCCCCTGCATAGGCCGGCCACTGTGGAGATGGTCAGATACCACCCTTTATGGGTTGTGAGCCCTGATGGCCTATTGGCGGTATTTGATCTATTGGTAATTCCAGAGGCAAGTGGGAGTCCAGAGAGCCTGGTTCAGGCCTACAACAAGGCCGTTACTATGGCCCTGGTTCTATCACTCCTGTCCGAGTTTGTCCTCTCTTGCTTTGCCCTCGGTCCCCATGATTTGATGGGACCTTGAGGGAGTTGCGCAACTTGGACAAAGGTTAGAGCTCCTGGAGGTTGACTGCCTTAGATTGATGGAACATTATCAAGTCTATCAATCAGCAGTCACCTGTAGGAAGGCAGAGCTCCTGTCTGGGGAGATAGTTGCTGCTCAGAACTGACAGGCTCAGCTCTTTTCAAACTGTGGACAGGCTGTGCACGCAGCCTGTCTTCAGGCTCGAGCCTTTTCCAGATTGAATGTAATGAGCTCACTCAGTTCTTTGCGGATAAGGTGGCCAGCATCAGGGCGGAGGGTCAACCGGCATACTCTATGGGACCTGCTAGTAGTCAGTATATGGTCACTTCTCCTTGTTTTGTCTGGAGCTCCTTCAACTGGCTGGAAACTGGGGATGTTGTGTGGATTGCCCAGAGTATGCACCCAACGTGCTATAGTTTGGATCCGGGCCCAACTTCCTTGATTATGGGTTGTTGTGACATCGTTGGCCCATCCTTGCAAGGAGAGTTTGGTGCTCCTTAGAGTCTGGTGAGTTTCCTAGCTCCCTGAAGGAGGCGGTGGTGACACCTCTCCTGAAGAAAGCCGCTCTGGACCCAGGCTGCCTTGTGAACTACAAATCAATCTCCAACATTCCCTTTGTTGGGAAGGTGATTGAGAAAGTTGTGGGGCTGCAACTAGAGAACCATTTGACATTCCACAACATCTATGAGCCTCTCCAATTCAGTTTTCACAAGAGGCATAGTACCAAAACCACTCTGGTTCAGGTAATAAATGATCTCCTGATGGTAAGAGATCAGAAGCGCCATTCTATCTTGGTACTTCTTGCTTTCTCTTCAGCTTTTGACACCGTGGACCATGGGGTGCTCCTCGAGCATCAGAGGTTCACCTGTGGCCTGTCTGGTAGAGTTCTCAGGTGGTTAAGTCCTTCCTCACTGGCAGAACTGAGAGGGTGGTGTCAGGGATTTTTTCCTCTGACTCATTCTCTCTGCCATTGTGGGGTCCCTCAGGGCTCAGTGTTGTCCCCCATGTTGTTCGCGGTGTACATGCTACCCCTTAGAGACATTGTAAGATGGTATGAGCTGAGGTTTCACTGCTATGCTGATGATACCCAGCTCTACCTGTCTTTCATACCTGACCAGGATAGTACGTGCTTGGTATTTAACAATTGCCTCACTGAAATCCAGGATTGGATGAACTACAGCTGGTTGAAGCTGAACTCAGGAAAGACTGAGGTGATGGTTGTGGATCTGGACCACCGGACAGAGGGGTTGGGGGCTGGCCAACCTTCCGGACTTTGTCTGAAACACAGAAACATTGAAGTTGATGGCAGATAAGGACCACAAGGCCCATGCAGTCTGCCCATTTCTTTTTCTCCCTTATGAATGTGCCTTTGGCCTTTGCTCTGTCAATGGTCTATCTATTCATGCTCATCTGTATTGCTCACTTAGCCCATCCCATGCCTGTTTGAAGCCCTGTACTGTATTCATATTCACCACTTCCTGAGGTAGGCTGTTCCATGCATCCACCACCCTTTCTGTGAAAAAGAACTTCCTCACATTGCCCCTTAATCGGCCTCCCTCTAATCTCATGCTGTGTCCTCTTGTCCTGTTATTTTTCTTATATTGAAACATGTTAAGCTCTTTCACCTTGTTAATGCCCTTAAGGTGTTTGAATGTTTTGATCATATCACCTCTTGCC
This sequence comes from Neoceratodus forsteri, assembly GCA_016271365.2. Classification (NCBI taxonomy): domain Eukaryota; kingdom Metazoa; phylum Chordata; order Ceratodontiformes; family Ceratodontidae; genus Neoceratodus; species Neoceratodus forsteri. The sequence continues at coordinate 47,903,053 of CM057450.1, read as the reverse complement.
CTCCTTTGCTCTAGGGTATACATATTGAGCTCCCAGTTTCTTTCCTCTGAATGGGTGCAGGACCAGGGGGTGATTCTTGACAATGGGATAACACTGCATTCTCAGATGTCGGCAGTTGTGAAGTCCTCTTTTTACCATTTGAGTATCATCACTAGGGTCAAGCACCTTGTTCCATCTGGCGACCTCCCTATGCTGATCCACGCCTTTGTGACTTTGAGCCTTGACTACTGCAACTCCCTTTATCTAGGGCTTCCGGGGGTCGATATCCACTGCTTGCAGCTAGTGCAGAACACTGCGGCCCTGTTGTTGATGGGGTCCCCATGTGCGAGTCACATCACACCGGTGCAGCGTGAACTGCACTGGCTGTCTATCCAGTGGTGGATCACCTTCAAGGTCAGGCTTCTGACCTATAAAGCCCTACACAGACAGGGACAGGACTATCTGCAAGAACTCCTGTCCCCCTACTGCCCTGGGTGACCACTCCACTCAGCTGATGAGGGGTTGCTAGAAATTCCCAGGGTTTCTTTGAAGGCATCGGGGGCCCATGTATTTATCTATGCAGTCCCAACCCTGTGGAATTCTCTACCCCATCAGAAATGAGAGTGCATGACTGTGGAGGGCTTTAAGAAGGCCCTAAAAACACACCTATGGTTAAAAGCATACCAAAACTGATTTTTAGCTCTGTATTTATCTGATTGATTATTATGTATTTTACGTTTTTTTTAATGTTTTTATTGTTCATCGCCTTGACATTCGAAAGACGCTTTATAAATAAAGATGATTATTATTATTATTCCTGAAACCATGAGGGAGGCAGAGATAATGGTCCTTCCCAAAGAAAGTACTGTAAAGTCCTACTATCCCCTGGGAGCTATTGGCCCATATCTTCAATTAACGCAGACGCATAAATTTTGGCAAAAGTTCTGGCCTCTTGACTTGAAAGACTATTACCCCATCTAATACATCCATCCCAGGTGGGCTCTGTCAAAGGGCAATCAAGTACTGATCACTTGAGAGCTTTGATCTCCCTTTTTCAACATGCTGCCTCTTTGCCAACATCAGCGGTGCCGAAAGGCCTCTCACACATTTTGCAAAGGGTACTAACAGATGACATAGACACGTGTTTGATCCTACCAGGACTCATCAGTATGCCTCATCTGTTTGACACCTGATGGAATGAACAACATAACCAAGACACACTGTCTTAGGGTAGCTGGTTCATTCCACTGGGGTCCAACAGTGCTACTGATATCCTATTGAGAAAACATGTGTCTATGTCATCTGTTAGCACCCTTTGAAAACTGTGTGAGAGGCCTTTCCGCACCATGCAATTCTGCTTAAAGTTGAACCAGCATAACATTCTGTGGTGATTTGCATATGCAGCCCATGATGCTTTCCATTGTGTGGGCATGTGTGATTTTGTATTTTCTTGAAACTTGGCTTCCCAGCCAAATGCCCTTTGGGGTAACCCTTGCCTCAGTGTTTGCGCACAGAGGTTCTTTGTCTTATAAAGAATAACAACCACACACTGTAACTGTAATGGATGTAATGTTTATGTCAGTTAAAAGGTTCAGATGAGCTGCTCCCACAATGTTTGCATTGCCATGCTCATGTATAATGTTTAAATGTATACAGGAGGTCTTTTACATTCTTGTTGTGTTTTCTCAATGTACGTATGAAATACAAAGATTTTCGATAAAAAGATTCATTGTAAAAATCAATAATTTTACTGAACATTAACAAAAACTAACTTTATTAATAATAATAATAGTTAATAATTACATTAAAATAACAACCATAGAAGTTGACTGATTCTGAAAAGAAGCACATCATCTTCATCATCATCATTCTCCTCCTTACATCATGCAACACATTTCATGGAATACAAATAAGCCAAATTGATGAATAATAAAATCTAATAATTGAGCAATAATACATAACATGATGTGGTATGTCATGGGATATCATCACACCTCAGGTGCATTGTAAGGCAAGAGGCAACAGGCTGAGTGTCTAATGCAGTCAAGAAGTGATGATATCCCATGATGTACCACACCCTTGAGTGTATTACTGCTATTATAAACTGGGGTTAGAAGTGGGTTATATGTTTTATAAAGAAAAACAATCATTTAAAAGTGAGTTTCTGGAGTACTGTAGGAACACATTATCAGACAATAGTTCTTGGAAGGCTGTGGTCAGCAAGTAGCACTTTTGTTGGGGGTGGAACAGGAAGTGGGGCTTTTGTGACTATGTGACCATCTCCTCTTGACAGCGTAACCCCCCCAACCCATGAGAACTGTGCTTTCCCTGCCCTATCTTCTTATATGGAGTAAGTCATTGTTTTTTTTTTTTGTGGTTGCACCTAAAGTATTCTGGAGTAGAGGGCAGATGTTTTGCTGTGATGGGCCATTCTGGTAGCAGTTGGATGTTTGACTGTTAGCGGCCATTGTCATATTGTGATCAGGGTGGGCGTGGTAATACTGAGTTAGGTTTAGTTATTTTGGCAGTTTTGCTGTGGAGATAGGGGCGTTTATATGGATATGGCAGTTGGTGGCAGTTGCATTGTTGTAAGTGGGGCATGATTGTGAGTGTTTTTGGTTCTTTTTTTTAACAGCCCTCAGGCACCCAATAGAGTATTCATGAGGTGGATGGAGTTTAGGCAGGCCACTGAAATGTGAACAGGTTGGTCCTGTATTTTTAATTTTTTTTATTTTATGTAGAAATCCGTGGTTGGAATTGATAGTGGGACATTCTTTGTGGGCAAAGTTGTGTGAAGCATGGTGAGGGATGAGGGGAATGCTGCTGTTAGATGAATTTCTTGTGTGTGAGGAGGCTGGAGGTTGGAGGTTTTTTGAAGCCATGTTGCTGTTGTGAGATTTAATCATGGTATCAGATATCTCTCAGCCAATCAGCTTCTTTCATTTATTTCCGCCCAGTTCATAATAAAAGTAAATACATTAAAATAAAACCATAGAAGTAGACTGGTTCTGAAAACAACACATCCTCTTCATCCTCCACCTCCATTGTGAAATATGTTTTCTCAGCATATAAAGTCAAATTTATGAATGACTAAAAGTTATAATTAAGTTAAAATAAAAACCAAAGACGTCAACTGTTCTGACACAATACATCCATTTCATCTTCCCCATCATGGCAATGTGTATTTGACATCACCTTCTTCGTTGCACACTGCACAGCAGATGGTACAGTAGTACTGGTATCCATCACTGTGGAAGGCAGTGACACTTCCAGTTTTTCTGAGTCATCATAACAGCAGCTACAGAATGGAATACTCACTAGGGAGGTGGCAGAGATGTTTCTGGCATAATTTGCAGACTGGTTTGGCAGCATTACATTGGATGCACAATTTGTCATGGCAACACTACTGGAGCCTAAATAAAAGATGTGTTAACTTCCCATGGGCGCATTGGTTATATCAAACAGAAACTGTTGCATACACTTATAGTGAAGCAGCAATGACAGCTTAAAGAATCCAGCAAGAAAGTATATACACAAACTACTGGTCATAGTCCTCCCTTCTGCTGATTTCACATCAAGGCTAGAGCCTGATGATCTGAAATTCTTGGCCTTTCTCAAATTCAGCTTACCAAGTATCAGCTTTAATTATCCATTCAATAAAGGAATAATGTCGACAGGGTGTGTGTCGTGCTGGGATAACGTCATGCCTGGGGTGATTAGGTGAGAGGCTGCAGGCCGAGTATGACTAATCACCCCAGAAATGACGTTATCCCAGCACGACACACACCCTGGAGTGCATTATTCCTATTATACAATGGCCCTTGTGTGTATAAATAACAAAGAGACATTTTGTTTTGGGTTTAAAACATTTTAATGAGTAAAAATGAAGTAATGTCCTTACACAAGGTTAAATAGTTCCTTTTTTTTACATTTTCTTGAAATATTTAAACATTTTAAGTTAATACATATTTCTGAACTGTAGAAATATTAAAATAACTTGAGATAATAAATTGCTAACTGTATTAAAACATTTCTTTTAACTGTTCAACTATTAGAACATTTATTTTTTAACTTTTAAATGCAAGACATAAATTCTGATTATGTGAGTAATTATTTACATTACATACAGTCTATGGTTTGTAGATATTGATAACACACATACTGTTGCCTTGAATGAAGAGCTGTGTGTTGCTGGTGTCTTGCTGCTATGTTTGTTTTTTTCTTTAGAGGGGGTTATGCTGTGCTGCAGTTCTGTTGCTTGAGGTTCTGTTGAAGCATTTCCAGAGGTCGTCGGTAGGTGTTGAAGCATGTTGACATCGGGAGGCACTGTTTCAATTCGGCGGTGACCTGTGACATCTGGCATTGCACCGGATGGGATCGAACTCCATTGTCAGCGTTCCTGTAAAGTCGATCCCCAGTAACTGTGCAAGGAAGACTCTTGTTTGTGCCCTGTTACTGAAATAATTTGTTGACTCTCCAAGCCAGCATTGCTGAGGATCTGGATAGCAGTTGCATGCAGGCTGTGGTTTGTGTAGCTGTTAGGAAGACCTGCAGCATGGCAGATTTTGGGCAGCATTGTAGCAAGGTAATTTATTCTGACTGGTTCCATGCTGTACCAGATTTCTTCATTTTGCCATGGTTTTGTGGTTTGTCTGTGGGGATGCATGTACAGGCAAGGAGCTTTTGGTGGGAGCTTCAAGATGTATTTTTGCAGGGCCACTACGGGGCACTGGGGATGACCTGGCAGCTCGAACATTGCTCCTCTGTTCTTTTCATGGTCTTTTTCCAGGGGGTCTCTGTGTTTCTTGTTTTTTTCATTAAAACCTAGGGAGACATAGCTCAGCCCATCTTCAGATGTGTGGAACTAGAAGGAATTGGGTTGCAGTTTACGCTGGCCTTCACAACCACATCTGGTGAAGTGTATTTGGAGTTCGAGCCAGACGCGGTGCAGCAGTCCCTCGGGAGTCTGTGTGCTTAGAGCAGGGGATTCACGGAGAAGTCTGAGGTCTGTATTGCTGAGGGATGGGTGGTGTTTTTCTTTATCTTTCCCCTCTTATCTAAGGTTTTTGATTTGGGCAGAAAAAACATTGTTGGCACTTTGGAAATCAGGACTTGTTAAAATATTCATATTCTGGCTTAAAGGTGGTTCATTTAGGAAGCGGATGATGCCCGCTCGAAAACCGATTAAGCTGCTGATTCCATATGGCTGACCAGAGGAGTTATACGGACTGAGCCATAGAATTTGCGGAGTACTGTATTTAATTCACAGGTCTTTATTGTGGTGAAGTTTATTTCTATACCTGTTTCTGACAGCCAGTTCTTCATGGCATTGATGGCCCATGTTGTTTGGCGCTTTGTGGAGAGTTCATTTCTGTCACATTCCAGCTTGTCAAGGTCATCGTCAGGAAGCTGGATGTGTCTTCATTTTCTGGTTTCTTTTTGGTTGCTCAGGTGGTGCTGTATTTTCTTTTCATAGGAAAACCACTCCTGGACATCTTCTATTTTGAAGAGTAAAGTTTATCTCAGGATATTTGAACATATGAGTAGTGGAATGTGTCTCTGAAGGCTGTCAGTCCGTCAGCTGTTGTGTAAGGATATTTAGGTTGTGTTCAGGTTCTGATGTGGATGGCACTATACCTGTGATGATATGCCAGGATAACATTATGGGTACTTTGCCATTCCAGCCAATCAGAGAGCAGGATCCTTTCTTGCCATTGTATAATTATTCTCATCTAACATGTGACATTGACTACTATTTCCACTTTACACCCCATGGTGGCAAGACCTTGGACCCTCCAACTGGCTCTAGCACCACAGTCCGCCATAACTCCCAACAGTAGTGGGACAACTCCTCCTAATCCTGATGACAACTACAATAACTTTCACATTGTCACCACCAAGCTCAATATGATTAGGTGTGCCACTCAGGACACCAGACACAGAGTAACTTTCAGTTAAAGAGGCATTTCATGAGCAATATAATGCCCCACACTTAATGTATTTTCATTTATTTTCATTTTCTTAGTTTCATGTGGCATATCTTGTTTATGGAGGGGATAAGGGAATTATCATATAATTGGAAAATCAATAGGGCAAGACTCCAGAGAGAATACAGTACCTGGCATGGAGGTAAAGCAGAGACTACAGAGGGTATATGCATTGATGTCAGGAATGAATAGTAACTATCAGTGTAGCTTACACTAGGCTCTGGCAGTTGCAGTGGGTTTTTCAGAACCTGTCACAACACAACAAACAACAATCCACAGCAGATGCATGCCACCAGCCCTATAAAGTAAGCTACAATACTTCACATTCACTGCTTACCTCAAGGCTTTTTTGCCATCCTACTTGTAGTGTGCTTTACTGCTTGTCAAGTACTAGATTTGGAGTGAGGTGGTTCAGAGCCACATTTATGTGCCTCAACTCAAACCAAACTGAAGTAGCCAGTGACCCACTTCTCTCACCCTTTGTGACATGTAACTTCTTGGGTGGTTATAGACACTAGGCATAACTGGTTCGTGCCTAACCACTCACCTCAGATGTGTGTGTATGCTATGTAACACACCCCACTGCATGTTATCCCTTACTTAGTGCTTTAGATGTGCTGTGCCTGTTAAAAATTATTCAATACTGGGTCCAAAAATGTGCATGTTACAGTAGTAAGCAAAATGACAATTCCCTCCCTGCCTCCACACTGATAGAAGTACTGTAAAAAAAAAGCTCTTAATAACCAAAATCTAGCAAAAAGCAAGGGAGTGATTCAAAATCACTGCTGTACTATGCATAATGACTAACATTCCATGGAGTGTGGTTTGTACTCCATTATACCCACACCCCGATGAGTTGTTAACCACAAGGCATTTACTCTGAGTGCTTACAACAACCAAGAAGTGATTATATCCTGGAGTTTGTTTTCCAACTTGCAGTGCAAAAATGGGTTTAAACTAAATTCATGATCTAAAACAACCTGTTTTTATTTAGATCAAGATTTTTACCAAGATAACAGCAGAGATCAAATAGTCCCAGAGAGATTTTTATTATGTTAGCAACAGACAATGAAAACCTCTCCCTTATCCACATAGAAATGCTTTGCTCAACAATCATTTAATTGCAAGTACAATAATGTACCAAAGGGACTGTCAAACAATACCCCAAATGTATACGCACAAACCTCCCCAGCCCTCCCCACACACATACGCACAGACATATTTTCAGTTTTACTAATATTGTGGTTAAGGTAATTGCTTGTACTTACTTTACCTTAGCCACAAATTCTTTCAGCTTGGTTTGTGATACAAGTAGCCTGGTGTGCTTCCAGTTCTTTCTCTTTTTAGATGCTACCTGGCTCAGCTCAATGGTGTTTTACAGCATGAGTATTTTAAGTCAGGATCTGAAGGGGTGCATTTCAGTGCCTATGCCACCAGTGTCTGTTACAGTTTATACTTTATTTTACCTATGGAATGTGTTGAAAAGAGACATATTTTCCAAAAAAGGACATCTGTGGTAACTACATTTTTTTAATGTAACACTTTAAGAGACTCACCACGATGAGCCCCTGCACCATATATATAGGTGCCTTGCTGCCAGAGGTTCCCAATAAGAATAATATTCCTGAAAAGTGTTTTATTAATAACAAGTTATTTCACTTGTAAAATTCAGAATACTGGATCCCAAGGACTTCCCATTTATTTTTTTGCCTCCCACACTCTACCTCCGCGCTCACAGACGTGATTACTAGATGCCAGTGAGAGTGTGGTGGCATGCCCCATTATACTCAATGGGTAGTGACTTTTTCCTCTGTTTTTTGTAATATAATCACCACTTGGCAATGAAACTTGGGTAGTGGTTGACTAACAAGGCCCTTGGGACCCGGTATTCTGCATTTTACGAGTGAAATAACTTTTCATTAATAAAACACTTCTTGGGGATATTATTCATATTGGGAACCTTTGGTGGCAAGGCACTTATATATATGGTGCAGGGGCTTGTATTTTTAGCTTGGTGGGTCTCTTTAATCTACTTGAATCTCATTGCGGTCTCTGAACATATAGTGAGAGTATTACTTTAGCAAAACTCAAGCTGCGCATCAAGTCTGCCTTGAGTCGACAGCTGACAACTTTCAAAGGATCATAGTTTAAACTCAAATGAGTTTTATTTGTAATCTACACACACATTACAAATGTGTTAATATGAGCATGGGCTAATTGTTTAAAACAGAGTAACCAGAAAAGAGGTAGGGGAGGTAAAGAGGAAATGCAACTATGACTGCCAATTCAGAATACTAAAAAAATGTTCCTTTCTTTTGTGGTTGTTAACAGTGTGTGTGGCATTTCTGGGTCATTTAGAGAATAGAATTGTGCTTAAAGCTGTGGATTCAGGTATTTTTTAAAACACTGAATTTGCCACTGATCTGTGTGGTGATCATACCTCTCAAGTGTCCCTGATTTTCAGGGACGTCCCTGATTTGCCTTCAAAATTTTACTCTGTCCCTCCTAAAATTTGCATTTTTTGTGGCTAAACAGTAGGGACTGTAAGAATAAAACAATGGCAAACATTAAAGTTACAGACGTGTTCTTCTTCAGAAAATGCATTTGCACTAAGCCCCATAATCTACCAGCTTTCTGGGTGGATATCTCTAATTTTGAAGATGTGTCCCTGATTTTGATCCTTTGTCCCTGATTTTTTTAAGCCTTGTCCCTGATTTATGAGGCAGGAGGTTGAGAGGTATGGTGGTGATAGGAAAATTATGAAGGAACAAGGTGATGATTCAGGTATGTACAGTGGCCAACAAAAGCTGGTGTGTGTATGTGTGTGTGTGTGTGTGAAATTATACCACACTTGCCTGGGTTTCCTCAGCCAATCACATTGCTCAAATCACCACACAATCCTAGTCCCATTTTGTTATCTAGTTTGAAGGAAAGTGGGAGGGGGGAGAAGCCAGAGATTTGGTAGGATCCACGGTGACAGTATAGGCAGAGACAAAATGGGCAGACTGGATGGACCCAGCGGTCCTTATCTGCTGACAAATTATATGTTTTTATATCTCTATGAACCATTCCAACTTTTTAGGTCTGCATGTAGGCTGAGCCTGCAGCCCTATTGTGTCAGCTCTAAAAATGAGATACAGGATTCAGACCAGAACGCATCCTTTGAGTTTTGGAATGATCCTTCCACATTTTGCATTCCTTCAATTTAACCCTTGTAGTGCTGCAGATTGAACATCTCTCCAGGGCTCAATCAAATAGATTCATTTTAGTTCTTTCAGCAGCCTAGGGATTAAGAAACAAATGCTGTGGACAATCACCTCTCCTCCCCAAACTTATAATGGTTCAGTGAGTGAGTACAAGAAACACATGCTTACTTTTGAATCCAACTTGGTAAATATCATTTTTAGAGCTAACGCAAGAGGGCTTTTGATTAGACCAGTTTCAACATTGTTTTCTCAGCTTTTTTTCATTGCAATGTGACTTGCTATCTTTGGAGACTAATAATTTAGTGACATGACATTCAACAGATAACAGCATCAACTGCAGTAGTGCCAAATTACAGTCTTAGTCAACTCTCCATATGTGTGTGTGTGTGTGTGTGTGTGACCATTTCCTCTTAATAGTTGATTTATGTTAACCCCTTCTGGATCTAATTAGTGGCATTGGATGTAGGAAAGGTTTTAAATGCTAGGCAGCTAAAGTTTTGGGAGGGAATTACAAAGAATGATAGCGCTGTCAACTGCAGTGTCCCACTGTAGGGCACCATCCTTTTTCCTGTATTTTCCATGTAAAACTGGAACAAAACTCCTGTACATTTTTCTTTATGCTCAAACCAATACATGTACACAACTGACTGCCTGTCAACTTATGCCTGTCAGTAAAATAACTATAACAAATGTTAAGGCTGTTTTATTTATTTTAAATGGTAAAACTCACCTGCAACATATCCACAGAGGCTATGGACAGATGCTGGATCTCTCTCAAGCTTTGCCTCAATGTTCACATGTCTCCAGAACCTCTTGATGGTATTACAGTATTGTTACAATGTATTGACACAGATGGATAGCCTGGCTGAGATGCAGTATGTTATATTCAGTGGGTCATACTTTTATCCATTTTGGCAATGTACTGACACACGATAGCTTTGATAAGATGCAGGATCTCATTTTTAGGGGGTCCGAATTTTACCCACTTCTACAATATACTGATACATGTTAGCCTGGCTAAGATGCAGTATCTCATTTTCAGTGGGGTCTTACTTTTACCTGTGCTGACTTAAACTATGCACATGTGATTCTGGCGCATATGTAGTCATGTCAATGCTGCCATGATATGGCTGACTATGGGGCAATTGGAACTCTTATGGTTTTATACTTGTATGAAGGGTAAATAAATGCTAGGCAGCTAATCGTTTCAGGTTTTCATAGGTAGCAAGGGGCATCCTAGGGAATTACAAAGAATGATAGTAGTGTCAGCTGCAGTGTTCCCAGATTGAACAAAACATTTCTCTGTAGGTCACCTTCCTTTTCTCTATATTTTTCAGGTAAAACTGGGACAAAACTCCTGCACATTTTCCTGTATGCTTAAATCACTACATGTACACAACTGACTTTATTATGCCTGTCAGTAAAATCACTATAACAAATGCTAAGGCTCTTTTTATTTATTTTAAATGGTAAAACGCACCTGCAACATATCACAGAGGCTCGGGAAAAATGTTGAAATTTCTCAAGCTTTGCTCTCTGTGTTCACATTCTCCAGAACCTCTTGATGGCATTATAGCATTGTTACAATGTACTGACACAGACGGATAACCTGTTTGAGATTCAATATGTCATATTCAGTGGGTCATCCATTTATCCATTTTGGCAAAGTACTGGCACAGGATAGCTTTGATGAGATGCAGGATCTAATTTTCAGAGGGGTCCTAATTTTACCCACTTCTACAATGTACTGATACACATTAGACTGGCTAAGATGCAGTATCTCATTTTCAGTGGGGTCTTACTTTTACCGGTGCTGACTTAAACTATGCATGTGTGAGTATGGCACATAAGTAGTCATGTCAGTCCTGCCATGTTACGGCTAACTATGAGGCAAACTGTACATGTGCAAGTATCACACATGTGCAGTTCTGTAATAGGAGCAGTATCAGTTACATCTGACTCTGGTGCAGTGAGAGTACCTCATATTATTTTCAATGCTCTTGACACTCCTAAAAGCTCTCCACAGCCATATCACCTCAGTGCTGGCACAAGCTAAGGGATGGGCAACACTGGGACTGCTCTACTGTCTTCATGTCCACAGTATCTATTGGCAGGTCAGTTTCGAAGGACATCACCTGCCAGCCCGGTGGCGTAGAGGGTTGAGGTATCTAGCCTTACCTCATGTCATGCCAGTGGCCCAGGTTCTGGAACTACCTCAGGTCATTGAGGAGCCGGCCAGGGTGGAAGGTAGGAGCAGGACTGAGCCACCTATCGGCAGCTCTCCTTTCCTGGTATGGACACTGTCCCCCCCTGTAGTAGGGCTTGATTAAGTAAAGCTGTATCTGAATTTCCTCCCTGTGGACCAAGTTATACTTTTTCAATGCCAAAAAAAAAATAGCAATGCATTCCCTGACTTTGAATAAATTTCATATGGGGTGGTATTATACTTTGCACATTCTTGTGTTGTACTGTATGATTATAGTATGTTCATCTATTAAAACAGTAGTGCAGTAATCTGGTTAAAATTTTGGCCAATGCATTTTTATGCTATTTTAGATTGCCACTTACCATCTGACTTGTATGATATCCTTCTTTCCACAGTCTGAGTCTGTGATAGTACTTCTTTCATGTCTGAAATAATAAAAGGAGCACTCCTTTTAACCCTTGCTATGCCACAGACTGATTTATCGGTCCAAAATGTCGATTTTCTCTAACTCTTTCGGCAACCTAAGGGTTAATACAGTGCAGACCAGGTCTTCATCAGTATTTTCAGCTAATTTTGACCATCTGTTGTTTATACATCACTTCTGTTGTAACTAAAATGAACTATTATGCAGCAGGCAGTGCTCTGTGCCCCTAAAGAACAATAGTTGTCCAAAAACAGCTACAAATACCGATGGAAACCTGGTTCGAGACACATTAAAAGGAGTGCTCCTTTTATTATTTCAGACATGAAAAAGGTACTCAAGCAGACTCAGATTGTGGAAAGAAGGGTATCATACAAGTTAGGAAGTAAGTGGCAGTGTAAAATAGCATAGAAAAGTATAGGTCAAAATGTTCACCAATTGTTGCACCGTTGCTTTAAGTTATAAGGCTATGCTGAATTTTACAAATGCGGGCTCATAACTTTGGTAATATTCAATATTTTTACCACAACATTTCAACATAGCCATTTTGGTGCAGTGACTCACTAATGTGACAGCTGCCATTTTTCAACCCCTACTCAAAATGTGAGTTTGCAGCCCAAAAGTTGATTTTGCAGTTCCTGCATGACATCACCTTTAGGCCAGGAGATGAACATTTTCTCTGCCCTTCTTTATGAGGCAAGTTCATCACAAGGCTTTATGGAAAAGTAGGTGTAAAAATATGAAAAGAAAAATAATTTTCAATATTTTTAACCCAAATTCCTCTACTGCAGCCCTGTCAGCTCTGGCCAAAACTGTTTATAACTGCAGTGGCAGCCAGTGACATGCTACAGAATATCCAGACATATCACGATATAGCACAGAAAGTCCTTATTTAGTTCTGTTGGAGTTCTGTGGCAGTTCTCGACATATCCATATACAGTACATTGTGCATATTTTCACTTACTACCACAGTCAAGAGGGCTGCTGACTGTGGCTCTGCTAATGCATCTGCTGACACATCCAACTTGAAAAAGCAGTAGGAAAGGTCAGTCATGCTGATTACTATGATGTGTGCATAACCTGAGCCAAAGAGCCACAGAATATGCCGGGAAACCTCTTCAGAAATAGGAGCCTGGCTTGCACTGCTGCAGAACCCATGATATCTGTATTAGCTGCACCTACCCAAAATGGTAAAATCTGGGTTTGTCTAGAAATTGCAATGAGCATCTCCAGTCATTAAATGTGTGTTAACATGGGGCTTTACCATACTTCTGCAGTATCCTGTTCTTTTTATCTTGAAGTTAACGAGTAACTCTGCACTTCAGCAGGTACCTTCATAAATCTGATTTTTCAACTATTACAATTCACTAGAGGTTATTTATTTTATTTCATTTATTTTCATTGTTCTTTTCCATGCTTTACAGCACATCTTAGCAGTCTATCCAAAAAGTCTGTATAAAAGTAGTTGCCTCTCCCCAGGTCATTTCACAGTGCTTTTGTATATGGCATTGTAGTGCTCACTAAGTTAAACACTGTGATGTCACAAACAGTATCTGTGTGGTCAGGAGGAGAGTCAGATACATTATGAAAGACTCAGTGAAATAAGTACTTCATTATCTACAATATTTAGTAGACCAACAACAGGAAAAGTAAAAAAAAAAAGATAAAAAACTTGAAAACACTGAAGTGAAGACATCACTGTGTAAATCTAGTGGTTATAAGATTTTTATTTTAGTAGAGAGTTGCTCTTTAACGTTCAAAGTGCAATAATCCCACTGTGGACTGTGGTACTATTAAGTGCAAGGTTAGTTGAATCACTTGTTCAGTTGAACTACTGTAACTGAACAAGCAGTGTTTATGCACATTATGCATTTTTGTGTTCAAATGCAACCTTTCAGAGTCAATGTGAATGTGGTTCTACATTAATTGGGGGGCTATAGAATATACACTCTCAGGTGATCAACAATGAGCAAAATGAAAATGTGTGATGATGTGTCTGTAAACAGAGTGCAAATGGTTCTCTTCATTTTAACAATCAAGTTACCAACTCGGAAAACAGAGTTGCCTTTCCAAGGAAGCCAGAATTATAGCAAGCATGTCCTGAAATGTCAACCTTTAACACTATGAAGACACTTTAATGAGTTAATCTAATTTCAAAAGTATTTAATGTAACACCTAACCTTACTAGAAGGAGAAACTACCAACCTAACAGCAGGCTGGTTCCATTATGTAACAGAGGATTTAACTGAAAGGCTTCCTCAACGACGATGAACCAGTTGCAATAATTGACACTGTAGTATCCCAAGCAGTATTTTGGCAGCTTTAGGCAGCTTGGCAACTATGACTTTTAACTCACTTATAAGTCGGGGTAGATTGCACTTTTTCTCTGCAGATACTCTGATTCCAAATTCTAATATGTGAAACTTTATTCTGCATGTAGCCCTGTCAAATGACACGTGTGCAGCAAAGCAGATTTTGTAATGATGTATGGCCAAGTATTATGTACCGTTACCCAGTCAAAGAAAATATTTTTTTTTCAGTTCTAATAATGTGACAAATGGCAGAGAGCAGCTTTGTGGCTGAAATATGCATTGTTGTTATTCTTCCATTGATTTCAAGCTACTTTGCATAAATATAATGAATGCACTGGATGCAAACTATGGACGGGTTTATTCTTTTACAGGGAATCCAAAGGTGTGTTATCACTATAGATGAATCACTTGATAGATGATGTAACTATAATCAGGGCTGTTGCTGGTTATCTGAAGACTATTGCTAGAATTCATCTCAGGTTTAATAAAGCTAATTAAATTGGTCAGGTCAGAAGTATGAATTTGACACTGGTTTGAGTTGGCCATGAATTTGTCTTAATTAGATTTAATTCTGTTCTAGACAGGAATTGAACATCCTACTGTAGTGAATATTTATCTGCAGTATTCATTTTATCTCTTTTTAACTGTTGCCTACTATATGTTAATTATGCAGAGATGTCTATTTATGTATCTATGTGTACTTAACTCCCTGAGCATTCTTCTCGGTGTACTATATGTATTTCTGTGTTTCATTTTTCATATTGTACTGTATTTTATAAACGCTTATTTCTTTACTTTTGAAAAGGTCATCTGACCGATCAATAAAATCAAACTGAACACGATAGTCATCTTGCAAGAAGATACATATATGTTACCTTTGTGATCTGGTTACATCAAAAGTATACTGATCACTGAGAACTATAGATTAAGGATTATAAAAGCTTTTTGGGGAACATATACTAGTTATGACATATTGCTAATTTCTAAAACCAAACTATGCCAATGGTATGCAGGTAATAAAACAAGGTGTTAAAATTATTTGTCTTTACAGTTACCCTCCTTCCCCCCGGACAGAAACCTTTTATCATGCATAAGGCATGGTCATTTCCCACGCAAGAGAGAAGAACTTTAGTAAACTGCTGAACACATTGTGGCTAGCAGTATAGCCTAGATGTTAGAGTAATGAGCTGTGAATGAGCTTGGTACATCCAGCAGACCTGAGGTTTGATTCTTATACCCTCTCCTTGCATACTGGGTGACTCTCAGCAAGTCACATAATGACCCTAGTGTTCGGCTTGCTACTGAAAACAGGCATGTATGTCTAGTGGGCCTTATTCAAATACCAAAGAAAAAAAACAAGTTATTAGAAAAGATTTACTATTACTATAACCAAAGTCACACTGACAATATGAATCATGTAGTATTTAACTGCCTGCTTTACAAAAAATGGAGAATTAAATTCTTTATTGACACACCTTAAATGCATGCTAATGCACTAAATGACAGTTTGTTTATGTTGCTGTCCCCTTAGGATGAGAATGCTGAAAAAAATGCTCTTTAAGGCAATGACCACACACAAGAAAGGAATATAGTTCCGTGTTCTTCTAATATTGCACCTGTTGTTGCATAACTTGACATATTAACATACTGTTGGTTAACTAGGATCTGCAACTTATCCAATAGGTAGGGAAATGGACAGACTGGGTTGGCCAAGCAGTCCTTATCTGCCATCAAAGTCTATGTTTCTATGTTTCTATATGGTTCCCAGGTTTGGATTTTAGAGGCAGCAGCACAATCCATTTTTGAATATTTTGCTTTAAGTATCTTTCAGGAATAGGATGTTTTACTGTAGATGATAAACCAAGAAAAAACTTCCTTTTAGGCATCACACAAGTCCTTCATTCCTATTACATGGAGACTTAGACACTACGGGCTACTCTTCTACTAAAGAGATTTACAGGTATCTAGGCCAGAACTCCTTAATGACCCTTCTTCTTCTTCTCGTGTCTCACCAAGTTCTCGTTATCAATGTTATCCCTGTCCTCTGCATGCTCCTAGTACCACCTAATTGTATGTACTCATGTGATGATAAACAACTGTAACCTGTAATCCTGTAATAATTAATGCCCTGCTTGTTTGTTCTCATCCTGACGTGGAACCTCTGTAAAAGAGCCTTGGCTCAAAGGTAATTATAATCCTAGACTCTAATAAATAAATAAATAAATAATGACCCATTTACCTTCTGGATGATTCCAGAACGTAGTAAGGTTTTATCTCTTGGCTAACCATCACTATTACTTGTACTTTAGATGATTTATAAGAATGGTATAATTTCCACTGTGGTGAAAGGCTTTGTAGTAATTGTAGCTATATGAATTATAGGGGTATGGTAGCACCCCAATAGTTAGGGTTCATTCTTCACTTCTATGTTCAAGTCAAAATTTTGCACTTCAATAGCATTGCAAACCATCATGTGATTCATATGAAATTTTGCATGCACCATCAGGAACAAAGATATTTTGATGTGGCAGGTTTTGTTCCAGTTGGATGTGTGGGTGCGGAGATACAGAGTGCCAAAAAATTTTAAAAATTACCATTTTAGGTAAAATTCTTTGTCACACCGCTGATCAAAAATGGTGTGGAAATTCAGTATAACATTTTTTAAGGGTAGAAAGGTCTTTGGTCACAGATGTGACTTTTGAAGATTTGGTGAAATAATATTAATCCATTCCAAAGTTATTTAATTTCAAAACTTCCCATTATTTTCAATGGGAACAGCTAGATGTCCTGCTTGAAAAAGGATCCTTGTCGCAAATAAGTAATCCTTTTCGCAAACAGGTGATCCTGTGTTGTAAAAGGAATATCTTTTTGTGTTTCCACCATTTTGTTTAACAGTTAACGAGGAAACTGTACCACAGCTTCACCAGATCACAGAATCAGTCCCAACAAATGACTTACTACTGCTTTAGTGCATCAGTACAGAGACTGCTCCTTTATTTCATTTTCTCTGAACAGGAGGCTGATTTTATATAACATTCAGTTTCTGTTGTTCTAATAATAAAACAGAGACCTCACCCTTTACTGTATGTAAGGGATATACCAGTGTAACCACATACCAGGCTACACTTCAGACAGCTGCATGGTACACCTGCTGTTGCAAGGGGTGTTGATATAATGACATATAGGGAGGCAGACAGGTAGTGAACATTCCAAACACCAAAATATTTCTCATAGAACAAGAAGGGCAAATCATACTTATACAACATAAGCCTGACTAAAGGGGTGTTTTTTCAACCTATTTTTGAAAATGTCAGGAACGAGAATAACAAACATCATTAATGGACCAAGGTCCTTAAAGCAGGGGTAGCTACCTTACAAGCCCTACCACCTGCTGACTTCAGCCTTGAAGGTATCACCCTCAAAAGCCCCTGCCCTGTGGACTTCACAGACCTGGCAGAGGTGTCCTTGGGGATTATTGAGGCTGGAGCCCTTCTGACCTGTCTTCCCCAAAACCGATCACTGATTCATATTCAGAGCTGTCCAATGCACAATTCTCTGCACTTTGCACCAAGGTGTACATCCTGTTTTGGAAACTACTCCACACTCGGGACATGAGGGACTTATTTCCTTTCCCAAACCCCTCGCCAATTCACACCTTTGCTAACAGAACCTGTGCCTGAATTCCAGTTCCACTGAATCACGGAACTACACTGGACTGAAATTAGAAGTCTGATTCCAGTCCAGGAGAAAAAGAAAAAAGATGGCAATGTCTACACTGTAGCCCCCTGAAGGCATTAGTGTAAAACATGGACACATAAATGAGTGACAGTGTCCCTGGACCCCTGACAGGCATGTTTGATCCTACATCAAAGGCAGTGAGTTTCCCCAGTGAATGTTTTCTTTCCAGTACTGAGAACCGATTGGCTAACAATGTCCTGTCCTCTGTTTTTGGACAGGAGAGCTGCTGCTTCTCTTCGCTGTCACCAAATACAAACCACTCACATTGTCCATGATGCAGGATGGTGTTGGGCTCTCAGCTGGCCTCTGAGCAGCAGGATACAGATTTACATACTCAAGCCTTTGCTCTTCGATCCTGGGGCTGGACTTACTTTGATGGGTAGGGTTTGGCAGTGCCTCAAAGTCCAAGGAGGCTTCTCCCTGCACCTTTCTTCTGGAGTTGCTTGGTTCCAGGTAACTTAGACTCATCATGGTGCTGCACTGAACTTTTTTGCCATTGAGACTGATTTCAGTTACTGTACCAGACTTTGACTCAGGCGTTGATTTCTAGCTGAGTCAGGTCCCTGAGGAGTGACCTGCTTCCCTGTGACCTTCACCATCTCAAACTCTTTGGCAGAGAACTTCGGAACACAAGAGGTCCATTTCAATTTCCCGAATGCCATCGTACACCACTTGCAGAATTTGTGGCCACACTGCAGGTTCTCTGGATTCTGGACATTGGCACTGCAAATGGTGCACTCTTAAATGTAAAGTGACAAGGCTAAAACCTTTTCCTCCGGTCACTTGTTTGATATTCTTTCTTTAACACTTTGTGTTTCTTGTGGCAATGAAAGCCATTATTAATAAAATATCACTTAACATTCTTAGTTGAATACAAATGACAAATGCACTGCTCTCCTGTGATAAGCTAAGTAGAACCTACTATTGCAGCACGGTTTAATAATATAAGTGGTCTACATAGTTTGGGGGAAATTATTTTTCTCTTCAACTACACATAACTGTGCATAGTCAATTGCATATATTTACCCCACTCATCTACAACAGCAGTTTCAAATACAACAAATGTAAATAAACATTTCCTGCCCAGAATTCTAAGTAAAACTCCCAATAGTTGGAGGGGCCCTTAAGTCAGTGGACAGATGCAACCAGTCTCCATGTGACTGTGGGCAGCATGTGTTTTTACCTCCATGTATTTGTTGGGGGGGATTGTGATGAAGCATTACCACTGATCATGATGTCCTGTCAGCTGCCCGGAAAATGTACTGGCATCCCTGGTTCCTTTCTACATCTAGCACCACCTCCAGAAGCACTAACATTACACACATACACTCTGAGATGACCTACTAGCCAGAAATGTGGGTGGGCTTTCAATTTCCTTTGTTCCAACCACAAAATAATGAAATAATAATTTTAAAAGCACAAAACTCAAGGCAAGGTTTGCATAAAACACCACAGTGACAGATCAAACAGTCAGATTCTGATCTAACAACCAGTAGAGAGTACAGCATAAAAGTAATCAAAATCATCACACGTAGCCAGCTGCTCACCTCCCTGACCCTGCACCTGTATGTTTTATTTTTATTTTATTGATTTATTCAATCTTGGATTACAATACCTCTGAGCACATAGCAACTCTTTTACAAAGGTTCCATGTCAATGAGGAAGGGTGACAAAAATACAAAGGATGCAAAAATACTGAGTTGCTAACAAAAACAGTCAAGCAATAATGACATACTTTGCATCCAAAAGTAAAACTATAGATTTGAAGGCGAACAAAGTATAGCAGGAGAGGAAGGTAATGAAGAGAACCCAGAACATAGAGGAGGCAGCCAGAAGGCCTTGTCAAACCTGTATAGACAGAGGTAGTAAGGAGTTAGTACTGGCATTATCGGCAGTGGGCAAGGGTGTTGGGGAGAGAGGTAGCAGGTGCAGAGGAAGGAGTGGATGGGGATAGGCAGGGGATTGAGGGCTGAGCAAGGCAAGTACTGTCACTAACCCTCAGAAATCTGTAACCTGATTGGTGCCCAGGGGTCTGCTGCTTACTTTGCCTTCCATTCCATCCCCAAGTCAGTTAGGATCACAAGTAGACAATTTATTTCATTTTTGTCAGCACCACACTGAATGGCATTGCAGCATTCATTGCAGGTTCAGCCCAGAAAGTTTAATCATACAGATGCAGCTTCAGCGATTAGGTCCAATGCACTGCCTAAAATCAGCCTTTAAACTGTCTGAAACAATGTTTCTTGCCCAGCCCGAGATGAATTAAGCAGGAGATCTCCATGGCATCACAAAAAATTTAAAAAAATGACTTCAACTTACTGCAGTGACAGAATAAGCAGGTACCATCTGGGTAGACTGGGTTGGCCAAGTGGTCCTTTCTGCCAAAAAAAATTCTATGTAGTTTCTTATTGTGCTTACACAATGGGTACCTATGTGACTTGTTGCCCTTAATTCACTATTTGAATAACTGTGAGGTGTTAAAATTTATTTGTAAATTTAAAATACAAGTGCTTCTGTTATACTGTACACATACTCAATCGTCCTTTTAATTTTTTTTTGCTTTTTTTTGTATTTGGCAATTAAGGGCTATCACTAATTAATAACACCCAATTGCGAGGGTAGTGTAAACAAAGCTGAAAGGAGCTTGCTGATGACCCTTCCTGACCTAAATGTCGATCTCAGTATGAGGCTATAATTTACAATAATAAAGCCCTCATCTATAATAACTCCTGAAAAGGAGCTCCTATTAGGAAACTGAGCAATCGCTATCACAGCAAATGGGGAAGAGAATAATAAGCTTTGTGTATACCATACAGGTAAACGTGCAAAACACCATACTAATTAATCTTTTTCATATTTCTATTAAATGTAAATACAGTATGTCACATACATTTCAGGAATATTACTACTGTCCCAGAAAAAAATCCATGTGGATTTATTTTTAAATTGAAAACTTTGAGACAACAAGGCTTCAGTGATGTCATGGACTGGGAACCATTTTTTTTTCCTGGTTTGTTTTCCTGAACTGCATACAGCAATATCAAATTAAATGTATGTTTGTGATTGCATGCACATTTGGGATTGTAGATTTACAATATTAGTACTTACATGCACAAAATGTTTTATTCATTAGTTCATTTTATTTTTCTGTATTTACATTTAATTGTAGAAATATGAAAAAATAATTGGTATGATATTTTTCACTTTTCGTGTATGTCACAAGCAGAGCTTATTATTCTCTTCCCATTTGTTATGATAGCGATTGCTCAGTATCCCCCATAGGAGCTTCTTTTTCCTTTCAACCAGAGGAATTAAGTTGACAATGCATTACACTATTACCATATAGATTTTAGCCTAGACATATAGGTTCAAAATGCAACACCTGAGATCATAGATGGTACTCCTTGATCAACTGCCTGTAATCTAAAGGTGGTTTGTCTGTCGGGTTTCAAATAGGTAAGGAAAAGATCTCTGTTGTAAGCTGTGATTTTGTGAAATGACTTGAACAGCTGATGAGTAGTGTTCATAAGCTTGTCAGTCACACAATATACTTATTAGCAAATGTCTGCTAAAGCTTGAAATTCACTTTTTAGATACAAGTTTGTAAGAAGCTCAGACATGTAATAATAATTGATAGTATTACATTTCTATTCATTAAGCTGCAGGAAGAAAATTAATTGAACATGCTGTTGACTTTATCTAGAAAAATTATGGTTCCGGGTGATAATAGCACTGGCGAGTCGCTCATCATCAGGGCATCAAGGAATTCACAGTGAATTCCCATTGTATTGTGGGGGCTATGCCCCCCTAACTAAAGATACCAACTCCGGGGGGGGCAGACCTCAGGGAAAGGATGGCAAACCCTGGAAATTGGTGCCATAATGGCAGGTGCACTCGGTCCAGCGCAGGGAGTGCTGACAGTGAAAAATTATATCATTTTGCTGCAATATTAATTAAAAATTCCAATAACTGACTTCCAGTTCCACCTCCATGTAGTGAAGCCATTGACCGTTTGAGCTCCGATCCACAGGAATACAAAACCATCAATAATTTCCTCACCAGCCTCCCAGATCCATCCTAACATACACCAGAGAGGGCAGAGGAGCAAATGAAGAGAAAAATGCAGCCAAAATCTAGACCAAAGGAGTCCCTGATGGAATTTTTGAAGCCGACAGCCACTGTAGATCCATGCGACTCCAGGGCCCTAGGTAAGGGAAAGGCCGCTACCACTCAAGCACAGAGTGTGGCTAACATGAAAGAGTTACCAGAGGAAGAATTTACAATTACCTCCCACTGACTCTTTCTTGAACTAAATAAAATAAATGACACTATGCAAAAAATAGAAAAATCCACTGCTGAAAACACCAAAGGCCTGGCGGAGGTCTCACAGTGCACCACGGATCTCAAGGCCAGCCTCACGGAGACAGACACAGTGATGGGCAGATATGAGGAGGTGCTCAAATACCTCCTGCAAAGGAAAAAGATTTAACTGACAAGCTCAATGATCTTGAGCATCGCTCCAGGAGGGTCAACCTCTGAATATATGGGCTACCAGAGGATACAAAACAGGGAAGGATGGAGAACTTCATTGAATCCTTTTTAAAGGAAATTCTAAACCTGCCAGCCAACTTGCAGCTAAAAGTGGTTCGGGCCCATAGGGCACTTGCTAAAAAAAACAACTGGTCCCAATACCACCCCGAAATCTATTGTGTTTAAATTTCTGGACTACAGAATGAAAAACAAAGTAATGCAGGAAACTGGGCTAAGAGAGAGATCCCTTCAGGGACAGGTGACTTTACTTTGATCATGACTTCACCCCATCACCCAACAGAAAAGGCGGTGCTCCTGGAGATTAAAAATTTCTAGCAAAAAAAATATCAAGATGCACTTGATAGCACCCTCAAGCTAAAGATCTTTCAAACTGAAGGCCCCAGTTCTTTCATTCACTGGGGAAAGCCCAGCCTGCCACTAAAACTAGGAATCACACAACACCTCTTATCCAGACCCAGCCTGCTAGCTACCGATTACCTGCCTCAATGGGAGCAGTGAACCAGGGTTCCCAGCTCCAGGAAACATGGTCATCCATCCTCCCCAGACACATCAGGACTTCAGGAGGGCAGGGCCGACTCAGGATCAGGAGAAGCTGATCCCCAGCTGCCTGAAGCAGAACATGACACCTGAAGATCTCCAGATACTTTTGCAGGGCCAAGGCAGCCCGAAGAGACAATCAAATGGGGCACATTGCGGTGGCATCTTGATCCAACCACCAACACACATATGCAATATGCAAACAGGGGAAAAATAAAAATCAAAATAAATGGGGGGAGAATTGACGTAATGATACATAGGGAGAAGGATGGGAATGGGAGGATGGGAAGGGGGATTTACCATGCAAGACAGGGATAAGGGGGAAGGCTGGGGTGGGGCAGACTACCACATAGACAAGTAAATGTGTTAATTTTGATGCCTCCTCTTCTTTGCTCCTCCTCGTCTTTACAGCTATCTTGGGCCCCGGTGACAGGAAAGGCACCCCCCCCAGTGGAGCAGTGACAAAAGTCAGACAATCTCAATGATCACAACCAGAACTGAGTTTGATGGGGATCAGCCTCTCTTCCCCTCTGCCGGCAGGACCGGAGGCCCCTCAGGCTACACCTCCTGGGACACCAGTTGCACAGCCAAGCACTGCAGACCTACCTACAAGACGCATGGCAGGAGGTAAGGGCCAAAGTACAGTTGATATTTCTTTAACTGGTAATAGGTTTACTGGGTTAACAGTTGAGAGCAACACAAGCCTTGGAGGTTCATCAGTGCAGAGCTGGAGATGGGGGAGGGAGTCAGAGGTAGAGGGCTCTCGGGCGGTGAGAGTCGCGCTGAGTCCTCTGGCTCCCTTCTTCAGTATGGAACAGTGGACCTCTGGACCCTCTCCTGGCTATGGAGCAAGGATTCATATGTGGAACAGAGGGGACTGCATCTAGGGAAGATGATTTTTCCCGCCCGTGGCTGGGTACAGATCTGTAAAAATTAAAGGGGAATAGCACCCAGCATAGGGGTCACTTTTTATGCTAAGGAACATGAAGGGGCCTTGGGAAGGGGTCAGGCCTGGAACTGGTTACCAGAGGGGCAACAGGATAAATGTTCCCCAGATGAGAAGATCTCAGAGACAGTCTAGAAAGTGACTGCAGTGTGTATGGGGAGTGGCAGGCCCCTTCTTCTTGGCCAGATGGGGACAGAGAGGAGACCTCACTTACCTCACTTGTCAGGGCCAGGCTCTCGTGAGTCACCTGGGAAGGTGGGGAGACAGTTCGCCTGCAGCAAAGCTGAAACCCTCAGCTTAATGGTGTTACCAGGGTTGGGGTGAAAAGCTATTACAAAGGAGGAAATAAAAAGAAAATCAGTCAAATTGAGACAAAGGGTCACTTACAAAACTTGTTCTGGAGGAGAGGTACAGACAGAATGTCTAAAAAGGGCACTGGTTGCCAAATCACCCAAAAGTGCAGGTGTTGCACATGGCCCCTGACTGGAAATTCACACCAGTTAGCCTGAGAGTCAGCCAAAAGACTGACTGGGTGCTTCTTAAGTTTTGGAAGTTTAAAGTTTTATTCTACTGTTGAAAACTTACATGTTTCATGATACCTGTCGGGAGGTGTGGGTCCATGCTGCTTACTCACTAAGGAGGAGGGGGGGGGACCAGGAGTCATGACTGAGGGTATTACAGCCACATACAACATGTGGGCCTGGGAAGCCTGGTTAAAAGGAAGCAGGTAGTGAAGGAGCTCTTGAAGGCAAAAACTGAGATTGCACTCTTACGAGAAGCACACCTAAATCAGGCAGAGAGTGAAAAACTCATAAGATTGGGGGTGGCCAAGCATATTATGTCCCCTACAATGCACACCCACATAGATGGGGAGTAGCAACCCTGATTCACAAAAATTGTCCCTTTGAATGAACAGATCAGCAACAGGATATAGAGGGATGATACCTGCTGCTCAGGGAGAAGTATAGGGATACCCCTGCACAATCTTGAACCTCTATACCCCAAATCAGGATGTTGGAAACAGCGAATTTCTAAAGGATGTGCCACTTAGGCCAATGCCTCCACCAGTAGCTGTTCGTGAGTGGGCGGAGAAATCTCTGCTTTTCCACACTATTCTAGATCCAACCCTGGACAGGTTGGGAACTGCCCATAGCCCTCCCTCCCGAGCCACCAAAACATTGGGATGGCTGAGTAGGTGATTTGGGACTAGTAGAGGTCTGGCGGCAGCTGCACCCAAAGTCTGTGACTACCTGTTGGTCAGCACCACACCAGGCCTGCTCCAGGCTGGACATGATGCTAATCCCAGCAGAATGGCTCCAGAGAGTGGAGGAAATAGAGATACACCCCAGAACCATTTCAGACTACTGGATGGTGACCATGTGCATATGGCCAGGCCCGAAGATTAAAAACTCAACATGGAGACTCAACATCTCACTTCTCAACAGAGAGGAGTACAAAGACCTGGTGAGAGACTCGGTGAGGGAGTACACAATCTGTAATCCCGCACAGGACACCACTTCAGCTATGTGGTGGGATGGTCTGAAATCTGTGATAACAGGTAAGACCACATCAGCTATACCTCTAATCTCAAAAGGGAAAAGCAAAAAGAGATTCTAGACCTGGAGACTAAGCTCTTCGACCTAGAAGGTGGAGCATAAAATAGCTCTGGATGAAGGGATAAAAAAGAAGTTGGATGAGGCCAAGCAAAAACTCAACAAGATCCTCAATGATAAAATCAAAAGGCAGTTGAGATACTCCCACCAGAGGTTTTATGAAGTGGGCAATAGGGCGGGCAGACTTCTGGCCTGGCAGCTCAGAAAGGAAGCCACCTCCAAAATGGCTCTGAAACTGAAGTCCACTAAGACCCCCAACCACCATAAAACAGACCCAGAAGAGAGCCCTCACAGTTTTGGGAGTTTACAGGCAACTTTACTGCCAGTAACAAATAGGGGTTTATCAGACTAAGCTAGAGGCCTTTTTCAAAGTGTAAAACTCAGCAAACTTACACAAGATGAAAAGGAAATGCTAGACACAGCCATAACAGATGAAGAAGTGAGTGCCAGTATAAAGAACCTGAAGACAGGGAAGGTACCCGATCCTGATGGACTTGCAGCTGAACTACAAGGCCCTGAGGCCAGAGTTGGCTCCCCTTATAAGGAAAGTTTGTCGAGAGGTTCAGGAGGGGGAGGGGGCCCAACTGAGCTAGCAATATGCCCAGATCTCAGTGATCCTCAAGGAGGGAAATAAACAGAGTTCTGTAGCTCATATAGGCCAATATCCCTGCTTAACGTTGACCAGAAACTGTACACCTCAATCCTGGCACAGAGGCTTCAGAGATATATGGGGAACCTGGTCCATCAGAATCAAATGGGTTTCATAAACAGAAGGTTAATCCATGATAATGTCAGGTGATTGCTTAACCTGATGGCCTGCCAACAGGCCTCCTACAAACCAACCCTGGCAGTCTTTATGGATGCAGAAAAGGCCTTTGACTGGGTGGATTGGAGGTTCCTACAGAGGACCCTGAGTGAGATGGGGTTGGGCCCAAGTTCGAGAGGCAGGTAGAGGCCCTATGTGCCTCACCACAGGCAGTGGTGAGAGTCAATGGGTGCAACTCGGAGCAGTTCCACCTGACATGGGGTACTCATCAGGGTGCCCAGTCTCTCTCTCTACTGTTTGCACTTTGCATCGAGCCTCTGGCAGTGGCTGTATAAGAGAATGAGGCAATACTGGGCATCCAGGTAGGTAACAGAAATCACAAGATATCTTTGTATACTGATGACTCTCTGTTCTTTTTGACCTCCCCAAGGACTTCGCTTCCAGCCTTTATGGGAGGCTGCAGGAATATGGCCAGATCTCAGGTTACAAATTAACCTCAAAATCGGAGGCAGTCAAATTCGGAGGTGCAGTACACTGCCTCAGAAAATGGTGAGGATTTCCCTTCTAAGTGGGCTTTGGCCAATAGAGTTTAGTACCACAATTCTCAGCCCTATTTAAACTAAATTATGGGATGCTGTGGTGGGAGATTCGGCAGACCTGACTAGGTGAGAGTTGCTCCTGCTCTCGGTAGGGGATGAATTGATTTTATCTAAATGAATGCCCTCCCTCACTTCCTCTTTCTGTTTCAGGACCTTCTATCAATGTCTCAGATTCCATCCTGAAAACAGTGAACACAGCCCTTTATCATTCATCTGACAGGAGGGCAGACAAAGGATTAGTAGAAGGCTCCACTCCCAACCAAAACAAAAAAGGGAGTATTGGCCTTGCCAGATCTCAAACTATATTACATAGCAGCCCAGTTGGTTCCTGTGGTGACCTGGGTCTAACAATGGGAGGCACAGGTTGGAGGGAGCTATGTATGAAGCTGCTTTCCCTTTACTCCCAACCCCGTGCTCCGCTCACTCCAGAGTTGTGGAGGAGTCTTTGAAAGCCTTGGACCAAACACATACTTAGGGTTCTAGTGAAGGCCAGAAAGCTAACATAAACCCTAGAAGGGATAGGCCCACTAACCCCCATTATAGGGAATCCTCAAGTTACACCCCCCCCCACTCAGATGCTCTATTCCAGGTCTGGAATGCACAATCTCTGGTGACATTCCAGAATCTCGTGCAGGGTGACTCCCTTGCTTCATTCGCAACCCTCTAGGGTAAGTATGCCTTGAACAGAGCAGACTTTCCTAGGGATGTACAGGTTAGACACTACCGGGAGTCGAACAATCTGGTCCCCAGAATCAGGAGGGAACTCACAGTATTAGAGAACTTCCTGTATTAGTCAGTATGACTGGCAGGAAAAAATAAACTAATCTTGGGAGCATATGGAGCTCTTCAAGGTGATCAGTGCAAGCAATTTGAAGCCCTTTGACTGAAATGGGAAGAAGAAGGGGAGATTTCAATCTCTGAGAGCCAGTGGAATTTGGCCTGGGAGTGGGGCTGGAAAACAACTGCATCCCCAGGATGGAGGGAATTTTAATGGAAGAGCCTGACCCGATTCCTCCACACGCCCTCGATAATGAAACATTTTTCAAAGGGAAATACAGGTTTATGTTGGAGATGATGTGGACAGCAAGGGACACACTTCCACATATTTTGGTCCTGCCCCATGGTAGCGGTGTCCTGGACTAAATTTCAACAGATCCTAAATAGCATGTGGGAAACCCAATTCCTCTATCCTTTCACACCATGGTCCTTGGGATCAGAGACCCACTGGTGGGAGACAACAGCAACAAGGCCTTTTTAGGATGCTGTGCCTGGCAGATCAAAATGAAATAACAGCTAATTGGTTAAGAACCTCCCCCCATCTATAGACTCCTGGACAAACAGGGTGGAAAATATTAAACAGATGGAAGAGCTGACTGCTAAACTGAAACTTACCACAGACAAACATATGGTGCAATGAAGGAAGAGGGAGGCACCACCAGTACAGAGTATATGAGACTTTGGAGAAGGGATCCCCACGAGCCCATTGGGAAAGCCCCAGAAGATTGGTAAAAGGTGGTCAGGTCTGCAAGTTAGCATATGGGAAGGTAGAGAACCAGTAGTCTCAATCCCCAACACGCACACACACACACACACACACACACACACACACACACACATCGACACACACACACACACATAAGATGGATATTACACCAAAAGACAGTGGCTTGGTCTCCTTGCCTCCCATGGACAGACTCCAGTTGAGCCGGCACAAACAGTTTTGACAATTCAAGGGATTGTTACCCAGTTTAGATTACGTTTAGAAAATGAGACAACACAAGAGCCACCGGCCCTACCTGGGTACAGGAGCCAGTGGGAGAAGACCACCAATTTCAGTCACAGAGCAGGGCATAATTTCTAACCCCGAACTAAAACTGGTGAGGGTACCCCTTGAGGGTAGTAACAACAGGGGTTATAGATAAGGTCTTTTATAAGTCTAGTATCTTATCTCTGTTTGACATCAAAGGCTGCATCTGTACCTTGACTGTACTCGTATGTCTGAACTTGAATGTAACTGTGATGTGATTCTTGTTTCTTGATCATCTAATAAAAATGAGTTTTAAAAAAATGCCAATGACTTTGTCTAGAAAAGTTTTACTATTTTGCTGCAGTATCTAAATAAATATAAAAAATAGAGTCTTCTCAGTTTGTAACTCTCTATCCTTCAACTTGCCTGTCAATAAAGTCTGAGCATCTGAACCCTATAGCACATTGAGGAGAACTAGACCCAAGAAGTTTTGGTTCTTCAACAGGGTCAATCCTGGTTGTTTTCAAAACCTTTCTCCCCACCCTCACAGTCTGGTTCCATACACAAGTCCCCCCAGTTCTAACGTGACTTGTAGCTCCATCAGAGAGGTGGTGGGGCTTTGTGCCAAGTTGGAAGGACAGTGGGTCAGGTCCCAAACAACAGTATGTATCCACTCATTGCACTCCTACACTAACAAGCAGAAGGAAACTACGAGTTTACTTTTTCTCTCTGCTGAGCCTCTTCCCACAAAATTCTGTAAGTAACTAGACCTGGGACCATCATTTGCTGTCATAATTTCTGCATGCTTCTGCAAGCTTCTTGGATCAGGATTTTATTCTGCAAAATGTATTTATCTCAAGAGCAGAGTTGTGAACTGTTTTCAGACTCCACCTTCCCTGCTCTGACTTTATCCACTGCTCAGTCGGGGGGCTAATGGGATCATGTTGTCTGTCAAAGGGGCAATGGGACAGGAGCTGCTAACATTCAAAATAGTACTTCTTTCCACAAGAAATAATGGATGCCTGTAACAGTCTGACACCATAAGTAATGATGAAGAAAACATTTACTGACTCCAAACATGAATAAGATAGCTATGTAGAATGCTAGTTAATAGAAAAAGATTGGGGAGTGTCACCAATTAAGAGCTAGGTTTTACATAATCAGAATAGATTGTGTCTCTTGGCACAAAACAATACGTGATTAAACTTTCAACACTTCTGGAGCCCAAAAATAACACAAGAATTTGAGTGTTCATGCTGATGGTGCTCTTTCATTCAATGCAATACAGCCAGATGAGCAGGAAACACTCAGCATTTCACCATGCAAAATATGGCTTTCTCAAGAGTGAAGTCAGCTGGCAGCACAATCCTTATTTATATTTACCTAACTAAAGGGTGTGTATGTTAGCCATATCTCAGTAGCAAACACAACATAGTTTAAAGTTATGACTAGGATGAATAATAGGTTCAAATGTGCAAAAATAAATAAAACGTGCCTCAGAAACTATATTTATGCTTGCATGCCCTTCCCCAAGCAACAACAGCAGTGGCTCAGTGGTACTTCACAGATACTCCCAAAAAACAGCTGCTGTGTCTGCACTCTGGTACAGTGGTTAAATTGGAAATGTTTGGGTGGTGGAACTCTAATCTCTACATTTGTCAGATGTGGAACTGTTATCACTGGAAGGTGAAACTCTACAACAGTACTCAATGGAGAAACTTGCCACAGGAGAAGAAATTACATTCCTGAGAATGTCTGCCCAATTTAATCCATGTTCCTGTGGTGAGGAGTGGAAGTGAGTCAGTTTTGTTCTG
Source organism: Neoceratodus forsteri (assembly GCA_016271365.2). Classification (NCBI taxonomy): domain Eukaryota; kingdom Metazoa; phylum Chordata; order Ceratodontiformes; family Ceratodontidae; genus Neoceratodus; species Neoceratodus forsteri. The sequence goes on along the minus strand of CM057450.1, from coordinate 47,872,631 downwards.
GCTCCTGCTGAATGATAATTTTTCCTTCTGCTGACCACTTTAATATGCTGGCAAGGAGTGAATGAAGGGTTCTGGTGCTAGCAGAATTCATTGCTAACAAATTCATTTCCTGCCAGTAGGTTTTGCACTCTGGTGTGTGTTGTGGGGGGCGTGAGACCAACTTTACAGGACATTGCTTGGCCATGAATACATAATTTTGTGTAAGTTTAAGGACACGCTTCGCCATAAATACATAGTTTTACAGCAACTTTAGGGCATCTTGATCTGCTCCTAGGTGGAGATGATATACTCTACCACTGTGACAGATAAAAACAGAACTGTAGCTCAAGATGAACTCTGAAGTCAAACACATCATCAAACAGTAATATTTTGTGACCTGACCCTGGCATATACTGCATTTGAAACACACACACCACACACACACACACACACACACACTAGACCAGCAGTATGATTTTATTATTTTGTAATTACAATACCCCCCTATGTTTTATGGAACAACACTGTATTTAAGGATCTGTATTACTGTGGTTGGAAGTTCATTGTAACCTTAGGACTGCTGCACCTGCTAACAGTGTACCTGTTTCATACAGGTAGTTGATAATGCATATACAGTAGTATCATATTCCACAGTTCATATATTTGATACAGTGGGGGCATTCAGAATAATGATGTCTTTCCTTGCCTTGCAGGTGAGTTTGATGTTGAATGCATGGCCAGTAATCTCAACCTTTGCATGGCCAACAGGGCTTCTGTAGGTGGACAGAGTCTTCTCTTGGTGCAGGACCCAGAGAGCCCTGTGCATCTTCATCTGTTCATGCATAGTCCTTTGGGGAATGAAGATAGGATTCTACTATCTTAAGAAGAAAGAAAATTAATTGCAAAAATCTGCATTAATGCACCAGTTAGCATCCAACTTAGCACCACAAAAGTAGGGAAATGTGGTGTTAGGGTTTCCAACCCTAACACCCCCCCAAGCAGCAAAAAGACAACACCACACAAGCAACCACAGACAGCCATCATCAGGTAAAACAAACAACATACAACAGTCCAAATGACACAAATGCAGTTGCATTGATGTGTTACCTTCCTGGTTTTGTGTCTAGGGCAAACACATTGCAAGCAGAGCTGTGTGGAATGGGAAAATTCAGAATCTGTGGATTTTCAATGACATTTCAAAAAATGTGGTGAAATTTCATGGAATTTCATTGGCATTTTTCTGAATTTTTACAATTTGGTTATAACTCAGCCATCATACAAGCTAGATTTCTGTAATTAGACACGTATACTCTTTTGGTCGATATTCACTAATGTGCCAAATATCATGAAATTAGGATGGAAAGTTTCAAAATTATAGGTGCTCAAATGTTGCCATTTTATTGAGCAAAATGTCATGAGTATTTTTATCTGCATATACCTTAACTGTCTGTTCAGTCAGGGATCTTAAATTTGGCATGATTTCTTGATGATAGGTGTTCTAACAAAGTGCCAGATTTCATGACAATATGATGCATCATCTCAAAATTATATGTGCTCAAAATCTGTCATTTTAATTTTTTACCCTCTTGGAATAGCCAGAATTCTTTCTTTCTGCCGCCCGATACATTGTCTTCCCCCACTACATATTTTTGAGTACCTCTAAGTCCTATACTTGCTTGTACACCAGGCTCCCCGGATTATAAATTTACTGGATGTGATCCTTAAATATCCTGCGTTCAGGTTGGAATTGTTGACACTGTGCTTTCTTGCTCCAGTCTGGGGTCTACCACTGCTGTGTTACCCAGCTCAGCTGTCCATTTCTTGGTGAAACTGTGCATCTAACTCCAGAACATTGTGACCCCCGGCACTACCTGCCTCTTATACCCCTATCCTTTAATTAGAATCTCCCAGATAAGGCTGGGTGAAATTAGAATATTCCAGTTTTATGGGATTTTTCATGAAATTCTACCAATTTCACAAAGACTCATGGAATTTGACTTTATATATAAATATTATTTTGCAATTTCTCGCAGCAAGCAATTAATAAAATTGGCACACACAGTCTCTTTGTAAGGTCTAAGAACCTGCCAAATTTAATGGCATTGCATTCTCTAGTTTTAAAGATAAAAGGGTTTATAAATTTGTAGTTTACATTCTTGCAAAATTACATTTTTAAATGTTGTGAAAGTTTAACTATTTTTAATTCAATTCCATTTAAAGCTGCAAATATGAACTTTTTCAGAAATGACCATGTGGTATAGTAGTTTGAATGCTGCAACTCTGGTTACATTTGGATATGCAGTTTTAAAATTAGAGGGAACTAACCAAAATGTAAATTTTGACAACATATTTAGCAAGCTATAACTCAGTCCCATTTAAGGCTAGAAGTCTGAAACTATGTGCATATACAAATGTACTGATAACCTGTACAGCAGTCAATTTTTGTAGCATTTCAATGAATAGAGTATACACCGCTTAGAACTGACACAATTGTGCAGATGCTACATGTCCATTATTGGCATTGTCCGTTTTACTGTTCTATAATTTTTTTCATATTTTTCATTATGCTTGTGTGCTTGTACTCATTCTGTTGTGATTGCAGTAGTGCTGTGGAGGGAGGTAGGGAGGAGGGAGGTAGGTGTTTAACTGGTGGGAGTGCTTGTGCAATTTCTTTCTTTATTTTTTATTTATCTTGTTCGAAAAAGTGGTGATTGATGCTTGTCGGGTCTTAGCAGTGCAGTAAGGTTGCCACATACATTCAGTTGCTGTTAGGTTATCCATTTTGGTGTAATTTCATCTCTTGTTCCATCACCCTTCATAGTGTCTGCAAGGCTGCCTTAACATCAGTAGCACTCACCACTGGTTGCTCTCATTGAGCAGATCATCAGCCTATGGGTTACTGCTTTCATTTGTCACAGTTGTCAACTGTGACATTGCATCAATCACTTCACCGATGTCATCTGAAGGTATTTGGTCTTCCTCTGACTCCCCCAGGAAACACACTCTTGGAACTCCTCCTCCATAAGACTATTCAGAGAAAGCGCTTTTTTATCAGAGCCTGACATGTTGCAACAACACATCAATGAAACTCTCTCCTTGGCATGCTTCATGCCCATTGGGGTGTCTGATTTGAAAGTTAATATGCTATACGCTATGCATTGGAAAAACATGCTGGTCTCATCAGCATTATAAATGTCATCATCTGCATATCCAAGCAGTAACCCTGGCAGAGCTTGAGAGACCCACCTACAAGCACTGTCGTAGTCAGTGCTCAGTTTCTCACCGTGCGCCAGCTTAAATCCGATGTTGTGTTGGCTCTTCCAATGTTGCAACCAACCTTCTGTTGCAATGAAATTCTGCTTTCCAAGAGCAGCTGTGAGCTGCTGTGCCTTTTGTTTAAGCAGTAGCCCAGTCAGCATAGTTTCCCTACCCCTAGCGTTGGAGAACCAACGCAGAAGCGCATCCTCCACATCCACATCCTTCCCCTTCCACTTTCTCTTGTGATCAGGGTTCTGGTTGCTGTGCCATCGAGTGAGAATGTCATCCTTCACTCGCAAAAGATCACCCATTGTTGATTTAGGGAGGCCAAAGTGGAGCGCCAGGTTTCAAACACTCATTTTGGGCATGGTGTCTATTTCCTGCAGCATCTCTGCCTTTTCCTGCAGGGTTAGAACACAGCATTTGGATGAAGAGTTCAATGAGGAGTTTGATGCCATAACTTCCTTGTTTTCTGTTGCTCGTGGCAACTGTAGTCTAGGGGACAGCAATTATGTGGGACGAAGTCAGCTCATTGGCTAATGAACCACGAGCTCGGTGACGTCACACGTCGAGCGTCGAGCTGCAATTGTCGGTTTTTAAAATCAAATTCTACAGACCATTATTACAAAAAGTGGTGGATTTATTCAATTCGGTATGTAACCAGTGTGTGTTGATCTATTAAAAGAGCAAACTGTTTGATAAAAAACTTTGTTATAGTTTTCAGAGAATGCAAAATGAGTGGCAGGCATGTCTGCTATTGCCAAAGGGAAAGGTCCACAGTAACACTATAATATTGCTCTGTAGGTATAGCTTTGTGCATTTGGACAACAACACGCATCTGCAAAAACCGATTGACTGCACTAACGTTGACCGCAATAAGTGGTGCATACTGTACTATCAAAATTATACTAAAATGATAGAAATCCAGATTTTTGCAAAATATTTGGCTGGCTGTAGCTAAGCTCCCATTGAAGCTTGAGACCTAAAACACAGTGCATATATGCATTCTAGGTGCTTCTCTACATCCTGATATTGTGGATGAAATTTGAATAAGACATTTTTAAATGATATCAAAATAACTGAAAATTAAATTTTAATTAAAGGTTTGGCCACACATAAATCTGCCCTTTCAATCTACAAATCTGATATTTGGTACACTTTGGAAACCACAGGGTACTGTTTAATTCCACATTTGGTGTTATTTGGACATGTACTTTTAAAATTATAGTGAAATAACTGAAATGTAAACTTTTGCAAAATTCTGCAGAATTTTCATGAAAATTCTGCAGAATTCCACAGAATCAGAATGGTCATTCCACAGGCAGAATTTTATATTCTGAACAGCTCTAATTGCAAGACATATGCACTGACTTGTCACTGTAGATAGAAATCCATAACACACAAATCACAACACTGCTTCTGTGTGCAAGAAGCAGAAGCCTCTACAATCACAAATACAAATCCGTGATACAAAAATTGCAAGTGTTATTTTTGTCTGCAGAAGTGAAGGCCTATAAGGAGTCAGCATGTCTGTAGCCTCAGGTACTCATGCACACTGTAAGACATACACACCCTTGACAGGCCTGCTATTCTGGAGACACAGGTATATGACATGCACACACTGACCTCTAGATGCAAAAGCACAGGAGTTACAAAATCCATGATACCAAAATTGCAATAATACTTCTATCTGCAGGAGTACAGACCCTGAGGCTTCCCTCTTCTGCCACAGGTATAAGACATAGACACCAAATTCGGATCCAGAAGGGCAGGGCCCTGTAGAGCCTGCCATTACACAGACAGAAGGACTGTTACAATGTGGGTATCATGGTTACAGCAGTGGATCTAGAATGTTTCAAGGAGCTAGCAGTTTTTCAGTTAAGGAGCTGCATATAGAAAAACATACATTGGTGGATCATGCTGTTTAATGAGGGACCTTGTACAGTGGGCATGAGTACCTCTGTCTGCAGAGGCACAGGCCCCATGAACCATTCTCTCTGCAGACACGCAAGCCCACCATGGTGCCTGTGCTCAGAAGCCACATGTACTCATGTACACCGTATAACATACACAGACAAGTGTGTCCCCTTGAGGTCTGTGCTAATGCAGCTGTATGTGGAAATCCATGAAGGTAGCACCTCAGTGTTACTGCATCTGTGTTATCTGGAAATAGTTACATGTTGTTTGTTTTACCTGATAATGGTTGTCTGTGGTTGCTTGTGTGGTATTGTCCTTTTGCTGCTTGTGGGGGGGACTTAGTGTTGGAAGCCCTAATGCCACATTTCCCTACTTTTGTAGCATTATGTTGAACCCTAAGTAATGCATTAACACAGTTTTTTTGCAATGAATTATTTAATATGTTTATGTTTTTACTCATTTTGTAAATGGCAACAAATACTGAAAAAAGAAACCAGATTTGTTGTACAGAAGGAATGCATCTCAGATCATTTGACCTGTTGGGGCTGGCTGTACAGTAATTGCAAATGTTTGCTTCTGAATGTTTCACAGAATGTGAGGCGATATCTATAATGCTTACTTACTATTGCAAGTTGCAGATTTCATCTGGAAAAAAATACTAAGTTCCTACATATTCTTTGTATCTGTGTGCCATATAGGGTCACAGCTTCCAGATTATGATTGAAACCTGAATTTGGGTCCTCCCGTAGGAGTCACATCATGTGCAGCATGCAGTGGACATACCAGCAGGAGCTGGGAGTAAAGAGAACCTCTTGGGGGGAAAAGAGGAATAAAACCAGATGCAAAACACCCTAAGATTGAACATTAAATAGTTGGTGGATTTGTTATGCAACCAGGAATGTATATGATTAAGCTGCTGGGACAGCAAAATGTTGTAATGGCCTGTTATGAATAACAGATGGTTTCACACTGAGATGGAATCTTATTCCTCTTTCTTGTTGCTGTTTGTGAATGTCACGGAACTAGAGTCACTCAGAAATAATATTGAAAGCTTGTTTCAAGAATAAACAAGGGCAAGTCTGGGATTTGTTTTGTATTTTGCCTGATTTACTTTTAATGGCATTACTATCTTTTTCAACTGTGTTCTATTTCTGCTAAGAAAGCTTGCCATTTGATGTACTTTTGAACTGGTTGGGTCATCTGCTGCAATATTATACGAGATCTTCATCCCTGTTATGGTAGGCAATAAATAAGCAACACTGAATAACACATAAATTAATATGTCATATATTTGTTATTAATTCTGGTTAACAAATGTTTTTAGGCCCCTTTAGTGGCTTTATTATGAAATCAATGTGTGGTAACATTTTAAAACATTGATCTATATCTTGTATTGACTCTCAGATTGTGAAATACCTGAGATTTGTTTCTGATGCAGCAGTGTGTCTTTAAAACTTTTGATAATATTGTATTGGGATGAGGCTGTTGTTATATTGGCACGTATTGCCTTGTTTTAAGTATTGGTTCCTACTGAAAAAGGACAAAGTTCAAACTCCATCTTGTGAACTTTGGCAAAAACAATATTATAAAATATTTATAGCTAAAAAGTAAATAAAATTCTACATACCATTGTTCTGTCTAACAATATGAGATGAAAATGTTTGCTTCATAAATGTACTGTATAAAATATGACCATTTCTTGAGTGAGATATGGTATCTCTCATCATCTGCTACTGTCATCATCAAGGTGATTGAACATGTCTTTAAACATCTAGGTACTCACCATCATCAGCACAATAGTGTCATTCACTATCTAAATGTGCTATTGCATCATTTGCAAGAAACATATCTGTGCAGCAACCTCAAAGTTATGGGACTCCTGGAGAGAAACAACATACAGCATCCTGCGTCATCTACCATGCCTCATAATCATGATGCAACAAGTCAGAGAGGAGTGACTCTGATCAGCTGCAAACATCTACCAGCAGATCAGACCACTAAGGGAGAGAATGTCAGCAAGCATCAACCCCTGCCCCAACGGACCAAGTAAAAGCAAATGTTTGTAAATGACTGCAAACCTTTCCAAGCAAAACCACATTATTAGCATATCATCTTTGGCAAGTGAACACAAGCTCTAGTCAGAGCCGATAGGGCTGTGAAGAGCTACCAAATGACCAAAGTAATTTTCTTGTTGGTGCCATATAGTGCTGTTCAGTCACAATCATGAAAAACTGGAATGCTGCTAATTCAGTTCTCTTGAATTTATTTAGTCAGAGTACATGCTGCTGCTGTGGTGTGTGTGTGTGTGTGTGTGTGTGTGTGTGTGAGCATGCAACTTGTCATGCCCATAGGAGTGAGATAGCTAACAGCTGCAGTTGCAGTTGCACTGTCTGTAATCTGACACTCTTTCAGAGTTTCAGTAAATCCCAGTACAACAGATAATGAGTTAGCCCCTAAGTTGCTGAAAGCTATAGAATAAATATATTAGACTGAGCTGGACAGATGATAGAAACAGTAGTTTAAAAGGTTTTGTTTGTTAATATCCTGAGAAGTTTGGAAGTACAATACAGTAGCATCCACCCTCCCTTCGGATGCCTTTAACATAGAGCAGTAAATAGCAAAAATCAGAGTGGGAGTGTACTATTTTGCAGCTGTGGAGGAATACTTTCAAAAGTCCAAAAGGGGAGTTCCACAATCAGCCATTTCATAGCTACAAACCAATCACAATAGGGCTGTAGGCTCTGCCCACAGCCCTAAAAAGAGACTGGGAGTGAGATTTTACCTGGGGGGGGGGGCTGTGGGTTAATCAAGTAAATAATGTGTCCATATTTGACTAAGAACTGTATAAATTGTTATCATCAGGACTGGGTATATGTCAAGTTTAAACCTAGAATTTCATAATGAAGGCATCAACTAAACAGCATAGTTTGAAGAACATACTGTACCTTTCCAGTACCCCCCCCCCCCACACACACCCACACATAGTGGGAGGGAAAATACTGTCACTAGTGTAATAGGCATCTAATGAAAAAAATCATGGTACCAATGCATTTGAATGAGAATGTTGCTTAATTATTTTGCTAATTGCTTGCATAGCATATGTATACAGTATGGCTGTACTGCTTTAATACATGGCAACTGAATAACTGAGCTTTTATTTCCATTGACAGGCATAGTACAAGTTTTTTTATTTGTTCTTATTCTGTGAAACATATGACATTGTGGGATTAATGTGAGGTCCTGCAAGTTGGGATTAAGAATTGTTGTTGGGCTAGTGTAAAATAAATCAAGTTGCTTGCCACATATGTGGCTTCCAAGTTTGGATCAGGGTAGCATAAACTTGATTATAATTCTTATAAGGCCTCAAGTTGTGGAAACAAACTCCCAAAGTCCACAGAATACTGCAAATACAACCTTTGGTGATAAATTTTCCAGCATTTTTTTTTTTTTATGAATGTGAAAAATAGAATCCCACAAAATCTGTCTGTTCCTCTGCATCTATCTATATGTTTGCTGATGATACAGTATTTTTTGCATCTGGCTCCTTTACCCATGACCTTACCTCCCAGCTACAGATGGATTCTGATAACATTCAGTGCAGGTTCCAGTCTAACCAGTCCTCAATACAAAAAACAGTCTCCATGACGTTTGGCACTGGACAGAGCCTACCAAAGTCACCTCACTACCTTTATTTCACCTCTTAGTGGTGCTATGATTGAGGATGCACTGTATCCTCCTCTAAGTACCCTGAGTTCTGTCTGGACCAACATTTGGATTTCTTGGTGCATTTTGATGTCATACACCATCAGCTCCACTCCAAGCTTGGTGCACTGTACAGGAACAAAGTGAGTATCCTACTTCCTGCCCACCAAGAGATTGTTTTAAAGATGATTCTCCCCATTTTTGACTATGGTGATATAGTCTATAATGGAGCTCCCAAATCCTACCTTGCCAGACTGGACCCCCTCTTTCACTGTTTTTGTTGTTTTGCCTTAGGCATTCCCCCTCATTCCAACCAGATTTCTCTACCTCGCCCTTTCATTACCTTCTCTTGATGCCAAATCCCTGTCCCATTGTGCCTTCTTTCTATTCAAATTCTGAATTGGTTCCCTTCCCTTGTACCCTGCTATCCTCTTGTCCCTTTTGCCATTTATCCTCTTCAGAGTAATATTTTCAATTCCCTCTGTATTCCTTCTAAGAAATCTACTGTCAGTCAATCTTCTTGCTCTTATCACTTTCCTAAACTCTAGTCCTCCCTTCCCTGTCAATCCACTCTGTCTCTTCTGCTTTCTGCTCTAAGTCTATTCTTTGTGACTTTTCTTTTCCCATCTGCAGCTTCCATGACCCTGTACCTCTTGACATCCTCCCCATTAGTATTGCCCTGGCCATTTTGCTGCTCTCATTCCCCAGCTATACCTGTATTAGTAGTTCCTTTGTATCAAAACTCAGATTTTATCTACTACATGAAGTAGTGAAACCCCAGAACTCCAAGCCACAGAAGTCGTGGAGGTGGCTCTCTTTGCCTTGCTAACCTTCTGCTCCCCACTGATCACCGCAGGACTACTTGAATCCTGCATCAGTTGTCTTCTGAACCCAGCTCTGCTGGACCCTTCTCCATCAGCAAAGAACCACCAGAGGGTGGCAGGAGAAACCAGGGCAGGATTTCCACTGCTTCTGATTGCTGAAAGACCCAGGTGACCATATATATGGCACAACGGAGCTTGCAGCATTCACCCACTGGCAATCAGAATTTTCTATTCCATGCAGCAATTACCACAAGCTAGGTCAACTTTTTGTGGTGTAGCTTGCGGCAGTCCCGAGGACCTTTTTTATGGAGCTTGCAACAGATATGTGGTGCAAGCTGCCATAAATAGTGGAAACTGTCTCAACTGCATCCGAGATTGTAAAATTGGGTGCAGTTGCAGAAAATGGGTTTGGCACTCTGCCAGAACCTAAGTGCCATGGTGCAGGGCTTGTGCCAAGTCCTGTGCCATGCTTTGAAAATCCTGCCCCATTAAACCCTTTGTCTTTGGGCTATAGACTCTCAGCTTTCAACAACCATGTGGAAGATGCCACCAGAACTCTGAGCCACAGGGATTGTAAGGGGGCTCTGTCTGTCTTGCAACCCCCCCAACCCACCAATCACTGTGGAACTACTTGAATCCTGTATTGGCTCCCTTTCAGAACCCAGCTCTGTTGAACCTCCTACTGCAGCAAAAGGCCAATCAGAGGGTGGAAGGAGGAACCAGGAAGCCCTTTGTCTTTGGCCTATAGACTCTCAGCTTTCAACAACCATGCAGCAGATGCGGACAGTACTCTGAGCCACAGGAGTCTTGAGGGGGCTCTCTCTGCCTTGCAACCCCTCCTCCCTCTGATCACTGTGGGAGTACTTGAATCCTGCATTGACTGTCTTTCAGAGCCCAGCTGTGCTGACCCTCCTCCTACATCATAGGACCAATCAGAGGGTGGCAGCATATACGTTTTCACTACCCCTAAGTGGCCCTCCTGCTTGGAGCTCTTGCACTAAGAACAAGTGCAAAGCACTGGAGTCTGTTGGGAGTCAGTCTAGAGTCAGCTGTCAGCAAGCCACGCTCTTCTACTCCCAACATCTACTGCCTGCCACAACATGTTACAGACCACACCAGTCTGGTTAGTAACCTGCCCCGTGGTCAGCTGGTAAGCCAGTTGTTCCTAACACCCTTTCTAGGTGACCCTGAACTTTGATTATCTAACCAGTAATAGGGATTGTCTACTTCTCCATCTCACAGTACTATTGTTTCTACCACAACCAAAAACATTTATTGTTGTAGTCTACCTGCTGTTGCTTCCCAAACTGTTGAGTGCCAGTCTAGCTTTTTAACCTTCATTGCTTGCATAACATTTACTCAGTGCTTTACCTTCCAAATGAACACTCAACTCCACAGTCTACTTTGTGCATAGCCTCCTCTGCGCTGATACTCTTTTACCCACAGCTCTTTGTGAGTACAGTAATAGCAAATGACTATGCCTAGTTTACTGCTCCCGTACTTGCTCTTTTTTTTGCCTAGGTTACTTGCCTGCTCTTGTTCATGTATAAGTAATTGCAACCAACTGTGCCTCATATTACCTGTGCCTGTATTACTCATTGTATTTTGTGCCATTTCTGTTATGACGTGGAGCCTTTGTAAATGGGTCCCTGACTCAAAGGGTTGTAATTCCTAGACTTCAATAAATAAATAAATAAAAATAAATAAATATTACCTCCTATAGCTCATATACAGCTCCTATAGTTGCCGCCTCCTTATTTTGTCTAGGTTACTTGACTGCTCTAGTTCATGAATATAGCAGCCAACTGTGCCAGGTTTAATTCTTCAATAATTGCTACCTCCTTTTTTTTGCCTATGATACTTCCTTGCTCTAATCAGTCTTCCTCTCATAGTTGCTGCTCTACTAACCTAACCAGAATGATGAGATCTTTCTACAGCTCCAGAGCATGTGCAATAGGACACCAGATACATGGTGGCATTTAGGACACTGGTCTGATTCCCAGATTCCCATCTGATAGAGTTTAACAGGAGTGTAGTATAGATTATGATTAATCTAGAATTGCATGTATCTATATCTGTCCCATTTAATGTACCTGTATAGATGTTTCCAGATTTTCAACCACAGTCTGTGGGGCATGTACAGGGGTAGGATCTGATCCCACCAATAACATCTTTGACCTTCCAAATTTGAGACTGTGGTTTGTAAAAATGTATATGCATATGTTATCAGAGGAGAAGATGGGAGAGAATCAGTGAATGTAGAAAGAGTGAGTGAAAAGGTGTTGGACCATGATCCTGTGCCAAAATGCTTCAACAACATATGAGAAATCTGTAAGTATTTAAAGATCTTGTTAGAGGGCCATTTGAAATGGATGCTGGCCTCTTGAAATGGCCACAATTTATTGTTAGAGACCAGTTCAGCTACCTTTATAACCCCCATGTTAGGCCAAAAAAGGTTAGAATTAAGGATTTTACCCGAGATGAACAGATTGGGGTTATAGAAAAGGGGTTGATTTATGTCTATGTACCCATATGCTTTGAGAAGGGTAATCAGTTGATGTTGAGTTTGAAGCATAGAGCCAAGTGGAGAGTCTTTTAGTTTCTGGGGAAGAGTTTTTTTGATTACAAATGGGAGCACTTTAGGATCTATATTATAAGAAGAATAAAGGGATTGTTCAATTTTAACCCACAGGGGACAGTAGGGAGGAACTTGGATATCACTATTGGGAAGTAACCAGAATTTGAGCCTTGCCAGATGTATAGCCAGGTAATATAAGTAAAAGTTTGGTGCTTGTAGGCCCATTGATTTTGAGCTGGTAAATTTGGTATAGCTGCACCTAGATTTTTTCCAGCCCATAGAAAGGCACTAATAATATGATGTAGATGAACCAGGACAACAGGAGGGCCCAGTTAAACATTTGTAGGGGTATAGTACATGAGACAAAATATTCATCTTAATGATGCTTATACAGCCCATAGGGACAAAGGCAGCTGAGCCCAGTGAGCAGTGTCTTCTTTTATATTAGTGACGATGGCATCAAGATTCAGTTTCTTCATGGTATTAGGAGAGGGATTAAGTTAATCCTAAATATTTTAATTTATCAGAACACCATTGGAGGCCAAGGCTTTCTCGTCAGCCTCATAAGGTGTTTTTATTAATGGAAAAATATCTGTTTTATCTAGGTTTAATTTAAAATGGGAATGTCCACAAACTGAGATATTATGTGAAAGGCAGCAGGAAGGGATTGTGCAGGGAGGAAATATGTAGTAAAATGTCATCTGCGTTGAAGAGAGTTTATAGTCTGTACTACCTATGGTGATGCCTTTAATGAGTGGAGACACATTCAGTTTCTGAATGGCGGTTCCAGAAGAGATTAAACAAATATGGTGAAGAGGAAGCCCTGACATGAGCTCTGGTGAAGAGTAAAAGTGGCAGAGAGAAGACCGTTACATTGGATTTGTGCTGTGGGGGACGAGTAGAGGACTTTAATCCAAGTAACAAATTCGTGGGGGATATGATATTTAGGGAATAACGTCAAAAGATAGTCCCAGGAGACCCAGTAGAATGCCTTTTCAGCATCCAAAGAAACCAGAGCAGCAGGTGTATGAGAGTCCTTAGATGCTAAAAAGAGATAGGCTATTTTTCTAAGATGTTCAGAGGAGAGGTGCCCTTTGACAAAAATGACTTGTTCCTCACTTATTATGGCTTCCCAAACCCTTCCTAGTCTTGAGGTGAGAACTTTAGCTAGAATTTTAAGGTCAACATTGATTAGAGAAATTGGTCTGTAATTAGATATGTGAAGGGGATCTTTACCTGGTTTAGGGAGCACTACAATTATAGCTTGAGTTAGGGAGAGGTCGGAGACCCCATCTGTAAAAAGGTAGTTAAAGGTGTTTAGGATTATAGGCGCCAATACATCTTTAAAGGTTTTATAGAAGTTGGTGGAAAAGCCATCAGGGCCAGGAGCTTTGTCTAAAGGAAGAGAGTCTATGGCATCCAGCACCTCTGTGAGGGAGAGAGAGTGGCCTTCAATAAGTCACTTTGACTGTCAGATAAGATGGGGAGATTGATACCATTGAGGAAGGCATCTATCATTTGCGGAGAAGGTGAGAAAGTGGCAGGTTTGTGTAAGTGGGAGTAATATTCTCTAAATTCCTCCACGATGTCTCTTGGGGGAGGTAATAGGCTGTCCTGTAGGTGAGAGAATAGAAGTAACTATTCTATCTGTGGCCTGGGTGCTCAGTCGAAGGGCTAAAAGCTTGCCAGCTCTTTCACCCTGGTCGAAGTAGGATATCTTGGAGCACAGTGTAAGAAATTCTGTTTTTTCAGCTAGCAGTTGATTATATTTAGCACAAAGAGGTTCTGCCCTCTCCCAGTCTTCTATAGGAGAGGTTTGGGATAAGGTTGCTTCAGCTGCTGTAAGTTGATTAAAAAACGATGAGAGGGCGGTTTCTCTGAGCTTTTTATGCTTGGCTGCTATACGGATTAACTCTCCTCTAAGGGCATATTTCAGTGAACACCATAAAATATCCAGTTTATGCATGGAAGGAGAGTTATATTCCATGAAATTAGTAATAAAAATTTGCAACTGGTGAGTATGATCTTTTTGACTTTAAAAGTTGGTTATTAAGTTTCCAATATCTATCTCTCTGAAAATTAGGAGAGAGATCTATGTGAAGGAGGCCCATTTTGTGGTCAGAGAAAATTTTGGAGGAATAGAAGGCCAGGGTAAGTCCAGAGAGGTGATCTGTACTTAATAAAAAGTAGTCTATATGAAAAAAAGACTGGTGGGGAAGATAGTGGAAGAGAATTCTTTTGTCGGATGTAGTAGTCTCAGGGATTAGTTAAGCCTAAGGTGCATAAATTCGTGCAGTGCTTTTTGCCCAGAAGTAAGGGACTGTCTTGGCTGCCCCAACCTATCAAGATGGTTGAAATGACCAGGTTCCAGTCACCCCAAGAATAATGGCTAGTGTAGTGAGGGTGCTAGTAAGGTCATCAGGCCTGTGAAAAAGTCTGGGGCGTCCTTATTAGACCCATAAATGGAGCCTAAAACTACTTCAGTGTGTCCTAGAAGTACTCTCAGGATCACATACCACCCTTTTCAATCTGAGAATTCTTGCAGGAGGTGAAATGGTACCCTACGACCAATAAGAGTAGCAGTTCCCCTTCTGCGAGAGTTAAGGCCTGAGTGAAAGAGTTGGCCCACCCAATTCCTGCGTAGATAATGGGTCTGGCTAGGTAGAAGGTGTGTTTCTTTTAAAATGCCATGTCTGTTTGAAGACTCCATGGATGGAGTAAGACTTTCAATCTTTTAGAAGGTTTGGGCCCCTTAATGTTCCATGAACATATGTTAATCTTGGCCATAGCAACCAACAAAGAGTTGATACGAGACCTTGGGCATCAGAAAGTACATCCCTTCCAGACCAACCAGTGTTAAGACATTATCAGTTGTAATGGTGGCAATACCTGCCCTCTTCCCCCCAGCCCACTTAATAACCCCTTCCAGAAACAATTAATCCCTTCTTCATTAACCCTGTAATGTAAGCCCCTTAAACCCACCCGTAAACCCCATGTCCTTAAGCTATCTTATTGTTTAATCAATAGTACTGTTAATATGACTATTAATGGGGGTTCTCACCCAATGACAAATGCGTGAGTGTTCCCTGTGTTAAGACACTTCCCAGCAACCCTCCCACACCCAAATATTATGAAACAGCAAAACTGTATTTAAGTAAAATAGGCCCGTAACAGCTGGGCCGACAGAATGAAATTGAAACATCAACGCTCTGATCACCCCTAAGCCTAGATAAACCATTTGGATAATATACATGGGTAAGTTAGTGGACAACTGGGGCTATCATAAGATCTAGTCAAGTCTGCCCCTATTTCTTGTCTAGATGATAATCCACTGCCAATGTATATGGAACTGCTAGATACAAGATGACCCATTTTGGAGACCTGTGAATAAAAGGAAAGAAAAGGGAGGGATGGAGAAGAAGAAAAAAAAAGCAAGGAATAAGAGAGAAAGGGTTAAAAGATGTTAGTGTTTAGTGGTTTTTAGGTTTATATACTGGGCCCCCAGCATTAATTACAGAGCAGAAATTGTGAATTGTTAAGTAGAATTGTCTCCGGCCACTACCCACTAATTATGTTTAAGCCACCAGGATGAACAATAATAGGTTTCAGTGAGAATGTAGGAGAAGAAGTTGTGCCCTGTAGGTCATCTTGTGGTTTTTGTCTTAAAAACCACACTTGGGCTCATGTGGGCTGCCTGATAATGACCGTGCATCTTGGATCAGGACAAGGCATGCCCAGTTCATGCTAAGGTATAGAGAAAGGGAAGACTGAGATAGGAAAAGAAAAAGAGAGGAAATAAAAAAGTAAATGAGGCTGAGCTAAAAGGGAAGAGAAAAGCCAGACTTAGATTAATCATAAGTTTAAGGTATCCAGGGGTGCCTAGTAATCTGTGGTCTTTGTATCTCTTGTGGGGGAAATCGCAGTTAGCATTGCACAGGCAGGCTGCTACACGATCGTTCGAAGGATCGTGTAGGATCTGTGCGACAGTGCACTCAGTCAAGGTGGGCAAAGTAAACAGCGAGTGCAAGTTGAACCTTGGAATGTTCATCCATCTCGGCATCTGTATGCAACTGTCCCTCTGAGTCACGGTGTAGAAATCAGGAGCTCTTAAGTCAGTTTTTTACAGATCCAAGGGTAGGCAGGTCGCAGTGTCTTCCCGTAGTCATCGGATGCTCCAGAGCGAGAGGCCAAACCAGCACACAGACTCTAGACATCAGAGGGACCGAACCAACAAAATACTACAACAGGCCAGGGTAAATATTACTCTCTTTTAGTGGCAGCAGACATTTTCAGTGCTAGGTAAATAGTGCAGAATACAGGAAAGGAAGTTCTTGATTGGCCATGTCAGCCATTTTGAAGGCTTTCCAGGATCCTTGGTGGAGTGCAAGGAGGCGAGCTGGGTATAACATCCAGAATTTAACACTGGTGGCTATCAGCTTGGAGATGGATGCATGATTCTCGGCTCTCTTCTTGCGGACTGTTGAGGAGGTCCTGGGAGATTAGGAGAATGTTATTTTCCCATTTAATCTCTTGTAGTTCCCTAACTTTGCCCAGAATATGCTGTCTGTCCAGATAACTGAGTAGGTGCAAGTAGAAGGGATGGGGATTGGAGCCTTAGGGAGCTCTAAGCCTGAGAGACCTGTGATCTTTAAACTATATACATGGCTGAATATGGAAGGGCCCGCAACTTTAGATAACAGCTTCTGGGTGAACAGGACTGGTGATGTGCCTTCTGCTTCTTGAGGAGGCCAAAGATAATTAAATAGTTTCTCAGCTTCTCCCTTCCAGATCCTCAATTTTGGATTCCATTTAGGAGATCTTTTGTCGGAGGAAACAAGCTCAGGATCGATTTTATCACGCCAGGTTTCGACTGATGAGGTGTGGGGACGCGACGTCTGAGATCTTCTGGTTAGAATCCTTCAGTTCTTCTCGGAGTGATCTGATTTCTGAGGAATAGTCTGCCAGGGCTGATTTTAGTGGTACAAGCTCTAATAGGAATTTCTCCTCATATTGCGGAGTTGAGGCGGGTACTGTTGGGGCACTCTTCCCCATGGTAGCAGGCTTAGTTTTTGGCCTCTTAGCACTCTTGTCCAGTGTTAACGAAGTGGTGTTCGCCGGAGGAGCTTGCTTCATCTTGGCTTCCATTTGAGCACTTTAAGTAATGTAGTTGTAGTTTATTTGTGCTCCAGAAGATTGCCCTAGGTTCCTTGTAGTCCTGTAGATTGAGGTGAATCAGAGTTATTTAAAAATCCAGCTGTTTTGTAAATATTTGATTATGTCGAGATGGGAGCTGGAGAGCCACATGTCTTTCACAGGCAAAACATCACGTGATCTCCCCTCCTGAAACTGTTTTGAGGACAGTGTTACTCAGAATATATTTCTGATGGTGGTTGTTTTTTCCCCAGATGCACTACACTGCATTTAGCTAGATTAAATGACAGTCCCTATCTGTATGCCCAAAAGTAATTTCATCCATGTCTATTTGTAATGAGCTAATGTTACTGCAAAGACCCACAAATTTACTATCATCCTTGTACTTTGATGTCCAGTTATGTACCTCTAAATTCATATGTGAAATGAACAAGGATAATAATATTGGACCTAATATGAACCCTTGTGAGCACGCTTGTAACATTCCCCTTGGTTGAATAATGTCCATTAACAGAAACCACTTATAGTAGAGTATTGTTCTATACAGAAATACATCATTTTCAAAATGCTATTGTACCACAGTTCAAAGGTCATGGAATGTTATTGTTGTCTTCTGCGGTAGAGGTATCTGGTGAATATAGCGCATGAATGACCTGCTGACAAAAGCGTGAAAGTTTCTACAGCGACAGGGGTAGCTCAGTGCGTGGTAATGACCGCTACCCCGTCACTGTAAGCTCACCTGGAGGATTGTCAAGGAGGCTGCTGATGTGGTGCCTGGTTGAGCTGCTCCCCTGGCTGAGTGGCTAGGGTACCAGCATCCGGTGGTGTGGGGGACCTGGGACTGCAGTTCTGTTCCAGCCTGGTTCAATACTACTGCAGCTTTTTTTTTTTTACAAAAAAAAAATCCCCTCAGTGTTTCACCCCTTCCCAAAGTCCACACCCCCTCTGTGTTAGATACATTTAGTTCTGGAGCTGTTGGGGGCTTTGCCCCACAAAAAGATACTGTGTTCATTTATACCGCGTGTACTGTTACTTCTATGGTCAGTGTATTTTCCCGACCTTCTGTCACTTACTGTTTTGTATGCGGCATTGTTGTTTCGTGGTTTTGGCCATGACATTATGACTCTGTGCCATGGTAGAACAGCATTCTAGAACCTCTAGAGACTGCACAAGTTATCTTAATTCTGAAAGAGGAAAAAACACAATGCACACATTTCACATAATACTACATGCTATAAAAATACAGGATGAGCAACTTTATGCTTAACCAGTGTGTTCTGCCACCTCAGGGTTCTGATTCCCATGGACCTCTCAAGCTTCGTTCTTGAGGTCAGGAGTAGAACCCTCTGTCAGAACATACTGGTTGTGCATAATTGTCCATCCAGTATTATCTATGTGTTCTATTATTAAGCCAATATATGACCCAGTTGATAATATTTGTGTTAATTTCCAGTTTCACAATTGTGTCTATAGTAGTCCAACATGGCAAGCAATCAAATGCCTTACAGAAATCTAGGCACTGGATATAATGTCCACCAGGATGTTACTTTCAGGTGCATTGCTCATTTTTTCGTAGAAACAAAGGATGCTTAGTTAGGCATGATCTCCCTGTTTAAAATCTGTGGCGTTCAGTGTCAACATTGCTTGTGTTTATTATTCAAAAACTGGCAACCCGGAAAGGAACTCTGAGCCAAGGTTCATTTTCAAGTGCGACCCGGGGGAGAGGGGAGAGAAAAATATCAAACAAATACAATAGAACAGATGTTTGCAAGCAAATAAAGTGAAAAAAACAGTAGTGCAATTTTGCAAAGGTGCAACATTTTGAAGATATGGGTATCAGGAGCAAGAATGTGCATTACATCCTGAAACAAAATCTAGCAACTGATAGAAAAGCACAGTGCGGAGAAATGGGAGGCATATAACCATTGCATGGCAGGGGCACGAATTGGGAAGAAGGGAGTGAGGAGGAAAGGCAGGTCAGGAAGGGAGCTGACAGGTGCAAGAGGAGGTGGAAGGAATTTATGCTGGTGCTTAAGGGAGGTTGGGAGGTAAGAGACAGAGTGCAGAAGGAAGGAGGTTCCAGAGAGGTGAGATGATAGGAGAATGCCTGACCATCAGAGGAGGGAGGATAGGGGTGGGAGAAAGTGAAGGGATCTGTGGAATGAAGGGGGTATGAAGCAAATGATATATGAATGATGAGAGTGGATAGATATGAAGGCAGTTCCTCAAACCAGTATTCAGAGATTTATTTGTCTTGTTTATGTGCTGTTTAATTTTCCTGCATACTGAAATCAAACTTATAGAATGGTAATTTGTGATATCACATTAACTGCCTTTTAGACAGGAACAACTTCTACTGCTCCCATGTCTTTTGGTACTTCACCCTTGTCAGTGGATTTATTTTACATTATGGTGAGGGATTATTTTTTTTTATTATCATCTTTTTGGGGCCAGGCTCCCCTAGCCCTGTGAACGGGCTCACCTGTCTCCCAGTGACCTGCCCCTCTTACTCGGGGAAGCCCCTCCAAGTGGGGCTGCCATAAGCGGAACTGTCATGGCCAGAGGGGACAGGCACCAGGAGTGGCTCATACATGAGGAGCCAGCATTTTTTTGTGATTGCTCCTTCTGAAGCCAAGTGCATGCAATGACTCAAGCCGAGGAGAAACCCGCATGCTTCCATGCACGGTCCCCTCAATGCATCTGCACTCAGCTCCCCCCATGCTCTCGCATGGCACCTTGCTCCCCAGCCTCTGCCAGGAGGCAACCAGGTGCCAGTGTTGCACATCCGCCCCTCCTCCCCGGAGAAGGAGAGTAGTCCTCCGGATGCTCAATCCTTCCCCTTCCCTGCTGACTCCCAGCGGTCTGTGCCCATTCCCGAACACAGGTCAATGGCTGGTGTGAGGTGTGGCGTCCAGGACCTCAAACCTCAGCACCACCGGGCCAGCTAATGGCAAGGGATTTTAAAATGCTTTTGCCCAAGAGTGTAAGCATTTTAGATAAAATGTCATCAGGGCCTGAAGAGCTGTGGTCCTTCACATTATTTATTTTTGATTCAATTTCGTTCTTGCGTATGATAATATGTTTATCGTTTTTTGTTATTTATGACAGCTAATTGTCCATTATACTTTGTAAAAACTTCAGAAATAGTGATTAAATGCATCAGTCAACTGTTTTGGATGTGTTAGATTCATGTCACATTTATTAACTGGGCCTACTGCTTTCTCGTTCTTTTTTAATGAGTTTATATAACTGTTTAATTGTTTGAAGTTATTTTTATTTGCATTTCTGGCCAATTCAATTTCAATCTTTATTTGTTGTTTGCAATTTGTTTGTTATTCAGTTTAAGCACTACTTTGTATTTTTTCCATTTCATGCTTGATTTTGATTTTGACTTTAAGTACTTATTTTATAGTCATTTATTTATCCTAATAATTCTTCTGATTTGTTTGTTATACCATATCGGTTTTATACTTGTTATTTTTTTACATTTTTTATGTTTTGGTCACAACTATTAATGATATTAGTTATGAATCTAATCTTTCACCATGTTTCTTCAGCTGATGTTATCCAATTTCTTTTCCCATATATTTTTTGTTTAGTTTTTTTATGAATTAGTTTATTGTTTGCACTGTGGTACCAATAAACTTCACTTACACCAGTTATTCTAGATATAGAAGATTTAATGGTAAAATAAATTGTGTTGCAGTCACTGTCTGCAATTGGTGTTCCCACAGAACATTTTGATATATTAATGGTTTCAGGCTTAAGAACCAAGTTGAGTATATTGCGCTCAATTACTGGGCTGTATAGCCTAGAGGTTGGAGTAACGAGCTGTGAATGAGCTTGTTACATCCAGCAGACCTGGGTTTGATTCCCACTTCCTCTACTTGCATACTGTGTGACTCTGAGCAAGTCACTTAACCACCCAGGAAAACTGGGTCGCCCCTGAAAACAGGCACTTGTGCCTAGTGGGCCTTACCCAGTTACCAAAGAATTAAAAAAAAAAAAATTCTCAAAGCCCTAATATTGAAGCAAGGTGCCAGCACCAAACATAAGTGGCATCCAGCATCAAAAACTGCTCCCTGAGCTATTCAGAAAATCAGCCTGCTGGCTGGCTGCCTCAAACAGGGCTTGTGTGGCCTGTGCACCCAAGAATGGGTTACGACATGGCGCAAGGGGACATGTGGCAGTTGCAAGCTGCCACATCTCTGAATGTGGTATTCACATACCACTCCCGGAGTGAGAAATTTTAAGTACCCTTAGACTAGCCACAGCTGATCTATGGGTACTTAGAATAGTCTCCCATGGGAAAGCTGCCTGCATGCAGCAACGTGCCACGTTCCCCCTTCCCAATCCCAACGTGGTAGTATCATATATAATTAATCAGATCCCATCCCTGGTAGTTAGCGGTCCCCCCACCCCTCCTGATGTGGCCCCATTGTAATATTAATAAGAAATCCACCTTCCCTCTCCCTGATGCCCAATGCCACCCATTGATGCACAATAAACACACTAGGCTGGTGGTCAATTGGACTTCCACCATCCCACTCCAGCAGGTAGTGCCCACCATCCCACACCTCCCCGTCCAAAACCCTGAGCCAGTAACTGGCACAGCACTCCTCGGTTCCATGACATAATGGTGATCGCAAAAGAGCGATCGCCATTAGAGTGAGTGTACATCACCGAAAAGTACAATGGCAATATAAAATTGTGGGTGACAACACATTTGGCAAGTTAAAATAGTATTTATGCAAGGAGGATGCCCAGATTTCATATAACCAGCTCCAGAGGGGTGCGGGTCGGGGAGGGGAGACAGTCTGAAAAAAAAAAAACATTAAGGCAGCAGAAAAGTATTCACCAATCCCCAGTGCTGAACCAAGTACCTGCTGCACCAAAGCTATCCACCCTCACCACCACATCACATGGCTAGCTCAGTGGCAGCATGGCATACTACCCCACACAAAACCTTTTCCCTATCCCTCCCCTTAACTTCCCTATTCCTCCCCTTCTGGTCACCTTCCCTCACTCATCCCTACTCTCGCTTTTGCATTCTGTCACTACCCTTACAGGGTAGTCCAACAAGGTAGCACTGTAAATGAATCTCTCTTTTGACAATCACTCATTTACAGTCACTATCATCACTGGATACCCCCTCCTCTTACCTCCATGGTTGGCTGCTGACCAACCTGTCAATGAGTGCATAATCTATAGTGCAGTATATGCTCATTGATTGACAACAATGAGCGCATACTGTATTATATAGCACGCGCTCATTGATGGGTTAGTCGGCAGTCAGCCATTGTGGCAAGAGCAGGACTGTGCCAGTTGCCAGCTCAGGGATTTTGGATGGGGGGTGGCAGGGTGGTAGGCACTACCTGATGGGGTGAGGGGTGGGAGTCCAATAGACCACCATGATTATGTGCTTATTGTGCATCGACTGGTGGCATCAGGGAGGACAAAGGGGATTTCTTACTTATACTACTATGGGGCCACATCAGAATAGTGGGATCACTAACTACCAGGGAAGGGATTTGATTGATTACATGTTATACTGCCACAGGGGGATCGGGGAGGGGGACCACTAACTACTAGGGAGGGGATCTGATTAATTGGCAAGGCATGTTTTATTTCTATGGCACCCAATCAAGGAGGCTCTAGCGCTCATGTAAAAAACAGATTAGGTAAAAATACTACAGAATTTTATAAAAAAACATATATAAACATACAAATTTTAAATAGTAATTAAGTCTCAGAATACACAAAACCTCATGTGGTCAGTGTGTTCAAACATCTTCACCAGGGAAAGTCAGAGAAAACAGGTATGCCTTTAGCCCGTTTTAAAAGACTTGACAATTGGGCCCTGACAGCAAGTGGAAAGGTGTTCCACAGGGTCAGCCCAGTGACACTGAAGGCATAATCAGCAGATGTCTTAAGCCAGCCCATAGGAACATCAAGGCAGCCCCTGATCGAAAAAACAGGGAATGGACTGAGGTGGCAGGTATGAGGAGATCAGCAAGATAGCCAGGACCCAGCCTGTATAGGGCCTTGTAGGTGAGCAAGTTCACCTTGAAGATGATCCTCCACCTGACCAGCAGCCAGTGAAGAGCTCGAGGGACTGGGGGTCACATGACTAGACTTAGCCAAGCCCATCAGTAACTGAGCTGCAGTGTTCTTCACCAGCTGCAGCTGGCAGAGGGTCCCTCCAGTGACCCCAAAGTATGGCGCATTACAGTAATCGAGCCTTGAAGTAACAAAGTCATGTACCAGTGATGTCAGAGGCAGAACTAGGGGCTTAATCCTGGTGATATTCCACAGGTGGTAGAAACCACTTTGACCAAAGATGACACCTAATCTTCAAGCATCAATCTGCTATTATGGATAATGCCAAGATCCTGCACCCTAGAGAAGCCACCAACAGAGTGGACCCCAGAAACAATCCTGTACCCACTCCAGAGGCAACCACATCATGCCCGTGACCTGGCTCAATCACCAGTACAACAACACTATAAGTCACAGCACTCACATACCTCAAATAACAGGAGACCAGTCCAAAATTAATGAAAGCAATCTGCAATAAGGAGTAGAAAACACTCTGACATTTCACCTTGACAGGCTTTTCAATCACCAGTAACTCCATCTTATCCGGGTTCAGTCGCAACCAGCTGGAGGACATCCATTCATTGATCTCGCCAGGCAGTTGTTCAGCACTTCCATGGCATTGTGTGTTCTTTTGTTAAATTATATTTTATTAGTTTTAATGACATAATATAGTACCAAATGCAATACAGAAGTACATTCGGAGATATCATACAGAACAAAGGGCAGTAGCAGCAGTATACAGTCGAAATCCCCAATATGTGGAGAGCCATTATGTGGGTTTGAGTTCTCCTAGAAAACAAAGGCATATTAATAATAATAATGATAATAGTAATACTAATAATAATAATATTCCCTTTATAATCCAGCCTACAGGAGTGTTTAGCCAAAGACAGAAAGACCCCGTCAGACTCCTTCCCCCCAACCCCTTCCACCTTTTGGGGCCCTATATTATTTTGAGCATATATTCAAGAGACAAAGTCCGGATAATGTTCCAAATGATAGAGAGTCCAATATTTCCAATGATTGTCAAAGCTATGGATCCTGTTAGTCATTCTAGCTGAAATCCTCTCCAAATTATGTATTTCATATGTCAATTTTCTCCAGGA
The DNA here is from genome assembly GCA_016271365.2 of Neoceratodus forsteri. Classification (NCBI taxonomy): domain Eukaryota; kingdom Metazoa; phylum Chordata; order Ceratodontiformes; family Ceratodontidae; genus Neoceratodus; species Neoceratodus forsteri. The sequence continues at coordinate 47,848,017 of CM057450.1, read as the reverse complement.
CTCTTCAGTCGGGACCTGAATGGAAAGCCAGAGTCAAGTAATAATCTTCTTTGCCACTAAGACCAACATAGTTAACATTCGAACGAGCATCTCCTGGACCTTAAACCCAGTAGGAGGCACTGCTGTCAAGATAAAAGTTGGGGTAAGTATTTCCGGTCTGTCATAAATAGCATTTAGTTCATTTATAATCTCTTGCCAATATCCCTATATATATGGACATGACCACAAAATATGTCCCATCCCTGCCTCAGCTTGTCCACACTCCCTTCAGCAAGTTCTGTATGCCCTCTAAATTTTGCAGTTATATCTGGGGTTCTAAAGAACCTTATTCTGACCTTCCACACATATTCCTGCCAATATATATTAGAGAAGATCCTAGAATATAATGAAGTTGAGGTTTGCCATTGGTCAACCTTTAATTCCAGTCCCATTTCCATTGACCACTTAATTCTATGGTAGTCCAGTGATTCAGTACTGTATGACCTTAGTGCTAAATAGAGGCCCCCAATGACATGTTCCTGTACTTGCCCCCCTTAAGTGGTGTATCACCATCTGATTCAAAAGAGAGGGGGATTCAGCTACTCCTGATAGGGTCTCCTCAAATGGTACTAAACTATTTCTAAGGGCCATGTAGGGTTTGTATTGGTTATTGGGAAGTTTATATTCTGTTTGTAAGCAGGAAAAGGAATGAATGCCTAGGGGACCCACTAATTGAAAGGTATAATGGAGATCAAACCTCTCCCACTGTTGGATCAGGATCATAGAGAGGTATCGTCACTCTGAAGGGGATATTAGATATCTCCACATTTGTAACCAGCTTCAAAAAAATTCTGAGGTAAATTTCGTGAACCTTGTGAGTGGTACACAACCTGGTGGATCCCCAACAATAAAAGAGGGAAAACTCTCCAGACCATTAAGTGTGGCCTCAATGTCCTTCCAATATGCGACATATTGGGTAGCCACATATAATAAGGATATGTGGATTTGAACCCCTTGAGCATATCTTTTCATGTTTAGAAGATTAAGTCCCCCCGTACCCTAGACAGTTGCAATGTGGAATATTTCACTTGTGTTTTACCTCCCCAGACAAACCTAGAGATTAACTTGTCCCATGTTTGAAAGTAGGTATTCGAAGGGAGCACAGGGAGAGTTTGCAAAAAGAAAAGCATGCGCGGGTGAATATTTTGCTGTACAGTTTCAACTCGGGATAGGATCCCCATAGGAAGTAAGGCCCACCTGGATAGGTCTGAAGTAATTTCTGGGTGTTAGGTTCGAAGTTCATGATTTTCAGATTCCATAAGATATAAGATTCCAGAAGTATCTAACGATCTATCCCCTTAACACAGTTTTCAGTGTATCCCATCTTATACTATGTGAAGTCTTCGGAGAGTTATTATCCGCTAAAATTTTCAGTATAGCTGCTTTAATCATCTTAATAAAATCTGTGTCCTGCAATGCATTAAAATTAAGTGCAAAAAGGAGGCATTCCTCAGTGTTGCAACATCTATTTTTAAGTACAGGGGAGAGTGATCTGACAAAACAGAGGCGCCCACCACCAGATCTCATATTGAGTCTAAGTGTTCAATTGAAGTAAAAAAATAATCCAATCTGTAGGACATATGGATTTTGGGGGAGTAACAGGTATATAACCTTGTAGAGGGGAAGAAATGGTGCCAAATATCCACCATACCTGACTTAGGGAGGGCCACTTTAAGATATTTTTGTAGTGGTGTAGACCTATGTTAGGAGGGGAAAGTGGTATCCAATTTGGTGTTTAGTGTAACATGTAGGTTGCCACCAACAATACACATACCTTGTGTATGGGCCAGAAGGTCATCGAGAAATGTATTTACTACATGGACTGGGGAGTCTGGCGAGAGATATATAGAGGCCAGGGTGACTTGTGTGGCGTAGAGTTTACCCACCACAATGGCATAGTGCCCCTCCCCATCTATAATCTCTTTTTGGAGTTGAAACTGGACTCCTTGGGGCACCAGTATTGCAGCTCCCCTCCGCCCACCAGAAGCGTGCGAAGAGGCCACCACCACCTGGAACCCCCAGGACCTAAGTTTAGAGTGTTCAATTTGGGGGAGATGGGTTTCTTGTAAAAGAATAACATCCAGTTTCTCTTGTTTAAATAAATTAGGTAACCTTCTCCTCTTAATTGGGCTGTGGATGCCATTTACATTAAATGATAGTATTAAAGCCGGTTTGGCCATTATAATAGAACATTTCCCTGTAGTTGCCTATGTAGTATTGTTTTGATGTATCCAATCCCCCCCAGCATCCACCCATCCATATAGGTAAAATCGCATAACCATTACTGCCTTAACTCTGTCTCAGAACCCTACTGAGGGTCCCCTCGAACCTCTCCACCTTCTTGAGGCGACCATACAGCCCTTAACTTTTTCATTCTGCATTGCTGATAATAAAGTACAAAATATAGAACTGGTTGCCAACTGGGCAAACCAGGAATCAATAACAATAAGCAATATTATAGAAAACCATCTGCTTATATTATGTAATAACTTATATTCAAACTGAACTTCCAAGGTAGGGGAAATTTTAGTCAATTTCCCTATTACTTCTGGGAACACACAGATGTAGTTGTGCTTCATACCAGAAAAGGGGGTAGATCCAGTGCTCACCTGGCCCCAGGCCCCCAGTGGACTATATAGGTCCAAACAAAACAGAAAGTAGTGCAGGAGTGAAGAACATAAGAGGGGAGGCAGGGGAGGGGTTGTCCAGAGAATTATCCCTGGAAATACACCTGTCAGCTTAGCCATAGGTACTCACCCCCCCATTACAAAAAAACTGCTTTCTTAAGTTGCCATCATGGGTAGAGCCCCTAGGCATAAGGGCTAAGAAGAAAAGCATCCAAAATAAATGTCCCATGAAATGAAGTGTCTCATAGTCCATACAATGGATGATACAATAAGCATAAATCGTGTCAGTTGCCTTATGTTAGAATTAATCCCCTTAGCAGAGATAGAACATTTTTATAAAGATAGGAGATAGGTCCCTCCACAACACGGGCCTCAGCCGCCCCATTGATCGTTCTTCCTTCATTAGGTTCTGTATGTGGGGTCATATAATGGGGAGTCAAGGTCTCCTGCCTAAAACTCGGTGGTATAGGAAGAGAGTTCCAGTGGTAAAGAGGCCTAAGCTACCTCATCAGGGCCTGAGGGGGAGAATGAGGAAAGAGGACCTGGAGGGGAGGTGGCCTCGAGGCAGTGCCATGACAAGTGGCCTTGGGATAACCCAGTTGAATAGAGGGCAAATAAGTCAGGCCCACCTTCGGAGCCCAGGCAAGGACAAAACCTTTACCCAACCATCTCAGCCCTACTCATTGCAACCCCCCCCAAAAGATACCTCAGACATAGAGCAGTATGTAGAGAACAGTCTGTTCTTCAGGTGGTCTGGATGTTATTCTCCATTCTACAGAAACACGGCTAGGAATTGCTTCGGATCTTTGTTGGTATTAGTGACGTCTTCTCACTTAAGCTGTTTTCCCTCCCATGTCTGCCACCTCGGAGGTTGGGTTTTCTGGACTGCAGGCGGGGTTGTGCATTCCGGGAAGACCAGGCCATGTTTAAGAAGGGCCTCATGTGCCTCCTCCACTGTGTCAAATTCCTGCTTCCCTGAGGGTAGGTGTATGATCAACTTTGCAGGGTACAGGGTAGTAAACTTCAGCCCCTGAGCCTTCAGGGTCGGTAAGAGAGGAAGATATGCCTCACAGAGCCTCATTATCTTAGGTGCATAGTCATGGTCCAAATCGAAGCGGCATTGGCCATGAAAAATCTGCTTTTTGCGCCAAGCCATTAATAGCACTTGTTCCTTAATTGCATAGCTACCGAAATGGGGTATAATGGACCTAGGGCTAGCTGCAGGGGAGGTGGGCCTGGGTTCCAAAGCCCAATGTACCCGTTCGAAATCGAACACCATATGAGTCGGTAAGTCCAGGGAGGTTTTCAGCAAGCTAGTGGTGAATTATTTTATGTTGGTTCCTTCTGCTACTTCAGCTATACAGTAAATCTGGATATTTTTATGTCAGGCCCGTTCTCAGCGTCTTCCTGCCAAACTGACAGTATTTCCTGCTAATCCTGGAACTGCTGGACTAAGTTTTCTAAACTGTCCACTCGATTTTCATTTGCAGTAACCTGCCTCTCAGTGTTGTCTGCGCATTGCTCTAGTTGAGTGATGTCTCTACGCATTTTGCCATAGAGTTGTTTGATGTCCGCTCGAAATGCACAGAGTTCATTGTAGATTGTATCTAGTTTGATCCTTTTCTTTCCCTTGGGAGTCTTTGGGGTAGCGCTGGCTGACTTAAGGTAGGCAGCAGCTAGGAGATGGAGCATACCATCTGTGTTCATTACATTGGAATTGGATCACTCTTCACCCACGGGGCATTGTTCAGGTTTTCGGGCCACTGGGGGCTCAATCCCTTTGTTTACCCTCGTATTCATGTTTAGAACCTTTTTAGCTTGAAAGTAGCATTTGATGGAGGTAGAAATGCTGGGGGTTCAGAGTCATCTACGTGGCCATCAACCTTGGAGGCGGAACCGGAAGTCGCATCGTGTGTTCTGGGGATAAGAGACAAGTACAGTTGGGTATCATCTGCATAGCAGTGAAAACCCACATTGTACTGTCTAATGAGCTCTCCCAAGGACAGCATGTATACCGTGAAAAATATTTATTTGCGATATCAGAACTAAAAACCTTTAAGACAGGAACTCCTTTACAAAGGAGCCATGTCAAAAAACAGCACAGGAGTAACAAATAGTGCAATACAAAATGACAATGAAATACTTATAGTTAAGTTACAAACATTATACTAAAACAGGTAGGTGGAACAAGCAGTGTAACATGTGATTGAAGACAGTCAACACATAGAAATTATTGAAGCAGTCAGAACTTGACCTTGTCGTAGTGCAACATTAATAATTAGGGAGGAGAGTCAAGTAGCAGACAGTAAAATAGGCAGTAAAAGAGGCCAGGCTAGGAGCAGTCTCAGCAACATAGGTGACAAGATCAAGCCCTGAGAAACTCCACAAGATAGGGTCCTCGGGGAGGAGGAGAAATTCCCCATCACCACCTGTTGCACCCTGCCAGAGAGATAGGACTCAAACTAGTTGATGACAGTGCCAGCGAGTCCACAATATGCTCAAAGGCAGTCAAGAAGCACAATGTGGCCCATGGAATCAAAGACTGAAGAAAGACTGAGAACAAGAATTGACCTATCCCCCTCTATCTCTATCCCTGAGGAGGTCATTTTGCACCATAACTAATGCTATTTTGATGCTATGCCTAGCCCTGAAACTCAACTGGAATGACTCATAGATGCCAAAGGACATGAAGTGTTCTTCGAGCTGTTGCACCACTAACTTCTCAACAACCTTGCCCAAAAATGATATTTTAATATATTGATTTGATGTACCTTTGAATTTGTGACCTGTCTTTTTATTCTTTGTGAGGTGCTCTGAGCCGTTGGAAAGGGTGCCGTATAATTAAAATTTGCCTTGCCTTGCCTTTAACTGATAGATTATTTTATTTTTTTTATTTATTGCATAAGATCGGAATTACAATCCTTTGAGTCATAGAATCTTTTGCAAAGGCTCCACGTCGGTTACAGGGGGTGGAGGGAGTACAAAAAGATACAAGGAAACATACATAATCAAGCAGTATTCAGGGAAAACATACATTAACAGTCAGTATTCATAATCAGTACTGGCAGTGCAGTCCAGGCTTTAACTTAGTTTCCCAGAGACAGTGTAAGGCAGCTTTCAGGATTTCATTTGTTAGAGATGGGTGGATGCAGATTCATAGGGTCTAGGGTGACCCTGAGTCAGTTATAAGGGGAGTTTGAGGCATGAGGTGGGCAGGAATGTACAGTCACAGGTTTGCAGTCTCAAGTAGGTGAGCTTTGAGGCCTGCTTTGAATAGGAAATGCTATGGGTCTGAGAGAGCTGGGGAGGTAGAGCATTTAGCCAAAGGGGAGCACGGTACCGGAAAGATCTTTGGCCTAGAGATGTTCTACAGTGGGGGACCTGGAATGAGGAGTTTGCTGCGAGTTGTGTATTATGCCTGAGGGGGACTGGGCTGATTATGGGGAGGAGGCCAACAGGGGCAAGCTGGAGATGTATTTTTTTTGCGAGGATGCAGGTGTGAAACTTTAGTCTTTGTTGGAAGTTTGACCAGCCAGCCAAATCGTATAGGTCACAGGTATGGGTTAGTCAGTCACTGCCGGTGACTAGTCGGCAAGCTTTATTCAGGGCAGTGTTAATACTACGTTCTGCAGTGGGTTCTGCTGATCCATATATCGTTATCCCGTAGTCAATTAGGGAGAGGATTGACGAGGAGACAGCTAGATGCATGGCCTGTGCGGGTAGGCAGTGTTTGAGTCTGTAGAGTATGCCCACTCTAGCATTGACAGCTGAGGAGAGGTGTTGAATGTGACTATGGTAGGAGAGGGAGGTATCTAATGTGATACCCAGATATTTGAAATTTGTAACGTGTTCAAGGGGGGTGCCTTGTGAGTTTTTGATTAGGAGGGTCGACTGCCTGTGTGGGCTTTGCCGGTGTGCAAAGATCATGGATTTAGTTTTTTTATAGTTGATGATCAGGCAGTGCTCATTAAGCCATGTCTCTAGCTCCCTGAAAAAACCCTGAAGGGCAAGTTGGAGGGTACTTGGTTGTTGGTGTTTCCAATATAGCACTGCATCATCAGCATAGAGAAGCAGATGACCACAGCAGGCCTTGGGAAGTGAGTTTAAAAAGAGGATGAAAAGAAGAGGGCCGAGAATAGAACCCTGTGGGACTCCAGAGCACACAGCTTTGCAAGAGAAGATGGTGGTATTTAACCTGACTTGTGACCGACCTGAGAGGTAATCTTTGAACCAAGCCGTAATCTCAGGGACCACATTCAGTTGTGGGAGGACACAGAGCAGCAGATTGTGAATGACCATGTCAAATACCTTGGTCAGATCCACAAAGATCACCCCTGCAATAGAACCTTGGTCTAGTGCCTCATGGATGAATGAGGTGAGTTCAGAGAGTGCAGTGACCGTGCTATGGCCAGTCCGGAAACCGTGCTGAGCCTGGCAGAGGAGGTTGTGTTTGGTTAGGTGTTCTGTTATCTGGTCCGAGACTATTTTTTCCAGAGCTTTGGAGAGAGGGAGGAGTATTGAGATCGGTCTATAGTTGCTTGTGTGCGTAGGGTCGCCACTCTTCAGAATGGGAGTGATTATGACCCTCTTCCAGATTGATGGGAACTGACCAAGGCAAAGAGAGAGGTTGAGAATTTTAGTAAGGTGGGGTAATATGACATCCAGTGTCAGCCGAATAAGTTTAAGATCAAGTGAATCATTGCTGTAACCGGAATTGGCGATAGCTTTGGAAATGTAATGTTTTGCCTCGAGGCAGGAGATGACTCTCAGCCTGAAAGGTAATGAGTCTAAATTACACGGTGTGTCAGGAAGAGGGTGGGGGGGAACAGGGTGGAAGAAATTAGGGTTGAGGATATGGGAGAGGTCCGAGAAGACGGAGTTAAGGGCTTCTGCAATAGTGTAAGGATCCTGGGTGACATCGCCGATTAGTCACATGTTTACAGGGAAATACATGATGACCTTCCAGACCACCTCCTTTTTAGGGCCGCAGTGGGTGTAGCCCTGCAGATCTATTGCTTTCAGAAAAGGGCTCCTTGAGAATGCACAACATGTTGAAGTGACAACACAGTTGCCTCTGCACCTGTGAAGCACCTGTGAAGCATTTTCTATTGGTAGTTATGACATGGGTAGAAGAAAACTCAGAATCCTATTGGTGGAGTCGCTCTGCATGCCCATGGGGGTTGCGTGGAGCTACTCTGCAGATCCACCGCTGGGTCTCCTTTTCTGCATTAGACAGCACAGGCTGCTGGCAGCCACATACAATGCTGAGTCAGTGCTCGGAACTGCGAGTGGCAGCATCTGTGTTCCATAACAACTATTGTTATTTTGTGATATTAAGCAATTAATTTCTCGAGCAAGTCAGACAGTGAGCAATGACTTTCTCCCACTTCCTGCTCCTTCTGTGTGTATGTGCCAAGGATCCCCTGACAGAGCAAGCCAGACAGTGACCAATGAGCATCTCCTGTTTCCTGCTACCTGTGCATGTGTGTGCTGAGGACCCAACCCCCAAGCAAGTCACAAAGACTCAAAGAGAGTCACTTTGTGATCAGCAGAGGGAGTGCAGAATTGCATCTGTCTGTGTCCCTCTTTTTACTGTAAATGAAGTGATCTCAATGGAGATACATGGAAGGTGCAGATATTAAAGTGGGACAAGGGACAGAGGGGCAGCAACAGTGTGAAGTGCCATTGGCAGTCATTCTTTTGTTGCTGGCAGCACTAGCTGTTCTGTGTAGTGGATGTCATGCAGAGAAAATGGAGGATCAATAGCAGCAGTTGTGGCTGGCAGACTGTGATAGGAGTAAACAGGCTACTGACAGGCGGGGAAGGTGATCTCATTAGTTGTGCTGCTGAAACCACAGTGCCAACTACACCATCCCACATAGAGCCCAGAGGAGAAGCACAGTTGTGTGTGCTGCTTTACTGTCTCCCATGCCCCCACCCCGGACATAGCAAGACTGAGACCAGTAGGACAGACAGCTGTACCTCTGTGAGAGTCCCAACACAAAGCACTGTAGTATGTGTTGCTTCAGTCTGCCTCTCATTCCCTGGGGTGTCTGTCTCCTCTACCGGGATCCTACAGTCCCAGCTCATTACAACTGGGGTCTATTGTTTGCCACTTTTCATTCCCTGGGTGTCTGTCTCCTTTACTGGGATCCTACAGTCCAGCTCATTACAACTGGGGTCTATTGTTTGCCACTTTTCATTCCCTGGGTGTCTGTCTCCTTTACTGGGATCCTACAGTGCCAGCTCATTACAACTGGGGTCTATTGTTTGCCACTTTTCATTCCCTGGGTGTCTGTCTCCTTTACTGGGATCCTACAGTCCCAGCTCATTACAACTGGGGTCTATTGTTTGCCACTTTTCATTCCCTGGGTGTCTGTCTCCTTTACTGGGATCCTACAGTCCCAGCTCATTACAACTGGGGTCTATTGTTTGCCACTTTTCATTCCCTGGGTGTCTGTCTCCTTTACTGGGATCCTACAGTCCCAGCTCATTACAACTGGGGTCTATTGTTTGCACTTTTCATTCCCTGGGTGTCTGTCTCCTTTACTGGGATCCTACAGTCCCAGCTCATTACAATTAGGGTTTATTGTTTGCCACTTTTCATTCCCTGGGTGTCTGTCTCCTTTACTGGATCCTACAGTCCCAGCTCATTACAACTGGGGTCTATTGTTTGCCACTTTTCATTCCTGGGTCTGTCTCCTTTACTGGGATCCTACAGTCCCAGCTCATTACAACTGGGGTCTATTGTTTGCCACTTTTCATTCCCTGGGAGTCTGTCTCCTTTACTGGGATCCTACAGTGCCAGCTCATTACAACTGGGGTCTATTGTTTGCCACTTTTCATTCCTGGGTGTCTGTCTCCTTTACTGGGATCCTACAGTGCCAGCTCATTACAACTGGGGTCTATTGTTTGCCACTTTCGTTCCCTGGGTGTCTGTCTCCTTTACTGGGATCCTACAGTGCCAGCTCATTACAACTGGGATCTATTGTTTGCCACTTTGCGTTCCCTGGGTGTCTGTCTCCTTTACTGGGATCCTACAGTGCCAGCTCGTTACAACTGGGGTCTATTGTTTGCCACTTTGCGTTCCCTGGGTGTCTGTCTCCTTTACTGGGATCCTACAGTGCCAGCTCATTATAACTGGGGTCTATTGTTTGCCACTTTGCGTTCCCTGGGTGTCTGTCTCCTTTACTGGGATCCTACAGTGCCAGCTCATTACAACTGGGGTCTATTGTTTGCCACTTTGCGTTCCCTGGGTGTCTGTCTCCTTTACTGGGATCCTACGTCCCAGCTTCATTACAACTGGGGTCTATTGTTTGCCACTTTTCATTCCCTGGGTGTCTGTCTCCTTTACTGGGATCCTACAGTCCCAGCTCATTACAACTGGGGTCTATTGTTTGCCACTTTTCATTCCCTGGGTGTCTGTCTCCTTTACTGGATCCTACAGTCCCAGCTCATTACAACTGGGGTCTATTGTTTGCCACTTTCATTCCCTGGGTGTCTGTCTCCTTTACTGGGATCCTACAGTCCCAGCTCATTACAACTGGGGTCTATTGTTTGCCACTTTTCATTCCCTGGGTGTCTGTCTCCTTTACTGGGATCCTACAGTCCCAGCTCATTACAACTGGGGTCTATTGTTTGCCACTTTTCATTCCCTGGGTGTCTGTCTCCTTTACTGGGATCCTACAGTCCCAGCTCATTACAACTGGGGTCTATTGTTTGCCACTTTTCATTCCCTGGGTGTCTGTCTCCTTTACTGGGATCCTACAGTCCCAGCTCATTACAACTGGGGTCTATTGTTTGCCACTTTTCATTCCTGGGTGTCTGTCTCCTTTACTGGGATCCTACAGTCCCAGCTCATTACAACTGGGGTCTATTGTTTGCCACTTTTCATTCCCTGGGTGTCTGTCTCCTTTACTGGGATCCTACAGTGCCAGCTCATTACAACTGGGGTCTATTGTTTGCCACTTTTCATTCCCTGGGTGTCTGTCTCCTTTACTGGGATCCTACAGTGCCAGCTCATTACAACTGGGGTCTATTGTTTGCCACTTTTCATTCCCGGGTGTCTGTCTCCTTTACTGGGATCCTACAGTGCCAGCTCATTACAACTGGGGTCTATTGTTTGCCACTTTTCATTCCCTGGGTGTCTGTCTCCTTTACTGGGATCCTACAGTGCCAGCTCATTACAACTGGGGTCTATTGTTTGCCACTTTTCATTCCCTGGGTGTCTGTCTCCTTTACTGGGATCCTACAGTCCCAGCTCATTACAACTGTGGTCTATTGTTTGCCACTTTTCTACATGGTCGGATGGGGTGGAGGAACAAAATGGCCATACTACTGCTCTGCCCTTCTGCTCAGCTCAGCTTGTTCCGTGTATTTCGCTCCTTTTAAAATGTTCTTGTTTTTTTTAACTGCTAGTTTTTATTAAGTTTAGTGTGGCTGCTTATGTGAACAAGTTACTATTAAGCCATTTAAAGCTTGTTTATGTAAGGGGGTCTCTCACCACTGAAAATCCTACTTTTGCAATTCAGGCACATGCCAAAGCCCTGCAATGAGCTGTAATCATTGTTCTGATACTTAAATAGATGTTCTATGCTGAGTTGAAGATTCTATTTCTGGTTTAATTTTCTCTGGAGTTGTGATTGCATTTGTGTCTTATTTATTGTCATGAGTACAGCCTTACTAACCACAAATAACTTCCGGTCTTGTGTACTTAGCAGTTTAAATTCAGGGCGGCAGTTGAACAAATACAGTTTCATTTTTGCAGACTGCCCTGACCACCTATTATTTTGCCAAATGGCTTATCTTGAAAGAGAAGAAATATTCCTTATTCCACTGCTGAAAGTGGAAACTTCTGCTAACTGGATTAACACAGTTTCCAGTTTGATTTTGATTGCAGTGCAGGGCTTCAATTCCTGGCAGTAAAACTTAAAAGCAGCAGTGTAAGGAAATCATGTTTTAAGAAAATCAAGTTGTCAGCTCTAATTACTAAAAGTGCTAACATACCTTCTAAATATACTTTTGTGAGCAACTTTCAATCTATTTATGTCAGAAGGCTAAAGGGAGATAGTATTTTTAATTTTTAAGATGTTGCATGTGGGGGATTAGGAGAACCTTTCCCCTTGTTTAGTGAGGACTGAGAAGGAGACTGAAAAACTTTTGGATTAATCTCCCAAGAAAGTCATGCAAGTGGGGAGTGCTGAATATTTTAAACTCGCGTTGAATCAGTATACAGTGAAGAGCTTTGCTGGTTTTAGATTGGCAAAGCACCTCTCTTCACATTACAATTTTTCTTAATCAGTCTGCAGTATTTTTTTATATGCAATATTTAATCATTTAGAATCTATCCCCTGTTTTGTAGCCACCCTAAATAGAAGGCACAGCTACAAAATACATTACTAATGGAAACCACCCCCGGTTTTATAGCTGCAGCTTCTAAATGTGGCTTTTAAACAGTGAAATCATCACACCATTATTGCCATTAGTGTGCTTCTCGCCACACTCAACTCCACACGTGATCAAGTACATGCAAAGAGACAATTAGCATGTGGAAAAGGGAGACATTTATTTTAACAGTGCTTCCCAAATGGGGAAACAGATGCTGGATGCCAAAAAGCAGGGAGCAGAAGATATCAATTCCTGGGGCACAGAAGGCTTACGTTTCTCCTCCTCATGCAATGGAACCTTGTTTGATTGTTTCAGGTCCAGCAGTTACCAGCAGTCAGCTTGCCATCAAATAAAAAATAAGAATTTGTCAATGCCAAAAGTTCGCTGAGTTATTAAATGAACAGTACGGGGACTCGCTCCATAGAGTTTGATGGGGGCAATTTTTAAAAAGTTGTTTTTATACTTTGCAGTGATGATTTTGTCAAAGAAAGGTAGTCACTTAAGTAACAAGGTTCTTGTTACTTAAGTGATCAGTTTCTTTGACAAAATGATCACTGGAAAGTACAAATACAACGTTTTAAAAAGTGCCAACATTAAATTCTATGGAGCGCATCCCTGCACTGTTTGTTTACTAACACGGCGACCTCTATGGAGCGCGTCCCCACACTGTTTGTTTCCACACATGCACAGAAGCCGTGGGGATACTGCGCATGTGTGGAATTGGCTACATTCCACTCATATTTGTTTCATCACCAAACAGCAATCAGCTGTTCAACGGCTCTTTCTTTTCATGTTTTCGCACATGCCACTATACCAGAAGAAGTTCGCAGCACGCAGGCATGGCAAACTTAAAAAGTGCACAGCTTGTCACAGGGGCTTAGTACATGTTAATGCAGTTTAACCTGAATGTCATTTTTCTTCATTTTTAAAGCGACACTGTCAACCGTTTTTGCATCGTATTATTTCAAGTTGAAAACCCACATTTTATGATTGTTTACATTCTCTAAATCTTATTGAAATTGTTGGTTGTTTAATCTGCTGCATTTCTTAGTAGAACTAAAATGTATGGGGATAGTGCAATTATACCCAACCTTGTCTTGCTTCAAATCCTTAATCTACTCTGATTGCATACATCCTGAACACTGGGAACACCCCCAAACAGTGTAGCCACTCATGATGTAATGGTCTCCTCTCCTCTCATGGCATCACAAGTGGCTAGACTGTGTTATGGACATTCCCAAGTCCAGGAAAGATGCAGTGGAAGTTGGCCAAAGAATGTAAAAAAACATGTTTTTGTGTGGTAACACCAGTATAGTGGGCAGACTGTTTTTTACACTTAAAAAGAAAAAAAGAATAAGAATAAAACTACCAGCTATATAAACAATCTCTACAGAATGTGTGCAGTCATAACATGTGATTGTTAAGCTAGGGACAGTTTGAGGCCTAAGGTTGACAGTGTCCCTTTAAGTACAACATTTGTTATGGGTCTAATTTACAATATCATGTGCGGTGGTAGAGCATTGTCTGTGTGTGTATGTGCTGCAAAAATATTTATTAAAATGACCAGAATTTATTCTTTTCTAAACAACACTTTGATGCAGAACCACATTTCTGCTGTAGTTTCACTGATTTGTTTTACTGAGAGAAGCAGCACCGGTGAGCTCAGACTGTTTATACACCTTTTGTATGAACCTACCCCAGCAATCTTGCCAGCAATCATTATTAGCGATCACCAGTCTATGACAATGTTCAGTGTGCCAAAATGTATTAGTTCTACAGAATCATAAATGGTTCATTAAAGCAAGACTTTGTAGTTACTACAATATATTTAGCACCCCGAGATTTTGTCGCTCCTGACATGGGTCATATATTGCCGATTGCTAAAAATCGTGCATCTGCCTCCTGACCCTTTTCTTCTATTTGGGCTATAGCGCCAGCATCTAATTGTGCACTTTTTTCTCTAGTTCAAGCTGACTGGTGGCAAGATCATGGATGAACACGCACACAAACCATGCATAAACAGTCTGAGCTTACTGGTGCTGCCTTTCTTAGTGAAACAACAAGATGAAACTGCATTAGAAGTATTGTTCTACATCAAAATGTTGGTTATAAAAGAGAATAAATCCTGGTAATTACAATAAATATTTTTGTGGCACATATACACACGGACAATGCTCTATCACCTCAAAAAATATTATAAATTAGGTACAGAAGACACTTAACAAATTCAGGTTTGACTACATTAACCTGTACTAAATGCCAGTGATAAACTGTGGACTGTTTCCATATTAGATCGTGGGCCTATTAAACCCTTCCAGTGCTGAGCCTGAGACTGTTCACAGTGAGGGTGATCCCATTACATATAATTTTTCAGCGTTTCTAGTTTGAAACAGCCAGTGTCCTTTATACTTTGTACCAGCCTGCTCTCTGACTCATGCTGAACTAGTCCCCCTTCAGTCACTCCTACACCACATAACTTCAGTTGCTTCCTTTTTACTGTCGGTATTAAGATTTATGTAATTTTAAGACTCATTATTACTCTGCTTTAAATAATGGCACATTTTTCCCTGCACCTAACTTACCAGCTGGTGCCATCAGCAGTGCTTAAACCTTTCATGTCAGTCCCTTTCCCATTCTTCTTTCGTAAAAGAGGGGAAAAAAAAATATGGATTTAAAACAAAAAAAAGGCATATGTGTGTGTTTGTGTTGGGGCACTCACGTCTTCAGTACTAGATAAAAAAACTACAACTATAGTGGCCACCATAGGAGAAATGTCCTAAAGCCAAATAAATAAACAAACAAATACGTAACTAAATAAATAAACAAACATAAGAAAGAAAACAGCAAGTTCATATAGGTGGAAGGAATGCTTTATTAAATATTCAGCTGAACTCTAAATATATGCAATTGTAAATGTATTTAGTTCCTACTGCCATATAAACTAAACCTCATTTTACAAGCACAGTAAGACACACCGGTCATGAACATTAGAGGGTACTAACCCATGGCAAGGGGCTGAAGGCACCAGGTCTATGGCCTCCTTCACTACGCTCTTTGCCCGGTGTTAGAAATGTCTAATGCATACCTCCTCATGTCTTCTTGCTTACATATCAGTTATTGATTTGTGTAGTCCCACTGTATCCTGAGTAAGTAGTGGTAATCATTCAGAAATATCACTGGGACAGTAGAGAAGTGTAATGCAGTACTGATGTGTGAATAAAATTTTTTTAGTTATTTTTTTTTCTTTCTGCTGCCAGCTGTCATCTGGAGGGAGCCCACAGTCCCATCCCCCAGTGTCTACCAGTCAGCACTGGCCTGTACTTTCAGGGCTTCACCCCCGGCTGGGCAGGCAGGGTTCCCCAACCCCCACCGGAGACCAGATTCAGTGTGGCTAGCACAGTGGCTGGCTGGGAGCAGAGCCTGCAAGGTGCCCTCCACCATTGTGCAATGGCATTTTGTGGATTTCCTAGTTTTCTGCACCAGGAGTTGAAGCGTGCAATGACACCCGAGGAGAAGAGAGCACACGCGTCCACACGCACTCCCTCCAAGCGTTTGCCCCAACTCCTCCCCCTTCTGCAGTGCGGTGCCCTGTCCCTCAGCTTCCACTAGGGAGCAGGCAAGCACTGACCACTGAGGACCCCCCTTCTGGACAAGGAGAGCAGTCCATTGGATGCCCAATCCTTCTCCTCCCCTGCCGACCTCCAGCGGCCCATGCTCATTCCCAAACACGGGTTGCCGGCATGGTGCAAAGTAAGGCATCCAGCACCTCAGTCCTCAGCACCACCAAGCCAGTGAATAAAGTTTTTTTTGTTGTTGTTGTCAACTTATAAAAATGTCATATGGGTCAGTGGAGTCATTTATCCAAGAATTAGATAGTGACACTCAGTAACCTTATTTTGGAAGAGATGCCTCCCTGTATTTTTTTTCTGTGCTTTACAAACTAGTCCCTGAATTCTTATTGATAAGAGTACTGCTTTCATTCAAATATCTTTGATAACAAAGAAATAAAAGGAAGATAAATCCAGAAAATATATGAAATGCACATTGAAATATGTCTGGCAAATTTGATTTTCAGAGTTTTCTCTGAGGTTCTGCAACTTTAGTCTTTAAGTGCCAACATGGAAAAGGCAGTCATTTATTTACATGACCCTTTCAAATGGAATTAAAACAAACACTTCTGTGCATAACTGCCAATAATCCATGGATAACCCCATGGAGGATATCCTACAGACACAAGCATTAATTAATCTGCATACATATCTGCAACTTTGAATGTTAACAGTGTCTAGCTAATAGTTATACCATTGTTCTGCTCTGACAACTTTTGTGAGTAATTTTATGTAAATCAGAAGAAGACAACATCTTGATTGCCTTATCTAATTTCCTATTCCCTCTTTTAAAGTGGCACACTCAGCATTAAGAACAACACACTCAAGTGTGGGGTTGGTACCAATGTCCACTTTGTATGCAAACACACTTTTTACTTACTATTTAATGCAGTAAAGTGCATTGTGTCAGTCAGATTCTGCTCACTTGCAAGCTTACATCTTCTATAACTACAAATCACAGAATCCCCTGCAGCTCATATCAGAGAAGAGCTGCAGCAGTGGGAGATTCAATCGCCTGCAATACATGTGAGATTTTCTATACACTATTATCTTTTGTTTGCTGGACATGCTGTCCTTCTTCAGCAAAGTACAATCCCATATGACTGTACATAGCCACACACAACCTCGAGAGAATAGTAGGACCAGCAAAAATCTGATCAAAGCTTATAAAAGCTCTAACATGCATTGCAGGCTATTGAATTTCCAACTGCTGCAGCCCTCCTCTGATGTCAAATACAGTGGATTCTGGAATTTGTAGTTATAGAAAATTTCAGTTTGCAAGTCAACATAATCAGTCTGACACAATCTGTTATACTGCAGTAAATAGTAAGTAAAAAAATGTTGTTGTACACCAAGTGCACATTGGGACCAGCCCAACACTTGGATATGGGGCTGTTAGTGCAGACTGTTCCTCTTTAAAACAAGAGAGCTAGGTAGTTAACTGTGTTTAACTGAAGTGGAATAAACTTAGAAATGTCCATGTCTCTGTACAATAATTTTTTTATAATAGTGTCATGGAGTTCAATTAAATCTAAATAAACAGAACAAACACAAACATGTTTCAGTCCATGTCTGCAAATGCACTGTGTGTTGCAGATTTTCAATCAATGGAAATTAGTTTTTCTTTATATTTTTGTGAAATCAAAATACATCTACTAAAATGACTTAAATATGTGATAATGATTAAAATCCATAAAAATGGATTATATTTAGAGATTCCACATCATAAGAGCATCAAAAGAGTGTGTTAGAGCATTCCTTGCTAAAGAGGCCAACAATTTCCTTTTTCTGACTTTGAATTACCGGACAAAGGCCATCTCCACTCAAGATATACTTAAATAATTGAGGTGATTTCCCTTGAGATCCCACTACTTGCTAGTTTGACATGAGTCAGGCATTTCAGTATCCTGCCTAAAACCACCTGAGGACATTCACCTAAAAATATTTTAGGCGCAAGCATCTTCTTACTTCATCAAGAACTAAAAACATTTTTAAACACTGGATCTGATTTACAATATTTTGTGGACTATATTGACTCTTTCACAGCTGCTGTCAAGGGTATTGTATATTATTGTTTATTATTACACACAATTTGTCACCGCACCTTTGCCTCTTTTGCTGAAATGGATGGATTTAATTAGGTTGGTGAAAGTGCGGAAGTGGTCTGCACCTTCTGCACTTTCACAGATGTCAAGAGAGAAGTATTGTTTTGCACCATGAATGGAAACAGGGATTTGACTCAGACCAATACTGACAGCTCAAAAATTATAATACAGAAAGTAGAACATTTTTTATCTGATGATCTTAGACTAGACTGGCATGGTCTCAATCTGGCCAAATACCTGTAGTTTAAAAGAATCCCGAATGACCTGAGGGGCCCAATAGAACCTAATTTAGGCCTTAATGATGAGGTACTCACCAAGAAATGGGAAGGAACCAGGACTAGATGTAGCATAGATTTTATGTATGTGCTCATCAAAGTCATGATAAAAGTGAGGGGAACATTAGCTGAAGACATCTGACAGCAAGAACAAACATTAAAAACACAATTTAAACGGGAAGAGTTTAATGAATGGCTACAGGATGTCCAAAACAAACTTAAGGAACATGAGAAATTGATTAAAGACACCAAAATGAGAAAATTCCTGAGAGACACAAATGATTATAAAAACAACAAGGTGTATAACTATAAAAATATAACAAAGTTATAAGGAGAACAACAGGCATGAGCTCAGACAGCTATACCAGAAGCTCCCATCAACAAGAAAAACCAAGACAGCCTTCTTTAGAGAGGGAAACACAACAGGCAATGCCAGGAATGTCAAGAACAGAACAGACAAATACATAAGAACCAGGACAGGGACGTTCAGACAGATATGATCTCCAAAACAAGAACTACAAGGAGGAGGAGAAATAGAGGAGCAAGGTGGAGGTGTAAGAGGGCAGGGACAAAGGAAAAAGAGCAGTGGGGCGAAGGGAGACTGTGATATTCAATCTTAGAGACAGAATTCTAACTAGCAAAGACACTAAAGCATTATCATTAGGCTTATCGTACTGTATCTCAAAAGACATTGAAGACTTTCAAGTTGAGGTAGATTTACAACATTTCTTTAGAAACCTGAGGTTACAGTCCCAATTTGCAACTGCAGAAACAACAAACCCTTGAAAAAGAGATCTCAGATTAGCAATGGGAATCAGATCAGCAAACATGCCAATAACAGATCAGAATCATGTCTTAGAGACCTACAAACAGACAGTGGAAAATCAAATCCAGGAAATTCTTAGAACACAAACAGAAAGAGAGGCCTTACAAACTTTAGAAAGAAGTTCAAAGTAATGCCCCTGGGAGACAAAAACCCAGGGGATGAGTACACAATGGGGGGGTATTAACTACAACAAAAATGCAAAGAGACCTGGAGGTAGTCATATCAGATGACCTTAAGGTAAACAAGCAATTTGAGAAGACAGTAAGGAGGGCTGGGGGGGATACTGAGATGTATAGGGAGAGGCATCACCAGTGGAAAACAGGAAGTTGTTATCCCTCTGTACAGACAGTTGGTGAGACCCCATCTGGAGTACTGCATGCAGTTCTTGAGACCCCATCTCTGCAAGGACATAGACAGGATGGAGGCAATCCAGAGGAGGGCACTAAAATGGTGCAGGGTCTGCAACAGAAACCATATGAGAAGAGACTAAAGGAACTTAATATGTATACCCTTGAGGAAAGGGGGAGGGACATGATGGAAACTTTCAAGTAGCTCAAGGGAATCAGAAAAAGTCCAAGAGGGTAGCATCTTTCAGAAGAAGAGATGTGCAAGAACAAGGGGACACAATTTGAAGATGGGGGGGATGGTTCAGGGGCAATGTGAGGAAGTATTTTTTCACAGAGAGGGTGGTAGACACATGGAATGGCCTTCCTGAGGAGGATGTAGGGGGTCAAAAATAGTGGGGAAATTCAGGAAAGCATGGGACAGACATAAGGCAATTCTGGAGGGGGATAGGAAGAAGTAGGCTGTTGGTTAACTAGGATCTGCAGCTTGTCCAATAGGTAGGGAAATGGGCAGACTAGGTGGGCCAAGCGGTCCTTTTCTGCTGTCAAAGTCTATGTTTCTATGTTTCTTAGAAAAAGATCAGTCTGTAGTGATTAAACTGGCAGACAAAGAGGGAGCCATTGTAATCCAAAGCACACAGCAATATAGAGAGATGTGCCTTGAATTGTTAGAGATTGAAGAGAATTATGTGAAACTAGATGCAGACCCCCACCCCCAAATCACTGAAAAAATAAGAGCATTTTCAGATAACTTGAAATGGAAGCCATAGGATGGCTTAAAGAATGGGAATCAGAGACATTAACAGCTAAATTCCTGAGGATCCCACTTTTCTATGTACTATGAAAGATTCATAAAAATGAGAACTGACCACCAGGAAGACCCATGGTATCAGGCATAGGATCGATCCTAGAACCACTTTCAAAATTTGTAAATTACCACTTACGGGGGTGCTGTGGAGCTCCAACATGGCGGTAGTATGAAGGAACAGCTCTTCTGATTACAAACTTATGTTCCTGCTTTTAACTTAAAAAAACAGTTGGATATATGGAAATCGTTAACTATCAGCAGTCGGAACATATCCTGAGCAGAATGAGTCAAAAACGGGACCTCAAAAAGCCCTCTCAGAGCATGGACGCTTATTTTGCAGTGCAGACACTAACTTCCAATGTGGCTTCGGGTGTCTGTAAAGACATGGTAGCACCAGAGCTTCCCACATCTCAAATACTGGTTCTGTTAATGAAAATACAGGCAACAGGAGATGACACTAACAAACATCTGGCATTGGTGGAAGCCAAGTTGTTGGAAAATGATCGATATAGTCAGGACAACACGGCTGAGATTAAAGTGCTTAAGGGGGAGTCGGATTGGCAAAGAGAATGCAATACGGCTATGGTAAAAGATCTCAACTTTGTCAAATCTAAAATTGAAACATTAGAAAATCACCAGCGTCAGACTAATATTAGGATAGTAGGGTTTCCTGCTAAGTACTCGAGTGCTGCGGAATTACAAGCTGCAATAAATCAACTGATCTTTCAAGATCTTCAGCTCCTACCTTCCGACACTAACATTCAAGTGATAAGAGCCTTCACTATTCCCCAGCTGCCTAAAACATGCACTGACTCTCCCCGTCAACCCCACAGAGCGATTGCAACTCTATCATTGCCAGAAGCATGAATCATGCTCCTTCAGGCAGCTCATGCTAGAGGGGAGATTATCTGGGAAGGGAACCGGCTCTCCTTCTTTCCTGATCTAGCCACTCTGACACAGGCTAGGAAGAAGGAGCTTCAAATTATTAAAAAGCAACTTCTTCAGAACGGCATCAAGGCAAGATTGAACTTCCCTGCCAGACTTCTTGTTGGACATGCAGCTAAGTCGCATGTCTTTGTTGACCCTGCAGCAGCTTCCCTGTTTGCAGAAAAGCTGATTTCCAAATTGTACCCTACTGATAGTTCCTCTGAAGACAAAGGCTGAACATTGTTGTTTATAGGAACCTTGGGACTCTAAGCTATTAATAACCTCTGGGCTTCTGAACAATATGGATTCTCTACTGAGAGAGAACTGTGGTTATCCTTGTTCATACAGTTTTAAGATTTTGACCTGTTTCCCTAAGGTATTTGATTGGGGATATGTTTGTGATCAGTAATCAGTAATACTTACATAGCCATGTTTGTAGCTTCAGATTTATTACTTTTTCAAATAGTTCTAAGGCAGGTATTGTGATGGTTATAATGTGGGTGTATAAGACACCTCCCAATTTGTGAACTGCTGTTATCTCCTTATTATATCCTGACCCCAACGTGCAGGCTGTGGGTTTTGTCATTCAACTTTATTGGGGCCAGACTATCTGACTTATAGTTTATACAGTGCTCTTCCTTGTATCCTTTTCCTCCTCTACTTGAATCCTACAAGCAAGCTGACCTCCTGGTGTTGGATCCTAGGTGTAAACATTCATGGTGAGAGGATTATTGCCCTACAGGTGGAACAGTCTGGACTTTTTTCTCCTACTCATAGTTTGGGGACACCCAGCTAGGCTTGGACTCTTTTCTCTCCTTCTTAAATTAGCTACATTCAGAATGTACTTGCCTGGTTGAGGTTTGCATACCTTATCCTGTATTTTTATGTGTATCAGTGAATGCTGTAACATCATAAAATTAACAAATAAAGTTTAAATAAAATTACCACTTACAACCACTCATTGAGGAAATACCCACATATATCAAGGACACAACACATGTTTTGCACTTGCTACAGACATAAAACAGAGAAGGTGATTCCAGAAACTGCATCTTGGTGACAATTGATCTAAAGGAACTATACACCTCTATACCACACACTAGGGGCATTGAAATACTGGGAGAAATTCTCAACGTGAAACCAGAGGGTGCAAGATCTAAGACACAAGCTCTACAAGAAATGGCAAAAATAGTTCTATACAGTATTTTAAATTTGAAAAACATTTTTATGGACAAAATCAAGGTACTGCCATGGGTAGTACCATGGCACCTGGGAATGCTAATGTGTATATGTTTAACTTTGAGAAAAAAATATGTAATACACACAATAGAAGAAGGTAACTTATACGCCAGAAATATCCAAATCTGGCGTCGATTTATTGATGACATTTTACTAATCTGGGCAGGAGACGAACAATCACTAAGAGAATTCCAAGACTATTTTAACACAAGAGACCATTACCTGAAATTCACTTTTAAGAGCAGTGACCAGGATATAGACTTCCTTGATATCACAATATACAAAAAGAAAATAATTTGGAAACTAAACTCTTTAGAAAAAAAACACAGATAGGGACATCATTCTGCATGCCAGGAGTTTCCACCCAAAGAAACTAGTTGAGAGAATACCTTACTCCTAGCTACTGAAAGCTAAAAGGAATTGTAGCAAGGAATCTGACCAAAAAAAGGAAGAGAAAGTCATAACCAAAAGATATAGTGAAAGACACTATAGGAGCAGTACTCTAGCAGTAGCTCAAAAGAAAGTTATGGACACCTCCAGAGAACAGGCATTGATAGTAAAAGGAACATCTGAAACCACTACAAGACATATTACCTTTAGCACACAGCATAACATCAACATTCCAGAAATTAAAAAGGTGGTCCTGGACAACTGGAAAATATTGTCAGACAACCCCACACCTGCTAACATATTTTTGCAAAAAAAAATACATCACATCAAAAAAGGCCCCACAATAAAGGACAGATTAGTACATGCACAACATTACCAAAAACCACCACAAGGATCTCAGTTGTTGATAGGCCCCTTAAAAAATGGGATGTACCCATGTGGTAGGTGAATCACATGTGGACTCACATCAAAAAAGACAATGTTCAAGCACCCACATACAGGGAAGGAGTATAGGATACAGACACACATACAGTAACCTGCAAAACAGAAGGGATTGTCTGCATTCTCCAGTGTCTATGTGACTGCTTGTTTACTAGGAAAACACTCAGAGAGTTAAAAACCAGAATATATGAACACAAAAGTTGAATAAGAAACAAGGATGAGAAATCACCCTTAGCAATGCACTACAATGACAGGGGTCACACAGGTGTTCAGATAAGATTCTGGCAACTAGAGAATGTGAAGGAACCACCGAGAGGAGGTGACTATAATAAAGCAGTAGAACACAGGTTGATGTGGTGGACATATGAAATGGGTATGCTGAATGAGCACTGGGGTTTGAATGAAGATGCAAATTGGCAGGCATGTTGGTAAAAAGTGGCTAAATCCCTTTATGAGGCTTTACAACACTGTGACAACCATACAAGCAAATGGACAAATAAAAACTATACAACAAAGTTTGTTTAAAACAGCAACAAACAGCCGAATACACACATGAAAGAAAATAGCATTAGATGGTATATGACATAGAATAGTAGGACAATGGAGAAAAATAGATGACATACAGTAAAAACCACAAAATAATGGAGAGACAATAAAAATTGCAAGACCCTTTTCAAAGAAGTAAGTTCTAACTAAAAATACATCTAGATCATGAAATATAGATTAGCTGTGCTATGAAGGAATACAAGGACATTTCAGATACTCTAGTCAAGCATGCAAATGCTTAGATGGAATTGCAGATGAATGATCAAATGGACATAAAATAAAAGGTATACCGTGACCACTAAAAAGAAGCTCGCTGCTTTCCACAAGAAAAAAAAATGTAATTCACAAAGCGCTCATGTCCTTACTGTTCAGTAAAGAGTTAACTGACCTAGTAATGTCAGTGGAGGAGGAGGAGTCATGGTTGCCTCACAACCACATCACTACGGTGGTGTGTGATGATGTCACCCACGTTCTCACATGACAAATCCACAAGCATAAGAGGACTCTGGTAATGTCTCTTTAGTTGCTGCCAAACTTGGATGCCATCACTACCAGAATAAACTCAGAGACCACTTCACATGTTAAAAATATGCAAATAAAAATGTTCTTGAGGTTTACAGTTGTGAAAAACTAAAGAGCAGATGGAATTAGTGTAACAGGAGCGCTTCAGCTTGAGGACACTAAAGTGAATGTAAGTCAGAAACAATAAATAAATGAGCTCTTAGTTGCATGATAGAAGTGCTTCCACATTCCAACATAAAGACTTTTTAAGTAGTTTCAATTACCAAAAAACAACCAATTAAGCAGACTGTTATTTGAATGTCAAGCAGACAGTGTGAAAAGATAAGGGCACTACTTGAGATATTTTTTTCAAAAGATGAACGCTAAGAAAAGGGCTATGCTGAGAATGAACTAAGGATATATTAATTCAGCACTATCTGTTAACTCATAACAAAATGATATTGAAACAAGGTAAAACACATGAATGTGGCCTTAGCTAACCAAACATACTGTATGAATGTATTTAGAAACAGAGAAGACGCTCTTAAAAATGCAACAAAGCAGTAAAAGTAAACATACAAATTTAAAGGAACAAGCACACTGCTAACTCATGAGAACTTTTCTCTGAGTAAAGATGGTTTTAAAATGTGTAAAAACTAAAAGAAATGTAAGCATACTGACATACATTATCTTAACAGATTCTAAAGTGTTTAAAGAGCAAACTGTATATAAAAATGAAAACTGGAGAAAAACTCATGTGTTAGTGGAACAGGCGAATATATAGTTATTGAATATAATTAGTACTGATAAACAAGTAAATAGTGAAGCAATGGGATAAAAATGTTTTTAATGTATTTACTCAGAGCAAATCTATATGAAATTGATTGTGTCAACATCTTTGGCAGACACAGGAGCCGCAGGGCCAGAACAAACATTCAGGTAGTGTCTTTTTGGATACAAATTTGAATACAGGTGTTTGGCTTAACAGTGGTAGCTTTATATCATAAACTTTATAAATAGCACACTTTTACACTCAGTTAGTTTACTTAACTTTATTAAAAATACACAGAAGAGATCTTGAAGTTTATGAATGTTGTTTAAACTGGTGGATATAAAAGAACTGGGTAATAGCCCAGCAAGAACATAAAAAAACTGTACATGTAAACAAACTGTATTTTTAATTAATAGTTCCCCAGAAGATGCTTATGTGTAGGTGAAACGTTAGGACTTATAACTAAGAACAAAAGAAATAAAGAATAAAGGAAAATTTAACAGTTCTTATTGTGTTAGAGCATTCTTTGCTTAAGCGGCCAACAATTTCCTTTTTCTGAGTTTGATGAACCAGACAAAGGCCAGCTTCACTCAAGACATACTTAAACAATTGAGGTGATTTCCCTTGAGACCCCACTACTTGTTACCCCAGCCACATTGCCCAATAGGATTCCAGTAGTACTATTAATGAGTCCAAAAGTCCCAGAGTTACCCTGTACAACAGCTGTTAAATGTAAAAAGAGGTGGAACAGTTCAGCCCAGCCTCTGCTGGGAATATAAAATGGATATGCAGAGTTCCTTCAAATAGCACATTGCAGTGGCACCATGGGAGCACAAACTGAAGAGGCCAGCTTAGTTAGGGGAGATGGGGCTCCTGTTTCTGGAGTAAGGGCAGCATCTAGTTCAAATGTGTGTCCCACAATTGAGGACCAGGAGGGAGTCAGGGCCTCAACAGCACCAGCACCAGCAGCTGCTTCAGAGATTTCCATTACTTCATGTGAAGAGCAGGGTATTTGCAGGCCCCCAGATGGCTCATTAGGGCATTTCCAGACAGATTTTTCAGGTAAACATGATGGGTTGGAGTGGTCAGATTGATTCCTCCTCTCATGGCTTCAGGTTCAGAGTATACTGCGGTCACCTCTAGTGGTTTGCCTTCCCTGATGGACCCTTTTTTTAGTTCCAGACCTCCCTCTGTGGTGCAAGTGAATCTCCCATCCACCTTGCTCAGTGGGTGCCACCATGTTGTTCTGAAGGAAAGGAGGTCCATGTTGCTCATTATGCCCTGCGGGGGTATTGCTGTTTCCTGTGGTTGACCTGTTCCAACCCCTGGGCAGTATTTGGGTTCCCCCACAGCCTCCTGGGGGGTGCTGTGTCTATGTATATGGAAGGCCACTGATGATTAATGAGAGTTCTGGCATCTTGTGGACTATGACACTCAAATTCCTGGCCATTACTCATGATGAAAAATTAGTAAGGCCCCTCAAGTGGTACATGATCCCAGTGTCTTGGTGAGCAGCTCCTAAGGTCATGTATTCCTTTCTCCTCTGTACCACCTCAGCAGAGTAATCATGATACAGGGACACTCTTGCACCACTCCAGCTGAGGTGACCCTTTTCTTGTACCAGCCGTAGCAGCCTTTCCTTTGCTAAGAACCAGAGGAGGTATGCGATGATTGGTATGGGTCAAGAGCCGAGAGGTTGTGGTGATCCCCTCGTGTGGTGTGCTCGCTGTACCTCCAGTGGGCCCCACCACAATGGAGCAACTAACTGTGGGAGCATTTCTGCCAGGAAGCACTCCATACAGGGTCCTTCTGCTCCCATCAGGGATGCCTAGGATTCGGATGTTATTCTGTCATCCCTGGTTCTCTTGGTCTTCTGTCTGCTCCCAGAGGCATCTAAGCCATCTCTCATGATCATCAGGTCACCAAAGGATCTGTTACTGTACATCTTTGATGTCACCCACATGCTGCTCCACTGTGCTAACATAGTCAGGACCTGAATGTCTTCTGAGATGGTAGACACCGAGGATTTGACGATGGCCATGTGAGCCACCCGGGTCTCAAGCAGGGTAACAATACATCCCAGGGAGGAGCTCTTCCCAAATCAGGGTTGGAGTGTTGTGGTTCCCACCATCACACCTCAGGAGGAGAAGCTGCACAGGCCACACACAGAGTGAAACATGGTGCCAGGGAACACTGCACACTCCAAAGGTATTAGGCTAAAATGATTGAATAGAAGTGCACTTGACAGTACCAGTGTTAGGATGAGACAAGCTCAAACCTCAGGTTCTTGGATGGTGATGAACTCTTCAAAGAACACAACAAGTAGACTTATAGAATGTAATAAAAACAGTTTATTACAAATACTTATGCCATGCAAGTGATGCAAAGCAGTCACAAGGGATCCAGTTTCCCCAACCCTCGGGTGTTTAGTCTGTCTGGCAGCAGTCGGGAGCAGATCATCCACGTGCTTTAGAAGGCAATCTGGGGTTGAAAAACCCTGAAATGCATCTTTCATGTGTAAGTAAAAGAGGGAGGGGCTATTGTGAAACCCCTGAGGGAGACAGGTCCATGTGTACTGATGACCTTCAAACGTGAAGGCAAATTTGTATTGGCTGTCTTGAGCCAGTGGTAAAGATCAAATCCCATTGGAGATATCCAATGCAGTGAACCATTTTCAGTCAGGTGTTAACATCCTTAGCACATCTGGTGCTCATGCCACAGTTGGGGCACAGCTTGGGGTTGTTTGATTAAGCTTCCTATAATCAATTGTGAGCTTCTGTGATCCATTTGTCTTTTTCACAGGCCAAATGGGGGCATTTACAGTTGAGACACATGGCCTGATCACACCCTGCTGTAGTAGAGATTGGATAATCTCTCTCAATGATGGTAGGGCTTCTGCAGGAAAAGGGTATTGTTCTTGTCTGACAGGATCTGGCCCTGTGACTTCAATGGTTGTCCACATCCTGCCACAATCATGTTTGTGAGTTGAAAACACATCCCTGTGTTTAGCAAGAATAGGTTGCAGCTCACTGTATGACTCATGGTCCTTGAAGATGCCTATGACGTCATATTTAGTGTCACTGGAGATAGCAGCCACCACATGGGAGTCTGATATCATCACAGCATGTTATTGTCCTGGAATCTGAATCATTAGCCTATTGGCTAAATCGACTACACAGTCGTGTCACACAAGAAAATCAATTCCCAAGATAATGGGATGCTGACGTAATGTCATCAGGTCAAAAGTGAACTTCGTGGTGAGGTTCCCCACCACCACGGGAAGGGAGATGGACTGAGAGACATGCAACACAGTGCAGTACCATCTATACCTTGGACTCTCGTCTGCCGGCCAGAAGACTAGAGTGAGGATACTGGATCTTCATTGTGCAGCACTGACATGGCTGCCCTAGTATCGAGCAGCATAAGAGTTGGCAGCCCCAACCATTGGCTCTACACAAGGCCTTCCACTTGTATTAACAACCAGGTTGGATACAATGCCGACTGGGGCCTCTAATTGTCATTCTGATGAATCAAGGCCAGTTCATTCTGGTCTTGAAACTGTAGGCCTGCAGGGTCTGCTTGGGCGCCTGTCAATTCATGAACTGGGTATAACCCTGTCTGGGTTGTCACAGCAGCAACATCAGGCAGAGGAGGTGGAGAAGCTGGAGGATCAATATGTGCAGTAGCTGGAGTAGCATCTATGCCCCCCTGATGTGGCCTATGATGTCAAAGCTATCACAGCCATGGAGCATCCTGGATCTGTATTGGTCACAGACCTTACCTGGTCCAGCATTTTTATGAGGATGGCATTCTTCTCAGCAACCTGTCAGTATGGAGGCCCAGTCTGGTAGTACCAGTTGCCTTGTTGGTTACCATTTTGATTGGCATTAGGATTTGTATTCCCATTGCCCTGTCAATTTTTGTTCTTTTTACAATATTTGCGATATTCTTGTTGTTGTCATAAGATGTGGCCTGGCTGTCCAGTGCTCTCTGTTCCACTGCATAATGGGTCTCACTTCTGGATGGCTGCTGGATGGCAGCAACCTTGTTTTTGGAACCAGAGGAGAGAAAGTGGATGTCGACCTGATTCACCATCTCTCTCACTTTCAAAATCTTAGCAAATGAATCTGATTCAGGGTAAATAGCATATTCAGCCTGGTCTCACAGGGCAAGGTACATATTACATAGGAAGAGATCCTTGTACTTCATCTGTTCTCTGTCTCATTGCTCTTTGCCTATTGTCTCACCAGTATGGTAGGCCATCCAAAGACACTGATGGTAGTTTTTGGGTGATTTCTTGGCATCCTGTTTAACAGAATATGCCAAGTGTATGCCTACGACCTCTGGGGAGTGTGCAGCCATCAGTTCTGAACAAACTTCACCAAAATCTGATGAAGTACCTCTTCTAACATGCTCTGGGAGTTTTGACCAAAGGCCAGGGTCAGTTGTCAAATGAAATACTTGGACATGACCTGCCTTGGGAAGGCTGAGCATGT
The DNA here is from genome assembly GCA_016271365.2 of Neoceratodus forsteri. NCBI lineage: Eukaryota > Metazoa > Chordata > Ceratodontiformes > Ceratodontidae > Neoceratodus > Neoceratodus forsteri. Next base: position 47,818,686 of record CM057450.1, on the reverse strand, counting down.
CACAGTGGGAATGGACCTTCTCAAGATGACAGAGCTAGTTGTCATGTGATGTCATTCAGCTTATGCTGTCAGCAATCTGCTGGGCTGAATGTGCAACCTGCAAAGGGTTGACTTGCATAGCTGGTGTACATTGGGCCTGTAAAGTGCTTTGAGCACCCCTAAACTGTGCTGCAGCATCTGCCACTGCTTTCACAACACTTTGCTGCTCACTTGCATATTCAGAATTTCATGTATTGTCTGATGGAAGGCTACTTTCTGGTCCTCAGAAATGTCAGTTTTCAGCAGAGCCTCATCAGTCATTGCAGAAATCTCTATTCTATCATCCTTCTTTAGGATAGCAACAGCAGGAGGGTATGAATGTGATAAACTACCTCCGGAATCCCATAGTCTGCCATCTTGGCTACATCCATGGCCAGTGCCATCTTGTGAATGGCATTGCATCACAATGTGATGACATGGGTATCCACCATTTTGTGAGTGGAAATGGGCAGGGACAGCCACTGGGCATACCTGCTGTACATCATTCAGGGGGTACCCATTATCCAAGTCTTCTCCACCGAAGAGGTGATGTCAATGAACATGTAATGAAAGCCATTCATAACTTTAACATATCCAGCAAGAATCTCTCACTGATGGTGCAGTTTTGCCATCTTGGATCTACATTTCATATGACTGACCTTTGCATTGGTCAAATGCACACCTTTTACAACATCTTTCTGAAACATTCTGTATGCAGCTCTTACTTCGGTGTGATCCCTAAGCTGTCTATCCAAATCTTCACTTACTTGATCAAACTCCTCTCTCAACTCCCCATTCTCATCACACAAAGCATCATTCATCTCAGACAGCAAATCATTCATATGCAAAACCTACTTCCTGTCTAGTCTTGATTTCTCACATTCTTCTCTCAAAGCATTCAACTCATGATTATTACTCTGTGCTGCACAATGCAAAAGTGAATCATTCAGCTGATGTAAGGTCTGGAGCTCATTCTCCAGCTTACATTCACATTTAGAATTCTCAGCAGTCTGTATGTCCACATTTTTACAGCTGCATGGGCGGAGCCCTGCAGACGTTTTGCATGTAGAAAAGGGCTGATGTCATGTTTTCCATCTGTGGAACTGTTTTTCCTCTGCCTGCCCCTCCCCCAAGAAGCAATCCACCCATGTTGTCCCTATAGACTGCAGCACTGCACTATATCACAGTGGGCATTTTTATTTATTTTTTTTTTTTTTACATTTCTGCATCCCTGCCATTTCTGTCCCCTACCCTTAACAGCAAGGGCATACCTACCAATACGTCTGGCAGCCATGGCGTGCAGCACACCAGTGTATAGGGGGGTAGCAGCCCACAGTTCAACCCAATTTAAAATTTAAAAAAATCAGTCTTCCCATTTTCTTCACAAACTTCATTATGCAGCCATGGAGGATCTGACAAGAATTTGTTTTAAAAGCACTGTAATCTGACTCCAGAGTTTTGAGCTTCATTTGGGAAGCCTCTAGAGCTGCATAAAGATCTGCTACTAGTAAGCCTTTCAGTGATTGCTTCTTAGCTGTTTGTCAAGTCTCTGTGTACTGTGTACAGATAGCCTGTATAGGGTTTTCATCTGACTTAACATATGAAGCAAAGTCTTCCCACCCTTCATGGGACATAAGATAATTTGAGACATCTAGTTTCAAGTCTGCGTAGATATCTGATATGTCTATAAACTGAAGGGGAAACCTTAAAACCATTCTGTAGCTCTATTGCTGTATATCAATCCACAGCAGTTGAATACACACAGGCAGATGGTGTATGTGAGTTCCTAAAAAGGGCTCACAACAAAGTGAGCAGCAGTCTGTGTGCACAGAGTTCCAAGCAGCAAAGGCTCAACCAGAAAGAGAGCAGCTGTCTGTGCACTGGAGTCCCAAGCTTTCAATGTTGACAGCTACTTTTCTCTGTGGAAAATCACATCCCAGAACTCAAGTCACAAGGAAAAATGAGTGTTATTCTTTGCCAGTCAAAACCATTTACACTCGGTCACCAATTGTTAGGATGAGACAAGCTCAAACCTCAGGCTCTTGAATGGTGATGAACTCTTCAAAGAACACAACAGCAAGTAGACTTATAGAATATATTAAAAACAGTTTATTACAAATACTCATGCTATACAAGTGATGAAAAGTAGTCATGAGGGAGCCAGTTTCCCCAACCCTTGGGTGTTTAGACTTTCTCTCAGAGGGGTTGGCTATGCAAGCAGTTATATACTACAGATAACGGTTACAATTCTAGATATGGTAAATGGGCCCTGTTGGTCAAGAAATAACAATAAGGTGGCTCCCTTGGGCATTATCTTATACAACAAAAATGTAAAGACAGTAGAAACTTAGAACAAAGAAAATACATTGTCAGCTATAAACTAAGAACAAAGAAAAGTGCAGAATGTAGAGAAATACATATGGAATGATACTTTGCTAAAAGGATGTGATTATGACAGAATATAAAAAGCACACATAATATAAGTAAATGCATAAAAGTTAAATATATGTATAGCAGGCATAATGAAATATAAGCAAAATGAACATATATGATATTATATATAACAGTAGCTAGCGCAATCCCTAGTATCCATGCTTTTATGGTGGGTACCTATTTGTACATGTTAGTGCAATACAGCAATACCACAATAATAATGAGACTGTCTGTCATTGATGTGAGCATGTGGGTCAGTAGTGGGTGTGGGACCCATGCATAACACCAGAAAGCTGATCCAGCTGAAAGAGACCTGTTCACACAGACAGATAAGGTTATTTTTAAACTTCTATTGAAGGGCTATGACATATTGAAAGAGTTAAGTGACCATCACTGCCAGGTACCAAGTCATGCCCCTAGTTTAAATTTTTTCAAAAAATTACACTCCGTCCCTGGGGGGGTGGTCATGAGAGGACCTTCTGACAAATACATAAGAGTTCCTGTGAAGACAGAGAAGTCATAGAATTTGTTGTTGAAGATATTAGCAATAGTCTCTGGAAGCATTTGAGACCAGTACTTCAGCTGTAACAGTGGTCTCCATTGTTGTGATAACATACTGTAATATTACTGGCTTGGAAAAGTAATTTGTTTACTGATTACTTTGCCTACATTGTATTCTAATCTATCATTGATTATGGGTTTCTTTTATAATGGGTGGGTGCTATGCACCAATGGGCGGTTAATACATGCCGGAGGTGTGTTACCTGCCCATGGAACTCTGCACCTGTGGAGAGGTGCACACCAGTGGCATTCATGACCACCAGCCACCTATCCATGGCCCTGCCACCCTGACATGCAGGACTCCGCGGTGTGGCCAGGGTAAAGTCATGGGTCTGACTGGGCATCCAATTGGATGCCCAGACCAGATAGCTCAGTGGATCCCTTCCACAGCACAGCTTGCATTGGCAGCATGCCCCATGGATGAGCAACAGCCAGTGACAGTGGTGGTGAGAGGAGGGCAAAGCCACTGGCCCTCTGATGTGGCACTGGAGCAGTGCACAGGGAAAGGGAGGCGGTCCGTAGGTGGAGCAGGGGGCCATACCCTAGGTTCTGCTACCATCTGAAGCAACGGGGGCCAGTGATGGGGGTGGCCCATTGGTGCCCTTGGGGTGAGGGAGGCAGCATTCTTAGCCTGGTGCCCCTGTGTGAGTGTATGTGTGGGGTAGGGGTGCCTAGTAGGGGACCCTCACAAACATGTACAGGGGCAGGTGACAGCAGTCTGGGTGGGTGATCTATCTGCCCTGTCCCAGCAGAGTCTTGATGGTTGTGCATGGTGCAAAGGAGGCTTATGGCAGGGTTCTCCCTGGTGTAACCCGCACCCCCTGCACACCCCCATGGCCAGCACTACATGCCTTGGTGCATGGCATGTAGTGCTGGCATGCCACTCATCTGTCCCCAGCACATTGCTCATTGTGTGGTTAATGGATCAGGCATGTAGGTACTGCATGCCCCCTTGGTGCATCCCACGCAGGGGATGCATAGGATGCAAAGTGGCTGCATGCCACAGATATGCACATGTAGCCACTACACTCCAATAGTGCATAAGGCCCAATATGTTTGTGCCAAAGAGTAATAAATCACCATGCAAACACAATATGACTTTGGTTCATTTGAAACCCATGCTTTCCACTGCAAGCAGGACAGAAGGGCACTGTTTATTCATATTTAGCTGAAGAAAGTGCATTCCATTTAAAACGGTTCTCTTAAACTGAGCATAGATGGGTAAAGGAAACTAAAAGCAATTCAGATAATATATGCCTTTCAAAAGTAAATGAATAACTCATTTAGATCACTTTAAAAATAATGTAATAATATAAGATAGTATTAAAAACTATTTATCAAAAAAGTAGTCTCCCACAATGCTTCATTGCTTAAAAAATAATCATGTTACAAAAATAGGTTTCCATGATTCTTACTTTAAGAGCCTTTCTGCCAAGCAAGCCAAAAGAGCAGATGAATACGCTGCCAATGTTCCTAGCCCTTAAAATGTCCCTAGTTTAAAAACACATACAGTGGGTGTCCAAAAATTCACTTTCCTGATTGGTCAGCTACTACTTTATGCTGTGGGGTAATTTTTGCATAACCACCACATAAAGTACCAGCCGACCACACATTCCACACAGAACCCTTAGTGTTCCAATACACTCTTGCAAAGCCACCATTTCTTTTCTCCCGCTAACAGAACCATTACACAAAATGAAAACCAACTGAGGAAAAGTTAAAACTAAAAAGGAAAGGTCAGATCTAAGCTGCAGTGTCAAAGTCAGAGACAACCCAGAGCTAAACAGCAATGTTAAAATCAAAGTGCTGGTATTTTCAGTTATAATCGCGTTGTGGCATTCAGCTCATTCATGTTATGGCCAGCTGTCTTCATGAGCATGGGAGGACTTCACGCAGCAGTAAGGAACTATTTTCTGTTGGAGGAACAATACTGTATTTAAATCAGCATGCAAAATTAAAAAAAAACAGAAGCTTGTCCTTCACTTTTCACTGTAATTGTCATCTTTCCTAATTTTATAATCAGAATAATCCATGATATAGTGTAGGTTGGGCTGGGATTTACCCACACCTAGTGTAGTTGGTCAATTGACCTGCAGCCTTGTGACTGAAGCATGCCAGGCATGGGTAATTCCCAGCCCAAAAGGTAGTTGTCCAGCTCACCCAGCCTCGGTATAAAAAATATATTTTTAATTGGGGAGGAGCCTGAACCAATTAGGGATGTCAAACAATCCATACATATTGGTTTAAATAAGTCCACTGCCCCTGTTAGTTTTTTTTTTATATAATTATTTTTTATTACTTCTGAGATACAGTATACAAGATACAAGCAAACATTTCAGAATTCATCCTTCATCAGTGCTGTACTGTATCTATTACAAAAAGAAATATATAAAAGTTTTATCACAATATTCATTACTTCCAAAATCATGAATATTCTTTACAAAACATATTGTAGGGCACAAAACATCAAATTCTGTTCACCAAATTGCTGTAAATTATCTCAACACTTTGTTCTCCAACTTTCAGTTAAGCATCTAGAATACAAGAAATAATCTGTTCAATTGTTAAACCATCTATCCTAATGGTAAATTCATTTAAGCACTTATAAATCATATCATAAAAACCTCTGCTCACCTGCCATCCAATTCCTTGGCAGTTACCATAATTAGTTCATAACTCACCAATTCTTTCTTATTTAGTCTGTAATAAACCAAACATTTTACATATTTTCATTATTTGGTTACTATCAGTGTAGTTATTCTTCTAGTTATTTTAAATCGGTATAAATCAATCTATACCATGTTAGAACTTCTAATATTGTTTTCTCAAAATATTTTAATGAATTGCTCTTGATAAAGAATTGATACTCAACTGGTATTTTAGCCTTTAATGTATTTATATTGTCATGTGCCTTTCATAAGTTTAGTCACCCTAGTTTTATTTTTATATCACTTTCTCATGAACAAGGTTTGAGACTAGTGTACCTGTTTAAAAAAATCCCTTGGGCTTCTTTCTTAGTTTCCTGTTTATGGATATCTGAATGGGAACATAAAACTCTCTTCAGAACTGATCTCATTTTGCTTATCATGTTACATTTTCAATATATAATTCCTGTTTCATTTAGTAAGCTGAATTTTTACTTACTTTATGTGATTCCAGAGTGTGGTGTGACCTTCTGCTTTCTCTGTAGATATGGAGGTGTCCCACCTGCTCTGCACTCTGCTTTTATCTGCTACAGGCTTGGAATTGGGAGTGGAGCAATATGCATCACTGCATGAATTCAGAGCGTGCTCACGATGATATCGCCAACTCCCAGCACCCGACCTGCTAAGTGCAGTACCTCAAAAAATCCAAGGTGTAAGTGTCTTATGCAAATATTTATATGAGCCATTTTGAGAGTGAATATGTCTTCAGAGATAGAAATGGATTCATAAACAGTTTCCGGTTGTGGAAATGCTTTATAGATGATATAGTGGTTATATTGACTGGAACAGTGGAGGAATGACACTATTTTGACAAATATTTGAATGACTGTAAGGACCATTTGATCTTCACTATGAATTTCAACAAATCGGAAATGCCATACCTTGATCTACTGGTTTATAAGAATGAGAACAAATTGGCTAGAAATGTATTTTGAAAAGCAATTGATAAAAATGCAGTTCTATATGCACAAATTTTTCACCCTAAAAAACTTATTCAATCCATTCCGTATGAACAGATGATGACAGAGAAACAGAATTGTACTGACCCTTCAGAATTTGAGAAAGCTGAAAGTATGACATATAGATTTCAGTAAAGAGGTCATAATTGTGAGACAATTCAAACAGCGGTAGGGGAAAGTGGAGGCCAGAGATAGGACAGGCTTACTGACTCCACGGCAGATGGATCAGGATGTTAGGGGGTCAGAATTATATTTTCTACAGTGTATAATGACACTTTTTTTACAATTAAAAATATGGCTAATAAACACTGGCATGTTTTACAAGCGACCCCCCAGGGAACCCATATCTTTGAACAGCTTCCACTAACTGTACCTAAAAGAAACATAATATTAGGGAACAGACTGGTCTAAACTAAACGCAGGATACCAGATAGTAGACCCCAACATTTTTTTTATCATATCAGATATTCTAGGGAATTTTCAGTGCAGCCATTGCATAATTGCAATAATACATATAAAATTAAGAGGGGTGAGAAACACTGAAAATGATGAGGACATTATTATCAGCCAATTTATTAACTGTTCAACCAGTGGAGTCATGTATTTACTTAAATGCCAATGTCATAAAGTATATATTGGTAAAACAGAGAGCATGCTTAAAAATTGTATTACTGAGCATAAGAGTGATATCAGGAGTCAAAATCTAACATCACCAGTGGTGAGACATTTTATAGAATATGGACACCAGTTGCCACAATTGCATTTTTTAGGACAAGAAAGAGTTCTACCAGATCTAAGAGGGGATGATCAAAGGATGACAATTCGTACAAGGGAAGCATATTTTATAGATAGATTTGAGGCAACAGACCCGAGGTTTAGACTTAATGACTCAATAGACTGGAAACCTATTTCATGAGTATAATAGGCACACTAGAGTGATTGATAAAAGTAGTGATCAAACTGCACCGTGTGTGAGATTAATATACACATGGGAGAGACCTACTCAGTTTTACTATGTATCTGATGAATAAGAGCTGAAATAATTAATTGGGTAATCTTGATATCAAAACAAAAAAGAATTTCTTCAAAATGATGAAAGGTAGTGTATGACCAGTTGACCTCCCATACATGGATGGGGAACTCTTGCCAATCTTTCATTTATCTGGTAGGTTGGGGGATTGTCCCTAAATATAGAGTATATTTTAAAATCTTAAAACCTGTTAGAGACATTACTTACATATCGGGAAAGCAGTGAGAGCGATGAGAACAGGCATCAAATTGCATTGTATATGGGATTAATATACATATGGGAGAGATTCATGGAGCTTTATAAATGATCTAATGAATAAGAGTTTAACGGGATAACTGGGTAGTTTTCAAATTAAAAAACAAAATTTGTTTTTTAATGCCTAAATGTATTGTGCAACCTTTTGACCTCCCACATGTGTATGGGGGATTCTCTTATCATTCAGAAAATGAAGAAAGCCAGCCACTCAATGTTTTCTTAAAAGCTGTTTTTTTTTTGTTTTTTTAGGTATTTCTTAGAATCAACGATCCCCTGTGCTTGCCCAACGTTTCACCCACATCGGGCTTCCTCAGGGGCCAGGATCTATCATAAATACATAATCAGAGTTTTAATTTCTAAAATAACAAAATAATGTTTACCATTAATGTTTCAAAAAAAAATATTTCAAGTCAAACCAACGTTGCATTTTTGTTGCACTTACTATTACAATCTATGAACTACTTACATTTTTCTTTATGATGGCAAAAGATACAAGCAAACATTTCAGAATTCATCACTTCATCAGTGTTGTACTGTATCTATTACAAAAAGAAATATAGAAAAGTTTTATCACAATATTCATTACTTCCAAAATCATGAATATTCTTTACAAAACATATTGTAGGGCTACAAAACAGGTATCTTAATTCATTATTAGTATTTACAACTTTAATCAAAACAAGGGTGAATGACCACCATCTACAACTAAATTTCACCCTGGGCACTTAATTGTAACTGATCCATCTAATTACCTGTGATTATGGAGTTGATTATTTTCCAGTGGTATGTATCCTCTCAGTTTACAAAATGAGCTTTTCTGATTAGTTTTTCCTATGTAAGCATAATATTTTCAGTATTTAACTTATTACTTTTTTATTAGGCAAATTTTGCCTTGCCATTATATTTCATGTATAATCAGAAGCAAATTTAACATAGCTAAGGATTCATTTAACAGTAACCTACATTTTACAACAAAACCATCTCAATTATGCATTTACTTGCCTGCTATAAGTAATGCAATGTTCTAATTATTCATGTCTCTTAAGTTTTCTTTCTAAGTTCATTGTACTTATTTTATATGTTCTTTACACTTTCCTGTTCTATCTGTACAAATATTACTCTCTTGGTTCCATTTGCAGCTATCTGGTTCTAAAAGCCAAAATGTTCTATAGACAGTTTACCACACTCTTTCATATGTTTGCTGAAAATGAGTGCTTCCCTTGCTTCTGGCAGTTAAAACATTTAGTAAACAGACATACAGTATACCCTAGTTCAGGCATGAAAGGACTGTAGGCCCTGAACCTTACACTTGCTTCAAATAGTGAAAACATTTCATAAGCAGACATATACCCCAATTCAGGAATGAAAAGAGTGTAGGTCTAGAACCTTACACTTGCTTCAGACAGTTAAAACATTTTATAAGCAGACACATACCCCAATTCAGGTTTGAAAAGAGTGAAGGCCTTGAACCTTACTCTTGCTTTAGACAGTTAAAGCATTTTGTAAATAGACATATACCCCAATTCTGGCTTGAAAGGAGTGTAGGCCCTGGGGTTCTTTCAAATATCATTTACATCATCATAGCGGATTACTGGAGCTGAAAGTATAATCAGTGTATATGCTTGAAACTAACTCCATTCTGCTGTAGATTGTAATCTAGACACTTTCTTGTTTCAAAGTTAATTGTTACCTTTTCTGCTTCCCTCTGGCTGTTTCTCATCTTCTATCATGTTATGCACACTTTGTTGAAAAGTTTCTGCTTATGTAATGCTGGGACAGAGGGCAGTGCCAGTGTAACATCCAACCACTGATTTTTCAATGAAGTGTGCATAAAATGATAGAAGCTAGGTAAAAATAATTGTTTTTATTTTAGAAATTAAAACTGTAATTATGTATTTATAATAGAACCTGGCCCCTGAGGAAGCCCGATGTGGGTCAAACATTGGGCAAGCATAGGAGATCATTGATTCTAAGAAATACTTAAAAAAATTTAAAAAAAATCAGCTTTTAAGAAAATATTGAGTGGCTGACTTTCTTCATTTTCTGAACATTGGATTATCTGTACTCTAGCCCCACAACAACCTGCATAGCATATTAACTGGAAGGAGACCCACGGACTCTCTTTTGGATTTTCTTATCGGCCATTTATTTGGTGGGATGAGGGACAGTCCTCATACATAGGGCACATTTTAAAGCTTTAGAACTAGCTAAAGATACTACCTACATATCAGGAAAGAAGGGAATGTAAGTGGTATTTGTGCCTTTTTGATTACTTTGACATATTTCTAACCAGGGATTTTATATCTGGATTATGTTGATACTTTTATTACCTTTTACCTCATATACTCTTCATTTCTATCAGACTCACTAAGGCTAGTTCAACAGGTTATAAAAGAATGTAGGATTTATGTAAATAACCATATGATGATACACTACAGTATATAGAATTCACAGATCCTTTTTTACATTATTTGTTTTAGTTAAATAGGGTCTCTAAGTCTCTGGATTGGTGTACACAGATCCCACAACACTTAAACATAGACAAGTGTACAAGAAGAAACATGAGTTTTATAAACTATACAGGCAGGACACCTTGGATTTCCTGAGGTGCTGCACTTAGCAGGTCGGGTGCCAGGAGCAAGTGCTATCATCACGAGTGCACTCTGACATCATGCGGTGACACGCATTGCTCCTCACCTGACTCCGAGCCTGTAGCAGATAAAAGTAGAGTGTACAGCAGGCAGGACACCTCCATATCTACAGAGAAAGCAGAAGGCCACGCCACGGTCTGGAATTGCATAAAGTAAGTACAAATTCAGCTTACAAAATGAAACAGGAATTATATGTTGAAAATGTAACATGATAAGCAAAATGAATTCAGTTCTGAAGAGAGTTTTGTGTTTCCATTCAGATATCCATAAACAGGAGACTAAGAAAGAAGCCCAAGTGAAAAATACATTTTTTAAACAGGTACACTAGTCTCAAACCTTGTTCATGAGAAAGCGATATAAAAGTAAAACTAGGGTGACTAAACTTATGAAAGGCACATGCCAATATAAATACATTAAAGGCTAAAATACCAGTTGAATATCAATTCTTTACCAAGAGTGATTCATTAAATTGTTTTGAGAAAACACTATTAGAAGTTCTAACATGGTATAGATTGATTTACACCGATTTAAAATAACTAGAAGAGTAACTACACTGATAGTAGCCAAATAATGAAAATATGCATAAAGTTTGGTTTATTACAGACTAAATAAGAAAGAATTGAAAGTTATAAACTTATTATGGTACCTGCCAAGGAATTGGATGGCAGGTGAGCAGAGGTTTTTATGATTTATAAGTGCTTGAATGAACTTACCATTAGGATAGGTGGTTTAATAATTGAACAGATTATTTCTTGTATTCTAGATGGTTAATTGAAAGTTGGAAAGAACAGAGTGTTGAGATAATTATAGCAATGTGGTGAGCAGAATTTGATGTTTTGTGCCCTACAATATGTTTTGTAAAGAATATTCATGATTTTGAAAGTAATGACTATTGTGATAAAACATTTCTATATTTTTTTTGTAATAGATATAATACAGCACTGATGAAGGATGAATTTGAAACGTTTCCGTGTATCTTGTATACTGTATCTAAGATCTAGTAAAAATAATTATATCAAAAACTAACAGGGTGAGTGGGCTTATTATAATCAATTTGTATAGATAATTTCCAGCTCAACCCACACCTTATTGTGTATTATTCCTTAATTTTATTATTGCTCACATTTTGTACATTTACCAACTGCCTGAGCTCCAACCTGAATGGCACTATCCTGGTGTGACAGCAACCACACTTGTATCAGTTTCAACGCTGCCAACTGACAACTGCTGCTGAAGCTGTAGAATTTGCTGTTTGTGGGACTGTTCAGTTGGCAAGGGGGCTTGGAAGCAAACTGATGACTGAGTGTCATAATTATGGGGTGGGGCTTTGTAGGAATAAAGGCCTGTGCTGCCTACTAACTGACCTTTACCAACTGCCTGAGCACCAACCTGAATAGCACTAGCCTGGTGTGACAGCAGCCATGCTTGCACCATCTACAAAGCTGCCATCTAATAACTGCTGCTAGGACTGTTTAATCTAAATAAATTGGTGTCAGTTGCTCAGTAGGTAGCACACTTGCCTCTGAGGCCGGGAGATCAGAGGGCTGTGGGTTCAGTTCCCACATCTGGCACTTGGGTTAATATCCCAGTACTGACACTGTAGTGCAGCATGAGAGGGGTGCTGCACTTCTGAGGTGCCATCTTTCGGATGAGACATTAAACCGAGGTCCTATCTGCCTGGATTGGTGGTAGTTCAGGTGGATGTTAAAGATCCCATGGCACTTATCGAAAAGAGTAGGGGAATTTTCCCGGTGTCCTGGCCTAATTTCCCTCATTCACTAAAAATACCACCAACAGCTTAATCTGGTTCAAGGTCAGTTGGCATTCATCTGTATCCCCTTCCCCTGGGTCATGCCTGAAAATAGGTAGGATTTGTCTAGTGCACTTACCCGGTCAACAACAACTAAATAAATAAAATATTGTTTGTGGGACTGTTCAGTTGGCTAGGGGGCCCAGAGGTGAGATGGAAACTGAACACATTAATTAGGGGGTGGGGCTTGCTAGGAATAAAGCCTGTGCTACCCACCAGTACAAGCATGCTAGTGTGAACATGCTGGTGCGAGTGCAAGTGGTGCAAGAGTCACTTGGCAATGAAAAACTTTAAACTTCATAGTGCTTCTGCTTTTAGAATGATATAAATGTATTAGTTTCTACTGACTATGTATAGTGTTGCTTTTAAAGAAGTATTACTGATTTATTCTAGAGCTTAATTTTATAATGTGAATGTATTATAATTTCTATAGCACTTTAGTAGAGGCAAAGACGTGTAGGCTATATAAGTGATCTTTGTAGTTAAAAGACTTACACTTCTTGATAGGTTTAACAGACTTAAACATACAACAATGTACCTGTTTCTTTTGATTACATGCTTACAGTTCATTACAAGCTTAACAAACTTAAACATACAACATTGTACTTGTTTCTTTTGATTACATGCTTAGTAATTAGGCCATTGACTGCACATGAAAGTAATCACTAAAATTCATTAGATCACATGTGAAAATTAATATAAAATTAAACTGCTATGATTGCCCAGTTGATTGGATTTACAAACAAAATAGAAGAAACGGGTTCATGAATAGATGGAATATGGAACATCTGCTAAACTTGAAAATAAAGAACATAATAAAAATGATGGCAAACTGTTGAAACTGCATAGAGAATCCTTTTCAAAAATGTTAATTTTGATAGTTGGTGGAAATATAGAACTAAAACACAGGCCAAGGGAAACAGTTATAAGAATAGCCCACGACAATTCAAGAAGCATGGTCAAAAAGTTGACCAGTAAAAAATTTTCATTACTATGGAGGAATATGATATTATTTGACTAATTGAAACCTGGTTAGCAAGGAACATTATGGATTCAGAAATTCAAATGGAAGGATTTGTCCATTACAAATGTGACACCCAGCAGCACACTTACAAAACATCTGGTTGGTGTTTGCTCTTCACAAAGACACTGCTTTTCATAGTGCTGGATTGCATGTTTAACTGCATGCATAATAAGAAGTGATACACAACTCTTTGGTGTGAGTTTAACTTATCGACAATGTCGGTGACTGACTCTGACAAGTGCATGCTTTTGTTGCATTGTGCCCTCAACCTCTGACATCAACACAGCTGGGTCATTAGGAAGAAGAGCACCAAGTGTAATCCTTATCCTTCCCACATCAACCATTTCCTGTGATGCAAACAGGTGTGTCATCATCTAAGACTTTCTTCATGTCTCTATCTGGGTTTTCATTTCAAGTCTCTCAATGTATGTCTCAGAGACATGACTCTGGAAGGTATGATATGTGTGCATGAACTCTTGTTCATATGAATCAGACAATCCTTTTAACTCAGATTCCACAGTCTCCAAGGTTTGGGCCGAAACAATAGAGCAAGTAATATTTGCTTTCTGTTGTATTCAAGATCAGTTTGCTGTGGTCAGTTAACCATAGTTTGCATTTTTTACAAGTGAGCCATCAAAGCCAGGGACTTTATATATTCCTTTTTCTGGGTCAGAAGGAACATCCCACTTGTAGTCATACCATTGAGCAACCTCAAAGAGACACAGATCATCCATAGCACTGTGCAGCTGTGGATAGTAGTTGTCAATTAAGTTGCTCTTAAGAATACTTGTGGATGTTGGTCTTGTGGCAGCCAACTCCTTAATCTCTTCATGGCTCTTAAGAACACGGCACCTGTTCTGCTTGTGATTTACATTTAAGAAATGTATGGACTCTGATTTACCATATAAACATACACCTCTGAGCCGGTCACTTGCTTCATAGGCTCCGCACTCACAGTGTGATAGAGCCTTAAGCCCTAGAGACCAACGTCTGGAAGACATTGACCTATCACAGTTTGACAGCTCTTCCCACATTTCTTGGAGGTTAGTTTGCTCATGTTTAGTAATGTATGATGTTACATGCCTCACAAGAGCCATTGAGTTGTCTGAACAAACTGGACATCAATGTTTGCTTGCCACATCAACAGAAGAGAAGGACTATAGTCATTGATTCAGACTTCTGATTCTGTGCAAGGTAGTTCATACACTCGCTTTGTTGACTTTGCTTTCAGGTGGTGTCGCATGGCTGTAAAAACATCATTCAGTGAAGCAGCTAGGCAAACTCACCTTGGGAAGCCAAAACAGCAGTGAGTATACCACTGACCTTTGTTTTTAACTTTCCTGCTACAGTGTTTGCCACAGAGGTGTCGTTGGAATTTCTGGACCAGTTCCCACAGTGTAGCGCTATCATACTTGTCTGGTATCTGACATGTGACATACTTCAAGATGAAGCTTAGAATGTCAGATATTTCATTGTCACCAATTCATGGGGCATCTTTAATCCCACAGCAACATGCTAGATGATGGTGCTCCACGGACTTAGTACTCAACCCTCGAAGTAGTGCTCAACGATACTGAGGGAGGAGTGTCTAGACAGTATGAATTTCAAAAGACTCTGGAACCGGTGGTGGAAGTAACATGAAATGGTTACTGGATCAAGTGAGCAGAGTTCATTGAGAGTCATTGTTTGGATGTTCTCAACATCAGAGTTTTCCCATCTCAGTATATCGAGCAGATCATCCCAATATTCTGCACAACTGGAGTGTCACAAACTATGTTGCTGGTCCAAACTCTCTCAGGATGCAATTACCTCAGAGTGACGTCTGTACCAATATTCTTTGGTACCACGCATGCTAGACAAAATTGAAGAAAGACTGACTTGCAGTGTTTCATCTTTGGTCTGCAACTTGAGTAGTAACTGTGCATCTGTCATATTATTGAATTCTGTCCCAAGTCTCAATGTGTGAGCAATACTAGCAGATAGGACACTAAGTTCACTTTCCCAAAGAAGGTGGAACAGGTATGCAATGTTTCTTTGAAACTTGCCATCCTTATGTAGTATTCACTAGGTCCTATACTCAGCTCCTGGTAGTTGAACTTCTCGTTCATCTAATCGACCACCTGAATCAAGTGTGAACAGATCAGGGAAACAACGAGCTTCTAGAGTGGCCTCCCATATACTAACAGGATTGCCCTCCACTTGTTTCATTCGATATAAATCAATGTTATCCATTACTGGGTCTTTGCCCTGCAATGGGTGTATGGTGAATTGCTCATACACATTCTGTACAGTTGCCATGTCAACCTTCTCAAGTATTGCCTTGTCAGAGTTGTCTGTGGCAATATCTGATGAGAGACCACTAAATGCGTCAATGTCAATTTCAGCATAGAAAGAATTTGTGTTCTTTTAGATATCTCAAAGCATTCTTCACATTGTCTACATTGACAATCTCTTGCCATATTGTTTTCACCTTTGTTGGCACACCATTTACCAAGATGACTACAATATTGTCCTGAGAAATAGTGTTGACATTGTCTTGCAAAGGTAAAGGCAGGTAGACAACAAAGCCTTTGAGAGAGTGTACAAGTTCTTTGTTTGGTAGGTCTTATGTCCTTGTATTCAGCCTGATGATTGTTTGAAATGGCTTCATGGTCTGAATGAGACTCCTTTCAAACAAGTTCAACATTGTTATCTCATTAGGTGTTGGTTGTACTTACATTTTATTGAGTACTGACCGAGGAGGTAAACTATCATTCTTGGTATTGTTATGACAGTAGGAATACAGTGACACAGTTGTGAGTTCTTCAAAGTCAGACTTTAATAGGAGGTACACATGGAGACGTCCCCACATTTCATTCCAAGATGGAATGTTTTGCAGGTCTACTTTGACACATAAGTGCTTCTAGAACAATCATTCACATGTCACACATATTGTATCAAATTTCTCTGTTTTGCTTAATTCAAATTTAGCAAATTCATATCCAAAATGTTGTAGGAGTTGCTCTTCTTTAACCAGAGATGTTTGAGGAGTACTTGCTTCTTCAGGAACAGTAGCAGCAGACCTCAATCTTTGGGTTCTTTGCAACTTTTTGATTAACTCACTAAGTCTTTCAACATCTCCATCATTGAGCAGTGCTTGGAATTGCAAGTAGTCTTGAATGAGAGATCTGACACAATACAACTTTTGCACAAATTTGCGAATGCCAGAGTTATGCACTGCTAGCATACAAAAGTGATGAAATGTGATGTTGCAGTTCATGGACTGAAAGCATGAGAGGGAGTGACCTATCAGGCCTTTGAGAGGCTGGACCTCACACTTGTCAATGTTATGAAGTAGTGTGTGTCGTTCAGATCTCTTTGTGGTAAGAGATGTTGACAGAAAACTTTTTATAGATATAATAGATTTCTCTCTAATGTTACATGTGCTGTCACATGCCCATTTTTTTGCTTATGACTTTGGATCACTTTCATCCTCTTCAGCTACATTGTCATTGTTCGGATGGACGGTTTCATGGGATAGAGGTAAGACATTCTGTAGTTTTCCATGCTCATCTAGTGTTAAAGTAATATTTCTACTGTGTGCATGGTATGTCTCTTCCCAGAAGAATGCTTCTGAGTACTTTGAATGAAACCAGTCTCCTTGAAACACAAGAGAAATATTTCCTCTGTTTAAGTGCTCAAAAGATAAAATAGTGTTTCTCATCTCCTCAATCTTTGTACTCAATTTATGAATGGCTGACATCATATCAGTCCAGAGTTTAGAACATATTGCTAGAGCCACATTGACAAATCGTCTTGCTCTTAAGCGGAGTTTCATTAATGAGATCTTAGAACATAGTCTGTTACCTTTGCGTCTCACTATTTTGGAGATCACACGTTCAATCCTAGCTCTGTGGACTAGCTTTTTGAACAATATTATCTTACTGTGTTGAGCATTAGCAGAGGTAATACACTTAGCATTCTTTTTCTGTCTCACATGTCTATGCTTTGGTGATGACAGTGCTGGACATTGTGATTGTAATGTTTCTCTAGGAAGGCTACTTGTAGTAGATTTCTTAGAGGAGGGTTTCTGTTTCTTTAGTTGTGTATGATTTACTCTGTGTGTGATGTGGAGAGAAGAGAGTTTTTTATGCTTCTGTTTAGAAGCTTTACCTTTTGTTCTTGCATGGCATGACAATGAACAAAAGTACAGCTAGCACTTTCTCTATGTGCTCTGGATTTATGGCAGATGGCCATGATGAAATTGGTGAAGTATTTCTTCAATATCTTTATTGTAGTCCCCTAAGGAAAGTGAAAATACATATATTTAGTAGTAAACAACACTAGCCACATGGCAGTAAATCAGAAATTGTTCATTTGAAAAATAATATGTAGTATTGTGCTAATAATAAAACATCTGCTATGATTAGTATTACTTTGTTATGAATTATTTAACTATTGTGTGCATAGTACTGTGCACTTAATATTGCAGCCACTTGTCACGTGGGCAAAAGTTGATAAAGAAGAATATGTGTGCCA
Source organism: Neoceratodus forsteri (assembly GCA_016271365.2). Classification (NCBI taxonomy): domain Eukaryota; kingdom Metazoa; phylum Chordata; order Ceratodontiformes; family Ceratodontidae; genus Neoceratodus; species Neoceratodus forsteri. The sequence continues at coordinate 47,800,722 of CM057450.1, read as the reverse complement.
TGTTTATTGGTTGATGTGTCTAGGTAGTGTTAAGTGTAAATTTATGAAGATGTTAAATATTTCTTGTGGCACTGTTACATGCACTTATGCTGACATATAATGATAAATGGAATAGCAAGTGCTGTGTTGAGCGATTGTTGCAATCATACTATTATGGGTCTGGATGAACGTGATGATTATGTCAATAGTCTAGCTGAGTTGAAATAATTTTACTTTATTGATAGTTGGGATGGAATTATTACATGAGTCTAATGATGATTGGCTCTTATAGTAAATGTATGGAAAGTTGTATAAGTTAAAATTCGTGAATTTGTATTTTTATGGGTCATTTAAATGCTAGAAGGGTTTCTGTACTGTATTGCTGTTGAAAATACTGGATTTGCACTGTCAGAAATGTTTATTGTCAAAGTCTCACGTTATTCTCACGATCAAAGATTTTGTAAGCTCGCGGTCTATTCTCGCGGTCAAACCGAGTCACAGTTCAAGATTTTGCATGCTTACAGTCAAAGATCATAAGAACGCTGTAATTATGTGAAAGTGCATAAAAAACAAATAAAACACTATTCCTTTTACTTATGGGTTATAAAAATTCTAGGAGGGTTTATCTTGCTGTGATGCTTTTTAAAATATTGGGTTTAGACAGTCAGATACAGTTTACATCGAAGTCTCGCGTTATTCTCATTATCAAAGATTTTGTATGTGCCCCAAGACTGGAAGGTGGTGCATATAGTGCCTATCCACAAGGGGGGATCAAGGAAGGTGGCAGGGAACTACAGGCCTGTCAGCCTGACCTCGGTGGTGGGCAAGGTGATGGAGGGCATTGTCAAGGAGAGGCTAGGGGGGACCTGGATAAGTCAGGGTGCCTGGACGATAGACAGCATGGATTCATCCCGGAAATCATGTCAGACAAACCTGGTGGAGTTCTATGACTGGGTGACAAGTGCCTTGGACCTGGGTAGACCAGTGAATGTCCTCTTTCTGGACTTCAGCAAGGCATTTGACTCTGTTCCTCATGTGGGCCTGTTGGATAAGCTGGGAGAAATGGGGGTGGGGAACCAGATGATCAGATGGACAGGCAATTGGCTCCAGGACCGGACCCAGAGGGTCATAGTTGGTGGGATAGTCTCATCCCCAAGGAGGGTCATTAGTGGGGTCCCACAGGGATCAGTCCTTGGGCCCCTTCTGTTCAACACCTAAGTATCTGACATAAGGACAGGAATCAGGAGTGAGATGAGTCTCTTTGCAGATGACTCGAAACTGGGGGCGGTGGTGGATGGGGAGGAGGGGAGGGTGGCCCTACAGGGGGACCTGGAGGCTCTGGAAAGATGGTCTAGAAAGTGGAAGCTGAGGTTCAATGCAGGGAAATGCAAGGTACTCCACCTGGGGGCCAGAAACCCAGGTCAAGTGTACACCCTGGGGGAATGCTACAAGTCTCGATGGCTCAGAGGGACCTGGAGGTGGTGGTGGATGTCAAGATGAACAACTCTGAGACTTGTAGGAGGCAGCAGCCAAGGCCAACAGGATGCTGGGATGCATCACCAGGGATCACCTCCAGAAGGAGGAAGTGATACTCCCTCTGTATAACTGTGGTGAGGCCGCACCTTGAGTGACTGCGTGCAGTTTTGGAGGCCACACTTAAAGCGGGACATTAACCTCCTGGAGAGGGTCCAGAGAGGGAAACCAAAATGATTTGGGGCTTGGGGGACAGGACCTATGAGGAGAGGCTCAAGAGCTAAATATGTCACACATTGGAAGAGGAAGGGACTGGGGGACATGATAGAGGTCTTTAGGTACATGAAGAGGGTAAATAGGGAGGAACAGTTGGGGTGCTTTGAAGGAAGGAGGAGGGGCCACTAGAGGGCATGGCTGGAAGCTGGAGGGGGAAGATTCAGGGGAGAAAGGAGGAGGTGCTACTTCACTGAGAGGGTGGTGGAGCCATGGAATGCACTGCCTAGGGGGCTGGTAGAGGCAGAGACAGTGGAGGGGTTCAAGAGGGGGTGGGACAGGTACAGGGGAAGGGTTCTGGAAGCAAAATCCAATGCAGCAAGAATATCCGGAACTGGGAAGGGAGAAGCCAGAGAAGGCGAGGGGGACAGCAAGGTCAGCACTCAGGTTGGGGACTGACCAAACGAGCAGACACAAAAGACCATTAGGCCTATTCTGCTGGCATTTTAGTATGTTAGTATGTTAGTATGTTAGTATGCTCGTGGTGAATCCTCACGGTCAAACCAAGTCACAATTGAAGAATTTGCATGCTTGTGGTCAAAGATCATAGAAAATGCAGAAATTATTTTCAAATGTGTTGAAATAATATAAAAACAGTTTTCTCCTAGTTTATTAGTTAGTATAATGCTATTAGAGTCTGTCCTGCTTAAAAAAGTTAGGAAAGTATTGCTTTTTTCACTGTGAAAGACTGCTAACATTGAAATCTCACGTTAGTCTCGCGATCAAAGATTTTGCACGGTCATGATCGATCCTGGCAATCAATGCGAGTCGCAGTCAAAGAAATTGCACGCTTGTGATCAAAGAAATGGCTAGGTTAATCGTGTGAGTTTTCTGAACCAATAGAATTGAAGAATAACACTCTGGGGGCCATTTTACATCGAGTGATCGAGAAGGTAAGAGGGCAGATTAAGAAAGTAAGTGCTTGGCTCAAATATGATAGAACCTGGGGGAAAGAAATCTTTAAAGTTTTAAAGAGTTATTTAACAGTGTATTGGCAACTAAGGGAACTACTGTATATATTTTTTCACAACTGATATTGGCAGGAACTATTTACTTTAGCTAGATTATTTATGGAGTTTACAGCAATTTTGATATTTTGATAGCAGCATGGCCTGGGAAAGTGTCACACAGTTTAGCAATAGATTTAAGTGTTTATATATCTGTGTGACCAATGGATTGGTTTTGGTAAACTCATGCAAATAGGTTTTTGAGAGTGTGATTTTTACAAGTGAAAAAAATAGCATTTATTGAAAAGCTGTATGTTTTATGCATTTTGCAATTTAGTCAGTCAAACTGCTGTGATTGTTTTCTTACACTAACTTATTGTCCTTGAGATCTTTCTTGTGGCTCAAAACAGTCTTTATTATTCACTGTTTGCCAGGGTATTTTTGGTATCTCAGACTGGCTGATCTGTATAAGTTAACAGTTAGTGTGCTAATGAGATTTATTTTTACTCAGTGCTACTTTGATTTGTGACAATTGCTGGCTGATCTAATAATAGTGGCACTTTCTTGCTACATATGTGTGTGTTTTAATTGTTGTGGAATCCTGACTTGGAACGATATTGTGTCTTGCTTAGCTTCACCAGGTACTGCTTTTCCACTTGTTATATAGAGAGAGACAAATAAATATATTTAACTTACTGTAGGTAATTAAGTCACAGTACTTATCACTGCAAATAGTTTATCATTAAATTAAACTGGTTGTGAGACCTGTGCAATCAAATTAGTATAGTACTATTGATTACTGTTATTCACTATCTCTGTCAAGTAGTAAGAAATGGCTACACTCACCACTCAAGCAGCTGGCTGAGTAAGAGAGGGGAATTTAGTTTGCCAGAACATTATGGCTAGTGACTTAGACCAATCAACATTTGTGTTGCTGGCAAGTTATGAGGTGTGCCAATCAGATGACAGTGTTCTCCCCCAAAACAAATAAAAGTTTAATAAATATCATGCCAATAGAAAGACAGCTTTTATACATAGCTAGAATTCTATACTGAATTAGCAAATCTGTGAACAGGTTATTGTTTGTGATTGCTTTGTCTGCATTTATCTGGATGATGCACTAGAATAGTAATCATTGTGGTGGTTCCACTTCTTAGTACTTGGTAGTCAGACAGACACAATTGTGATATTTCTACATCTGAGTTATTAAGATTTGTTACTCAGCATGGCAGAAAAATCCACAGTAACTGTATGGATAGTAGGATCAAGTTTGGTGAGAAGGGCAGCAGTGTTCAGTAGATGTGGTCATTTTGGGAATGATTTACTCCTACCTGGATGCTTTGTGTCTTGGTTTGGGAAGGATGGCATGAGGTGGGAGCAGCTTATGCCTACCATGTGCCATTTATTGGAGACACACCCAGAATCAGACATACTCCTTATCCATCTTGGAGGCAATGATTTGGGTAACAAAAGGGCTATTGACTTAATAGAGGCTGCACAGTCTGACTTGCAGCTTCTTATCAGTATGTTGCCATATTGTAAAATTCTGTATTCAGATATTACACAGCGCATGGTCTGGAAGGGTGAGGATTACTGTCCTGCACTTGAAAGATCACACAGGAAGGTTAACATACAAATATCTGGATTCCTACGTGCTATGGGAATGCACACTATTCGTCACCCCAAATTACGTATGACAAGTATTGGCTATTTTTAAAAGATGGTGTGCATCTCTTTAACACTGGCAATGACATTTTTGTTGGGGACCTTCAACATGGTATCCTTACAGTTCTGTGACTGTGTGCCTGTAGGATGGTGCCTCTCAAGTACATCACACTTACACTGTGAAAAAAATGGCTCTTTTTAGAGCCACCACAATATGGTCAAAAAATAGAACTGTTCACATCTTGTACATTGCTGTCTGTACGTTAGGTTGTGAGAGTCTGGGAAGCACAGATTCTCTGCTTTTAACAGCAGAGAAGTGTGATGTGCTTATTGGTAGATGAGTAGGATGTACATTATTGCTTGATAGTGTATGTGTGTTTTTTTAGGTGGGCTGTATGGTATTTTGTTGCCTGTCATTGTGGTAAAGGCTATGAGTTTTTCATTGTTTGTTGATATGCGGGGTGTGTCTTTTGTTACTGATAGATTCTGTAGCTTTTTCCTTTTTTTATTAATAGTTGAGTATGGCTTGTTATGGGTGGTGCATTATACAAGTATGGCTGAAAATGCATCATATGTTTCTGAGGATGAAGTGGGAAGCAAAGGATGGTTTAGTGATATGAGGAGACATATGCTGTTGATGTAGTGTGTTATGAGTTGCTAGGGTATGTTGATTACTGATCTGAGTCATATTGTTTCTGTGTGTGAAATGTTTGTGTTGTGTAAAAGTTTTAACAACATTTTTTATGTTTTTCTTTACACAGGTAGATAACTGTGCGTGTGTTTTCTGGTATCAAGACTCTACTGTCCAGTAAGTATTTTGCTTTATGTTTTATGTCATTGTTGAATTCGATGTATTTTGTCAGGCACCATTGTGAGTGGTGATTTGGGGGGTCTGGTAACAGCATAAATAGAAGTAAACTGAGAAGCAAGTGGAGGCATTACTTGTTTTACATGCAAGTGAAAATAAGGAATAATATAGAGAGTTAGCAACATATGTATTTTCAATACATATTATGCAGTAATGTTTGTTAACATTTTAGTATGCTGAGTAGTATGATCACTTGCTGCCATTCCATGCCTGCATCTCATGGGTAAAATGTTGTTAATCTTGTTGAATGTTAAGTATTTGCTTGTGTCAGGAGATCAGTAATGTGAGGAACAGACAGAACACTCCTCAGTGTGTCTCAATGCTGTGCAGCTGTTTTATATGACCTATCAAACTATCATGTTAATATATTAATAATACATCTTTTTCATTTTTAAAACTGATAGTGCAGCAGTTATGGATATTTCATGATTATGGTGTTTTGGCAATTTAAGAGAGATAGTACATGCATGTGTTTTAATGACAGAGTTATTGTTAGCTCAGAGTTTACAAGTGAGCAGACATATTTGCTTGTGACTGGCAAGCAACATAAATAGTAGTAAGGTAGAACAGTATCAAAGTAATATCTAATAGTTTTTCATGCTATCTTTTTTTTTCTTGTTTCAGACTACTATCATGCCAAAGTCATGGAGTGACGCAGAGGTGCTGGCCCTGGTTCAGGCTGTGAGGGAGCATGCCAATGCTATGGTTGTCATGCGTGCAACTAACCTGAGCCTGACCCATACATGGGGCAAGGTAGGTGTTTGGTTACAATGAGTCTTCACATTTTTCAACAGAGCTACACATGTGATGGATGACAACGGTATGGTCAGTTGTATTTCTTGCACATTTGTTGGATGTTCCTGGGACAGTGTGCAATCAACAGCTTGATCATTCTTCCGTATGTGCTGTGAATAACATAGATTTTCTTGTAGTATGGTGGGGTTTGTGTGAAGACTACTTTTGGAGATTGTGAAAGGAGACTTATAAAATGGGCAAAGGATTTCAAGCAATCTGATCGGTTGTTAGGTGTGTATTAGATGTGTCGAACAGCTAAACTACAAACCCACCTAGAATACACAGGACCCATTTATAAGCACAATAACCATCTGGATGCATTAGCACAGTTCCAATGCACAGCCAGGACTAGACACACTCAGGCCTGTGGCTTCATGCCCAGTATGTCCCCCTAGTTGTGCATTGGAACTGTCTAATGCACACCCATTGTGTGTTATTGCTTACTCGTAGGCATGACAGCAGTGCTCTGCTGTCTAGAGAGGTACTGAGACCTGTGTGTATGCTGCTAGGTAGGTATATTGGGCAGGACATCACAACATACAGAAATGGTCACTAGACTCCTGAACAAGACTACATACTACATCTCTATGTCTTTAGCTGCAGACCATGTAAGCATGGTTCTTACTGTATTGGTGGATGTAATATTACAGATATTTTTATGAATTGACTGTGATGCTTATCAATGCATTACATAGTATGGTGTGCATGCTTATTGATGTACGGTGTTAGCAATTGGTGTTCAGCTTTACTGTGCTCCACAGTCAGTGGTTGGATAGATGACTTGTGAGTGGGGATGTGCCACATGTTGGTGAGTGGGTTATATTGTGGTGGTGTGAGTGAGTAGCCAGGTGGAGAGGGATACTGGTTAAGTACAACATTCTTTTTTCCAGGATCTGTGTGGTTAGGATTGGGAGTACACTGTCTGTCCTGCTAGGAATACTGCATTTGTAGTATATGTGGTTAGACTAGGCCAGTCTTTGTAGATAGGTCAAGAAACATGACAACCTATCATTTTCACTGTGACATGAAACATTTACTATATTTTTATGCTTTTTCTCAGGTGGATCATGCCTTGGGAGGCAGTAGATCAGAAAATCTCCTGACATGTGCCGCAGGAAGTGGAAGATCACCTGCCAGATGTTTTTCAAATCTAAGTCTGCGGCGGGTGATATGTGAAGGAGTATCCGGGAGTGGTATGACATAGCCTATGCTATGTGGGAGGATGCAGGGAAACCAGATGTTGGAGATCGCCATCACACATGTGAGTATATATTTGAAACTGTTGTGATGCAGATATTTGGCTTGTGACTGAGAGGATTGTTTTTTCTATATTTCAAATGAGTATTGGCATTTATTATTAAACTGTTAGTGATATGTACCATTATACTTCTGTGACAATTGATATATCACTACAGATATGTAAGAATGACAGGTTAGCAATTGTTACTTTACAAGTGTGTTTGTGGTGATATGGATTTTTTCAACGAAAAAAGAGTCAAGATTAGATGAATTCTTTGAAAGTTGTCAATGATACTTTGTGGTGGTGTTCTAGTGCATGTACTATTCAGAATATGAGATGTTCTGATGTTTAAATGTTACAAATAATTATTTTTAAAGATAGGCAGGTGATATTTGTAGACAGGATACTGATCATAACAAAAGAGTGGGATATTGTGTGACCAACAGTATGTGTTTTGTACTATGTTCATCATTCGATTGCTAGCTGATGGTGTTGTTTGTATACATTTTTCTGTTTTTTTTTTATTTATTCAGCTAGACCAACTGTGGAATCTGCATCCTCCCATCCTGTGCAGCTGCAACCACTCCTGGAAGGTGCGGCTCGAGTGGCTTCAGTCGAGCAACCACTTGTACTCGACTCTGCTGGTGAGTTATTATAATGTACTGCTGTCTGTATTATTATTTAATAGGTACTATGGGTGTCATAGGGTATGAGAATGGTTACTGTACTTTTGTGGTGTTATAAATTCTTCTTGTATCTAGTTTGTATAATGCTAGAGAATTGCAGACCTATTTGAGGCATCTGATTGCTGAAACACTTCTGTAGCTGGGCATCTATCAGATAATAGACACAGATGTGTGTCTGTGTGTGCATGTGAACAGTTACAGTGAATAGTGCATAGTTTTTAAAGCATATTCTGATGGTGGCTTATGAAGTGTTTTATCACAAAAAAGATATTTATCATGTTTTTAAAAGAAACAATTTTGTGTAACAGTTATTTTTCTTCAAAGTGAGATATTTTCAAGCACAATAATATGTTCCAGGGTGGGTGGCATGGGCAGTACAGGGCCATCCAGGGGTTGTAAAGCCATGTGCCTGTGATGCCAGGTGCCATCACACTCCTGTCTGGTGTAGTATTGTACAATAGCACTTATGAAGTCAAGTATGATTGCTTGCTTATTAGTTATATAGCTGTTATGTTTTAAACAGGTACTCAGGATGAAATTTTCACTGTGTTATGTATCCAACATATACTTAGTCAGGAAGTGGTATAAGAAGAAGTATTAATGTATGTGTTTAGTATTACGATGGGTATTCATGTGTAAAGGTGTTTTATCAGTGAGAGACTATTACAGTTTGTTAATACGAAACAACATGATTGCACATAGATGTAGATCATTTAATTTAGTATTCCAATTAGTGAATCAGATGTGTATTCTGTGATTTACTGAAACAGTAGATAGTATGCCACATGTGAAGATTTAGGAATTTGAACAACTGATTATTGTGATATGTATATTCATGTATACAGATGTTGATATTGCGACATGAATGACTTATTTTGTTTAACTATGTTTTTCAGAGGATGAACCATCTGCAGAGGGTGCTGCTGGAGGGGAAGACTCCACAGAGGGGATAGAATTTGTTGAGATTGAGCCCTCTGTGGAGGAGATGGCACAATCTCCAGCAGCAAGTCATCCTTCGTCACCTGCAGGTCCAGGTGGGCCTCCAGCTGAGGAACGTGAATACTTCTTATATACTTTGTGCTTTTATTATTAAAGATTAGTATGAGGTGTACACAATATTGATACTTTCAGACATAGTACCACTGCAGTTAGTTCACAGTCCCAGTTCAAAATGTTGTACCTTGACACAGTAACTTGGTGTTACAGGTTTATCATACTGTGGTAAGAAACAATCTTGGGTCTGATTTTTCAATTAGACATCAGAACATGGAGTTATGAAACAGTTAGATAGAAGTATCACATGACAGAATTGCATCTGCTGAGATCACTGATGCTTAATCAACATGTCTAGCTTTATGTATCAGTAATGGTCATCTGTTTTTTTTAATCTATTGTGTATACGGAGAGGCTTGAATAAAAGTAATAGGTAGGTTGTATATGTATAGTTTACATTTTTTTCTTAAATGAAGAATCTACATGTCATTGTCAGTGTTTTGTATTAATAAATCCAACAAGGGATACAGAATGTGCTACAGTTGTGCATCATGTTAATTGAGTGCCTAATGGTAAACTGTGTGGATTTTATTAAATGCCATATGTGTTTTATCTCTGTCTATTCAAGAAGTTCAATACATAGACAATGGTGTGTGGGTAAGTATGGAGAGATAGACAGTAGTAAATGCTTTTTCCTCTTCAGTGGTGTTTACTTTACTGTATATGTTCAATGTTTGTATTTTTAATATGTAGTTAGGTTGTGAAACACTGTCGAGACTGATGAATATGTGCATTTAGTATTGGATACATACATCTCAAGGATTTAGTAAGAGATAGCATAGCACTACAGTGATGGTAATTATCAAAGTGGTATTTTTACCGTTTGAGATATTGAGTAACAATGTCTCAGTTGCACTATAGTATGTCTGACTTACACTGAAATGCTGTTGTCACAGATCAGATGGTTATAGAGTGTGGTACAGTAGTATTCACTTGTTGAATAGACAACATATCTGCACATGTAATGGGGGGGTTGCTGGTGTTCTTACTGGTCAAATTTCAAACATCGTATGTGGTTGAACTAGTTTCCAACTGCTGTTACATGAATTTATATAAAAGCTGTTTACTGTTGGGTGTTATTGTATATCTCATAGTGACAATTGTTGCACTGTGCACATGTCATTCAACATGATAGTATTCTGCTGTGCAGTGTTACAACTGCAACAATGTAGACGTGATGATTTTTCTTAATTGTAGACATGTTATACATACTTGACATATGCTGATTTATACACTACTTTACGGGATGCCAAGAATAGAGAACTATTGTTGAGTTGAGAGAATGTGATGCAGATACAACATGTGTAGTATTATTCTATATATTTCATGCTGAGGGTACATGTGTATATAGGAAACAGTGATAACTCTTATCTTAAGTCCTCTAATTTCTTTAATTGTTAATGGAATACATTGGAGTACATTAGAAGTCTTATATATATTGTTAACAGACAGTTTCAGTGGTCTATTTTACAAAAGACAAGTATGGTACCATCTACTAACATAATTGTTCTTGTTTTTTTCTTTTGTCTGTAAAGGGCAACTTACCGTTCTCAATGTGATCAGTAACACCCTCAGCCAGCTGCTTGAGACTGTGCAGAGTGGCAACCAGGCTGCTGCCGAACACGCCCATGACTCTGCAGCAAAGATAAATTATTTACTTGGTCAGGTGGGAGAGATTATTCACCAGGGGGCTGAAATAATAGATTTGCTGCAGTGTCACGGGTGTGTAGGGCATGCAGCCTTAGTTGCCATCCATTCATGGGCTTGAGCAGAGCAACAGGTGCCTCACCAAAGCAATCAAGTTATTGAGGGACTTGGAGGAGGCCTCTGTTGCTTCACTCGAGTCCATGCACGGTCTCATGGTGCAGCTGGCTGAGAACCAGCTGGAGGCCACAGAGGCAATTCAACAGCTTTCTTCAGCAGGACCTGCAACACCCAGAGGATGAACAGCCTCTGAACAACCTCAGCATGAGCTCCTCGAAGGTGACTCCAACATCTCCATCCAAAAGCTGCAGCAGAAGGGGCACCTGAGCTGCCTACTCCTGACCAGACTTTCACTTCCTCTACACCGTCGCCTCCCCAAGTCCCCACAGTTTGAGTGGCCAGCACCTCTGCATCACTCCTGGACACTTTTTTTTGTAAATAGTTTCTAAAGATGATAATATTTTTCAAGTTCTTTTTACCCACAGTTTATTTATTTATTTAGTGTGATGTTACACTTTTATTTATTTTGCATAGCTTTAATTTTATAACTTATTTAATTTTTTTTATTTATTTGTTGTATTTAAGTTCTTTGTATGTTTATTTATGACTGAGTTTTATTGAATTTTTGTACAAAAAGAGTTTTATATTTTTCTAAAAAAAATTTCTGTAAACAGTTTTCATTTTTCAAACATTTGTTTGTCTCATTATTATTATAATAGATATGTATATTATTGAGTTATTGGCTAAGGTGGGTGCATTGAATTACATCTGTGACAGTTAAGTGACCACCAGTGTCACACCCAGGAGATGGTTTGTATGAAAGGGACAGATTGTTAATGGTGTTGGTTTGTTTTGTGCTACATTTTGTGCTTGCATTAGTGAGTCAGACACTACTATCTGCTTCTAAAATGTCTGCATCTTACTGAACCATTTCTTTTGGTTTCTGTATTTTAACTGTACAGACAGCAGATAAAATGGAACAGAAATTGTTTGAAGTATTTAGAAATAGTTATGATTGTCTCCACTGCAATCACATGACTGGATAGTGCAATACAGAGATGATCTCTCAAGATGGGTATTGGATAGTGTATTGAATAGTGCATAGGTAAGGTAACTTTTAGTTTAAGGTGTGATAAGAGAAACAGCATTTGTTTTCCTCAAAAAGTAAGGAAATTAATTGCAAAAAACTGCGTTAATGCAAGAGTTAGGGTTCTTTTGCAGTGAAAAAAGCGTGGAAATTCGTTGTTAGGGTTTCCAACCCTAACTCTGCCCCCCCAACCAACACGACTCAACCATCCCCAAGCCCCCATTCCCACTGGCACACACACACAGGCAGAAACATACACACACACACACAATGCACAACTATGGGGGCAGTACAAGGAAATACAACCAATCACACAGACCCAATCTCCGCAAACACATACACAGAGTGCAACCTGTTCGGAGGAGGGTAAACAAAATTGTGTAGGGTATGCAGCAGCAAAGATACAAGCAGAGTGAATAAACCATCTTTTACATTTATGGCCTTTAGAACATACAAAAGGATAGAATTTCTCAGAAAATACCGAAACAGAAGAGCAAACTAGGGCAATAATATAGGACTTCTTTGAGAAAAGATGTCTTTATCAATTAGCATGAACAGTTAATACACATATATATGTTGTGATATTTTGTAACAGGCTGATATAAACTAAGAACAACTACGTGTTTTCAGGACTGAGCTACAAGTTGTAGTGTGTTAATTCAGTTAGTTACAGTCAAACTATCGCTATTATGCTTCTGAAATTACCTCTGAGTCTGCTGTATTGGATGTATAAATGTACTTACAGATCACAAAAGTGACCTGTAGAATATAGAGGCATTTCTCTTGCAATGGAGAATCATGTGACAGTTCAATGAAAGGTCTCTGCCTCATAAATAATGCTTGTTGCCAGAGTAATTGAAAAAACATTCTGCGCAGGCGTCAAATGGGCCTGAATACTGTTTAGGGCAATAAACAGTGTACAAAATAATAAATACTGTCTTGCTGTATGGCAGTCACATGTTAGGATACTACTAAAATAACAGATTTTCCATGCAGATAGAAACATTCATGTAAGAGATTCATTTGAGATCAGCTAAGCAATTACTGCATAGTAACACTGGTCATTTTTATGTTTGCTTGCACGCATGTGCATCACTGCTCCAGCTGTCTATGACAGCTGAAATGCACCAGTGGCATACAGTTGAAAGGGAGCTCCGGCTTCAGTGGGCAGGCTCCCCCTTAACACGACGCACATTGCGTGCTGGCCGCCTCCCCGCACATACTGTATAGCCGACTGGGGTGCCCAATTCATTGAGCTCCAACCCCCAAACAGCCTTACAGCTGCCACGCTGGAGACCACTCCAGCATGGCACAAGCCCGATGAGCTGGCAGGGGTGCCCAATCCCCCGTTGGCTCCAACCCCCCAAACAGCCTTACAGCTGCCATGCTGGGAGTCCACCCTAGTGTGGCACAAGCCCGTATAGGCCGACATGGGTGCCAATCCCCGTCAGCTCCAACCCCACAAACAGCCTTACAGCTGCCACGCTGGGAGCCCACCCCAGCGTGGCACTAGCTCATATGGCAGACAGAGTGCCCAATCCCTGTCAGCTCCAGCACCCCAAACATCCTTTCAGCTGCCATATGCTGGGAGCCCACCCAGCATGGCAAATGTCCCAGCTGGCCTTGGTAATTCAAAAAAAAAAAGACCTGTAAATTGAAAACACGCCCTCACAGTCTCCCTGCCCCACCCGCACCCACCCACCGCGCACCTGCCTCATCCACACCCCTCACCCCATACTTACCTCCAGAGTCTGGTGTGACAATCTTGTGGACCGGGAACACATCTGCACTCTTCAAAGCCGACCGCGAACTGAGGAAATGCCAGTAAGCTGTATAATGTTATAGATAGGGTTTTTTTCAACTTTGGTGCATATCTTGGGCATTTTTTTGGAATTTTTGCACCAAATTTTCAACATGGGGTTTTTGGGACCCCTTCTCATGAATGCTGTCACTGTCATGGTGTTACTTGGGCCTGATGGGTGATTTCACAGCCACTGCACAAAATCACCTTTCTGGAATGATTAATGAAATGACACTGCCAGTGTTCATAAGGTGGGCTCTCAAAAAGCCTATTTTGAAAATTTGGTGGAAAAATTCCTAAAAATGACCGTTTTACAAGCGTGCATTGCGCAGTTCCTAAGCACACTCATAAGTTCCGGATTTTCAATATTTTCACTCCAGATTTTCAACATTGCCATTTACCACAACTTCTTATGAGCAGTACAGCTGTCATTTTCATCTCACCCAAAATGTGTTTCCGCCCATGTAGTGCACAATGGTGCAGCTGGTGTGCGAAATCAATGTGCGGGACACATTAAGAAAATCACAATGACACTATTCATTAGCAGAGGTCTTAAAATGGCTATGTTGAAAATTTGGTGAAAAAATTCCTAAAAATGACTGTTTTACGAGCGTGCATTGCAGAGTTCCTACGCACGCTTGTAAGTTTGTGAAATTTCAATATTTTCACTCCAGATTTTCAACATTGCCATTTTACCACACCTCCTTATGAGCAGTACAGCTGTCATTTTTCACATCTCACCCACAACATGTTTCTGCCCATGGAGCGCACAATGGCGCAAGTCAGTGTGCAAAATCAATGTAATAGGACACGTTAAGAAAATCACAGTGACACTGGTCGCAGCAGAGGTGTTAAAATGGCTATGTTGAAAATTTGGTGAAAAATTCCCAAAAATGACTGTTTTAGGAGCGCACGTTGCGCAGTTCCTACGCACGCTGGCAAGTTTGCGAATTTGTAATATTTGCACACCAGATTTTCAACAGTGCCATTTTACCGCACTTCCTTATGAGCAGCATACAGCTACCATTTTCACATCTCACCCAAAATGTGTTTCCGCACATGTAGCGCACAATGGTACAGTCGGTGTGTGAAAACAATGTTTGGGACAGATTAAGAAAATCACAGTGACACTGGTCATGAGCAGAGGTCTTAAAATGGCTATGTTGAAAATTTGGTGACAAAACTCCATAAAATGACTGTGTTATGAGTGAGCATTGCACAGTTTCCACCACATCCTCGTAAGTTCATGAATTTGTAATATTTTTAGTCCAGATTTTCACCAGTGGCATTTTTCCACACCTCCTTATGAACAGTACAGCTGTCATTTTCCACAACATGACCGAAATGTGTTTTCACACTTTCAGCACAGAAATGCGTGGTCGCTGTGGGAAATCATTGTTCGGGACAGATAAAGGAAATCACACTGACACTGTTCATGATCGGAGGTCCCAAAATGCCTGTGTTAACAATCTGCTGTAAAATAATCCCCAAACTAGTTACATTACAGTTGTCGTTGCACAGTTTACCGCTCCGTGACTTCACCAGTTTTTAAGATTTTCACAGCAGATTTTCAACATTGCCATTTTACACCTCCCATGAACAGTACGCTGTCATTTTCACATCCTGTTCAGAATGTGTTTTTGCACCTGTGGTGCCAAATGCTGTAGTCACTGTGCAAAAGCAGTTTTCGGCTAACAAACTGATATTGCTACTGTTCATGAGGTGGGGGTCACAAAAAAAAACATGCTGAAAATTTGGAGTGAAAATGCCAACGAATGCCTGAGGCATTAGGGTTTCCGACCATAACGCCCCACCCTGTAGAGAATGACAGGTATCAGGGGTGTGACTTGGGATTCTTACTTGTCATGCTCATACCATTCCACCCCCACCTACACCCTGCAGCCAGTGAGGCATCAGGTGTGCCTCGGACTCTTCGGGGCCCAAACTTCACCCCCATTCTCTATACCATATCCATCTCACCGTATTTCCTGATGGAATGTCGCGCATAAGAGGGCGCTAAGACCTCTAAGGCACACCGTGATAACGGTCACTGTCTGCAGGGTAGGGTGGTGAAAAATGGCGTGGTCGTTAGTGCCTGATGACCCAAAGGCACATCCCAATGCCTGTCACTCTCTGCAGGGTGGTGGTGGGGTTGGCTTCAGCTCAGTACTTCGCTGACATTCCTATTACGCAGCTCTGTAACTTCTACACTACCAATGCCAATGCCAGCAAGCAAACATTCAGCATTGACAAATGCTTGTATATCTTATCAACAAGGTAAAGATTGTAGTTAATCAACATGTTACTTTGTGCTGATGTTGACTAGAATAGTCTTATGTCTTATTAATTCTACAATTGTAGCAGTTCTCATTAGTCTACAACATTGTCAGGAAGCCAGATACATACATTCAAAAGCCTGTGTGTCATTAAATTGTGGTTGACATTATGTATAAAGCATTGCCCGTCTATGTTTACATTTTTGCCCTTTTTGTTTTACATCTGTTTTTTCAAAAGATGTCATCATGCTGTGCTTTGTTAGTTTGCTTCACAGTATTGAAATTTGTAGTATTTGTCTGATCTACTGTACTTCTCTATTGTATGAATGCCACAATAATTTAGTCTCTCCTTGTGTTTTTTCTGCTGCACACCCTGCACAATTTTATTTACCCTCCTCTGAACAGGTTGCACTCAGTGTATGTGTTTGCGGAGATCGGGTCTGTGTGATTGGTTGTATTTCCTTGTACTGCCCCCATAGTTGTGTTGTGTGTGTGTGTGTGTGTGTGTGTGTGTGTGTGTGTGTGTGTGCCAGTGGGGATGGGGCTTGGGGGTTGAGTCATGTTGGTTGGGAAGCCGGGTTAGGTTGGAAACCCTAACAACAATTTCTCACTTTTTCACTGCAAAAGAACCCTAACTCTTGCTTTAATGCAGTTTTTGCAATTTATATATATATACTGTATATATATATATATATATATATATATATATATATATATCCTTTTCTTGAGGAAAAATCCTTTTTGTTTGCCCCATCTTGTTTTTTTTAAATGAATTCCACAAAAAGTGACATGTGCAGACACCAACACATGTACCTTTCTCATTGGGAATCTGTTAGGTGGATTCTGCAGTTATCTGGTGGAAAAGAGATCCCATAATATTTTTCTTTAATAATTTATATCCTTTTTCCTGACTTGCTAAAGCTTTTTTTGTGAGTCTTTTTTGGTTCAAACAAAAAAGAATCTCTTGAAATGAGAAAGGATTCCAGACTTAGTTTTTTTCTGTATTTTTTTAATTCGTTCTTTCTTGTTCAAATGAAAAAAGAACAGTTGCCATGAAAAAGGATGTTGTACTTGGTGTTTTCCCCTGATTCTATTTTCATTTGAATGAATTATTTTTCATTTGATATGGAAAAGAATTCCTTCAAATGAAAAAAGGTTTTTCCAAGTCATCCCTGTAATTGTGTGAATTTTTCCTGGTGTCTACTGGCACCTCCACCCTCCCATTGCCATTCCACTTATATTATAAATGTACTCTGGTGTTCAGTGGCATCCTTCACCATCTGATCGCTGCCCCATAATTATTTATTATCTCTCTGGTGTCTACTGGTGCCCCACCATCCAATTGCCTTTCCTGTAATATTTTTTTTGTGTCTCTGGTGTCCAGTGGCACCTCACCATCCAACTGATGTCCCCCTATTTTTTATACATTTTCACTGATCTCCTATCCTGTATTATAGTACCTGTATTAAAGAAAACCTTCCCTCTTTTTTTTCCTGGAAAAAAGTTCCCTCACTGATCTGCTCCCCACCCCAACCTCCCACTGAGCATCCACCATCCCACACCCCCTACAGCCCCCACACACCCTCACTCACCTGAACAGGTCCCAGGCTGAAGATCCACTCTCCCATTGAAGACATGTCTTGCTGCTGGAGCCACCAACTGCTATGTAAGAAGCCCACCCAGGCCCCCAGTTGATTCTCCTAAATGTCCATTCTAGTATGATATCCTGATTCATGATAGCCTTATTAGCCCTAAGTCTATGTGACTATGTGACTCTGTACCCTATCAACATAAGCTGTTTCTAGCTGTTTAACTCCTAACCCCATTCTGTCCCCTCACCTACTCGTGTGCCGTTTTATACTTTGCTCTTGCTATGTAAAATGTGTAATTTTCCCTTTTGTTTCATGCTTTGTTGATGATATATGGATTTGTTCTTGCTCATTGTTACTGTTTTGGCATGTATATAACTGTATAATATCCCTCCTCTCTTCCTCCAGGTCGCACCTGAAATTGAGCATCAGCTCAGTGTGCCTTTCCCAGTTAACAATTTTTAAATAAATAAATAAGAAACTAAGGTAAGTGCAATTCAGTGTATTCCAATATGGTTTTCAACCTTGATGCTTAACTTTGTCATTTTAGCACATTTTGACCACTAATTTTCAACATGGCCTTTTTGAGACCCCACCTCATGAACAATAACAGTGTGGGGGATGCAGGGTGGTGGGTGCTCAGTGGGAGTTTGGGGTGGGTGGTTAGATTGGTGAGGGACTGTACAATTTTTTACAGGTATAAAAAATGAGGGATGATTTTCTATATTACAGGTTATTTAAATACAGGGTTGATGATCACAGGGTAAGGGGTGCCACTAGATTCCAGGGAAAGCATTACTGTTTCCATTGTGTCTAATGACCCCCCTCCCCTCCAATAGCCATCCCTATATTTATTAATCTTTCACTGGTTCCTAGTGGCACCCCCAACCTCCAATCGCTGTCGTTATACTTAATAATGTTTTATCACCAGACAGGGATCGGAGGGTGGGGGTGCCACTAGGCACCAGGGAAAACATTAATAAGTATGGGGATTGCAATCAGAGGAGGGGTGCCACTGGACTTAAAGGAAACATTAATAAGTATGGGGACAGCGACTGGATGCTGGGGGTACCACTAAACACCAGGGAAAAACAGGGAGTTATGGATTCTTAAGCTTCCTATGCTCTGCTTTGGGAACTTCAATTTTTAATGTTTGTAATTTTTGATATGACACCTACATATTCGGGGAGAAATAATGTGTTATTCCAGCAGTAATCTTTAATACATTTGTGTGTGTGTAGATTTCTCTATCTATATATCTATATATCTATATACATATATATACACACACAGATATTCATTGCAAAAAACTTCATTTAATGCATCAGTTAGGGTTAAGTGACACAAGTGGGGAAATGAGATGTTAGGGTTCCACTCCTAACCCCCCCCACATCCTCCACAGACTGACAGACACTGGGGCATGTCATGGGGTCATGAGGCCCAACTCTCATCCCATTCCATGTGTAAACAGGTTGACATGGTACAGTAAAGGAGAATGGTGTGAGAGTTAGGCCTCATGACCCCATGGCTCAACTCTAACATCTCATTTCCCCACTTTTGTCACTTTAACCCTAATTGATGCATTAAACAAAGTTTTTTTGCAATGAATTTCCTTACTTTTTGAAAAAGTGTAATATTACTAGTAAATAGCATGTGTTGGTGGGAGCGCAGGGCCCTTTGTGCGTAATGATATGCATCTGTAGGAGTGCAGGCCCTCTGGGCCTTGCACTACCACTTATACATAGCTATGGAGCCATTATGCTTTGATCCCACTTAATGCCTCACAGCTAACCACCCTATTTTGCCCAAGACACTGCTGCACTTCTAAACAAGCTTTGCTGTAAAATGTCTTTATAGCTGTCACTTAGCTCAGTTTCAGTTATTTGCATGTACTAATGTCACTTTTGTCATCTCTGCATAGCTATATGTATTATCTCAAGTACTGTCTGACTTGATCTGTATTCTAACCAACCTGTACTATATACTATGTATTGTATAATCTCATCTCATTTTATGTATGTATTCTCCCGGGTCATGCCTGAAAATAGTCAACTTTGGCTAATGCACCTAACCCAGTTAACAAAAACTAAATAAAATATAGCAGCCCTATAGGGCAAGGAACCCTTGTAACACTAATTTGCCAATATCTCAGGAACCATAGCAGCTAGGGGAAAAAATTCAAGTTTCATTGTAATCATGATAGTGAGACATCCACGTGATGTAAATTGACCAAATCCATATCTCACATCATTTCCATAACATGGGCACCTAAAAGCACTGTGGGTGCTAACTTTGAGGAGGTAATACTGGCCCACAGACCTGAAAATAAGCAATTGGAAAACTATTTTCAAAATATCTCAGTAACCATACAAGGTAGAAAAAAAATTCAAAATTCATGGTATTCATGGCTTTCCAACCTACTTCTGTACTTAGTTCCTTACAGGGGGACTAAGAATTTTTGCGACAAAAAATCCTTATCTCAAAATGTTTTTGAGATACAGGTGCCAAAAGGCATGACGGGTGCCGCAATGTTATCCTATTGGAAAAATCTCAACTTTGTGATGGTATATATGTTGAACTGCTTAACTTTCCAACACCTAAATAGCATAATTCACATCTCTAGGGCATCACCTTAATACCCTGAAAATTAGAAGTCAAAAGACAAAACCATTAAATTACAATGCAGTGGGAAAGTTTTGAAAAGTTTAAAAATTCCTAGTTCATGAGGTAGCAAAATCCCTGCCCATCAGATCAATCCCCATCCACGAGCTGTCAAAATTGCCATTCATGAGAAATCCTCAACCGTTAGATTTTGGCCATCTGGTCCCTAAGTGATGGTCAAGGATTATGCTACCTCATGAAAGAGGATCGGGTGGTGGACTATGATTTTGACAGTTCATGAACTGTGATTTTGTCACCTCATGAAAGGGGATCCAAAATACTAATCCCCTTTCACAAACTGACAAAATTCTAGTCCATCACCAGATCCTCTTTCACGAGGCAGCAATATCCTTGACCGTCAGCTTAATCCTCATCCACGAAAAGGGCCATCTGGTCACAAAGTGACAGACAAGGATTTTGCAGCCTCACAAAGGAGGATCGGCTCACGGACTAGGATTTTGTCACCTTGCGAAAGAGGATCGTTAGCAAGTCGGGGTCAGAGAATTTTTAAATTTCAAAACGCTGTTTTTTGGACAAAATGAAGCAAACCAAAGGTATGGGTTTATAGAGGGCATCACCCTGAACAAGCCCATGCCTCATTATAACAAAAAGTCACCTGTGGAGAAAGCTATGTCATTTTGTTTGGGGGGGGGAATGAAAAAAAGATGGCAGCTCATGGACAAGGAATTTTTCTGATGGACCAGGATTTTTTTAAAATCCTCATCTGTGATCTGACAAAATCCTTGACTGTGAGCCCAATCCTAGTTCGAAAAACATACATATAAATCTTGGAGTGAACTGAGCATGCTCAAAACCCAAATATTAAAAATTAAATAACTTTGAAATGGATTAATGTTTTTTTAACCAAACTACTGCTAGATTGTTCTTTGACCCACACTCTTTCTATGTTCCAAATTTCAGACCAAAACGGCCATAGCACCATGGGCAAAAACATGTCAAAAGCAGCAAAAAATGTGTTTTTCAGCACTTCACTGCACAGAAACCGTAAGTCCGACCAAAATGCAACTTGACACCACGCATTCCAAATTTTGTGTAAATCTGTTGAATGATTGCAAAGTCATTAACGTGCAAAAATTGAGGTTTAATGTTAAAGTGTCTACTCAACCCTAACTAAGGGGTGTGACTGCGCCTCTATAAAAAAAAATATATATATATATAGATATATGTATATTCTTTGCAAAAAACTCTGTTAATGCAACAGTTAGGGTTGTTTCTACAGTGTTGAACGTGAGGAAATTCGACATTAGGGTTTTCAACCCCTACTCCAAATTACCCCCCCCCACACACACACACACACACACACACACACACACACACACACACACACACACACACACATAGGGGACGGTACAAGGCACCACAACCAATCAGAAACAGACACCATAACGTAACAGAAAGAACATACAACTTTGTAAACATACCACAAGAAGCATCCATCATCATGTTTCACCAACTGCATTACTTCTGCTGCCATCCCAAAGTCTTGGGGGGTACACCCACATGCTGTGCAAGCATGTAAGATAGTCACTGCATGAACTGTATACCTGCATGCAGATACTGCAAGACTGCACATAAGTCCTTGTACTACCAGATGGTGAGTTGAACCATGTTTTTTCATCCCTCCATTGAGATAGAACAACACTGTGCATGTGTCATGCTGTGACACCAAGGTACTATGTACTCTGCCCTCCCATCCCTGCATCAGCATAGTACACCAGTGTCTATGAGTCAGTATGTCCATATGTCACAGTGTTACAGCATGGTTGTTCAAATACTGCAGTACCATGCATCCATTAAGCTATAAGTACAATGCATTCTATATGTCACAATGATAGTACAGGGTGCTTTCTAGCCGCCATTCCTATTCCTCTTTTGACATACAACAACACAATAACATAAGTCACACTACTTATATCTCACAATGAGGACAGTGCAACATATTGATAGTGTGACAGATGGATTGCATTGTGCTTCTTCAAAACAACTATGGTAGTGCATGGCCCAAAAGATCCTATATTTTCACTGTTACATATGGACAATGTGACATATGGGTACCACTGCACTATGTTGATTTAATATTAGGAGAGCAAGAATCCACAGTGACATGTTAATAGTGTGCTTTATAGATTGTGACTTACTATGTGAATGTACAGATGAGAGTACATGGTCCAAAAGATAGTTCACTCCCAGCCCCAGATTGACAAAAATAGAACAGTGTCAAGATGTTATGTTGAGAATAGTATTCCTCCATCTAAATACTACAACAGTCTGCATAGATGAGGTTTGGAATGTAGGGTTATTCACTGATCTGTCACATGGCTACACACAGATAGTAGAAGAGTGCACATACCTAACAGCAGCACTGCATAATACTTCACATCCTGTGCTTCTGTACCTCTATCCATATAGAAGAACACTCTATATCTTACAGTCACACTGTGGACTGCTTTACACCCTGCTGTACTTATCCTCCTCAGACAGGCATACGTAAGTATCTGAGCAAATGCAGTACAGTGTAGCCCTATCCTTCAATTCATTAAGTCATGAGTAGGTCCACCAAAACAATAAAAAATACTCATAACCATCCTATACTGAATAACTTTCATTTAAAATGTTCTACATTGCCTTCTTAACACCTTACCGCATCTTTGCACTGCATGTGGGTGTACTCCCCAAGACACTGGGATGGCAGCAGAAGTGATACAGTTGATGAAACATGATGATGTGTGCCTGTTGTGGTATGCTTAAAAAGTTGTATGTTCTTTCTGTTACCTTATGGTGTCTGTTTCTGATTGGTTGTGTTGCCTTGTACTGTCCCCTGCTTGTATGTGTGTTGTGTGTGTGGGGGGGGGGATTCGGAGTTAGGGTTGAAAACCCTAACATCGAATTTCCTTGCTTTTGACACTGTAGAACAACCCTAACTGTTGCATTAGCTGAGTTTTTTTGCAAATAATTTCCTTCCTTTTTGAGACATTGCAATGAAGTAAATACATACACAGCTTTTAAAGCATTATTTTTTACAGTGAGAGCATACACCCTCTACACCACCATTGTACCATACCCTAGAAATGTACCATATACTACTGGCAACTAGTATGCAAATCTTTATTTTATATGTCAAGCTATAGCTCCTACACACATCTATGTGTAGTAACATTTCCATTATATTCATTTATACTTCTTTGCAAACCTGAGCCATATATAATTTATATACAGTAATCAAGAAACACAACAGACACAGAAAATAAGTTTTTTTAATTATCAATCATTAAATTCCAATTCTGTTTTAAAGAAGGCCAAATTGCACAACTCAGTCAGTCTCATACCACTACTGTGTAATTTATCACAGAAGTAAATTAAAAGTTTAAAAAATGATATGAGACTGAACAAGTCAATGTTCCTGGGGTGGGCAAAAACCAAATGTGTTAAACAATTAAAAAGCTACAGACACCAAAGCAGCATATCATAAGATTGCTGCAATAGTGCATTACTATGCTGTAATATTTTAACATTAAGTGCATCTGGAAAAAGTCCACACCCGACCCCTTAATAAAGGCAATCAGAAAAAATCAGGAACATACCTTGAACTGATATTGAGCAGAGTGTGTGATTTACAATACTCTTCCATAAATAACAAACAAGTAATATCTCACTACACATAACAAACCTATCAAATAAATTAATATAATGCCAAAATAAATAATATAATTATTCAGTTAAATATTTATTATCAATCTGATAATTAACAGCATTTCATGAGAATTTTTGTAAGAAAATCTAATAAACAGTTACCATTTACATATTTATTAAAACGATAGATACTTACTAAATATTATACATATTCATCTTTCCATAAAACAATCAGGCCGTGCAGTAATAACATCTAACAAGCTGTCATGCTGAAGCTATGTGCAACACAAAAAAAGAACATAGCTATGAAGTGCTACGTGACTCTCAGTATATTTTAAAACTTTAATATTACAGTTTTCACACCAAAAATGGTACAGAGAGTTTACAGAGATGTACATAGTTCTAGCACATATTGTTGATTTTTATACATACACAATATTAACAGTAACTGTTTATCAGAAAGCATCCATATCATAGGCCTACATAGCAATGTCCTGTTCTCACAATTGAGTAAACTTGGCAGAAAATATACCACCTCAAGTGGACACTATACAGGTATTAGTGAGAGACATGCTGTAGACATAGAATATCAGGCATGTCCTTACCGTACTTGGAAAGTATTGTACAATGATGTATGTGCAGCACATGCAAAAATGTGGTGGCAGCTCTCTTGCACAATCTGTCCCACAAACTAGGCAGATGTGAGGCATGTACATAGTGCATACTGTACAATGAACATGGAATATTGCCAACCAACAAGCATAGTCTTGTATCTCAATGTATGTAATGTGCACAGCATTGACATACAATGGTGTGATAGCAGTCAAACCACATTCTATGTCACATGGTGCAGCAATGCAGAAATGAGCAGATTAGTACATCAGAATTGCATACTCCTGAAATACCAAAGTACAGGTAATAAGATTGCTCCACAGTCAAAGCTATTGTTGTATGTAATGTAACCATCATCATCATCAAGGTTTTATTGTTCGGCTAAAAAGCCATTACAATATTAAACATTTAACACTATAGTACTTCACATAGCAATATTAATATCACATTAAAATGCAAATACATATAGAACAATTCAATTACACTCAGATATCCAGTCATTTAAATATCAGTGTACTGTAGGGAGATAAATCTACCACCCCAGTACATTATAAAAATACTTAATGGCCATAATATACCAAACCATAACAATACATTAAACATTTGTTCCAATCAATGGAGTCCAGTAAACTCCACCCATGCTCCCTAAAGAACTATCTCCTTAACCGGTCAGACCACTTAGCCAGTATGTATGGGCCAGTCACAAATGGAACTCTACTCTTAGAGGTACTATGTGAGGAAATTACTTAGGGAAGCCCACTCTCCAGACCCAAGTTAGGAAAGAAGCTACCAGTAACACCCATCTAATTGGGGAGCTAAAATCAGAACATCCCACTGTGCATACAGTCCCATGTTCCAGTTGCACCCCTGTAAGATGGGAATTATATACCAGCTAATTCTATGATCAATTCTGGGTCTTAAAAGACTTGGACTCCACCACAACAAAATCCTTACAATTCCTTCCACTTGTGGGTCCAAAAATTTGAGGCCAACACCAAACATTGCCAGCCAGTTCGGACCGGCCAGAAAGGTACAAAATTTTCCTTGGGAACAAAGAGGAAATTTCACTGGCTGATTTCCCATAACTAACTTTTAGTATTATTACAATAAAGCCATTACAGTTTTTAGACACAAAACATTTCACAATTAAATAATCATAAATAAGAAATGACGATATCAGCTAGTATTTCTTATAAACACATATACTATATATCAGCCTAATATAACCTGTAATATAAGATAGCCATGATGATCTCATTTGAGAGTATTCTCTCATCCCCAGTAAGGCCTAACATTTGATCAGCAAATCTGGAACTGTCACAAGCCAGACCTAAACTCTTGAGGTACCATTTGGAAAAAATTATCTAGGCTACCCAATTACCAGATCCAAGTTAGGTAAAGGCGCGGTAACACCCATCCGATTGGTGTGCTATTACAAAGCATCCCACCGCACATGCGGTCCCATGCTCTGACTACACACGCATAATGGAATTAAATACCCGCTGCTACTTTGACCAGCTGTGGGTCATAGGAAATTTAGGATTTTCCCAGAAAATCCTCACAGTTCCCTCCACATCTAGGTCCTGAATTTTGAGATCTAATCCCTGATGTTGCAGGCCAAGTTGGCCCTCGAGGTGTACATTACAATATCTGACATAAACATTTCATACAAGGCATAGTCAACAAAGTCACTTTCATCCAGACATACTGTATGCTAAATTACCTTATATTGTGTTATATAATATACATAAACAACAATCACTAAAAGTCAGATAAAAAATTCACTCTATTTCCAAATCTTCCAACCTATCTCTCTATATTCAGGCCATTAATAAGCTCAAAAGAAATATTCCTGTGAACTGAGGAACAACCAATTTGGGCCACATATCACCATAACAGTCCTATCAATCCCAGCAGAGTTTACCCCCTACACACACATCATGTCCCAATATTACCAACTTGGTAATCACATTGGAGTTCTGCCTTTACAGGGCAACCTTAAAAGGTACCATGCAGCGCATGCTGCTCCGCACTTTGGACTACTTCCTTTCCAGCCACTCCCACTAGGCATACTTAGGACACTTAGTAAGACTGCGCTGGCAAGTCTCCTGATCACACCTCATGTGAACTGATCCTTCCTAGAAGCCAGTAGGGTCTGCTGGCATTTAGAGGCACATTCAGTTGGGCACCATGCAGTGCATGCTGCTCCATGCCCATGAATCATTTCTTGACCAGCTACTCCTGATGGCCACTGTCGAGCATACAGCAGAACTCAGTGTCATAGTCCAATCCCCCTTATCTACTCCAATCATAACCATGCCTTTCTGATGCCCAGCTAGACACGCTGGCCCTAGAACATGTCCACTGAGGCACCATGCGACGATGCCTCCGCGTGCCCCATGATTACACCTATTCCAGCTACTCCATTGGTTACCCCTATGGCATATACTAGGCTCCATGTCACTGAGGGAGTACATCCCAAATGGGATTATCATGTCCTGCCTAGTATCAAATGGCCACAAATCAATCCTAAAGCTTCATTAGAAAATATTAAATGTCTTATTTTACAAACCCAGCAATGATTATAACATTGATAGACGTGTGCAATAAATCAATCCTGAAACTGTCTTGATTGAGCTCTGTTTCTGAATTGCCCTTTTGTGAGCTCAAATCCAAGTTACCACTTTCATTTTGATCCATAACCTTTAAATTCCCCCAATTTTTAAAACTTATTTCCTAGTATATACCATAATTGCTAATTATATCCAATGCAACAATTAATTTTTTTTAAATACACAGACTTTAAGACCTGTAATTCACAATATTATGCAATGACTCAAGTTTATCTGCAGTTCAAGAACATCCAACTTAAAAAATAATGTAATCCAATATCAAAACTCCAAATCTCCAAAGTCTCAGCTTCAGTTAAAACTTCTCCTCCAAACGTGAAATGCTCCATATAAATATTCAACTTCCAATTAAATCAACCCTAAATTTCTAAGTAAATCTCAGCAGAAATACTACTCAAATTTGCTCCTATTGTTACTAATAAAATTTCTAATACCCAGTGGCGCTCGTGCCACTCATGCTCGCACTGCCGCGCTCGCGCTGCAGGCAGCGCGGTTCTTTTATATTGTACTGCCCCTCCTCCTTGATGAAGTGTGCTCTGTTACACCTGGCCCCTCTCACTAGAGCACAGCAATGCAGGGTCAAAGGAGAGCAAAGGCACAGAAGAAATGAGGTTATACAAAGTGCTCACAGTTTTAACAGATATCAGGCACACAGTTCGAATCCCCCAACAGGCAGCAGCACGCTCCTTTAGGTCTCAGTCTCACAGTCCAGCAAAATGAAACAGCAGAAGAAATAACCAGTCTCTCAGATGATAGATGCAAATGGCATACCTGTTCTGGGTTTAGGCAGCACAGTTCTCTTATATTGTACTGCCCCTCCTCCTTGATGAAGTGTGCTCTGTTACACCTGGCCCCTCTCACTAGAGCACAGCAGAAGAAATAACCAGTCTCTCAGATGATAGATGCAAATGGCATACCTCGTAATGTAACCATGCACACAGTCCACACCGATTAAGGCCCACTTAGGCTGTATTGAAGCAAAAATCATAGAAACACCTACCATGACTGTTGGCATCATAAATACCTTCATCTACATAATCTGTTACTGCAGCAATTCATAAACTGATATGAAAAGAGCTGCACATGTCCAGGGAAGGTTGTGCAGTAAACTGTTATGACTACTACAGTGTGTCAAATAGAGTTAAACCACATTTACATCTACTACTCTTCTGCCCTGTGAAGGTCATCGTAATTTTTGAGAACCAGGACATAATCATTTACGAGGCAATCTAATGAAATCCACAGCATGTTTTCTGTTACTTCTTTGTGTGAATGTCGACAAGTGTACTTTTTATTTTTCCAATTATTTAACCAGGTGCAACACACTTAGCTGAAAGCTTGTTTACAGGTGCAACCTGGGTGAACAAGGAAGTTAAGTGACTTGCTCAGGGTCACACAGTATGCAAGTGGGGGCTGTGGGATTCAAACCTAGGTCTCCAGATTTGCAGCTCAGAGCCTTAAACCACTGCACCATACTGCCTCCCACTTTGTCACACAGATGACAGTAAAGTACTGTTGCATTGAAATCTGATCTGATTTCAAGCTGTTAATGACAGCCATCATAAACTCAGTCACATCTTGTTGAATGTTATTAGAGAATGTTTGATGTCTATCATATCCACCCAACACAAGCCGTAAGGGTGTCAGAGTCTGTATGCTACTGTAATGCTTATCACTATCATTCACAACTTTCTTTAGTGACTGAGACAGTGCCGTGTCATGCAAAGATTTGATAGTGGAAATAAAGTGAGACATGTGAAGAAATGCTTGCATTGCTGAGTTTGTGTAGCAGTTTACCCCAGTACTATTGTCAAATGCTGGGACAACACCCAGCCCAAGTGTCTTCTTCCATGGAGAAGCTGTCTGTTGTTGAGTTGCGGATTCCTTCTTTGTGCTGTCTGCATTCAGTGCTGGTCTATGTGTCTGGTACCTCTTTTCATGCTAGAAACTGTCACTGTAGCATTGCAGTCTGTCATATTCATGGGTAGCAGTATAAGAGGCAATGTCGGCTAGTGCAGAGTACGTAGTCTGTTGTACTCAGTGATGCATCATCTGTCAGCACATATTTTATGTGATGTTATGCAGATGATATACAAGCCAGCCAAAGTCCATACATGTGAAAGCACAACATAGCTCATGCCATCTTTGAATATGCCAGTGCTTGGCGACCATTGCTGAGTCCAAACTTAAGTCTTGCAACTTGTGTATAGACACAGCATATGCAACACACACAGGAAACTGTTTCCTAGTGACATATATGTCTTTCATGATCTGAAACTTTACAGTCACCCTGGAAATAGGTAATGATAGTTCAATGTTGTCAAACTTGACAATGACTGCCTCTATGAATGTCTTCTGTACATTGTACTGGAAGTCAATTGTATGTCCCATTGCACCATTCACCATGCCACACTGTACATCAAGATTTCAATGTAGCATGATGCATGCATTCATGCACACAGTTAGAACTGCTTCTAATCCAGCTGTGCAAGGCACATCTGACTTTAGATCAGACAATCATTCAGTCAGCTTTGCTACCAGATTCTGACTCATGACTGCACCATCAACAGCATCAACTACATGCAGATTTATGATTTCCCAACCCTGTCTCAGCAACATAATGCTGTTAAATTCAGCACATTGCTTGAGTTGAGGCATGAGACACACAATCTGAGTACAGTCTGAGTACACATTACTAAAAACATCATATGCTGCAGTAAGAGAACTGCACTCACTGCTGATATGGCGTGTGTTCAACAGAGAAACATTCTGTTGTGACAATAAGCCAATGTGAGCCTGATCCAAATGTATCTTGTACACAAGATCATGGCTCTGTCACACATTTTCATACAGCTCAATGTAAAGGAACAATTTCCAAAGATTTATTCCTCCAATGCATCCTATTATGCATTTTGCTTGCTTCACAGTCAGTGCTGTAAAGACATGCTCTCCATACACAGGTGAAAGCTGCAGAAGGTCCCCAAACACAACAACACTATTCCCACCAAATGGCTCACCATGATCAGTTCTAAGTATCTCTTGGAGACATAGATGGATACATGCAAGCATGACATTTGAAACCATGCTGATCTCATCAATGATCAGAAGTTCCATCATGACAAACTGGTTGCAGCTCAGATGCCACCTCACAAGAAAGTTTTTGGTACTCTCCTGTTTTGCCATGCTCTACAGGTAGCATAAACAACCAGTGTAGAGTTACACCACCAATGTATGCTGCCAAATCTGTAGGAGCAATCACAGCTGCAGACATCACTTCTCCTGTATGTTTTCTTATCTCCACTGTGATAGCTTTGATAACAAAACTCTTGCCTGTGCCAGCAGAACCACTAACAAACTTTAGCAATGGTTCATACTTTCCACATACACATTGTTTCTTCTCATGAAGAACGCCATGTCTGACAGCTTCAGTGACAACATCATAAGCAGCAAACTGCTGCCTAGTCAACTGGTCAATCAGTATACTAGGATCCTTTGTCACATGAGAAGAATGTTCCATGACACTTTCAACTTCATTCACCAGAACCACAGGATCATTCATTGGTAGAGGAGCTTCAAGAGTACCCTTTCCTTCAGGATCTACGTTTTCCCACAAATTTCCTGAAGTATCTTCCTCAAGCTGTTTCTTAGCTTGTTCCATCTGGTCCTTCTCTAGTTCCAGTCTACGAATGTATGTTTCAGACTGGTCACTCTTGAAAGTCTCATATGTAAGGTAGAACTGTTTCTCATATGTTTCACAGTCTCCTTTTAGTGTACTCTTATCCTTCCATGGCTTAAAGAGGAACATTAGAGTAAAGTAGTAATGTTTCTTGCTGTCATTTGTAGACAGACCAAATTTACAATGGCCAATCAGCCATGGTTTCTTCCTTTTAGCAAAGCACCCATCAAAGCCTCTGATTTTGTAAATCTCTTAAGTTTCATCAGGTGCTACATCAGTCTTGCAATCGTATCACTTAGCAACATGGTACAGGCACATATCATCCATCACAGTAGCCCAATTTGGGTAGTACATGTCAATCAGGTTATTCTTCAAAATATTTTTTGATGGGGCGGTTCACAGCCAGTTCTTCAATCTCATCATGAGACTTCAAAACACACTTTTGTTTCTCTTTGTAGTTAACACTAAGAAATCGTACAGCATCAGACTTGCCATACAAGTATGTCCCAATCAAATGATCACTGGTCTCACATGCTCTGCATTCCCTGTGAGACAGTGTCTTTAATCTCAGTGACAAGAGCTGTGAGCTCAATGATTGGATGGAAGTAGCTTTATCTTCCCAAAGCTCAAGCAAACTGGTCTGCTCATGTTTCGTGATGTATGATGTGACTTACCACACAAGAGACAGAGAATCATCTGCCACAAACTGCATATCAATGTTTGCCTGCCACACCAGAAGAAGAGTAGGGTTGTAATCATTGATGAACACCTTATTCTCCTGTCTGGGTAACTCATACACCCTTTTAGTGGACTTTGCCTTGAGATGGTGATGCATGGCTGAGAACAAGTCATTTACACGTCCTTGCTGGCAGACATGTCTAGGGGGAAACCAAATCAACACCTGGTGTACCACTCATTATGACTCTTGACTGGTCGGCAACAGTACTTCCCACAACGATGTCGCTGAAACATTTGCACCAGCTTCCACAATGAACTTCAGTACTTCAGCTGCTTCATTCTCACCAATATAAGGAGCATCTTTAATCCACAACAGCATATGTAGGTGTGGTGCACCTTGTGCCTAGTACTTCATCCTCCAAAAAGCAGTGCTCGACTAATCCAAGAGGAGGATTGTCCTTTGACAAAATGAGTGTCAATATCTCATGGAAACAATGGTGAAAATGTCGGGACACAGAAACTGGATCAAGTGAGCACACCTCACCAAGTGTCATTGATGAAATGCCATTGACATCAGCATTGGCCCACCTCAACAGTTCAAGTAACTAATCTCAGTTGTACGGCTGCACAGCTCAGAGTTACAAACCAAGCAGCTGCACCATACTCGTGCAGCATAGTCATGACCTCTGAGTATCTACAGTACCAGTATTCTTTTGTGCCACGCAGACTCGAGAGTATAGATTTCAAATTCACCTGTAGTGTTTCATCCTTTTCTTTCAGTCTTTGCATAAACTCAGCTGCTGTAATCCCATCTAATGGGCTTGTCAATCACAGTGTATGTGCAATGGATGCAGAAAGGATACTAGGCTCACTCTCCCACAGTAGGGGGAACAAATATTGTTTGTTCCTATGAAATTTGTCATCCTTGTTTAAGACTCTCGATGTACGATATTCAACACCTTGAACACGCACCTCATGTGCATCCAGACGGCCTCTTGTACCTTGAGGGAAAATATCTAGAAAGCAATGTGCTTCAAGTTTTTCCTCCCATATGCTGACAGGACTACCTTTGACCTGTTTCATCTGGTACAGGTCAATGTTATCACCAATTGGATCTCTGCCATGTACAGGGTGAATTGTGTACTGCTCATACACATCTTCATGAGTTGCAACATCGACCTTCTCAATCATTGGCTTCCTACTGTCCACTAGTCCAAACTGAGTACTCATATCTGAGATGTCATCTATGTTAAGATCATCATAGAAAGGATTATTGCTCTTCAAATAGCGTAGAGCACTTTTCACTTTCTGCACATTAACATCTTGCCAAATGACCTTGGACTTTGTAGGCACACTATTTACTAGTATAACAACACTGTTTTCCTTCGAGATTGTCTACACATTCTGTTTCAGAGGAAGTGATAAATACATCACAGCCCCTTTCAGAGACTTAACAAGCTCTTTTTGGGGTACTTTACGTGTTTTTGTATTTAGACGTAGAATAGTCTGAAACAGTTTCATGGTTTGTATCAGTATCCATTTAAATATATTCAGTGCAGCATTCTGAATAGGTGTGACATCTGCCTCCATATTGTTCAAAACAGATCTTGCTGGCAGAGTGTTATTTTTCACCTTTGTCAAACAGTAGTGACACATGACAACCACTGGGTCCATGTCACAGTCATTCTTTACCAGTTGGTAGGCCAACAGTTGTGCCCACATGTCATTAAAAGATTTAATATTTTCCAGATCAACTGTAACAGTCTGCAGCCTGTAAAGTAGTCTGTGACATGAGACACACAGAGTCAAATTTCTCTCTCTTAGCCAGTTCAAACTTGGCAATGGGTTTCTCGAATGTTTTTAGTATGTCAGATTCCCGAAGAGTGAGAGTACATGATACAGTGGCAGACGTGCCATCACAGAGTGCATCATAATGTTTACTATTACGTTGCACATCCTATATAACTATTTTTGCAGCTTCCATGTTTCTTCCTTTCAATGACCCATCAAGCTGTTTATATACTGACAGAGCTTTTCTTGCCTGGCATATTTTATGCACAAAGCTGAGCACCACAGCGTTGTGTACAACAATCATACGCATATGATGAAATGCACTCTCGCACACACCGCTATCTAAGCAAGCCAAAGAATGCCCCAACAGTCCTTTATGTTTGCAAATTTCACAGAGATCAGTCTTATATAATAAGTTGTATCTTTGTTTCTTCTTCATGGCAAGAAAGTGATTCACTAACTGTGCAATAGCATGAAACAATGCTTGCCTGAGATTATAGTTCTCATCACATCTCCATGATGTACATCTTTTGGTCAGCATCTCAGTTGTTGAGTGTGTGTCATCATCTGTCACACTTAGTTCTTCACTGTGTGTGACACTCAACACATTACAAGCCTTGCCAACCTCATCAACAGAAATAACAAGTTTCTTAGGAACTGGGTTGTACGACTCCTGCCAAACAAAAGTCTCTGAGTGCTGCTTGTGTAGCCATATGCATTGAAACACTTCACAAAGTTGTCTCTGTTCAGGCTGCCAACATTTTGTAGCCTGCTATTAACAGAGTGCAGTGAAGCAGTGAAATGTTAAATCTCTCTCATTTGTTTTCACAAACGTGAAAGAACAGCAAGTGCCATATTTACAAATCTACGAACCCTAAGTTGTAGTTTCATCAAGAACAGTTGACTCTTTAGTCATTTGCCTTGACATCTCATTATGGTAGAAATAATCTGAACAAAACTTAGCCTTTGAAGCTAACTTTCATAAAAATGTTAACTTGCTAAGATGGCCACATGTAACAGAACTGTGCTTCTGTTTATGGGCTGCAATGCAAATGTTTGCAACCTGGGCAACTGTGTTGTGCTCCATAATCCCAACATCAGGCTGAGGAAGTAGGAACTCTACAGTTGTCTCTAAACAACAAACTGAGGCAGGCAACTCATAATCAACAGGCAACCTTTTCCTGTTAATAGACCTTGTACTGTCCTTAACTTTCTTTGTGGCATTTTTACTGCCTAAATTACTCTTCATCATTTTAACATCACAACAATACTTATCCCTTCTATGATTATTCCTTTGTCTATGTCTTGTAGGCATTCTCTCAACAAAAAAAAATTACTTTCAGGCAACATACCAATACAGGATCACACACCTATAAAAGAAAAGAAAATGTTTTTATCAGTTTCCAATTACTATTAATATTTCCCAATAAACATTTAAAATAAACAACAGTGCAATCATATTTTACTGTGTACATTAAGTTTATCACAAAAAATACAATCTCAAAAGATTTTGACATGTGAACAAGCCCCATTGAAATGTATAATATTGTCAAGGCTTAAAAATGTAACTGCAGAAGTTATCAAGTTGTGTGAACAACCCCCACTGAAAAACAGCATGTTGTTGTGGAAAAAAAAAGTTTTTGCAAATGTTTTTGAGCTCCGTGAATGATGGTCATTCAAATACACTATGTTATCGAGGTCAAAAAAATGTAACTGGGAAAGTTTTAGAGCAAGGTGCATGAATCCTATTGTGCTACATTATGTTGTCATGGTCAAAAAATGTACCGTGATAGTTTTCGAGCTACAGGACAGTGGACCATTGAAATTCATTATGTTTTCATGGTCGAAAAATGCAACCATGAACATTTTGAGCTACTGGAACGAGACCCATTGAAATACAGTATCTCACTGAGGTTGAAAAATGCAACTGCAAAAGTGTTTGAACTACCTGAAGGAGCCCTGTTGAAATACAGTATGTTGTCGAGGGTGAAAAATGTAACTGTGAAAGTTTTGGAGCTACCTGAAAAAACCCCATTGAAAAAGATAATGTTTGCGAGGCAGAAAAATGTGACAGGGAAAGTTTTCGAGCTGCATGAACGAGACCCATTGAAATACAGTATCTTATCGAGCTCAGAAAATGCAACCGCAAAAGTTTGCTAGCTACCTGAAGGACCCTATTGAAATACTGTGTGTTGTTGAGGCCGAAAAATGTAACCACAAAAGTTTCCAAGCTGTCTGAATGAGCTCCATTAACACACATCATCTTAGCGAGGCAAAAAAATGTAACCATGATAGTTTTCGAGCTGCATGAATGAGCACCATTGAAATATATAATGTTAGGGAGGGAAAAAATGTGACCACAAAAGTTTTCAAGTTGCCTCAATGAGCCCCATTGAAATATATAATGTTAGTGAGACAAAAAAATGTGACCATGGAATTTTTCGAGCTGCATGAACGAGCCCCATTAAAATACATTATGTTAGTGAGGCAAAATAATATGACTGCAAACGTTTGCGAGCTGACTGAATGAGCCCCGTTGAAATATATAATGTTAGCGAGGTAAAAAAATGTGACCGCGAAAGTTTCCAAGCTGCCTGAATGAGCCCCATTGAAATACATGTTAGCAAGGAAAAAAAAATGTGACCTCGAAAGTTTTCGAGCTGCATGAACAAACCCCATTGAAATACATTGTTAGCGAGGCAAAAAACATGTGACCGTGAAAGGTTTTGAGCTGCCTGAATGAGCTCCATTGAAATACATAATGTTAGCGAGGTAAAAAAAATGTGACTGCAAAAGTTTTCAAGCTGCGTGAACGAGCCCCATTGAAAAACATAATGTTGTCGAGGTCGAAAAATATAGCCGTGAAAGTTTTCGAGCTCCTTGATGAGCCCCAATTGAAATGCATTATCTTGTCAAGTTTGGAAAATGTTTTCACACTAGTTTTCAACCTCCATGACTGAGGCCAACTGAAACCCAATTATGTTTTTGAGCAAAAAAATATAACAGTGAAAGTTTTCGAGCTCCATGGTAGACCCCGTTGAACAGCATAATGTTCTTGAGCTAAAAAAAATGTTATCGCAAAAGTTTTCTAGCCGAACGATCAAGCCCCATTGAAAACTTCATGTTGCCTAGGGTGAAAAAATATAACATGCAAAAGTTTTTGCATTTTGTACTATAGAAAAACAACAGCCTCTCCTATGCATAACATTGTTATGTGTGCGAGTTAAAAAAAATGTTAGTGCATAAACATTTTATTAGTTGAGCTACTGTGACCTTCTACCTTTGGCTATCATGATGCTTTGCAACCAGGAAGTTGGTAAAATCTGTTTTTAGAAGTGCTAGTGACCAGAGAACAAGGCAAAAACAATATATGAAAATGACACAGCTGTGACATATTGCTAAAAGCATACAGATCTAGCATACTAATTAAGAAATTGGAGATAATTAGACCAAATTATGAACTAGGTCCACTGAGAGTGGCCATTTTTTTTTCCTGAAAAAAACACACACATACCACAACTAACCAATCACACAGCAGTGACAGATGATTGACACTCCACAATAGCAAATGATAGCACGCCATGAATTTATGCAAATGGAACATGTTTTTTAATAAATTAGATGGACCACAGGAAATACTTTAACACAACCAATCATGATTTAATAAAAAATAATAAGAAGAAGGCAATAGCACCATTCTGAAAAAAACTGCAGAACTTAACAGTATTCACAGTAAGCACATCACCTCAAAATAAATGTATAAAGTAAACTTCTAGATATTGTTACCTGCTTAAAATAGTACTGTTTAAAAAGCTAATATCTTTCTATCTAGATTATTGCAAGTCTCGTATTGTTAAAGCATTTATTTAATTGTTAATTTTAAGAGCTTAAGACAAACCTTGAAAGAGTACTCACCACCACACATATCAGTTCAAAAGGAGTTCTAGCACATCAAGAACATGTGTATCTAGGAAGCTAGCAGCAAATCAGAATGCCCCTTCTGCAGTATTTTTCTTTCAAATCATCCAATGAGAAAGGCATGAATTCCAACCAAAACAAAACTGTGTTTTGTCTATCACACAGTCAATAACAAAATATTTAGTGCCAGATATAAAGTGTGATGTTTCTATTGGCACCCAAGAAGTAACACCAGCCAATAAATATTTAGTTTGCCTACTGTTGCTATCTCTCTCAGGAAGAATAAAGAGCCATTAGAAAATTGCTGATTCAGTTGTTCAGATCACACTAGACACCAACAGACTCAGACTGTCTTATTGAGCTCTCTTTCACTCTGTTTTGCAAAAAACTGTTAGCATGGCAGAAAACTCCAAAATCACAGTGTGGATGGTAGGCAGCAGTTTATTTTGTCGAGGTGGTGAATATGCCAATAGAAATCAATTTGGTAGTGACTTGAATCTTCCCAACTGCAAGGTTTACTGGTTTAGCAATGGAAGTATGAGATGGGAGCAGCTCATGCCAACCATGCAACACCTCTTGGGCAACCACTCTGTGCTAGACTTACTGCTGATCCATCTCTGAGGGAATGATTTAGGCAATAAAAGGAGGATAGATTTAGTAGCTGAAGCTAAATTGGACCTAGCTTCAATTTCAGAGATGTTATCCTCTAGTAAAAAAATCTTTTCAGACATTACAGAGCGGATGGTCTGGCAAGAAGATCAACATATGTATCTGCTTGACAGGGCAAGGAAAAAAGTAAACATATACATCTCTGCATTTTTACGTGACCTGGGCTTGCACACAATCCGTCATCCTGAAATTAAGTATTTTAAAGATTAGCTCTATCTAACAGATGGTGTGCACTTCTCAGATGCTGGCAGTTGCCTGTTTTTGGGAGACCTCCAAAATGGCATCCTCTCTATGATCTGAAGAACAGTGTGGCTTGCCAAAGTGTTCAGCCAAAAGAAAAAGGCTCTTTTAAGAACCAACCTGTTTTGATAAAAAAATAGAACAAGACATACACACAATGAAAGGAAAATTCACAAACAAAACCTAATAGTACACACTATGCACTCACTACACATATTATTCACAACACAGAGGACACATAGTTTCAACAACCATACCAAATATTTAAACATAAAGTACGCAATGTGATGTGTCTGTGTGCATGTGTGTGTGTGGGGGGGGTAACTAATAACCCACAAGAAGGTGCAGTTTATTAAGTATCTTAACAAATCTTACATGCTGTGTCCTGAAGCATAGGTGACTGCCATAAATACTGCTGAATTTGCTAATTCAAGTAATAACTCACACCATGAGTGCACCCTATTGTGATTAATCAATGGACACATGTGTGAAATTAATGTTAACTGTGTGCAATTAAACTATATACCATGATATGTTGTGGGTGATGGCAGGATTTACCCATGGGTGTTTTGCTTTGTTCATGAGGCACAGCCAACTGGGAAAACCACACCAGAAGTGGGTTATCTTGACATTATCTACAACATACTGTGGTATTTTGTTATTATACACTGTAGAAATAAACATGAAAAAAGTTATTATTTTTGCATTTTGATTCTTGAGTGCCCCAGCTATTGAAAAAAAAAAAATATACCAGCTGTTGATTTTGAAGTCTGCTATCCTAATTGGCTGGTACCTCTATAGTGTTATGATGGGATGATAAACAAGTTGTAAATCATGCCAGCTACCCAATCAGAAACCATAATTTTCTTACCCATTGTATAATCATGGTTTTAATAAATTGGATTCCTTAGTTGTATGTTATGCAGAATTTACCCACAATTGTTCAACAGGTTTTTTCCATAGATTTACAGAATTTCCATATACCATGCTAATATTTAAGTAATATATTACTATAATACCGCAGTCATAAAACTACATATGCTATTAGTACTTTATGTGGCTTAGACACATAGATATACAAATATCAGCATATTGTAACCCTTTTTCCCATTATGTATGCTTGTTTTTACAGAAATGCCAAGATACTGGACCACTGAACGGATACCTCTGCTGCTAGAGGCTGTAAGCAAAATTGCAGATCCTAAAATTGTGATGAAAGCCACCAACATGCCTTTGAAGGAGACCTGGAAGCGGGTGGCCAGATACTTTAGACAGGAAAAGGGTCTGGAGGACAAGAGGTGGAGAAAGTGCAGGGGAACGTGGAAGCTTGTCCATCAAAAGTTCTATAAATGAAAGAAGCTCGGGAGGGTACCAGAGAAGGACCGGGCCTGGTACGACCAAACGTACCAACTATGGCTCCATGCAAGGAAGCCAAATTTTGGGGTGAAAGCTCTTCGCCGTAAGTA
The DNA here is from genome assembly GCA_016271365.2 of Neoceratodus forsteri. Taxonomy (NCBI): domain Eukaryota; kingdom Metazoa; phylum Chordata; order Ceratodontiformes; family Ceratodontidae; genus Neoceratodus; species Neoceratodus forsteri. The sequence continues at coordinate 47,761,294 of CM057450.1, read as the reverse complement.
AAACTCTCAATTCTAAAAAAATACTGCTATTGTTCAATTGTATAATATGGCATGATAGAAGGACATGGGGGATGCTTATGGTGAGATAACGGCTCATCTCAGGTGGCTTTAAGCACAAAGCATAGGTTAGTACTTACACCACCCGAGAAATAGCGTCAGCCCAGCATAAACCACCCCATAAAGCACTGTACCGTAACTAACAATGAGTTTTGTGACTTTATTTAATGCAATTCTTATACATAGTTATTTCAAGTAGGGCATTGTTATGTGATAATGTCCCGCTGAGAACTGTTTCTTCTCCAGTCAGTGCCCAGCATAGTTTTTATCCATTTAATAATTTATCAATAGCAAGCTAATAGGCATAGCCATACTGTCTACTATATTGTCAGAATATTTTATTTTTCACTCACAATGAAACTGACTTGAACATTGTAAACAGATGCTATTATATTATGGCACCCACATATGGGATACGCAAAAAACAACTGTTGCAGCTACTTCAAGTTCTTTGGCCACACTGCCAACATCAGAAGTACAGTATAATAACAATGGGTTATCAAGACAGAAACAAAGTCAGCATAGTCATTGCATGTAATTCCATGCATTATAACATATGATATCGTATTAATCTGACTTACAAATATTTACAACTTTAATCTATGTGTATCCCTGTTAGCAGACAATGACATCAATACTTATAAAATGGGCAAATGACTTTAAGCAATCTCACTGCTTGTTAGGTAGTCATTAGAAGTGTCTAACATGTGGTTAAAACTAAAAACCCCATTTAGAATACATAGACCAAATTTATTACTGCAATAAGACACTCCAGGGATGTGTATTCTGAACTTCTGACAAATGACCCTCGTGCACCACTACTCCCGCTAGTCGTGTGTTACTACTGTCTAACACACACCCGGACGTGTCTTATTGCTTACTTGTATCATGCATTTAATACAATATAGTAGTATACAATAATAAGAATGTACCAAAAGCAATAACCAATATCAGTGTAACAAATAATACAATAAAAAATGTGATGTAATAATAACATTTTGTAAAGAGAGAAATCATGCACACTTTAACAGTACATAATGTTACATAGTGAAATAGAAACCACTCACCGTATTTTTTTCTTTTACAACAGCAACTGGAGCCACAGATGAATCAACACCTGCTCTCCCAGGCCCTGTCCCTGCAGAAAACAGGACAGATGAAGTTCTTTATGACAACGTTATCGTCATCACTACAGAACATAAGTACCAGCAAATACTCACTCAGAACACAAAACACACATATGAAGTATGACATCTTAACAGGAGTGAAGACTGTCCTAACAATCAGGAAAAAAAAAACAATTATTCTATAAAGTATGGCAGGGTATGCATTGTAGTTGGATAACAGCACACCTGAGCTGTGGCATGAGGCATTGCTGAGTGCCTTCACTTCAACCACCTAAGAAGTGCCATTAGCCCACCGCAATGTACACCCTGGAGTGTCTTACAGTGATTATAAAATGGATCCAAGATGGTTTTTTTTTCATGGCAGGAGGGTGAGGAAATGCACCAAATTAAAAACAAAAACATCTTTTATGACTTTTTAAAAATATCCCCAGCACATTCTAGCACTGACATGCCATCTCAGGTTGAAATACAATGTACAGCAAAATTCATGTATTTTTAATTAGCTCTTAAACCCTGTACTTTCCCCAACCCACCCCTTTCACACATTCCGTCACCTTCCTTTCTTCTTCTTTATAATATTCCCTCCCTTTTCTCAGTCTTGTATAGTTCCTGTCTTTCCAACATTTAAGAGATGGAATTTTACCACCGATAGAATACAAGAATTCAAATTTCTGCTCAGTTCTGTTGGCAGAATGTTAACTCCCATTAGCACACAACAGAAGGCCTTAGATGGAACCAGGGTTTTTGTTTTTTTCTGTAACAGCTTAAACTACACAGATTGTCCTAGTAAACAGATGAGGATAGCAGCAGGATTTTCCATAGCCAGCAAAGAAATACCATATATTACAATTCTAAGTACTGTATTACTTTATTTTGTAAGTTATGTATGTCTGTGTAACAAGAGTATTATGAGGGCAAATAAAATCCAACTGTAACGTTTATAGATGTAACACAGCTTTATTTTTAGGGACTAGTTGAAAGTTTTTAGTGAGTAAAGCTAACAGCCACATTTGTGATGGCAGCCAGGAATGGCTGATAGTATTGATTTTATTGTGAAGAGGCTACTGGACCTTCTTCCAGTGCTGTTGTCATGGTACATCAGGGCTGGTTTCCAAGCTCCTCAGCCAATCATATCACTGGATTTTTAGTACTCATAACATGTAATGATGTCACTTCTGGGGTAGGTTGAAGCACAAGGCAAAGCCGAGTGCTTCCAGCACCCCAGGAGTGATGTTATTACATAATAGAACTCACCCTGTGGTGCCTTATTGTTATTATACAATGGCTCATTGTTATACAAAATAACAAAATATTTAAAAAAATGTTTTCAGTAGATTATTAGTGGGGCAATATATCTTTGTTTCTGAAGAGATGATACAACAACAGACCAACAAACCAACACAGTGATGTTATACTCAGATATCATCACTACGTCAGGCATACATCAACCAATCAGACTGCAGTGTTCTTTCTCACCATTGTATAATTAAGCAATAAGGCACGACAGGGTGTGGTATATCATGGGATATCATCACGCCTCGGGTGGTTGGGCATGAGGCCGCAGGCTGAGTGCGTCAACACGTCAAGTGATGATATCCCTGATATACCACACCCTGGAAGTGCTATTGCTATTATGAACTGGATTAATTGATATTTTATCGCTTTAATGCAAAAAAATAAAGTTTTTAAATATTTTAATACTGTTTTTGTATGAGTGTAGGTAGACATTTTAAAAAAAAGTTTGTGTATGTCATGTTTTGGCCAGTAGGTGGTGCTGTGGCAGGAGGATTTTGTTACAGGCTTAATTGTTGTGGTATTCATCTCCCCCCCCCGGAAGTTTAGTTTACTCACGCACGTTGATATTGTTGTTTTTTTTTTTGTTGAGGAGGTGAAGATGATGAGTCGTGCCGTACTTCTGAGGAAAGCGAGAAGGTAAGGGTCAAGCCTGAGGAGCGGTTTGTAGGTTTTGCCATTTGGCGCAAGGCAGCATGGCAGTGAGGGTGAGCAGTACTTGGCGCTGTCAAATGAAGTACTTGCCACGATGAAAGGCAGAAGATTTTTTTTGTATGTTTGTAGCGTGTGTGCTTTGGGCGACGTGTATGGGGGAGCAATTGTGAGGATGTGTTAATTTTTTTTATACCTCTTAGTCTTAGTGTAGGTCTGACTTGCTTCACTTGTGGGGAGGTAGAGACCATTGCACTGGGAGTGAGCAGGCTGGTGGCCGGACGTTTTCTGAAGCCGTGATTATGTAGCCCGATATCATCACGGCTGCGAAACCCTCTCGGCCAATCAGCTTCCTCAATTTACGATCGCCAGTTCATAATTAAGCAATAAGGCATGACAAGGTGTGTGTTATCATGTAATAACATCACCACTCCTGGGGTGGGTTGAAGCACAAGGCAAAGCCGAGTGCTTCCACCACTACAAAAGTGATGTTATTACACAATAACACACACCTTGGAAAGCCTTACTGCAATTATACAATGGCTCGATGATATACAAAATAAATTAAAAAAAATAAAAAATGTTTTTAGTAGATTTTTAGTGAGGCAGTGTATCTTTGTTTCTTAAGAGCAAATGTTGTGGCAACAAATCCTCACAGTGATGTTATCATGTAATAACATCACTGTCTCAGGCACCCACTGACCAATCAGAATAGTGGAAATGTCATTGCCATTGTATAATGAGACACACATACCTCCTGGTGCAGCACAATGTAAACAAGACCATCCTATTAGGATTAGTAAAAGAGGAGGAGGAGTAGCTCTCTATGTAAAGGAAGGGATCAAAGCAACAGAACTAAAGAGTAAACAGGGAGCAGACGAGGCACTTTGGGTCACCCTGGAGACAGGAAATGGCACCACAATCCGCATGGGGGTTGTATACAGACCCCCATCTCAGGGGGAGGGAATGGACAAGGAAATGATAGAAGGCTTTCTTAGAATGGCAGAAAAAGGGGAGATATTGTTGATGGGGGACCTGAATATGCCAGATGTTAACTGGAGCACCTTTGCTGCAGGCACATCCAAGAGCAGAGTCATTCTTGATGCCCTACAGGGGGCATGTCTCAGACAGCTAGTATTGGAACCGACTCGGGAGGGAGCAATCTTAGATCTGGTACTTTCAAATGGGGATGGAGAAAGAATCTCAGATTTAGAAGTAGGTAGCCATCTGGGAACAAGTGACCACCAAACAGTGTGGTTCACGATAAACACAGCCATACAATCAAGCCATACGAAAGCAAGAGTACTAGACTTTAGGAGGGCTGACTTTGGGAAAAGGAGAGAGTGCCTCAGAAAAACACTAGCAAACAGGCAAGAAGGAGGGGTGGAGGAACAATGGGAAGTGATCAAAACAGCCATCACAGAGGCAACAAGCCTTACAGAAAAAAATCAATAAAACACAACAAAGGAAAAACCTCTATGGTTCACAAAAGAGGTGGCAGGGAAAGTTAAGGAGAAAGGGCAGCATTCAGGAAATATAAGGAAACACAGAAGGAGCAGGACAGAGAACTTTATCAGTTAAAGCAGAAAGAGGCTGGAAGGTAGTCAGAATAGCAAAGGCCCAAACCGAAGAAAGGATAGCCAATTCTGTTAAGAAGGGGGATAAGACCTTTTATAGGTACATTAGGGAGCGAAGAAAGACCAAAGGAGGGATACTGAAGCTTAATAAAGGAGAGGGAATGTGGGTAGAGGGTGACAGTGAAAAAGCAGGGTTACTGAATGAATATTTCTGCTCAGTATTCACAAAGGAAGAGGAGGGGGAGTTACCTAAACCAAACAAGAGAAACACTCTGAAGACAGGGGTTGATACCAGTCCATTTACAGAAGAAAGGGTTCTGAATGAACTTATAAAATTGAAGGTGGACAAAGCAATGGGGTCTGATGGATTCACCCAAGAATTCTAAAGAACTAAGGGTAGAACTAGTGACATCGCTGACTACTCTCTTTAACAAATCATGGGAGGATGGGGTGGTACCCAAGGACTGGAGGAGGGCAGATGTAATTCCTCTTCCACAAAAGTGGGAGCAGAACAGAGGCAGGAAACTAGACCAGTTAGTTTGACCTCAGTGGCGGGAAAATGATGGAATCACTTCTGAAGGAAAGAATTGTTGAGTACCTTGAGGCCAGTGGGGCTGGGACCCAAGGCAGCATGGATTCACGATGGGAAGGTCATGTCAGACGATCTAATAGGTTTCTTTGACTGGGTGACCAAAGTAGTAGATCAGGGAGGGCTGTGGACATGGCCTACCTAGATTTTAGCAAGGCATTTGATACAGTCCCCACAAAGATTAATACACAAAGATAGCCACCTGGAATGGGTCCCAAGGTGGTAGCCTGGATAAAAATTGGCTAGAACAACAGGATGCAAGGGTAGTAGTAAATGGAGTACACAGTGAAGAAAGGAGGGTTACTAGTGGGGTACCACAGGGTTCGGTACTGGACCAGTCCTTTTAATGTCTTTATAAGTGACATTGCAGAGGAACTGGAAGGAAAAGTATGTCTCTTTGCAGATGACACAAAGATCTGCAACAGGGTTGATACACAGGATGGAGTAGAAAGGATGAGAAGGGACTTGGCAAGGTTGGAGGAATGGTCAAATGTATGGCAGCTCAGATTCAATGCAAAGAAGTGCAAGATAATGCACCTGGGAAACAAAAACCCAGGGAAACGTACACAATGGGGGGTGAGATACTGACAACAGTAAAAATGGAAAGGGACCTGGGGGTAATTATATCAGATGACCTAAAGGTGGGAAAGCAATGTGAGAAGGCAGTAAGGAAGGCTGGAGGGATACTGGGATGCATAGGAAGAGGCATCAATAGTAGAAAACAGGAAGTTGTTATCCCTCTGTACAGACAGTTGGTGAGACCCCATCTGGAGTACTGTGTACAGTTCTGGAGACCCCATCTCCACAAAGACATAGACAGAGTGGAGGCTGTCCAGAGGAGGGCAACCAAAATGGTGCAGGGTCTGCACCAGAAGACATATGAAGAAAGACTAAAGGAGCTTAATATGTATACCCTTGAGGAAAGAAGGAGAGAGGGACATGATAGAACTTTCAAGTACCTCAAAGGGAATTAACAAAGTCAAGAGGGTAGCATCTTCCAGAAAAAAGATGTGCAAGAACAAGGGGGCACAATTTGAAGATGGGGGGCGGCTCAGGGTAATGTGAGGAAGTATTTTTTCACTGAGAGGGTTGTGGATGCATGGAACAGCCTCCCTGAGGAGGTCGTGGAATCAAGAACAGTGGTGGACTTCAAGAATGCGTGGGACAGGCATAAGGCAGTCCTAGGGGCGGGTAAGAGGAAGTAAGCTGTTGGTTAACTAGGATCTGCAGCTTATCTGTTAGGTAGGAAAATGGGCAGACTAGGTGGGCCAAGCGGTCCTTATCTGCCATCAAAGTCTATGTTTCTATGTTTCTATGTTTCTATTCCTGTTGTCATGCACAGCAAACCAATCAGAGTCAACGACTGTTTCTTTTAATAATATTAAATCCATATTTATTATCCATATTTTTTTACCTTCTTACAGAACCACTGGAGACCAGGACCTTGCCTGTCATTAAGGATGAAGAGACAGAGCCTCGACCATCTCACCATATGTACACTGCATATAACATTTACAAAATATCTTAAAGATTTGTAAGTTTTTAAAGCAAACTGAATTTTATATATATTTTCAAAAACAGAATATGTCAGAAACTGTTTAAAGGTCAAAAATACAGAAAAATCATCCATGTGTATTGAAGAGTTACCAAAGCACACTGAATATCATACTCTACCAGCAGATGTCATTACTGCCTGCCCCCCCACACACACATAAATATATTTTTGGTTTTTTATTTAATTAAATGTTATTTATCCAGCTATTATTCAGGCTTTCTTGATAAATTTAAGCCCAACAAACATGTCCATTGCTGCACAGCATATAGAACAGTGTACTGCTTCATGTTTTTGAAACTCTATCCCTACTTTGTGCTGATGTTGTAGATAGGGTATTCACAGTTAAGTTTACATGATGGAGTTATGCCTCGTAGGATGTTTTTGTCACAGCTGACAAGGAGCATAGGGTGAAGAATAGAGAAGGTAAGAGAGAAGATCTGTATGGAGTTGAAATGAACGAACACAGGAGGAAAAGCAGCTACAGCTGCAAGAGAATGTGTAAGAGCGCAGCCACCATAGTAAAGTTTTTCTCTCAGACCTTCCATGAATGAGTGGATGTCAAAACTTCACTTGGGACTGTAAAAAAATAAAACAACTGATTTCAGAGATTTTTCCTATTACTTTCTTAATCACGGCACTCTACAAACAATATTAATGTGCACACAGGAGATGGAGGGGTGAGACAGTAGTACCACACAATTAAGCAGCATAAAGTCACATAGGCAAACATTATGTTCAGCACCAGATAAGACACAGTCTAACAGCATTACAGGAAAATCTTAGAGTTTTATTTCACATAGTCAAAACTAGCACATCTCATCATTAGTTAATGCAGTGATTTGTTCAATGAATTGCAAGAACAAAAGTTTCAACAGGAATATACTGAAGTAGCAAGTTTACTATAAAACCAACACAAAAAACAGTAACACTAATGATCTGTATCTGTTTCTTTTTGTTTTCACAGATCCACAAAGTACCCATATGCAGGCAATTTGTGAGCACCTGGACAGTCTGATTTAGACCCAAAAAGAAACCAATGAAAATACAAAAACCCTAATTAATCTAGTAACGAACCAATCAAAAACTGAAGAGTACACCCTCCATAAATTAGACCTAATAGAAAAAGCAATAAAATTGAATACATTACAAATTAAATATCAAAATCAGACTGTCCAGGTGCTCACAAACAGCATCCGGAGCATCACAGATGGTCAAAGACCTCCAGCAGCAGAGCCTGTAGCAGAAGAGCAAGGTCCTAGTCTCCAGTGACAACATCTCCTGTCCCCTTCTCTGCCCCTCTTGTGTACCTTCCCCAGTAAAGCAAGGAGCTTCCACTTTCTCCTGCACCCTCCTACCTGGCCACCCCCTTCCAGGTTTCCTTCACAGCCTCCAGCAGCAGAAACAGCTGTAACACCACTCTCTCTCTCTCTCTCCACCAGCATCTTTTTTGTTGTGATTCGTCACATTATTTTATTAGTTAGTAGGTGACGGAACCTGTTTTTTTTTATTGAAGTTAAAATGTGGCTGGGTTGGATTATAATCAATATTTTTAACAAAATTGCATTTTTTTAACAATTTATTTTGTGACTAATAGTTAAGATATATATTTTTGTAACATTTATTTTTTCATATTAAAGATTTAATATTTTTTCACAATGATCAGATAATGTATATTGAAAACAGTTAAATATAAATGACATATCAAAAAGCACAAATAAAAATCATTAAGTTTGCATTGTGTGTAACACAATTTTTTTGTTGAAAAAACCTTTTTCTCTTTTATTTCATTTACTGCTACATTTGTAATCATTTTACTTTTTTAAGAAAAACTACCTAGAAACCATTAAATACAGTGTCTTGTTATTCATTTATAATGCATGGTGAGGTGGTGAACCCTTATTATTAACTGACATGTTTGGTTAACACCTGCATTCTTGAGGTTTACAATGATGTCATCGGAACTTCTTGAAGTGTTTACAGTGTAATTATTGACCAGTGACCATACATTATCCTCTATATTATGTTTCATGTATGCACATCATGTTAATGGGTTAAGAAGAACATGGTTCAGGAGAAATGAGTGTGTGTGTGTGTGTGTGTGTGTGTGTGTGTGTGTGTGCTGTGCGCGCGTGTGTGTGACTAGTAGGGGAAAATGTCAGTGGTCTGTAAAGTGTGCATGTGTGATGGGAGGAGGTAGAGGAGAGGTGAGACTTAAACCTAAGATCAAATTTTCAAACTACAGCTGCTGTGCTATCATCCCAAACTAATGCACCAACATATTTTTGTTGCAATCAATTTACCTTATTTTAGGAATAAACTGTTATAAGTGATTAGTAGTATGTGTTTGCAAAAATGTGAGACCTCCAGGACTTGCATTCCATTCATGTTGCCATAACTTACTGTAATGGTATGCGTATGTAGAAGCATGGGCCCATCATGCACTGCAATCCCACTTACACCTAACAACAGAGCCATTCAGTAGATATATAGGCCTACAAAGGAACCTCTGTAACATTCTGCCATAAGTCCAGTATTATCAGTTCTGCATATTACTGCATTAAATGTTAATGCTCTAGGAATGCACAACATATCCACACCTGTGCCTTCATAAACCACCGTACTAATACTTATCAATATGTACAATTGCAAGCAGGGACCCTACAGGCCCTGCACTTCCAACTGTGCCTACCACAATGTTAAGTTTATTGGTTGAGAGGACCATGCACCTAAAAAAGTGTGTGGGGAGAAAGGGACAGGGGAGAGGCAATGGCATTGGTGTCTGGGCTGGGTGTGTGTGTAGGGGTTAGGTGTGGAGTGCTAACAGAGAGGGAGGGGGATAGGTGCTGGAGGGAATGATAGTAGTATGGGCCCAGGAGCTGTCTGTGTGTGTGTGGTGTTAGTGGTGTGTAGAGTGGGGGTGGCATGGGGGGAATGTAATGGTACTAGTATGTAGGGTGGTACAGTGGCCCTGCAATGAAGTGATGTGTATAGGATGTGTATCTGGGGGAGATGATATTGACTAATAGTATAGAGGGAGGGTGGAAAGGGGGAGCCGATGCTAGTGACATGGGACCAAGAGGGCTGTGTGCATTATCTGGCATTAGAAAAAGAGGAGAGATAATGGTACTGCTGTGTGGCCTGGGGCTCTCTGTGCTGCTAGGGAAGAAGGGGTGTATAGGGTGTTAGGTTAGAGTAAGGGGGGTAGTGACATTGGTCCAGGAGGCATAACTCTGTGTGTGGCAGGGGGGGAGGATGTTAGTAGTGTGTAGAGTGGGGTAGAGAACTAATGGTACTAGTTTATGAGAGGTGGAGGGTGAGGGGAGTGGTGTGCATGTGTTGGGGATCTGGGGGAGTGGAGGAGAGGGGGCATGCAGTGTTAAAAGAGAGGCAGTGGGATAGGCAGGGAGGGAATGTTAGTGTCATGCATCCATGAGGTCTATGTGTCTGTGTGTGTTGAAGTAGATGGTAGTCATGTGTGGGGTACGAGGGTGGGGGTGGACAGATGGGATGTGAGGGAATGGTAGTATCATGGGCCAAGAACAGTGAGTGTGTGTGGGGAGTATGTCAGTGCTGTGCAGGGCATGTGGGCATAGGACGTATGGGACATGGACATGGTACTGGTGTGTGTGTCTGCATGGGTGGGGAGAGATAATCGTGCTGGTGCTGTGGAGTGGGGACGGGAAACTAGTTTGTGTAGTCGTACACAAGACAGAGTAGTGGGAGTGAATGGTAGTGCAATGTCCCAGGGTGGGTCAATGAGTGCATACGGACAACATGCAGTATTATAATAGAGAGAATCAGTGCATACGGGACCAACAGGATGGTAGTGGTATGGGCACAAGAGGGATATGTGTGAGTATGTGTGGGGGGGGATGCTTCTCATGTACAGGCTGTGTGCTGTAGAATGGGATAGAGGTAAAGTCTAATAAGTCATGCCACTGGTGAGTAGGGGTACAAATGTGAGAAGGGGTTGTGTAGTGGTACAAGACAGCAAAGTGGGTGTGGTAGGAGAATGAGAAAATGCTACTGACATGGCCCCAGTAAATATATGTATGTGTGTGTGTGTCTTATAGGAAGTGAAGGAGGTTAAGTAATAGTAGTAGATGCAGAAGGTGTTGAAGAGCAGGTAGGGAGGGTAGGTAATGCTAGTGCCACATGTCCAGTATCACTCTTTGTGTGTAGGAGGAGTGTGAAAGAAATAATGATACTGGTGTATGCACTGAGGGTGTAGGAAGATGTGGGGGAGTTTATAGAGTGGCAGGAGAGAGGTTTACTGTACGTGTGAAAAGGGACAAAGTTATATTAGCATAGGCCCAGTATGGTGTCCGTGTGTGTGTGTGTGTTTGTCTGGAAAGGGGTTCAGGTGTTGGCCTAACTCTTACCCCATTCCATTTGTAAGTGAGCTGAGGTGTTGTAGTATAGAACAATGGGGTGAGAGTTAGACG